>CM023867.1:7458333-8787500 GCA_013389735.1 Phaseolus lunatus
TATAAGATTTAGAGACAGTGAAAAAAATTATAAAGTGATATATAGAATCAGTCATGTCATGAATCATAAGTAATAACCAAATCAGATTTTTTTTTTCTCCTCAGTTATACACATGTTGATCCATTTTTAGAAAAAGAATTAAAACACTCCTACTTGTACCTTTTACCTTGTAGCTGTTTAAGCTGTTCAGTGAGGGGATGCTCGTCACTAACTATAAGTGAGTTGCATTCCTTTTCAATTTCTGTGCAGTACCCAGAGAATGCAGATGGACTGAACATGTTGAGTTTTTTCTTGTCATTCTGGTGACAGTTTTCATGTCATTGATATGTATGTAATTACTTTTGTTTACACTATTTACTGGCTATATTTCATGCTAGTTTTCATGTCATTAACATGGATGTAAGTACTTATTTGCTTCCACGACTATTCACTAGATTTATTTAAAGTTTTGTTTGTCTTATTGGATAAAAAGGAGATCAAATTCTTGTATATGATGTTATCCAAATAATGCTTCTAATTTGTTGAATAACCTTTCTGCTTAGGCTTTCTCATCTTGTTATGTTTAACTATGAAGAGCAAGGGATGGGGTTTGATCACAGACACGTAGTAATTATGGTAGGTTGTCTAATTAATTAATGTAACATAATCATAATGCTATGTAAAATTGAAACCACACCACACAAGAACAAAACCATGCTTCTGTATGGAACCTGGTGGCTGCTGTCATGTGATGTTTGATCATTAAAGACAATTGAGCATACTATGGTTGCAAAACTACTGTGCTCTCAATTGTTGGCTGCAACTTTTGAGTAACTTGAGATACTCAAATGTTGAATGTCAATGGTAAATGTCTGAATTCTGCTGATTCGATCACAGGATTTTTTCCCTAGCATTACTGCTTCAAACATTAATTTCAAGTTTTCTTTATTATTGAGTAATTTTCTGCGGGGGAAATAAAAGGTTTAGCATTTATCAAGGATCCTGATGGATACTGGGTTGAACTCTTGGATAAAAAAATATTAGGAGATGAATCACATATTGCTGTATATGCTTAAGATAACACCTTAGGGTAAACACTCTGATTTGCCTACATTTACTTATATATGTTTTACATCTTCAATCCTATCCTGTCCTCACAAAATAATCTATGTATGTAGTACAAGAACCATGTTTTATGGATGTAAAAATCTGCTTCAACGTGCTTTAAATAATGCATATCTCAAATAGTTCTCCAAATGTGTGCTATGTAACTATTGAATTGAAAGACGGTTGATGATCTCATATTATTTAAATATACGAATAAATTATAATGTAAAAGTTAGTTTTTTTAAGATTAAGTTAAATTTATTTTTAACTTTTTAAAAATGATATTAGAGTAATTCAAAGTGTATCTTAAATGAGTTTGGACAGAAACTCTCTATAATTATGATCATATCATATCTATCTCAATATGGTTGTTTTTTTAATTGTGTTTTTTTAAATTTTCATAACTTCTTTGTAATAGATAAAAAGATCATTTTATCCTTAGAAAAATACATTATGAAAATTACTAGAAATGTATTTGTTTTTTTTATTTACACCTCTCAAATTGTAAAATTTGAAAGATATTTTCAAATCCGAAAATATTTTATAAATTCTATGATTTGACTTTTTAAAAAAAAAATACATTATGAATTACAAAATTTAGAAGATATTCACATATCTAGAAATACCTTCTGAATTTTGTAATCCAGAAATATCTTCTAGATTTTATAAATCAGAGTTTTTCTAGATTATCCATTTCAAAATAAAAAATATTAATATAATAAAAAATATTTTTAGTATTTTATGCCAAAAAAAAAAATTGGTATGGATTGGGCTGGATTTGACTAACTTGAGATGTAAATTAGCCTGAAACAATAGATCCAATATTGAATATATAGGTGAATTGTAGTGAAGGAAAGAATGGAGGCAAGATAGTGTGTGTGTGTCGTATAATCCAATATTGAATAAGAGAAGGCATGAATATTGTAGACTTATTGGAAGTCATGATCAGAGAAATATGAAACGATTAGTTAGTCAAAATGTGTTTGGTTTGCTTTTTAACCAATGCGTATGAACATACGTAATTACATTTGAATGTCTTGCTTTACATTACACAGTCTGGCTTTTCGTCATTTTCCACTTAGGTCGTTATTCAATGTGTTCTTTGTGGAAAATATTCCATCAACAGCTTCAAACAACGATACTCAAACATCTTCGATCACCAAAAAACATAAAAAATAATTCACATCACATACATAGGTCGCAGACAATAGTCAATCAGAGTCCACCAGCTGGAAGGTTAGGCAAATCCTTTTCCGTTGCTTCCCAACTAAAAACTTCTTAATAATTCATTACTGATTATAATTAATTTAATAGATTGCATGGAATATGTTAATTACTTTAGTATATCGTGGTTGAATCTACGGTTCACACGTTGAATTTGAGTTTTAGTGTTATGAGTCTCATCTTCCCACACAATAAAAAAAAATCAAAATAGAAAGTCAAAATAATGTTAATTAAGCCACTCTAATTAACTAATTTCAGTAGCTATTTAATAATATTGTAGCTTTTTTTTATTTTTTTATCTTATAAATAAAAAATTGGAAAATAAATGGAATGTCTATTATTTTGTGTTGTGATATAAAAAGTGTGTGAAAAAAAAAAAAGTAGTATTTTTTTTATCAGAAAAAATTGAATAAATAAAATAAAATATTTGAAGAATGCTCCAACGAGTCTAGACAATGTTTATAGTTTACTAGATACGAGATACATCTCCCCTTCTAAAGCTTAAGTTTTTTGGCTAAACCTTATAACAATAGGCACCCAATGAAACTTGACAAGAAGTTCTTAAAACCCAATTGAAACCAGAACATCAGACAAAACAAACCTGCAGAATAACGGATACTTTACTTTTATTAATCTCTAAATTTGATTTAACAAAATGTGATTTTCAGATAAGCAATCACTAGTCTAATTAAAAATTTTAATGATCTTTTGAAGGAAAAAAAAACTTAAATTATATCTATTATATCTAATTAGTTTACTGAAGTTGCAAAATGACAAAGTGTCATGTACCTAGTTAACAAGGTATAAAATATACTTTATTTTCATTACATATTCTTCCTCTAACGCAATTTTATACAATGGATATGTAAGATCAATGAATTATTTTTTAGAAAAAAAATGTTATATTTTAACTTAGCCATATCTCTTATTAACTAATAATTCATGTGCATGTTTATGAGGTTTGACAATAATTTAACAGTGGAAAGTCTAATAAGTTTGTTAAAATAAATTATAAATTATTTATTTGAATTAAATCTCATTCAATTTTATAAATTGTCTTACACTTATATTTTAATTTAATTATATGAGCAATAAATATAACATCTCTAAGCAATTTTTTTTATCAGCAATTTTATTTTGTATTTACTGGACCCATCTGTGGAGGGAGTGGCGTGTTCGTACGGTCATCCCTTCAGATTCTGTAGAGGGGTACCCTATATAATTGGCTACTATATGTCACATTATTCATTGGTCGTACATTTTGACTCTATATTTTAAGAAAAAATATATAAATTTTGTAGAAAATATTTCCTCGGATTAGATATATACAGAAAAAAAATAATTTATATATATAATTGATTTTAATGTATGTCGGCACGTCATTAAATAATTTTAGATTTTTGTAAAATTACATTCTACGAATGAGCTTTTAACGTAAAGATTTGATTTTAAAATAAAATTATCTATTGTCTAATAAAAATATTGAATAGCATAATAAGTTATGAACATCAACTATGTTTTCGTTTATAATGTTAATAAAAAAAGATAAATATGATTATGGCCATTACTATTTAACATGTTATAATAAGATAATAAGTAAAAATATGCTTTAAATAGAATTAAATAGTTTTAAAAGTAAGTTTCTTTAAGAAAGTACTAAAAGTTAGTCAAAGACATAATTAGAATAATTGTTAATAAAAAAGTTACGAGTATCCTTTTTATTATGATTTATTTTTGCTTTAAATATTATTATTTTCCACATAAAAAATGAACAATGGTAGACGCTTAACCACCAAAGATTTAAAAGGATTTTATAATGCTAGGATATATCCTTAATTTTTAACATATATTTTTAGATACAACAATAGAAGATTTTTTTTCTTTTTTCTTAATACTAAAATTTAATTTGAGTTTTTAGTTCATTTTAAAGAGTCATATAATATATTATATTTTTAATTAATTTTTTCTTTTTTTTTTTACGTTGCTTTTACGTTAAAAACAAGTTTTCCAGTATTTTTATAAATTAATTATATAGGTGAATGCTAATTCATTTCTCTTTAAAAGAAGAATGAAATAAAAGTTAAATTTTTATTTTAAGAAAAAAAAATTAATTATATAGGTGAATGCTAATTCATTTCTCTTTAATAGAAGAATGAAATAAAAGTTAAATTTTTATTTTAAGAAAAAAAAACTAACAACATACAAATACACTACAGAAAAATCATTAAATAATAATTAAATTATAAACACAAAAAGATAATTAATTTTAAATTAAATATTTGAAATTACTACATTATTCATATTTAAAGTCATCTCTACTATTATTAATAAAAATTTATAAAATAGTTTTTAAATTTGTATCTAAATTAATTACATAAATTTTAATAATTAATATTTTAAATTTTAAATTAGATTTTAAAAATATTAATAAAAAATAATTTAAAATATAAAATAATAAATAACTAAAATTTTAGTAAGTAATAATTAAATATTAATTTAAACACTATTTATAATTTTTATTAACAATAAAAATTACTATAAATATTAATAGTTTATTTAATAAGTTTATTAAATAATCTTTAATTTAATCAAATAATAATTAATTATTTGTATCTCTAAAATTATTATATTTAATAATTTTTTTATAATATTAAAATACGATAGCATAAAAAAATAAATAAAGCAGATAGATGTATAATAACACCTATAGATAGATGTAATAACACCTATGTGTTTTCCCTATTTCAATATACTAATTTATTTCAATAACACAACATAATGTAACACCATCATTCTTTTTTATTTTTTTAGAAAAATAGAAGCACAAAATATCTCTTTCTCATATAATTAGTATAAAATAATAAAAAAATATAAATGAAGTATACGTATATAAAATCATCTTTAAGATGATTAAAAGTGATTGGAAATGGTGAAATTTATTATTTTATTTTTTATTGTTTTAATATTTTTATTTATACAAATAATCCATCTCTCTCTTTATTTACTAAAAAAATATATTAATTACTGTGTAGGTGAAAAATCGGTTACCTCAATATCTCCGTTTTATGTTAAATTTTTTAACTTTGCAATTGAAAAATTATTTATTCAATCTATCAATTGATTTTCTTTTAGATCTGTTATATTTTTTCAAAATCATTTTTAGTTTTAATTAAGATTTGAAAATATAGAAATTAATTAAAATTTTAACTAAATCTAAAACAATTAAAAAATCAATTGAAAAATAATTCATTGTGAATCAACCATCACTAAAAATAAAAAAAAATTAATTTTTAAGAAAAAATAATTATTTATATAAACTAAATTAGATAATATTTTTAAATATTAATAAAATTATTGATATTTAAAGTAGATTTTATTATTAATAAAATTTATAAGTTAGCTTTTAAATTAATATCTAACTAGTTACTAAAATTTTAACTATTAATTTTAAAATCTAAATTAACTAATAATTAAAATCTAGATAATTAATTAAATATAAATTTAGAAACTAATTTATAAATTTTATTAAAAATAAAAATTATTTTAAATATAAATAATTTTTTAATTTCTAAAATATAAATATAAAGACTAATTATTTTTATCTTTAAATTTAAATTTTATTTAATAATATTTTTAATAAATTTCTCTCGAACAAAGGTAAATTTAAGTTAAAATGGCGAGAAATTGGTTCAGTAATTAGTATATTTTGGTAAACAAAATGGGAGATGGGGTATTTGGATAAATAAAAAGGTTATATTAAAAAACTATTATTTTCAGTCAGTCTTTGATGGTTTTTTGAGTTAAATATCTTTAAAATTAATTTGATTTATGAATTTTTTGTGTTTGTGTGAAATATGTTACTTAATTGAATTGTGTGGTTTATGTTTAAAGATTTAAAAAATTGGAGAGAATAATAGTGTGATGGGTTAGAAATGGTGAGAAGAGAAAGGATTGTAAAGTGCATTAGGGTGAGTACTGTGTATCTGATTTGAAAATAGAGGAACTGTAAAGTCTGACACAAATCTTGGAGATCATGTTTTTTTGGAACCTTTTCGATTGGCTTCCCAATGGTGATTCCACCACACAACCTGTTACTGTTAATGTTAAATGTCTTATGTCTTGCATCAACTTCTTTTGTCGCTTACACCATCTTATGCTGTTCCTGTTCCTCTTCTCTGCAATCCCCAATGCCTTTGGAACAACCCAACATATTCCTGTCATTGTCATTTCTCTACAAAGAGATACAAAAAAATATAATGAAGTGAAATACAGAATATGTTGTTTTTAGATCATAGAAAAATAAGAAGAAAATGAGTATAGCCTCTTTAGTTGTTTGGATAACTGCAAAAATAAATAAAAAATTATATGAAAACGTAATTTTAAAGTTAAAAAAATATTAAATAATAATTAATTTTAAAATAAAAAATAAAAAATAATTATGTTAACTAAATTAAATATTAATTTAAAATTTAAAATAGTTATCTGTTAAAATTTTGGTATTTAATTTATAAAACAATTCTTAAATTGATATCTAATTTTATTATCAAAGTTTTAACTATTAGTTATTTTAATTTCAAATTAATTTTTATTATAAATTAATGAAAATCTAAAATCTAAAATTTCTTACTAGTTAAAATTTTGATAATTAATGTTGAAATACCAGTTCAAAAATTAATAATAAAAATTAATTTATATATTAATAATTTTTTAATTTATAAAATAAAAATTAATTTAATTAATATAATAATTATTTTTTTTATCTCTAAAATTAATTGTTATCTAATTAAAACATTTTATATGAAACTTAAAACACAAAAATGATTTCACACTTGAAAATCAAATTTATGTTAGGATGGAAGGAGGTGATTTTTATGTGAGACCTAAAGATTTTCTTCCTTTCTATCAAACAAAGAAATTCAAGAACTTTCATAAACTATTTTTATTTAAGCAAACAATGAATCCAATTTTTATGTATGAGTTGAAATATCTTCTGTGGTTTTTATTAATTTAATTTTTTTTGGATAAAATAAAAACCAAACAATGAGTAAAAGAACGCATTAATTTCTTTTAGATTTTGGGAATTTTCTTTTCTGGTCTCTTGTGTGGCTAATAGCTTAGGTTTGTGCACTAATCTTTCTGTTTGTTTAGTCTTCTTTTACGTTATATTTGATTCTATTTTCTTGGTTTAATGATTAGTGGAACTTCAACTTATCTTCAGTTCTTTAACCATTAGATTAGATCCTTCTCTTTGTTTAAAACACAAAAAAGTGAAATCACAACCATATAAATGAACTAAATATATTAATAGAAATAAGGGCTGACTTGCGACGTGATTTGCTATTTTTTTATTTTGAGGTTGGGTTTGGAGGTCTGTAGAACATAAATAATCGGATTTTATGTAGGTTGGTTTTAATTATGTAGTGCATAAGGGTTGGAATACCTCACAAATGTCTGTATAAGGATTGAGACATCCCTAAAATGTTTCATTTCATTTTATTTATTTTTTACTGAAAAAAAAGGATACACAAATATAAATTAACTAAAACTATTATAATTAACTCAGAGAGCTAGTTTGTTTTTTTTTTTCTTTTGTCAAATAATATTTTAAGAAAACCTTATTTTGGTTTTTATTTGTCATAAGCTTTTCAAAATATAAGAAGTTGAAACAATAAAACATCTTATTAGAATTACAACCATAATTAAGTCAAGTTCTATTTTTAAAAAAAAATTCTAAAAAAATTTATTTTATACACGAATAACTTATTTTTTAACTTTATACAAACTTCTAATAACAAGTTGTTAAAAACTCTATTAATTAAGAATGATTGCACATTAGTATGTATTGTGAATAGAAAAATATGTTAATAATACTAATAATTAAAAAAATCTAACTGATCCTTAATCTCTTGGAGTTGTATTGTTTCTAAACACAAACACTTCTCTAGAACTGGCGTATACGTAGGGCTCTCTTAGAAAAACATTATCATTTTTCTTTCAAAGTGCTTTTACAAATATCATTTATGGTATATTATACTATACGCTGAGAGCGATAGATAACCTATAAAGATGATAATATGATATAAATATGAGTACTTTTGTGGAGAGTGATTTTGTTATTTTATTATCTTTTTTTTTTCTAAATTAAAAACAAAAGGAATAGCAACAGCTAGGGGAGGGTTCATGTGCATGGGGTCCATTTAAATTTAATACGTTATTTTTGTTCCACTATATATTATCTCAATTTTTCTTTAGTTTGACCGTTGATTCTTGAGATTATTTTAATTATATTACAAAATAGTAAAATCAATCACTCAGATAAATCTCATTGGCAAAATAAAATGAAAAAAAAAATCGTTATGTAAGTTGCCATTTACTTTTATTTTAATCTTTTACCGAAGGGTATTAAGGTTGGGTTGAGTGCAATGTCTTGTAATTAATATATCAAATTTAAGCTTTATAAAGGAAAAAAAACGTGATTAAGAAAAGAGATATATTGGGAAACATGATTAACTAGACTTATAAAGTTAATGAATATTTCATTCTGAAAATATGGTAAAGACTTTATAAAAGTATTTCCAATCAGGTTTCTTATATCGTTTTTAATTTGGCACCTGTCATCTATTGCTATTATAGTATCATAAAATAGACATAAAGTTAACGTAAAACATGAACAAAGACGAAAAATATATTGTTTCTAAAATCTTTATTAGGTATCATACATATTTTTCATTCGGTCCATATGTTTTAATGTTTTAAAATTTATGCAGAAAATTATATGATATATATAATAATAGATGGTATTGAAACTTTTTAAAATAAGTATATATAAGAAAACTAATTAGTAATCCTTTTGTAAGAACTAAATTAAAACTGATAAAAGTGATAGAGATTAAAAGTGAAACAATTAAATAATGAAATGGAAGTACTTTTTTTTTAAATTAAGAGAAAACTGTATCTATATTATAAGATTTACACACAGTTTTGATAGAATTTAAAAATACAGGTTAAAGGGTATTCAAAATAAGCATAACTAAGAGATTATTTATATGCTTTGTCAGTATAGTACTGGATATATATATATATATATATATATATATATATATATATATATATATATAATATAACTATGAAATGAATTGTAATAAAAGTCAAAAGAAACTTATGGTATATAACAATTTATAATGAACCAACAGTATAAAAAGTCTTTATAAGAATATAGTATGTACATGTGTTCTGCTACTATTTTTATAAAATCCATGTTTAAAATAATACATTTAATTTTGTCAACAATGGCTTCTGTTTCGCAGGAACCATGTAGGAAATAAGTTTCATGGTTTTTGCTGCCTTTCTTGTCGTCGCTGTGAATAAAAGAAACTTTTTCAAAACGGCTAATAATTTATTGGATAATTTGAAGTTACTGTTACAGCTCCAGCACCACACTTCCACACAAGACAACAAATTTCCCTACCCTCATAGTCTTTCTTTTCTCTTCTTGCCCATATTTCATCGCTTTCATATTATTATTAATGCTAAGAAATTTGAGGTTTTCGTTGTTAACGTAGCCATCTTCAATCAGACTTTGCTACTACTATGCAAAAGATTCTTCAAAGGAGTGCTCAGCTCAATAATGCAGTTTCTGACATAACAAACCACAAATTCTCATATACATAATACATTAACCGAGAAGATAATGATCAATATTTATAACAAGTAGCACTTAACACACTAAACTATGTTATATATTTTCTAGTACGTCTGATTTGTAAGTAGAGAAAGAGATTGAATCACTTAATAATTTTGGCATATTGAGAAGATATTTATAAATATGTACTCAACAAAAATCTAACATCATCGTCTTCGTAATCATCATCACCACTTCCGAGAAGATATGCACAAAATATAAAGAAACTTTTACCATGTACTGTCAAAACAAGAAATGTTTCATTTAATCAAAGAACGCAGAGCCTCAGAAATGTCATCAATATTCTGAATCTTTTCCACACCAACATACCCCTTCTTCCCCATCATCATATCTTTTACCAGTAGTCAGTCATCATCAGTTGCAGTCACTAGTAGTAGCAGCAGTACATCGCCTTCTCTTCTGTCTTGTTTTCATCAACATTATTATTGAAGCTGCTGCTAGTGCTACTAATCAATTGCTTAATATCCTCAAGATCATAATCCAACGGTGTTTGCGTTTGGCTGAAGCACCCTCCGACACATGAGTTGTCTCCATCGTTAGTGTTGTTATTGTTGTAACTAAGCATCAAGTTATGGTTGTAGCTGTGGTACCCGATTTCTTCTAGCTTGATTTCTCTTCCCTGAGTGCAGCTTCCATCGGAGGAACTGCAACTTCCTTCGCTTCCAAATATGAGCATGCTGTCACTGATAGGGTAATAGCATTGCATGGGACTAACGCTAGCCATGGAGTCTTGGTTTTGGTAAAAGGTTTGAGAAACTGAGGTTGTTGTGCTTTCATAGTTAGCTGAAGGAAGGGAAAGATGTTCCATGCCTGTGAAAGATGTTGTTACCGGGATGTAGGTGCCGTACTCTCCGTACAGTTGGTGGGACGAAGGAGAGGGTGGAGGGTTTTGAAGGGTAGAGGATGGAAATGAAAGTTGTTTTCTGTGATGGGAAAGAGGAAGCAACCCCATGAGCTTTTTCTTCAACTTGGTGTTCCAGTAGTTCTTGATATCATTGTCGGTCCTTCCTGGTAACTGAGCAGCTATAATTGACCACCTGTTTATAAATACATGAAAACTAGTTAAGATTTTTTTTTTCTTTCCTTTTTCACAATATTAAAACTTAAAATTTGGTACAAATGACTCAGATTAAATATCTCACAGTAGACCAACTCTAGTGGGTTATGTTATCAAGTTTCCACCAAGGAAAATTATTTACTCAATATCTTAATTAGAGTGGATGGTGGTAATGGATCAAAACTTGGCATGCATGAGGAAGTGCTATCCAAGTCTTACTATAGGCAGATTATGAACAACAATCACGGTTTTCTGAAAACAAAATTTGAAAAAAGTGACCAGTTTGTGTTGCCCTTTTTCTCTCATTTCTTTTATTTTACTTCTTTTAGCTAGACTGGTAGAGACTTAATCAGTGTTTCTCAGGAGCAAGTGGTGGATGCGATTAAAGAGAAAAGAAGAGAGGAAAAAGATGTCACATAAAAATATTCAGGACATATAGGTCATTGATTGCAGATTAGATTGGTCAGGAAATGGTAAAAATAACTGTTTTCAGCATTATTGATAGTGTGGTTGCATTAAATGTTAGTAACTATTATACCTGCTTCCAATATTAACATAGAGGCTGCAAATTATTCTGTCTTCCTCGTCTGAGAAATCTCCATGCTTAATGTTGGGCCTAAGATAGTTGAGCCATCTCAATCTGCAACTCTTACCACATCTCCTAAGACCTGCTCATATACATATTTTGGAATCAAACTGCTCATTAGAAAGAGGGTGTACAAATATATGTGAGATCTCACTTAAACATATTGAAGCATTTTTTTTCCATAAAATCATAACATTTGCTCACTCACCTGCTTTCTGAGGAAGAGCAATCCAATTCCCTCCAGTTCCATGCTTCTCTATGTACTCCTTCAGCTTTGTGTCTTCTTCGGGTGACCATGGCCCTTTCTTAACATTTGCCTTGTCACAACATGGAGCTCTTCCCATGTCTCTCTCTTTTGAGTATTCCCTGAAAAACCTCTATCTGTCTCTGAGGATCCAAACTCTCACTTTCTGATCTGAATGAAGATTTGGTGGGTAGTGCTTGTGCCTTATAAATAAGAGACCCTGGTTTTGTACAGTTCAAAAAATATATTATTTTATCATTTGAGAGACTGAGAGACAGAGAGAGATACACAAGTCAAATGAAAGCATGGAGAGCAGATTAAAATTAAAATATATCAGAATTAGTTTAGTTTAAATTTCCATGCAGTGTTAATAATTAATATTTAAGAAGGGTACTAAGAGTCAGAGAGAGGTTTCAAATCTTCAACGTTGAAGACCTGGCAGCCATAAGAAGCCTCACACATTCTCTTCTTCGTCTTCTCTAAAGAGAAAGCATCCAATGTTTGTAATACAGAAAGAAAGACAACACACAACAGGACTAATGAGTTGATGGGTACAGCTACCAGAATTGTGACACTTTCCAAACACTAGGACCAATATCAAGATTGTCCTCATTTTCTTCTGCTTTCATCATTTAATTATTTAATATTTATTACTGTTATTTTATACTAATTTGCATTGACACTTTGAAAAAGGTAAAAGGCAAGTGTTTTAGGCATTTAGCTAAAGGATGCAAAGAATTTGGAATCGATTAATTAAATCAACATGAGTTATTGAATAAAAGGAATTTGGACACTTCAAAAAACACTTTGCGTTGAATTTGATTTTTTTGTGTACCAAAATTAAAAACCAGAAGAGCTTTCTCAGTTAATTAACTGCATTAGGAAAATTAGCGTCAGACTATTGAGTGCATGGATGGATCAGACTGGATTCTCTCTGGCTTCCACACTTCTGCAGCAGCCAATAAATTAAAGAGAGAGAAAAAAGAAAAGAAAAGTGTGGCATTGAAATTGAAAGAAATAAAATAAAAAAGTAAATAAATAGAGACGAATGAAGAAAAAGGATGGTGGTGGACATGACTCAAACCCATGGAAGGATACAGTAAAAAGATCTGCATAAAAAAATATCCCACCGTCTCAATTCACACACCATTTTAAATTTTAAAATTTTGAAAGAGAGTAATGTTTTCGTTTATGGCATCTTACCCTCCAATTCCTACACTTCTTGTATAAAAGAAAATATTGAGTGCATGTATCGTTGCTACACATTAAACCTTAAAATATTTCTAAGGTAGACATAACTAGGAGACAACTTCTTTAGGTATTCCTCTAACTAGAACTTTTGATACTCTAGTTTGAGTAAAAAAAACAGGTTCAAATAACTTCAAAAGACAATTACAGATCATTTATAATTCAAAAAATAATAAAATTATAAATAATTATTAATTAAATTTCAAATATCTTCTCGTAAGGCTCGAAAAAAGTCTCGTAAATTTTCGATTTTTATCTCTATCTTAGTCTTTGGTTATCGGTCTTGTTTTTTTCTCTATATCTTAAATTGTATATCTGTAAAAAATTTCTCCAACATTGAAATTAGTTTTCAATATTTAAAATAATTAATATTATTAAATACGTACTAAAACTAAAAAAACGACATCAACTTATTAGTAATTACTGCTAATAATTCACATTAATCTAACATAGCCGATTATTTGTGTTTAGATGATAATTGCATGGAGGGTACTTTACCCGAATGTCTTCGGGTGATGTACAGAAGAAAATGTTAATCTAATAATGCCAATTAACACTCCAGAATATGAAATCACAGTAAAATTAAAATAAATAAACAATTTTAGATGATAAAATATTATAAGAACGCACAGTACAAATGAATTTCCAAAAAAATAGGAAAAATCTTAACTAATTGATTTTCTCTAACATTATTAAAACATGATATAACCATTACTAAACAGTGAAATATTTTTTAAACATAATGTTTCATTTTGAACTTTTGTGCATTGAATGTAAATCAGTGATAAAGTAAATATTTAAAACATGAAATATTTATACGTGACACAGGAATTTATATTATTGGGTTGTTGTGCCAAGTATAACCGGAGCATTGTGTGTGTATACAAGAATTTCTCACTATGGAGATGAAGAAAATAAAACTGAATACTTAGGCACTAATTGTTGTTTTGGCTTCATAGTTTGACATTAATAATTGCAGCCTTTGTAATGAAATGGTGTTAGAGAAACAGTGTTAAGATGGTGTACTATTGCATGATCCATGTTAATAAATGGTACAGATGGTGAAGATGATCATAACGTTTCAGAGTTGCATGGGGCCAACCAAATGAATCAGATTCTTTGTCATTAGATTCATTTGATGATTTGATGAGGTGTTTGGGATTGACTAATCAACTCAATGATAGCTAGGTAGCTAGTACACCATTTTTTTTGAGTGACGAAACATCATATTCATCATACATATAAATAGCTACTCATTGTTGTGAGGAGCAATATTATTGTGAAAATTAGGCAAAACCATTGTCTGAGATATTTGCTGCCACATTGTATCATTCCTACTGGGGAACCTCGCGTTGCTTGGCGACACAATAAGGAATAGAGACCTAAAACACCCTACCCTGCCCTACATTTATTACCTACATCATCAGATGCTTCATATTATCATCCTACGTCCTACACCAACACATAACCATGGATCATCTAATATGGGACTTCTTCTACCAAATCAATAGTTGTTTTTTATGTAATAAAAAATATACAGTGAAATTATACTATATAATTAAAATTTAATCCTACATTATAAATTATAAGTTGATTTTGTAAAGTTGATTTAGACATAAATTTATTCATTAAAATGAGAGAACCTATTTCTTAATGTTATCGTTTCATTTCTCCTATACTTAGGCCTATTTACATGTATTTTCATATTTGTGTGTGTTGGTCCATGTAGAGATCATATCAGATATAATACCTGGAAAATAAATTTTATTGAGTGTTTTGTTAAAACTTTCTCGGCTAAAATCATCTTTAGAGAAAAAAGGTCGAGTGAGGAAATAGTGCACCTTTGAAGCATGCATTACAAAGACAATACTAGTTAAAATAAAATTTTAAGTGTGTGGCCTTGCAAGTCTTCCGTATTAGTCTATCAGATAGGTCCTCCAGCCTATAAGCTCCATTTTTTCCTTCATTTTGTATCTAGAAGTCTCCCTCCCAGTTAGTTGAGAACTTCCCTTCCTTCTTCCTTGCATTACTACATAGCCTCCACTCCAGGTCTCCTTGATGAAAATTTCACGACGAACCTTGGAATTGTATCTTCTTGTCCTAACCTTACATGTTTTGTCCCTGATTCAAGCATTGTCTTAGAATTCACTGATTAAGTCCAAATTGGTTGTTAAGCTTTCACTATTCGACCTCAGGTTGAAGAGTTGTCTTCTTAATGAAGGTTTTATGACCTCCACTATGATCATGGCATTCGTTCTATATGTGAGTATGGCGTTTCTTAGGTTGTCGATTGGGATGTGCACCGCTATGCCCACGAAATTTCCAACAATTCCTCGGTCCACCTTCCTTTTGCTAAGCCCAGTCACATGAGTTCATTAAAGATGACCTTGTTTACAGACTTCGCCTGTCTGTTTGTTTTGGGTGCTAAACTGAACTCGTTACATGCACAATGACGAGTCCCTCGTAAAAACTTATCAGTCCTCGGTCGTTGAACTGACAACTGTTACTTGTGACGATGGTGTGGGAGATGTCTTATCGACATATAACGTTTTTCCATAGAGAATTCTTCACTTTGTTAGCTGAAATGGTGGTCAGGGGTTCGACCTCAATCCACTTCATGAAACAATCTACTGCAACCAACAAAACTTGTATTCCCAACATAGCGAAAGGCCTTGGGGACAATATGTGGTGCAGTTTGTTTGATTTAATTTGTTGCAAACTTGGCTATCAGTGTGTCAAAACAGTCAATGGATTGAATTGACAACCGGGTGAACCAACTGAGCACCACACCTTTTAGGGAAATGGTGAAAACTTGGCATATGATGACGTGTTCATGGTGTACAAGCTCATTTATGTCGTATAAACATCAATGTGTTTGTCAAGATCTATCTTTCTGTCGTACTGGTCTATACTTAGTCCTTTCCAACTTGAAGGCAATTGTGCTTCCATTATCTCGTCAATGAATGGATGTTGGCAGGATCCTCCCACTATTCCTGAAGTGTTCGGCCTAGACTCAAGGTCGGGTCATGGAAGATGGGAAGGTTATCAGGGTCACTTTGGATGGAGTATTGTGATCAGATTCATTCTTGTAGTGGGCTTGGGACCCCTCGACTAACTTTACAATGGTACAATTGAAGGTATGGTCATGGGTATGACTTTGAAGGTATGCTTAGCTTGTTTCTCTTATTTGGATTGGTGCCTTGAGCCGCTAGTTTGCATAAAAACTATTAAAAAGCTCTAGGTGTGGGTTTTGTAGGGGTTTGATGTGTTAGTGGAATAGTTGAGTGTTTTGTAGTCTTGCGTTTGAGAGTAGATGCTTTGATAGAGTAGTCTTTTAAGTTTATGGGTTTGTTTGAGTTAGAAGCTTGTCTCTTGTGTGTTAGAAAATTTTGCTATGCTTTCTTGTATAAGAGTTGAGGTATTCTAGAAATATCTCTATTATTTATTCCTTTTTTGCTGATAAAAGAAAAAAAAAACTAACCTTCATAAGCTAAGAGGTCCATCTGCTATTAACTTAGATTCATAAACCAAACCCAAAACATGATGAACAACACTACCCTTTTACACATATGAGCTCTCGAAGAACACCAAATTAGCACAAGTTTGTCACATAGTCTTATCCTTATTCTAGACTCAAATGACTTCTTGTATAAGCATAATATTTAAAAATGCACAACTCATAACTAATAAAGAAATGCATTGTTTTTAGTGGGATATGACTTTCACAAAGCTAATTTGAAAGTGAAGTTCCATGTAAAGCCTTTATCCTTAAAAACAACAATGAAACTATAAAGATTGATTAAGTTTGTAAATAGATCTTTGGGATTACCATTTTTAAAAGCTAACACATATTGTATGCTTTAAGTCTCAAACTTTTGGCTTCATGAAGAAGTTCAATTTAACATGTAAAACAATAAAAGCTAATCAATTTCATGAGTTTTAACATGTGCTTTTAATTCTTGTAAAGATTGATATATATATATATATATATATATATATATATATATATATATATATATATATATATATATATATATCTTCATTATACAATGGTTAGTTAAGTAAGTAGTTAGCCTTTTGTTTGTTGCTATAATTGTTCTGTGTTTTTTGGCTACGAAAGATGACTGTGTGAATGCTTTGTAGGAGAATTATGCATTACTTACAGATTGAGTAAAGCAAAAACAGTTCTAATTCATATTTGGGTAACATTTCAAGTTGTTGGAAGTATTTATTTAAGGACATGGAATCAGTTTGCTAATTTTATACATTTTTTTTACCAACAAGAAATAATAAATAAATATGAATCACTTCAGGGGTGACCCAACCCTTATACAAAATAAAAAGAAAAAAATGATAAACCCTTACATCCCAACCTAACCAATCTCCCAACAAAAGTTGTCGACTAACCCCAAACCCACGAATATAACCTACACACGAACCCACCCTTGGCAACAAACAGAGTATACCAACACATCAAAATCCAAAAGAATAAAACCATAAGCAAACATCAAACACGAATCTCCAACAAATAGAGGAACTTAAAGAACTTAACAAACCCATCTTTACAACTAACACAACAACAGTGTATTCCACTGCGTCAACACAAAATCAAAGAGAATTCTTTCCTAACACAAAAGCTCCTCCTTAGAGTTACTTAATCCAAAAACCAAGACAGAACCTCCAAACAATCTTAAGACCAATCTGCAAAACACACAACTTCATCCTTCTTAAAAGGAGTTAGAGAAACAAACCAAAGGAAAAATTGCTAATTTTACATACTATGTCTAGTTCTTGAATCTGATTTGGTTTTGTAGCTAGGAGTGTTGAGTTGTTTTGTAGCACAAAAGAATCATATGTCTTTAGTGCAGAGCTGTATAAGTAATTACATAGGATCTAGGTGTTTGTTGGTTCATCTAATTGATTCTTAGATGTTTGTTTGGAAGGATGTATGATTTTGGTTTTATTATTTTAAAGTTATGTAAGAATTAAAACTTTTTTGTGTAATAGGATTGAAACATTGCTCCACATTTATTATTTTTTTTTTATAAAAAAATTAAGAAAGAAATTTCTTCAGATTTTGAATAGAAGATTGGATATAATATATATAGGTTGCATATGTGTGCTTTTTGTGAATTGATTTTACTTGAATCATTGAATGTAGACGAGGAAAAGTGTCCTAGTGGGTGCCATAAAGTAGAATTATTAAATGAATTAATAAAGCAATATCATAATCTCCGTTGGCAGACAGGGATTATTTAGGAAGATATATATGCTGCCTCTAAAGTTCCCTATCTTTTTTAGTAATTACCTTATTATCTGCATATGATGCCTGCATTTTGTTCTTATTTCTAGTCATTCTTTCATACTACTTTTTTATAGTGCTTCTTACAGTACCAATTTTAGTTGACTTCTATCTATCAATTATCACACAATCATTGCCTTCATATCAACAAATCAAACTTTTCACCTTCTAAATATGTTCATACCCTTCTCATAAAGTCAATCCATCTTACTTTCACCCACCCAATTCCATCCATTTCTTTTAGGTATACTCAATTTTCTTCTAGCTTTTCAACCTCAAAACATAAGAGATTTGTTCATCAACCACAAAGACATTAAGTTCATGAAATTTTTTTCATCTTTGAGAACTTTTGTTGTTGTTGCCCAATCAAAAGAATGTTGTAGTATACACACTCATTCATATTTGCACGCACATGCCAGCTACAATAGACCCTAGGTCATTTTTTCTTCTTTTCCACGTTAACAAAAATTTAATTTTTAAGGACTATAATTTGACGTCTAAAGAAAATGACGAAGCTTCCTTTGTCTGCTTCTTTCCAAGTGAAATTTTTGAATATTAATGGGTCATCATCTCACGACACACTATGGGCAAACATATGAATTGTTTATACAAATAGTAATTAATCATTCATCACGTGAAAGGTGTCATGTTATTTGCTTCAATTATTTGGTGTAACTTGTATATTACAGTGGTTATTTTTATGAGAAGTTCTCTTGAAAAATATTTTATTTTTTTCATTTCGTCCAAATTAATTACTTTCAAAAAACGAGTTAGTCAAACTCGATCCATTTTCACATTTTGGAGGTTGATCAACCTGTGTTGACAATGGTTTTTATATGGTTAATAAGACTTTAGATTCAAGGATTCATTCATAAACTATTCTATGTGATTAAGATAGTAATGGGAAATTTTTTGTAAAATGTTGATATATTTTTTATTACTAGATAAATTTCTTAATTCTTTTGATAGCATGCTTTAATCTTAGAATATAAAGATGAAAATTTAACACGATATCAATCATTTTGTTACTGTGGTCTCAATTATATGAGAGAAGTTTATCCATATACATTGAAGTCAATGGATTTTAAAGTTATGTTAGATTAAATTATATATGTTAAAAGTTTGTACACATAAATTAAAATTTAAATGATACTATATTCACAATCATGCAATTTGAAAGAATAAGTGTCATAGTCTGCATGATGAATTGACTCTAAAACAGCAAATGATGCTACCCTTTTTCAACGTTGTGTAGGTTGTAATCGTCTGGCATAAGTGTAACAACGATATCCATTTTTATTAATTTTGTACCTTTTGTTTGCACTGATTGTACCCGTGCCCTAATTTTAAAATTCCTCCTACACTGGTGCTGATCGATAGAATAGTATAAACTAAAACTTTCTCTATTTATCTTGTCTTTTGTATACCACAGAATTATGATTTAACATGTGTTAAACATACATTCTACAACTATCATAAATACACGCATATTCTTAGGAGAAATCATAGTTAAAGCAACAATTATTCAGTACAAAGACGTACGATGTATTGCCTCTGAATCCTGATGATATTGGGTTGAAGTTGGAAGAATGAAGTAAACAAGTAATAGGAGTCACGAGGCAGGCTAGGGTTTTAGTTCACCAAGTTTGGTTGGTACATGATTATGATGTATGATGTGACAAAGGAATATTATTTTTATTTTGTATCTTCTGGTAGTGTCTGGAACCCTCTTCACATTACTATTAGGTTAACTTGCATTCAAACAAAGCAACATCTTAAGTTTAAAGGATGCAGTGCACTGAAAAAGAAAATGAAAATGAGGGTTTGTGAAAGTTGAAATGGAAGGAAAAGAAAAGGAGAGAAAAAGTCAAAGAGGTCCTAACTACACTGAGATACGATGGACAAGGATATCCTGGTCGATTGAGTGAGGACAAGATTATGCAACATGTTAACTAATTTTTGTATTATTAGTGTCAATCATTTCATTTTTTATTGTTAATAATATTACATAAATCATCCTCTCATTTTCACTAAGATTAGTAGAACTTTTGTTTTCTCAGTCCCGTGATAAGGGTGGCAGTGGCAGAGACTCAGCCGCACGTGCGTGCACGCTCCTTTAACAGTAACCAATCCTTAATCAATCACTTCATGCAGATAACAAATTGAAAACTGCTAGGTTTTAGTTTCCAAGTCCATTATTATAAATACGTTGACCTTTCTTTTGTTTTCTCTCTCACTAGCTAGCTGCATAATTTGTGTCAGATTAAACAATGAAACTATATCTATACCAATGGATCATAATTTTCCATTTGTTTGATGAGGTTGGTGAAGATTGGTTCCCTACTTTGAAATTTTGGAACCAGGTGGCCAATGGAGTGGTAGAAAAATGACTAGCAATAGCTAAGAAACAGAAGTAGTCAAAGGAAGGGATAATGATTTGGTGGTGTTGACACTCTTGACAGCATGCAATTTCATGGTCCTTCTTCTTCTTCCTTTGCCTTGATTGATAAGTTAGCAGTTATATATCTGTTGTGTGGTCTATCACGTTAATCTCATGACATGACCCTCCTTCACCACTGCAGTTCATGATCACCTATCTGTCTTTTTATGACTTGTTTTCTGCCACAAGAATCAGTTTCCTTCATTCAAATGCCCTTCTCTCGCTCCTTATTCTTTACACAGTTCATTCAAACCAGCTCTCTTGAAAACCCAAAAATTATACAAAAATTAATTAGATTTGCATATATTAAAAATTTATTGGACTTGTACGTAGAAGTTTTACCGATTTGATTTTTGTCCATGTTCACTTATTTTTATATATTCTTCACTTAGTCTTTATAAATATAATGTATTCTTAATTTGATATCAAATTGATCAACGTGTAACAACGGGCCATTAGTTTAATATTTGGTTAATTATTTTATTTTAATTGTTCGTTGAAAAATAAAATTCACTGTGCCTTAGTTTTCATAATCTAGTAGAATTGAATGCATTGTTCTCTTCACACTCCAATAAAACTAATAAATTTATACAATCACAGTTTCACATATACTGTTCTGTACTCTTTTATCTTTTTTTCTTTAATGACTACAATATCTTTAAAAGCAGGTTCTCAGATGATTGTAATCATTTCACACATAAATGGAGGATGGAGGATGATATCTTAACATCCTAATAAATTTATACAACTAGTTGACACCACAATTTTTTTTTATCCTACAAAAGTTTCCTTTTTCTTTCTTTTTTTTCTGAATGAACACAGTATTTTGAAAACCATAAATGGTTTTATGGTTATCAAAACATCATTTTCCGTAATGATATCATAACACCATAATAAATTTATACACCGAGTTAATACTCAGTATTTTGTCCTCCTTCCTTTTTTCTCTCTTTATAATACAAAAGTGTACTATCAAATAATCTTAAGTACTCCTATTTGCACACTAATTAATTAATGTTTTATCTTTTGGATGCTGTGGAGAAAAGCAAGGATACTAGCACCTACCATACGAAACCCACGGAATCAGTCAGCAGAAGTTTTGCAAAAGCCAAAAGCTTACCAGACAAATATTTTCTGATTATCATATTTTGTTCAAAAGATCAATTAAATCACAGAGCTCTGATAAATGTCTCTCTATGTTGCATCATAAAGCTGTTTAGTGGGGACACCGTCTCCACCATAAAGTGTCTCCTCTGAGGTGTCATTCAGAAAGTTATTTAAAAGAACCTTCATGTTGATTAGATCATAGTTAAAGTAAATTTGTATGGATCTACCCATAGATTCTCTCACGTTAAAGCTAACACAATGAACTTATGCTTAAGTTCATTTTTCTCTTGAGAAATTAAATAGGAAAGATTTTGGTTAATATCTATCAAGATTTGGACTTATACATTAAATGCCACAAACTGGGCTTGTGTGAATATATGACAAAATAAATTAGGACTTTGAAATGCTAGTTTGTGTTATTCTATGCAGTACTTCATATGAATTCTATTAGTGTGATGTCAGTATTTTCATTAAACATTGAACGTCAAGTAAACAAATGAACCAAAATTAACAATAAAAATAGAGGGATCAAATTTTAAAAAAATGAACCAAACATAAACTTCAAGCTTATGCAATGACTATCGTAATATTTTTACTATGACTAAATTTCCCAGAGCAACTCTCAAAATCAGGATATTTTTACATCTCGCAAAATCCTTGCAGCCATAGCTCCATACCTTCTGGCTTCCCAGTCACTAAGCTTTGCATTTTGCGAGA
The DNA here is from genome assembly GCA_013389735.1 of Phaseolus lunatus. Taxonomy (NCBI): domain Eukaryota; kingdom Viridiplantae; phylum Streptophyta; class Magnoliopsida; order Fabales; family Fabaceae; genus Phaseolus; species Phaseolus lunatus. The sequence goes on from CM023867.1 coordinate 7,481,047, forward strand.
TTGGCTTATTGTGATCCTCAACATTTTCTTCAACGAGACCAGATCCTTCTTCTACAACATTTCCCTCACTGTTTTTACCCTCCACAGCAGTTTCCGCATCAACTTTTTCAACAGTTGCCTCACCTGAGTTCTCTGTGCCTTCTGCTGAATGTTTGCATCCCATAATGAAGAGTTGAATACTTGGATGTTGAAATGTCTCATCCATCTGCACGAAGTGAAGCCTTCAGAAGTAGTTAATCAAACTCAACTATTTGTTAACTTCAACTGAAAATAAATATAGATAATTTAAGACATATATGTAGCCATAAAACATAACTCATAAGAACATATAGCTTACCTTGGACTTAGAGACAGTCTTCACGTCGAAGTTTCTTTTCCACATCTGAAGCATCTTCTCATGGACACTTGTAGAGCGGATCTCATAGCCCAACTTCATGAACAAATCCAAAACAAAATAATTATCCAAGTTTATCATAAGAAATATGTGCATAATTTAGTAGAAGAGTTGAATAACGTACCATAATTGTAGTCCTAGGTCCAGATAAAGCAAGTATTGTCTGTAATAGAGGTTCCAATAGATGCTCTACATAAACCTTCAAAGAAATACACCAAAACAAACAGAAACAGAGTGACAATCAATTTGTGAGCAATATACCAAAAACAGTTCCCAGTGTACTAGTCAATTTAATCTTTGAAATTACAACTAATAACAATTTATTACTTCAAATTATATTTTTAAAACTTCTAGGATTAAATTGACTAACGGTCAGAATGACCAATGTTAACAAATTTCAGGGATTAAAATCACATTTTTGTAATTTTAAGGACTAAATTGATTAGAGCTTGTAATTTTAGGAATTAATTTGGTATGTTGTTAATGAGTTAAGTGTTAAGGGATATTCACTTCCACATTTCTTGCAGAAATGCCTGTTCTACACTTACAACATCAGTGCCAATAATGTAGTCAAATGGAGGACCCACAGCCTTAATGTGACTCTCGTCTCCCCACTGAAGTTCAGCAACCTTGATTGAACCAAATGACTCTAAAAGCAATTGATTTCCAAGTCAAATACTACTATTTTTAAATCCACAGACAGAATAACCAGAGATAGGTACAACCAGACAATTCAAAGGTAAATATAAATAATTTAAAATAAATAAATAAATAAATAAAGCAAATGGCAATGAGGATGGTTCAAAAGTATCAGATCAAACCAGGATTCTTTTGCATGACCCTTGAAATATTACGCTCAACATTTCTCTCCAACAATGGCAAAACCTCCTTTTGGTCTGTCACTATAACATCACACCCCAGCAAAGCCATGCCTGCAATGGAACTGCATATCAGACTAGGCATCAACCCCCAACCTAAGTACTGAAAGTAGGGTAAAGATAGACCAATTTCAACAATATATAGGAAAGGTACATTGATTCAATGAACAGATTTTAAACAATAATTTTAAAACTCACCAAAACCAGAAACACCACAGCCAGCTCCTAGTTCAATTACACGTTTTCCTTTAAGTTTAGCTGGGGAAAATCTCCCCCGTCTGCAATTCCGTTCCTGAAACAATATAAAGGTAATTTAGTAATATTACTCAATTACAAGGTAATGGAAACTAAAATAAATATTTAAAAAGCTTCATGACCCAGTTCATCGTCAAAGGATCTCATGTAAACTTAAGATCATGTCCCCCAAACAAAGAGAAAATGTGACTCGATTCCATTCATGTCATTTTATTTTCCTCTTCCAACTTCTTACATTTTTAAAGGAAAGAGCTGTGGCAATAAAGGTTATTGATATGAATTCACGAGAATATTTTATTCATGCATAGTTTCAAGAATAAGTTCAAGTCCAAGGCTTATCTGTCAGGTCTGAACAACTAGTTTTTCATGTACATAGCAAATTATAAGGCACACATCATCTATGATTAAATAATTGAGAATCTAAAGAATATTGAATGAATTGGCTAATTTCAAAAGTTACATAAAAATACAGTTAGGATCTAATAACTTGTTTCATTATGAAAAGGTTAAAAGGGCATTCCAGAACATGTGAGATGCACTCATAACTTACAAGAAACTTAGCAAACACAAGTGATGCATCCCAAACTGTAGTCCCCAAGTGCTTGGAATTGGGATCCTATAAAAGAAATGATTGAGTTGTCAGAGATTTCACAGAAACATACGTAAAAGGGAAAAAAAATCAGAAAACATTACAAGTATAAAAAATGATCAATTTCAACAAGTAATTGTCAAGTAATGTCTACACTCTATAAGCTGAATTATAAGAGAAGATCTCAGTCAACAGCATATAATAATTTGTAGGCACATGGCACAATAGTCAGTCATCAATTCAAAAATTTATAATGCAGATCTCATCTCTACTGCTTATGACCTAAATCTAACTGGAGATTTTTTCTTCACAAATACTTCGGGAATACTTACAAATAAAACAGAGTGTTAAAATCTCTAGTCCACATTGAGTGGCCTTGATGCACTGACCTCATCTTACCCAAATTACTTGCTCATTGTGATGCATATAAACTGCTTAACACTAATAGAGCCTAGAATTTTCTAAAAGGAGAAAGGTACAGTAAGCTAACAAAACTAAAGTTCAACGGGCCCATTGCAGAAAAGAACACCCTCCTTGAAGCACCCTCCAAACACGTACTTTAAAAACAGTATAATAATACCTGAGAAAACTGCAACTCGTGGCCCAAAACCTCCAGTGGCATCTCAAATGTGGTTGGGGAATTTAACCTGGTAAAACGATATAGAGCATTATGAAACAAGTATTTATAATATGCAAAAAATCATAATGAAGAATCATAAAATTGTCTTTACCTACCAACAACCATTATATGTTCTGTATGTACAAGTTACTGTGGCAACTGTACAACAATGTAAAACTAGATATCACAGTATATGTTTTTCCCCAAACAGAAAAAAGTGAGGTCTTAATTGTGCTGACAACTGTATGATATATTCAATTATCGACTTAATAACATGATGGGATGCGAGACTAAAGGCAAGGAAGCTAATCTAATGTGGTCAATCGATACAAATTCCACCAATTCATTGCAAATTTTCAAGCCAGGAAGTCAAAGCTTCACAATCTATTCTAATGAAAGAAGCATAACAGAAACAACTAAGTATTCAGAAAAGACTAGGTTAATTTTGCAATCAAAGCAGTTAATTAGAAAAGACATCCATGGTTCCATGATCATTGTAATTTAGTTTTAAATGACAAGTTGAAGAAAAACAAGCAGGTCAAGATATCATAACTAATGATTCATTACTGCACACAAAATAGAATTGGCAATACCACCAACAACAAAAACTGCCGATGCACACGTTACATATACTAATGTTACTGTCAAGGTTCAGAGATACATTATATTATAATTCGCGTGGAAACACACAATTTTAATTTTGTTTTCAACAGATAGATAACCAATTAAGAAGGAATGTACACCTGTCAGGCTCCATAAGATCACAGTCTTCAAAGAAAAATCCTTAATACGAAAAACGAATCTAGAAGACCTATCTCCCACCTAAGGTCATGCGCCTAAATCACTGGCAAGGTAAAGAGAGGAAAAAGGTCACAGTATGGTAGTGACAGAATTTAACTCCAAACAGATTTTTACAGGATGTTTTTCCTAATCAAAACCCTAGCTTGTTGAAATCATTGAAGAAATTAATTCCACTATTTTAAGTGGTTTTTATCCAATTCAAAATATTTATCATGTTTAAAAAGAAACTATGAAGTAAAGTAAGGGGAAAAGAATAACAAAAAATGAGATTGAGATGGGAGAGAGAACCGCGAAACGTGAAAGCTGAAAGCTGAAGTCAGAGTGTTTGAATTGGAACTATATGGCAGCTGACAGAGACACCCAAGAGGAGTAGAACTTCACCTTCGGATCAGCCAAGGTTTGATGTTTGCGCCACTCTTAAAACTCAGGAGGTTTCATTGATATCTATTATTAAATTTAAGGTTAATTTAACTTTATAAAAACAAATTTGGTAAGATAAGTATATTTTATATATTATAATTTCTCCTTCAATTATTTTCTTTTGCTACTTCTTCTCATCTTTTTTCTTTTCCACGTTCCTTCTAATTTTTTCCACCTCTTATATCAGGTCAAATTTTTTAATTCAGTAATATTTTTTTTTTCATTTTTTTTATTGGGAAACTCTCCTCGTGTTAAAGCCTGGGACAAAAATTTGTGCCTCTATTCTTATTCACAAAATCATTTTAACTTATTCATATCTTTGAAAAACAACTGAAAACAATAAATTGTTAAGTATTACCTATTGTTCTTCTAAAATTACTTTATTATATTTAACGTTAAAAAGATTAAATGAAGATATTGGTGAATATTACATTTTCAGAGAAACTTTATGCTATTGATTAAATATTTATAAATGTTTCATAGTAAAAAACAGGTCAATTAATTACTGTAGTTTTGAAAAAAAAAAATCTTATAAAATAAGAATAAGAAAGGCACTCAAAATTATTTGGGGGCGTAATTAATAAAGCTCAATTTCATCGTACTATATACAAATATACAAATTGTTTATAGAATTGTGTTGTTCAAATTTTGTTTGTAAAAACTTGTATTATTATTTGAGAAATTTATTTTACATATTAATTACTTTACTATATGGATGTTTTGAAATTAAATTATGAAATCATATTATTTTGAAATTTATTTATTATGTTATACATTGGTATTTTTTGTTATGATAAAAAAAATTAAATTGAGGTTATATTTATCAAATTATATTTTATATATATTTCTATTATTTTTTAATTTTTTAATTTTTTCATATGAACCAAATTAACCAATGATTTTACCAATTAACTTAATGTCTCACAGGTCAATAACTTAAGCCAATTTTCATAATATCAATTTTAGTATATTTTATTTTTGAAGGACTGAAGATGCAAAAAAAAAAAAAGAAAGACAGAAAACAAATATTTAAAAAGACGAAATAGATAAGAAAAAAATATTAAAAATTTTAGAAAAATGAAAAACATATTTTATTCAATGAAACATTCTGCTTAAGTGCAGAGGTAAATGCAAAAAGCCCATGGCGCATTAACCGGTCCAGTTCGTCTGAAAAGCTCAATTCTTGCGTTATATAATTTGTTTTGACAAACACATTTATCAGAAGAAAAAAAACTATATACTAAACTTTGACAACAACAAAATCTCATTTAATTTCTTTAAAACATAATATATACATATATATTATTTTAAGTTATAAAATAACTTAATCCATTTCACTTATTTTTTTCAAATACCTACATTTTTTATTCAAAAATAACATTATTTTGTTTTAGTTTTCTATCATTATTGCTAATGTACAATGTCACAAAGGATTGAATCCCACGTCAGCTGGAATAATGCTGAGTATTTTTAATTATTTATTCTAGAATTGGTATTTTCTTGTATAAAGTAAATACAAAATGGCGAACATTGCTCAAATAGTAACACAGAGTATGAAGATCAGGGATTTCAGAAAGGTTCAGAGAAAAAACAATTTCAATCTCCAAATATTATTCATGAATAGTCGTATATGAAGTAATTATGAACACAGAACATGTCAGAGGATGTTTGGTTTTGGCTTGGGTTATTTATTATTCTGTAAACAGCTTCTCATTTCATTTCTTTTCTTTTTTGTTTCTATTACAATATGGTAAACTTTAACAATGTTCTTTTTGGTTTTGAAGTGAGTGTATTAATTATGAGAGACACTGTTATCAGCTTTGGTTGGTCAACTTAGGATCCTTTATAGCAAAATTTTCTTGCAGGTAACGTGGTCAAGATCTGAGCATTTGATTGGTGATTGTACAATAAAGAAAGAGAATAAAGAAGATGATCAATGGTCTTGATCTTAGCTGGTGAGAAAAACTTGGAGAAGAGGATGCATTCAGTGTCCCTCCAGTCCAGCTTGTCAACATCTGAAGTGCAGCTTTTGGTTGATCCATAGGGACCATGTGCCCTGCCCCATGCACCTGTTATTGTCACATAACAAGGCTAAATGATGGATGCATGAAACTATAGTTCACAATTAAAAGAGATGAAAAGAGAAAACTAATGTTAAGATATTCTCATATCAATCTCTGAAATGAAAAAAAAGAAAGAATAGTCCTACAAAATGTAACCCTGTACCTTGAGAAAAGTTAAAGGTCCAAAGCTATTCAAAGAACCTGCTTCGGCACCATCAACCACAAATTTCCCTGTAGGAGATATCCCAAAGGCCTTTTGGCCTGACCACTCCATGGCTTGTACCCACCTTGAATTCCCTGCCATACAAGAACACATCAAGAACTCAAACTAACGTAAGCTTATATCTTCAACAAGAAAACAATTTGCTCCCAAATATGTCAAGAAGAATCACCAAGCCAATTGCATACGAGATCTTCTTCACCAGCATACACAAGCAACTTGATTCCATCCTCAAGAAGAGCAGGAATAGCCACTTCCAGGTTTCTCATCCAGTCTTGCATCATAGCCACATGAACTTCTAAATTGCATAACTCATACTTCAAGTCATCCATCACACCCAAAGCACTTTTCACTTTCTGCATGTTTAATAACGTCTCCACTTCTGTGAAGTTGTAGCACAAATGCCCCTCACATTTCTTTCTGATGTCATAGTACTGCAGTTTGTGTATCAGCAGAATGAGATAAGTAAAACAGTTAAGTATGTATTGTTCTTTCATTATTACTCACATTAATGTTGTCGATAAAGTCCAGGATACGATCGAAAATGTTTTCACAAATATGTAATGCTCTGATGCAACTATTTCCACCTTGAGCTTCTGAAAAATCATACACAAGCAACATCACAACGGGAAACACCATGGTAGAAAGGGATGCAAGTGACAAATGGGAAACTTGTACCGCAAGTTTTAGTGGCTTGTTCACAGTCTGGGATTAACATGCTGACGTTGTCGTACTGAGCCTTTGTAATTATTCTGTTGTCTAATGCAAAATCTGGGTATGCTTGGAATTGAATTGCAGGATTGGTTAACCCATTACCGATTGCAAAACCCTTTGTTGTGCCGAATGAATCAATGGAAGCAAAAGCAACAAGATAATTAATAGTGTGATTTCATTCATTAACCTTTCCCATTAATATATATAAGAAATTGTGTACCTTGAGGTTTATATGAAGCCCTTGATTTTGTTTATTTCCTTGGTTAACCCGAGATGCAAGTGCAGGAACATAGTGTCCAGCATATGATTCACCAAAGATGTAGAAGTCATTGTTAACTAAATCAAGATGCGTCTTGAAAAACTCCTGCAATTATAGTAGATATTATTTATACAGAACAGGATATTGTTATCTTGTATTGGGATACATGATGAAACAAGGGACTTTTATATGCTTAATTATCACCTGCAAGAAATCATATAAATCAATGCTAACGCCGGTTTCATCGTGGCGAATGTCTCTCTCATCAGAAGAGTAACTAAAACCTGTCCCCGTTGGTTGGTCAACAAATATAATATTTGATGCCTGCAAAATGAGAAAAAACAACTTGTTAATACAAATAAGAAAAAAAGTTTGGTGTAAGTTTATAACACTTTCCATAAAGGAAACATGAAAATTGAATACAGTGACCTGATCCCAGCCATAATCATTCCATGTAAGAGACAAGTTTTTGGTAATATGAAAAGGACCATTTTCGTAAAATAAAGCTAATTCACTTCCACACCCTGGTCCACCAGTCAACCATATGACAACAGGATCATCCTTACTGTTCCGTGATTCAAAGAAAAAGTAGAACATCCTGCATGTCATACAAATAGATGCATAGCAATTCATATCAGGGTCACATGGGGAGTAATTAGAAAGACAAAATTTAAGTGAATGAATTAATTACCCAACTCAAAGCCAAGAATGGAAGCACATTGGTTATTAAATTTAGAATTATTTTCCAAATTCACTGATAAATACAATAGCTTTTGCATTAACTATTATATATGATAAAAGCTTTTAAATAATATTATACAGTTTGGTAACTTTTACAATAAATATCATAAAAATCATGCACCACTGGTTGGATGACAAACTGATAGTGTATAAATATTGTACTTACTACATGATATTCCTTAAAGGTGGTCAACTACTCTAGAAATATGTCAATTTTGTGGAGATTTTTCCTGGTCCAAATCGTTTGACTTTAAATTTATCAGGAACAAAAAAGGAAGCTCGATCTTAATGAATCATTATGAAGAAAAAAAGTTTTTTCTAAAGCCCTTTGACTCATCAAATGGCATGTACTCAGATACTCTAAATCTCATGGTCTTGACACTGTCATTCTAGAGAAGAGGTATACTTACCTGGCAGCTTTGGAATGAGGAAGTGAATAATAGCCTGCATGGTGACCAAGGTCTTCAACAGATGGCCCAGAATCACCAAGAAACGAGAACTTCTTCTCCACGATCTTACCATGGACAAAACCACCATGGTCACCTTTTATAATGTTAACTGAGTCCTTTGGAAATACGTTAAGGCTTCTTATGAGCCTTTCTGCATGTGATTGTGGTAGGTAGGCGGGGTGATGAGAGGGGTCGGAAGCAGCATAAGAAGAAGAAAGTGACAGGAAGAAGAACAACAGAAGAGAGAGTTTGGAGAGGGATGGTGATGATGACAATGCCATGTTGTTTGCATTTCTGAAAAAGGTGAGGCAATGACTTCGATTTTATAGCAGTCTCCCAATGCTGAAGATGTTGATTAATTAGTGTATACACTACAAGCTAGAATTGATTGGATATACCTAGAGGAAATTGAGACACAAGAAGATTTGTTTTATTCAGAGATATAACATCTTAAACGGATTAACCAAAAGAGACTTGCACATAGATAGGCAAAAACAAGTAACTGCTCATACTAGAAAACAGGAAGATAAAACAAACTTTATCCTATCTGTAATTTGATTTTTATTATCATAAACAACAACATATAAAACCTGAACTTCTTGAGTTTTTTTTTAGCCTTTCAACACTTATGCCATGTCTGGTCAACATAGGCTTTTCCACCTTCACCTCGGCCAAACATATCTTATAGTTTAAATATTAAATATTTTATTTTATTTTATATAAGTTTAGTCGATATTAATTTGTAAATTTTTGTAAGTTTGCATCGTGATAGTTGGCTAACTATTATTTAACGTCTCTCTTTTTAGTATTTTTGTGGTTTTTTAGAAACACTAACATCAATGTTTCACTGTATGCTCATAATTAAAAACATAAATATTATGTAGATATTGTACACAATGGTTTACAGAAAAACTTATATGACATTAACAATATATACTTACAGATATAAAGCATACAATTATAGTTTAGTTTTTTAAAAACATGATTTTTGAAATACATTCATAAATATATAAATTATATTTTGCAAGCGAAACTTTAAAAATGATGGTTGGATTTTACTTTTTTTTATTTCTTGATTTAATTTTATTGAAGTTTTATTTTAACATTATAGTGGATAAAGTCACTTTCACCTTATTAACTCATTTTATTTGGAAATTTTGAAATTGAAACTTTTTTAACTCACATTAGTTAAATCAATAAAAGAAAACTTATTTTGAAGTTAGCCTGATATTGATTTGACGAGGAGAGATCAAATTGGAAACTCTACTCACACTTGCAATTACCACATCCTTTGAAACGGGATCATTTGACATGCATCTAAACATAACTTTGTCTTCATTTTTCCATTTATGTGCAACATACGACTTCACTTTAGGTAAAATTAATTATGACTCATCCAAGGTCCAATTCAATTTAACGGCTTAATATTGTTTGTTCTAGTTTTGGCGATGTTTTACTCGTAATTTACAACATCATTAAAGATAAAATCCCACTCTATTGACTTGGGATAATGTTGAGAATGTTTAATTGTTTACTCTATAATGACATTTTTTAGTATAAAGTAAATGCAAAAGTAGAGGGTGTGTTGGGTGAATCCTATAATCTTATAAAAAAGGTTCAGAAAAGATGTATAATCGCCACCCTCAAATTGTACACAAATAATTGTGATTGTTATTACATGGTGTTTGGTTTATGTTTAATTATCTCCTTATGTTTATGTTTATGTTTGGTCATTTTCCCTCCCATCCAACGTTTGAACATCTCAAGTGAAACTTTTGGTTGATCCATAGGGACCAAGTGCCCAGCCTTATGTACCTGTTGAAGTATCATACAAATAAAGTTATAACCAAAACTGGAATTAACGGTGTCACTCAATAATGCAACCCTGAACACAAACCTTGAGGAAAGAGAGGGGTCCATAGCTATTAAGAGAACCTGCTTCTGCACCATGAACCACGAATTTCACATCAGGAGATTTTCCAAAGGCCTTTTGGCCTGACCACTCCATGGCATGAACCCACCTTGAATTCCCTGTCAAAATGAGAACCACATCAAGAACTCAATCTCATATATATACGTACCCTTAATTTCAACACAATAACAACTTTCAAATGAACCAAGTAGGCTCACCAAGCCAATTGCATATGAGATCTTCCTCCCCAACATAAACGAGCAACTTGATTCCATCCTCAAGAAGAGCAGGAATCCCCACTTCCAGGTTTCTCATCCAGTCTTGCATCATAGCCTCATGAACAGCATCACTGCATAACTCATACTTCAAGTCATCCCTAACACCTAAAGCACTCTTCACTTTCTGCATGTTTAGCAACGTCTCCACGTTTGTGAAGTTGTAGCACAAATCCCCCTCACATTTCTTTCTGATGTCATAGTACTGCAGTTTGTGTATCAGCATAATGAGATAAGTAAACATTTAAGTAGGTACTGTTCTTTCATTATTACTTACATTAATGTTGTCGGTGAAGTCCAGGATACGTTCGAAAATGTCTTCACAAATACGTAACGCTCTGAAGCAACTATTTCCACCTTGAGTTTCTGAAAAATCATACACAAACAACATCACAACGGGAAACACCATGGTAGAAAGGGATGCGAGTGACAAATGGGAAAGTTGTACCACAAGTTTTAGTGGCTTGTTCACAGTCTGGCATTAAGATGTTGACGTTGTCGTACTGAGCCTTTGTAATTATTCTGTTGTCTAATGCAAAATCTGGGTATGCTTGGTATTGAATTGCAGGATTGGTTAACCCGTTACCAATAGCAAAACCCTTTGTTGTGTTGAATGAATCAATGGAAGCAAAAGCAACAAGATAATTAATAGTTATTTCATTCATTAACCTTTCCCATTAATATATATAAGAAATTGTGTAAGACCTTGAGGTTTATATGAAGTCCTTGATTTTGCTTATTTCCTTGGTTAACCCGAGATGCAAGTGCAGGAACATAGTGTCCAGCATATGATTCACCAAAGATGTAGAAGTCATTGTTAACGAAATCAGGATGCGCCTTGAAAAACTCCTGCAATTATTGTAAAATTAATTAGCAGATATTATTCATACAGAACAGGATATTGTTATCTTGTATTGGGATATGAAACAAGGGACTTTTATATATTTAATTATCACCTGCAAGAAATCATATAAATCAATACTAACGCCGGTTTCATCGTTGCGAACGTCACTGTCATCAGAAGAGTAACTAAACCCTGTCCCAGTGGGTTGGTCAACAAATATAATATTTGATTCCTGCAAAATGAGAAAAACAAACAAATAAGAGAAAAAGTTTGGTGTAAGTTTATAAGGCTCTCCATAAAGGAAACATGGAAATTGAATAACATAACCTGATCCCAGCCGTAATGATTCCATGTAAGAGACAAGTTATTGGTAATATGAAAAGGACCATTTTCATAAAACAAAGCTAATTCACTTCCACACCCTGGTCCTCCAGACAACCATATGACAACAGGATCATTCCTGCTCTTCCGTGATTCAAAGAAAAAGTAGAACATTCTGCAAGTAGTGGACAAATAAAATGGCAGTTCTAATCAGAATAATCTGTTAGCCACCGATTAAAAGGATAAATTGAAATTAATCAATTAGAATAATTATAAATTATTTTAATAATCTGTCTATAAGGATAATGTAGTTATTAAAATAAATAAAATTTTATAAATTGAAACACTCTGCTGTGACAGTCAAGGCAGGGAAGAGAACCTAGAATTTGAATGTATGCTGATAATTGATACAACATGTACCAATTTTAATTTTAATAATATGCAGTGATAAAAAAACAACAATAAGTTGTATTTATTTACAATCCTTATTAAATGTGTGTTCTGTTTATCTTTAAATTATTTAAAATTTAAAAACACCAATGTAAACTGGTTTCATGTATTTAATTAGTTCTAACCAGTTTATAGACCAACTGTGAAATTACCTTACTTTTAGAATTAAATGAGTGGTTAACTCTGGATTGGATGAATCCAATCGGTGTGTGCATTCCAATTTAAAAAACTATGATATTTAGTATTGAATTTCATAGCATTTTGTCATTCTCCAAAGTAATTTGCAATGGATTGAAGAAGTGATATAGTGTTTATAACATGAGGGAAAGAAGAAATGAATGAAATGTAGAGTTACCTTGCAGCTTTGGAATGAGGAAGTGAATAGTAGCCTGCATGGTGACCAAGGTCTTCAACAGGAGGCCCAGAATGAGCAAAAAACGAGAACTTCTTCTCCACGATCTTACCAGAGACAAAACCTTCATGGTCACCTTTTATGATGTTAACTGGTTCCTTTGGGTCTGGTGGGTTGGCAGGGTCATGGATGAGGCGATGAGAAATTGCACAAGATGCAGAAAGTGAAAGGAAAAGCAACACAACAGAGAGAGAAACTTTGGAAAGTGTTGGTGCTGATGCCATGTTGTTCGCGATTATTGAAAAAGCGTGACCATGGTTATGAATTTATAGCAGAGTCAGTGCAAAGCGGTTCCCCCGCATTTCAGCGTTTCATGTTTCCGAATGCAATAATTTCATAGCCGTTTCAGAACCTTTATTTTAGGTTTTAGCACAAAGAAGTGTTTTTTTTTTTTTTTTAATTTTGAGTAAAACAATTTTTTAAAAAATAATAATAAGTAGTATCTATGGATATAATTTCAGAGTTAAAGGGGTATTTATGGATACTATTTTGGGACGAATTCTATTCTAAAATCTTATTCATAGAATACAATTTACCTATTTTTACAAAAATAAAATTTACTCAAAATTGTAATTTTAAAAACAAAATTACTTCGATGAGAAAACCTTTATTATATTACATTCAGTCACACCCCACATACAGTTTATGTTTACGTTCTATTGGTTAAATATATGGTCATTTTAGTTTACTTTTTTTAAGGAATTTTATTCTACTTAATATTTTTATATTTTTTAACTGAGTTAGTTTTATCTGTTTGATTTTATTCTCAATTGAGATGAGGTAAATCTATATTGAAAATTAAAAACTATTTATTAAGATTTAAGTTTTTAAAAAATATGATTAACTTTAACTATTTTTCTTATAAAAAAGTTTGTTGAATTGAGTGTTCAAATCTTTATATGATTTTACACGATCAAGTAGAACAACTTGAATTTGGATAATAAAAAAATAAAGTTTTAGAATTTTAATTATTTTTTAAAGATTATTGTTTCTGTCTTCACCTAATGGAATTGATTAATTTTGGTATTTAATTTATAAAAGCAAACGGTGTTGTTTATGATAAAAATAATTAAAATTTAAGAACTTCATTTTTCTTATTCTACAAGTTCATTTTAACAGTCCTAATAGATAATATATTTTTCCTGTATTAATTATAGTATCTTTAACTGCTATATGGAAGTTTTCTCCATATTAATTATAGTGTTATTTTTTAATTCAATTCTTTGTTGACTTCTACTTTTATTTTGCGTTTGTGTATTATTTTCTTTTTCACTAATTCAACTCTCATTTATTATTATTATTATTATTATTATTATTATTATTATATATTGTAATAGTTTTTTATTGTTATATATACGAAGGAGTATTATTAACACATTCTTATAATGTATTTATTTTTCGTAATAACATTTTTACAAGGATGAAAACAAGTTGTGTCAAGCCAAAACACAATTTAGGATTAGTTTGCAAATAAATTACTTGCTCAAATTTGAATAAGACTGATTCCAAATTTGAGTTTGATTATATTAAAATAAAATGAATGATAAAAGCTTGAGGTTTAACTGGCTTAATTAATTTATAATTTAATCATATTTTATAGTGTTTTCTTAAATTTAACTCTATCAATTTAATCTTAAATAAAAAAATTAATTGAAAAATAATAATAAAACTCATGAAAATAGAAATATTTTTACAAATATATTTACTTAATTTCATTAAATATTACACCATGACATTTGTAGGTATCAGATTTTGAAAAGATTTTGTTTGTATTTATATAAAACAATATTAATTAATAAGTCATATAAATAAGTTATAAGTGCATATTAATTATCTTTCTATAGAAATAATAACTTCTCTTTTGTTAAATGTGTTCATAATTATTGCAATTATCTCTCATTATTAAAATATATTAAAAATAAGGTAAATAAAAGTCAAACAGTTGTACATCTAATAAAATTAAGTATACATAAGATAATTATAATATTTCAATTATTGTGATTTTAAAATATAATTAAGTATCACAACATGAAAAAAAATTATTAATGTACATTTAAGATTTAATCTGAGTTATTAATGTAAAATAGGATTGAAAGTTGAAATTGAGAGTAATTAATTTCATTTGATTGAGTCTCTCTCTCTCTCTCTCTCATTCTCTCTCTCTATATATATATTATTAATGTAAAAATAAAAATAATAAAACTTATATATTTATTAGAGTTAAGAAAATTTATCATTTTATTTTTATTTCTGTAAAAAGGAACTTAAAAAGTAACGGAGGAAGTAATCAATAGAGCTTATTAGAAGTATATTTTTCATTAAATATTAATCAATAACATACATCAATGCATTGAGAAGTATAAAATCCTTGAAAAAGTTAAATTTTCATTAAATATTAATCAACAACAAAGATAGTGTTATAAAAGTATTTTGGAAAGTTTTTTATACTAATTATTGCACTTTTACTTTTGGTTTTTGATAATCTCTACTAATTAAGGTGTTTATGAATTTGGTTGAACATGACAATTTAAACCAAATTAATTAAATTAGTTTAAATTTTTAACTTAATTGGATCTTATTTAAACAAAACCGATTAAATTTATAATGGTAATGGTTTCAACCATCAGTTTTATAATTTAAAAATCTAAGAAATCCGAACTAAATTAGCAATTTGTTTTTTTATTATTATATATACATATAAATAATATGTAATTATATAATATTTATTATTTAGTTTATATAAATCAATTAATACAAAAATATTATTTATCTCCTTTAATGATAAAATTATATACAAATATTTGGACAAAACTATGTTTTTTTTTCTCAATTTTTATATATTTATAACCAACTCTCTTTTTTTATCGGGTTGGATTGATTTAAAATTTGAATTTGTTTTTGAAAAACCTGAAAAATCTAAACAACTGAAAAATATTATTGTATATAAGAAATTTTCTAATGTAATTATATAATTTTTATAATTTTTTATTATCAATTTATATAAGTTAATTATAATAAAAAATAATACTTTTTAGATAAAATTATTATTCTTTTCTTTTTCTTGGCAGCAAATTTGGTCTATTTGTGTAAAATATTGAATCCAATTAATTCTAATTAGTTAGTCCTAATCATACCAATGCATTTTTATGTGATTGATTTTATTTAAATTTTGAATTTCTTTCTAGAAAATCCAAAACAATCAAAACACAGAAAATGAATTGAATTGGATCTCATTCGGCTTTTTTATAGGATGTTTCTTTCTACACCCTACATTTTTGAAAGTATCAAAATTACCCTTGTATTTTTATTTGAGAAGGCACTATTATGATGTTTATATATTTCTGGAAATTGGGTTTTGAGATGTTTATAGATTGGTGGATTTGGAATGTATTTTTTTTAACTTGTGGATTGACAGATCTGAAATGCATTTTTTTGACTAATGAATTATTGAATCCGTCATGTATTTTTTGACTTATGGATTGGTGGATCTGGAATGCATTTTTTAACTTTTGATATTTGGTTGTGGTTTTCAATAATTTGTTGGAATTTCATGGTAAGATGTTAATTTGTAGAAGTATGGAGAATATCGAAGCATTTGTTGAACTTCACTATTAATCAATTTTAAGACTCGTTGGAAAACATCAACATAAACATTTATATCCAATCGTCAAAGTTTGGTCTTCATATGTAGTTATGGGGTTGTAATCGAATTCATAAATCAATAAGTTTTTAACAGTGACTCATCCACTGGATTGTAGAATATTGAAGGGGTGCAGAAGAAACACTCGAAGTATAATATTAAAGTGGATGGGTCACTCTTGACAACTTATGAAAACCATGTGACCCATTTGTATGATGGATGTGTATGTTCGCAAACAATGACATGAACAATGATGATTTTTTTTTAGTTGTATTTCTGTTTTGTAATTTGATGAAGCTACACATTATTTACATTATTATTTTAAAGGGTAATGGAATTAGTTTTTACACAATCTTGAGTGAATTTGTTCTTCCACATTTATAATAGTCATAATGTATATTTACATATTAATTTATAAATTCGATTACAACCTCATAACTACATATGAAGACATAACTATATATGAAGACCAAGCTTTGACGATTGCATAAGAATGTTTATGTTTATGTTTTCCAATGAGTCCTAAAATTGATTAATGATGAAGTTCAACAAATCCTTCGTCATTGTCCATACTTTTACAAATTTACATATTCCCATGACATTTCAACAAATTATTAAAAACCACAACCAAACATCAAAAGTTAAAAAATACATTCCGGATCCACCAATCCATAAGTCAAAAAATGCATTCTAAATTCACCAATCCATAAGTCAAAAAATACATCCCGAATCCATCAATCCATTAGTCAAAAAATACATTCTGGATTCACCATTCCATAAGTCAAAAAAATACATTCTAGATCTACTAATTCATAAATTTTGCAGAATCTATATTCCGAAAACCTATAAACCTCATAACAATGTCTTTTCAAATAAAAATAACAAGACTAATTTTGATATTTTAAAAAATATAGGGTTGCAGTATTAGGAATGTAGAAAGAAACACTCTTTTTGATGTTGTTTACTTTTTTTTATAATCCATGTGACAAGAAGTTTGATTTTAATTAGTTATTGATTTCTATTTCTAAAACAAGTTGAAATTTTATTTTTTTTACAATTTTTTGTTCAAGTTCCTAAAGTTATTTTATTCAGTTTCACCTTAAAACGCAATTATGCCATTATTAAAAAAATTGGATGTAAGGTTGGAACTATTGATTCCTTACTTCTTTACAACTATCAAAATCATTAAGTCATTTTGACAAACACATTTAATTTCCCAAATACATGTTTATATTTATTGTGAAAATAATATAATATATATAAGATGATAAAGATATTTTAAAAAATATTTAACTACAAAAAATTATAAATTTATAATTTTACTAATTTATTTATTAAATTAGATAAAGTTATTTATTAGTAAATTTTAATTAATTATATTATGTCGTATAACTTTATTAATTAAAATAGCCATTTTTTAACAACTAGTCTACTAATAAAAAGGTATAATTTATAAATAATAAATAGTTTTATACTATATAATACATAATTTTATGTTTTGGCCGTGTTTTTTTATTATGAGTACGTTTAGTTTGTTCATTCTACAATTAAAAAATTTCTTGTATAGGTAAATATGAAAATGGTAAACACTGTACAAATCGTTAACATGATAAAGAACAAGAATCTCAGAAAGTTCAGTAGACAACATCGTTCTTACTCGGATTGGTATACCGATATCCTTTGGAGTGCATAAGAACATTGAAATAAAAATTGCTGCAAATGTAACCCTAAATTCTACCTTACGAACATAATTTAATTTTTTTTTAAACAATAAAAATATTTTTAATTTTAACAATATTTAAAAAAAGGTAAATATTTTTAATTTATCACATCAATTATTTTTAACCTAATTTATTTAAAATAATTCATATATATTTTTATTATATTAAAACTTGATTTAGGGTAAGTTTGTTTCTTTTAAAAAAAATTACTTTTAATTCTTTAATTTTATTTATGAATTTTTAAAATAAAACAAAATTAATTTTTTAAAAATAAGAGCACGTTATTTACTATATTTTTTTAAAGAATATATATTCCAATTATGAAAAATATATCTTATGATATTAAACCATGATTTTTATAGTCAAAGTAATTAATATTGTAATTAAAGTGACAATTTAAAACCTAATTAAAAGTCAATTTGAAAATTATATACCATAAAATAAAGAATTCTAAATATGCAGAGTTTCTTTACTCATATATAAAGTCTGATTTATTACAAGACAAACACATTTATTTTTAGTATTTAAGATTATAAGTATAACTATTAGACCCCTAAATTCTCTCCATTCATGAAATGACATGTGACATTTGCTTATTAAAATAATCTTCATTCACGGAGTGACATGTGACAATCATTGCTTCAAGAAACTCTTCAATCAGAAAATGACAAATGGAACAAGGAACTTTGAAGAGTCATGTAAGAGACACCTATGAGAAGAAGACAAGTGACACAAGAGAACTTGAAGAGACATCTTGAAAGAAAGAAGGGCACCTACTTGGAGCACTTAGAATGGCATCATGTGGAGTCTTGAGAAGAGGTCATGTGGACATCTAACTTGCCCTTAAGTTGTAAAATTTAAGGTCCAAAATCCTCTACTAATTATCCCATAACACAAGACCCAAAAATTATATTTCTTCTTTAAACTAAAATACAAAGGCTGAAATGAAAAACTACTATACACAATTGTTACAAGACTAAAAAGAAATAATATCTTCTATTGTGTCTCTTCTCTAAACCTAAACTTTGGTGGTGGGATATGTCTGGATAGTCCTTCATCAAGATGTTTCATTGCATCTTTCGTTTTTTCAATTTTTGTGTATTATATGAAGAGGTTTGAATTTTTAAATTGAAGTTTGTGTATACAAGAGATCTTCCCTTTATGTGTTTGGGAAAAGGGGAGAGGTGTTTAAATGTGAAAAGTAAATGTTATGTTATAATAGTTTTATATGTAATAGGAAATGGTTGATATCATCACATATGTCGTTTTTTCAATGTTGGTATATCTAGATCTTAGAAAGTAACACTACAAAAAAAGTCAAATTTACCTACGAATTATTATCCATGGATCTGAATCTGTAGATAAATTCAGCATTACCTACGTATATTACCTACATATCTGAATCCGTAGATAAATTCCGTATTATCTATAGATTATATTACTCACAGATCTCTATCTGTAGGTAAGTTTTACATTATCTATAAATTTTACTTACAAATTTATATCCATAAATAAATTCAATATTATTATTAATATAAATATTTTTTTAATATTATTAATAATATTAATATACTTATTTATATTGTTATTATTTTTAGTAATATTAATAATATAAGTAATAATAATATTATTATTAATATTAATGATATTAATAATATCATTAATAAAATAATTAATATTATTAAATCATTAATATTAATAATATTAATAATAATATTATCATAATAATTAATAATGTTTATTACAAGAAAATTGTGAAATAGAAAATAATTTTAGAGACCAAAATAATTAGTTACTATATTGACTAAATTGAAGACCATTTTATACATTAAAAAAATTATTGATATCTAGAATAGTTTTTATTATTAATAAAAAATTATAAAGTAGTTTCTAAATTGATATCTAACCATTAACTACTAAAATTTTATCTACTAATTACTTACATTCTAAATTTCTTTATCAGTTTTTTAGAGACTAATTTAGAATCTAAAATATTAGTAGCTAAAACCTTGGTAACAAATTTAGATACCAATTTAAAAATTATTTTATAAATTTTTATTAATAATAGAAATCACTTTAGATACCAATAATTTTTTAGTCTCTAAAATAGTATCTAATTTAATTAATATAGTGACTAAGTATTTTTTGTTTTTAAATTTAGTTATATTTAATGATTTTCTTGTAGTGATTATTAATTTGAATAATATTAAGAAAATTAATAATATGAAAGATATTAATAATGTTTATATTATTAATGATATTAATATTAATAATCATGATAATAAGTATAAAAATAATTATAAATATAATAATTATAATAATAATTATAAATATAATAATAGAACTTATTTAGTTAAAAAAAAAAAATTGGTAGTAAAAGAATTTAGTTTCGATTTGGTTTCGAGTCTCGCCATCTAGCATTTGTTTGTAACATTCATAATAATAATAGTTATGATAATGTATATAATAATTGATTTACCATGCACTTTTAGCTATTACCTACTGATTTCTTCCCTAGTACATTTGGAAGACGAGGGAGGTGTTTAATGGGGAGAAAATAAACCCGTGAAGTAATGGAGAACCATAGGGAAATTAAACTTACATATGATGAGCAAAGACAAATTAAATTATAACTTAAATTGCATAATAATAATAATATTACACTAGATATTAACAATTTTGTGTTTTCCCTTGCAGCTAGGGGAGCCAACATGGGAAGTGAGGCTAGGAAGAAGAGACTCCACCACAGCAAGCCGTGAGGCAGCAAATGCAAACATTCCAGCACCATTTTTCAGCCTTTCTGAACTCATCTCCAACTTCAAGAAACAAGAAAAACATTCACACAATCAAGAACTTCTGATAGAAATTTACATATACATATTTGTGAGTATGTCAAGAGTGAGATGGAGGTGGGAAAGGGAGAAATGGAGGAACTCAGGCGAGCGAACCCAGGCGACACAATGGAGGTGGGAAAGGGAGAAGCAACGGAGATATCGGGAGGATCATAACAAAACTTCTTCTTCGTCAAATTGTTCTACGTTTTTCTTCTCTAACTTTCCTGATAGTCATGGGGAATATGACATGCTTAAGATTTTTCAGAAATGGGAGAGAGTGAAAGAGGTTTTCATATCAAGACATCTAAATAGGTGGGGAAGAAGGTTTGGTTTTGTGAGGTTCTTTTCAGTGGCTAACGAGGCTAGGTTGGAAAAGGAGCTGGACCAAATATACATTGGTAACATTAAACTATATGTCAATCTACCAAAATATAAGAAGGATGAGCATGCATACAAAGATGGGGTGTTGAAAACCGCTGGTGAGGGTAGGAATATGCTTAACAGTGAAATAGAGAAGTTGAAGGGTAAGAAGGTTTGGAGAGAAATTAAAGGGAAGGTAGTATCCAAGGCTCAATATGGAAAACAATCTTACGCTGAAGTTGTTAGCAAATCTCTTCATGAAGGGTGGAAAGGTACTACCATCGAATCTAAGTCTTATGTCCCCTCTTGGTTTATTAGAAGTGCAGTTGGTTGGATGTCATCTGCGTTCAACTTTTCGTCTGTGCGTGAAGAGGTGGTGAAAGGGGGGATGAGCGGACTTAAAGTGAGATATATGGGTGATAATCTTGTTTTATTAACTCCTAATGAAGGAGAAAGGATGGAAGATCTTATTCAGCGAAACAAAGAATGGTTTGCCAGTGTTTTTGAAGTTATAAAACCTTGGTTGGAATCATATGTTGCGGTTTACAGAATGGCTTGGGTCAGGTGTTATGGTCTTCCCTTATGTCTGTGGAACAGAGAGTGCTTAGCTAAGGTGGTCGGTGAAGTAGCATCTTTGGTAGATATCGATGAGGATACTTTGTCTTAGGAGAACCTGGAATTCGCTCGAATCCAGGTCCGCGTGCATAAAACCAATAGAGTAGGGGTGGCAAAGGGCTTTAAGATTAATGGTCACGTTTATAACATTAATCTAGTTGAGGAGGAACCGAGCCAAGGAAGAGGAGAATGTAATTGCCCTACAAACAACTATGATTCTACTGATAGTGCGTCTTCGATGGATTCTTTCGTGGAGGACACCATTTTTTCGATTAACTCGTGTGATGAAAGGGCTGAGAAAGATGGAGGTAGGCAGAGTAGTGAGGAGCCCAAGGAGGAAGGGCATTTTGGTCCTTTGTTGGAGACAAATTGGGAGCAATTAAAGAAACAATATGAGAAGGATATGGGCTATCAGCAGAAAGGTGATTACTCTTCCTCGAAAGAAGGAATGCGTGTGCAGGCGGCGTCTGAAGGCGGGGTAGTTGTATCTGTGGCAAAGCAAGTCAAGGAAGTGTGTCAGTGTTTTCAAACGTCTGTGGTTAATCTTGCTAAAGGGGCTCAGGAAAAGGGTGTTGCAGTTGGACCTGAAATAAGTGAGGCCCACTTACTTGGAAAGGGGGTCCAAATATCTGTTTCTGAAGTTACGGGTCCTTTAACTAAGCGTGAAGGGGAAAATGTAGGAGAGGGTTGTGATAAGGAAAGCTTACGAGTCGTACCGTCCAAGAGTAAAGCGGCGCCTCCGTTGTTAAGGATAGGAGTGGCGCATCCGTCATCCACGGCAGCAGTAGCGTCGTCGCCAGAGGTGGAGCCACCATCGCAGAGTATAGGCGCAGCGTGTCCAGTGATCAAGTCAGGAGTGAAGGTGCCTATGATAAGGTCAGAACCAAGGTCAACGAAGGCTGGTGCAGTGAGTCACACACCGTGCTCAGGGGCGACGTCTAGCACGTCGGTGCCAACCTTTTTGGAGGCAGTAGAGGCGGGAGCGATGACATCTTTGCCAAGGTCAGTATCAAGGTCACCGTCATTTGGTGCAATGAGTTACACGCCGTGTCCAGGGGCGACGTCCAGCAGATCACCGGGGGCGATGTCTAGCAGATCACCGGGGGGGACGTTTAGAAGATCGCCGAGGGTGACGTCTAACACATCGCCGGGGACGACGTCTACCACATCGTCGGGGACGTCTACCACATCGCCGGGGGCGTCTACCACATCGCCGGGGGCGTCTATCACATCGCCGGGGACGACGACGCATACCACATTGCCGGGGGCGACCCCTACGACATCGCTGGGGGCGTCTATCACACCGGGGGCGACGCATACCACATCGTCGGGGGCAACGCCTACCACATCGTGGGGGGCGACGCCTACCACATCGTGGGGGGCGACGCCTACCACATCGTCGGGGACGTCTACCACATCGCCGGGGGCGACGTCTCCCTTGTTGGCGCCACCATTTATGGAGGCAGTAGAGGCGGTAGCATCGACACCTTTGCCAAGGTCTGAACCAAGGTCACCGACGTCTGGTGCAGTAAGTCACACGCCATGTCCAGGGGCGTTGTCTAGCACGGCGGCGCCACCCTTAATGGAGGCAGTAGAGGAGGTTCCTCTATCGAGGGAGGGTGGGTCTCCGGTGCCAACGCTATGTGTCGTGCTTCCTTGGCCAACGTTAGTGGCGGCACCAAGATTATTGCAAGCGGGAAGGAGGCCGGAGGACAGTGTTGAGGTGGAAGAGATCGCAGAAGATGGTCTCGAGACGACAACCACAGTTCGGAGGTTACGTGATCTCTGGGAGTCGGGAGAGTTCACTGTTCGTCCGCGTTGGAGGTCTAATGGTGGATTAGGCCCCATTCAATATGGAACCAATTCTGAATCCAGGTTAAGCTTCTGCTCTAATGCTGAGTCTGATTGTGATATTATTAAATGTAATAACCGTATTAGGCTCGAAGAGATGGTTGATGAATCTGCTAGACTTTGGGACTTGGCTAAACAATTGGGGATGAAATGTTTAGGGGATGAGGCAGAGGTAGTCAGTGAAATGGAACGTTTGGAGGAGAGGGATAATGAAGTGAAGAAGATGTCCGAGGAGGGTACCACAAACGGTGCATTATGATAATTGTTAATCTGAATATCAGGGGCTTAGGGGGGAGTTCTAAAGCAAGTTATTTGAAACATATTATTGCTAAGGAGGGAGCAGAATTTTTATGCTTGCCAGAAACTAAAACTACTTCTTTCTCAGATAACAGATGTTTTTCGTTGTGGGGGGATTGTAACGTAGGGTGGGTACATAATGAAGGTGTGAATGGGGCTGGGAGCTTATTATCTATGTGGCGTAAAGAAGTTTTTCGATACGATCACCATGTAGTAGGAAGTGGCTTCATAGCTATTGTTGGTCAACACCTTAAATCAAACTCTCTGTGTGCTGTGATTAATGTATATGTAGCGTGTAATTTAAGTGATAAGGATGCTTTGTGGAAGGCTTTGACTATCTTCAAGAGTACATACCAAAATTTGGCATGGTGCTTCTGTGGTGACTTTAATGCTGTAAGAAGGGAAGAAGAAAGGAAAGGAATCAAAGGAAGTTCTAGTAAAAAAAAGGAGATCAGTGGGTTTAACAATTTTATTGAAAAGAATCTTTTGATGGATATACCAATTGTAGGCAAAAAATACACTTGGTACAAAGCAAATGGTACAACTAAAAGCAGACTTGATAGAACCATTGTTTCTGAAGAGTGCTCATTATTTGGCCGACATGCAAGCAATACGTTCAACCAAGGGTGGTTTCAGACCATTGTGCTCTAGTGGTGAAGACTTGGGCCAAAGCCTGGGGACCTAAACCGTTTAGGACCATAGATGCGTGGTTTATGCAACCTGGTTTTAAGGAGTTTGTGAAGGAGAAATGGAGTTCATACAATGCGCAGGACAACAGTATATCTAAATTCAAAGATAAATTGAAGTTTTTGAAGAAGGACCTTAAAGAGTGGAACAGAAATGTCTTCGGGTGTCTTGAATCTAATAAGAAGCAAACTTTGAGGGAAATAGAGGAGTTAGATATCAAGGATGACAACAATGATCTGGATATGAATGGTAAAAAGAGAAGAATGGAGATGTCTAGTCAGTTGAAGTTGACTGAGAAAAAGTTGGAGTCCCTTTTTAGGCTAAAAGCTAGAGCAAACTGGTTTAAGTTTGGGGATACCAACTCTAAATTCTTTCACTCAGTAATTAGATGGAGAAGACTTAAAAATGAGGTTAAAGGCGTTGAGGTTGATAGTCAATGGTGTGAGGAGCCGGAAGTTGTTCGTAGGGAAGCTAAGAAATTGTTCGAACGAAGGTTCACAGCAACACATGATTTTGGTGTTAGTCTTGGTTGTGTGGAGTTTAAGTCTCTTCCTGAGGAGGTTAGTTTAAGATTGGTAGCTAACTTCACAGAGGTAGAAGTGAAAGAAGCTGTGTGGCGATGTGAAGGCTCAAAGAGTCCGGGTCCAGATGGGTATAATTTTAACTTCATCAAAAAATGTTGGGAAACCTTTAAGTCAGACATTTTGGAAGCAGTGCACCTTTTTCAGGAAACGGGGCGCTTTCCGAAGGGATGTAACGCCTCCTTCATTACCCTGGTCCCTAAAACAAGAGATCCAACTTCACTTGATCAGTTCAGGCCGATTTCCCTAGTGGGTGCTCTCTATAAGATCGTAACCAAGGTATTATCGCGTCGTATAAAGGATGTCCTTCCCATGGTTGTTGATGAAAATCAATCCGCTTTCCTGAAGGACAGAGGATTGTTAGATAGTGTCCTTGTGGCTAATGAGATGGTCGAGGAGGTAAGAAAAAAACGGAAGAGTGGGTTGTGTTTAAAGGTGGACTACGAAAAGGCATATGATTCGGTTAGGTGGAACTTCTTGTATGACATGCTTAACAGGTTGGGATTCCACAGTAAGTGGATCATGTGGGTTAGAGGGTGCCTGGAAACATCGTCGGTGTCTGTTTTGATTAACGGAAGCCCTACGGAGGAGTTTAGACCCTCTAGGGGGTTGAGACAGGGAGACCCCCTAGCTCCTTTTCTTTTCCTTATGGTGGCTGAAGGTCTGGCTGGGCTAGTGAGACAAGCTCTGAAGAAGAAGTTGCTTACAGGTTTGAAGGTGGGGAGGAATGAAATTGAATGCAATGTATTGCAATTTGCTGACGACACTTTGTTCGTGTGCAAAGATTCCTATTCCAATATTATCACTATCAAAGCAATTCTAAGGTGTTATGAGCTTGCTTCAGGACTTAAAATCAATTTCCATAAATCAAAGTTGGCAGGTATTTATGTTGATAGAACTTCCCTTGATATCTATGCAAAAACTTTAAACTGCAATACCATGGGAATATCCTTTAAGTACCTGAGGTTAGAAGTAGGAGGCAACCCGAGAAAGAAACAGTTTTGGGATCCAGTAATCAATAAAATAAGTGCTAGACTCAATACTTGGAAGGGGAGATTCTTATCTATGGCAGGAAGAATTTTTTTATTGAAATTTGTTATTACTGCCATACCTCTTTTCTATCTATCTTTTTATAAAGCTCTGGTATCGGTATGTAAAAGAATTGTCAGTATACAATGAAGATTTCTCTGGGCTTGGGACAAAGATAACAGGTCTATCTCGTGGGTCAGATGGGAGAATGTTTGCAAATCCTTGGAGGAAGGTGGGTTAGGGATTAAAGATATCAAGAAATTTAACATAGCTCTTTTGGCGAAATGGAAATGGCGGTTGTTAAGTGATGAGAAGGGGAAGTGGAAAGACATTTTAATATCTAAATATGGTCCGGATATAGGAAGAAGCCAAACCCGTTTGAATAGCCAATTGTGGTGGTGGAGAGACCTATCCAAAGTTAGCGGGGAGGGAGATGAACAAGGATGGTTCCAAAAAGCCCTAGTTTGGAAAGTTGGAGCTGGAGACAGAGTCAGATTTTGGGAGGATGCTTGGGTCGACAACAAAAAATTAAGCTCCCTATATCCGAGACTTTATTCTGTGTCTATGGATCAAGGGATGACTGTGGGAGAGGTAGGTACATGGGAGGATTATGGTTGGATATGGCGATTAAGATGGAGGGGGGCAAGGTTTGCTTGGGAATCTGTCTTGGAGGATGAGATGATTACGTACATAAAAAGGGGAGTTATGAACAAGGGAATTAAGGATCATCTGGTGTGGGCAAGGGACTCTATAGGGACATTCTCTGTGAAATCAGCTTATGCTCTATTGGCTAATCAAGTTAATGGCTTGAAGGACGACGTCTTCATTCTCTTATGGCAGGCAAAAGCTTTTCCTAAAGCCCTTATCACGGCTTGGAGAGTCCTACTAGACAGAATTCCAACTACTGTTAACCTCTCCAAGAGAGGCGTGGTTGTTAACACTACTTTATGTGCACTGTGTAGAGAGACAGAAGAGTCTTCTCAACATCTTTTCCTGGATTGCGCCTTTACACAACGTGTTTGGTCCTTGTGTTTTAGGTGGATAGGTATCCAGTTTGTCCAGCAAAAGGATTTGAAGTGTCACTTTGAGAACTTCCATCTGGCTCATTGGTCCGTAAAGCAGAATCATGTGTGGAAGGGCATGT
Organism: Phaseolus lunatus; assembly: GCA_013389735.1. Classification (NCBI taxonomy): domain Eukaryota; kingdom Viridiplantae; phylum Streptophyta; class Magnoliopsida; order Fabales; family Fabaceae; genus Phaseolus; species Phaseolus lunatus. The sequence goes on from CM023867.1 coordinate 7,508,422, forward strand.
GAGTGGCAATTGTTCGTTGTATTTGGGAGCAGAGGAATGCTGTTATATTTAAACAAGGGGTTCCGAACGCTGAAGAAATGTTTCACTCGGCTCAACTTCAGTCTTGGTTGTGGATGAAACATAGGGTGACTTCCTTTCCATATGCATTCTCGGATTGGATACTGAATCCAGATCAATGCCTCAGGAGTTTTCGCTGAAGAAGATTGTGAGAATGGGTACAGGTGCATAAATCTAGGGCTTAATAGGTGATGGAAAATTGTTTTTGGAAGGAAGCAGAAGAAAGGGGGCCTCATAGTAGTCAGACCTCGGACGTCGCCCAAGAGGTCTGAGGTCAGTATGGTAGAGGTCGGTCGGTGGACCAATACCGACGTCACCGAGCCATGTGGGGGTGATAACACAGACGTGGAGTAGTGAGTCGATGAGCCTTCAGCAGGGGTGACGAGGTGTCATTAGATATCGGTCGTCTTCCAGGGAGAGACGTCGGTCGTCTTCCAGGGAGAGACGTCGGGCGTCTTCCAAGGAGAGACATCGGTCGTCTTCCAGGGAGAGGCATCGGTCGTCTGCCAGGGAGAGACATCGGTCGTCTTCCAGGGAGAGGCATCGGTCGTCTGCCAGGATGAGACATCGGTCGTCTTCCAGGATGAGACATCGGTCGTCTGCCAGGGTGAGATATCGGTCGTCTGCCAGGGTGAGACATCGGTCGTCTGCCAGGGTGGGACATCGGTGGATAGTCATGGCGAGACCAGTCATTGGTTCCTGGTCATCGGGGGGTCCTGTTACACGCAGATAAACTGGGACCCAGGCTTCCAGCGAAGGCGTTCTGCAGGCGCGACACGTAGACAGGTGTATTCTCGGTGGGTTTGGAGCTCTTAGTGAGATCGGCTCAAGTCCAGGTGTATCCTGGGCGTGGATGTTATACTGGGCAGAGGTGCAACAATAGAGTGGTAGATAAAGGCTATATGATTACAAGTTAAAGAAAGGGGAGCTAAGGGAACACAAGGGAAAGTGGAAGGAAGGAGGAAGGGTAACGAAGGTTATGAAGGCTTATAGCAGGTGCTGAAAGCATGTGAGTAAATCAGTTCTTGGGCACAAGTAAATACATAGGAATAGCAGATTGGTGATGAAGGACTGGTGCAGGTTGGTGAGGTACAATCATGTACAGGAATTGCAGAGTGGTGGTGAAGGTCTTAATGTTACAGTTTTGGTGATGGTGGGTTGGTAGTATTTATATAGAGGGTAAATTAGGCTTATGTTTTTAAAGTTTCTATTTTAAGCCTCTGGATGGTTTAAGACTTTTGTTTTTTGTTTTCTGTATATGGGTTGGGATACCCCTTAAGTATCTCTTTTAATTTATTTTATTCATTGCTGATAAAAAAAATAATAATATTACACTAAACATCTTGTGAAATATTAAAAAGAATATTCAAAGTACCAAAATACCAAAAGAGTGATCATTGCATAAACAGTAGAAAATCCAGAATTTCACCCTCCAATTTTTTCACCAAGTCATCTAAATACAAATAATTTTGATGACTATCCATGTAAAAGGATGCTGGGTTTTGGTTTTGAGTTGAGTATATGAATTCTGGGGGACACTAATTATCTGCTGCTGAGTTCATCAGTTTCCCTCCCGTCCAACTTTTCAACATCTGTAGTGCAACTTTTGGTTGATCCATAGGTACCAGGTGCCCAGCCTCATGTACCTGTTCGTAGCATCACATAAACAAAGTTGTAACCAAAGTGAAAATACCATGTCACACTCAAGAACACAACCCTCAACAACATACACAAACCTTGAGGAAAGAGAGAGGTCCGTAGCTGTTTAGAGACCCTGCTTCTGCACCGTCAACTACAAATTTCACTGTAGGAGATGCCCCAAATGCCTTTTGGCCTGACCAATTCATGGCATGGACCCACATTAAATTCCCTGCCAAATGAGAACCACATCACATCAAGAACTCTATATAGCTGGCAAGTACAAGCAATTTTGCTTCAAATGAATCAAGTAGGCTCACCAATCCAATTGCATATGAGATCCTTTTCCCCAGCATACACAAGCACATTGATCCCATCCTCAAGAAGAGCAGGAATCTCCACTGCCAGATTTTTAATAGCGTCTTGCCGCATAGCATCATACACTGCTGTACTGCATGAAACATACTTCAAGCCCTTCCCCACACCTAAAGCACTCTTCACGTTCTCCTGGTTTAACAACTTCTCCACGTTGCTGAAGTCATAACACAAAGCTCCCACACATTTCTTTCTAATGTCATAGTACTGCAATTTCCACACAGCCGAATGCATTAAGCAAACTACATCATTTTTCTCAAACAGCTACTATTCTTTCAGAATAACTTACATTAATATCAACATCAATGGACAATATTCCATTGAAGATTTCTTCACAAGTATCATATGCATCCTCACAAGTTGTTCCACCCCGAGATTCTGAAAATAAAAACGCAAACAACATCACACAGTGAAACAATATACATCACGTAGAAAAGGATGTGCAGTGAGTGATGAATGGAAAAGAACTCGCTACCGCAGGTTTTAACAGCTTCTTCACATTGTGGGATTAACTTGCTGATATCATCTGCCTCCTTCTTGGTAATTAGTCCGTTGTCTAACGCAAATTCTGGGTATGCTTGGTATTGAACTGCAGGATATGTAAACCCGTTACCAATAGCAAAACCCTGTCATTATATCAAACAAATGAATAGAAGCAAAACCAAGACAAAGTAATAATTATTCATTATCCTTGCTCAATCATATACATCATATGTAATATAAATTAAACTATAAATAGTGTAAGACCTTGAGGTTTATATGGATTCCTTGTTTCATTTTATTTTCTTGGTTGATCCGTGAAGCAAGTGCAGGAATATAGTGTCCAGCGTACGATTCTCCAGTGATATAAAAGTCATTCTTAACCAACTCAGGATGAGCCTTGAAAAACTCCTGGCATTATAGTAAAATTAATTCAGTATACACAACTATTATATTCGGGTAAATGGAATGAAAGAAGGGACTTTATCATTGTTACCTGCAAGAAGTCATATAAATCAATGCTAACACCAGTTTCATCTTGGCGAAGGTCACTGGTATCAGAAGTGTAACTAAAACCTGTACCTGTAGGTTGGTCAACAAATATAATATTTGATGCCTGCAAAATGAGAAAACACAACTTGTTGATAAAACAAGAAAAAAAAAAAAATTGGTGTAATTAAGTTCATAACACTTCCATAAAGGAAACATGAAAATTGAATAAAGTGACCTGATCCCAGCCATAATCATTCCATGTAAGAGACAAGTTATTGGTAATATGAAAAGGACCATTTTCATAAAACAAAGCTAATTCACTTCCACACCCTGGTCCTCCAGTCAACCATACGACAACAGGATCATCCTTACTGCTTCGTGATTCAAATAAAAAGTAGAACATCCTGCATGCCACACAAAAAAAAACATATTGCAGTTAATGATAAGTTAGCAATTACATCTGACGTAAATTATAAATCCACAAGCATATATATTTTATATTTACCTTGCAGCTTTGGAATGAGGAAGTGAATAGTAGCCTGCATGGTGACCAAGGTCTTCAACAGGAGGCCCAGAATCACCAAGAAACGAAAACTTCTTCTCCACGATCTTACCAGGGACAAAACCTTCATGGTCACCTTCAATGCTGTTGAAGGGTTCCTTTGGGAATAGGTTGAGGCTTCTTATGAGTTTTTCTGCTTTTGATGATTGTGTTGGGTATGCAGGGTGATGAGTGATGCGAGAAGTTGCATAGGAGAAAGAAAATGATGCGAAGAAAAGCAACAGAGAAAGTTTGGAGAAGGATAGTGATGATGCCATGTTGTTTACGCGTTTCTGGTAAATGCGTGTCAATGGCTGTGAATTTATAGCACTCACCTATGCAAAAAGGAAAAAAAAAAATTGACACTTTTTATATTCATTAATTACTTTACTTGAAAATTGTTTTTTATAATAAAATATTTAAATGAAAAATAAGAATGTCAATGTATTATTATTACTCATAAAAAAATCATGCAACCAAAACTTTATTATTTACTTCTTTTGGAGATTTTTTTTTTCTTTTATAACAAAAAAAAACAATATTCCATCAACTTGCCCCCATATTTTCTAAGCTAGCCACAGATAATTTTTTAAACTATAATGATTAAATAGGTAATTTAAAGGTTGTAAATACAAACTTGTAATTATTTAGTTAATAAATACTTTAATAGTTAACAAATATTAATAATTAAATTATAATTATTCAATTAATTAATTATTAAATTAATTAATTAATTATTAAATTTAAATTGCTAAATATAGATTATTTACTATTTACCAAGTGTTAATTAATAAATTTATTGTCCTACTATAATGAAAATTTTAAATGTTTTAAAGCTTTTTGGACATAATTTTATCATTATTGTTTAGACTGTGGTTGATAAAAAAAATTAATCCCTTGAGGAGTACATATAATATAACCATTATTCGAAAAAATATTAACTTTATTTACATGTAGACGTATAAATACCTAATGTTTTATTTAAGATTTACTTTTTTAACCATAATTATAGTTTTTAAAAATTTTATGATATAACTTAAAACTAAAAGTGTTGATATCTTGATAATCATGTATTAAATTAGAACTGACAAAAGAAATATTTTTTTTTTAAATTACATTATGTCACAGCACATAAATAAGTTTGTTTTATCACTTGTGAAAGTAAGGAAAATAATAATTTGAAAATCTTTAGAGTTGTTATATAATTTTTGGTGATGGGTTTGGAAATAAATATATATAGTAAAAAGATAAATTTATAATTAAATTATATGAAAAAAGTATTAAAATAATAGTACTGAGAGTTGTAATGTGATTGTAAAAAATTAAAATTATCAATATATCATTACGCGTGAAAGTACTAAAAAAATAATGTTTTGACAATCCTTAAAGTTGTATATAACTTTTGATGTGATTGATTTAAAAATAAATATATATAATAAAAGATAAATATGTAACTAAATATTATGTAAAAACATTAAAATAATAATATTAAAAATTGTATAAAAAAATATGAGTTATCAATCTATCATTACTCTACTAAAATTATAATAATCATTGAAGTTTCAGTTACAAAATAAATATGTAATATTTATTTTTTTACATATCTTTTTGACATTTTTATCATGCAACTTAAAAAAAATATAGATAGTTATCTAATACAAAATGTATTACCTTTTTTTTGAGTTTTTTAGTTAAGAAATTTCAGCTTTTAAACTTAACTTTGGTTCTATCTGTTTATACTTTTCTTTTTACTTTACAAACCCTGAAAATATATAGTATTGTGTAGAAAATACTTAAAAAAAAAAAGTAAAACTAATATTTAGATCTTTGGAAAAAATATTATAACAAATGCTTGTTCGTAAGATTTAACCTTTTCGTGAAATTTAGAAGTTTCTAAAATCTTAACATTGGTGGTTGAAACCAACCAGAAAAATATTTTACCTTTGTCTCTTCTCCTTCCACTATTTGTAAAAAGAAAATAATCTTTTAAATTTTTTTAAGTTTTTAAGTATACTTCCTTTTTTCAAAATATACAATTTAACTCATATTATGGCGTCTTTTTGCGCTAATCATATTCATATATTTTACCATTCAAAAATATTTTAATTAATTAAAAAAATTAATAAATAAAAAATGCAAAATTATAATTTTTTTAAATATAAAAAAAAATAATACATGGAACTAAAAAAATATAATTTAGCCCAGATGAAAAAAGAATGGCAAGTAAATTCTTTTTATCTCCGTGTCCAAAATTTCTCAATGACTCCGTCTTATATCTAGCTCAATGTTTTGTATTATTATTGTTTATTTTTTTGTTATTGTTATTATTATTATTATTATTATTATTATTAGTGGTAGTATTAGTATTATTTTATATGATAATTTAAAATTATAATTTTCGTGGATATATTTTTTTCTCTTAGTTTCCAATATAATAATAATTAAATTGCTGTATATATCATATTATTGAATTTGACAAATGTTTGTGTATATGTTATTTAATTAGTTGAAAGAAAAAGTTATTAAAATTGCTATATTGCAATGATGTTTAATTATTATTTTTATACATGGATTACAATTCTTCTCATATTATTCTAAGGATACCCGCGAACATTATTCGTAATGGATAAATGTTAATATACATAATTGTTTTATTATAATATGTGTACTTCCTTCTTATTTATTTATTTATATATTGACTTGATTATATTTTTAGTTTCTCAAAATTTAAAAAATGTATTTTTTAATCCCTAAACACAATTTTTTAGAGTCTAAAACATTTTTTCAAAAGTATTTTTAATCCTAAAAAGTAAATTTAAAGGACTAATCTTATTTTGAGTGACTAACAATTTTTTATATATATACTTTTTCAATTTTAGGCCAAATTATAATTTTGACCTTTCTTTAATTTGTTTTTATCTATGAATTTAGTCTCCATATTATTTTTGGAATTTTGTTCTCTTTGATTTATAAAGTCTTAATTTTAATCCAATCTTTAAAAAAATTATGTGTTTATTTTTTTATATTTTTATTAACTAAATTATTTTTATGGTATATTAACTTAATACGTTATATCTAATTATCAATTTGGTCAAAATAAAATTTCGTACTAGTACACTTTAAAAAAAAATAACAAAATTATATTTAGGAAATAGGTTTAATTAAAATAGTCTGATTGAAAATATAATAATTTTTTTCTTATAAAGCCGAAATTCCGTGAAAAAACTTGTTAATTCTAGAAAAAAAAAATGGTGAAAATGTTGGGAATAAAGTTGTAAAACCTCCACAAAAATTGTTTAAAGTTGATACTTTTTATATATGTTCGATAAAGCAATTAACACTCTAGAGTATATTTGAACAATTTAAAACATATGAAGATAATTTTGATGTTTTTTTAGGGTTAAAAAATTAAAGTCAATGAATAGCATAATTTCAAAAGAAAAATACTTAATTTGGAAAATCTTTGAAACATAATAATTTATTGAATATTGATAGATTTAATTTATTTTCATAATTAAATATCTTCATGTATTATAGGAATGAAAAATGATAAACCAATTAACCTTCACAATTATATAAAAGAATAAGCTTTTAAAAGGATTTCTGAAAATTAAAATTAGTAAAAACTTACTTTAAGATCAACAATATTTCAATAAAGATTAAAGGGATTTAACTTATCGTCTATTGAAAAGGAAATATTATATAAAATTAAATTAATTACAACCATGTTATAGATAATTTTGTATAAGCAAAAGCTAAAAGATTAAATTTTAAATAAAATTGTAATGATTTTAATAAATTGTTTTATTAGTAAAAAATGCCGCATTCGTAAATTTGTTCAAGGTCCCGAAAACTCTAACAACAAAAAACTTATATAAAATTAAGCATCAAAATTGTATGAAGATTAGATAGATGAAGAAGATAACAGAATAGAAAACAAAGTTGAATCAAGAGAAGATCAACTTGAAGGAGCTATGATAAAGTATACTGTTTAGTTGTGCATGGTGATTTTCATCCTGTGCTCTTTCAATTTGCTGATAGTAATGTTTTTATTTCTTTAAGAGTGAAACTTTGGGATCAAGAATCTCCCAAACTTATCAAATTCACAATCAATAGGCCAACAAAAGGGAGTAAGTGGGAAAAATGAAAATACCAAGAATAGGGTTTAAATTAACAAGTAATCACCACATTCTTCTCCATCTAACATTCATTCACAACATTGTCACTTTCTACAAGTTCACTTGCCACATTAATTGTCTTACTTTCTCATAATATGTTAATGCAATAAATCCTAAACCATGCATGAAGTTGATATTATCTTGTCAAAGAAAAAAAACACCATAGCTCTAGACACTTTCGAGAACTTCTTGTAATTACATACGAATCTCTTTCACAATCATATATTTCCCATTGATATAATCAATTGTCTTTTCAGCAATTAAGATACAAACCTGTCAACATCTCAATCTCTCTTCACACCAGAGTACAAGGTAGAGGGTACGAGATTATAATACTTGTTTATGATCTAACTTTAGCAAGTCGGGCCCTTATTTCTTCCATTTCTTCCTCATCATCAACACCCTCTGCTATAGCCTCTTCCTGCAAATAATAATGAATTCCATAATTGGTGTTATGTGTGAGGCAAGAAAGAGCCATGTTTATAAAGAAAATTAACTATAACTGAACATACCTCTGAGGCTCCAACACTTTGACCAGGTTGTTTCACCCTTTCTTTCCTCACAGCTTCAGGAAGTTGTGCAGCTGTCTCACCAGCTATTGCGGTCAACACTTTATCGACTTCTTCTTCTATCTCATCTTCTATGTCCTCGGAATCTAGTGCTGTGTCCACAGCATCATTTACCATCTCCTCGATAACTCCTGCCTGAAATAGACAACATTACTCATAAATACCAATGCATATCTTCTCTAACAAGGGAGGGAAGACATGATTGAAAGTGATATTCTTCCACACCACTAAAAGATTTTGCCTTTTCATGCTTGTTCGTAAGATTTAACCTTTTCATGAAATTTAGAAGTTTCTAAAATCTTAACATTGGCGGTTGAAACCAACCAGAAAAATATTTTACCTGTCTCCTCTCCTTCCACTATTTGTAAAAAAAATTAATCTTTTAAATTATTTTTAAGGGTATACCTTTGTCATTTCTTTGCTGAACTCTTGCATTGTCACAGCCATTTCGGGAGCTTTCATGAGATTATTGACAAGCTTCATAACCTCAGCACTTTTTGATAGATGTCCCACGGTACGAGCAATTGCTGCATAAACAACCAAAAATCATGAATTTCAAAAGAACAAAATTCTAATAACACAGACCCGTCATGATGACTAATTGCATAAGAGTTCGTAGCTAAAATAGTAATTGATTGATCTAAATATTTTATATAAATATTTATAATAAACACATACAAGAGAATGTTACACTTAAATGATTTGTCATATTAGTCATTGCATCAAGCCAAATAAAATAAAAAAATCTAACCAAAGAAGGCTGACTATACACAAATCATCCTCTAGCCCATAACAAACCTTCCTCTGTCTTGGTTTTAAAGGCCTCGCTCAGCTTACAAATTGGGCAGAACAATTACCTTCCCGTACTACACCATAAAGATACACCACAGGGTGATTTACAATGGAGTTTTATTCTTTTATAATCTTATTTTTATTTTGTACGAATTTAACTTTACAAATTTTATTTAGTATTTTAGATGAATAAAATTTGAGGTAGCTGTAGAATTTGAGTCGTATCAACATTATATGAAGAAGGAAAGTTCCTGATGATACTTGCCACCCACACTCTGTTAGGCATGTAAAATGGCCTCTTATTTGTAAAACAGTATACAACAAATCTTGTCACATCACTCCAATGATTTTCTAAGTTTCCTTGAATTTAAATGGTTATAGACATGATTTACAACATGACATTACGGGTGTCATTCCATCCATGTAGCCAACAACTCCACTAAGTGGGTAAAAGTTATATTCGAGGTTTTTCACTCCTTTTAAATTATGGAGTTTCTACCTCAGGTTACAAAGGTAGTAAAAAAAGGAGATCTTACCTAAGGATGAGCAGAGACAGAGAATGAAACAGAAAATGTGACAGAATGTAAGATCCCATTTAAAAACATAAAATTAAATCCATATACACCGAAGAATCTCCTTAAAATTACAAAATAACACTCACAGTGTGCCGGGGGGAAGGAAACAAATAGGTGAGAAAATAGTGTTGATGGAAATATAGAGAAGAGAAATACAGTAAATGAAAATAGGGAAGAAATAGAATAAAAATAGAAGTGTTTGGATTAGGAGAAACAGGGAAGAGAAAAGATAAGAAATATAAGTGTTTTTATTAAGGATGATGAAATGGAGGGCGAGAGGAAAGAAGAGAGTGAAAATGACAGAATGGTCGTGGTTTGACAGAATAGAGATTTGAAAATAAACCAGACAGTCCAAACAAAATAATTTTCCTCATGGTTGTGCGCAGAGAAATGTGTGGAAATACACTTTGTAGAAAATATGTATGGAAATACACTTTGTAGTGCAACATAATCAATTATATAACACATTTTGTGTTAATAATATATAAACATGCGTCATAATCAATCATCCAAAGATGATAATCGAATATCCCACACTGAAAATCTTCTCCCACAGTTTTTTAATTAAACCCTTCACCCCTCACACGTATAGTTTTTATGTTTAACCTCCCCCTCACAAGTGTAAATATAATAAATAATAAAATAAATTATAATAAAAACATTGAATATAAATAATAAAACTATTTTTTAAACTAAATAGTTTTAAAAAAATTAATTGGTACTCTGTTTCTCTCCATTTCCCTTCAAACAAACAGCCTTTATTTCCACTTTATTTCTCACTTATTTCTCTTCTCTTCTTTTCTTTTCCAACTATTTCCTCTCCCTCTATCTCTTCTCTCTCTACCAAACATACCATAAGTGCTAACTGAGAAAGAATCCAGACTTGCATTCAACTTTCAAGGGTCAACTTCATGGGGAACCACACATCAAATTGATTATCATGGCCAAAGAGTCATGATATTAAGGATTAATTTATAGCACCGATGTTTTTTCTCACAATTTTAATACTATTTCTTCTTTTCTGAGCGCAATTTTGTTGTGGGGCTTGAATACTTTTAAATTCTTTCCTTCCTATTTCATCTGTACCAGACAACCTCAACTTTAAAAACACCCTCAATCTGCTTTACCTCCTCTCAATTTCCATGCCATTTGTATTCTACCAAAAAAATCCTCAGCCAAAATCTGACTACAAACCAATTAGACAGCGGAAAAGTTGGAATTCATAATATAACAGACAAACTTGGTAACAACTGCAGCACAGGAATGCAAAAAGGCAGACAGGTCAAAAGACTCAAAAACAGAGAGCAAGGGTAGAGTAACAGAACAAAAGTAGTCACAAACAGTCATACAAGTTGTGGTTTGCCTTTTTCTTTTTCAACAGAAAATAGGCTTTTCTGAGCACGCATGGTAGGATAGTCTGATTCCAACAATTCTATGCCCAAGATTGGCCATTGCTGCTGACTTGTCATATCAAAACGTAATTTTCATGTGGATGGCAATTGCAGGGGACATCATGTAATGCCACCAAAGGACAGTAAAAAAATTGAGATCCTACCTAAGATTGGAACAAGGGGGTCAAAAATCATATATCATGGAAACATAACACAGATCATAAGATCCAACCTAAAATGAAAAGTTATATTAAGGTATAAATGTCTGAATGCCCGTTCACCAAAAATAAATTAGACAATACACACAGAAGTCAAACCCAAGGTACCAAACTGAAGTAGGGTCATGATCGACAGAGAAGTGAAAAGGCCCCAAGAAGTTAAATCAAGAAGGAGAAAAACCAGAATGTGTAATGCACAGAAGAGCAGAAAAAAAGATACGAGGCTAGTCAAACTTATAAAGTATGAAAAGATTTAGGATTTAATGAAACAGGTCAGTTTCTGCAAACTTGGTAAGATCATTATCAATTTTGAAGATTACAAAAGCAAATAAAAAATCATGTAAAATCATTGGAGTTGGATTGGGATCGTTTAGGCCAGAAAATAAACTGTAAAATCATACAATTAATAGGAATTGCTCCCACGATCAAAATTGTGATTATGCCAGCCAAGCAGGTAGCTATAAACGACCCACAAGGCAAAACTTAAAACCATCTGCATGTAGCACACCAGATTTAAGACAAGCAACAAATAGTCAGGTGATCATTTTCCTCAACCACAAAATCAATCATCAACAAAATCAACTATGTTGACAAATTTATCTACACCATTCAGTTACAAGAGAGATTAAAGAAAATTAGAGTTCTTCAGTTAAGGATCAATTATCAAAAATCTGGTATCAAACATAAGTAACTAACATAGACAGTCCTTATACGTTAAGGCTAATAAAACATGAGAAACCTACCAACACTCTCTCCAAGGTGCATTGATATAGAATTCATTTGTGCTTTATTTTCGTAAAGACGGTTAACAGTTTTCCTAGATCTCACAAGTTCCTTGGCAAGTGCCTGCAAATTACACAAATATCACAATAAGGAGATTTTTTTCTCAAAATACTGACCATATCCTTTGAACCTTGAAATCTCAACAGACAAAACATATTAATGCCTAGAAGGCCATAAACAAATGCAACCCAAAAATCACTTGATTATTAGTTTATTGAAAATGTAGGATCCTAACGAGCCCACCAACGAACACAATCCATACAAAAAGCTACATAACTGTTAGTTCTTCCTCCAATGCTTGCATAATCCAATTGACCAATCCATTAATTCATTAGACTCAACACAAATATACAATGCATTAACAATCCATCCCATGTTTTTCTCCCATCCAGTTTCCTGCCTCCTTTATACAGGCATCCAACGCCACACAAGAAACTAGTACATTTCAAAAATATATTTCTGCAACTCATTGCCTGAAAATTACAATCTGGATTATGTAATAAAATAAAAATTAATATCTGAGTTAGTTGAACAATAAAATTAGCTTTATTTAAAATTAGATATAGCATCTTCATATTAGAGAGACAAGTCTTATCATAACTGGAATACGTTTCCATGCCGGGGAAGGATTGAAAATTATTTTGCTCCTTAACCTCAAATCAGGGAAACATTGCAGCGAAGCAGACACATTTACTAGTAGACGATAATGTGGACAAGAACTTGCCTAGCTGATTTTTTTTCTTTTATTTTCTTCCAAATAAAATGAACTGTCATATGTGTGTCAATAACTCTTTGCTACAGGTTAATACCCAATCTAAGAACTTGGATGTTACACTCAAAAGTGTCCTAAAAGTTAAAAGACTTCAGACCAATTGTGCAGTCATCTCATTATATGCTATTCTCGATCATTGTTAACAATCTATTTGTTCCTTCAAATTATGTACTTGAAATTGTACCAAAAAATTATGTACCTTAAATAAAGTATGTGCTTCCTATGAAAGAACAATTTTCCTCAATTTATGAGCTAACTAAGAATTGGTGAAAATTTTCAGCCTTGAGAATTTGCCACAGACTAAGATTAGAAAATGACATTATATGATAGTTTGTCAACATACTTCAGCTATACACTACACTACACTGGTCATTATCAATTATTTATTCACATAACCCCTATATTTTGATAACCACTTTGAGGTAGGTTTTCTTTGAAGTAACACCCGTAACCACAACTTTTGCTAAATCTAGTTGTTAAGATTTCCTTGTTTCTTTTTTAGATCAGCAGAAGACCAAGAGCAGATAAAAAAATTGCACAAAATTTAATAAAGCATGGTTGGCCACATACATACTTCTAGGCATAATCACTATCCCCCTTGATCATCATGTTAAGCATTAGGGACTTGCCCTAAAAATGTCGTAAAAGTAAATTAATATCTTCCACACCCACGTTCAACAAAGGGAACCAAAATGTATTTCATGCACTACTCATGAAGACAACATCAAATATTTGTCCTTCCATTTAGAACCAACTCTGCTCACAACTTACGTACTCAACAAACAAATTTAAGAGGTGATATACACACATTCCTCAATCCCTCAAACTTAGGCAAATTATTGCATGACACTACCCAAAAAAATAAAGAAATAAAAAAGCTCACTGGCACTGACAATAGTAAATTAATATCATATAAAAAAAATTACAAGTCACAGAAACAAAAGAGCACGAAAGAACAAACCTTTGCAGAGCCCATGTCATTCCTCTTTGCAGCTTCTCTGATCGCCTTCTGCACATTTTTTTCTTCTCTCTGTATATCTAATAGAAACCCATAAACACAAAATCAAGAAACCAAAAAATTATAAAAAGGAATTGGTTAGGGTTTGAGATAGAGAAAGGAATACCGCGAATTTGGCGCTCAATGTTGCGACATTCCTGACGAAGCCTACGCTGCCAATCCCTCAATAGTTGCTGCGGATTTGGCTTAGGCTTTAGAATGTTCATCACCTTCTCCATTCCCACTGATCCCAAAATCGAAAATTGATTTTTCAAGGATCGGAAGGAACTAGAGTTTGCTCACAAAGATAATTGCTTCAATGATCTCTTTTTTTTTGACGAATTCTTTGAAGATTAGATACTATTGAAGCAATCGGTTCGGTTCATCGATTATTCTGTGAAGATTATTCTAAGCTTTTTCCACACTCACCCCTCTTCCACAAAATCTGTTGTTCTTCTAATAATTTTAAAAAAATATTTGTCTGTTTATAAATTTCAAACTAATTTGAAGAAATTTTCACTTTAAATATAAATCATTTATTTTTTTAAAGACAATTATATTTTTAATATTTAATTTTAAAATTGAAAATTGAAAACAAAAACATTCTCTCTCATTTTACACCTTTTTTTTTTTTATAAAAGAGAACTTTTTATTTACAATTGTGTGTTTGAATTAGGGAAAAAATTTATGTGGATTTGAGAAAATGGATAAGTGAAGATTTAAGAGGATATATGAGATTATTTAGACTTAGGGATGATAGATTGAATATATAATGATGAAGTTTGTGAATGATATAATGAGTAAAATTTATAAATTTTTTTAAAATGTAAGATATAAGTTTACGAATTTACTTTTATTATTAAAAAAATATTTAAATAATGAACTATGATATATTTTTATGTAAATTTGAGTTAATTAAATTTTTGTAAATTATTTTTGATATCTTAAATAATTATTTTTGGAAGAAATACAAGATACCTTATATTGTATGAAAATTGAAAATTGTGATAAAAATAATATTATCAAAGCATAAAGAAAATATTGTTATATTTAATTAAAAAAAATATAATTTATTTATTTTTTTAATTTTTATTTATTGTAATTAAAATATTATTTTCACTATTTTTGTAAAAATTGGAAATTTTTACATAAAACAAACAATTGAAATATTTCAAATTTAAAAAAATATAATACAAAATAATTTTATGTTTAATTTAAATAATATTATTAAATATATTGTAATTTATGAAAATAATAATAATAATTATATACCTGTATTATTTTATATAACTATATATATTTTGTTTATATTTTAATTTAATTTTATTATTATAATTATTTATAATTATACGTTGTTATTAATAGTATAATTATATATTTTTGTAGAATGAATAGCAAATATAAAATTCACCACAGACACCAAAGTTTTGTTTCAGATGCAAGTCAAATAAATATTACTGTAACAACAACATCAATAATCAAAATATCCTTATCCCACAAGGTGAATAGATATTACAAACCCAAGTCAAATTAAATTAGTTTGCATGCTCCTTGTTTGTTAAGGCAGTAATATCTCTACATTATTTTTACTGGTTTGTTGATGTGTTTGACGTTTTTACTAAAATCAATTTCGTTGTACATTGTGGGAGGGGAAAATTATTTTAAAATTTTAATGTAAACAACAAAATTGATTTTGATGCTTTTTTTAAACAAGAAGAATCAATTTTCCAAATGGTGCGGGTTGGGTTTATAGAATCAATTCTATAGTTTTAAAACTAAAACGATAATTGATTCTCGTTGTGCGGCAAAGGTGTCGAATTGATTTTGATTTTTCCAGTGACCTTATAATATTTCTTGTTGATTTTTTTTTTTTCCAAATTGGATCTTTGGTGTTGTGGTGGTTGTATCATCTTTTACCCTATTCAACTGGTGGTTTTGTGATTGTGTTTATCATATTGTGAAGTTGTGTTGATCATATTGTGATAATATGTTTAGCGTTTTTAATTTTTATAAATATATTTACATTTATTTTGTTATGGGTTTAACTGTTTTTAAATCTTATAAATGTATTTACACTTTTTTTTTATATGTTTATTGTTTTTAATTTTATAAATATATTTAATTTTTTGTTATTATATATTTATTGTTTTTATTTTTTTATTATTATGTGTTTATTGTTTAGTTTTTTAATTTTATGTAAAATATTATAATTTATTATTCAAACAAAATTTAATATTAAGGGTAAAATACTAAACTTATATTTTACACTTTTAAAATAATTTTTAAATTTTCTCTTCAATTATGAGTATCATTCACAAATTTTAATAAATTACCGTCATAAATTCACTACATCATCTCTCAATTCAAACAATCTCATAATTTTATGTAGACATTATCTATAATCTCTTCATAGAATAAAAGACTCAAAAATAAATGACAATTATTCACCGTCACAAATATCTCCAAATCACTAAATACAAATAATATTTCCACTCGCTCGCCAATTCTATATTAGAGGTCATCTCCAGAAAAAATCAAACAATGCTAAACTAAACTAGAGTTAACTGGGGAACTTAACTCAATCAAATAAATTAAACTTGTTTAAAAAATATTATCCAATGACATTAAACTAAGAGTAAATAGAACAAAAACTCAGCATAAAAATATATAATAAATGTGTACGCCTCATATTGAACTAAAACTTATCATATTAACCGTGCATTAGTTTTTTATAATAAAGTGATACGAATCAAATATGAAATTAAATGTAATTTAATTTAGTTTAATTTAAATTTAATATAAAATTTGCATCAAAATAATATTTTACGACTTGGTTTGTATATTATTTTTACTATAAAATTATTAAATGTAAAAAATATTAAACATCATATTATTAAAGTTTTTAAACAGAGATATATGTAGTAAATTTAATTTATATAATTGTTGTTATATTTCTAATTTTATTTTTAGTTTCTTTATAAATAAATTGTATAATTTCACGAGTAAAAACTATAATACATTTTTTTAATATATTTTGATAATATTGTTCTAATACACTTAAAAGTCTCATTATTTAAAAGTAAAAGTTAAAAGTAATTTTATTATTCTCCTTAACTTACTGAAAAGCTTTTTAAGAACTTTCCAAAATAATATATATATATATATATATATATAAATAATTAATAATATATTTAAATATAAGAAACAATTTTGTTTGATTTTTTATTTTTTCATCTATATTCTAAATTTAAAATTTAAAAAAGTCACTTTTAATCAATTTTTTTTTTTTTAACAAACTCCTAGTTTCAGCTTACAAGTCAATGAAGCCTTCAAACTTTTTTTTTTTATTATTATTATTTCACAATGACATAAATGATATAGTAATTAACATATAGATAATATTATTAAATTATAATTATCGTGTGCATATTAAGTATATAACGCATTCTACACTCTATAGTTTCAACCTCCATCTCCCTAAGTTTTAAAATTTACAAAATTTAATTTTTTGTTTAGGAGGTTTATATTCAGTTTGGACTGTATAATCTAAAAATAATTCAGTTTCATATTATCTAATATAGAATAGAAAATAAAAAATATATTTTAATTACATAATTTAAAATATAAATTTTTTATTCTAAAATATAAGAAAATAATTCTAATACATTTTATAAACGTGAAACAGGATGTTTTTCTCTTTTCACCACCCGTATGAGGTGTACCTTCAGATTACGGGGGTGCAGAATCCAATTGTCTAGCATTGGATATTCAATCCATTCACACTTAGAAACTCAACATAAATATAATATATTGGGGCTTTATTGGGTTATTTCTAAGGTGTTTCTCCCTGCACCCCAACAAATAGCTTCCTGGCTTCCTGCATCCCATCATTTTCGAAAAATACCATTTTACCTCTTTTAAAAATGAATTACAGATTATTTTCTTCCACATATTTTTGGAATATACTTTTCATTATACATTTTATGAATTCTGAATTTACCATTATGGAAATAAATAAATAAAATGTGTTTTGGAAAGAATATTCTAAAATAGTTTTCTGTCTTCTGAATTTTTTATTCTAGAAACACATTTTATTTACAGAACCCCTATTTTGAAAATATATTTTTGCTAATGGAACTCTTATTCCGAAATCACACAAAATTATCAACAATAATTCTGATATTCCAAAGAAATGTAGGGGTACAGGAAGAAAAATGTAAGGGTGCATAAAAGAATACCCTTATTTCTATTGGGTCTTGTCAGACTCTCTTGCTTGAACCTTTTATTTGGGCCTGAGATGTGCATGGCTTGTACTTCTATCTCAACCCCGACAATTAATTCTTGCACGTGATAAAATTTCAACCTGCACCTAATGTGAAATCACAAAAACACTCTTAAATAAAAGTGGGTCTAGATCAAAAATACTTATGGAATACATTTTTTTTATTTGGATTTTAAGAATACTTTTTTGAATTTTGGAAATCTCATTCTGGAATGTATTTCTGTTTTTTTTTCTCAAATTTTTTTTTTCTACAAAGTATTTTTTGCATTCCAAATTTATTTTTCCAGAATGAAATTTTGATTTTAAAATTCTATTTCAAAATTTCATTTCCACAACATAATAATCTATTCCAAATTTTTTTTCCAAAAATATATTTTTTGAATTGGGTATTTTCAAATTCAGAATGAAAGATAATTTTGAAAATTTTCAAAAAAAATCAGTTGAATGTCACAATTGGTAAAATGTAGAAAGAATTTGACCTAGAAAATCGTAGCCCCATAATCATATTACTTGCTTGTAGAAAAAGGAAAGTCAACATAAATATTTTTCACCTTTTAACTCTTATTTATTGCTTACATGTCAGCTTGATATGAAAATAATTTAAACAAAAGAAAGGTTTAAATAATTTTGAAAATGAAATAAAATTTGGTCAACGTGCTAAGCCTAATTAATTACACTGCCACTCAATTTTCAAATTTCAACTTGCATTACATATCAAGGTACTTAGTCCAAAGTAATGAAGGAGAAAGAAAACATGACTGGGTGAGAATTTTTACTTTTTTTTTAATATAATTTTTTAAACAAGTGGTATTTGACTAAACTTAAGTTGAAATAAATTATAATTCATCTTTAAAATACTTTTATATTTATTATCAAAATAAAAAATTGCAATTTTAATCTCTAGACTTAAACAGTATATTATCATTATATTATAGTTTTTCTAATATCATATATACCACTATTATTGCTATTGTTATCAAAATTATTACAAACATAATCGTTATTATTTTTACAATCATTACCAGAAAAACGCATACTTAAATAACCTTAATATGATAAGAGAATGTTTAAAATTGAGTTATTCCAAACCTAAAAAGTAAAATAAAAGTAATTTTTAAAAGTTTAAAACAAATAGTAGTTTCTAATAATTCTAAACCTATATCTAATATTCACTCTAAATAACAGGATTTCTCGTACTTTTCTGCATCTGCCTTTACAATCTGAAATTCCTCTGAAACTAGTTTCATCCTTTGTGTTTTTTTTCTTCTTTCTTATATAATGGAGTACTTTTCGACGTTAAATAAAATCCTATATGATAATTTACATACAAACATGCTTTATTTTTTAAGTTGCCAAAACTTAAAACTAAAAATTATCTTTACATAGTAATTTTTAAAGATCGGATTCATTGAGTTATTTCAAAAAATTGATAATATTATTTTTAATACTATCATGAATAAGATGTATACCAAAATATTTGACTATTAAGAGATGAACTTTAATATAACTTAACTTTATAAAATCGATTTATAAAATAAAGTTTGCATATATTTATAGGTGGTCTGATAGTTGGTACTCTGATGAGATTAACAAACTTTTGTTATGAATGATAGACTCTAATTCTAATGTCATATTGAAAATTATATTTTAAGTCTAACTTAACTTTATAAAATTAACTTATAATTAGGTTTACATCCACCAGTTATATACTATGAAATATATGGTGATGTGAAATTTTTAAGAAGTAATAATTTAGAGATGGTTATGATCAGTTGGAAATTAAAGGGTATAAATTAAGCATTGATTCCACCAATCCATTTTGTACATTCTTGTCCTTTGTTTGATATATATACATATCAAACTCTTAAGCTTTCATAGATTCTTCTTGCATGCCACTACTTTAATAAAAAATTTGGACAAAGTTGGACTAGCACTATAATAATATTGAAAGAACTCCACTGATTTATTATATGAGTAGCTAATGGAAACAAGAGAAAACTCTTGAAACTTAAAGTTGAGATTTGGATAAGAGAGGGATAAAAAAAGAAAGCTCATATAAGCCAATGCATTGGGTGCAATGGCACAATCAATCTGTCGGCAATGTGTATGAGACAAAGGGGTGTTATCAATTGTCTATAACAAACGACATGAATTTCTACATGACACAAAACGTTTGGAATTTGATCACTCTTAGTTGAAATTATGGCTAAGCTTTTAATGAATGCTATATATTAGCAATGCACTGTTTATTACTATATTAACTAATCAATGTTCTATTAGGCTTCATGCATTCATATATAATTGTCGTCACAAATCTAAACAAAAGATTAGGTGTGATAATTTAAGAATCGAAATTATGAAAAGTCCAAAACTCCACAATGATCATATATTCAAGTTGTGTTGTATTTTATTTGCAATAATAGTTTGTAGATGATCTCCATGGTTTAAAATATGAATAATATAGCATGGGTCCATCACATTATGATAATCAAAAGGCCCTACAACACTATTTAATTCATTTATGCAATAATTGTTATTCTTTTTTGGCTCATAACACCATCGCCAAACACCTCAACTTCACCAGAGTTATAATTATATTGCATTAGAAAGCTTAATACAGATGTTATTATGTGATGATTATACGACTAAAGATTCCTAGGGCACAAGACTTCAATGTGAATCATAATTTTGTTAATACTTGATGGGTAGTTTGAGTTAAAAGGAAAAATTTTACCCTTTCTTTATATATATACACTACAAGAAAATTATTAAATAAAAACTAATTTTAGAGACAAAAAATTAAGTAGTGGTTATATTGATTAAATTAAAGACCAATTTAGAGATTAAAAAAAATTTGGTTTTTAAATTAGTTTTTATTTATTATTAAATAATTTCTAAATTGGTATCTAATTAGCTACTAAGGTTTTAATTACCAATTATTTAGATTCTAAATTTGATAGCAAAAACATTTGTAGTTAATTAGATACCAATTTAGAAACTATTTAACAATGGTAGAAATTAATTTAGAAATCAGATTTCTATTTAATAATTTTTTTTATACTGATATACTTTTTTATAGTTTTCTTCGATTGCTATTAATTTTAATGGTGATGACATTGTCATTGGATAATATTATCACATAAGTAAAATCGCTATATCATCAATAATTATATAACTTATAATGGCATTAGATACTAAACCATAAAAGTCATATCATTTGTAAATCACAAAGAAGGGCTTATTTCTTTTTCACAATAACATTAGGAAAAAAAAGTAATATGTTAAGAAATTCTAGATTTGATAATGAAAAAAATTGTCATTTGCACATATTTGTTGTCTTTATAAATATGTTATTTTTTGTTTTTATTCCCATAATATTTTATTTATAAGTTTATTCTCAATTTTTTTTTTATATTTTAGTTCCTATAGATAAAATATTTTTCATTTTAATCTTTATAAATATATCACTTTTGATTTTACTTGTAATCTCATGTAGTGACATAAACATTTTGACTCTCAATAACATTGAATTGACAGTTTTGATGATATTGATGGAGAGAGTTAACGACAACAAAATTAAAAGCAAAAAAATTTAAGAAAAATGAAAATAAAATAAAACATAAAATAGGAACAAGAAAACTTACAGACAGAAAGTTAAATTAGGAGAAAAGAAAAGGAGAAATTTTGGTTTCTATAGAAAAATCATAATTATTTATATGCGAGCTGTTTCAAAACTAGAATAAGTAGTGAAAATTCGTTTGTTTGATTGATTCAACATTGATGAATCCAGAGACTTAGTAGAAGTGCGTTTATATTTTTTTATTTTATTTTAACTTTTTTTATTAGTAAGAAACAATATATTATAAGATGCAATTAGGTATATAAAGAATGGCTATTTTGTGTTTATGTTTATGGAACACAAATACATAATGTACCTGTGTGGATGTCGGGACCGGAGTAATATTTCACGTCAGTACACAATTTGAGGTAGTTGCGGTAGTTATCCTGTTCTTCAAGTTCTTCCTGCTTCGTGTACACGGTCGTCCGGTCGGTGGGGGTACCTGCGATTGCGCTCCGACGCTCAAGTAAGTATTCGTGTTTACTCAGTTTCTCAGATCAGAAAAAACGTACCTGTTCCCCCATTCAGAAGTCTCCTTTATAGGTTGACTTGGGCTTTGACTTGTGTAGGCTCAGCAGATGGGTTAGAAGGTGGTTGCTGAAGGCATGCATAGTGGTCTCTGGGTTGTGGGTGATGGTCTCCTGATATTAAGGGAGTGTTAATGAAAGTGCCTTTGACCCATTCAACCATAGTTGTAACTGCCATTCTGCCACGTGTTTACTTTATTTATATTATTTAACTTGCGTTCGGTCGTCCGGGGAACCGACCGGTACACTTGCCCCCCAGGCTCGAGGGTATGAATGGCCGAAGAGTCGTGATAGTTCGTTATAGCTGGCTCTCTTAAATGCGTTGCAGAGATGTGACGTCTAGCAGAGCCGCTGTTTGGGCGCGTATTGTACACCTGATGGTTTCAACGGTTGCGATTTAGTGTCGTTTCGGCTGCCGAGTGATGGTGATCGTTAGATCAAAGTAGATCTAACGGTGCTGGATGAGTGAGGGGGTTTTTCTCTCTCACTTGGTTGTCTATAAATACAACCTCATTTGGAAGGAGAAGGGTTTACCTATCTTCTCTTCTCCGAGCCTTCTGTCACGTGCTCCGAGCGTCGAGTCCGAGTGTTGAGTCTGCCAATTTCGTTCAACTCTGTCCGCCTGTAAGGTTAGTGATGTCTTCTTCTGTAGCGTCTTCTGGTAGTGTAGATTCGTCGGTGACTCGCACTGCCTCCGGTGGTGCGAGCGAGTCTTCGGACGGCCCTAGTTATGATTGGGTCGATCCGGCTGTTCTTAGCGTGCCCA
The DNA here is from genome assembly GCA_013389735.1 of Phaseolus lunatus. NCBI lineage: Eukaryota > Viridiplantae > Streptophyta > Magnoliopsida > Fabales > Fabaceae > Phaseolus > Phaseolus lunatus. The sequence continues at coordinate 7,531,474 of CM023867.1, forward strand.
CTAAAATCAAAACACCTGACGATTTAGACAAGTTTTTTGCTGCGAACCCTAATTTTATAGAGCCTGATTGCCCGAGTGATGCATTGGTTGCGGACGTTTGTGGTATGACCGACCGTGTTTGTCACGGTTGGGAAAAAGCGCCGCATGACTTCTTTTTTGTATATGGTACCTTCTTGGGTTGTTGATTGTGGAGTACAACGATAGGCCTAAAGGACTTCCAAGAGTTCTTCAGTCCAATTACCTTTGGCCGGACCGAGCCTTTTCTTGAGTTCATTGAGGATGACTTTGTTGGCGGCCTCGGCTTGGCCGTTAGTTTGCGGATGTTCGACCGAACTTGTGATATGTTTAATCCGGAGTTTATCGTAGAACTCTGCCAATCCTCGGTCGATGAACTGTCGACCGTTATCCGTGATGATTACTTGAGGTAGGCCGAACCTACAGATGATATTTTTCCACACGAAATTCTGGACGTTGCGAGCCGTGATGGCTGTCAAGGGTTCGGTCTCGATCCACTTAGTAAAGTAGTCAATGCCGACCAGCAGGAACTTGCACTGTCCTTTGCCGGGTGAAAAAAGGCCGATAATGTCCATCCCCCATTTCACGAATGGCCAGGGGGATAAAATATAGTGCACGTTTTCTGGCTTTTCGTGCAGTAGATTCTCGTATTCCTGACATTTCAAGCATTTCCGGACGAAGTCTATGCAATCTCCTTGTACGGTCGGCCAGTAGTATCCGGCTCTGAGTACTTTAGCAGCCATGGTTCGTGCCCCCGAATGAGTTCCGCAAATTGCTTCATGTAATTCATTCATCACATAGGTAACTTGCTCAGGGTTCAAGCACTTTAGAAGAGGACGAGAATAGCCTCTCCTATAGAGGTCCTGGCCGATGAGAACATACCGAGCAGCTTGCTGTTTCATTGTTTTTTCCAAGTGCGGATCACATATTCCTTCGATGAGGTACTGTTTGATGGGGGTCATCCAATCTGGTTCAGTGTTGGTCGTCAGGCATTCCTCTAAACCAACACTTGGTTTATTTAGCGTCACATGTATGACCGACTGATGTACTCATTTTTGCTTGACGGTGGCCAAACGGGAGAGAGTGTCTGCTCGAGTGTTGTTTTCTCTCCGAACGTGCTAGAATGATACTTCGTTGAACCTGTTCAAGAGGTTTTTCACAAAATGGTAGTATTGCTGAAGTAAATTTTCTCGTACCTCATATTCTTCTGTAAGCTGTCCGATGACCAATCGAGAGTCACTTTTGCATATTAACTTGGTGACTTCTAGCTCCATGGCTAGATGTAGACCGGCAATGATAGCTTCATATTCTGCCTGGTTGTTTGAAGTCTTAAATTCAAACTTCATGGCTTGTTCAATGACAATCTCACCTGGTCCTTCCAACACCACTCCTGCTCCGCACGAACGGTTGTTTGAGGAACCGTCTACATACAGTATCCACATAGAGTCCTCCTTCTCGGTCGGCTGGGGAGTGAGTTCTGACGCAAAGTCTGCGAGGGCTTGTGACTTGATTGCACCCCTAGGCTGGTATTCCACATGAAATTTCGAGAGTTCTATCGCCCATCCTATCATTCGTCCGGCCAGGTCGGGTTTAGTTAGACTCTTCATGATGGGATAGTTGGTTCTAACTATGATACGATGATTCTGGAAGTACATCCGCATCCTTCGTGCAGTAATAATCAAAGCCAACGCGACTTTTTCGACCATTTGATACCGGACCTCCGCACCATGTAAGACACGGCTAACAAAATACATCGACCGTTCTTTTGCTTCTATTTCCTGAACAAGGACTAAACTGACTGCCTCGTTGGATACTGCAAGGTACACGATAATGGGCTCTCGCGTGTTCGATTTTTGGATTACCGGTGGGGACGCTAGAAATGCCTTCAGCTGGAGGAAGTTCTGCTTGCATTCGTCTGTCCATTCGAACTTGGTTGCCTTTTTCAGCAAGTTGATGATGGGTCTCGTTCGTTCGGCGAGCTTAGGCACGAAACGAGACAAGGAAGTGAGTCAACCGACTAGTCGTTGTATCTCTTTAAGATTGCTGGAAATTTGCATCTCCGCAATGGCTTTGCATTTTTCAGGATTTGCTTCTATACCCCGATGGGTGAGCATGAACCCCAGGAACTTTCTTCCTTCTACGCCGAACGCACACTTCTCGGGATTTAGGCGCATGTGATACTTGCGTAGGGCTTGAAAAACTTCCTTTAAGTCTGAAATATGCTGATCACACGAGTCTGATTTGACCACGATATCATCAACATATACTTCGACATTCCGACCGATCATGTCGTGGAAGACATGATCCATCAAGCGCTGGTAAGTGGCTCCAGCGTTTTTCAGACCGAACGGCATAACTTCATAGTAGAAGTTGTCAGAATCCGTCCGAAAGGTTGTTTTCTCCTTGTCTTTTGGGTGCATTTGGATTTGATTGTAGCCAGAATATGCATCCAGGAAACTGAGTATCTGATGACCGGCCGCACCGTCGACCAGCCGATCAATTGTGGGTAAGGGGTATGAATCTTTCGGACAAGCTTTATTGAGATCTGTGTAGTCCACACACATTCGCCATTTTCCATTCGCCTTCTTCACCATTACTACGTTAGCTAACCAGGTAGTATAGCGGGCCTTCTGAATGAAGCCAGCTTGTATAAGCTTGTCGGTTTCTTCTCGTGCGGCCTTGCGCCAATCTTCTCCCAATTTTCTCTTCTTCTGGGAGACCGGTCTGGCTTCCTTGTATACGGATAACCGATGTGTAATAATGTCGGGTTTCACCCCGGGCATATCTGCGGCTGTCCAGGCAAATAAATCAACATTCTTCATCAAAGTTCTATTGACCAGGTCTAGGTCATCCGGTTTGAGGGAGGTGCCCATGTAAGTTTTGCGGTCCTTGTCTCGGAGGAATACAGGTTGTAGGTCTTCACCTGCTTCCATCCGAGGGTCGTCTAGTCGAGGATCCAAGTCTACCAGTGCTACTAAGTGTCTTCGGGAACTCCTTTCCCTAGGACGTCTTTCTGGTGACCGACCTCTTCTATCTGGAGAACGGTCGGTCGTGGTCCTGTATAGTCCTTTGGTTGGTTCAACCTTTAGGCTGGCCACATAACATTCTTGTGCCACCTTCTGGTCTACATGTATTGTTGCAATGTCCCCATCCACCGAAGGGAATTTCATAGCCAAATGGGGAGTTGAAACGATGGCTCTGAGCCTATTTATGGAAGGACGACCGAGGAGTATATTGTAGGATGTATTCGCGTTGACTAGCAGGTATCAGACATTGATGGTTTTGCTGAGATAGTCATCACTAATGGTAGTGAACAGATCAATATACCCTCGGGTATCTACACGTTCCCCTGAAAAACCAACTATCTGCTCGTCATAAGGTTGTATCTCCGATTCTGATATGTTCATTTTTTTGAAGGTGTCCCAGTACAGGATGTCGATCGAACTACCTTGGTCGACGAGAACTTTGGCAATTGCGTATTTGTCTATCTGCACTGTGATCACCATTGGATCATCCTGAGCAGGGTCAATTGCTGTGAAGTCGGCATCTGTGAAAGTGATTGGCGGAATATGCGGTCGGCGACGTAGTGACGCCGAGTGGACGGACTGAATTGCTCTTAGGTGTTTCTTTCTGGCTGAATTGGAAGATCCTCCTCCTGCGAATCCTCCTGCAATGTAATTAACTTCTTGGGGAGGAACGCCGAGGGACACTGGTCCAGCAATTGTGTTAATGACTTCTCAAACCTTCTGTCTAGTTCAACTTCTTCGCTCAGGACTTTCACTCCGAGGTCTTGTCCGTCTGACCGGACTCTCGCTTCTTTTCCTTCGTCGATGACCATCATCTCGGTCGTCTCGTCTTCCAGAACGTCCCTTCTCCTTAGAGAAATCCCTGTCTCGCTGGGGTGACTGAGGCGTAGATGTTTTCACAAATTTGCGGAGATGGCCGGCCTAGACGAGTTCCTCTATTTTGTCTTTTAGGGCCTGACAGCCTTCGGTTGTGTGGCCGTAATTACGATGATACTGGCAACGCTTAGCTGTATCGACGTTGGGAGGTGTCTGCGCTTGTTTCAATGCTGGGATCAATTCCGTTTGCAATGCTTCGTCTAGAATCTTCCCCCTAGGCACGGTCAAGGGGGTGTAATTGTGAAAACGAGGGCCTCTGTTTTGGGGACGAGACCCGCCGCGGTCGTTTGTTTTTTGGAAGGTCCGGACGTCCTTACTTCTTTCTGTATGCTCCACCAGTGTTTTCTTGTGATAGTCAATATGCTCTTCTATCTGCATAAATTTGGTGGCTCTAGTTCTCAGTTCATCCATATTAAGTGGTGGTCACTTTATCAAGCTATCGGTGAATCGACCTGGGAGTATGGCCGAGATGAGATGATGCATTGCGATATCAGGGTTTAGATTCCTGATCCCCATACACACCTTACTGAATCTGTCCATGAAGGTTCTCAAGGATTCTCCTCTCTCCTCCCTGACATGGAGAAGAGACATGGAGGATGTCCGATGAGGTCTACTTGTAGCATATTGGGTGATGAACTTACTCTCCAACATCTCAAAACTGTCCACAGAGTTTGGTGGGAGCTCGGTGAACCATCCGAGAGGTCCCGCCTTAAGTGAAGTGGGAAACACCTTACACCACACCGTCTGATCTACGGTGTACAAGGTCATCTGCGTCCTGAAAATGTTCAGGTGTTCGTCCGGATCGGTGGAGCCATCGTAGAGGTTCATGGTCAAGCCTCTCCATTTATCAGGGAGAGGAGTAGCAATGATGTCATCAGTGAAGGGGTGGCCCCTTGGATTGGCTGACCGACGAAGTTCGACACTTTTGACACTTTGATGAGTGTGTTGCGTGAGTGAAGTGGGACGCACCACTTGGGCCTGTTTTTTTGGAGTTGCCACCTTCGTTCCGGACGGCTGAGGTGGTGGAGTTGGGCCGCGAGAATGTCCTTCTTTCTCAGATTCTTCAAGTCGTTGGAGCAGCCTTTTGTTTTGTTCCTTCAATTGAGCCATCTCTTCGGCCTGTTGACGCCGTTCTTCCTTATAGCGCGTCTGGTCTGCTGTCCCCTTCCTCAGTAGTTCCTGCATCTGGGCCTGGAGAGTTTGCAGCATCGCCATCTGGCTCTCCGCAGTGTTATTATGGTCTGTGTTGTTCGCTGTAGATGTCATTGTTGCCGAAATCCTTGTGCTCGGGTATGTAGATTACTTGGCCCCACGATGGGCGCCAATTGTACCTGTGTGGATGTCGGGACCGGAGTAATATTCCACGTCAGTACACAATTTAAGGTAGTTACGGTAGCTATCCTGTTCTTCAAGTTCTTCCTGCTTCGCGTACACGGTCGTCCGGCCGGTGGGGGTACCTGCGATTGCGCTCCGACGCTCAAGTAAGTATTCGTGTTTACTCAGTTTCTCAGATCAGAAAAAACGTACCTGTTCCCCCATTCAGAAGTCTCCTTTATAGGTTGACTTGGGCTTTGACTTGTGCAGGCCCAGCAGATGGGTTAGAAGGTGGTTGCTGAAGGCATGCATAGTGGTCTCTGGGTCGTGGGTGATGGTCTCCTGATATTAAGGGAGTGTTAATGAAAGTGCCTTTGACCCATTCAACCATAGTTGTAACTGCCATTCTGCCACGTGTTTACTTTATTTATATTATTTAACTTGCGTTCGGTCATCCGGGGAACCGACCGGTACACATAATAACCACTATATCCCCAAAAAAAAACTATAACGAAGTTTATTATTAATTTACTTAGAAATATATAGTTTTTTTTATTTATTTTCTTCAAAATGAAATTTGCATCCATTTATATATTATATATTATGATCTATTCATATTTTTAATTGATGTGAGATCACCATAACCCTAACAAATTTCGTTAAAATATTTTTTATATGACTTTGATACCATGTTAGTTAATAAATTTATGTTTAACTTAATTTCACAGAACTTAATTGTAAATTAAGGTTTGGACCCTCTACTTATATATTATGATTTTTTTATATTATTAGTCAATGTGTCCAATAACCTCCACTTTATCACCCATCTCACTGATTAATTATACACTAATAAGCTAACAAATAAATAAACCTAACAAGTCAACTCTTAAATAGTGTGTACATGTTATCCAAAGGTTGGAACTTGTATCATCCTGATTGACTCTTTAATAAACTTAATTGTGTATGTTCTATTATAAATTAGTTAATTTTATTCATATTATGCTACGTTAGCATAAACATAGGCGTTGTTGCACCTGTATATCCACATTTTTTAATTTTATCATAAACCTGTGTATATGTATTTTTTAAATATTATTATAAATTCATACTCTAATATTTTAACATATGTATAAAAACACAATGCATGTAAAAAAGATGGAAGAATTATAACAAAACCAGAAAAAAAAGTTGAATTTAGATTCAATAAAGGAATAATTTTTACATTGATCAAAACATGCAAAGAAAAAAAATAAATGAGAATGAGAGTGTTTATCTACACAAAAGAGAGAAGGGAAAGAGTGAGAATGAGAGTGTGTGTCTCCATAAACATAGGCGTTATCGCACCTGCATATCCACATTTTTAAATTTTATCATAAACATGTGTATTTGTATTTTTTAAATATTATTATAAATTCATACTCTAAGATTTTAACATGTGTAAAAAACACAATACATGTAAAGAAGATGGAAGAATTAGAACAAAACTAGAAAAAAAAATTGAATTTAGATTCAATAAAGGAATAATTTTTGCATTGATCAAAATATAGAAAGAGAAAAAGAAATGAGAATGAGAGTGTGTATCTACACAAAAGAGAGAATGAAAAGAGTGAGAATGAGAGTGTGTGTCTCCATAAGTTTGTGTTTGGTTTGAGGAGTGGATGTGTGAGGATTTGAGGGAGTGGATGTATGAGGATTTGAGAAGAAAGTGTGAAGAAAGTGAGAAGAAAGTGAGGTTGTTTGGATTGAGGTATGTTAGGATGGATGTGTGAGGAAAGTTTATGGAAGTTTGTGAGTGATGTAATGGTTGTGAGGTTTTTTTATTTTTTTTTTAAAAGTGTAAAATATAAGTTTAAAAATTTACCCTTATATTTATAAATATTTAAATAATGAAATATGATGTATTTTTGTGTAAATTTGAATTAGTTGAAATATTTTAAATTATTTTCTATACAATTGAATAATCTATTTCGATACTATTAAATAATTATTTAAAAAAAATATGAGTTACTTAATATTATCGGAACATGAAAAAAATCATAAAAATAATATTATCTACGCATATACAAATTTATTGTTATATTTATTTATACATTTTGAAAGTTTTTTTATATTCATTGATTTAGATTATATGTAGATACATAACCATGTAGATATTTTAGATGACATTTTATAATTAAAAAAATATTCTATATAGAGTGAATTGTACAACAAATTTATTTATAAAGAAAAAATATATATAATAAAGTATGAAATATCATAATATGATAATTATGATGAAAAAATAATAAAAATAAAAGATATTATTATATATATATTATTGCATGAATGACAAAGCAAAAAAAGACCAAAAAGGGAAAACATCATCATCCTAGGTGACTTTCCCCTCAAATCTTTGCATATGAGGAGGATGAGAAAAATCATTGTTCATGGATATTCACTCTCTCCTTTCCCTACACATCCCTTGATCCAAATTATGAATATTCACTCACATCCTTCCTCTTGAACAGGACAACCCTTGAAGCAAACAGAGCCTAAAAGAAGAAGAGGAAAGTAAGGAGAAAAAACAAGTGAAGTTTGAAATAAGTTATTTAGAAAATGTTATAATCCGTCATTTCAAAGGAAAGAGAAATTATTAATCAAAAGTTATTAAATTAATAAATGTTATTTTTCAAAGATAAATTTGGAAAAAATAAGTTATTAACTGATATATTAAACTAATTATTATTTTTTAGGAATATAATTGAAAACAATTTGTGTAAAAAAATATCGGTTATGAAAAGAATCTTAACTATATATTATTATAAATATCATAAAATTTATTCTCATCTATCTATGTCTCACTCATTATTAACTCCCAATTGAAAATTACTTATATTTCTTAGCATCAAGTGAAAAAACGACTCAATCTGAATTTATTTTGGCCAGATCCATTGTTAACCCACCTATAATGTAAAAATATTTTTCAAAAAATAAAATATCTAATATAAAAAACTAATTTAATTGTTACACATGGAACTAAGTATTTTGTTAGTGATATGTGAAAATTATTTATAATAATAAAAACATCTTTAATTACTCAAAGTTTCTAAGCAAATTTTTTTTAAAAATGTTACAATACAATTTTATCGAACTTCCTATTTGAGTTTGTTTAGATTGGTTGGAAAGTCTAAAAGATAATGTTATTTTATATATTACAAAGAAATTTCACAACAAAAAGAGAAAATAAAGACTTTGTATATGAGTTGACAAAAGAAAGTCTAATTTACTAGAGTTGGGATACATTTAGATTAAATAATAAAAGTCCAAAGTAATGGCTCATGTGAGTAACTGAGCTGAATTCCACTTTATTAGGTGATTGAAAAATGCAAGGAGAATTCAATAAACTTTAAAATTAAGAAATCATATTTTGACCAACAAATCAAAATTTTCCAATTTCAAGGGGTAAGGTGATAAAATAAACTATAAGAATTAAAATATTTCTAATAGAGTGTTGGATAATTTACAATGTACCTTCAACCCACCTATACTAGCTCATGATGAAAAAAATGTCATGAATATTTTCTCACTTTGTTAGAATCATGTTTGACTTACACATTAAAATTTTGTACCTGAAAGGAAAACCATTGTGAAAAATATATAAAAGCTTAGTCAAAATCATCACTCATTAAAAAAAAACGTGTGATAACATAATTAATTTAATGCAGAAATACAATAAAGTGTAATGATATAAACATTGAATACCTATTTGATAAGTCAATTGTTAACAAGTATTTTTATTTTTCTATCATTTTATATTTTTTTTTCTAGTGCTGTAAGAATTCCATATGTTTTCCTCATCAAGTGCATGTTTTAGGTGAATTTTAGGAAAACAATTTAGATATTGAATTATTAAGATAATTTGTTTTTAAAGTTATTTTCTTTGTTATTCCCTTTTATTTTTTTCAACTATCTTGAACAAATTATTCTTCAATTGTTATTGACTTTTATCGTCTTTAAAAATAGTCTAATAATCTAATAAGTAACCCAATTTCTTTTGTTTTTGAGATTAAGAAGAATTTTCATAAAAAGACATGACTGATAAAAATATAAATTTTAAAAATAAATTAATGAAATTTCTTATTAATTATTGAATAAAAATCAATTTTAGAAATAAAAAATAATTAGTTGCTATATTAATTAAATTAGAGACTATTTTATAGACTAAATTTTTCTTTTTTTTCTAAATTAATTTCTATTATTGTTAAATAGTTTTTAAATTAGTATTTAATTAACGACTAAGGTTTTTCTATTAGAATCTAACAATTTAGAAACTAATTTAAAAATTAAAATTTTTTTAGTTTTTAAATATTTTTAATTTAGTTAATATAATAACTAATTATTTTTTTTCTTAAAAATTGGTTTTATTTAATAATTTTCTTGTAGTGAATACATTAAATTGGTTATTATAATTTTTAATTTTAAGTATTTAAAATAATTTTTAATATCTTTTATAAAATAATAGTTTCTATCATAGGATTTATCGTTTAAAAAAATTGTATAAATTTTAATACTTATATATTTATTAAAATTCGGCCCCAACCCATATATCATGGTTGCGTGTGTGATACAACTAATATATATATATATATATATATATATATATATATATATATATATATTTCATAAATATATAATTAAGAGTTTGATTTCAAAATCCTTGTATTTTTAAAATTATATTTGAAAACCTACTCACACCTGCCCAATAAAATACTTGCTATGACAAATTGATTGCAAGCTTGAATTTTTTTTTTTTTCAGATATGCATGGATATTTAAAAAAAATAAAAAACTGATTTTTAAATTTTGATCTAAAAGATAATACACAAACCCATAGAATAAATATGCATGAAACTTCTTCTTTTTTGTTGAATTCCTTAGCAAATTGTGAACGTAACTCAAAATCACAACCGCATCAGCGTAATTCAAGCATGTTTCCCATTCTTTACTTCTGTCTTCAAAACATATGATAACAGACAAAAGAAAGATCTTTGCAGATACAACCTTCCTTATCCTGTCACCTCTTCATATCATCTTTTGATCAAAGAAGGAAAAACAAACACTAAATTGTTATTATAGTATTACAATTTCAACATACTAAACAACTAATAAACAGGTTTTGTTTTTGTCTACCTTTTACATTTTAGATGTGTAAGAGAGTGCAAAAGAAAGTAACATCTTTGTTTCATAAATTTTAGTTGCAAGAAAACTTCACATGGGTTAGTACTTAACACTGTATTCCATATTCAACATATATAACAGTAGAATTTCCAATTGTTACTGATTATCAATCACTGAATTGAATATAAAGTATTTATAAGAGACAAGACTTCACCAAAGAGTTGTGGTGCTGAAAGCTTTCAGAGTGAGTTCATTATTCACAATGGGAGGACGGTGATGGATGTAGACCTGTTTAATTATTTGGGTCCCTGTGTCTTTGAATTTTAGCAGGTAGTAGACAAACATTGTTACTATTTTATTTCTGTTACGGAAGATTAAGACATAAATTAACAGAAAGTACTTCTCTTTTATGATGATTAACTAGACTATATCTAGAGAGTGCATGAATGAGTCCATGCTAGATTCTACTTAATGTCATTAATTTGTACTAGGTAGTTTTTCTTTCAGTTTGGATTTTGACTAACCAGTTCAGTCGAGTGAAAAATGTAAACCCCTTCTAATGTTTTACATCATTTTAACAGGAGATCAGCACAAAAACCGAAGCATTAATCAATAGATTTTGTCATAAGCATTGGTTCATACTTTATCCTTGATACATTCATAATTTCATGTTATTTACTACCACATCTATCAGAGTACTTTCTACATGTGCTCCCATAGCTTACTAAGAATTCTAAACCAACTATGATCAAGTATATGCCCTACTTTTGATAAGAACGATTACTTTTGTCAAACTCTTCTAATTGATTGAGATTTGAAAAACATGGCGTGGTCCTTATAATTATTTACACATATTCTATAAGTATAAATGCTTCCACATGCCTTGTAGCAGTAGTCTATTTGGTTTTGTTTATGACAGACAGAACGTGGTAGGAAAACATTTGCAGAGTTTTGCTTGTTTTATGACCATAAGGATTGGTCTCTAAATTCAAAACCAGCACGCCACAGGCTCCCCAAACAATGATCCAACACATTTGTTTATCTAATCTTTTTAGCAGAGTCTGCAACATAATTTCATTGATTATCCACCCTTAAGTACTTGCAACCTAATGAAAACAAAATATAAAATAAAATACAAGTAAAAGTAAAAGTAGTTCATTTCAAAAATATATTCCTACAAGTCATTTGCCTGCAAATTACAATGAATTATGCAATAAAATAAGAATTAGTATTTGAGTTAGTTGAACAATAAAATTAGCTTTATCTAAAATTAGATATAGTATCTTCATATTAGAGAGACAAGTCTTTTCATTACTGGTTTCCATGCAGGGGAAGGATTGACAATTACTTTGCACCTTAACCATAAATCATGAAAACATTGCAGCGAAATACATGGCAGACGCATTTACTAGTAGATGATAATGTGGACCAGAACTTGCCTAGCTGAATTGTTTCTTTTATCTTCTTCAAAATACAAAAGAACTATGTCATATGTGCGTCAATAAACTCTTTGCTATAGGTTAATACCCAATCTAAGAACTTGGAACTCTTTGCTATAGGTTAATACCCAATCTAAGAACTTGGATTTAAGACTCTAAAGTGTCCTAAAAGCTAAAAGACTTCAGACCCAATTGTGTATATAGTCATGTCATTATGTGCTATTCTTTAACATTGTCAACAATTATATTTGTTCCTTCAAATTATGTACTTGAAATTGTACCAAAAAATTATGTACCTTAAATTAAGTATGTGCTTCCTATGAAAGAACAATTTTCCTCAATTTATGAGCTAACTAAGAATTGGTGGAAAATTTTCAGCCTTGAGAATTTGCCGACAGACTAAGATTAAAAAATGGTATTGTGTGCTAGTTTGTCAACGCACTTCAGCTATACACTACACTACACTGGTCAGCATCAATTATGTATTCACATAACCCTTATATTTTGATAACCACTTTGAGGTAGGTTTTCTTTGAAGTAACGACCGCAACCACAACTTTTGCTAAATCTAGTTGTTGAGATTTCCTTGTTTCTTTTTTAGATCAGCAGAAGACCAAGAGCAGATGAAAAAAAAATGTACAAAATTTAATAAAGCATGGTTGCTACATGCATATTTCTAGGGTCGCTGATATTGAAGAAACTAAAATGAAGTTGCTGAATTAAAATGTGATTATGATATTGAATGTGCTTCAGCTTAATATTCTCAAGCTCAAAATAGTCAAGACATGCAAAAGTGGAAAATCGGTTTTGGTGGTCCTGAGTTCCACTCAAGTTGCTAAATGTTGACCCGTTAATTATAATCCCCCTTTATTGCATGTGAAGAATTCAAGTCATGCAAAACTAATCAGTTTCAAAAACCCAAATGCTTTCTTTACCTTGCAGATTGGGCATCTTTAAAGTGTTGTAATATTCAATTACTACCACTGATCGATAATTAATTGTGGCACTCTGGCATATGACAAATTCAACGTTGACCCGTTTAGATTATAAATCCTCTGTAGCATAACATGACAAATTCAAGTCATGCAAGGAGAATCAGTTTCCAAATTCTAGATGTTTTACTTTGTTATTATGAGGTATATTGTGATTAAATTACTATCTCTTACCGCTAATTGTGGCACTAAGCTGCACAGGGAGCATGTCAAACTATTTCCACAACTTTGATTGTATCAAAATTGTATCTTAATTTTGTATCTTGTGATTGAATTCCTATCTCTTACCGCTAATTGTGGCACTAAGCTGCACAGGGAGCATGTCAAACTATTTCTACAACTTTGATTGTATCAAAATTGTATCTTAATTTTGTATCAGACTAAATTACTTATAACATCACTGTAATAACTAGTTAACAACTTTGATTGAATGCTTTCAAGAAGAAATTGTATGTAACAGTGAGAAAGTACCATAAGAAAGTTATCATTCATTGAGAAGTTGTCCTTTCCCATCACATTTCCCAAAGAGAACACATAATGAGACATTTGTTGCCCATGTTTCTGAATGCAAGTTATACCTTGTCCGAATTTTCAATGGTGATGTTTTGTAATTCGGTGTGGGGAACCATACATGTCTAAAGCTACCATGCCCACTATGTGACCTTGTCAAGGGTAACCAAATCAGTGTCATCAAGTAAACTATAACAGTGTCATTCCTCCTCCATGTTATTCCATTCAAGTGGTACATTACAATTTGCAAGTTTATACCAAACAGGTATTCACTTGAAAAGGAAGTTCCCTCCCTTGAAGAAATTACACGGAAAAAGCCCATATCTTAACTTCAACTTATTCCCTTATGGTTACTACAAATGTGATAAGTTTTTGTCATCATGTGTAACTCCCCAATCAACTAACTTATCACCTTTTTGGAACAGTAGGGCCTTGAACCCCTTTATATACCAAACTCTGTAGCCATAATCTTTCATAAGTATCAACTAACCTAAAACCTTCAGCCCCACCCTGCATTTTAGCAGAGTCATTCTGTTCCTACAATGCCATCATCACTATCCTCTTTCCTCCATATGATTCATGTTCTCTCCCTTCTTGTACTCTCATGTATGATTTATTCTGGTTGTGCTCAGGGACCACCTTCACCTGGCTACTACCCCAGTTCCAAAATTAGTCCTGTTAGCTTTAATCAAGGGTTTAAAAACCTTTGGGGACCTCAGCATCAGAGAATAGACCAAGGCTCATTGACAATATGGCTAGACACTAGCTCAGGTATGTAAATTTGTCTCACTCTCACATCTGACTCCTAATTTCCCTTAAATTTACAACCCAAGGTTTTTGGTCATTTGGTAACACATCATTAGTCCATTCTTCACTGTTACTAACTTAGACCATACTCTTACTAAGACATTGTTTTGTAACACAGGGAGTGGATTCAAGTCACTTCACTCTTATAAGTCTGGATACTTTGGTGCTGCAATTAAGCTTCAACCTGGTTACACTGCAGGAGTCATTACATCTCTCTACGTGAGAATTACTCTACAACTTCAGCTAATGTTGAAAAATAAAGCTCTTCTTTTCTGTGCAAATTTTAATCTCTTTCTCTTAACTCTTTAAAAATTGCAGCTTTCAAACAACCAAGACCACCCCGGAAACCACGATGAAATTGACATAGAGTTCCTTGGTACGACGCCAGATAAGCCATATGTCTTGCAGACAAATGTATACATCAGAGGAAGTGGAGATGGGAATATTATAGGAAGAGAAATGAGGTTTCATCTCTGGTTTGACCCCACACAGGATTTTCACAACTATGGCATTCTATGGAAACCCGCTGAGTTAATGTAATATTTCATGCATTCTCATGCCACCAATTTTCAACTTCCTTAATTATGAATTTATATGTCCACATCTTCATCAATTTACAATATTATTTTTTATTACTTTTAAAACAACTATTACAAAAATCATTAAATTTAAGATGCATGACTATTTATAATGAGGTAACGTAAAAACTTAGCCTCATTTCAAAATTTGTGTCAATTATGCTTTTTTGTGTATATCTAAATTACTCATAGGCACAATCATACTATGATCCCCTGACTAGTAATATCCTGTTATCTTTTTATGAAATTCTAAAATAGAAACAAATCGTTCATACAGCACATTCATTCGTAGCTCATTGTTAGATTATGACTGATTTTTTTTCACATCAGGTGATTGTGATACACAATCTTGCTTGTGGAATGAATGTGGTTATTGTAATATGTTGCATGCATTGTTGTTAACTAAGTTGTGTTGTAATGGAAATAATATATTACGCAGATTTTTTGTGGATGATGTCCCAGTAAGAAGGTATCCAAGGAAAAGTGAGGCCACATACCCTTCAAGGCCAATGTATGTGTATGGGTCAATATGGGATGCATCTGCTTGGGCAACAGAGGGTGGAAAATACAAAGCTGATTATAAATACCAACCCTTCGTTGGTAGGTACAAAAACTTCAGACTTCAAGGTTGCACTAGTGAAAGCTCTGCCTCATGCAGACCACCTTCTGGCTCTCCATCTGGCTTTGGAAGTCTGAGCCCTCAGCAGTTTAGGGCCATGCAATGGGTCCAAAACAACTACATGGTGTACAACTATTGCCATGATCCTAGGAGAGACCACAATCTGATCCCAGAATGCTAAGCACAAGTTTGTTCATGTTGGTGTGTCTCAATTCTAAGTTACCCTTTATACATATATAGTTGAAAATTTAAATTGTGAAATGGTTTTTGGGGTGGTTTTTGTGATGGTCCCATTGCTAAGTGTAATTGCAAGAGTAGTTGAACGTCCAAGCCACTCCAATGATTGGAATGTTTTGTTGGGTTGTGTTGTTTCATTTTGTTTTATTGTTTTGGATCTTGTTTTGCTATTCAAATAAATTGATACGAATGATTTCCTGATACGAGTATGGGTGTGAAAAATGACACAGAGAGAAAGGACATGCTCCCTTTGAAAGAACCTTTCTCAGGGACTTTGATGCCTCACACTGGACCACCATATTCTTTTATTTTTTCATTTTTGTTCCCTTTCCATTGTCATCACACAGATGAAGAGTATGTTGTTTCACGAAATCCTAAAAAATATAATTTTTATACCTTTTATAAAAAAATTATTCTTTTTTTTTTGGTCAAATTTTCTTATTTTATAAATATTTTTGAAAAGGGTTATAAAAAAAAAAAACCCAAATTGTAGTGTGGTACTGTTTCTGGCCCATGCGCAGGCCCTGATCAGAAATTTTTTTATAGCATCAATGTGGATAACTAAATGGGCCACACCATAATTCAGTGTCCGACACACTCCTGAAGTTTGATAGACGCGTTTCATTACTATACCACAACCAAATCAATTCGTGCCTTTTGTCAATTAATAATTAAAAGGCAAAAATTGTCATTTCAACAACTAAAAGGAAAACTTGACATTTATAACAGAACTTTTTATAAAAAAATATTACCTCTTCTATAAATAGGTACCCTAATTTTTCAACAATAGATTTTAAAAAAATTTCAAATTCTAAATATCCCTTTTATTAATTAAATTTTATGTAAATAAGACTTTTAGTTGTAATCTATCTTTTCTTAATTTTTGGTGTCACTGATATTTTAGAACTTCATTTTACTTTGACAATCTACAATCTAACAAAGTTGATATGTCGGCATGATTTCAGCAAACATCTACATAGTGGTATCTTGAAAATTCACTCAATCAGTTTTTAGGATTCTCATTTAATCACTTTATTAAAAAAATTTCAATGTATATCAATTGTGGGACTATGATTAAAGAGACATTTAAACCTAAATGAGTTTAGATTAATCATTTGTAAAGATAACAACCAAACTCAAGTAGTATAAATAGGCGTATATGGTAAGCTAGAAAGTAATGACTTCTTGAGAACTTGCTAAACCATTATTTCCACCAATTAGCTTAAGCCTTGAAGTATGATTGCAGATACCTCGTCGGTGATTGAGACAAATATTGAAAATCAATGACCAAGAACGAAGGTAGATAGAAAGAGAAAGGAAAGAGTAAGTTGTGGTGATTACGTGTGTTAATTCAATCTTGTAAAAATATTTTAACGTCAACTGTGGAGTAAAAAAAAACCTTAAGAATGAGTCACATGGTTAATATATAAAACATGACTTCCAATAACAATTATATCATGGAAGAGATTCAAGATAATCAAATTAACCAATTAACCAATGGAATTAATGATGGAATTATAAAAGGAGTTCAAAACGTTAAAGAGAAAAAATATCAAAAGATATAAACACATTGAAAACTAAAAATGCCCAAATGAGAGAGAAGTTGAAAGGTTACCAAACAAATAAGAATTCCAAGACAAAAAATAAAAATAAAAACACTAATAACATAAATAAATAAATAAAAAAAGAAACAAACCAAATTTGTGAATGATAGAAAACCAACCAAAGTTGTGATGATTACATAAACTAATTCAACTTTCTAACAACACCACATATTATTAATAAATTAGATGAGAACTACAAATTAAAAAAATGGTCTCGTGAATATTATATGAATTGCTTGTTAAAATGTTTGTTCCGTATATCTCACGTAATTTGATGAGATTGAACGGTAAAATTTTATCTTTATTTTCTAACATAATAGTATTTCTAGGATTCAAACTCAAAATTCACTAATCTAATCCAATGTGAGTTTAAAATTAATTACGAGTGTAAGAACACTTATAAGAATCTAATGATTAAAAAGATAAAATTTAAAACTTAAACGTTTCTTCATGAAGACAAACAAAAACATCATTATCGAAGATATATAAACTTTTTTGTTCTTAATTAACTATATTTCATCTTGATTATAAATCTCCTGTGCATGTGATTCAATTATTGAAAAAAGAATAAAAAGAGAGGACAAAGTAGTTCGGATAAGGCAAAGCAAACTTAATATCGATAATGAAAATGATTAGACTTTATGAAATTACTAGCTCACCAATGACAAACAAAAACCAAGCTTATATTTTGCTTTTAATCCCGATAAGGATAATAATATTTTCAGTGTATGTTAATTACTTTATTTTAAGATTCATGAAGCCATTCATGGTTATGGAATAGAGAATATAGAAATGGGAAATGTAATATCCTATTTTAGCACGTCTAATAATTTAATATCTAATTATCATATAAAATATATACAAATATACATAAATAATACATAGAGTATATATATATATTTCTCTCACCTTTGTTCATATATAAAATTTACAAACGATCATAATAGATAAAGAAAAATAAACATAACAAACATAAATTTATAAGTTTCATATATCTTTATAAAACAAGTGTGTATTAAATTCATCTATCACATTAACAAATACTTTTGTTTTTGTTTTTCTTTCTTAAAGTTTTTTTTTTTATTTACATTCTCCACGTATATATGATGATGATGGTGTCGGCTAATCAGTATTTATTTTTGTAAATGTGTGGAAATAATATTATAGTTGGATTTCTTCTCTAATTTTTCTTAAAACAAATAAAGAGGTGATAAGAAAATTCGTCTCTGAAATCATCCACGAATTCTAAAAGTATTTGATTTTCATTGGATTTGGTCTAATTTTTTGTTTGAATTCTTGATTTGGAACTAAAAGAAAAGTTGAATTTAATTATCAAAGAGACAAAACTCGATAGGACCAATAATAGGAAAAGAAAAAGTAATTTACGAGCATTCATTTATTCTTTATTTAAATGAAATAAGAGGTTAATAATTAACGTGAGAAAAAGCATATTTTCATGACAGATTTTTCGACGGGCCAATCACTATCAAGTATCTAATTTAAACATAACATCACTAATCAAATTTGTGAACGATATTTAACTTATTAATCATAAAAATCGCCTCCAAAATAATATTATGCATAGCCAATAATATCACCCATTTATTATTAGTCTGAATCAAATTTGAAAATTTAGCAATTATTGAAGTAGTATCTTCAGAATTATTTAATTTCCTTTATAAAGTTTTTTTTTTTTGGTATTATCTTGAATATTATAAAAATGGTAAAATTTCTGTGACAGAGTTTGATGGCTATATAACAGCCCTTTTCCTTGTTATTATTTTGTAATATTTCTCTAAATTATGTATGGATGTTTTTAATTACAAAACAGCAAAATTGCATTTTTTTTTCTATTATCGTGAATCGGGAACAATGCTAAACCTCTATACGTTGACTGTTTCTTCCTGCACCTTCATATATTCTTCTGTCATTCCATACACAATATGAAAATACATTTTTATCCTTTTTGTGCCACTCCCATAGAGTAGCTTCCGGATTATGTAATCCGAAAATGCATTTGAAAAAAGACTTCCAGATTATGTAATCCAGAAAGTAATCATGTATCTGAAAAAAGACTTTCGGATTATGTAATCCAGAAGCTAATTACAAATTTAAAAAATGACTTCCAGATTACGTAATTCGAAATAATACTGAATGGCATTTTTGGAAATACAAAAATATATGGAGGTGGAAGAAAAATGTATGGAAGTGCAGGAAGAAACAGTCTTGTACGCGTAATATTGGGCCCAAAGTCAAGAGCAAAAAAGGAGAAAGTGAACAAAAACAGGGGAATTTCTTTCTGCACCCCATAATTCTATAAATCCCACAAATACCCTTATAAATTCGGTTTTTTTTTTTCAATTTTGAATTCTGAATCTAAAGACTTTCCTAATTGTATAATATATAATATAATATAATTTTTGTATTTTGAACTGTATAATTCAAAATATAAAAATTATATTTCAGATTATGCATTTGCATCTCTGCTAACATGACTCTATTTAGTTTCAGCTATCGCTGTTGGTTTATTCTCTTTGATCCTCATGTTGTGAGCTACTCTATTGTTTTTAGTTGGATTTCAGATGTTGGGAGTGCAAATCCTATAATAAAAAATAGAAATGAAATTTAGAAATTGCCAAAGTTAGGGAAAATGGCGAAGAAGATGAAGAAGGGGTGAGGAAGATGAAGAAGGGGTGAGGAAGATGAAGAAGAGGGAGAGAATATGAAAATGGTAGTTTCACCATCCCATGAAGGTGCAGGATGAAACCATGGTGGTGGAAGAAGAAATCGCCCAAGAACAGACCCAGAATTAAATAATTGTTTGGAAACAAACCTTCCCTACAAAGGCCATGCCTAGTTTAATGTTTTTTTTTTTCAGAAACCAGTATCCACTGCAAGTATATATTTCAATTTGTTAATTAAACCTCTATTGATGAACATTAATATAAGGTTAGTTTATCGAGCTAAAAATGAGTTTATAATCACCACAGTAGGGGGATTAGGTGGGTTATAAAGATATTAAGGAAAATTTAAATGATTAACCTGTATAATTAGATAAATTAATTAATTAAATATTTAAATCATTTAAATATTATTAAATAACATTTTAATATTTAAAAAATCAAATTATCAATATACTTTAATTAATAATAATAAACAATAATAATTATACTGCGGACCTAAAAGTTTGATATATTTTTTTTTATGTTCAACCGACATTAATAAGTCTAAAGTAATACGTTTTTTAGTGAAGATTTAAATGTTAATTTGATCTAATAATAATGATTTATAATAAATAAATAAATCATAATTTAAATATATATATATATATATATCGCATATTAATTATACAAAACATCAAACATCGTAGTCTTAATTAAATATCAAAGAAATTCAGTGAAATAGCGAAAACACAAAAAGGAAAAGTAAAGTGATATAGGCTGAGAAGTATAAAAAAAACGTAGACCGACCAAAACATAATTGAACAGTTACACAGTTAAAAGTTTAAGATTTAGAATTTAGAAATTCTCTTAATTATATTTTATTATACTGGAACAATATTAAAAAATTAGAAAGTAAAAAAATATTAAAAGGATGTTGGTGAATTAGTAATCTTTGTTTGAGTTTTAAGTTGAAAAATTGGTTTCACTTTTGGGTGTGGCATCTGATGGGATGGATTCTCTCTGTGGTTGGCTGCGTTGATTTTGACAATCCTTTAAGGCATTCGTGACCACTCTGACGGCCCCATTAAATTGCAAAAGATAAAAATTGAAAATTTAAACCACCACTATAAAAGTTCTGCCATTTCTGACACACCTATCTTCCTCCATTATTCTCCATTCTCATTAATCATTTCACTCAAAAATACCAAAATCTAAAACCATTTTCACCTTCATTTTTCCATCTCTTTTACTGCAAAACAACCCTTACTTTACTCCCTCTCCAGTTACCAATTCAATCAAATCAAAAACAATAATAAACAAAACCAACACCACATTTCAAAAAATGCACTGTGTATCCCTATTATATAACTTTTTAAATTTATTTACACCAAAAATGATTATACAAAATCTACCTCCGAACATATTTTTCAGTCCTTCTCCAAACCGCAAATTCCTGCAATCAGTTCTTGCCATGTCATCATCATAAACCACGTCACCATTGATAAACCCTAAGAAAGTCGTACACCCAATCTTCCACTATGGGCCCCAGCATGAGTCATTAAATTCCATCTCTGAATAAATTCCAGCTGTCATCCACTAAATATTACTTTTAATATTTACCATTTATTTATTTATTTATTAATTTCTTCCATGCAGCGTGTTTTGTTTGCGCAATGTGATGAGCACGGCTGAAGAAACAAGTAACCAACTTGGCACCGAGTTTAAACCTCTTACGTGTCAAAATCCAATTGGCGTGAAACTCTCGAAGCCCTATAGGACCTTTCAAGCTTTTCGCTCAAAGCATGTAGGACCTGCCACGTGGCATCCCCTTCCCCAACCTGGTTGTTAAAAAGTAGTGCCCTCCTTGTCGCTGGGTCCCACAGGTTCTTCTGAATCGTGCTCAGGTTCGTCGCCGCCACGCGCTCCAGTATCTCCGCCAGCCTCCCCACGTCCTTCTCCGCCACCGTGATTGATATCTCCGACCACTTCACGGCGGAGGAAAACGGCAACTGGATACCGTCCGCTATAACTACCGGCACGCAACCTAAAGCAACGGACTCTACTAGTCTAGGACTCCACGGGGCCCACCCTAAAGGGCACAGACAAAACACCGAACGTGCAATCTCTGACTGGTAGCCGGCAAACCTGTGTCTCTGCAGGTAAAACCTCCGGTCGCCGTTGAACTTTCGCCATATCATTGTCCTCACTTTCCTTCAAGGTGAAAACAACGAATTTATCAACAAAAATACAAATCATAGAAAATAGTTAGGTAATTTTACATTACGACTCCGTCACAAAATATGACAAATTTACTTCGAATAATAATTTTTAAATGGTGAAATGGTATTTTTTGTTAACTAAGAATGTAAAAAAATTGTATTAACACTCTCCGAAAAGAAAAATTGAAATTTCGATTAAAAATATAATAAAATTACGGATGAAATTGTACTCAGGTTTTGACTATTTTGTACAGAATTAAATTGTGGAGTTAATTTCTCATTTAAGTGGAGAGAAGAAATGGAGATAGTTATTACTTGCTGTAAAATCGTCCACTAACGTTCTTGGGATGAAGTTCCATTTTGCCCCGGAAGAAAACCCAAATATCTCGCCGCCCGTTCACCGGAGATTTATCCATCGTGTCCTGCACACTTTCCGGCGAAACGTACGGCGGAATCACCACATGCTCAACCTTCTGGCATGGGTGGTCGTACACAACGCCAAACGTCTGCAACACGATCGAGTTTCTCATAATTTCTGGCACGCCATCAGCCACCGCTACGTCCTCCTTCGCAAAACCAAACAAAAGAAATCATTCTACGAAGTCAACGAGCGAAACCTTGGAGACAAAAAAAAACAAAGATGAACGAACCAGCGTGTGGAAACACGAGCCGAAATCATGCGACGCCACAAAGACGTGGTCGGAGCCCCTGCTCCGGTTCCAGAAAGGATACTCCGAAGAGACGAGGTTGACCGCGGACGCGATGAGGGAGCGCGCGTGACCAATCGCGGGGAAGCCGTTGATGGTGCTGAAGTTGCAAGACACGTAAACCGGTACGAAGAAAAAGTCAGCTTCGTAAGGGTCAAAAGTTCGCACCTCGCTGGTCAACAAAGCCCTGTGAATGGCAACCTCCGACGCAAACAAATGTTTGCTGCACCTCTCGTTTGATAACCAATCCGTGTTGTACTTCGGCGGAAGATCGTACACAAACACCTTCAAGTTCTTCAGCGACCCAGACCCTTATAAAGCAAAATATCAAACAACGCTAAATTTCTAATCTTTATCTTAAAAATAATATTTTTCTTCCGTGAAAGATACATACACGTATTTTCTTTTACTGTAATATATTCTGAGATTGAGTGTAGATACCTGGATAGTTTAGAGATTGTGGAGGAGCTGTGTTGTTTGATTCAATAAGAGTTCTGGAGAGATGAGTTGTTTTTTGTTCAGGTGGTTGTTTGGTGGTGGTGTTGTTGCTGATGAGGTAGGAAGTGAAGAAATAAAGGGAAAGAGAGAGCCAGAGAAGCCATTTATAGTATTTGTAAAAGCAGTTTTTTTCTTGGTGGTGATGAAGCCGGCCATGTTTGTGAAGGAGCTTCATCTTCACATAGTAACCCCTGCTATTTGGGGTTGTTTTGTGCAGAGCCATTTCATTTAAATTCAGAGGGAAAAAAAACAAGCCAGTTGTGGAGGGGATCAAGGTGGTTGAGAGAGGACTATCTTGTTCTGGTGTGAGAAGAAGTGGAAATGAAGAAACAGTGACGGGAGGAGAAACCAAACGGCCGAGTTTTGTTTTGTTTTGTGATGTTAGCACTTCGTTTTTGCCTAGAGAATAAAAAAAGGCGTTTTGTCAATTTTTTTATTAGGGAAAAGTGAAGGTGGTATTAAATTATTGCGTTCAAAGGAAGAATGGTTATGGGTTCTTACAGGGACTTGGTGTGTTCCTAATATCGATTATTCCCTAATTATTGAGGGAGCAAAGAGTGTATGCAAGAGAGAGAGAGAGAGAAATTGTTTGTTATGTCACATGGAGAAAGGCTGAAAGGTAGCAATAGTTCAGAAATGAGGTTGGCCACGGACTTGTTTATCATGCAGCTTTTTAGACCTCTTTCTCAGTACTTTTTAACTTTATATATTGTGTCTCATATCAACCATGAAAGATATTAAAATTAAAATTCAAAACTATTAAACTAACACACCAATGAACATGGCAAAACCCAACTAAATATGATTCAAAATAAAACAAGTTAACGTTTTATAAAAATTGAAATTAATTACAGTAACAGTTTTGTCGTTAAGACTGGTTTGATAGTTACGATAACATTAACTCACATTTGATGTGCGGTGTTGGATCGAGTTGTTGTGAGTGGTTATAGGTACAACCAATTCTTGTGGCTTTGCAAAGAAGATAAGGTTGTCTTAAACATGTTTTATAATGAAGTAATAACATCTAGATCAACGTGACAATCTCTGTCTCACCATCGTTCTTGTTAGTGCAAACAGCCAACGAGGTAGTGTCCAAGCATTCAACAGTGGATCATGTTTGATGCAGATGCAATGCAAGATCAGCATGGCTTTAAAATGATGTTTTCTATTTTGGTAAACCATGAAAATATTTAGTACATAAAACCAAACAACAAAAATAATCTAATAAGAGCAATGATAATAGAAAAATAAATCGTTTGCCGTTAATTAATACTTTTTAAATAAGAGTAATTGTTTTTCAGTAACCCCAATTCTGAACAACAACAAAAAAAACTGTTTTATTTTCCTTGAAGCCACTTGCCACTAATATCACTTTCCTGTTGCGTCAAATCAAATCACGTAACCAATCTTAGGGCTGATATTTATTCATGATTAAAAGAGACTAGAACAAATTTTTGACGACTTCAACAAAAAAATTATTTTGTCGATTACGTTACGAATTTTTATAACTTGAGAATTCTTTCAACGAGAATAAAAAAAAAAAAAATTATAAGTATGAAAATAACTCATGTTATCATTCCATCATAATTCATCATGTATAATATATATTTTTTAAATTTTTGTGATAATTATTTCAAAAAATTATGCCAACATTACATTTTAATTGATTGATAATATATTTTTATCGACAGCGCACGAATTAAATTCCAACTATATAAATAATATTATAACAAATTTAAAAGTATTCAATATGAATAACCACTAACATGTTTTACTCTCATGCATATACTTAATCATATTTGCGCTCTTCTCTTAACACAGATAATTATTCAGTTACGCACACTCTGAATTCTATAATTTCTTTATACATAAAAATTAGAGACGTTTGGGTAAAAAATTTAATCGCAATTTCTCGTTCAAAATTTTAGATTTTTAAAACTTTTGTTTTCGTGAGCAAAAATAATATACAAAATTTATTTATTTACTTATTGTTGAGTGAAATTAACATGAAGCAATAAAAGTATTTTTGAATAATTGTTATCACGTGACTTAAAATGAGTTTTTTTTTTTTTTTTTGTTATGAAGAATATATTGCTTCCCTTAGACAGAGGTACTGGGTAGACACGTAAGTGATGATATGATAGGTCGGAAAATATACATGGTTGGGACATCATATTTCCATAATTATTAAGTTTCGTACACGGCAAGCTAACATTCTAAATTTTCTCTTATAGTAAAAGAATAAAAAGATTATAAAAAATGTGTTTACTATTAGATTAAAAGTTATAATTTTTAATCAAAATATAATTTTTTATTAATCTTGTAATATGTCTTTGGTGGAAAATGGTGAACGTGATTTGAAGATATTGAAGAAAAAGAGGTTTGCATGTTTGATGGTATCTTGGGGTGAAAGGAAGAAGGATTAGTGCATGGTACCTAGAAGGAAATCGAAGAGAGACATTCTATGTGGTGGAATATGCAGAAGGAATTTTGTGGTTGGAGTTTTGGTGAGATAAGCATTCTAATTAGATTTGGATTACTTGTTTCAGCAGCCACTCGTAAAGAAACAAACACTGAATTAAAAACTATAAATGCTTCTAACCTACGTTGTTGTCATAATTGTCTCCTTAATCAATTCGCATCAAAGATTAGTTATGCCTGCAACTCTCACTTGCTAAATGTTATTTGTATGTATGCAAACACAGGTGCACCTATATAATTCTAGGGAGAAGTTTTGTGCATAGGTATGAGAAAATGTAATAAAGTTTAGAAATTTGTGGTTAGTTTTACTTTAAAATTTGTGTTGTTGTTTAGGATGTTGGGTTGTATAAGGTGTTTTCTCTTTCTTTTTCATGGTCTTATCCACTTTTGAAGGGAAGTCATTTTCCCTCCCTGATTAAGGAAACTAGCAACCAACAATATTGCGCATAAAAGCTAAGGCCAACTAAAGTATTTTTGATGGGCAAGGATATGTATAGAAGCACTCAAGGTTTTATTGACTCACGCAACAAATGTCAATTTTCTATGGGATGATTATCAAATATGAATACGAAAGGCTATTGTTTTTCTTTGGATTGGAGAAAAGACTATTGTTTTTCTTTGGATTGGAGAAAAGACTATTCTTTTTCTTTGGATTAGAGAGTAGAAAATTGAGACTACAGAAAAATAGAAGTGTGAAGATTTAAGAAAAAAATTAATAATTATATTAATAAAATAATTATATTTTTATTTTTATTTTTAGAATTTAAATATTTAAATGGATTCTTTATTCTCATTAATAAATCAAAATATGTTCCTATAATATATCAATTGAATTCTATTATTTTTATTTTTAGAATTTAAATATTTATATAAATTCTCTACTATCATTAATAAATCAAAATCGGAATTAATATAATATATCAAGTGAATTTTATTATTTCTATTTTTATAATTTAAATATTTAAATAGATTTTCTATTCTCATTAATAAATCAAAATCTACACTACTATAATATATCAATTTTGAATTCTATTATTTCTATTTTCGGAATTTAAATATTTAAATAGTTTCTCTATTATCATTAATAAATCAAAAATCTGAATTACTATAATATATCAATTAAATTATATTATTTCTAATTTTAGAATTTAAATATTTAAATAAATTTTTTAATTGTCATTAATAAATCAAAATCTGGTTACTAAATTTACTAAAATAATAGTATGTAATTTCAAATAATATATTTTATTAGTTCTGATTAATAAAAAATTATTTTTTTAATATTTCTAAAAAAAATACAAACAAAATACTAA
The DNA here is from genome assembly GCA_013389735.1 of Phaseolus lunatus. Classification (NCBI taxonomy): domain Eukaryota; kingdom Viridiplantae; phylum Streptophyta; class Magnoliopsida; order Fabales; family Fabaceae; genus Phaseolus; species Phaseolus lunatus. The sequence goes on from CM023867.1 coordinate 7,558,528, forward strand.
ATTAGAACAGAACAAAAAAAAAACACAAACAAAAACACTTGAAAAATCAAAGGAAAAAATCACTATAAATAAAAACTAGAAAATCTGGAAAAAAAAAAAAGGATGAACATAATTGATTATGCTTTGCTTTAAAAAAATAGCATAATCGATTATCCATTGTTTTTAGGAGTCTAATTGACTATGTTTTCCCTTAAAAAACAAACTTAATCGATTATGTAAAATATTTGAATAACATAATTAATTAGGTCTGTTTTAACACACACCACATAATCGATTACCTCCAAAAAATAGAGGTTAATTGATTATGTTGTATGCTTAATCGATTATCAATTATTTTTTATGACATAATCGATTAAGTTCTATGTGTTTTTTCAGGCATAATTGATTAAGCACTATGAAAAATCTTGAAAATGTTTAACTTGAGCATGAATGAGTGTATTTATTGATGAATTTATGATATTAACTTAGTAGTCAATGTATTCAATAGACACTCAGTCAACGAGATTCTCTGAAAAATAAGGAATCTCTCCATGCATGAATAAAGGAGGTCTGTAGTTATGCATGACAGTGGTTAGGAGTGAGTGATCAATTTACGAATGCATATACTGAGAGGGCACCTAAATAAAATCACATATCCTATGTGACTTTCTCTTCTCTTCATTGATATTTCTCCGCAATGATGTAAGGTAAAAGAATGAGGTATTCTTCTCATTTCAAGCCCCCTCACCCTTGTGCATTAGCTGATATAAATAGGGGGTGCACCCTCACATCCATCTGCGTGAATCGTGTATCCGCTGGATCCAAACACACGGTACAGGTTCTTCTCTTGGGGTGATTATGTTCTCTTCGGAAGATTATGTTTTACATCTGATTAGTGTCAAATAAAAAGGTACTCTTGTATATCTGAAATCGGTTAAAGATAAAAAAAAAATTATAATATATAACTGAATGTAAACTTTATTTTATAGATCAGATTTATACATTAAGTTATACTTAAAATCTATTTTTATATGGTATCAATATTTTAGGATTTTGATATATAATAAAAAAATTAATAAATAAAATAAGGTAGAGAAAAACACTGGAAATAAAGATCGTAGAATACTTGAAAGAAAACTAATTTTTAAAAATTAAAATTATATAATATGATATAATATAAAATTTATGTTTACTCATTATGAAATATTTTTATTTAACATAATAGAATTTCATATAGTATTAAAAAAATTAATTAATTAATTTTTCTAAAATCGATTTATAAAATAAAAATTGTTCTTATTTGTACATTTAAGTAAGTCTTATATCTAATCCACGTGATCTCTAATATATTTTTTAATAAATTCATTGGATGTCATATTTTCTCTCATTATTTATCACACCAAAATAAGATACGAAATTATAATTTCTTAAATAAATAAAATTTATTGAAGAAAAGTAGAGGATGAAGTGGGATCTGAGTACATAAAAACTGATTTGAAGCAATGATTGGAAGGGTGTATGGGTCCAGCTCCATAGCAGCACTGGTAGGCTATTTCCATAATACACTGCTCATTGTTATATTCTCTTTGCTAGTGGGGTGGATGCCCTAAATGGCTAAATTGTATTCCATGAATACAACAATTTTAGGGCTCTTAAATTAAAAAATTATAATATAATTTACCTATTTTCGTAAAATAATTTTTTTACTTAAAATAATAATTTTCAAATAAAAATACACTACTTTGGTTGAAAAACCGTTTTGTAGAATAACTTCTTAATTTTTTTTTTTAACTCTATGTATATTGTTCTATATTCTTTGTTAACTTGTGTTTGGAGACGAGTTAGAAATAATTACTTCATAAAAAAGGAGATAACTCTTATAATAATAATTTTTTTAAATTGTATTAATTGTTTTTTTTATAAAAATATGAACACAACTATTTAATAACATAGTGTTTGCACTTCCATATAAATATATAAGGATGATTCTCTCAATTTGTATATAAAAATTATTTTTCTATTTTACATAATATTTTTAAAATTACAATTTAAAATTTAAGATTAAATATATTTTTTTCCATGTACTTTCACCGAAATTTGATTTTCATCTCTAATCTAAACTTAAGACCTCATGAATATTTGTAGTAAGAAAATGATTGGAATTAATCTTTGCAAAGAAAATTTATATGACAAACGAATTTTCAGTGTATGTTAAAATATTTCATACGGACTCATCACTGACGTGAATGCTATAACATTATAATACATTTCACGCTAGAAAATTCGTTTGTTATGTAAAAAAGTATTGACTCATTTAAATAGTTTTCTTACTATAACTACCCAAAAATGTCTATGAATTAGGGATAAAAACAAATTGCATGTTATACAATATAGGGACGAAAAAACATATTTAACCCTAAAATTTATAATTAAAAAACACTAATACAAAAAAATAGTGGAGCAAAAAAAAACATAATTATAAGATTTAGTCATATCTTATGATTTAGTAATAAGATTTTGTTTCCCATTTCTTGCATTTTAAATTGTGCAATGTACCAGTCTATGTAAATGTTTTTTTTGGAGAAGTGTTTGGATTGCGGTTATTGGTGAGATTTAGAGGCATAAGAATAAACACATATTTAAAGGTGGAGTCATTGATCATTCTAAAAAAATTTTTTTTATTCAACCAAAGGTTTGGTCTTTGATTACAACTAAAGTTGCTTCTGCATGTTTTTTTTTCCTGATTAGTGTTTTGATTTGTTGACCTGTTTGTTTTGATTGAGAGCCTTTGAATATACAGGCCTTTAGTTTGAGTAGGTTGGTTTTGTGGTGTCATTCTATTTTTAAGGTCTTTTTGTTGGTAAGCTTTTTGGGTCTCTTTTTTTTAGAGGAATTGTTAGTCGTTTTTGTTTTGATATGTAAAAGAATTGGATTACCCTGAAGTGATTCAAATTTATTTATTTATTTTTACTGATAAAAAAAAATCTTTAAATTAGTTTATTTAAAATAATACTTGTTCCATGAAAATATTTTGTATCTTTATATATGAGTCTTAAATATATATAGTATACAAGTCGATTTAGATTTTACTTAGATTTCTAAGTGAGATATTTAAAATGGGAAGAGGCATTTTTTTAATTTTGAACAAAAAAGAAGAAAAAACCAACAAAAATGAATTTAAACCTTTATTATACAATGTCAAAATTTATCAATATTTCAATGAATTTTACAAAATGAAGAAACACTTTTACTAGATTTTGTTTTTCAATTATTTTTTAGGAGAACTTTAATATAGCTTAATAGGAAAAAATAATTATTGATATAAGATTTGTTAAAAAAGTTGGGTCTAATTTAATAACCCGAAGCATTTATCAAAGCAGTTTGGTTGGGTGATATATAAATGAGGAGGACACTGGCATGAGTATCTGTCTTTGAAATTTAAGAGAAGACGTGGTGGGAGTTGACCAAATTGGGTATTTAGCTACAAAGGAGGAATAGTTATTATTTTATGGCAAATTTTTTACATGGCTTGTCTCTAAACTTAAGAGCATGTGCATAGTGGCAGAAAATGAATGAGTTTCAAATGTAGGAAGCTCCTTTGGTCGAAATATAGTAGCTGTTTTGATCCATACACAAAAAAATGTGTAAAATCAGAGCTTGTAAGACACCATAATATTCCAGAATATGAAGAAATGGGTGTTTATGGATCTGGTTAAAAATGAAGGAGCTGTAAGTTGAATTAAGAAAAGGGTATGACCCTACAACATTGCGGTATGAGCTGTTTCAGCACATGCATTGCATAAATAGGAGTCAGAAGTGAGTAAAACAGAGGGAGTGGCACCCCCTTGGTCATAAAATGAGAATCTTCCAAATTATTGGAGAGAAAAGTTTTATGAAAATTGGCTTTGGCTTTGGCTTTGGGAACATGTTCCCATGTCTGCATGTGACACCCTACATGGAATAACCACCCTCAATTCAGAGAACTTACTTTTATTTTTCCATTCTTCGTAAGTCAAATTAATCCAGTTTAAGTTAATTTGTTAAAAAAAATTCTGTTGATTTTTTTTAATGTTGGTATTGATTTATATATTAATTTTAATGCAGTACTTGTTTTTTAAAGCAAGAGAAATAAGGAAAACTGTTTTTGGTCCATTAAAATATTAGGAATAATTATTTTAATGTTTTATTTCTTCAGTTTTAATGATTTCAATGAAAAGAGTTTTGCTTCAGGCACTATATCACAGAGTTTAAATGATGGAATAGTCTCATTAGTTTTTTAAAATCTGATCATTTTGCTGTTTTTGACACCTCCACTAACATCAACCACTGGTAAAACCAAAAATTATAAGAGTATTTTGGGTATTTAAATATATAGTGCAGGAAGCAAAAGTCCAATAAAAATTGCAAGAAATTAAAGTGTCTTTTTTTATGGGCCTGAACATATTTGGAACTTGAGAAAATACGGCCCAACCTTTTTAAGATACTGCCAATGTCCAATTATTTTCTTGGACCACTGGTGGTGTCCAATTCGATGACTAGCACATTTGACCCTACTCGAAGGATAAAACAGTCTTAAAGAAATTAGAAGTACTAATCGATGAGATTTTAAATAATTTATAAAAATATACAAAATAATAATAATTGGTTTTTATGAACATTTTTTTACTTCTTTTTCCTATCCATTGTTTTTCAATATGTGTATATGTTTAAGTATAACTCGAATATGTTAATAAAAAATAGAAAAAAATGTTTGATGCTTAAGAAATATAATGTGTGCTTTTTTAGAGAAAGAAACTCCTTCACTTTCACACTAAATGAGGCGGTGAATAAAGTTAAGATAAATGATGTATGATGGTTAAAGTAGATTATGAAAAAATATATTAATTACTAATGTTTGTTGTGAAAAATGGGTTTGTTGGATTAAAGCATCTCAAACTTAATATTAGTTCTCTTAAATATAAATACAACTGAAGAGTTTAAAAGATAGAAAGTGGAAATTTAGATAGGATATCCTTTAACAACTTATTACCTTTCTTATTTACTTGTTAGAGCTAAATGGACTTAGGAGGGAAGTAAGGAACACAATTTGTTCTTAGGGTTTAAAATATGAAAAAACAATAAATTGGTCAATTTGTTATAGTATATAGATGGTTAAATAATTTTTAAGAAATTTTATGTGCAAAATATAATGTTAATTAAAAGCATGATGAGATTAAATGAGTTACTATAAGAATATATTTGGGCCATTTTGAATGGAGACTAGTGAGATGGAGATATTCCATGATTAATTACAAGGTTGTTAAAGACCCTTTTCATGTAATTAGGAATACTAATAGAAGCTAATTCTAAGAGGGGAAAATATGAGATCCAATCATTCAAAAATTCAAAAAAAAATATCTAATTGGAAATAAATTGTCCTTTGTTAGGAGACTCTCATCAACTTTATGTATACTGTCACCTTCCTTTTTCTATATCTCCTCTTACAATAATATTAGGAGTAACAAATAAGCTAAGATAAATATAAAAGAAGTTTATATGGAGAGACACAAAGAACCACCATAAAATATATATAAGGTGGAGAAAAGTATATTGTCGAAATGTTAGTTGTGCTAAGGGGTGAAAGACATTATAAATTTCAATAACTTCTTACTTTCAAATGAAGCTTGACTCTACAATAATAAGAACAATTCTCATTCATATAGGTGTTAGAATCTATATATAAATGATGAGTGTTGCTTAATGAAGAGTAGATGTCCAAAAAAGTATCAATTTGATAGAGAGATCTCAAAAAAGTGTGTGGGAAGGGAGGTCAAAGAAGATGGTTTGATAACAAGATAGAGATGTCTTGGCACATTACGGATGAAGGAATCTTCAATAGTATATATCTTCGTTGCAAAGATAAGGATTGGACTGTGATGACTCATTGTCGGTACTGGATTTTTAAAGAAAACAACAATAGCCAGAAGATTCTTCAAGATAATAATGATTTCAAATTTGAATATCATTGTAATATTGTCTGAACAATAATATAACACTAGTTGTCGTAAGTGAGGTAGTGTGCCTATATAAAGAAGCTCTTCCATATGAGAAAGGTAGAGTGAAATTGAGAGCTCATTGCAAAACTTGTATGAAAGTGGTATTAGTGAAATAAATCGTTTTCAAACAACTGTCTTCATGATTTTTGTAAGTCATTTGTTTTTAATTTTCATTAAAACAATAATATCGGTATGTATTATATATATATATATATATATATATATATATATATATTCTTTTAAGACTATGTAAAATTAAAGAGTTTTAATTTTAATATTTGTAAAAAATCATTTTCATCGCTTGGAATTTTTTTTTTTGGAAATGAGTTAGATTAAATCAGACTCTAATAAATCTCCTTTTGACCTTAGTTGGAATTATTAGACTTGAATTTGACCTTTTATTTATTGGGAGTCATTTTTTTTAAAAATTTGGCATTGACTTTTTGGTTTACAAATAGTTGAAAATAAAAATACAAATAAATCTAATTATTTATGAATTATCTGGGTTCAACTTATTGAATCCTCATTCAAAATTATTTATTAGGTTAAATAAACTAATCAAACTTTTCTTCAGATTTGATTAACTTTAAAAAGTTGACTGAAGGAAAATGGGATTGAATTTAACTATTTTAACCTCGTGCGTGTCTCACACTTGGTAACTGATAAACCCTGTGTTGAAATTGACCAACAATAAGAAAATTATTTTTATACGAGCAATTAAAATTTAAGAAAGATAAAATAATATTATATTGATAAAAGATGCAATACATAATGACAATAACTTAATATTTTTTAAATGTTGACTTTATTTATTTTAATTTTGAATATTTATTTAATTTTATAATCAATGTAATATAGTTAATGTTTTAATTTAATATTACGAAATTATTTTCATTTTTTTAATAACTATTACTCATGAAGTGTTTATTGATTGTGGGAAAGACTATGTGAGAAAATATATTTTTCCACCTTTGATAGGATATCTTTCATTATTTTCAACTACAATAATCAAAATCGAAATCTGATTTAAAAAATCTAAATTTAGTTTTATGGATTAAATAAGGCGAGACTATGAAAAAAATTATGACCTAACTTAAACTGGATACATGTCAGATTAAAATCATTAATATAATATGTTGGACTGCTTTTATAAAAAAATATCTAGTTAAAGATATCAAACTTAGGTAATTTAGGTTTTGTGTCTGGCATATTAACCTATTTAAATAAATATCGATACTAGTTTTTATTAGTTATATTATTATAATTTTAATTTATTATAATGTACAAATTTAATATAACAATAACAAAAAATAAAATATATATTTTTAAAATTTGAATTATATTAATGATAGTTTATTTTAGAAATAATTTATAAAATTAAACATGTTAAAATTAAATAATATTGTACGAAACACTTAAAAAATAAAATCATTAGCTTAATACTAGTGGTATAATAGGAGAGTAACAATTATTTCTATCCAATTCTCATTTCAGAGAGTTTCTAGTAAATTCATGTTTCATATGTTAAATATAGTAAAGGTAGGTATGCAAAAAAAAATCAGTAAATACACCAATCAACAGTGGGAATTATATTATAAGCATATAAACTGAAAAGAAAAGGAAAAAAAAAGAAACTAATATTGATAAGAAGTTATTACAAATGAGTTCAGTCTCGTTAATGCATATGTACTGGCATTACATAAAGATGTATAAGCTTTTAATGCATTTTCAACTCATGAACGGAAAAGATGATTATCATGCGTAGAAATGGTAGCATGTATATATACAACAAGTTTAGTGAGTAACAGCGTTCGAAAATAAACCTAAAGTTTTTTGTGAGTAGTGGTGTGGTTAAAAAATCAGAAATGGTTGAAGATGGTTAACGAGAAAGTTAAAGAAAAAAACCGGAGAAAACAGTAGTTAAGGAAAACTAATAAACATACATTTCTTTATGACAACAAAAACTCAGCAAGAGCATTCCAGTAATCTACCTGGCTAGAACTTGAATGGACCTAAATATCCAACAATTAGTTAGTAGTTCCAAAATATCTGGTTTCTTCTATAATGTTTCTTGAGATACTTTTGCATCAAAGCACGGTAAGTCCATTTCCTATGTGTCTTAAACTCAAAAAATGCTTCAGAACTCATTTGAAAGTCCCCTTTACCTAAGGCCTCATACACTAACGGATCTGTTAACAACATTGGAGAATCATCCAAGTTCATTTTGTTTATAGCAAAGTTCAAGTTCCTCCCAAACCCTCTGTCCAAGTATGCATCAACTACACACCCAAAAGTCACTAGATCAGGAATGACATTCTCATGTTCCATATGCTCGATGCTAAGGTGGAGATCCCAGAACAAAGCCATCCTTGAGAAGGCTAAAGCACGAATATTAAAGGTCGTAATATCAGGATGGAATCCAGATTCCACCATCTGGAGAAATTCTTTCTGCAAGCTTTTCATCTTGAAATTGGCAGCATAAGAGAGTAACATCTTTCCTACCTAGACCAACATCTCTAAGGAACTCACCCAATTCATAGAATTGTCTCTCCCTTGTATATGCGGGGCCATGGCCCGAATCACTTCCCTCTCTATCAGAAATCTTGATTTCTTAAGGCGGCCATACGCATTCTCCACGTCTTTCAAAGAACCAAAAATGCTATAATACAAAACAAAAGCATTAGCAGTTTTAGAAGAGATATGGACACCTCTCAAAGCCATTTCCTTTGCCATATCTTCCATTAACTCAAGCTGTCCTTCTCTTCCAAAACAAGAGATAGCCAACGAGTAAACATTAGGTAATATACTGAAATTCCTCATATCCACGTAGCGTAGGATATTGACCACTTCATCGAATTTTCCATGTTTTGCATAAGCATCAAATAATCTTGAAATAAATTCAATAGAAGGCACAAAAGAACTATATAGGAGCTGCTCCCATGTAGTCTGTGCTTGAGGAAAGAGACCATTCTCTGTGTAATATAGCATCAAAACACACAAAGAAGTCTGTTTTGGCATATAACCATCATCTTTGGTATCATGAAAAACCCCATCAGATTGAGTAAACATTCTTTTCCTACTATTGTTTTGAACCAATGAAGAGCTATCTACACTGCTGTGCATACCACCAAAAGCTCCTTTTTCATTCCTCCACCAGATCATCTGTTCAACGCCCATCCCCAAATATATAAAATAATAATAACTGGAAAACAGTAAAAAGTCTCTCATCCAATTATAGATTTATATATAACTGACTTTTATAATAATAAATTTAAAAGTCATACATGAAGCTATTCCTAATTGGTAGACTTGACACTGTAAAGTACTAACAGCATATAAAAAAACAAAAGATTTTATAAATTCAAGAGTAAGCAGTTCATATACAGACTGTTTTTTTAATATCAGAACCAGATATGTACAATACATTTGTTGATTTTTACAATAATTTCCTACGCAAATACCCATTATAATTTTTAATTGGTTGAGAGTGAGGATACCTAAAAATCAAACTCAAAGAGCAGTTAACATAGATGAATTTGGTCCCCATTAAAATAGCAGACAGGAAAAATTAAGATCAAATGCAAGACAAAAACATATGAGCTTGTACTAAATATGGCAACAAAAAGCATGTTTGGATCAAATAACAATTATAACCTTAATAACAAAGAATACTTGATAAAAAGTGGAAAACCTTGTTGTGTTGTTGAGGAGCTCCACTGGGAGAGTCCTTCAGCAGAATGGACATACGAGAAGAGGGGAGTGTTAGAGAATTGATTTCCATTTAAAACGAGGATGTTTATAAAGTTCAAGAAAGAACAAATCATATGAACAGTGAGTGAGTGAATCGAAGATGTTTTTACGCGGAAACCTTGTCTCTGTTTTGTGCAAGGTTGTTGTAATCCAGGCCAACCAATAACTAGAAAGACGAAGCTGACCCTTATCTGTTCCCTTCTCGTTCACCTTCACCCTTTCAGTTCAGGGATACTTTCAGGAATTTAGATTCTATGGTAAATTTTTGTTTTGCTGGGTTTTTAGTGTTGATGCCGTAATTTGACATAAAGAAATGACACCGAATCTAAATAACCATGTTACTAAGAATTCCATGGAGTGGTTTTTGTCAATGTTTCAGAAACTATTTGTGTCAGTACAGCACATGCCACTGGTTTCGGTACTAGCTATCCAGGGTTGACTTTAATTTGCTAAACACAACACAGAATATAGACACTGCAACGAGAAATTAATTGAGTTCTGTTGTATACCAGCTAGCTAGGCTCATTATTTCACATGCATAACTCTCATATTTGGCTATGCAATCCTTAGATCCAGCATGTTACATATTCTCTTTCATGAACAACATTATTTCTAGTTTTCCTCGAAGACACCCGAATATTGGTTACTCACCTCCAGTTCAAACACATTAATATCATCATAACACTACCAAATCAGAATCAACACATTTTGTACCAAATCAAGGAGAGAATCACTCTGAAAAAAATTATCAGCATTTTAATACGGGAATCAAACACAAATTCATCAAAAAAACCGAAACAACAATAATCACCTACTAAAAAACCACTAATCCATGGATTCAAATGTGAGAAATAAAAACAAAGTGAAAATGAAAACGAAAACCAAATAAATTCAAAGACAAAAAACTTCCTGATTGTAAGAACAAATTGAAACGTGAGATACATGCGTTTGAACAATCGTCACTGACAAAATGCGAGACACAAGAATGAGATAGGAAGCATATGAGATAACGAGAAATTCTCATGATTTTCAAGAAACATATATCACATATGAGTTCAAGAGGAATAATCATGTATCAAGACTTTTATATGATTTATTTTCCATCCCAAATCCAGACTCTCACCAGATTAAGATTCTACTAGATTCTCAAAAGTTTATTGTTACTCGTGTGAAAACTTAGATTAACTTTTAACACAACCCTTGTGTTATGATTTAACCTTTAAAGTAAATGATAAGTTTTAGGCATCACTTCGACTTTGCAAAAAACAGTGATATTTTAGTAAAAGAGATGTTGAAGACTTTGATCTTTATTGACAAAGATTTTTTTATAATCATGTTCAAAGATATTAGATCAAGGTAAAAAAATATGTTTTCTTTCTTTTTCTAAAATATCTCTTTAATCTTTTGCGAAAATAATTTTATATAAAGAAGATATTTTAGACATTTTCTAGGCACTATCTTATTTAATTTGTTAAACAAGATTAATGTGTTAAGTATTATTTGTGAGTTTAACATCAGTCACATAATTTAATAGACTTAATCAAGTTTAATATATTTTTTAGTCCATTAAAACACAATTTGATTGACTTGCACTCTTGCCTTCTCAGAACTTTCACCAGAACGTTTCCTAAGAACGAATCCTTCACCATTGCATTCAGAACATATACCAGAACCTCCACATGCTTTGAATTGAATCTTTAATTTCAAAAAAACTTAATTTAGATAAACAGTGTGGAATTCAGCACACAACTTAATCATCGTTTTTCCTTCTTCCTCAATCCTAGCCCAATTCTGGCAATACAATCAACGAATAATCTATGTTGTCTTGTGAAGTGGGTGCATAAACCAACTTGGGGAATGCAATTACCAAGTTGTAAGAGACATGAAAGATCAACATTATTAATATTTCCACGAAATTTCTATAGTGAAACAGAATTAGTAATGTCACATAAGCAATGTGAATTCCGCTAGTTTAATATATACATTGCACTAAAACTAAAACTGCAACAACCATTGAAAAGTTGAAGAATAGAGAAGCACTACGAAGACTTTCATGTTATTGTTTGGACAAGCAAGGTCGTTTTTTAGTGGCATGGCATATTGCTGAGTGTGTAAGTATAATTAATAAATTTTCTTATACTAGTAATAACAAGGAGCTCTGACCTGTACCTACTCAGAAGTTTTGGATCTCTTTACAAGAACAGTAGCTGCTGCACCAATGACAGTTACAGCTACTGCCATTGAAGCTGCAGTCTCAGCCAGTGCACAGAGGAAACGGTGGATATTCTCCTTCTTTGCAATTGTAATTTCACATCTGTTAAAGGAATATAATGAGACTAGTAAATCAAGCTTTCCCTTTGCATTTTGCATATCAACATTCGGGTAGCCATTAGTTTTTATAGTGGATCTCTCGTTTTGTTAAAAAGTGAACTTAAACCTAACTCCAACTTACAAAATCTGCTGGAAAGGTGAAGTTTGCAACAACTTATATATTATGAAATGTCTTAATCTCTAATTGATGTATGACTTCCAACATGTTTAGTGACACATGAGATGGAAGATCCATCCATATTCTATGCATTAAGTAAATAAGTAATTGTATTTTATCTTTCATTAATGAATAGGGAGAATTGAATTAAAAGGGAAAAGGATCACAGGGGTGAAATTACATCATTAGAACCAATTTTAACTCCAAGTAACGGGTAGTTTTCATTACAAATCACTAATTTCATGAAAGAATATGTTCAGTCATTTTGGGCAGTGAAACATGACACTGAAGCAGAATGCTAGAACTGGAAGCAATAAATGAGTAGAATGGCTTATGGATAATCAGTTGAGAGTCCTTGAGAGTTTTAGAATAACTCAACCTTCACAAAACTATCTTCTAAGATAAAGTTTCAACTCTATTTAGTTAAATAGAGTTATACTTTTAATTGATGTGAAATCTCTATTGACTAATGAAAAAAAGAATCATCTATCTTTTCAATGTTAGAAATTTGTTAAATAATATTATTCATCAAAAAAGAGGGAAGATCCTTAAATTTTTTGTAAAATTAACTATTAACAGTAAGATTTATAAATAAGTATCTTGCAGATGTCATAAGCGAGCATTTTGAAGTAAATATAGTAGTTCAGTTCCCTATTGAAATTCAAAATTTTGTTCTATCTTTAAATGGTATATTTAAGGTGTATTCCTAACATGTACTGAGTTGTGTATATTGTTGTTCATCTATCTTAACAAATACTATGAAATTGTGTGCATTAAATTGAATTCAAACAAAAAAAATTGAAGAACCCTCAAACAGCATTGATTGTATCAACAGTTGAAACCAATATTGTTGTTGATCTGAGAAACGGTGAACGTGAACTACACGGCTACACCTACCAGAAGTAGTTCCTCCTCCAAAAGGATATCAGTGAATTGGCACGGTGGTTCCACCCAACAGAAACTAAGTAAAAACCAGATCGAATACGTTATAGTCACTTCACACACACCATCTTCAATGCATACCAAATAAATAAAGAAATGAGCAAGTAGAAGGAGGATTGATGAAGAACATTAAATACAAAGAATAGATGGTTTTATTTAGGAAAATAAGAAGAAAAGATCTTACCATGAGAGTGAGTGTGAGAGAAGCAGGGAAGTGATACAGAGGTAGCCATTCAGATAACTGTGCTGTTTCTGTCCACCCACTGTTACTTTATCTGCTGCTCCCTTATCATCTTCACTCCCACAATTTCCAAAAATAAACCTTTTAACATTATTGTATACCAACATCTATTTTAGGTTTTGACATTTCTTTCTCTCTCTCTTTATAATATGTACTTTTTTATATTTTTGTTTCTTTAAAAATATCTTTTTAAAATAGTCTTTGTAATTTTTTGTATTGTTTAAATATTTGTAGTATATCTACTCTTTTGTTTTAGTTTTTATAATAATAGTATTTACTTCTTTTTTAAAGAGTTTCTTTCGAAATTATTGATAATGACTAAAAATAAATTATCTACCTATTAAAAGGATATAAGTAAAGTATAAACATTATAAGGAATAAATTAATAAAATAGCAATAACTAAATTAAAAAACAATATATTAAAAGTTTGATGATATTATTCTTAATAATATTCAAATAAATTATCCACCTATACAAATCACTTTTCTCTTTAATTTTGATTTTGAGATAAATATGTACCTTATACAAATGACATACTCATAGTATAACTTATACAAGTAGTAAATAAATTATTATTAATAAATTAATTGATAATCACTTAAATATAAGATGTAAGAATTCCACTATCTTCTATTATATATCTCTAGTTATATTATACTCACACCATAAAACATTTGGCATCTAAATACCATTTAAAAGTTAAACTTTTTTTATTTCTCACCAAAATTCAAATGTTTTATTTTTTAATTAAACCAATTTTTAAACCCACCTATCATGAAAATATGGGCCAGAAATTTCTCCCTCCCATAACTACAACTTTTCAAATTATCAAATTCCAACTCCGAACTCTCTGTGATGGATATGAACGACCCGTTGGATTTCGAGGTAGAAGACGACCTTCTGAAATCCCCCGCAATTAACACTAAAAGGTACTCCTTTCCCACAAAGTTTTTTACTTTTTGCCCCAACTCTTCAAACTTTCAATTTTTACCATTTTTTTTTCTTGGTTTAGGGTTTTACAGTCCCCCTCTTGCAGTTGTTATGATAATTTATGTTTTGCGTTATCTGGGTTTTCCTTGATTTGTTCAAACTGTGGATGATATCGAGTACTTTTAATTTGTATTCCAACCAGGAAGAAAATTATTGGGTTGGATGATCTTCTTCAAGATCATTACAGAGAACAGAACAAGCTTCTAGAGAGGAGGAATAAGCAGACAAAGGTTAAGACTAAGGCAAAAAAGAGTAAAACTTCCTATGATGACGAAGATAGCAAGGAAGCTAAGTTGACTAGGCTAGTTGAGAAATGTCACAAGCAGGCACAATCTTTTTACCTGTTCTTATCTGAGTTTTTGTGTACTTAGCAATTAGCGCTGTCTGTTACTGAATACTTGGGGTTTCTCTTCCAGTTGAAAGCTTTTGGTGAAGAAGAAGACATTCGACGCTGGGGAGTAAAAGTTTTTGGAGATAAGGTTATTATACTAAGACAAATTTCTCAGTCATTCTCTGTACATGGCTTGCTGCTTTTGTCTCTTCATTGTTTGAATGCTTGAGGTTTTAATCTTTTCATTTTGTGTATTGCAGAAAGCTTTTCCCCCTTTGGAGTTTCCTGATCTTAGATGCTGTAACCTTTTATACTCCTTTCTGAACAACAAGCTAAATTCTGTGGTGGAATTGACTGTGGACAAAGGTTGATGCATTGTCGTGTTTGCTAAGGCAATGATGTTTCTGTTTTTTGTTATTTTATAATGTCAAGAAACCATTTGTTTTTTGTATGGCGAAATACTCACTCAAGCCATATTTAGATCAAATTACTGCTTATATGCTATCATAGGAAACCGATATACCTGTTTCTCAGTGGTCATAGGCATTCCAATTAATATTCTATGTTTTTTCAGGAGATATGTTTCTTGAAGGGTTACTAGTCAATGGTTGGCTTTCAAAATTAGTTTTTCTGTGTGGTCATGTAGAAAAATCAGTAGCCATCTGGGCCTTTAACACAAGTGAGTGAAAACATACTGTAAATATATATGAACATACCCTCAATCTTCGTCATCCATCTGTTTTACTTTGTTCTTTCAGTGTTATATTCATCAAAAGAAGAACTATGCAACTCTTCCAGTGACTTTTGGTGTGCAATTCTCTCTTCTGAAAAGGAGGTAAACTTGTTTGTTATGTTTACTTTGGCATTGATCCATTAATAAAGTTATACGTTTATTTTAATTCCTATATTATCTTTTGATACTATATCTTATAGTTCACAACAATCTTTTACCAGGTCAATCTAGTGCCGGTCAAAATTGATTGGTTTCCTGAATATGCAGATTTAAGAAGAGCTCTTGACATTTACGGGTTTCTCTTTAATTTTTCTTCCAGTTCGGAGCCAAATAATTTAGGTTACCTCTCTTATATCTATACCAGTTTATCTCTCCACCGGGGATTACAGATTGTTGTAAAATAATATTAATTAAGTGTCAACACTGTGAGTCTGAACTCTGAAGTGTTTCAGTAGGATTGCTAATATCTCACCACATTGATTGCAATCTTCTAAGAACAATCTATATGTTTGTCTTTTTTAGATTCTGACATTGAAGGACCACCTCAAAACACTAGAGCTTGGATCAGATTTGTCACTGTTTGTTGTCTGATAAGGTAAGCAAGAAATAATAGTAGTGAGTCTACTTAAATGATCACCTGGATGGTTTTTCTGTTATTTGACTCTTTTGTTAGTCATCATTTGAGTTTATGGCAGCCTTGTTTAGATAGCCTTTCGATGATTCAAGTGACAACATTTGAAAGTATGATGGTGTCAACTCCTATCTTTTGATTCTCACTGCAGGAGTAAAAAGGCTATCTTCTCTACTGTAGAAGCTGAAGAGATAGTTGAAATTATTATTTGCCTATTCCTGGATCGCCAGTTTCTGGGTTTGTTGGTACTTTTAAAGGACTGCATGGAAGCGATTGTCAATTACTTTACAGACCAGGAATGGTGCTCAAGTTGTGAGAACATAGCTAAATTCATTGCTTGCAGGTTTTTACTTATATATTTTCTCTTGCCTTTATTTGTCAATTAACAGTATATAAACATTTTTTTGTCAGTAATATTACTATTGATGTCTTAGCAGAACCCTCAATTAAAGGGTTCGAAAGCTAATTAGAATAAGAGGGTTAGAAGTGGACTAAAACGAAATTTTGTTGCAAACAAAATAACTACTTGTACTCACTATTCATCAATAAATGGGAAATGTGTAGTGTTATTTAGAGCCAGTTGCAACTTGTGATTCATGAGAAGGAAATCAGGTCACTTGAATACCCGGGTTAAGGAGAAAAGGGAAATGTACTTGTGAGAGATTGACTGATTGCAATAAACATTACACTTTTTCATCTTATTTTCTGGATCTACTACCAACATCTTGGTCAATCACTAACTGCACTCAGATTGCAGCCTAAATATTTGCATATGTATCCTGTACCGTCATTCTCTCTGCATGTTTATGGATGGGTCAATGAATGATTAAAATTAAAATAGGATTTTGTTGTGGGACATAATATTGGTATCCTATTGCCATCTTTGTAAGATCAATTGGCATTAGCTTTTCCAAGGAAATTCTTTTCAGCTGGTGCTAATTACCATACAGAAGATGATGTGATGTCCCGAAAACACTTCATGCTAGTGCCTAGCAATGTAATATGTTTTGAGTAGCAAGTGTCCTATGCATTAATGTTTTCTATTATTTAAGTAAAATTTAAAAAAAATTCAAATTATAAACAAATATGAATTATTAGTTTAAATAAATGAATAAAAAATAAGTAACTAAGAGTAAAAGTAACAGATTTTTAAAAAGTGGATTTTTTTATATAAAAGAAAAATTTGAATGTAATCAAGCTAAAGACTGTTTATTTGGAGAAACGTTTTTTCTGTTTTCACTTCTAAATACAAAAATGTCACCTTGTTTTCAATTTGTTTTCTGTTTCCAAATATTTGTACATGAAACAGTGAAAACAACTTTTTTGTTTTCTCTGTTTTCTATTCAAATACTTGAAAACAGAGTATGTAATTAATAATTTGGAAGTTGAAAAAATATATAAATAAGTGTTAAATAATGGTGAAGTTGGGTTTCATTAAGAGAGAGTATAGAAATGTTCCCACGTTCAAAAATTAGGGCTAACATATATAATATAAGGATTGTCAATAACCAGTTTTGTGCTCTTTCTCATGTTCTTTGTACTGTTTATCATCTTGGAATTAATGCCCAAGCGTATACACTGTAAGTAAACAAGTTAATGTGCTTATTGATACTTATTCTCTAGATCTTGCCCATTGGCTTAGTAATCTTAATTGCTGGCTTTCTCAAATTCTTGTTGTCTTGGATGTGTAGAGTCTCAAAGGATTTGAATTGCATCCAGACCATTGAATGTATTTCAGAAGCTACCTCTCGTTGCAAACAACTTAGGAGTGCCATTGCTTATCAAACACTGCTTTCTTGTTTTGATGGAGTATGCTACTTGCCTTTCTTTTATCTAGTTTATGTATGCTTTGTGGATGTAAAAAGTTTAGTGAGGCTCCTGGTCATGTGATAAGGATGGAAAGTTAGCACATGAGCAGCAAGTTATACATGAAATCTGCTGTTGCTTGCTTGAATCTTAAGCAAAAATCCAGCATCAAAATTTTCACTGATGAAAATTTAAGCTCTCTTTGTATATGTAATGCTGTCAGAACTTTGTTTTGGTATCAACAAACGTTTAAATCATACTTGATCTGGAATTGCTCCATCACATAAATTTTCAAATAGGCCACTGATATTTCTTTATTCAAAAGCGTTACTTCCACTAAATTTTCTAAACAGACTTTTGATATTTCTATATCCATTAATAAATTTGATTATGTAATATAGAGTATAGTGTTACTTGTTTGAGTGTGTATATCTATTCATTAATCATCAATAATATAATTCATTTTGGTTTATTAGTTGGAGTGCCATTTCTAGTTTGGTGTATTATGATCTGAAACACTGGGCAAAATATGCAAAGCTACTTGACACTTACTAACAAAATGCTATGAGAAAATTTTCAAACAAGTCAGCAATGAACACAACCAAATTTCTGTAGTATGAAATATGGATATATTTGCTTTTAAACTTTTGGAAATTGAAACTGATTTTTGTCCTCAGGTTAAAAGTGGAGAAGAGATCCTCAGATCACTTACAGAAATTAATTTTAAAGACAAAAGATGTGACTTCTACAATATGTACATTCACTTAGTTTTGACAGAGAATTGGGTTCTATCCAACTCATTAATAGAAGACAATCCAGTAATCTATGAGATGTTCTGTCTTTACCTTCAAAATTGTTCCACCTTAATTTCAGCCACCAACTTACGGTCATATGCATCAAAGGTGAAGGAAACAGCTTTCTTATTTTTAACACTGTTTTGGTTTCAGAGTGATTTCATGTACAGAAATAATATTGTTTTACAGGTTCGGCATAGGGCTTCATATCTTCTGCACTTCTCCATCTACAAATAATTGGTGTCAGGTATCTTTAGCATCCTACCTATCCCCAGAATCAATTTATGTATAGTTTCTCCAACCAGAGAAAAGAAAGAAAGTTAGATGAGATTAAAATATTTATTGAATGCTCTCCTATAGATAGGGCTAGAGTCTTGTAAACCTTTGGCAAGGATTTTCTGGGTTTGGGTTTTGTAGGTTTTGCTATTGCTCTTCTGCTTATTAAGAACCTTAGTAGTGGGAACCATAGATGTTGAAGATAATACTCATCATATTGCTCGATCAATTGAACAATGATTTATTTTGTCATAAACTTCATCTAAAAGAATGATTATTATCATACACAGACCAGTGAAAGACTTAGAGGGTGATGAGGTCCAATGGTTATGCAATCATAAAGTGACTATGTATACCATGTTGCCTCGCAAAGTGCTATACATAGAAAACGCCCACATTTTTGTTAAGAGTACGTCTTCATGGATATGTTAGACATCAATCAGATAACATTTGGATAGTAGCCTGAGATAGCCAAATCTTATCAAAGGGTGAAGGATTTAGGAATGGCGGTTGCTTTGGCTCCCCTATCATATAACAGATTTTGACTCTACATCAGATTCTTCAGACTCCAAGAATGCACTCATCTCCTTAAGATGTTTTAATGTCACTTTAATAGCCAGTACGTGGGGTTGTTGCTGCTTCTTACTGGCATGAAACGAGATTTGTTGCTCATCCTAGGTACAAAATTGCTTCACTATATGTAACCATCTTTCTCATGGAAAATTACATGTAAAGGCATGTGTTTGTGCCCCCTTGTGTTAATGTCCAACAGTGTCTTATATTAAAATCCACGAGTACCTTACTTTATGAAGTTTCTTTTGTGCCTGTCTCTTATTTTATGTCAAGTCAATGCTCCCAGATAGCATAAGTATGGAACCTGCAAACTGCATACAAGTAATTGCTGTCGACTAATAAGTAATTCAGGATGATCTGCCAGTGGCCAAAACAAATTAATTCCTACTACTAAAAAACAATGAAAATAACATCACTTGATTTAAAATTTGAGGGCATGAAAGAAGAAAGTTTATTTATATAACCATAATTTCAAAGTGAAATAGGAAAAATAAAGTAAGAAATATATTATTTGGATAAATAGAAACAGGACAAATATATTTTTAAAATTTTCTCCTCTTGTTTTGATGAGTGAAAATAAATTAAAAATATGGAAAATATTTTAGTACTAATTAAAAAATTACTCCAATATTTTAACATTACTATTTATTATTCCAAAAATGTTACAAGAAGATTTGATCTCTCCTTTCAATTCATGCCATTTGGGGTTTGTGGGGGAAGGGGGTTGTTTTCTAGTAAGTCTTCTCTTCCTTTTTTTTCTTTGCTCAATCAATTAAAAGTATAAAATTCAATATATCATTTATAAAAAAAAAATTCAATATGTTTATGAATATAAATTGTATAAAATAGTATGTGAATGAGTGATATGTAATTAAGCAATATCCTACTGGGAAGAAAACTTTACCTCTTTATCATAATAAAATACAAAAAAAAGTGTTTAACTATCTTCCATCTTTTAAATTTATATTTTTGGACAATTTATTTCGATATTAAGGTGACATTAAAGTTGTTATTTTCTTTAAATAATGTGAGTTACTATAACTAGAGATGGTAATAAGGAATTTTTTACTAAAAAAAAAAATTGGCGTATTCTCCTTGTACCTCATTCGATCTTTTTACACTTTTATTATTATAAGAAAATTATTAAATAAAAATTAATTTTAGAAACTAAAATAATTAATTATTATTTAACTAAATTAAATGTTTTTTTTATAAACTAAAAAAATTATTAGTATCTAAAGTAATTTTTATTATTAATAAAAATTTATAAAAAGTTTCTAAATTGATATCTAACCATTAACTATCAATATTTTAGTTACTAACTACTTTATAATCTAACTTAGTTTTTATTAGTTTTTTAAAGACTAATTTAGTATCTAAAATATTAGTAGTTAAAACCTAGGTATTTAAAACTTTGGTAGCTAAGTTAGATATTAATTTAGAAACCATTTTATAAATTTTCATTAATAATAGATCCCACTTTAGATGTCAATAATTTTTTAGTCTCTAAAATAATACCTAATTTAGTCAATATAGTGACTAATTAGTTTTTATCTCTAAATTTAGTTGATTTTTAATGATTTTTTGGTAGTGATGTGAAATGTTATTTTTGTCATTTCAAAGAATTCTCTCCTAATCTCACACCACACCCCTGCCTTTCGTTATTCTTGTGGAGTTGACACACCCCCTTAGTTCTACAAAGCTGCAACACCTCCATTGTTGTCTAAGAGGAGCATTTCGTTGTTTGAGAGAGGGAGATGGTTGAAGCAAGTTGAAAGAGTTACATTGTACCGGAAAATAAGTTTATTTTTTCTGTTTTGTATTGGAATTGTCGCATCATTTTTGCACCTTGTTTTTTTGTTTGTTGTATTGATATCAGATTGTACAATATGGAATGCATATTATAATAATATACCAAAGTGTACAATCCAAAATAGACTTTTGGATCCGAACTCATTTTTTGAATTGTACAAACCATAATGTATATTAATAATGTAGGTGTTACGAATTGTACAATTCAATATATACGAATAAAATGAAAAAATATATCAAAAGAAACGATGCAAAAGAATGCAAAATTTACCTCATCCATTAACTTTCTCCATCAACAACCACTACGGGCAACTATAAACACTTACAAACAACCATCACAATGAACCAACACCTGTTCAAAATGAAGAAGAAGTCACCCAAAGAAATAAAATCCTAAATATTCTGATAAGGATAAGGTTGAACTTTTAAAAATATATGGAGTGTATGGAGAAACATTGGAGATGAAGGTAGAAACTGCCAAAAAAATAAATGTAATTGACCAAGTTGATCCATATTTAAAATGTATTGCAATTTTTAATTACAATCGGTCATAGTTCAGATCTAGGGGCTAGTATTAAAGAATGAACAAATAAATTATTATACATAAAAAATATACAAATTTTAAATTAGTAATCAAAGTCTCAATTCACAGCAATTTAAATTTTTCAAATAACTCTAAAATATGTTCTACAATAAAATTGACGAAAAAAAATTAATATTGTATTTTGTTTAGAAATTAAAGGAACAATTTACAAATTTAAAGGATTAAAAAAATTATACAATTTTAAGATTAAAAATAGTTAAACATTAAAAAACTGTGTTTATATATCTAACAAGTAACCAACTTTAAAGCATTAAAGTGTGTCATGTATAAAGGATTGATAAATTTTAAATCAAATTTGAAACGGGATAGGACGATAGGATAACCCGCCTGTGAAATTTTGATGATTTTGAAAGGGAGGTTCGGGAGGCTTTGAATTCGGTTCGGACAACGTAACGGTAGTTTCAGTTAAAGAAGCCGTTAGGCTAGGAAGGAAGTGAAGTGTTGGTTCCTTTTCGCTTTTCGCTTTGTTTTTCTTCCAACACACTCCTTCCTTTCTTCACTTTCCACACTCCGTTCAAATGAACAACTTGCAATTAATCAAATAGTTGGTGTCGTCGTAGTAGAAGCATGAACATGCCGGCGGAGAAAATGGCGAAGAAATCCATCGGAAGCTTAATGCGGAAGAAGCTTTCTGACATCACCAACAACGCCAACCCTCACTCCCAACAACTTCACTCCTTTCCCTCTGATGACAATTCCATTCAACAACTCCTCAAGGTTCATTTATTTACTTCCTTTTCTCTTTCTTTTTCTTTTTCACATATTATTCTCTTTTTTTCAATTGTTTGGTTGAATTGTGATGCAGGAAAGAACGGCGTTGATCCAACTCCTCGCGGAAAGAAAGTAAATAAACTATCGAGTTTTGGCAGCCGAGAATAGAAAGCAATGAACTATAATGTTGTTAATTTAATTTACTTGTTTTTAATTTGACTTGATTAAAATTGAACAGCAAAATGATTGAAGTGAGTGGCGCGGAGCTGAAGAGACTGAGAGGCGATGTGAAGAAGCTGCAACTCCAAAACTGGAACCTCGCGCAGTCCAATAGTCACATGCTAGCGGTTAGTTTCGGAATTGAACGCGTGCTTTGTTAATTGACGTGGTTAATTGCGGGTGATGGTAACTCTTTGTGGTTAATTTTGCAGGAGCTTAACATGGGAAGGGAAAGGGTGAGTCATGAGTGAGTGAGTTGGTTCAGTTCTCAAAATATATTTGTTTGTGGAGTGCTACGGAAATTGCATTTTAAGATTCTTTTTCTCTTTTGAATTGGATGGTGGTTGTTTCAGATCAAAACGCTGCAGCATGAAATTTTGTGGAGGGCTGCTTTGATTAAAGGAAAGAACATGAATGTGCAGGTTTGTTATGCTTTGAGCTAGATTTTCTGTTACTTCATATACTAGGTTACGTGCTTACCTTACTTCGTGTGTAGAATGTTCTGTGGTAGAAACTGTGGTTGGAGAAATTATTGCATGATATACCAGACCATCATGTTATTAAATCTTTCTTGTAAACTGAAAATTTTGGTTATTTATCAGAGATTCATCCAGACCCCAAACATGTAATGGTCTACAAATATAATAATTTGTCGTGGTTTTGGAGGGAAAAGTGTAGAAAAGTTTGATGTACAGTTTATACATTGTTGGTTTAAAGTGGAATTGAACTCAAATTCTTTAAGCAATCTCTCATGGTTAAGCTTTTAGATTAAAACCATGGTTATTTCGTATCATTGACATGTTATGAGAAAAAATATTTTAAAATGCATGATGAAAATATAGGTAACTATTTTTTTTGTTATGACTTACATTTTTTTAAATGAATTTCAGGTGTTACTTTTTAAATTGTCATCATCATCCCTTAATTAATTTATGTAGTGGTTGTGCATTAATGCCACTCCAAAAAAATGCATAAATGATCATTAGTAAGCATCGTCTCTTTAGAAAAGATTTTTCATTTATGAAGAGAAGTGTTTGTGCGTATAATTTTTGTAAAATTGGAAAATGTAAAGAAAAAACGTTTTCTAACGGCAATTATACTTCTAGTATTCCGATGGGTGTTTCGTCCTGAACTGAAAATTGCTGCTTATGTGCATCTTCAAGTGTCTATTGTTGAAGTTATCGATTAGACATGATTTTATATGCCATCTGTCTTCAATACTCGATAGATTATTTGCAAGAATTCTCATTCTGTGAGTGGTCTAAACTCTAAAATTTCAAATGCAATATGTAGGATAAGACCTAAAATAATGCTTTGCCTTTCTTTGTTTTTTCTTTTTCTTTTTTAATCTCATATCATCATTGTAAATGAACTGGGACCTTTCCATTTTTGCAGGATAAAGGGGAGATTGACTGCGAAAAGAATCCTACCTTCGTATCAAAGTTACAGGTGCCTGAGAAAAATCCTTTACACTTATTTGTTTGCTAAATTGATGGCATTGGCGAATTTTGAATGTTATTCCTCATTCTTTTATTGTTGTATGTTTCGATGAACTCAAGGAAGGAGATGAAGAGGCAGGGCAGCCATCCACCGAAGACAGCAACGATGAACAACACAAATGTATGAACAGAAGACGCATAAGGAGTAAATGTAAAATCTAAAACTCACCTTCAAGGAATTTTTTCTTACATTTTTCTTTCTGAATAATGTTTAAGCTTGTTTTGGAACTCTGCAGCTACCGGTTCTTCAACTGCTTCGAAGAATACAGGCAAAGACAAGGCTAAAGACAATAGGTTTGTTCACTCTTTAACAACATCTACCAATGTCTCTTAGGTTAATTCAGTTTAAGATGAACAGTGCACGGTTTAAATTGACTACTCGGATGCCTAAGCTCATTGAACAAAAGCACCTTAATTTATTTATGTTGAATGTATGGAATGCATGAAGAGTTGCATGTTTGCAAAAGCACCTGAGAAAATTCTTACCATTACTAAACAATAATTTTATAGAAGTTTGTTAATATGATAAATTCCTCATTTTTGGTACACAGGAGACGTTTGAGGAGACATTCTACTACGTTCAAAACCCATGAACATGAACCTCTAGAAAATTTGTTTGAGTTAGAGGATGCATATCTTGTCACTCAATCTGGATCTAACACGATGAGATCTCCAACATCAAAAACTGAAAGAGGAGAAAGCTCTGATTTAAGGAATGAAGCTCCAAGGTGTTCTTTCGGAAGACCCTTGCGAAGAGCAGTTCAGAAGATTCATTCGTACAAGGAGATTCCCGTAAATGTCAAGATGCGAAGATTATATTAGACTTAGCTAAATAACCTATAGAATTATATTTAACTTTCTTTCTTTAATTAATTATCTAACATATGTATCCTATGACGATGTTGATTAGTGTATGTCGTATGTTGCATTGTATCCTACGTTCCAAGTTCGTTGGCTATCATTCCTCAAGTAGTGTACAAGTCACAAGCTTAAACTGGGGCGTGATTTTCTTGCATGATATTTCTAAAGAAAAACCACACAAAATACCTTTTGTATTTAAAACACAAAGGTATTAGATCTGATGTAATAACAAAGTATATTGATTGCAATTTGATTGGCTAAGTAAAAGAAGAGACCATAATCCCTGAAAGTTTATTTTCTTAGCTTGTTGGACAACTTTACTGATCATCATGCGCAATTTTTTGCCCTTTTCTCCTTTATCTACAATCATTCTATTTAAAGCTTGTTTTAGATAAACAATCGTAATTTAATTATACTTAATGTAGAAGCTTTATGTTGTAAGTTTATTGAAAATAACTTAAAAATAAGTGTTTTGGTGTATAATTGGTTTGAATATTCTTATTGATGAATCGCCTGTTTAAAGAGCTTCCCTTATTGTTTCAGTATCTGTTTCTTAGAATTACATAATCTTTTTTTGTTCCGAAGGGTTGCAAGACCATGTGCTGTTGGGATTATATGTGGGCCTTTAGTTATAAGTGGTCCAACATATTTGGTGAACTCTGTCGAAATTCCAATTGCAAATCCAGATCCAAGCCCGTCAAGTTTTGTTTTTATCACAGGGTCCAAGTTAAACACCGAAGAAGGTAAATGAAGCCAAATTTAAAATGAGAAAAAGAAGAGAGAAGATGATAATATTACTGAAGAAAATGAAACTAGAAATGATGTTGCACTTTAAAGGTCTTAAAGGCATGTGAACTTTTTCTTGACAAGTGATATGTGAGCGAATCGAAATTGTGCAAGCATGTGCTTTGAGACTCAATAGTCAATAGCA
The DNA here is from genome assembly GCA_013389735.1 of Phaseolus lunatus. NCBI lineage: Eukaryota > Viridiplantae > Streptophyta > Magnoliopsida > Fabales > Fabaceae > Phaseolus > Phaseolus lunatus. Next base: position 7,584,735 of record CM023867.1, read on the forward strand.
CAGTTCTTTGGTGGTTTGCTTTGTGTGAGTTTCATTGCATCATCCATGTTCTTCAATAAACCAAGGACTTTACCAAGAAACCGTGTGGGGCATCCTCTTAGGTACTTTTCTTCCAATTTTTATGCGTAATAACATTGCTAATCCTTTCCTTTTGGTGTTTGTTTAGACAATGATGTCCCTTCTCTTATATTATTATTATTATTATTATTATTATTATTATTATTATTATTATTATCATAATCAACTCACACACTAAAATCATACCCTCTTATTCCCTGTCTCTCCTTATGATGGATTGCTTTATCTATTATACTCAGATTTCACCTGGATTTTCATGTCCCTTTTTTCCCCCACTTAGTAAAAATATCTCACAATCACTACTATTCTTTAATAACTGTATCACAAATAAAGAGATTTGTCTCGTGAACATTCAAGGATTGCATGATGTCCCCACAGATTCCAACCAATACAACAGATCTCACTCTTCCTGCAATTTACAAAATATAATGTAATTATGAATCATAAATGTATATAAAGTTGTCACAAGGAAACAAATATAACTAATTCCACCTTATTTCATAATATCATTCTCAAATAAACTGCGATTATAGCTTCAATGATTCCTTTTTTATTTATAATACTTTTACGTTATTTTTAAATTGAATTAGTAAAATAAAATCATATTATCTTACTACTTTAATTAGTATTTTGTTACGTTCAATATAATTTTACATTATTTAAAATTAAAATAATAACATAATTTAAAGATAATTTATACACCTTCTTTAATACTTGAAGTTTTTTTTAAAAATAAAATCGTATAAGATTAAAAGCCAAACAATAAGATGATTAATCATAATAATTATCAAATGCGTATTGAAATAGTATAAAAATAATAATAGTTTTTAAAAATATTTGATTTGAGGAGTGGCAATTTTAAAATGTGGTGAATACATATCTATATTTATTATTAAACACATGAATTGATTAACTGTTGAATAATGATGGTGGGTTAAAATTTTGTGCTAGAAAATGAGACTGGGCCACGCGGCAGTATCAAACAACGCGAACTAACAACCTAAGTTGTCTGCATCCGACCCAATGCGACAAACCAACGGCCGTCGTTTTTCGTACACTTCGAGACCCAAAACCTTTCTCAGTTCACATTTTTTTAAAAATCAAATTTATTCTTCACCACAACACATCACAATTTCTACCACTTTTTTTTTTAATATTCCCCCTTCCTTAAAAATACAATAAAATTCATATGTATAAATCGTTAGCTTTTCTTTATAAGAAAGCAATCGAATTTATCATGAAAAAAAATAACGAAACCTTATATACTTAATATTATTAAATAATAAATATAATCTCATATAATATTTTAAATTCATCTTATAAAGAGTTTTATAAAAAATTTATTTTTTAAAAAAATATCAAAATCATCTAAAACATATCTCAACAAAAATTCATTATTGAATCACCATAATATATATTTCTATATGTACAAGTTGAAGGACTCAATATAAAGAGAATGTGTTAGAGATCCCATATCGATAAGAGATAAAAACGTTTCATAATATATAAGTTGGTACAAACCTTATCTGATAAGTCCAATTTGTATAAGATTGAGTTAAACTTAAATTACATTTCTTAGTAAATATCTTAAAAATAGTCCTAATAAGTTGATAACTCAATATTAAATTATTTAATATTACAAATGTTAAAAATAAAAAAAGAAATAATATTTACTTAAATATGAATCCATATAAAAAAAATCAATTTTTTTTGAAAAATTATAAATTAATGTCTTCAACTACTTATTTTTAAAAATAAATTAAGTGATTTGATATGAAAATCACATCCATCACGTGTGTTAGGTCTTGTTAAAGTCATGATCGTGGAAGAGTTTGCTTGGAAGGAGAGGTTACCATTACCAATGTGATAATCTGCTAATACATTCCATTTCTAGGATGTTCAGAATTTTAATTATCCAACATTTGAATTAATTTAACAGTAACTTTGGTTAAGTGGGCCCCCCTTTTGTGTTAATGACTGCTTGGGATTCCAAAGATCAGCAAAACATGATATGATTGGTGATGGAATTGACGACCCACCTAAAGACTAAATAAAAAATAAAGGATTGGTTCTATTTGATTATTTTGTAATCTTAATGGTTTTTGAGTAAGTGGAGCCCACGCGTTTTAAACAAAGTTGGCATCCATGATTCCCTAGGGTTCCTTCCGACAGGTATTAGCCGTTAGGACCCCACAAACATTGGACTAAGTGTTATCTGTTAATCCAATAATGTCTTTACACTTAATCAAAGGTATATTCTGTCTTTCATGTAATCTTAACCTTCTGTAAACTACCTCTTGTTTCTTCCCACAAACCCTAGTTAATCACTTTGATTTGATATTTCATCTTCGACTACAATAATTCACTATGTAAAACACACAATTTTGTTCATCGCATTGCACGTCTGCTACCTCATGACTTGCTTACATTCAAGTGCTGCATTAATTAATTCTCAGATTTTTCTACTTGAAAGTAACATTTGATCTTCATCTTGCAAGATTTTGAAGTGGACACCAAATTCTTATTATTTGCTTCTTGATTTTTTTTTTATAGACACTTGTTTAAAGCTATTAATTATCATCAAAACACTGATTATTAATTCTTATATCACAGTACACTAAAACTAAGCTACGTTATTTATCACAAAAATATTTATTAAATAATAATTAATTTTAAAATAAAAAATAATTAATCATTATATTAATTACAAACTATTTTGTAAACTAAAAACTACCTGATATTTAAAATAATTTCTATTAATAATGAAAATTTATAAAATAATTTTTAAATTATTATATTTAACTAATATTTTTGTTACTAATTACTTTAAGTTATGAATTAGTCACTAATTTAAAACTTACAATTAGTAGCTAAAACATAAGGTATATTATATATCAATTTAAAAATTATTTTATAAACTTTTATTAATAATATAAACTACTTTATGTATTAATAATTTTTTAATTTAGAAAATAGTATTTAACTGATCAATAAAGTAATAAATTATTTTTTATTTTAAAATTAGTTGTTATTTAATAATTTTTTTAGTAATTTGGATAATATGTAAGACCTTACGGAATAAGTAATAAGAATACTATCATATTAATCTCTAATAATTTTATAATTTTTTATTATATTAGTTTTTGTATAATGGATATTCAATATAGAGTTTGAAAACTTATTTTTTCATAATAGTGAAAACGTATATTTTTAAGATGAGGTGATTGGTTTAAAGCTTATCCAATGAGAACTAATAATGCTAGAATAATTACTAATTTTCATATAAACTTTTAAAAAGTTAGTTTCTTAGTAGTGAAAAATGTGAAAATAATAATAGTATATATGTGGCGTGAAGTTTTGTTTGGAGGCTAAAAAATGAAAAAACAAGGTTAAGGTCACTTCAACGTGATTAGAGAATCCATTAGAATCTAGATAATTAGTATATAGAATTGATTTTGAAATGAAGATAATTGGTGTAATATATATGTTCGGGTGTGTGTAAAAGAGTGAAAGTGGATGAGTCAAAAAAGTGTAGAATATAGCTTTATATAGATTAAGGATATCACTCTCTTTAACCCTTCTCTTAAACAAATTCCTTAAATTATTTCAAAAACGTACTTATTGTGAAATGAAATCTTGCAAAGAGACAACGCAATTAACTTTGAAATCACTTTTTGATTCTTAGCATAATAACTATTTGGCAATTAAACCCATTAATTAAGTATTCTCTTTCCTTCCTTTTGTTACCATCAAAGTTTATAAAGTAGTTCTATTATGCCATATGTATCCTTAAATCATGCAAGGACAGAAAATATTCCATGGAGAATAATCTAGGGACAAATTTTGAGGGGGTTAAATATTTATTGTTGTAATTATTTTCATTAAAAAAATATAAAATCATTGATGTTTTAATCATTGTTATAGTGTGATATATGTTAATTATTTATGTGTTTAGTAAGATGTAAAACGGTTATCCGTTTATTTTTTATTAAATTTAAAACGTGTACCTTATGTACTTGATCTCTCTTTTTAATTTTCTTAAAAGTATTAATAAAATATGAAAGTTACTAATAAATTGTACGACTAAACATACTAGTTATATCTAAAAAAATATTTAAATTCTTTAGGAAAATAATAAGTTGTTCAATATCAAAAATTAATATTTTAATAACATAATATTGCATTATATGTGGATATATTTCAATGCAATCAAAGCTTTTTAATTATAAAATAAGATTTAATAAGAATATTGAGAGTCTCCTTTTAAGTTGGGAAAAAAACATTGAACATTCCCAACTTAGAAAACAATATGTGAAAAGTTAAAGGTGATAAAACTCTTGTTAATATCAGTTTGTTGTAGATTGAAGCATATAATAGGAAGAAATTTGATGAAGTTTTTCTCTGATAATATGACAATAAATTTTGATATGTTTAGTTCGTTTATAAAAAAACTTGATTAGAAATAATTAATATGGAAAATTGATTGTTACAATAGACAAAAGCATGTTGCATATGAGAAATACAAAGATCTTGCATGAAATAGGTTAACCACTATAATTCTCATGTTGTTGAACCAAGAGCTTTGTATTCAGCTTTTGAAGGGCTTCTAAAAATTGTGGATTATTTCTTTATTCACCATGATATAGAAAAATGACCAAGATATACAATGTAGCCAGTGATAAAATGTCAAGAATCTTGACTTCTTGTTTAGTCTAAGTCACTAAAAGCTTTGAATTGCATTGGGAGCAAAAAAGGTCTTCTCCATTTTTTGTTTAAGAGAACGTAATATCCTAAGTAAAGCTTAATGATGAGCAGTAATTGGTGTTGCAACAAACTGACTGAGGTGGTGGACAACATGTGAGTATTTGTAAGGTAAATGAGTATATTAATGAGTCTTTTGTAGGAGGAGGGACCTGTGAGAGGCTTGCTAGTAGTATAAGAGATCCGATTGAAGAAATTCATAACTGTTGAAACAAACGTAGAGACAAACATTCCAATTTCATTAAGAAGATCCAGAGTGCATTTGTGTTGACATGAATGTATACCTAAACTTTTAGAGGCAAGAGATATTTGATAATCTTGTAGATAAGTAGGAAGATGTCTAGTTTTAGTGGATCTCTAAGGAGATAAATGACTTATATAAGGTTGTCCACCATATATTTGACTTTCAAAAGTGTTATTAATAATGTTTGCTTCTTTATGAAAATTGTCAACTAAATCATCAAAATTATGAGAAGGCACAGACAAAGACAACCGTTAGGAAGTGATAGAATTCTCACTGGGATGAAAATATAAGAAAATATGTATAAAAAGAGGTTGTGTTGAATCTTCATATTTAACAAATAAAAGATAAACAAGAATCACCAAGAAATAAGAAAGAAAAACATAAACAAGATATCAAAGATATGGAGAAGAACTCTTTAAAGGAAGAACTTTGATCCCATCTTAGAATTGGTACTATAATCACAATTATGTTACAGAATATTAATAGTCATTCCTATTTAGTCTTGACAAAAAGCCAAAAAGCCATCGTATGAATTTGCAGCCTTGAAGGAAGGAAACACATGCAAAAGAGGAAAAACGAAAACAAAGAAAAAATAAATAAATAAATAAATAAAGAAAAAAGTGAAGAAATATATTTTATTAAAAGTGTGTGTTTACAATATGTGAAAAAACCATATTTATAAGAAAATAAAATATGTAGGACACAATATTAACATACGTCACACTAGCAGGTGCAAGGACACAACACTAATAAATAGAAAACGCTAATAGAGATAAAACATATATATAATAATGAGAATTCTAAGATAATCTATAATTTTTTTACTAATAAGTTAGAACAAACAAAGTAATATTTTGATAGGAGTTGGTTAATTCAAAAAGCATATAGGAATTTATAAAATTAGAAAAAATTTCAATATATATATATATATATATATATATATATATGTTGAGTGTGAACTCATGACCAATTGGACTGGACTAAGTAGACACCATATTTTAGTGAGTGAGCTTAATCATTGTGTCCCCTTTATAATCTATATTTAAAGAGATCATTGTACTTGTAATTGACATGCAACAGAATAGAAATAAAACCTAATAGTTGCCCGTGTAGATGTAGGTTGCAATTAGCGACCGAACCACGTTAAATCTTGTGTCATTTATTTTCTAGCATTGATTCGTGATTATGTGTGTTGCTTTCGCGTGCGTTTTTCCCATCAAGTGGCATCAGAGTTTGGTTCGTTTACACACTAAAGATTCGATCAACAGAAATTAATCGACGAGACGTGAAAATTGCGGCTTCAGCGGCGTCTTAAAGCTAGGGTTTTGCAGGGGCGGCAGCAGCGTCCCAAAGCAAGGGTTTCGCAGGGACGACAGCGACATCCCAAAACTAGGGTTTCGCAGAGGCGGCAGCGACATCCCAAAGCTAGGATTTCGTAGGGGCGGCAGCGGCATCCCAAAGTTAGGGTTTCGCAAGAGCGGCAGTAGCGTTCCAAAGCTAGGTTTTCGCAGGGGTGGCAACAGCATCCCAAAGCTAGGGTTTTGCGAGGGCAGCGGCGGATCGCGTTTCACAGCGAACAGGTGCAGGTGCTTGCATAGAGTGAGACGACATAGAGGTGCAGTGCGATGGTAGTGACGAAAGACGAAGGGTTGCGCGTGCGTTTTTCAGGTGCGCTGGTCTGAGATGGGATGAAGTGTAGTGCGACAACGGTGACCAGTGACGCAGTGGACGCAGGTGGCTGCACACGAGATCTGCAGGTTGGCTGCTAGTTCTGGGCGTTGTTGTTGGTGCGGCAGTGACGGTGCAATGCTAAGCGCGGGGTGTGGCTGCTTTTCGCTACGGCACGGAGTTATGACAGTTCAGTTACTGAGCACATCAATAAAATGAATTTGATCTTAGCCAAACTTACGTTAGTTGACATTAAGTTCGATGATGAAGTTCAAGCTTTACTACTGTTATTGTCTTTGCCTGACAGTTGGTCCGGAACGATTACAGCCAAGATTGTCAAACTCTAGAGTCTACGTAGACTCGTGGGAGCTCCGTAGACTCGACTCATAGACTTGACTCGTAGACTCGTAAGAGTTTACTTTCATATTAAAAAAAAAATAGTGAATAACTACATTTAGTCCTGAATGAAAATTATATAACTTCAAAGTCTCAAATGAAGAAGTTCATACAAATATTAGAAAAGTTAAATTGTTCAAATCATAGAAATTAAATAATTAGGTTTCTATGCCCAATCCTCTAATGATATCCTCTCCTCCATCAAGTCCATCATCATCTCCATCTTCATCTTCATCTTCATCTTCATTTTCATCTTCATCTTCATCCACATCCACATTGACATCAAAAGTCATATTTTCTAGATCAAATGCATCTAAAGTTGGAACTCTTATTGTCGGATTTAAGTGAACATTTGCACCATGAACTTGATCAATCTCATCAATATCATCTCCCTCTTCAGTTATCCATTCATCATCTGATTGAATGTCATTAAAGGGAAGAGCAACTATTTTTCTAATGTGCTTATTGTTCAACTTCAAGTTGTACATGACATACACCAAATCATTCATCCTTTTCTGATGCAAATGGTTTCTTCTCTTTGTATGAACCTATAATTAAATAGGAAATTTAGTAACTAACTATATAAACTAAATAAAGAAATTATAAATAACTTAAATTACCATTTCAAATGAGCTCCAATTTCGCTCACATCCAAAAGAGCTACAAGTCAAGCTTAGAACTCGGATAGCAAACTTCTTCAACTCTGGAGTTCAATCCCCAAACATCTCCCACCATTCTCCAGGAAGCATTGTTTTTCTATTTTCCATTGCATCTTCCATTGCAAAAAGTCCTCTACTAAAATGAAACTCAAGAAGTTGCATATTAATTTTCCTTCTTTCTGCAACATCCTTAACCAATCTTTTCATGGACGTATACAACCCTTCTTTCACCTCAGGATCATTAGATCTAAACTCAGGTTCAAAATGGAATTGGGTATTGAGATAATATGCAGCTGCATGCAAAGGTCTATGAAGTTGATTATCCCATCTTGCATCAATTATTTTCCAAACCTCTTCATAGCTACATTCAATACCAACCAACTATCATATAGGTAATAGAAGAAGTAATTTCACAAATAAGTAATTAAATTTTGAAAGAGAAAAGTTATAAAATTTTTACCTTTTCTTAATATGATTAACATTACTCTTAATCTTCTCCTTTGCACGATCCATCTCTTCGTATATGAAACCCATTGCAGGTTTCATATCTGAGTCCACCAATCTTAGGACCACCATAAGAGGGGCAGCAACTTTGAGGCACATGGAGACATTCTTCCAAAACCGGTTGTCTAATATCACATTTTCAACCTTTCTCCCATCTTGTGAAGTTCCAAACTTGCTTAGTTTCCATTCTTCAGAGTTGAACATGGTCAATAATGAGGCTTTCAATTCATGAAGAGAACCTAGAGTCAAATAAGCCGTGGCAAATCTAGTGACACCCGGTCTTATCAAGTCTCTTCCTTTTGTGAACTTCTTCAACATACTAATTAACATTGATCTACCATAAATATAAGTGGTGATCTTTCTTCCTTTCTTGATAGTAAGTTCATGGACCTTCAAATTCTTTCCAAAATCTTCAAAAATCAAATCAATGCAGTGTGCAGCACATGGGGTCCAATACAAATGCTCCCTTTTTTGCATCAACAACTCTCTAGCTGCCTTGAAATTTGCAGCATTATCATTCACCACTTGCACTACATTTTCTTCTCCAACCAATTCAACAACGTCATCCAACATCTTAAATACTTTATCTGCTGTTTTTGATATGTCTGAGGTGTCTAATGAATACATAAAAACAATCCCTTTAGGACTATTCACCAAGAAGTTACAAATAGAACGCCTCTTTTTATCTGTCCACCCATCAGACATAATTGTGCAACCTGTTTTCTTCCACTCATTCTTGTATTCTTGAAGCATTAAATCAGTTTTGTCAACTGCTTGCTTCAAGATTTTTTCTCTAATATCATGATAAGATGGGGGTTTATAGCCAACTCCATATTTTCCAATCATTTCACACATCTTGGCAAAAGCTGGATTTCTAATTACATTAAATGGAAGGGCACTTGTGTAAAAGAATTCAGTAACTTGAGCATCCACTTCTTCTTTATAACCTTTTTTTCATCATTTGATTTATGGTAGCTTGAACTCCCCCCTACTACCAACTTTTTCTTTTCCTTTAGAACCAAATATATTTTTGTCTTTCTTCAAGCCCCTCACATTCTTCATGGTCTTCATCAATTATATTTAACTTTCTTTTCTTCAATGAGACTTGCTTAGCTTCTGCAATAACTTTTATCATGAAATCTCTTATTTCTTCTGGAACAGAACAACAAGGTTCAGAATCCTCCCTAGTTCCAGTAAGATGATGCTTCAATCTAAATATTTCTCCACTCACAATCTTTGAACAATAATTACACTTCACCTTTTTACCATTTTCATTAATATCCATCCCATGCTTCCATCCAATATCAGATCTATTTCCTAGAGCATTTCTACTTCTATTAAAAATAGAAGATACACTTGGATTGACCTCACTTGAATTTGATCCACTTCCAGACATTCCTCAGAAAGTATACTGCTCCCAATTCAATTTCTGGCCCAAAAAAAAAAATTGCAGCAACTTTTCCCAATTAAAAAAAAATAGGACATTATTCAGCAGCTTAATTAAATAAAAAAAAATCCAATTTGAAACCCATATTCTATTATGCAGCCCAATAAAAAAAAACAGAACCCTAATCTCCTAAATCACACTACATAAAAATGAACCCTAATTTCACCCCACCCATCTCTAACCTTGTAAGGTGAACGACACTAACCACAGGAACCACCACGACACGACCCTGCGACCTAACAGCCACCACTGCGCGCGACTGCTCCGCTGGAATCGCGCGCCTGCACCGCTGGAATCGCGCGACTGCTCCGCTCGATCGCCGCGACCACTCCACTCGACTGCCGCACTCCACAGAAGACGCAAACCCAATCAGAAATGTGAAACCCTAAGGTTAGCTTCTCCCATTTAGTTTTCCCCAATCAGAATGACACCGTTTTGGGGTTTTTAAGAAAACCCAGTTGAACTCGCCAACTCGGATCAAACTCGCGATTTCACTCCGATTTCACCGAGTTCACTCCGAGTCTGCCGAGTTTACTCAAAAAGCGAGTCTGCAACCGAGTTAACTCGGTAAGGGCATGTAAACACGTAAACTCGGACAAGTCAACGAGTTGACTCGCGAGTTTGACAACCTTGATTACAGCAGTTACCAGTTCAGCAAGACCTGATGGATTCACTTTTGAGAAGATTCGTGATCTCATTCTTTGCGAGGATGTTCGAAGAAGGAGTTCTGGGAATTATCTAGTGAATCGCTAAATTTCATCTGAGGTAAGAAGAATATCAGAGATAGTGGGAGCAAGAACAAAAGAAGGAGTCAGTCAAAGACTCGAGATTGCTCAAGTGTAACATGTTGAAACTGCAAGAGGTGGGGCATTTCAGGAATTAATGTCCAAATGATAAACAAGTCAGCATTGCATAAGACTTCGAGGACGAGGACCTCTTAGTCTGTTGCGCGGACAGCAGTGTGGATTCCTGGGTCAGGATTATGGTGCTTTATTTCATACTACCCACAGTAGTGAAGCATTGTAAAATCTAGTTATTGAGAACTTTGGAAAGGTAAGACTAGTGGACAGCAAAACTATTGATGTTACGGGTATGGATGACATAGTGTTGAAGACGTCAGTCGGTTTCTGGACTTTGAAGGATGTCAGAGTTGTTCCAAGCTTGACGAAAAATTTGATTTCTGTTAGGCAGTTGGACGAACAAGGACATGATGTGAAGTTCGTACATCAACAGTGGAAGGTCGTGAAGGGCAATCTTGTCATGGCCTGCGAAAGAAATAGAGATTTGTTGTATATGGTCGAATTACCGTCTGATAGAGTGACCGTCCCAGTTCAGAAGATAAGCAAAGTCCGGTTCACAGAATTTAGTGGGCAGAAGAGGGTTGTCTTTACAAGAGAGAAATCCAGAGCCACAAGTTAGATTCAGGATGAACAAGCATGGAAAGGTTTAGGTAGACCAGTCAGAGGTACTTGTGGCAGTGAGAGCACGGGTCGTGTTTCAGCTGAGGTCCCTAGACGACAGTGTTAGGAGAACTAGTATTCCAGCTGTTGAAACATCTTCAAAAAATTTCTTGTTGAGTATGGAGAGTGTTTGTTCTTAAGCTATTCCAGGATTTGGCAGTTAGTGTAAGTAGGAGCCGGTAGAAACAAAGAACGAGTCAGTGACAGTTTCAGTCATGACTAATGTGTTTCAACGAAGCCTTCAAAATGATTAAGAAGGCTGGTGCCAACTAGTGGTGGAAAATTGAGTTCTGTTGATAGATTACAGAAGTACATGTACACAGTTGAAGCGCAGGTGAACATTGTTCTGTGGCTTCAAATGGAAGATTGTTGAGTGTGAAGTCAGGACCAATTGGAATGGACTGAGTAGACACAATATTTTAGTGAGTGAGCTTAATCATTGTGTCCCCTTTATAATTTATATTTAAAGAGATCATTCTACTTGTAATTGACATGCAACAGAATAGAAATAAAACCTAATAATTGTTCGTGTAGATGTAGGTTGGAGTTGGCGACCGAACCACGATAAATCTTGTGTCATTTATTTTTTGACATTGATTCGTGATTATGTGTGTTGCTTCTGCGTGCGTTTTTCCCATCAATATATATATATATATATACACTTTTGAAACTTGAAGTATCTCATTTTTTTTTATAAAATAATTATTAACATTGGTTACTCGCTAAAATAAATATATGGACTATCACTAAATACACAAATTATTTGACATTATTTTAATTCATAATCTTAAGTTCAATTCTTAGTTATACAACTACGTTAATAGTATAAGAAGAAGATATATGTGCTCTTTAAAAAATTGGCTATTTACAGTTACACAAATAACAAGAAAATTAATATTATTTGATTTAATTTTGACAATGCACGATTAAGCTAAATTATCAAAATTAATTTTCCTTGTACTTTCATATAATAAGTTTTTTTAAATCCCAAATACTTGTAAAATTTGCAACAATTTCAAGTCATTTCATTTTATTTATAAGAAAATTATTATCTTCCTCTCATTTTATTAATATTATTTTGTATGCTTTTCATAACAAATATACGCGTAAACAAAGAAAAATGAAACATTCTATTTTATTTCATTTATTCTATCTTTGGTAATAAAACCAAAATGTACCATTATCTAACATCATGTTCTATTTTATTTCAAATTAGAGAAACATAAAATATAACCTCATATGTCACGAGTTCTGTTTTAATGTGTTTATTAAATGTTATCTCTTGTTAAGACATACAATGTCGATTGAAATGAAATAAATGATGAGATGGAACAAAATATTTTTTTACAATAAAAAGAAAAAGAGAAGTAGTTAAATTTTTTTAACACTTAATATTATAAGTTACATTAATCTTAATTAATAAAGACAGGGGTTGATAATGTTTTTTTCTTGTATATAATTAAAAAAAAATTATCTTATTTTAAATTTTAGATCTCTATATACTTATAGTAAATAAACTATTGGAATGATTTTTTACCAGTGTTGTATATAACAAACGAATTTGTAATGTGAACTATATTATAATATTGTACCATCTACATCAATAATGAATTATCATAAAATATTTTAATATCTTAGTTCATACTAAAAATTTATTTATCACGTAAAAAAAATTAATAATAACTTATTTCAATAATTTTTTTACTACAAATAACTAAAAAATTTAAAATTCAAACTAAAAACAATCAATTTCACATAAAAATATAATTACGAAAAAATATATAATAAATAAAGTCAAACCACTTTAAGTTAAAAGATAACATTGTTATTCATGTAGTTTAAACTCAATCTTATTTAAATAAAAGCAATATAACAAAATTTAGTGTGATTCCTTTATATCTCACTTAATTCCATATTTTCTGGTTAATCCAAAGTAATGGGAAAGAAATAGTTAATGAAGGGTATAATTTATATGATGAGAGGGGACAACACAAAGGCCAAAAGTTCCTCAAATTCTTGAACCCCACAAGTGGACAATACATTAATGCCATCTACTTCTTCCATTTACAGAGAAATATTATATTCTATCAAGGGAAAACACAAAAGCAGAAATCAGTGAGATGCCCTAAACACTCCTTCTACCCTCAATGCTCACTAATAAAGATCAAAACCATATATAGTTTTCAAAATGTATGCATGGTTTCAATAATTCATGTGAAACTAGGAACACTCCCCACACAAAAAATGCAATTGAATTGGATCAATCAATTTTATCTGATCAGGTTTGTTGAAAATTTGATCATCATCCGATTGATGTATGAATTTTTAAAATTTTTTAATATATATAAATTTTTTATAGAGTTGGGTTGTTCAATCATTGTTTATAAATTTATATTGTTATTATAAAAAAATTTAATATTATTATTTTTAATTTAATACTATTTTAATATTTAAACTATGAAATCATGTTGTTCAAACTTTTATTTCTTATTTTATTCTATAAAATTTTAAATTCTGTTAGATTTGTAAAATTATGTCATCTATTATTTTTTTAGTGTGGATTATCAATCAATAATTTAATAGTTCGATCATTACTTTAGTTTAGATTAGTTTTTCATAATATTTTAAATTGTCTCACTATCATCTTCCTATCCAACTCCCATAATATTTTTGTAACTATATTATAATATAAAATATTACCAGTTTTACCTTTGACAATTAGTTTTTGTTAAGAAATTTAGTTGACAACTTTTAATAGGACTTTTTCTTCTAATCACATTTTTATTTACAAAACTTAAACTTAAAGTGTTACTTAAGAATTAACATTAAGTCTAAAAACACTTAGATTAACAATTTATCTCTTAACCTATAAATTTATATCGATTTTTTTAAAACTTTTTTATAAAAAAACAAATAAATTAATGTAAAACATTTTAGGAATATTCTAACCTATTATAATGGATTGTGAAAGTAAATACCTTCTGTAGAGCATAAATTCAACATTTCTTAATTCTTTTTAAATGTACAAATTACCGAAATGAATTTGTCTATTATAACAAAGTATTTTTTGTTTACTTGATAAAAAAGCCCTAATAACACATTCAAAGAATCTAATTATCTACTAATTAGTTATAACTATTTTCAAAACTTATTATTATAATGCTCCTTCATGGTATTGGACCCACTTGAGCATGCATGTAATTTGAGAAAGGTGAATCCAAATTTCAAAGATTATATATGAAAGCGAGATGGAACATAAAGGTCATGGCACCCTAATCAATCAACTACTTTTGAGTTTGAGCTTTGTAATATCAATTTGGATTTACCACATTCTATCTTGAAACTACAAAACAATCATACAAATTTTCCATTAATTAATTAAATAGTAATCATAGGTATCCTACATACCATAACACATCATAGTGGAATTAATTAACCCTCATTAATTATAAGTTTAACGGCCATTAGTACTAGTCATTAATTATATTATTATATATTATTATACAAATGGGTTGTCTTGAAGGTTAAACAAAACATGTGTCCTACACTATAGGGGATTTGTTAATATAGTTGTAGGCTACCCTAGATCACTTACTTCATCTAAATATATAATTTTTTATTTCTACAAACTAAAGCCTTTGGGTCTTTATTTCGTCAAATAGAAGCCTCTTTCCATAGGACTTTTATTATTTCAAATAGGGCCCTCACCTTTCTTCGGCCAAATGTTGGTGGGAAAGTTTGGTTAGCAACTCCTTTTTGTGACCACTACTACTTATCTCTCTACACCCTAAATATGATAATAGGGTAAAGTGTCTAAAAGTGGAAAATGTTTTCTCATTAATTCATCAAATTATAAAAGTTTAAAATATGTTCTTAAATTATTACTAACATTGCCATAACTAAGTGATTCAAAAGATTACATTTTGATAATATTACTCACTTTGTGTGCCATTAGTAATTTTGTAACAAGAATTAATCCGTATCAATATTGTAATCATAATTTTTTTTATTTTCTTTAAACTATTTGAACCCTTTTTTTTATCTAAAATATCAATGAACTACACTTTTGAAGAGTTTTTTTTTTTTTAATTTTTCTTTTTTAAAAACTAATATGATAATTGTATATATTTTTAAGAATCAAAATGATATTTTAGCATGTGATGATATTAACATGTTAGGTGAGTTAAAAGGTGATCAAAGTGTAAGAAATATTTTAATACGTCACTATCACAAGAAAATCAAAAAATTAATTTTATAAATAAAAAATAATTAATTACTATTTTATAGACTAAAAAATATTGATATCTAAAGTAGTTTCTATTATTAATAAAAAATTATAAACTAATTTCTAAATTTATATCTAATTAGCTACCAAGACTTTGCTTTCATTCTAAAGTTAATAACTAAAATATTGCTCACTAATTAAATATCAATTTAGAAACTAGTGTATAAATTTTTATTAATAATAGAAATTACTTTAAATATCAATATTTTTTAGTTTATAAAATAATATTTAACTTATTTAATATAGTAATTAATTTTTTTTATCTTTAAAATTAATTTTTATTTAATGATTTTCTAATAGTGTCTATATTCTCACATTTTCTATCTATCTGTATTTTGTTTTTTATCAACAATAAAAATGAAATAAAATGGGAATACTAAAGGTACTCTAACCCATATAAAAAACCTCACACAAGGTATAAATGTTGGTATCACATCATAAAACTACATGATACCTAACCAAAAAAATCTAAAAAAAAAACAAGATACAATCACATGCCAAAAACCCTAAATATTACAGGAATGAATTTATGACCTGAATACTGGCAAACAATACTTGATAAGAAAATAGTTTCTACTATGGTATGCATTTTCTACCACTGCCCTTCACCTTTGCAAATAAATTAAGCAAAGATTTTCCAATCCTGCAACAACACAAAAAGAACAAAAGCCAGTAACATGTTCCAAACCCAAAGTCTAATCCTCCCATATTTCATTCATATGATCAGTAAATGTGCATAGAGAAGAGGTTCAATCAAAGGGATTTAAACATGCAATCAAAATTAAGCACCAATCAGAATAAGAAAAGTTTGTATTAGGAAATTTATGATTCATTTATGCCCAAGCCTTAATTTGTGTCACAACACCACTTTACCATTAAAAATCACATTGTTTATGTGGTTCCAAATTTTCCAAATGAATGCTACCCACATACATCTCCACATGTTATTTCTATTATAATTCAGCCGTATAATATCATTATGAACAAAGTGTTGTTCGACCATATTACTATGTACAAATACCCTTCTTGTCCAAAGATCACACATATATCATACCTTAGAGGCCACCTTACACATGAAAAACATATGATTTATATTCTCTTATTGAGAACCACACATCACAAATGTTCCATTACCAATCACAATGCCCCTATACATTGTTATCACAGGTTGTTATTTTTCCATTAATGACCCTCCATGCAAAAAAACTGTGTTGATGGGAGTGCCTTTGTTTTCCAAAATATATCAAAATTAAACTACAACAATTGGTTTGTGTTAGGCATTGGATTAAAATGTCTTGATTTTGCAATATATGATCTAGATGCATCTTCCTTGTGAATGTTAAAAGATACAGTATGTAATTCATTGATAAACATAACCAAACTATCATTTTTCCATTGAAACCATTCTCTTCTCCATTCAATCTCCCATTATCACTTATTATCACTCCATTTACCAAACTAGTCCATAGTTCTTTCTTTTTTAAGTGAGCTTAATATATTCTTGGATATCTATTTTTAAGGGTATCACTACCAATCCCCTTGTGAGACCAAAATATGAAATTTTATTTCTTTTTCCTATACTCCAATCTCTATTCTTGTCAAACCAATTATTTATACATGCCCACATAATTTCTTAATATCTCTCCACCAGTATGAATTGAATTGAATAATGTATATAAGGAAACTTAAAGAAATTATCAAAGGATGAAAATTATATAAAACTAAATGTGTTCATCATTTGTTTCAATGGAAAATAGCTATTCCATAGGGATCTATTTTTAGGCAGTATGCTAAGAACATGTATTTCTAAAGTCAAAGTCGAGTGCCGTGGGATGTTTTTTAATTACATTCTCTTTCTTTCTTTTAGTTTGTCAAAAATGACATGCTGAGGAAAAAAACAATGTTTATTCTTCCTTTAAAAATTTCTAAGAAAATGACATGATTAATCAATTACAGGAATTAAAAGTACCTACAAAATCTCTTCTCATTAACACGCTTTCTAGATAGTAATATTTATATATATATATATATATATATATATGTATGTATGTATGTATGTATGTATATATATGTTAATATTAATGTAATTCTCATACAGTTAAGAGATTTTGGATTCATTTATCACTGATTACTGTCTTTCAGGAAATGGTAGCATCTGATAGAGAAAAAAAAAAAAGAGGACATGAGTGGAAGGTTCTAATGATCTTAAGAGGAAAACAAAATATATTATTATTCACCGATGCAGTGTTAGATAAGTTATGACTTATACTACAAATGTTATTTACCAAAAATATAATAAAATTATTAGCCTGTATTTATTGACCTTATCAAGCATATGTGAAGTCATAAATAAAATTGCATTAAATTTTTTTTAATAATGTAAAAAGTTTTTTTTTTCACTTGTAAGATCAAGTGTTACATTTGATTGTCAAATTTACAATTTCATTGCTTTTAAACAAAATAGTTAAACTATTAATAGTTTGTAAAACATATTTAAATGTAAATATATTTTTTAATATTATAATTTATAGAAATTACAATAGTAAAAAAACTAATAATATGTTATAAGCAATCTATGTATTTTTTTAAAAAATTTAATATTATTTGGAATCATGTATAAAAAATTTCCATTTATGAGAAAAAAAATACCTAAAATTGAATCAATTTAATAAAAAATTTTACATTGACGATTAAAATAAATATAAAAAGTATCTTATTCAACATTTTACGTTTTATTCTTTCTTGATAAAAAAAAAAAAGTTGTCTTCTACCTTCATTATAAAGTTAACCATATAAATAGAACACATTATACGTCGATTCCTAGTCACATTGAAACTCGTTTATTTTCTAAATAAGTGACATCCAAATCAACTTAAAAAATTCTAAAATTAACGATATAATTTTTTATTATTAGAGTGGTAGTTTAATAGTTTAATATTCATTGGTACCAAAAGTACATGTGATTATACTAGATTGATAAAAAACAGTGAGAAATGATCATGTTAAAGTAACTTTAAAATATTTGTTACTTTTCATCTTTATTTTTTATTAAATTAAAAATAATGATAAAGATGAAAATGATTTTTTAAATTATTATTCAATACAATATATTTTTCTTACATGGGATAGATAAACAGAAAGTAGATTACTCACAAATGATCCTAAAAAATTTGAAAAGTATGAATTGTTTTGAAATGCAGTGAATCATGCAGTGATGTCTTCCACCTTTTTCTTTTGCAAGAGACTATGCCATCAAAAGAACCCTACACCCTACCCTGCCCCCATTAACACTGTAGCTTATGTTAATTAGGATTTATTTCAATTCTTGCACAAATTTTATACCAAAACCATTTCTCTATATATTCAAAACTTTATGATAATATTTTGCTCTAAAAAAGTAAAGATTGGTCATCTTCTACACGCACTTGTGCAGCTACTTCCACATAGAACCACTTTAATTTGTCAATATAAATTAGACACCTCTAACACTCTCAATTGTTCAAATGGTCAGCCAAAACAAATACGTATACTAAAAAAATTTATTAAATAATAATCAAATTTAGAACTAAAAATAATTAATCACTATATTAATTAAATTAAATATTATTTTAGAAATAAAAAAATATTTGTATCTAAAATAATTTATATTATTAATAAAAATAAAATAATTTATAAATTGATATCTAAATTAGTTACTAGTTTTAATTATTAATATTTTAATTATAAAAATTAGTCTCTAAAAGTAATATAGATAAATTTAAAATATAGAATGATAAATAACTAAAATCTTGGTAGTTAACGATTAGATATCAATTTAAAAATTATTTTATAAACTTTTATTAATAATAGAAACTAGTTTAGATATTAATAATTTTTTTAATTTATAAAATTATTTTTAATTTAATTTAATAGTAATTAATTAGTTTGAGTTTTAAGAGAATTGTTGTTTGAACCCAAGAAAAGTCTTCATGCCTTAAAATTCTCTTTTAATTTAGTTAAGCAAAGAAGCAAAATCAAAATGGTGAGACACTAATGTTGATGGAAGCAATTAATTGAAATTATTTGGTGAAGAAAACAAAATACATATTTGGATTTAGTGCATGAAGCAGCCCACGTGTAATGAAGATGAGAAGGGTGAATTCCCATAGCCAAAAATGGAGATGCATGTGTTGAAAGAGAGAGTTAAGTTACTTCTAATGGGGGTAACCAATAATAGTAAGGATCGTACCATTCCCCATGCATTTATTCAAATTACTGTTGTAAAGAAACTTTGTATGAGTCAAAAGCCCCCAAAGTTTGAAACGATTCATATATTGTTCATTCTTCATTTTCTTAACTTTGGAAATAACTATGTTTTTGTTTTAAATTTTCCATGTGAATCTAATTATTCTCGTGTTGGTTAAGAGGTTTTATCTTTTAATTTTACCATTCATCAATTGATGTTTTGGCATTTCGTGAAGCTTCATAGTAACAATATATAAATATATTTTTGTAATATGTAAAATATTATACCGTTAATCGATGTAATATAGTTTTTTTTTTATAAATTTATTAAAATATAACACAACATTTATTGTTGTTCATACATACTATTAGTGATACACAAGTAAATACCGTAATAACCACAAGTCTAAACATAAAAACAAAAATAAGAAATGCACTTATCATCAAACATAAAATCCATATTTTCATTTCACATCATTTACTGCGCAAACAACATGATCTAGTAAAAGATGATTCTTTAAAAAACATATAAAAAT
This sequence comes from Phaseolus lunatus, assembly GCA_013389735.1. Lineage (NCBI taxonomy): Eukaryota > Viridiplantae > Streptophyta > Magnoliopsida > Fabales > Fabaceae > Phaseolus > Phaseolus lunatus. Next base: position 7,604,997 of record CM023867.1, read on the forward strand.
TTCTCTAAATCTAAAATCACAAATCTGAGAAAAGAAAGGCCCAACAAGATACCTTTAGAAAGCAAAGCGTCTTCCTTGACTTTGCCAACTATGTCCATGGGCTCAATCTTGAGATCGAAAAAGAGTTACCAAAATGAGAAAAAAAAGACAACACAAAATGCAAATATGAAGAAAAGAGAAGTGAAGAAAGAACGGTGGAGGAGGTGGTGAGCGGTGCCAGCAGCAGTGGTGAGCGGTGCCAGCAACAGTGGTGGAGAGCAGTGGAGACAATGGTGGAAAGCGGTGCCAACAGGAGTGGAGGAAGAGGTGCAAAGCAATGATAGAAGCGAATCCGAACGGTGACAACAGCGTGACAACGGTGGTGGAGGCAAAAGCAAAAGAAAAATAACTTTAAGCTCGTGTGAGCAGTGAAAGCGCAAGGCAAAAAGTAGGGTAAATAAACATATTACATCGGTTGGATTAACAAACTAATGTAATATGTTTGTCTAGCACCAAAATAAGTTTTTTAAAACTTTATTTTTAACTCTAAAAAGAACATATTATAATATATGTCCATTATTTACAAAAATGTCACTACGTTTTCATTTATTTAATTTCTTGATACTCTGATCTTGCTACGTGATACTCTAATTTTGTTACATGATACTCTGATTTTGTTACATAATATTATCATTAAATATAATTATGCATAATGAAAGCTATTAAAAATCAATATAAATTGTCCATCTTTATGAAGACCTATAAATAGACCACCACATTCATAGAGTAATCTCAACTCATATTTTAATTTTTTTTTTTAAACACTTAAGGTCATATTACACCGGTTGGATGGTGTAATATGTCTAGCACTAAAATAAGTTCTTTAAAAACTTTATTTTTTAACTCTAGAAAAAACATATTACACCGATTGGTCCTTACAACCGATGTAATATATCCCAAATATTTACAAAAATTTTACCGCATTTTTATTTACATTGATTATCAATTAACCAACTTAATATGTTGTGGTAGTATATGTTTTCTGCACTAATGAGTCTAAATTTTAAATTTTCTTGGATACTTGTAGTAAGAAAATTATTGGTATGAGTCATTAGCAACTTACAAACGGATTTTCAATATGAACTAGAATGTTAAAATATTTCATGTTGAATCATCGCTGATATGGATGTTTTCTTACTGAAAAAAAAAAGATTAGTAAAGACTCATTCCAATAATTTTCTTATTAAAAGTACTCAAAAAATCTATAATTTGGACTATGAAAAAAATAAATTTCACGTTATAATACAGAAAAACATATTTAACCAAATATATTAAAATTCAATTACAATATAGAACAATGTCTTTTAAAAAAAAAAAAATCTTTGATAGCTACTCCCATGAATTAATTTTCAAGTTATATGAGAAATTTATATTTAGAAAACAAAGGAAGTTGTTTTATTATAATTGGCCCTTTCAAGGAATATGTCACTTCCACCTCTTCATTTTTGTTATTATCATTGTTACTTTATAGCTGAAAGGTTATCACTGTTTTATTTGGTCACTTTCTTACATTTTCTTATCAACAGCATGCAAAATGCTGGAAAAAAGCCAAGCAATAGAACTGAAGAGGATTTTTTTTATATATATATAAAAAATTTGTATAAACGTTTTTATAATTATGAGAGAGACAAAAGTGAGATATAAATATCAAACAAACTATGAAAAAAGTTATGCATGCATTACATAGTGTTAAATTAAATTTAAGATTTTATATAATCAACTTTAGATCATAAATATTGAGTGTTACTCTGCATGCCTCCAACATTTTTTTATTCAGAGTTCCATTAAACTGACTAAAGAAAGATAGTTATCAGATAGAAATAACAATGTCTTCACTATTCCTATTCCCTTCGTACGTAATTAGTTAGGGTGAAGAATTCATAGTTGATAATCTCATGTGTCTCTTTTGTCTAATAATAATGATTGCAATTACATTATTCTGAAGAAGACCTTACTTATTTACTGTTATTTCTATTTAAGGATTACTCTCGAATTGATAACAGAGAAAAAATAAATGTCTGTATTAGAAATATATTTCTGAGTAAACAACACTTTTATTAATAGAAGAAGAATATTGACATTTTTATTAACACAATATTTTAAAATGGAGAGTTAGAAAGTAAGTAACTAAAACATGATTCATAGTGTAGCATGTATTTAGCATGATTATAATAAAAAAAATCACATTGATCCGTTTTAAAAAGTATCATAATAGAGGACAAAAAGAGAGTGGTTTAAATCTAAAAAATAAGAATGATATGAACATGTGCATGTTAATTAGGTTTTAAGAATGTTGGAAATGAATATGCAATAGTGAGACATGACATATATAACGGAAGTAAAGAGATATTATGATAAAATGGAGAGAGGGGGTGTAGGATTTGGGAACAGTTGAGGTTTTGGCTTTTTCTGTGCTTTTTTCCAACCCCACACAGTAACTTGGACTCCTTCTTATAAAACACCTTCAACCATCTTCCCAAACCCCCTAACTCTCTCAATCCACTTTTCTCATTCCCCTTTCACTTTCTCTCTTCCAACAACTCCGATTCTAGTTTCGAGATTCCAACACACACATGGACAACCAACGTAGTCCTCTTCTCAGTTGGGCTTACTACTGCCACGGAAAGGTAAAGCCTTGATTTCTTTTTTGTTTCCTTCAAGTAGAAAAAAAGTGTAATGCCCCCTGTGGACTAATTCGTGACATTATTGCATAACTGTGATGACACAGTCAATGGAGGAGCTGAAGCAGTCCCTGATGTGCACCACTCTTGAGCTGGAACAAACGAGAGCAAGCGTGCAAGAGGAGCTGAGAAAGAGAGACGATCAGCTTCTCACCCTGAAGGAGCTCCTCAATAAGGTGATAAGAGAAAGAGACGAGGCACAAGAGAAATGGCAGAGACTGGTGTTGGAGAAAATGGTTTTCCAGCAGCAAAAGCAGCAGCACCAGACAGCCCCTGCGTCTGGGATTTCCAGCATTGAGGATGAGCCCAGGAGAGGGATTGACTCCAACAATGGGCTGTCATCATCAGATTGTGAAGAAAGCATTGTTTCCTCTCCGGTCGTGGAGCATTTGGGTCAGGCCCCCCATGTGGGTTGTGCGCAGCCACAGTTGCCAGAGTCAATGATTGAGCTTATATCACCAGATAAACCTTTGCCAGAGAAGGGTAAGCTTTTGCAGGCAGTGATGAAAGCTGGTCCTCTCCTTCAGACTCTGCTCCTTGCGGGACCACTCCCTCAATGGAGACACCCTCCACCTGCTCTTGAGTCCTTCGAGATTCCACCTGTCACCATTCCTTCCCCGCAGGCACAGGCACAGGCACAAGGGCAAGCACAATTCCTCCACCAAGACTCCTTCACCTCCAACTGCGGGAGAGTCAGTAGGAAAAGGGTTTTCTGTGAGGGCTCTGATTCTCCCACGCAGACCAAGTTCCAAAGGATTGTACTCCACTGACTAGTACTACAAGTATTACTGTTACCGAGTCAGTTTTATTTATCCTTTTTAGTTTTTAGTTTTTAATTTATAAGATGATTTAAAGGTTAGGTGTTCGATTCGACTGATCTAGCATATGTACAGTGGTTTGTTTTAACTCGGTGGGAGGAAAAGAGCTGAAGGAAAAAAATGTTTGATTTTGGGTTTGTGGTGATATTGAATGAAGGATTTGTCCTTGGCTGGCATTGTTGCCCTTTTCACATTCTCCTTTTGTTTTGTGAGGTGAAAGGGTGGGTGACTGAAATTGTAATGTAACTAGGATAAAGTAGTGCAGGAAGAAGTGATGAGTGTGAGTGTGGGAGAGAGAGGGGGGTTGATGTGTAAGATCACATCAAGAATTAAAGGGACGGGTGATTGGTTGTGTAGTCGTTGGGGTTGGGAGATGGTGTCGCCAACCACCAAGGGGGACGGCCATGAGCTCTGCGTGTAGGGTTTGGTGGACCCACAAATCAGAATCAGGATCTATTACTGGTGTGGTGTATGATTATATTAAGCTTTTTTGGACAAGTTATCATTATTCACTTCTAATCCTATTTCTTCTCTTTTTTCTAACTAAACTAAAGCAAAGTCTCCTTTGTGGTTCTATTATATGTAAATGTATGTGTGTATCTTCTCCCACTCTATTAATCTCAATCTGTTTATCATTCCTTTCAAAGAGGCACAAGAGCAGTTCATTCTGACCAATGCATCTCGATGTATGAAAGCATGACAACCAAAGGGAAAAATCATCCACTCTACCAACATTATGGTATACAAATTTTTTATAATAACAATCTCAATCTGTTTATCATTCCTTTCAAAGAGGCACAAGAGCAGTTCATTCTGACCAATGCATCTCGATGTATGAAAGCATGACAACCAAAGGGAAAAATCATCCACTCTACCAACATTATGGTATACAAATTTTTTATAATAACAAAAAGTTGTTTCCAATCTATATTGTCACGTTGACAGCTTATCCTCCTAATTCAGCGTATGCCATCTCTGTTCGAGTGCGATTATTTTAGAAAATCCTTCTAGTTATCAAACTATCAATAGTTGGGACCAATTTTGAAGATGTAACTATCCAAGAGAAGGATGTCAGCGTCACATTTCATACTAAGTGTAGCCATGTTCTATAACAGTGTGAAGGTCAGGTCAGTTCAAGGGAAATCACATGGACAGTCTTCTTCAAAGCAGACAGGTAGAATACAGAGGCTGCAAATTTTCGGCTAAAAATACTGCGTAGTGCATGTATTTTTCAAATGTAAACTTTATCCAGCACGAGGCCCTGTTTCTATTGAAGAACCTAATATTTTCTGGCATTTTGACCACGGATTATTCCTGTGTACCTCTCTTCTGTTGCGAGGTTAGTGCCAGCTATAGGAGGCTGGTTTCTTAATCGAAAAATCAAAATAGAATCGACGTTACTTTCATCTAGCTAGCTGTGTAATTAATTAAACATTACATCAATGCATTCTTGCCGGTGACGGCAAGAAGGAAGTCCTAGGAAACACGCTAAGCCTCTTCCGAACGGTGAACACAGGCTGCGCAAATGACGCGACACGTGCCTTACAAGACAAGAAATATTGAAGCTTTGGTCAACATTAGGCCGAATAAGCCAAATTAAAACAACTCATTCCACAAGGTTAACATCTCATATAGTTTTAGCCAAACAAAGGCCAGGCCCATAGTTATACGTTGGGCCAACAAGTAACCCCGTCTACGTTCAGAGAACAGAATATTAACAATTGAAATTTCAAAGATATTAATCATTTCCAGTCTGCAAATAAGAAAGAAAATTCAAGGATTAAACAATGCCGCAACCTCTCCCAAAGGAGTGTAAAAGTATCAAAGAAATGTTAGAAACGAAAAACAGTTTGGACCAATGGCAGAACCTTAAACTGGGATCAAAGTGGAAAGAGTTAAGGGTCTTATTCCAAAGAAGATGGAGCACTTGAAGATGAACACTTATTCTAAACATTAGGCATATCTCACTTGCCTATCTCCTTCGTCCTTTTCTCTAATCATATTCAATCTTATCTTCCGAGTCAGATCAATTAGATTTTTCCAAAACAGCTTCATCTACAGTCAAAAAGAAACTTCAATACAACAGTTTTACAATTGTAAATGGAAGACATGTGCCATGCTCAGTAATTTGACACATGGACTAATATTGAGAAGGGTTTCGTCAATGCTAACAGCCTTAACTACATCATCATGTTACAAGAACAAAACAGAATTGTAGACAAGAATTAACATGGTTTAAGCGCAAATGTCTACTTTTGGGGCCCTCCATTAGCTTCTCCCACGTTGTACATCGAATTTTCAGATAATGTTAATACGCAGTCATGCTCTCTAACCTAAGCTTAGGTGAAAATTCACATACACATTTACTCTCATGCGATCATCAGGCATAAAACTGAGATTTTATATTTCAGCAAGAAAAAATTTCCCCTCAATAATCTTCTTCATCTTCGTCATCTTGTTTGTTCGCTTGATTGTGTTTTTGAGCTTTATACAACTCAGCAATCTGCAAAACATGAACATGACCAAAAATAATCAATTTGAGTTCCCATTACTATTTTTTCAATCTTCTATCATATTGCTGGTCAGATAAGGTAGATTGCACTTTACCTGCTCAGCTGATGTGGCCTGTTCAGGAGCTTTGTCATGCCGGAGTCGAACTAGTCGTGGAAATCGAAGAGATATGCCCTTCAAAGAAAAATGTAGAAATGCCACCAAAAAAGTTAAATACAGCTATTATTAACAATTAAACAATGTTACGCATCAAGTCATTCTATTACCTTGTTCGGATCAACTATGCCTGCTGCAGCACGGTGGACAGGGCTAATGGTCAGGTCTGCCGCTCTCACTTCCCACACCTGAGTGAAATAAGGTAACAGATAACTAAATACATAAAAAAATGCTACAATGAGCATAATACAATTTTATTGGATAAAAATATATAATTAAAAAGGATTTCGAAAGCTAATTTCAACTCCAGTGGCATGATTGTTCTTGAGAACCAAAGAAGACGAGATTAGAGTAGATTGTTGGTAAGTTAAAACAATTTGAAAAAAATGAAACATACTACCATTTTTCACTTATTTATATTTGTCTTTCTATTTCTTTTTTATTTCTCATCAACCAATCATCTTCAACTTTTTATTTTATTTCTTATATATTTCCAATTTTCTATTTTATTTTCATCGAACCTGTTTCGTTCTTCTCTACAAAATACAACATACGAGCTGTCACTTTCACCGCTTATTTAAAAATTGAATTGCCATAAATCTAGAAGCTTACTAGACTGTTCCAGGAATTATACAAACAGAACATGATCACGTTAGTTAACTATGCACCCATTATCCTTCCTCCCCACCGTAATTAGTAAAAACCAGTGAGATAAGAGAACTCTATAATGATGATAGGCTACAGCACAATTGGAAAAGAAAATAATGAAATCGTCCAGAAAAGTCAGGATAACTCTCACCTCACTGGCTTCAAACCAGACATCAGGATTGATTGTTTCTCCAAATCTATAGTATGACTGAAATCAAAGAGCGAGATGAAATTAATTTGAAAAATATCAAGCATGACTAGAAAAGGATAGGAGTGAACGAAGAGGCTGGGACCTTTGGCTTGGAAATCACATTAGAACGAAGACTGGAAGAACGTTCTACAAGATCAGATTCTGCGAATCCCGTTCCTGCCCACCATAACAAGAAGATTAAGAGATTACTGAATGAAATCGGCAGTGACTAAACAAAATTAAAATACTAACCAATCTTGCAAATACTTTGAAATTCTTCATTATTGTTGTCATAGCAAGCCAAGAGGAAGGCACCATAAACTCCTACAAGACATGTCACTATTTCATTTCAAACCGCTCTAAGCTAACGGTTCACAATAGCAGTGTATCTAAATCCTGAGGGCATAGCCTTCTTCATACATGATGTTAAAACGATGAGTAAAATAAGCAGCATCACATTAAAGAGTACACTTCATGATCACCTGTACGTTTTCCACGTCCGTGGAAAGCAGCAATAGGTACCAAATCTACAGAGTCCCCTAAACTGCAAACTAGAGCCAATAAGCAAACAGAAATTCATAATAAAGAATTAAGAAATATGAATGTCAGAACACACATCCTTACTTGTCCATATAATCTTTCTTCAGTTTTAGCCAGTTGAGTGATCGCTTGGCAGGTTCATATGTAGCATCCTCATTTAATGTTTTAATGATTAATCCCTCACAACTATGAATCAAGAGACACCAAATATCAATGACAAAATTCTCATTCAAATTATAGCAAGAAAACCAAATTTGAAACATCTGTGAATGTCGGACAATAAACAATCAAGAGTCAGTTTGCTTTACCAGTTTCTCCTGATCGGTAAATAAAGCACATCCACATAAATCCTTGTCTAACATATCATTAACGATCAAGGTGATTGAATGGAAAAAGAAACACACTAAGTAGTCTAATATTCTTCAATGCCTATCAAATATTATTAGTAAATCTCATTGAAATAATTTGAAGAGTATCATACATTGTGCAGATATTATGTACTATTTTAAACTCGAAATTAACTAGAAGAAAAAGTGCACCTAGCACCAACAGCTTGGTCAAGAAAATTTTGTATCTCCTCAACATCATTTGAAGTTAATGCTGTTGCAAACTGAAGAAATCCAGATTCTTCCTCAAAAGAGGCATAAAGATGCTGCAGACAGATGACAGATACCCATCAATAAGTAGCTCTTATTTGTATAGAAGCCCGTGATTAATTGAATAAATTCATGAATAAATAGCATTCAATCAATGCTATGAAAGAGATCAATTGGTTTCCCTACCTATTAGGACTTGCGCAAAAGAACCCAACCTAAGAAACTACTCCATTAGGTGGAAGAGTCTCAATGCTTAAGTATTGTTAAAATTATGATTGTATGGTATTGTACGGTTTTCATAAAGTCGTATTTTAGGTGTATGTACCAAGCCTAAGGGTTGAGTGTTATAGGATATACCTTTTCCTCATAACTGTTCTCTCTTTCATATGTGTGTGTGTCTATATATATATATATATATATATATAATCAGCCATGACAATAACTCACTGATTTTTACTGCATCCAAATTCAAGTTAGTATCAGAGCCCTGTTGTCTCCGGCCACCGTCTGAAACAGTTTTGTCTAGCAAAGTCAGGGGTTTGGTGTGCCTCAAGGAGAACCCAACCCCGGTATTGACATGACCAAAAGATTAGTTTATGCCCCCCCCCCCAATCCCAGTCAGTCCTTTATCAGGCACATGTGTCCATGTGCCCACCTTCTTGACGTGGAATCACACCGGACCGCTGTCATTTGTCTTGTCGGCATCTTCTGGTCACATTTCTTGACACCAAGTTTTCAAATGAGTACCAGAGTATGAGACTTAAATTTGAAAAATCCAACCATTAAGGTCAATATTGTTCGGGACCAAGTGTTTCAACAATTTGTATTTCTCAATCAGTGATTTGTGGGGTAATAGTTGACTCAACTCAAGTGCCTCTGATAATTTTTCTGGTCCGTCAACTCTTTCACATGATTCATTTCAGATTGGCCAATTGCTCTTATGAAAGGTATTTGTTCCACGCTTAATCCATATCCTATATATAATTTTTCAATTTATCATCATCATTGTACTCTTTTGTTATTTCTTTGTTCGCCACCATTGTTCCTAAAATTATTAATGAAACACTTGATCAGCCAGGATGGCAACAAGCCATGATTGATGAAGTGCATGATCTAGATGGGTCTATGTTGTTAAAATTGGACCTAGTGATGAAGTTGATCACCTTATAGCTTGATTGGTGGCCAAATAATATATACAAATTTATAAACTTGAATAACCGCTAGGTTTTTTCCTTGCAATGGTTGTTATTTTTCATTGGCCACTTGAACTTCACATTAAAATGTTTTCGTTCATGGTAATATTGAGGGAATTTACTCGGAGCCACCTATTGGATTTGTTGCCTAGGGAGAGTCTTGTTTAGTGTGTAAATTATGTTACTCTCTCTATGCAGGTGTTTGGATTGAAACGAAGTTGGATAGATCATTTACTTTTCTACAACCATACTTCTCCTGGGAAGTGTGTCTATCTAATGGTCTATGTTGTTGATATAGTTATTAAAAAGAATTATACCACTAGGATCTCTTAGCTAAAGTTGCAGTTATTCAATCATTTTTCAAACTAAAGATCTTAGTTATCAAAAAATATTTTCTAGGTATTGAAGTGGCTTAATCAAAGGAAGGTGTTGTTATTTCACAAAGGAAATATGCTTTTGACATTCTAGAGAAGATAGGGTTGGCAAATTGTAAGTATATTGATGTTTCGATTGATCCAAATCAAAATTTGATGGGGTACTACGGTGAAACTTTTTCAAATCTAGAAAGAAATAGAAACTCGTTTATCTCATTATTACTGTTGAAGATCTCACATCGACTAAAGATAAAATAGGGACAAATCTCACCTTATTGAGTCAGTGTTGTGAGGTTAAGTTAGGCTTTAAACACTACTCCAATAATTACAAGACTTGATATTTGTCGAAGTTGTTAGACAATTCATGAAGAATCCTCGCAAGTTTTTTGGGTTGAGCTCTCCTTGTGTGCTAAGTCCTAACAATTGGTGTTTTTATTGAGTTAGACTACAGAATATCTATAGGTTGGATTAAGGTGAAAACAAAATATTATTGATGTCAATCCTTAAAAGGGGTGACAATTTTAGGAGTCCCACATTGAGTAGGGTGAACAACTTAATATGATACTTACTTACAAGGAGGTTCCTCTACCTAATGGACTAGTCTTTTAGGTTGGACTTCCCTCTTGTGCTTAAGCCTTAACACTACCAAACTAAAAATTGTATCTCAAAAACTGGATCAGCATTTAGGATTACAACTTTCAGCCTTCTCTATCAGGGACTAAGCTACTTAATAAAGAAAAAAGAAACATGAAACTGTTGGTAGAACAAAGATAAGAGTTGGTACCTCTCTACGGACTCTGAGGTTTTCCTGAAGAAGTTCTTGGCCATTTAGATACAACAAATCAAAAGCAAATACGCAAACATTAACCTTTATATCTTCAATTTCTACTTTCTTGCGAGCTCGAGTAGTAAGAGTCTGTCAAAAAGAAACATGTTCTTGAAAGAGTAAAAGAGAATTTAAATGTGAAGTCCTTGATAACATGTCATATATAAAGCCAGGTCATAAATGTAAATGCAATCTTCCATTATAAGGGATATATAGATGAGCAGATAGCTACCTCTGATACATGTCCTATCTCTTCTATTACAAAGAACTTTCTATGTATTGGTTAAAATAACATTCTTTTCTTCGTTCAAGTCACATGTCTAACTATCAAATACTAGTACTAAAATATCCAAAACCGAAAACTTGTGTCACCAAGATAGGTAAAACAACACTAGCATAACATGCCAAAGGACTTAATTTTGATCAACTGCCAGTAGAAAAAGGTTTCTGATAATGTACTGAAATCCAAAAAGAAAAACAGCATTAAGATTACCTGGAAAGAAAGAAGCTTCCGTGTTGTGCGGTCATATGCAACAATTTCACAATCAAGAATAAATGAAGATACACCTGTTTTCTTTAACCTGTTCACTGACACAAAATGGTCATACAAGTGTTTGTTTTACTAAATGCAACTTCATGCTGTTAAGAAGTGTCCTACCCAAAAAGACTGAACCAGACCTCAAATTTATCCTTCCTAATAAAGCTCCTTTTTTTTACCTTGAAACTGCAGCAGCAACATCAGGGAACTTCTCAGTGTTCCGTTCTGCTTGTCTACTGTAAATCTCAACTGAACCATTCTCCAGATAATGTATCTGTTTCAATGCAGATAATGTTATTGAACATAGTTAGTATCATAATAGCTATGTTTCTGATGGAAGATTTGACCATGAAGTATCACCTGGGCACGCTCTCCATCATATTTGTATTCACAGGTAAACTCCACATCCTGGAATTTGTTTAGAATTTCAGTTACACTTTTTGCTGCCTTTGACAGCATAGGTCTAATTGGAACACCAGGAGTAAATTTACAATTCTTTGGAAGCATCCATAGACCCTCCGTAAGCAGTGCAGATATTATTTTGTCATAGTCAGGAAGAACAGAATAGACTTGTTTAACAATATTCGAAGCCTGTTGCAAAATGAAACCAGAAATAAATATATACTTATACATATATTATACACACACACACACACACAGATATATATATATATATATATATATATATATATATATATATAAAATAGGAAAGGAAATATAATGAATTTCTGCCTAATGTTTCCTAAAATGCAGAATAGTGAAAAGGTGGGTGGTATCTTCACCAGAATTCACTGATACCAACACTACAGCAGCAGCACCCTACCCCCAAAATTTAGTTCTGAAGCACTTCAAATGTTTAAAACCCAAAGCGCATATGCTATTCAACCTGAACTCACAAGACTAAGCCATGTAAACCAATTCACTCTTATACCATATTTCCCAGTTCAATCACATTAGCTTACCTTATCTAAAGGAGACTGAATTTCAGGAGGTGGTTTAGAGTGTTCTTCAGTGTATGCTGCAGCTTGGCCTAGTGCAGCCAATAGAGTTTGCTCTGCATAACCAATTCGCAACTTCGCCTAGAAAACAAGAACAGGATGCAATTAACATGGAGAAGTAAGCCCACCAGATCATTTCAATAAAGAATTAAAATTTCAACCTGAAGCAATCGAATCAGATATTGAGGTTCACACTCAGTTGCAGCAACAAGAAGTGCCTTGATATGGTTCTTTTTTTTCTCTTGACTGTCTTTTCCAGATTCCTGAACACATTCAGAAATAAGAAAAAGTAACAGCATAATTTAGCAACATTCAGTTGTACACAAAAAGGTGTTCAAATCCGACAACAAATTCCTGCTTTATTCTCTTACAGCACATACACCCAGCCATACTAACTTCCAACATGGCCACCAAACAGATGGCAAGAAATTCAAAGATAAAAACAAACGTATATATTTAGTAAGCCATGGCTTCAGCAAAAGATACAGAAACGAACCTCCTTCCCAGGCACATTATTCTTGTACAGCACATTAAACTCCAAAAAACATCTAACCATAACAGAGAATAAAAAAATGAGCTGAAAATGACTGTTGTGCTCTATGCACGATATGTGATTAAGGCACCAATAAACACACTCCAAGTCTTCAATATCAGTTTACTCGGAACTTACTTTTGCCAATTCTCTCATTTTTTTTACCATTCATGCTGTTATACCACATGAGAATGCACTAAATCTGGTTATCCCAAACCAAAGGCCCATGGTCATGTTGTGCTTAGTTTTCTCAATCACTCAACGTTGTAATAATAATTTCAAATTAATCCATACATGGGTAGAACTTATAGATGCAACTTGTCGACAAAAAACTAGGCACTACTATTTAGAAAGTAAATAATATTGCAAACGTTTTGTCAAATTCCATCCCATACCCCTTCCTTTTTTAAACTCTGTACTAACCCCATTTACTTGTTTGTAATAAACATAACAGTAACAAGAAACACATTAGACCGTGTAATTGCCTATAAGGGAGATTGCTGTAGACTGGGGGATCATGTGCAATTTCAATAAACCTCGATGTAAACGTAATCTGTTCATATTTAAAACTATAAACCACAAGCTTGTGGAAAAGGCTGAGAAGTAATGTGAATAAACGAACAACCCAAATGCAGGATATTAAAAAATTCAATGATAACATACCTTAGCAATAAGGCGAAAAGTGTTGAAAACCTTCCTAATGGTCAATGCTTCAGGCTTCCACATCATAGGTTGAGACGAACGGCTCTCTTTAGCAACCAAGCCCAAATCCCCTTTTTTCTGCCAATAATAAAATCTCCTTCAGTCAAAGTCGTCTCAGCAACGAGAATGGCAGAAATACCAAAAGAGTCAGTCACCTGATACTAATTCTTAGTAAACAACTTCAGTCAAATTCATCTCAATAACAAGAATGCAAGAAAAACCAAAAGATTCGAGCACCTGATACCGACTTTTAACTAACATCTTCAGTCGAATTCATCTCAACAACAAGAGTGCAATAAAAACCAAAAAAGACTCAACTAAATTCGGGCACCTGATACTGAGTCTTAATCCACGATTCTTTTCTTCCATAGGCCTCCGCGAGCGCCTTGGAAATGATCGACTCACCTATTCCTAACTCCAACCCTTCATGAGCAGGCGCAATCCGGTTCGCGGAGAGGTAAACTATGGGAACAAGATCTTCAGGCGAGAGAAGCATCACAGTCCGCAGCATATTGCAAACAATGTCAGTGATAACAATTCTTCCACTTTCCTGAGAAATCATATCAAATGCCAAGGCGAGAAAGAGAAACGGCACTGGCTGTCCCTTCTCCCATGCAGTCACCGAAGTGGGATCGAAACTCGATGGTTTCTGCTTCAGCTGCGGAACTTGCTCCTTCAGCTCCACGGTCTTCCCGTTCGAAGAATTAGACGATGACAGTTGGCAGACCTTCCGCTGTTCCGGCTTAGCAGCTTCTTCTGGTTTAACAGCTTCTTCTGGTTTAACAGCTTGCTCCGGTTTAACAGCTTTCTCCGATTTAATAGCTTGCTCCGGTTCAACAGCTTGCTCCGGTTCAACGGTTATGGGCGGAGAAGGCAGTTTGGGATATTTGTTGTTGTTGTTGCTAGGGTTTTGTGAGGAAGTGGAGTGTGGGGATTTTCTTTTCTTGGGGGATGATGGAAGTTTGGGTGTTTGGGGTTTGGACTGGGAATTCTTCTTGGCGGCGGCGCGGGCGCCGGACATGAGGGCGTCGAAGGCGGAGGGTGGCTTGGACATGGCACGGAGAGAGACGGAGGAGAGAGACAGAGGGAAAGAGAAGAGAGAGGAAACCCTAGCAGTTTGGGAGAGATAGAAGGAAATAGGAAAAGAGGATCGAAAACACAATGCGAGCTTGAATGAATGAACCATGTAACTAATTTGAATGTCCAAACAGAGCGTGAGTGAGTTTGTTAGAGAAGCGCCAGAGACGATATAAATGGCGGGAAGAATATCACCCTTCGGATGCTCTCTTCAACCTCTACTTGTAAGCATGACACTGATACTCAAATACGGTTAAATTGAAAAATATTATTAAAATATACTAATATATTTCTTAATTTAAAAAAATTGAAAGAAATATTTATAAAAGAATCTAACAAAAGATAAATATATTTAAATTATAATGTTTGTTCATTGAAAAATATAATTTTTAATTCTGGTTCATCAAAAAATAAATTAGTAATCTCAACAATATCATTTTCATCTAATAAAAAATTATCTTCTGTAATATTTTACAATTTAATTTTCTCTTCCTTGTATTTTAAAAAATTTCTTGAGAATGAGATTACTATGGATAAATATTGTCCTTTTAGACTTATATTTATCATTAAGTGATTATATTTATATAACCATCTTCGAATGTCTTGTGTGGACAATCTGAGTAGAGTTGTACACAAGAAACAAAACAAGTTATTCTTCTTCATTCTAATTACATCCTTCTTCACGGATCACCTATTTTTCTCATCACAAATGTGGCATCGAAGCTTCTCCAAATTTATTAATAGAATTTGAGTCCATGATTTCTGACACGATTTTTCTTGAACGAGACAAGGAAGATGTTTTCTGCAATATGGAAAAACGACTATTAAGAAAAAAGATTGGATCTTTGTATAGATTTAACAATAAGGTAAATTCTTCATACATCATATCAATTTCAACTTGCACCTGATTTGCTACTAAAATGACAAAAATATCCTTGTGAAATGATAAAAATATCCTTGTGAAATAACAAAAATATCCTTGTGAAATGACAAAAATGACTTTAAATGAAGGAGGGTGTGGATAACAAAAATACTTCTGGAACCCCTTTTCCTGAATACATTTTCATATTTGGATTTCCAGAACACATTTTTGAATTCCAAAAATTCTTTTCCAGAATGCATTTTCATATTGTATTATGGAATTTCATTTTTAGAATGTATTTTTTACAGTTTGGATTTCCTTTTCCTGAATGAGATCTTAATGTTGAAATTGTATTTTTTGAATTCCGTATTTGAAAATTCAGAATAGAGGATAATTTTGGAAATTTTGAAAGATGATAAGGTGGATGTTTAAATTGATATGGTTTTGGAAGAATTTGCTTAACAATAAACCTCATAAATGATGCAGTTGTGTGGCAAATTTCATGTGGAGTGAGAAAAGTAGGGTATAGAAGGGAATAATTGTTTGAATTGTCTTGTGGGCCTCCATTAAGATGAGAGTTTCATTATATAACCTTACCTCATTTCAATTCATCATAAACACTAGACAAGTTTGTAGTTAGCCATTAATAATGATCAAAGACGCATCACACACATGTCTGCATGAAAGCAGATTAATTTATCTGAATGCAAGCCGTGTTTGGTTGAGTGTAACTTCACCAAATGTACTTCCACCACTTTACTTCAACCCCCTTTTTCAGATCAGTGTTCGTGATAACACAATTACTTTTTAAACCGAATGGTAAGTTGTTATCAGGTGTCAAGTGTTCTTATGTTAATTTCATAGATCCATTTTGCCTTGAACCAGAAAATGGAACAGAATATGCAAAAAATTATTAGCAATAAGATCAACTAGCTAATCTATGTGATGAGTCTCTAAATCCTTTTGAGATTGTTGATGACAAATAATGACATTATGTGTTGACAGCTGGTTGAATATCATTCACTAAGTATACACTCAAGTGTACATGACCATGCCTTCTCAATGCCTCTCTATGTCATGATCTTGAAGGCCCCAAAAAATTATGGATACTCATTCATATATAGATGTGGAACACTTGATTATCTAGTTAATTGGCCACTAAGGTTTGCTTATTATGGCTGATAATTACGTGTTATAATCTGCATGAGGAAGGTGATAAGTGAATGAGTGATTGATCATTTGTGATGGAGGAAATTGTTAAACAAAAAAAATCTGCACGAGTGAAGAATAACACTCTTTCCCATTTGTTTTCTTGATCCACTTTTTCAGTTTAGTTACTGATAGCATATAGGTACATGAGAGTGAACCTATCAGATTTTGTTTTCATTTGATTAGGTAATGTGTTGTCTGATTTAAGCAGTTAAAATGAAGTTCAACAATTTCATAATAAATATTCAGTGTAATTTTTGTTTGTATTTAGAAGTGAATGAAACAATATTATACATAATACCATCTTTTATTCATAATGAGAGTGTTTAACAACCATGTTTATGTGGGTAATTCAAAACCATTAAACAACCTAATTAAGGGACCTCAACTGAATAGATGAGTGTATTTAAGAGTCAACGTTGGTTTCTAAAGCTAACACTTTCAGTGGTGACTTTGATTTCGTTTGGCATCATTAACTAGGGGAAATTAAAACCTATGACGAAGCAGGTGAGGGAAGTGAAACAAATTACACCAGGGTCAAAATAAGAATTTGCCCTTTTTTTTTTCTAAGTGTAGGTGTGGGTTTTGGATTTTATAAATTTATCATTTTAGTTTCTAAATCATTAAAGAATAAAAATAATTAATATTATATTAATTAAATTAGATATTATTTTAGAGACTAAAAAAATTTTGGTATTTAAAATTATTTCTATTATTAATAAAAATTTATAAATAATTTATAAATTAATATTTAAATTAATTACTAAGGTTTTAGTAGATTATAAATTAATTTTTAAAAGATCAAGATGAAATAGATGCAATTTTTTTTCGTAATTCATGCAATACAATTCTATAGTACTTTCTACTGTAGTATATTTTTTCAATCTATCTTAATCTATCACATTAATAATATAATTCTTATACCTTATTTGAAAATAATGATACGAAATTATATATATTTTAACTTTTTCACGAAAAATATGCATTTTCAATCGTTTTTGTAACAATTGAGAAATTAGAGTTGATATTCAATTTCACTTTCATTTAAATTATACGTGAGGATAGTAAGTCCCTTTGGAGGGAACCTTTAAAAATGTTCCCTTTGTCATTCATACAATCTTATACAAATGGATAATAAAGTTGAGTGTGATAATTTTTTTTTTCTCTCATGATTTAAGTTGAAAAACTTAATATTAGTTATCGATCTACGTACTAAATATTTTTTTATTCAAATATTATAAGTGATAAGTGGTAGATTTCTAAATAACTATCTTTTTGCACTTGAGGTTTTAAAGATTTTTTTTAGTAAAATTTATGTCAGACAATATGTCATCAGGTGAAAAACAACATAAAATTAAAAAAAAAAAAGGATTGGACCAAATTCATGTAAAAAATAAAAAATAAAGAAATTTTAAAAATAGCCTAAACAATTATATTGAGAATTAAAATCAAAAAATGAAAAAAAATCAACAAAAGACAATAAGTTAAACAAAAAACATTTTATATTGTAGTTCCCATAAATATAACAGAACAATTGAACCCAAAAAATATTATCAGATTGACATTCGTTTGCATTTAGCAATGGTAATAAAATCCTATAATATTGATGCATGACACTGCCATTATTTTTTCTTTTATTGATATGTTTAGAGGTAATCTTATTGACTTTCACTCCAACTTTAGGAGGATGTCCCAGTATTCTCGAAGTTTAAACTAGTTCATCATCTTTACTTAATAATTATTCCTTGTTCATCTTTTCGTCCATAACTTAGAGACCAAACTAACTTCTTTTAAGAAAATATCATTGAATTGGATTCAACTATACCCATTGCCAAACTTGACGTACTTCCAATGTCCTTTATACCGACTTCAGGATTTAACCGTCACCAATTTGTATGTTTATAACTTTTTTTTTTCAAATTGAACAATGGTTATATTGGCTAGTATAAAATGTTGTATTTTAAAGTATCGATGAATTCCAAACTTTTTTTTTTTTAATTGTAGCATGTACTAAGTTGTCATATTTAGTAAGAAAATGTCAAAAATTTGTTTTGAGATAATGAATATTTTTTTAATCAAACTTTATTATAATTTACACTTTTAGTGAATGTATGCTCAATTTTCAAATATTGTGGTTATTTTTTTTTTATAACACTTCTGTAAAATGAAAATTACAAATATTTTTTGTAGAAGGTGTACTTCGTTAAAATTAAATTTATATTACTTAAAAAACATATACAACTTGTGAAGAACAATCTAACGTATTATTAATATAGCAACTTCAAATTATACACTTTCTCTTGGTGTTTCTATATTTAGTTATTCTCTTATTTTTTATTGTTGTATTTTTACATACTATGAATTATCCTTATTTATTGTATTTACTTAATTAGAAAATGACATTACTTTGTAATCTTATGAAAAAAACATTTATTAGTCACGAAAAAATAAAAACAAAACATCCAGAAAAAAATAAATTGTAAAAAAAGATTTTCATTATCAAATATAAAATATAAGAAGACATGTGTAAAACAATTTATTGAAATTTTTTTGATGTTCTTATTATCCCAATCACTTGTGTTTCGCAATAACATTTGCAATCATTAGAGTTTAGTCCTTCCTCTCTAATAGCAAAAGAAGTGTAGGAGTCATTAAAACTCATAAGAACCACTCACATGATTCTTATGTACTTTAACATCATACCTTGTATTACATTACATTCTAAAATAAAAACCCAATTTCCTTATAAAATTCAAATTATGACAACTTCATAAACATAGTGAGACAAGAGAGGCAAAACATTCAACACAATAAAGCTATTAACAGATTTCCTAAAAGCATCAACATTTATATCATACCAAACCACCATCAAGTGGATGAATGTCTTAGATATTTTGAACTTATGTTAAGAATTCTTGTTGAAAAAATCCAGAACACCACTTGATCTTTTTTAAAGACTCAAGTATAAAAAAACATTGAGATAGTTGTTCACCAATCCTTATCATTTTCCCAAATAGTTTACTCATTTTTCTCACAAAGTGTGTTACAATTCTCACCTACACTAAAGAGAGTGTTAAATTACCTCATGGCTATTTATTTGATTTGCATGTGGTTAAATGATATATATTTGATGCTATTTAAAACTGGGAGCATGTCATTCCCATTACTATAGATTTTCCTAATTGCAAGTATGAGCTGGCCTAGTATCCCTATTATTCCATAAGAAGATCACTCTTTTTAAAAGGGAGAAGACAATAGCAGAAATAATGTTATGTCATTCAAATCATTGTTTATAAACTGTAACAATATATAAATCTTTTCAGACATAACTACGCCATTCTTTCTAATCATATCTGTTTCTTCCTTTCTAAACATTCACTTCCAAGATCATTAAATTTTAAAAGTAAAGCTACTTTCGTAGGCTTTGGCCAAATCCTTTTCTTCCATAGTAATTGCTTTAAGTAATGAACTTATTCAAATTTAAAAATAGCAACACTTCACTAATTTTTGCACTCACATTTTCGGCAAAGTGAATATTATTTCCATGCAACTTGTTACGTTATATAATATCAGACATTTCCATAAACACAGATTTCCAAACATTTTACCAGAAAAAAGAAACAAAGTTTTGTACGACTGGGGTATATTTATGACACATTGTTAGGTGACAGAAAATTATTGGCTTACTTTACACTTTACAGCTCCCAAAATTAATTTGTAACTGCTTTAACATAAATCCATGATACAATCTATTTATGGTTTTCACTGATAAATATTGCTTCAGTGAATAAGAAATGTGGAGGTTCTGATATATTTATATTCTTTGAATTTTACCGCGCATGATTTGAAGGGCAAATATGGTAGTTTGAAAAAAGACAGAAGACGAGAATTAGTATTATAAAAGGTGGAAAAAGAACAACAAAGTCAGACAACCGAACACAACACAGCACAAGCACAAACACAAAAATCCGAACTTCTCAACCGCATCAACAAACGTCCATCAAATCGGCCAAAAACATCACCATACTATAAGGACTAAACTTACTCAAACTGAGTTCCTTGACCCACTCTTGTCTCTGTTTCATCCCCTTCCACTCCACTTTCACTCTTTCCCAACGCTTCAATTTTGGGCCTTCATTTCTACTCTCTCTTTCTCTCATCAACTTCTTATTCCGTTCCCTGTTTTTTTCATGGTAATTTTTTTCTTTTATTGCCTTATTTAGTTGTTGTTAAACGTTCCTGTTTTCAACACGCATGTTGGTCTTACCAGCTTGTTAGATCTGATTTATTGCAGTATCAGTGACGGCGGTGGAAAGTTTGAGAATCTCCACGCCGACCCAGTAACGATTTTGCGCAGAATGAAGCAAATGGAGAAATGTGGTTCCCTTTGAGAGGGTTTAAGAGGTGAGGACACGAGAAAGGTTAAATTTTTAGCGGTGGTGGGGTTGTTTTGCATGTGGAAATGGAAACGAGGATGAAGAAGTACAACCGGCAAGTGAGTCCGGAGAGGGCCAAAGTGTGGACTGAGAAGTCCCCAAAATACCACCAGAGTCTGAAGGTACCCGTGATTTATTATCTTTGCCGAAACAGGCAGCTAGAGCACCCTCATTTCATGGAGGTCCCACTTTCTTCACCGGATGGGCTATACTTGAGAGGTAGAATGAGCAATGGGAAGACAAAATTTTGTTTTTTCTTGTTGGGGTGGGGGTTGTCTTTGTTGTTTTACTTTGTGGGTTGTGGATTTTGACGGCTGTTTTGTGTGCAGATGTGATTGATAGACTAAATGTGTTGAGAGGTAGAGGTATGGCTTCCTTGTACTCATGGTCTTGCAAGAGGTGAGCAAGTTGTTGCATTTTCTTTGTTCATATTTTTACGTTGAGGGAAAGTGAAAAAGTAGAGAGAAGGGAAAAGAGAAAAGAAATGGAGACTTGACTGGTTTTGTGCCTATGACGTTTTAGAGAAGTCAAGGCTGCATTAAATTTGCAATTTAAGATAAACAACCAATATTGTTTAACTTTAGGGTATTTTTTCACCACTGGTATATGTTCTTCTTGTAATTCAGGAGCTACAAGCATGGATTTGTTTGGCATGATCTATGCGAAGATGATATAATTCTTCCAGCTCATGGAAATGAATATGTTCTCAAGGGTTCTGAGCTCTTTGATGAATCAAATTCAGGTAAATATCTTCCACAGGTGAAAAATTGTTAGGTCCTAAATGATATAAAGCTCCTGCAACCTTAGTCAATGGATTTTACTTCGCAGATCGTTTCAGTCCCGTCAACAATGTTCAAATACAAAGCGTGAAGCTGTTGCCGGGACCAGCTTCTTCCAGGAGCCATGATGAAGCCTCATCCTCTTCTAGCATGAACGGGAAAGAGACAAGAATCTCCCAAGATGATGAGCTTTCCCAAGAACAACAATCTGGTTCCTCTGATGTTTCTCCAGAGGCTAGGGCCGAAAAGGGTGATGTTCTAGGCCTGGCATTGACAGAATACAAAATTTATAAAACTGATGGACTGGCTGATGCTTCAACTCAGACTGAAGAAAATGTCAGCAGATCAAGAAGTCAGAAAACTTGTACTAGGGGTGTATCAACGGAGGATGGATCATTGGAATCTGAATGTCATGAAATATGTCAAGTTGAAGATCCACAAGTGAAAGATACTCCGCAAATCTGTAGGGATACCGTTTCTCCTCCCTCAACTTCAAGTTCCTCGTCTTTTGTGGGGAAGGCTGAAACTTTGGAATCTCTGATTAGAGCTGATGCCAGTAAAGTAAACAGCTTTAGGATTCTGGAGGAGGAGAGCATGCGGGAGCAAACCAACACGAGGCTGAAGGCTTCAAATTTGCTGATGCAACTGATCTCGTGTGGCTCAATATCAGTGAAAAATCACAGTTTTGGACTTATTCCTTCGTATAAGCCCAGGTTTTCCAGCTCAAAATTTCCTTCCCCACTGTTCTCAACTTCTTTCGTGTTGGGGGAGTTAGATTGCTTATCCGAGAATCCAAAGTTGATGAGCCTCAGATTGGAAGACAAAGAATATTTTAGTGGAAGCTTAGTTGAGACTAAACTGAAGGAAGGAAATGGACTAAATGTTCTGAAACGCTCTTCTTCCTACAGTGATGAGAGGTAACTTTTGCTTTTAAAAATTTCCCTAACAACAGTATAATTAGCACTTGCTGGTATTTTCTTAATTATGCCAGAAAAGACTAGTAATATGATAGGACTTCCTACAGAAAAGACTTCCTAATACTTATTCAGAGCTATGGAGCGTCTGATCCTTGATGTGGTAATATGATAGGAACAGTAATTAGGGTGTTGTAATTCTGTAGATTATTGTCAGATTAGACTGAAAAGCCAGACAAGTTATGTAGTGGTCCAAAAGGTGATAATGCTTGAATCTGGTCATACAAGGCTAATTGAGTTTCTTTCAAATCTGAAATCCTTTTTCCTGTTGCGTTAAATTCTCTCTCTCTCTCATTAAATGCATGATTTCATCTCTGTCAAATTTGTAAAATATCCCTCAACATTTTTTTATTAAAAAAACTATTGATCATCTTATGTACCCCTGATAATTTCATTCGTTCAATAAAATGGTTGCAAAATCTATATGTTCACACGTTTTTGTTTATTGGTGTTTGAAGCTAATAGATTTCAAACAATACATGCATGTTTATATCTCTATTTCTGATTGTGTGAGATGTCTCATGGAAATGAGGCTTCAAAGGTCCAAACAAAAAGTCTTTTGTTGCTGCTTTATGATGCTAGTGTGTAATATGAAAACTGGAATCATTGAAATATTAAAAACATTGACTAGAAACAAAGCTGGATTGAGAATCTGTGAAATAATGAAGAGACCCATTTATCATATGTTATTGTGAACTTCGTTACTACTTGTTCTCTTTCTATGTTATGAAATAGGCTCCTTTGTATATTTATCTCTGTAACATGCCACTAAAATTGACTTTGGCAGTTGGCATCATACAAATATGGTTGGTTTATTGGATTCATGTTTTTAGTGTTTTGATTGGTATCTGAATCGTGAATCAACTCACAAATGTTCAGGACATTTAAAGAACAGAAACCACAAGAAGACAAAGAGGAATCATCATCCTCAGGACATTCAAAATGCATTCCACGATCAATTAAGGCTTCATTGTCCAAGCATCCCCGAAGTGAATCCATGAGATCCCCTGTTTCTGATGGACCACGCCATTCATCAGATAGAATTGATGGCTCTGGCATATCCTCAGTGACATCTAATGGCGGAAGCAAAAGAATCACAGAACCTGTGTCAGGGAAAAAACCATCAAAGAGGATAGATTCATTTAAAGAAGAGGAGGAAGTGATCAAAATTGAAGAAAGTTAAGTGTTGACTCCATCTTGTTTCTTAAGGCTCCTAACACTATTATTATATTCATACACCTTTCAGCAACATTAACTGAAACAATTGGTTTTTACTCAACAGGCTTGCTTCAGGAGCTCGGGTTATAATCCAATCCAAACCATTTTCAGACACAGCATCTAGCAGTTGTTGAAAAATTCAAGTTTCAGAACCTAGACAACAGAAAAACTGCTGGTTTTTCAGCTTTAGTTTGAATTCAACATGATTGTATATATCTATATCTTGGTGGGTCCACGTGAGATTTTCCTAAGCTTACAAACTAAAATTATTTTGACAATTGACTCAATGCAAATGGAGCAGCTACTAGAGCAGGTGTGGTCCCAGTGGTCCATTGCCTTCAATATATATTGTGCTGGATAGAGAAAGACTGGTATTCTGATATGAACGCTGTAACTCCTGATACTTCCTTTTGCGCCCTTGCTTTTCCTTGCTTCAAATTATTGATTACTGCAAACTACCTAGCTTTCACCTTCAAGAGCGACAGGTGCAGAAAAAAAAAACCTAGTGCAAGTCGTTTTCAAACCCATCTGTTTGCATTGGAGCTGATGTCAATTGTCAAGAATGTGACCTTGATTTTGACATTGGATGCGTTCTACTTAACATCAAAATGTAACATATCTTATATGATCAGATTTAATTCTCAAAGCTAGAAAAAGTTGGTGAAAAGCTAATTTTATGAACCCTTTTAAAAGGTGTGCTTCAAGTCATGGATTTTTCTTTCTTGGAAACCAAAATGTCTAGATAGACAAATTGACATTTTAATAGTTATAGACAAATTGATAGATTATATATTGTTGGTTCCATATTGGCACACTACACGATTTATTGACCTTACAGAAAAAGCATGAATTGAAACGACAATAAGAATCTCATGGTAGACAAATATGTTCCAAAAATGTATGGGCTACATGAATAGATTGACGTGTAAGTGTCTTTAGCTTCAAACAGGTTATGTCCAAAAGCCTTTTGTCTGGAACAGTAAATCAGGCTCAGTACTTTCATGCTTCTGTCTGGCTATTGAGATCTTGACCCATGAAATCATTAGCTAAGCAATTCACATACCTTTGGTTTTACTCAAGGCACAAGACAGGTAGGCCACTATACTGCCTGTAGAGTAATTTCTGTTTTGCAATCTTACCTCTTTTCTTTCTCTCTGTTATCAAACTCTATGGCTGTTTTTAGACTTTTGGTAACAAAGAAATTATGATATTAATGAACTTTTCATCATGTAGTTTTAGTCCCTTAAATGATATAACTAATTTATTACGTTTTTATTTGATTTAACTATATTTTCTTTGTTACCAGTTTCTTTCAGTCTACTATCACTTGTTTTTTTTTCTCAAATGATCCAATCTATTATGTTTCTTTGTATAAACCAGAAAAGTGTATTCTTTTTATTTGGCAAATTCTCTCCAACTTAATATCTTCTCATTATTATCATTGAAAAATCAATTTTAATTTTTAAAATTTTTTAAAATAATAATATATAAAATGTAATTTTTCATTTTCAAATAACATCAATTACACTTTCATACTTCTCTCTTTGAGAGGTATTGTATAATAGAACGATTTTATTATTTGAATACGTGAAAAGATAGATAAAAAGATTTATTATATTCTATTTTTACAGCTTATTAATTTTTCTATCTGAATTTTATGATTTTTAGATAGTACGACTTTAATTAAAGAAATATTATGGATTATACATCAGTATAAAAAAAATATTCCAAAATTTATTTTAATAATCAATATTTATCACTAATCATCACAAACCATCATAGTCACACGTCACATTCTTCACTGTACGTATTAAAAAAAAAATATAGAAGAAACAAAAGTGCACCGAGAAATTACCTATTATTATTACTGGAGCTCTGAACATCCAAATGATGGCACTAGAACTATCACTTGGTTTGAGGAAATTCAAATATGCACTGTTTAAATCAACCACCCACTGTTTAATGATTGAAATCATTTCATTTTCTTTAATAGACTCCCATTTGTTCACAAAATAGTTTAGGTCGGTGTGGACCAATAGTCTATTGACATTGTTCTTTCTCTTTCATTATTCTTCCTTGTGCTTTTTAAATTTTGAACATATTTTTTGACATGAAAGATGTTGTTGAAAAGCACAATCAATAAATATTTTTTTATATCTTTAAACATTCTTTAATGAAGAAGTGAAATGAAGCATAACACACATTCATGGATTGTCTGTTTGATTGGAATGACTACTGCTACACAAAGCGAAGAAGTGGAAGTCAATGAATTTTTCCACTTTAATATAATATTTTGTTGTAAGGTGGTTTTCTTTTTCTTTAGAAGAATTCAGATATTATTTAAATTAGTATATAACTATAATTATATTCTTTACTTTTTAAATTTTTCTATACAAATTTAGTAAAATTTTGCAATGAGGGTTTTGACTCACTGCAGTGTTAGTGAGTGCCAACAAAACTGGCGTAGTGCAAATTAAAAGAAGTAATCTTATTGAAACAAAGATTAAATATTTTTTTTAAGAATAATCTTTAATTTGAGACGAGATAGAAAACCAGTGAGGAGAAAAAAAAATACTTATCATTTTACCTATTTATTTGATATTAAATAAGATGATGAATGAATTAATAAAAAAAATTGTCTACCAAATGATATTTCATGATAAAGGTAGAGATGAGAATGCAAAATGAGCAAATGTTAGTTTAATAGTATATTATACTTATGCTTGTATTTTTCTTGTTTAAAGGAAAAAAATGAAGGATTGACATACCACTTTGTCAATGTTGACTTATATCTAACAAGTCAACATATCTATTATTGAAAGTTAGATTTTTATTTGTTAATCATTGAGTATCTCTAACTCAATCACATGTCTTAAACATCTTTAGCTTAACTCCATACATTGAGTATATGTAACTAAGTTCTACACCTTGAACATTTGTGATTTACATAATAATATGAGTATCCCTAACTCAACTTTATCTCTAGCTCAAATCTACACTATGAGTATTTCTAACTCAATTCCGTGCATTGAGAAATTATTTATTAAAATATGAAAATATGTTTAATTTGACTTCATGCATTAAACATATTTAGTTTAGATCTACAATTTAAAGATCTTTAATTTAACATTTTTCCTTAAACATCTCTAACTCAGTTACCAGCCTTAATAATTTATAACTTGATTAATTCCTTGAGAATCTCTAAATTGACCTCCTACTTTAAGTAATTTTTCATATTAAAAATGAGAAAATTTGCTAATTATAAAAATATATAGATTTGTATTGAAAGTTGTATGTGGAATTACATTAAAAGCTTAAACATTATTGATACATACTAAAGTTGTAGATTAATATATATAAAGGTCATTAAAGTTCTCGCTAACACTAACAATGTACTACAATTAATTTGCATCAATCTTTTCTTTGTTTAATGCTAGAAAATGTGTTCTAATGAACCTATAATAAACCGTTTGCACCAATCTTTTTCATAGTTTAACACTAAACAATGTGCACCATCTAATTGGTACTATAATGGAGGAACTATTATTTTTGGTTAAACACTAATAAGTTTTAAAAAAAAAATTTGTGGCAAAACACAAATCTTTGTGTTAACCATCGTACACCAATCTATCTTCTAATCATTATGCGTTAAGCTTTATAAAGCACTAAGCATCATGCATTGATCTTTACAAAAAGATCCTAATAACTCTCATATTAAACACTAAGAATGGTGCTTCATTATTAAGCACATAAAGGCTGTTTTTTAATCTTCATAATCAAACACATCATACATTCTGTTTCATTCTTTATAATTAAGCACTAAACATTGTGATTCAGTCTTTATGAATAACCAGTAATAATTGTGCTTTCATCTTTATAAAACAGTTACTAAGCATCATCTTCTATTATTTATAAAAACATCATGCTTTAATTTTTATAAAAGTTGTGCTCAAAAGTAATAATGTTGCATAACAATTTTTAATGCATAAAATTTGTGCTCAAAACTTTTATGTATTAAAGATTGTACTCTGTATAGTTGACAAAATCTTACAAAAAGATAAAATTCGTTCATCCTGAAAATAATAGGAGTCAATCAAATCTTCTACTTGCTTAAGAGAAGTTATTTGCATTTCAAACATAAGGGACTCTGTAACTAGTCACTCTTTAGTGTCTTCAAAATATCTACATATCCATTATCAAAGGCAATTGATAATCATATCATACCTATAATCTTTCAATCAATAAATTAGTCATAACAACTCATTTGTTATAATATATCAATAACCCAAATATAAAAACATTATTATTTATGTTTATCATATTAATTACGAATCTATTGAAACCAATATAATAATATCTCCTCTCTCAACTCATACTTATTCTTTACATTATCAATATCATTCATATTTCTTTTACTAAGTAAGTGTTAGAGAGACTTTTTGTAGATAAACCTCCATTTGGTGCTCAAATATCGTCTACTGGCAGTATCTTCTCAGAGTCCACATCTTGATACAAAGGTCCCTTCTTCTCCAATAGCTCATCCAATGATCCTCCAGGACCAGTAAGAGGACACATGTTGTC
Organism: Phaseolus lunatus; assembly: GCA_013389735.1. Taxonomy (NCBI): domain Eukaryota; kingdom Viridiplantae; phylum Streptophyta; class Magnoliopsida; order Fabales; family Fabaceae; genus Phaseolus; species Phaseolus lunatus. Next base: position 7,633,475 of record CM023867.1, read on the forward strand.
ATCCTTTTTGAGCAAGGATCAAGTTATAGGATTTTGAGAGGAGAACATGAAATTGCAACAGATACTCAATTTCATTCATGACACTTTGTTGTTTTCGTAACTATGTCCACCCTGAAAGTTTGTTATAGAAAATGAGCAAAGGCTCAGAATAGAAAATGGAATCTAAGAATTGAAAGAAGAAAACATGATCAGTTGGTGATTAAGCATAATACTCACTCATTCAGCTTGGCTTCTTCCTTCACTTCTGAGCTCACTTTCATGGACCTTGGCTGTCTCACTTCGCCCAATAGTATTGATGGCTCTGGTTGCTAAATCTTGCTAGTAAAACTACACATTTTGGAATCCATTTCACAAATTTTTTTGTATGAATGTATTTTAAATGTGTAATCTAAAACACTTTTAATACATTCTGTAATTCGTCCTGCACCCGATCCAATTTTAAAATTGTCCTTTATTTTGAAATTTAAAATTTGGAATAAAAAAATATATTTTGAAAAAATAAAGCCAAAATAGATTTCTGTGTTCCAGAAATAAAATTCTAGAACAGAATTGAAAAATTAAAATTCTATTATGAAAAAGTAATTCCAGAATACAAAATATATATTATTGAAAACAAGATCTCAAAATGTATTCAGAACATAGACCCAAAAGCCCAAGCAAAGCCCAACTAAAAAGAAAACAAGTTAACACTGGACACTGCTCAGATCTAAGCATGATGGGTGCAGTCTGTTCACTTTCACCCATTTTCACACAAAAAATATTGCACAACTTAAAATCATCACATGTCTATATTCTCATTTAATTTCTATGCGCTGTTAATCATTAATTCAAAAAAATAAATAAATAAATAAAAGTTCAATTATGTTTATGATTTTCCTGAACTATGTAATGATTTTCCATTTCTATCATAAGCCTTTGGCAACTTGCAATAAGATTTTCTTCACTTTATCAATTTGACTTTGGGAGCTTCGAATCTTTGCACAATTTTATGATAATGGCATGATGACAATGATAAGGAGACCTAATTGTTTCTTAGGCTTTAATAGCACTAATACCATATTACAATACAGCCTAAACCAAGTTTATCCTCAATTGTCTATGTTTGACCACTAGAACTTGATTTTAGTGTTTCATAAATAATTGAGAAACTCTGCTCAACAAGAAATGTTTCCATTCCAAGAGACCTTTAGTGCTCATATCACCATTTCGGTCACTCTAGACGAGCTTGGTGTAGCAGATGCTCCCTGTATCTGTCTTGTGTTGTATGAATTGCAACTTAAGCACTTATGGGCCACAATATGGAATTGTACATGAGATTTCACTCCACAATCATTGCAAAGTAACCACACCTGGTTTATTGCATACAAATATACAGTTAGATATGTCTCACAAGCTAAGCTACTGAGGTACCCTTAATTCCTGGCTCTAAATCTTTAGAATTGGGACTTGTTACTTACCATCTTGTTTTTGAAGGTTTCAGGCATTGGAGTTAAGGCAATCTGAGCAAAAGTTTTAACTCGAGAATGTTACAAAACTGAATATATTGATGCAATCATATTCTGCTTAAAAAATATATTAATAGAAAGCAGTGGTGGATCTTCAGAAAATATTTTGCAGATGCCAAAATAGATGTACAAAAAATTTGGGGGTACCAAATATATGAAATATACTAAAACTAAAAAAAATATTTTGATTTATGTATTAATTTATATATGTGAAAAAAAAAAAATTAGGGAGGCCGAGGTCCCCCTCACTCCCAACAAAGCTCCGCCACTGATAGAAAGAAAATGACATCTACATACCACTTTGTCAAGCTTCTTCCACAAACTTGACATGTCACAGATGGATTTTGAGCACACAGGACATGAGTACCTATATCCGTTTTCAAATAATGAGGAATTAATAACACTGGCTAAATGATGAAGATTGTCTCAAGGTGTATATCAACTCAGCCTCATAGCAGAATTTGCATGATGAAACTCATGAAGGTGTACACCATTTAAGTCCTTCATTGGTAACATATAGATAGATGTAAATGCCTTACCTATGATGTTTTTCCATCTCTTTGACACAGTCTAAATGTATAGTATGCGCGCAAGGCAAGACACTGATTTCTCTTACTGTATCAAATAGATACTGCATGGGGGAAAATGAGGTAATCTAAATGAGAATCGACATTTTTCCTAAATATTTCAGCCAATTATAGTACTAGTGATTTGTTTTACCTCAAAGCAGACAGGGCAATTGTGATGCATTGCTCCTTCTACACAACGATGCCCCTTTTCCATTACCTTGGAGTAGCAACATCCTAAAACATAATTTGGTAGATTTTTAGTAATTACTAATGGAGAAAAGGTATGAGAAAAACTAAACAATTGCATTTGGAGCAATGTACTCACCACATCTCTTGCAGTGGAAAAAGTTATCCTTGCCCCCAGTTCTGTAAAAGTTATAGAATAGAGCAGATGATTACTCCAATTCTATTGAGCAATACACTATGAAATGTGGCGGATTAGCAGTTAGCAAACAGAGTGAAGAACTTTACCTGCAAATGCCACATTCATCACAGTGGTATTGGTTCTTTGAAGTCTGCAAGATTGAAGAAATTTTTAACACAATTTGCACAATCAAGTCTAGCACTAATTAAAAGAAACAATCATGACACAAATTCTATTACAGTGGAGAACTTACATCATCATCAAAGAATTTGCATATATCACAAAAATACTTGCCCATGCATACTCCACAATTTATGCAGTGCTGTTGAACCTGAGAGCATGAAAAACAACCGACAGATCAGTAGCTGCAGGCATATTTATGAGTATACACATCTTTCTATCGATTATTATAATTCAGATTTTTAGGACTCACATCTTGCTCTGTGTCACATAAAGAGCATACAACCTAAAAATCAACAAAATAGAATGGATTAAGGGAGTGAACAGCATCAAATATTGATTAACATTGTGAGTAAAATAAGATAAGAACCAGATAAATATTAGAACTTTAGTTTGCTCAATGATCCAAAAAATACAAGACAGCTTTAATGAAATTGCAATCCTACTAAACATGAAAATGACAATTCTCTGGCAATCAGAATATTATTTCATATGAATTACTAAGGTACAGGATAGCAAGTATCATAAAGAATCATACAAAATAACCGCCCCCTATTCAAAATCAAGAAGTGAGTATCACATGCAAACCTTCTTAATTTCATGGCGTGGAACATCATGACGATCCACAACATCAACCTCCTCAGAGTTCTGTTTAAATTAAAACAAAACGGATAAGAAACATGTATGTATGTATGCAAGTATGAATTTTCTGCTAACACTAACACAACTCTAAAAGGATGAAAAATTGGCAAGAACATAAAATTATACCTTAGCTTCATTATGGCAATGCCTACAGTAAAAAACCTCATCACAACACGGCGCTCTGATCTTGCATCTCCTTCGGTAATGCGTGCACCTGTCTCAAGCAACGTGACACAAACAAGATAACATTTTCTCTCTTTTCCCGTAAACCCAAAAAGGGAAATGAAATCCCGACCGAACGAAATTCTGAAATACAGCAGATGAAAATTGATCGTCTTAAGACATTAAGAAGTACCCAAAATTCTGAATACCAAGTTCCATAGCAGAAAGTTGTGTGGGGTTAGATTCAGAGTACTCTGATACAAGAAGACAATTAGATGAAACAACCTCTGGGGTGGTTTCCATTGTTCCGCGTGTTGTCTAGTTTGTTATAATGGAGTAGCATCTTTCATCACAATTGTTTAAATAAATAATAAACACAATATTTTAATAAGAATTTTGTAATTATAATTTTTTAAAATTGAAAATAGTTATTTATAACATTCACCGAAACAACTCTAGTATTATTACTATTAGAGGTTCTTCATCATGTAAATTATTAAGTGATATCTTAATTTAAATATTTTTGTAGGTTTCATATCATTAGTTCATTGTTACTTTTATAATACTGAAACTCTAATTAGCTTTTTATTTAGTTATTATTATTATTATTATTATATATTTACAATTCAAAATCTTATTTAAAAAATTTAATATAAAATTTTAAGTCTTAATCATATAATTATCTAAGTTTCATTTAAAACATTATTAATTTATGATTATTCATATTGAATTCTGTGACAAACTCATTGTACACCTTATATAGAAAAAAATATGTAATTATGTATGCAATATTTTATAGAAAAAAAATAGACATTACACTAATCATATAAACTTATGGATATGAATAAGAACATTATAGTTTAATTCGAGAAAATAATGTAATTCTTTTCACATCTCAGAAGTATATATTTAATAAATGCACAAAACGAGCAAATTTAAAGAAAAAAACCATAAATAAATAAGTTATTTTAAAAAAATTATAAAATGGTAAGTGTACTTTATTATTATTATTTTTATTTCTTGATTTATGTTTACTGAAATCTTATTTTAATGTTATTGTAAGTCAAATTCAATTTAATTAGACTCTAACCCACTAGTTTCGAAGACTTGAGAGTTTTTCAATTCGATTATTGGATAAGTCAATAAAAATATCCTTATTTTAATACTGGATTCTGAGTTGATTAATGAGTTATTGATGAAATGAACAAGTGTAGTATTAATTACAAATGAAACATTTTAAATAAAATTGAATTGTCCCAGGTTGGACTTTAAAAAATTAATGCGTCATAATTTGATAGATGACACATGCAAACTGTTAGAGCAATCAATATAAGAAGGGGACGTCGCAAAAGAAACAAAATGATCCTACTATAGTTCAACAAGAATATTTTAATTTGCAATGCTCTTTCATCTATAATTATTGATGTTTCTTTACTCAGATATCAGTTTCCAATCTATTCCAGTGAATTTGTTGTGTGGATACATTCTCCTGGTGTGGATCACAGCATAATAGCTTAGCAAGTCGTGTGAGTTATGTAGCAGCTAATGCAGTGGCCATTAATCAATCAAGATTCCAAAAGACTATCTCTAACAATCAACCAGCAAGATTCCAAAAGATCCTTGCTAAGACATACCACACCAACCCAGAACTCCTTATAACCCAAGCTTCTGCAACCTAAACCCAACTTAAACACATCAAGAAACCCTTCCAAGCTACGCTAAACCTTTAAGAGTTGTTGTTCTTCTTTAACCTTCTTGAGTTTGTGGAATTTGAGTGGAGAGATCCACCCCCATCTTAACCCTCCTCTGGGGTTTACATCACTATGTATCCTTTTGTTTGAAAATGATGACAAAGGTAGAGCTTGAACCATGTGTCTGCGGAGCCGCAATGCAAAAAACTACTCATGAAGGTGCATCAACAACTTTCCAGAAGCAACACCTAGAGTGTATGTGGGCTGACCGCAATCTCTTAGGCAGGTGATGGTGGTACGTCATATCAACTATACAGGGTTAAGGTTTAAGTGCCTATGGTGACTGAACAACAACTTCAGTTAAACCAGCATGCTCCAGTACTACCTTCCGAGAATGAACTTTGTATTCATCACGTATTGTACAATAAGCTATCTAAGGAAACAGGGAAAGATTTCCAGGAAAACAAAAAGTTGAATAATATCTTTGATATCTACTAATATTTACAATATATATACATGTATGGCTGTACTAACTGCTAGCCAGCTACCTCATTCAATAAAACAGCGGCAAGGGGTCTGACATACTAACAGAACTTTCAGTAGATGTGTCTCTTTTCTATTTTTTCTAACTAATTACTGTTTCTTTTGCTGCTTGCATGGGACCCCAAAGGAATTTCTATGTTCAATTGATTGGGGTTCTCTCCTTCAGTTTCCATTGACAATATTCATTTTTCCAACCACCAGTCATACTCTATTAAAAACCCTTCATTCTCAATTTTTCTTCCTCTGCTGGGCCTTGTTGACAGTGTCACTCACTCCTCATCCTCAGAAATGAAAAAGGAAAAAAAAACTTTACTAACCACTTTGTCCCTCTTTGGACTAGTCTAGACAGAGAAGTTCAAGTAGAAAGTACCTGCTTATCTGTACTCAAACCAATCAACCTTTAAAAAATGGAGTGATTAAATAACTTGAATAAAGAAAGATCATTCACCGAAATGTCCCTATCATCCTCCATTTAATTTTAATATCAATCACCAACAGAAAATTTAGTAACTTTATAGTCAACTATCATAGGAAAGTTTTACTTTCACTTCTGAAAGAAAAATTATTCTCATTCATTCACAAATTAACTTCCCAAGGAATGCTAACATATTCTTAATACTACACGCTACCTAAGAGATACCCCTCGCAAACATGGATGCAATACAACATATGAAATGTGATGGACACTGATAGCATGAAATGTGATTGGTACTGATCTTATTAAATGTGATTGACACTCCCAAAGACCCAAATTAAATGAAAGTACCCCCTACGTTCTCCAAAATGCCCTAACCTTATCAGTTTTCCTTTGGTTCTGCCAAAGGTACCCAAAACTGGCTTTGCAGCAAGTTTTTATGAAATTGCTAACAAAAACTGCAGTGATATTTCCATTAGAACAACAGTACACCAGTAAGTCTTTAAGCATCATCCATTTCTTTATCACCGTCTCGTACCCCTCCCACGAAACAAACACAAAAGGGATAAAAGAAAACGCGAACATTAAGCTAATGAAGAGCCAGAAAAAATCCAATAATGATTGAATAACCAAGACTACAAAGAATAGGGAGAAAAACCAAGTTGAAACTCAAATTATCTAAAAATCACTGAAAATAACATAAGCACGTGTTCCTGGAAGCATCGCCAACTAACTGCATAACAATAATCAGTTTTAAGACAGAATTTCAGGATAACATTAGATGTCTAAATAGAGTTCTGGATAATCGTACTGATACAGTTCCAAATAGGTACACAACAAAAATATGCCGAGTTTCATTTTAACTACATTTCATCACAATTTAGATACACTTCAACTAATCAATGACAATTTATAACAACATCCACTTTTATGAATTCAAAACAAGGGTATTTCAATGCTCTCAGTATTTTCACCAGTTCATAAAAACAAGACATTAACAATCATTGAACAACAATTACATTTTATGCAGAATCAACATGAAGCTACAGATATTCCATGTCAAAAATTTCGAGACCAGTTGTGCTTTCAAGAGGTTTACATTATTGTAGCTTAAACACCGTTGTCAATAAGTAAAACTATCAAAATGGAACTATGTATTTCATGTTGTGAAGACCTTACTCAGTGGAACAAAACTATGTTCTGGTTGTTGTAATCATACAATACAATTACCATTTTATAATTATTTTGATTATGTTTAGCCAGAGGGAAACAAAAAAAAAGTTTACTGAAACTGAAACTACCTACTTTTTAGGATATACAAGTGCAATCGAGCATAAAATAAATTTGTTCTTTTATCTTCTTTTTACCCATTTAGCATAGATTACACAAGAACTCAAGACAACATATAAAGCATGCATTCGGGTAAATAATTTAATTAAGCACTTAAGTAAAAAAGAACACAATACATGAGTGCGTGTAGCTTAATTTAATAAACTTGCCGTGAAGCTTATTCAAATAAACTAACAGAGCTTATAAGGTCATAAGTCATATCCACAAGTTAACCAAACACCTAGTTAAGTGCTTATATAATTTGCAAGTACGTTTACAATTAGACCCTAAATCCAAACTCTAAGAATAATAGACGAGCTCAAATAAGCTCTTCGAATGCCCCTATAGCACGAAGCTTTCCTACATACAAATTATTTCAAGGCACTGGAGATCAGTATAACATTGGCATTCATCAGTAATATGCATCATACCTTCCCAATACATATTGAACAAACTTAACAGATGTCAATCCATATAAATAATTCCCCGAAGAAAATGGCAGCAGAGGACTCAATTGAAGCAGGGTCACGACCCTGAAGCCATTTTCTCCACTTGCTTTGTCAATAGCAAGAAACTTCGTATTTCCTTCCACAAGTCTTACAATACACTTACGAGCAAAATATTTTGCAATTAGAAAAGTAACCCAAGCTGCTATCAATAATGCGTCAAAATATTAGACAAAATATGCATAACATTAGAATTAATTAACACCACAAAAAATTGTATACTTCTTTGCCCCAGTAATAATTTCAAATAGAATATGATGTTTAACAGTCCAATAATTTTCTTACAAGTAATTGTTTACTCTTGCACCCTAAATTTCAGATGTGAAACAAGTGTTGAATATTAACAAGTATACTGTAAATTATACTTTGAAAAATAATAGTCGTTAACATTCAAAAATAAAATAAAAATTAAAAATATTTGTAGATAATGCAGTCATATGTGAACTGTGTGCAAGTAGGTTCGCCTCATGTACTTTTTACAGAATTGACTTCAGTGTTCACTGATCGAGACTAACAAATAGAAGTTCAGCTGACATGGTTAAGGGAATAACAGGAATCGCAAGGATCAGGACAACATCTAGTAAACAAGAGTTAGATAGAAGCATTACACAAGTACAAAAGAAAAGAGAGGGGGGGGGTGGGGTGGGCGCTTTTGGCGGAGGGAAGACAATTAACTTGAACACAAACAGTTAATGACGTTATCGTGATTTACTCAGTAGAGTAGTATATAGCTTAGAGAGTAGAGAATATGTATTAGTAAAGAGAGAGACGTTGAATGAAAATGGAATGAAATATAATGCATTGATACCTTCACATCAAGAATACATACTTCTTAATCCAAGCATAGTATGGCAAACTATGTTCAAAAGTTTCACTATCCACCACTAATTGAGTATGAGAGATCATTATTTACAACTATATAACCTGGGAGATCTCCTAACTGGAGAAATAAGATCGGCTATTGGAAAAATAATTTTGGCTTTTGGAGCTTTCTCATCTTTCGGCATAGTGTGACTATTTTTGGAAATGCTTCTCGTTACCATCCTACTAAATGAATTATTGGCATCCAGCCCTATCTTTTGTCTAATAGCTTTCCTTTTATTGGCCGAAGTTGGAGCTTTTGGAGGTTTAAAGATGTTTTTTCCAGAAGGGCCTGTCCAATCATGCATACCGATCAAGGATTGACCATTGGTTGGCCTTTCAACATTGGTTTGGCTTTCAACATTGGTTTGGCTTACAACATTGGCTTGGCTTACAACATTGGTTTGGCTTTGAACATTGGTTTGGCTTTCAACATTGGCTTGCCTTTCAACACTGGCTTGGTTTTCAACTGGGATTCGCTTTTCACTATTGTTACATTCAAATTCCATGTTATCAATTGAAGAAGCAGTTGAGTCACCAAAACTACAAGGTGAATACCTCTTCCAATCGTGTGGAAATCCAACCAGGAAGTGTTGACAAACCTGGTAAAAAAGAGATAGAATTTAAATGTTATACCCATCAACAGGATTAGGATATTCAATTAATAGAGATATATAGAATTTCATTTTGAAGTTAGGTTGTTGAATACCTCTAAGGAGACGCCATTTTGAGATGAACGAGAGGCGTTGATGAAACCACGGAAAATAATAATTACGCCATCTTGAGTATGTAGGACATTGGCCTCTTCTCTCTCTGCAATGACGGTGGACAAAAACACTCTTTCTCTGCCTCTCCTGCGCGTACGAATTGCAATTACTCCTTTTCCAGCAATGAAAAAGTTGAATTAAAAAAAAAAAAGAACTTACTCACTGGAAGCAACCCCGCCAACGGCTAAACCGTTGCGTTGGTTGACAAGCCACCATTGTTGTAAGAAGACCTAAAGAAAGAATAGTGATTTCCTATTAGCATTGTGGGGGAAGAAGGAAGACGGAGAAAGGAATTAGCATTATACAATACACTAGATTTACGCGCCACGCGAATGGTGCTGCCACCGCCACCGCCTCCGCCGCCGCCGCCGCCGACCGCCATTCACCTTCTCAACTGAACCAAACTCTTCTGCCTAAAACAAATCAACTCCACCTAGACATAAATCCAGTTCCCACCCATTCATTCCCACGGCTACCAAAACGGGGCAGCTCGTGCCGTTTAGCCCGCACATACGGATCCACCTTCTAAATGCTCACTTGAAATAAAATTAGGGTTTTTCTTCTTCCATTTTCATTTTTTTTTATCTTTATATTATAAAAATATGATATTATTATAATATATTCAACCTATTACGATTTAAAATATAGTTTTAGATTATAATTGATAATAATATTTTGAGTTGTATAATCTAATACAATATTATGCCATTTAAAAATAATCCAAAACAATATTTTAAATTGTGTAATTAAAAATAAAATTATGTAATTTAGGATACAATTTTAAATTATGTAATTTAGAGCATAGTTTTTCTGAATGGTATAATTTAAAATATATTTTGAATTAAATATTCTAAAACATTATGAATTCATCAGGAGATATTATGACAACAATATATTAGTCTCTTCTTTATATCATCATAAATTATGGAGATAAGAAAGAAAAATCCTGAAATTGTAAAATAATTTAGTTTAGTTCCATCCATAAGGTGAATAGGTTAAACAAGTGCAAGTCCTATTTGTGATCAAGCGTGGATTCCTTATCATGTTAGGGTTTGTTTTGTATTTGGTGAGGGATGAATTTACATTAAAGATGAATTTTACCATGCATTGTGAATTATGATGATAATTAGATGAGGATTATGTGTTAATAAGATTATTGTTGGCTACTTGAATATGATTAGGGACAAACAAATCTTAAGATGATGGTCTAGGCACCAATAAGAGTCACCTCAATGTGTTGTATCTCACATATTAGTGCCATCCATATTATTGCATAAACTATTCTGAAAAAACACATAAAATTCACTAAAAATTTTGAAGCTGAAGAGAACAACATTCAGTTCAAACTTCAGATGAGTTGTATTCGAACTAACAACATATAATCAGTGTCCCATGATATTGATTGAGTGAAAAAAAAAAAGAAAAAAGAGATAACATTAAGAACAAAACCGTGCTTGCTTATATCAGTTTAGATTCTCTAAAAAAAAGTCAAACATTGGATAATATACAGCTTCAACAAATGGTTTTTGTACGGATGTAGTGTAATATCTTTTTATTTATATTATAGTTCTGAGTAAGTTTTTTATTTTTACGAAGACGGGTATTATAACGAAATTACATTAGAAGTACATATTTTTACGATGTGTAAAATAATATAATTTTAGTAAAAATTAGTTTTCAAATTAATTAAAATCATCAAAATATCATACGACTTTTGCATAATAAATTTGACAAAATTGTATTAATGAAATACGACTTTCACGTGAATTTTTTTTTTAACCTAAATTCATATCTGTATAATACAATTCTCATTTCATATTCCGTTTTCATAAATTTTTTTATCCAAAATCTAATACACCAAAAAAAACTACACTACATCCGTGAAAAAAAAAACTAAACAATTCGAGAAGAATAAACAGATTATTACAAGTAGCTAGAGTCATTACTCATTACCAGCTGCAGTATTTATATTATTACTTTCACACTTTGGCATTTTTGAGTTGGTATAAAAGATTTTTTTTTCTAAATTAAAATTAAATTAGCTAAAAACTTAATAAAAAACAAATTTTAATTTATGACTTAATTTTTTTATTTTTCTTTTTCAAAAACACGCCATGACTATTGATAAAATCACAACAGGAATAATATTCATGAACAATTGTTCACAAAATTAAACTTTTCAATATTTGATTCTTGATCTAATCTTCTAAAGACTGTTACCATTTTTCTTATTTAATTTTACACAAGTTAACAAACTACGTGAGGAACAGCGTCATTGTGTTCCCATTAGATTCTGTTCACACACACATATTTTATTAAGCAGGAAAATAACTGTTCTCATAATTAGAAAGTGACCATATAACACAATTTTAATTATTTACACCACTCAACGCATGTCTTCATGCATAACAGCATCACTCCCCAAATTAAGAAAACAAAAAATAAAATTATATATATATATTGTGAACTTTATTTTATATATTAGCTGTGCAGTACCAGCATTATCTTTATATATATTAATGATAATTGCATTAAATTATTACCACCATTTATAACTAAAAGTAAAATGTTGAAATGGACAGCATACTGTTCCAACGTTAATTTGTTTATGTATTCTATTAATGTTGTGTTTCTTTCTTCTAATTTTACTTGTCATGCACATTTCACTCTTCTCAATGATCATTCAGGAAAAATCACAAACGCTGCTATTAATTTCTACATCAAGAATTTAATGTAATTTTCTATACAAACATGGACCCAACCCATCTTCATCAAGAGACTCTACTGCACATTGATGACTTTGAGCTACACGACTTTGTTGAAGATCCCAACTTAGATGAGTTGATCAATTTGATTCGTTCTGAGAAGAAAGATGCCCTTTGTGACTTCAATTCTGAGCTTATCAATGAAGCATTTATTGATAACTCTTTCTTGGCACCCCCTGCAATCCCATCTGATCACTGCAATAGTAATGCTGTCAATGTCTATGATTCATACTCTACACTTAACTCCTTCGCTTATTTTGATGGGGAAGCTAAAGGAGGAGGGGGAGGAGAAGAGGAAGATGACATGGAGCACTCCTCTGCAACAACAAGCACAACAACACCTTCTAAGAGTCTTGTTCCTAAGTCAAAACCAAAAACTGACAGGACCAAAACTTTGATTTCTGAGAGGAGAAGAAGAGAAAGAATGAAGGAAAAGCTTCATGCATTGAGATCTTTGGTTCCCTTCATAACTAAGGTAGGTGTCTCTACTACTACATTATAAAACATTACAAAAGGTTCATAGTTCAGAAAATTTCATATGAAAAACAAACTTGATTAGTGGCTTATTCATAAGTTACTTAATTATGACATGCTCTACATTTTTGAAACTCAAGTTAACTGATATACATACATATATATATATATATATATATGTGTGTGTGTGTGTGTGTGTACATAATTAATTGTGTGGGAAGATGGATAAGGCCTCTATCATTGGAGATGCTGTGTCATATATGCATGAGCTTCAAGCACAAGCCAATATGCTTAAAGATGAGGTTGAAGGACTTGAAACATCCTTACTGGTGTCTAAAAATTACGAAGGATCAAATGAAAATCTCAAGAATGTTGAATTTAACAGCCTTTCAATATGCAAGAAGATTATCCAGGTGTTTTGACAAAATCTCTCTAACTCCATAAACAGTTTTTAGTTAGTCCTGCCACTTATTGTAACATCTTGAATATTGCTGCTTGGTGTAGATGTACATGTTTCAAGTGGATGCAAAAGGGTTTTATGTGAAAATAGTTTGCAACAAAGGAGAAGGAGTGGCTGCCTCATTGTACAAATCTATAGAGTCTCTGAGAGGCTTCCATGTTCAGAATTCAAACTTATCCACAGTTTGTAACACTTTTCAACTTACATTTTCATTGAATGTAAGTTATCCTCTGAATCTTTGTAGTTTACTTATAGTTGTGATTTTTGTTTACTGATTTTATCAGTGATGTGTTGAAAACAGGTGAAAAGCTCTGAGAGAGAAATGAACCTGCACAACTTGAAGATTTGGGTGTCTGAAGCTTTTGTGAAGCAAGGCTTTGAATTCATACCATTTTTAATGCTAGACTCTTTGAATCTATAAACTGTAAGCTGTAATCAACTAAGGTTGCAGAGACATAGAACTGCTATAACTAGACATGAAAATCTATATATAATCTGTAATATATGTAATAACTAGGCATGTATCTCAGTGCCTTTTTTTGATTCATCTGTAGTGGCTAACTATGAGCATTGAGATGTAATTCATTATTTTGAGATAATAGCCCTATCAAATTTTAAGAACCAATATTAATAGTATATGTGTGTACGCTTCTGTTTATCACTTCTTAAAATTTTATTATTAATAATGCTGCACCTGCACGTTGCAAACTTGAATTAAAATTATTATCCCAAATGTATAAACAAAAATTCTATCACACTTGATGTGACAATCTATGACTACTGCCACAATCATCTAAAATTTTAAAGTTAAATTACATTTGACTAACTTTCTATCGGTTTATTTTTAATAATAGATTTTTTAAATAATAGGTAATGTTGATGTTCACTTAACCAATTCTCTCATCTATCCTTTGTTTTGATAGAAATGAGATTGGTTGAGAAAATGACGAAGATAAACAACATAAAAATATTACACTTTTCTTGTTTTGTTTGAGAAGAGAAGAAAAAGTTATTTTTGAAAAATTTATCAAAACAATATTTCTTCTTAGAATATGTTTTTTTAAAATAAATAATTGAGATTAAGATAATTATTGTAAAAATTAACAACTTAAAAATATATATATATATATATTAATGTTCTTAAAATGAAGAACTTACCAGTATTTGTCTCCATTATATACTATGTTTAAGTTAATGTTATATAGACGAAAATATATTTTATTCCAAGATCTTTTGGTTTGAGAACCCCTGAACTAAGATGATCGAGAGGTTGAGATTCATATAATGTATATGATTTGCGATGAATTATTTAGAGTGAGAAAAAGTGAGTAAAAAGTAAAAGATAAGTTTGTTATGAATTTGATTGATATTAATAAATAAATTTAGTTATATATTAATATGTTCAGAAAATAATTTTAAGTAAGAAATGAATTTTTGAAAATATTAGTTAAAAGTAAAATATAATTATTATAAACTTCAATAAACAAAAAAATTATATTTCAAATATAAATTTATAAAATAAATCATCAAAATTTAAATTAATTAATTTTATTTTATTTTAATTTTTTTAAATTTAATTAATTAATGATTTTAATATAAAAATATATTAAATTTATGTTATTAATTATTTAATATTTATAACTTATATTAATTTATTTCATTCGTCTCTATTTTTCTTTTTATCCAACTTTATTTTTCTAAGCCAAAATTTAATTTTACTTTAGCAAACGGTTTTTAACTTATATAATAAGAAATTAAATATAAAATTTCAAGCGACATAAAATTAGATTACCAGTAATAAAATATATTCATGAATTCTATTAACTGCATATACCATGAAAAAACTACACAGTAATAACTTTTTTCTATCCGATGGAAAATAGTAATAAATTTCAGAAGCAGCCAAAAAAAAAAAAGAAAAGAAAAAGAAGAAGCGAGGATTATATAATTTGCTTTTAACCACAGATTCACACACAAATTCTGTGTTGCATTATCACAAACATCTAAACCTCTTTCACTCTCCGTCACAATGCATCTAGCAATGGCAGCCAACGCTGTTGTCGCTCCGTCGCCGTTCCAACCCAGTTCACTTCTCCGCTCACCATTCTCCGGCGTCTCCGTTAAGCTCACTCCCCAATCCCTAACCCTTTCGCGCTCGAAGACCCTCACCGTCCTCGCCGCCACCAAGAAGGCCGTTGCCGTCCTCAAGGGCAACTCTGCCGTCGAAGGCGTCGCCACCCTAACACAAGAAGACGATGGTTCGTCCTCTCCTCTTTGTAACAGTAGTAATTTAGTTTGATTGAAATGGAAATGAATACAATGGTAACAAACGATAAATTATTCAAGGAATTATGCATTTTATTATGTATCACGGTGACATTTAATTATTGATGTGACTTCTTCTAAGAGTATTTTATTAAATTATTAGAAGTGAAAAAACTTTTAAATGAAAAAAGTATTCAGGATCTATCAGCTAGCTCTTTAATCTTTTAATTACGAGAACTTTTTCTGCACAAGGCAAAAAATAAGGAGAAAAGAAGAGAAGTGAGAAAGTCTGCGTGAAGATAATTCGTGCGATGGAGAGAGATAAAAGAATAGGTAGTGCCAGTGCTCTAGGAAATCTATGTACGTACGAATAATGAATGTAACTCTTTTCATTATGGAAAATATTAAACATTCTCCCCCATCCATTTTGAAGCGGATAGTGTTGGGAAGAGAAAGATATGAAGAAAAATAGGATGAAAATGAGACAGAAGAGAAATGAGTGGATGTTTAAAATTAGCCTTTCGCCATGTGTGAATGCCAATTGCTACTTTTCACGGGTCTAACTACCTATTTCTGTGTGTTATGAGTAGGCCCAACAACGGTCAGTGTTCGCATTACTGGCCTTACTCCGGGGCTTCATGGTTTTCACCTAGTGAGTGTTTGCTTCCCTTGTTACTTCATTTCCCTTCCTTCAAAATTGTTTACTTCGTAAGCACTTTTATCAATTTTTCTTGCAGCATGAGTATGGTGATACCACAAATGGGTGTATTTCAACAGGTAAGGCAAGTGGAACTTTGTTTCCGTTTTTTGCTTCACTGTTTTCTTTTCTTGCGGTGGTCCAGTTCAATTAAGTTACAAGGGTTTGTTTCTTGAATGACATTTAGGAGCACATTTTAATCCTAACAAGTTGACACATGGTGCTCCGGAGGATGAAGTCCGTCATGCGGGTGACCTGGGAAACATAGTTGCTAATGCAGATGGTATAACTTTCTTCTTTTCACGTTTGTCTTCCTCTATATTTAACTGCTTTCTGGATCTGGTTATGTATTTTTTTGTCCTTTGTTTTGAAATATAGGGGTTGCAGAGGTTTCAATTGTGGATAATCAGGTGCTCTTTTTAATTTGTATTTTAACATAATATTTGTTCTTTTGATACTTATTTATCAAATTATGGTTTTTAGGCCCGTCTGTCATAATTCCAAACCATTTTGAACCATATAATTCCACATTGAAAGTAGCTAATTATGTTGTATGTTTGGCATCAAACATCCAGATACCACTCACTGGCCCCAATTCAGTAGTTGGAAGAGCCTTGGTGGTTCATGAGCTTGAGGATGACCTTGGAAAGGGTTAGTTATTTCATTTTAATATTTATTTATATTTGCATTTGGATCCCTGTGCTGTGACAAAAATTACTTTCACTAACTTCAGCACTTGCATTACCGACTGAGTATGTATGTATAATGGGAGGAATGACATGAGAATGAAATCGGTTGTTCATCTTGGCATTTTATATCTCACATTGCAATTGGAATCTTGTGTAGTGTGATCATGATGTACGGCTAGTTAGTTTGATCTCCTATTAAAATGGAATATAACTTATCTAAAGTCGGTTATAAGGCCTATTAACTATTAACAAAAACATTCAATAAAACTACCTAAAATCTTAGCCAAGAATAAATGGATATTTACTTGTGGTATTTGAAATCAGCATACAAACTTTAAAGATTAGATAATATTAGTTAATAGGATAATAGACAACTAATTAGGACTTATAAAATACATTTATCACTTTGAACAAAGGGACTCAACTTGAATGCTCTAGTTTGAAGGCATTTAAACTTTAAACCAAAAAAATGACGCCCACCGTTGGATGAGATAAAACTTTTTCTGTTTTCACAAGACAACACTGTCATGATTCGTGTTACTTCGAGCCATGAATAATCAAATCCTCAATTGAAAAAACTGAAAGAACCTCTTGCTTTACTTCTCCTTTGGCACTTTGCTTAGAAAATTTTCAAACCCTAAACCCTAAATTTCATAAACCCTAATCCCTCTTATAATCCTCCTCCGATGATTTTGCTCCGAAGAGTCTCGACATATCGGACACCGCCACCATTTCAAACAATAAAAGGAAACAAAAGCAAAAAGAAATGAGGCAGAAAGAGAAAGGGCCTATGTAAATCAACAAATTCCATTTGAAAGATCCATTCTTGTTTTAGAGCAACAAGAGGGTAAGGCCAAGGAAGACAGCAAGAACAAAAGTGCTTTACTTCTTGCAATGCTCAATTTTGACATTGTCATTTTTGTTGAGGACATTGGTCTTGCAGCATTGGCTACACCCCTCCAATGTTGTTAAAATCGCGATCTTGATCATAAGATCTTGTGATTTTTTAGAAGAAACCGTGCTGGACCGCAAGGTGGATCGCTACTTGAACAAATTAGAGTGATTTGGAGAGTCGGTAGCCGGATCGGAGGATCGTTGAGTCTCTCCGATCCGTGACTCAGCCCATTTAAAAAAAAAATGAAAACAAGGCCCAAGAATGAGACCCACAAGTGTTGCACAAAAACACTTATCAGAAATCCTAAAAGAACCTTAATATCAAACTCGCGCCTTCGCCGCTCGTGCCTCCACTGCTCGCACCTCCGCCTCTCGTGCCTCCCTCCACCTAATATCCCACTACCTTTTATATAGGCTTGTTTTGTTCCCTTTTTGTTTATATATATAAAAGTTTTCATGTTAGATATCACTATGCAACTTGACATCTCAGTTAGGCTGACATCTCAAGTAACCACAATCATTTGCCATCACATGAAAAAAAATATAATTAAAAAAAAGAAAAAAGAAAGAAAAAACAAAAATATGTGGGATTAGACCAAAACCCATATATTAACAAAAATGATATATAGGGAGACTATACCTTCTTTATTTTTCCTTTCTTCTGCTCCCCTTGCCTTGTTTCATAAAGGCACCACTCTTTACTAATATAAAGACCTAATGTGGAAGGTTTATTTGTATTAAAATTTATTAATTATTTTATGCATCAATCTTACGAATTATAATATATGTTTAATTGTTTTATATATTGAAGATTATTTTTCATATATCACATTATTTTTCATGTACCACACTCTTATGAGTTGAGTTACCATATTTTATCTCCTTTCGGATCCTCTTTTGATCCTCGAGTTTAACATCATTGCACCCCTTTTCAAATAAAAATTATCTATTATTCACTCTTTATTATTAATCTTAGCTTGAGAATCTTTAAATAAAGGAAAGAAAAAAGTAATAATTTTTTAAAATTATATATAACTTAATATATTTAATTATTAATCCTTATAATATTAGAAATAATCATTACTTTCGTTTTAGAGATAAAATGTTTGGTTTTGGTGTTTAAATTATTGAACAATAGTTCAAAATTATAATATAATAATAAGTTTATTTTTAAATTGCAACATTTACAAGATAAACTACATTTTGGAAAATAAAAATTAAAGTATATAATTATTTTCCTTATATTAAATAAAAATATATTTATTAATTGAATTATTTTGTTTAAAAAATTAATGATTTAAGTTTTCATTTCTTATTACTTTAATTATCTTAATTAATGTCTTTATTTTAACGTTAAACTAATCACACTCCAATATAAAACCTAAAAAATAATATTACAAAATGTGAAGATCTAGAATTTACAAATATAAACAAAATCATATTTAGATAAAATAAAAATATATTTAATTTTATTTTTTTATTACATTTAATTTTTCTTTTTTGTTTTACAACATCTATCATTCTACAACTTTGAAAAAAAAAATTATATTAATGAATCTCAACTTTTACCAACTAAATTAAAAAAAAAAAAAGCCTATAGTATTTTATTGAATAATATTGAATATAAATAATGGTATATAAAACTTTTTTATTTCATTTCTTGTAAAATATTAATTGAACATGATTCAAATTTCATACGTTATATTTTCTTAAATGAACTTCTTGGATTCAAGTGAACAAAGATAATTTTGGTTTATCGTATTTAATTTGAACTAAACTCTTTTATAAAACAAATTTATGTGTTATTTATATCTTTTCAGAGAACCAAAATGCTGACTATGATCAACCTCGACCTCGACTCGACTGGAGACCGCAGTTCGACAAGATTGTTAAAATTGCTGATTATGCTTAGTCTTAACCCGACTTGATTGAATTGATAAAGTTGTTGACTATGCTCAACCTCGATTGGATTGATAAAATTGGTGACTATGCTTAGCCTAGACCCCAACTCAGCTCGTTTGATAAAATTGCTAACTATAATTAGTCTTGACCCTAGTTTGGTTGGATTGTTAAAATGACAACTATGCTTACCTGGATTGTTAGAATTGCTACTCAACCTCGACCCTAGCTCGACTAGATTGTTTAAATTGTCGACTATGATCAGCCTCTTGGATTTTTAAAATGCTAACTATGTTCAGCCTTGACCTTATCTAGTATTATCTACCAAAAATCGACCTTATCATGCGGTATCTACAAAAAACTGACTTTATCATGCAGTATCTACCAAAAATTGACCTTTTCAGGTGGTCAACCTTACCAAGCGGTATTTACAAAAACTGATATATTAGGTAGTACCAACCTAGCTCTACTGACATTTGCTTTAAGTCTAACCCCTTGTGATACTAGTAAGTTCGTTTTTCTTAACTTTGACAATTGTTGAGCCTTAGCCTCAATGATATTTTGAAATATGGGCAATTGATAAAACGTTGAGAGCAAACTAACACAACCATAAACCCATTAAGCAACTTATGTCATATTGGACTATCTAATGTTTTCATGCACAACCATAAATCGATTAGATCGTTATTTATTTTTGGGTTTTTTGTTGGATAAACTTCAACTTTTTCGCCTACTCGGCTTGAGGCTGGGGGCTGTGTACCAAGAGTTAGTTTGATATCCTATTAAAGTGGAATGTAACTTATTTAAAGTCGTTTATAGGGCCTATTAATCATTAACACAGAGATTCATTAAAACTATCAAAATTTTTTGCAAAAGATAAAAGGATATCTATAGTACTTGAAATCAGTTAAAGAAGATACAAACTTTAAAAATTAGATAATATTAGTTAAGAGGATAACGAACAACTAACTAAGACTTATAAAATACATCTATAACTATGAAGAAGGGGACTCAACTCGAATGCTCTAGTTTGAAGTGATTTAAACTTTGAACCAATACAAACTTATAACTGGATTATTTTTTCCTTTTTCTTATGTACGTTTGCTTATACTTTTGCAGGGGGTCATGAACTTAGTTTGACAACTGGAAATGCTGGTGGAAGATTAGCATGTGGTATGAAAAAAATTTATAAACTAGAAGTGTTCTATCCTTTTCATATTCATCTATTCCTTCTTCCAATCCAATATGATTATATTTATGTTTTTTGGTTTACTCTTTACTTCAATGCTCTAAGGTGATCTATTTTCTATAACATTGTGATAAATTTTTGGGATAAAACAATATGATTTGCTCACAAACTGGTTATTTGATGAGTAATGCATGATTTACATACTATCTCTAATCTAATTTTCGAAAGTTGTGCACTTGAGTCTGCTGAATAAGCTGAGCCCTGATGTATACTTTAGATGAATACTGCTATCCACTACCAAATTGAACAGAGACGTATTTTATTGATATGCATATGTTTGCTACATGTCATTTCATGGCTTCATGTGCGTAACTGATACAGAGAAGTGGTGTTTAGATATCCGAAAGATCTTTGTATATATGCTTTCAGATCTATGACAACATACATATCTTTGGGATTGTCTAATTAAAACATGGAATATTGACTGGAAATCAAATTTGGGTTTTGTATCCTGCATTTAAGGAGGAAATTACAAGCTTGATTACTTGGCCTTTTCTGGTAGATTAGTAGCTATTGTGCTTAAACTCACAAATAGATATAAATTATGAATCAAAGTTTGTCTCTAAAACTCAAGATTCGGTGTGAACAAGCTTTAGAAACAGGTCTGTTGATTATCATCTTCTTAAGGCTGCAAGGACGGGCTATTTAACAATCCAACCTTGCACTGCCCCCTTTAGGGGGATTAAAACCAAAAGTTGCCCCCGCCAATACATTTAAACCTGCACCCCACCTTTGTCATCCTGGCCCCCGCTCATGATGATTATTTTAAATTTAAATTATGTATCTATAGAACAATTAACGATAATTGTAAAATTAGTATATTTTTTCATATAAACTCTTAAGAAGGGGACTTTAAACTTAATTCAACCTTACAAAATTGGCTTGTAAAATAAGGTTTGTATCCACTTATATACTATGAATTATATTATGAATTTATGATTGACAAACTCTCTAGTCGAGGGATTTTCAACACACTTTTCTCACTCCGAGACCCTCCAATTCAAGTATGAGATTATATTTATAAGTGTTCTGATAGCGGATGACTAAATAGGCTCAATAAACTCTAGTTAGAATAGAACTTTAAATGACTTTAATACCATCTTAAAAAAGTAAACTTTAAACTTAATTTAATCTTACAAAAATCGGCTTATAAGGTGAGATTTGCACTCACTTATATAGTATAAATTGATCTTATCTCTAATCAATGTGGGATCTGCAACATAAACTAAAAATATAATGAATAATTTTCAAATTAGTGAAGTTAATATAATTGCCATTATTAGTAACTTAGGCAAGGCTAAATTTAATTAGATAAGGGCTAGAACCGCCACTGCATGCAGGATAGGTGTTGCTGGTTTGGGTGAAGTTGTAAAGTTTATTCAACAATCCAATTTTCAAAAGTTATAGCTGATTTATATGTCTGCTGTCTTCATAATGTTTATACTCCAATTTATGAACTTTATCTTTATCCTGTGTGATAATGTGTTGTGCTTGCATGTTTGCAGGTGTGGTTGGTTTGACTCCAGCATAATTAGTGCGGCGAATGTTTAGTCTTGTTATTTTTCTGATGTTTTTTTTTTTTTTTTTTTTTACTTTGGGTTATCTCCATCCCGTGAAGCCCGATGACTCACTTTTGTATGCTTTCTTCAGTCACCATGTAAACTATAAATCATAATGTCCATCTAAAGACAAGTGCACCAAATGAATCTTGAAAACATATCAGTACTTCACGGTGTGTAAACCCTAATAAAATTCGTCATGCGGTCAGGTGTTTATTCCCCAATGAAATTGATTTCTGTAGTCCTTGTTGCCGGCTTCAGTGCTGTGTCCACTGTTCTTTTACTTTTTGGTCCTAGGGGGAATGGGAGTGTGGGAATTTTGCCAATGACGGGATCAAATGAAGCCCTTTTACTCATTTCCCTTTTTGCTCTGGAGTGTAGTTTTACTTATGGGATTGATCAATCTGTAAGGTTAAAAGGTATAAGAAGTGAGTTTTTGAGGAGCAGGAAGAAGCTACCCTGTAGCTTTATGTAGGCTTGTTTTCCAATAGTGGATCGGTCATCGTTGGAAGCTTCTTGTGAAGCCCATAATAACCAATAAACAAATAAATACAGGAACTTGCTTCCCTTGTAAAAGTGGTTCACATCAGGTAAATATCAAATTGGTCTCCCCTTTCAGAAAGACAAAAATTTCATCATTGAACTCTGTAATCTCACCTGCTAACAGTAAGAGTGCTGCTGGAATTATTTTCTGCACGGTTTACATATCTCAATTATTTGAAGCCGAACCAGAAATCATGTATGTAGATGGGGTTTGCTTATCTGCTCATATATCATGATGAGGGTGAAATGA
The DNA here is from genome assembly GCA_013389735.1 of Phaseolus lunatus. Taxonomy (NCBI): domain Eukaryota; kingdom Viridiplantae; phylum Streptophyta; class Magnoliopsida; order Fabales; family Fabaceae; genus Phaseolus; species Phaseolus lunatus. The sequence goes on from CM023867.1 coordinate 7,656,753, forward strand.
TTAAATGTGGCGTATAATTTTATAAGGTTTAAATAAAAACGTAAGTGGAGTTTATTAGTTAAGTTTCATAGCAAGTCTTTTGTTGACCTACCAGCATCTTACATATTTATAGGAATGAATTTGGTGATCACTAGAATAAAAAATGCAACTAATTTTTCACAATGCTAGAGATGTAAAAATATGAATAAAAGGAGCATTAATAAGTTTACCCAACGATGCATGTACAAACTTTCCTTGCTAAGACCTACCAAGTTTATGGCGTAAGAAGGTCTCTGTTAGCAAGATGAAATCATGTGGATTTGGAAAGTTAATTCAAAGTCTTTCACCATTATTAATCATGAGTCATCACTACTTTGCTAGTGATTACCTTTTTTCCTAGTTAGCGGTTGGACTTAGAATGGAAGCAACTTGCAATTAGGTAGGTATTTGGCAGACTACCCTCTACAACTAATTCCAATTCACTCTACACACACTACTGTTGCTGTTCAATTTTACGATCACAAATAAAAACGTAAACAGTGAGAGGAATTAGTCATGATAGTATAATCTTATACAGGGCGTAGAAAAATGAAGTAATGAACTACTACTAACATAGTCATTATTCAATCAGATGATGATAATTTGTACAATATTTTAATTTCAAAATTAGTTTTTTTTCAGCAAAAAATTAAAAGAATAGATTAAAAGACTTAAGTCTACACAAAAATGGTCCTGATATTGGACTCCAAATCTACTACATGCACAAAAAACTATTCTATTCTTTAGAGTACATAGTTCAATCCCAACCTAAATGATAGCAATCACAATAACTTTGTTGTTAGACCTGTTGTTAAAAGGTCCTCCTCAGGTGCGTGAAACACCATGTTGCTAACATGTTTCAAATCACCAAAGCACAGAGAAGGTTATACAAAAAGGAAGATTGGGTCACCCTGACTAGATTTGATGTCAATCTCACAAAAATTTCCTCTCTATTTTTGTAATTGCTTAACAGAGTGATACAAGAGCCTTAGAAAAGGAGAGGTAGTATAATGATAAAACACTGAACACATATTTAACAAGACAAATTCTCTCTATGAATGTTAGATGCCTACTTTTCCATTTAGACAATTTAGTCTTAATCTATCCAAAAGTGACACCCAAAACTTATTTTTTTTGGGATTTTCACCTATTGGTAAGCCTAAGTACTTAAAGGGAGTGGACATTTGTCTACAATTTAGCATTTTAGAGAAGCTATCCAACACACCCCTTTCTATCCTTATGACACCTATCATTGATATGTGAAAGTTCACCCTTTACCTGAAGCTAACTCAAAACATCTAAAGATAGATTTAATAGTGAAAATACTTTTATAGTTAGCTTTACATACAAAAAGAGTGTCATATGCAAACCGCCAAACATTAAACCTCTACTTTTTCCTACCTTCACTTATTGCAACAAATTTTCCTTTGTTGCTTGTCTTACTAATCACGTCAACCCTTCCACAACTATAAGAAAAAGAGAAGGAGGCAAATGATGTCCTTGTTTTAACCCCTTGTTTAGTCTAATTGGACTCTCATTAATTAATACAAACACAAATGACAATTCCAAACAACCCTTTATCCACTTAATCTACTCAACTTATGAAACAAAATTCTACCTCACTAAGTCAAACAATTTATCAAAATCTACCTTAACTACAATCCCACTTTTTCTTATATACCTCCTAATATCCTTTATTACTTCATTAGCCACCAAAATACTTTCCAAAAGCTCTTTACCCTGAATAAACCTTGATTCTATAATAGGAAACATCACTTTTTTGAGTCTATTGGATAACACCTTATAAATGATCTTATATGACATTCCAACTAAAAGAAATCAGTATATATTACCTCATTTTAATTGAGTCACTCACCTTAGAAACTAAAGCTATGAAAGATGCATTGCATCCCCTAGATATATTGTGAGTACTCTCAAAGCACTACTTGTATGATATTTTGCTTTAAGATCCCCCAATTATTTTTGATGAAGTTAAAATTAAATTCGCGTGGGCTACGACTCTTTATCCTTCACATTGCTATACAACTTCTTTAATTTCCTTCTCAATAATCTTTGTAGTTAGCTTTATACTATCCTTCAAATATAGGATCTTATCTTCAGTGGACCACTCGTGGTTTTTCAACCCATTCTCCATTTTCCTTTTAATTAATTTCTAGCTCTCGTCCATCTAATAAGAGAATGGTAAAATTTAGAATTCGTATCTCCTAGTTTGAGCCAACCAATTGTCGCCTTTTGCCTTAAAACAAAATCTAGCTTGCAATTTAATAATTAACTCCATTCTCTTTAGTCTCATATTCTCTTGTAACCCACTGTCGTCATCCTTCATGTCCAATTCCTCAATCTCATTAACAAGCTCCTGTTTGGTTGTGTTCATACACCCAAATTCTTCCTTATTCCATGTCTTAATATCCGTTTTCAAAATTTTTAGTTTTTCTTTGAATCTAACTCGACCATTTCCCTTCACACAGTAGGATTCCCACATGCTTTCCACTAATTCCTTAAAACCCACCACCGAATTCCAAACATCTAGTGACAATGAACATTTTTAAAACAACTGCACAATCATCATATTCCTCCTAGAATTTCTAGATTGATATCTAAATTAACTATCAAGATTTTAGCTATTAATATTTTGGATTCTAAATTAGTCTCAATTAGTCTTTTAGAAACTAATTTAGAATCTAAAATATTAGTAGCTAAAATCTTAATAGTTATTGGTTAAATACCAAAAAAATCATCAAATTACAATTAATTTTAGAAATCAAAATAATTAATTATTATTAGAGTAAATTAAAGATATTTTAGAGATTACAAATTTTTTTATTGATATCTAAAGTAATTTATATTATCAATAAAAATTTATAAAATAAATTTTAAATTAATGTATGACTGTCAAAAGCTTATTTGCCACATAGTTAACATGCCACCCACACCATCTTATATCCTGAAATGATGTAGTTTTAGTCTCTTGTAGCCATACAAATTCAGCTCCCTCCTTTATAATTAAACCCTTAAGGTATCTACTCTTAACAGCTCCACCTATTCCTCTCATATTAAAGCTTATTATTATCATTAATCACCTTGTTTATTCCCCTCTTCACCCTTCTTCCTAAGCTCGGTATCCCTCTATTTCATCTATTCAAATTTCTTGATTACGTTTTCCTTATCTTCCCTAACTCCTAACTCCCACAATTTAACTGATTGTGTTTCGTTTATTTTGTTCCAAAAAACAGCCTATTACAGTTCAAAAATTTCAAAACTAGTCCAGCCACATATTTCTCAGTTAATCTTAACTTCGTCAAACTGCATCTTTCACTTAAATTTAATGAATGGATCCATGAGGAAGTAGGAACATGAGCATGCCATGTGGCCGTTATGCAGCCTCATTAATTAACATTTGTGGGTGTTATCGCTTATTCTTACATGTAGATTATATTGATGAAACAAAAGTATCTAACTATAATTAAGTACACAAGGGTTTGCACCTTAAGAAGGAGGCAACTAGTTTGGCAATTTGTCTTTAGCAATCTTTTTTGTCTGCAATAAATTAGTGGTTGGTTTGGTTTGGTTATGGGCATTGACTATCAGTAGTTTGCATGTTAAAGTCAGATATAAATTGATGTTGTGTTGGAAAAAAGGTTTGTGAGGAGGTAAGCATGCATGCATGGGATTAAAGAGTAAACCTAACAGTGACAGTAACAGTAAGGCGTAGAAGGAAGTGAATTAAGGAGTTGGCAGTGAGTCATGACTTGCCTTGTCTTCACTTCACTTCACTATCCACTTTTGTGACTTCCACTCCATTAAGTTAACTCCCACTACCATACAACGTAACATCCTCATCATTTATTCACTCATTTCAATCTCCATTTACTGCTTTTATTTCATCTCTTGTATAATTCAAACAATCCAAATCATAACTAATATGTGATTCATAATACACTTCAAAGATAATATGAAATGAGTAAATGAACTTATTACAATGATATTTAGTTGTTTATACATAAAGAAAGGAGTATTAAGTGGTTGGTTTCTTGTGTTTTTAACTGTCACAGTTTCTTCTATGTTAAGTGAGATACTGCAAGAAAATCATTAATTAGAAATCAATTTTAGAGACAAAAAATAATTAGTTGTTATAGTAGAGACCATTTTGGAGACTAAAAAAATTGTTGGTTTTTAAATTAGTTTATATTGTTGTTAAATAGTTTCTAAATTGATATCTAATTAACTACTAAGTTTATTTTTTGTCTCTAAAATTGGTTTCTAATAAATGTTTTTTTTGTAGTGAAAGAAAGAGATCACTTTTTTTTTTTTCATAAGCAAAAAATAAATAAAATAAAATAAAATGAGATACTTTGGGACGTTACAACCCTTATACCAAAAATGGTCAGACCAACCTGTTCAACACCATCAAACTCTACAGATCAACAAATCAATCATCAAAGATACATGAAAGAAAGGATAGGTCACATCAAAAGAATTTAACAATCCTCATAATATCCTATCAAGGTCCTTATAACCAATCTTCAGTTAAAAGAGGACAAAACACAATATACACAAAATAACAACCCCTAGTAACAACCGAAAATCCATAATAATATTACTCAAGATTATAAGACAATCAGATATTCTCACCTAACAACAGGTCACAAAGAAGCCTACTCAATGAAAGAGTACACTTTCTTCAAACATATTATCTTACTTGCCCACTAATATGACTGGGAGCCACATTTTCTTTTCATAGCCACAACAACAATAGAAACAAGAACCTGCACAAAAATCTAACAGTTTCAGACAAATAGTTAAAACAATCTGCAAAATATCATTTTTTCAAATACTTCATACAACGCAGGAGATCAAAATACCTATCCGAATAAGAGAAGTCTGTCAATCTTTTTTTTTTCATTAAAACATTATGATGGTGGTTGATGAGGAGTTTTCAAATATGCATTTACTCGTTTATAAATTTTTATCCTTTTATATTTCAAACTAAGTTGAATATCTACATTAAGTTATAAATATGACGGAAAAAGTTAATATGGCAAATATTAGTGAAATTAAATTACTAATTTAATTTGATTACTTTTATAAGGTAAATTAGTATGCCACTCGTGTATATTGCAAGATAGAATTAAATTATACATGACTAAAAATATAAAACATGTTAAATTATATGTTTCTTAAATTTAATAGAAAATATAATGTCTTAAAAAAATACTGAAGAAGAAAAAAAAAATCATGCAATGAGAAAATAGGTTATCTATAAGTAAATATAAATTATCAAATTGTAAGAGTATTAATAGTTATAATCTATTTAGTAAGAGTGTTAATTATTAATTAGTACTTAAAGGAGTAGTTGATAAGATCGACAGGCCCGCTAGCCCGTAAACGGACTCGACTAACCAATTTTTTTTTTTTTAATTTCTATATCATATATTAAAATTATTTTAATATAATTTAAATTAAAATAGCTATAATTTAACCAATTAAATTTTTTTATTGTGTTATTTAAATCTTTTAAGTATGTAATAAAATTATATTTTAAATTATGAATATTTATAAATTAAGTTTGAATTATTTATTAATTTAACATGCAAAATTAATAATTATTTCATCTAAACATTACAGATATTAATTGACCTATTAAAGAATATATGTGTTTTAAAAGTGTATATAACTATATACTAGCTACAATGGTTAATCCAATCTTAAATAGGTTGAATTGAATTATATCACTTCTATTAAAAGTATAAGAAATGTTAATAACCAATACTCTTTGGTAGAATTTGAGCTAATAGATCAATCTGATTTATTTCTTACAAACCTAAAAAAATTGGATTAACCTACTTTATCATTTATTAGGAATGTAAATTTTTTTGAAGTTATATTATTTCAGTATTTTCTTCTTTCATTCAATGTCACGAGAGAAAAAAACTCATTACAACTTGTAATGCATAACATTGAACTATAAAAACAACTATACTAAATAATGATTTTTTTTTTATAATTCAAATATATCTTCTATAAATGACAATTTTATTTAAAACATATATAAGATAATTATAGAGGAACAAAGTTTACCTTTTACGTAGTAAACGAGAATATCACAGGAAATAACCAATGGTGACATATTAGAAAATTATTAGAGATAAAAAATAATTGATTACTATATTGATTAAATTATATATTATTTCAAAAATTATAAAAATTATTAGTATCTAAATTGATAGTTTTTAAATTGGTATCTAATTAACTACTAATGTTTTTATTATCAATTATTTAGATTAAAAAATTGGTAGCTAATTAAATATTAATTTAGAAACTAATTGATAAAAAAAAATTAAAAATTATTTATCAATAATATAAATAATTTAGATATCAATAATTTTTTTAATCTCTAAAATAATATTTAATTTAGTTAATATAATAATTAATTATTTTTTTTTTGTTTTTAAGATTGATTTATATTTAATGATTTCCTTGTAATGTAATGATTGACCGACATATGTCAAGTTTATATGAAAGGAAAGTTAAACAATTGCTTTGATAATAGTGTAGTGTGTTTAGTAGGAGAAGGTACAATCATTAAAGTTCGGGAAGATTAGTGGGTTGGAGATGATTCTTTACGTAAAAGGTTCCCTATATTCTATGTTATTTCTAATTGTAAGAAAAAACAATAGAGGAACTAGGTGTGTGGAATGAAACCCATTGGAAATGGACTTTAACTCGGAGGAGAGATAAATTTGCCTAGGAAACTAACCTAGAACATGAGTTCTATATGGCCATAAGAGACAATTTTGCAAAAGACTTATAAAGGACACCTGGGTATGGAAATTATACGAGGATGAGGAGGAAACTTATACAATGAAGTATGCATATACTTCATTGCAACAAAATTATGATAATGAAAATCCAGATTTGTTCATCTCATTTTGAGTATAAAGATACTTTCCTCAGCTCATCACTTTATATGAAAAATGTTGTTGGATAGGATGCCACAAACTTAGCCTATGGGGATTGGGGTTGGGGAGTACTCTTCTACTAAAGATGAAACAATCACACATATATTCTTCTACTATAAAACATGTAATATCTGGAACATGTGCGGCAAGTGGGTGAGGGTGTGCTCAGTAGGACATTATAACCCTACCACTTCCAACAATTTTATTTGAACTTAATGCAAAGCAAAACAAGGTGTGAAATGGACTATAGGTAGCAATTATGTGAGAGATTTGAAACTAAAGAAACAAGATCTTTAAGTAGGGAAAAATAGATGGTGAAGAAATATTTTGTATGGCCTAACTAAATGTGCAGGCATGAATGAGGTATAAAACCTTGAGTACTATTTCATATTCTGATTAGTTCCAATGTCCATTTAAATATCTAAAAACATTATGACAGTTTCATAAGTAGTATTACCGAGGAGGACTGAGTGGAGATAGGAAAATTATAGGAGAGACAGGATAGTATAATATGTTTAGAGATGTGGGTTGGAAAATAGATACCTGATTAAACAGGTAAAACAATATCATATCCGTCAATCTCATCTGAGTTAATTATGTATTCTAACCTAATCTGTAAGTGCTAATAATGTTACCATAATAGTGATCATTTGGGTTGTGCAGGGAACATATCTCTGCTATATATCAGACAGAGTTTCCCTCAGTACAACTTAGTACTGGTTATACGAGTTCTACGCCTATGTCCTTAAAATGTGGCTTAAATGGTGGTGCAAAAAGGCTATAGTAGGAGGGATGGATGCCAACACAATTGGTTGCATAGGAAAAGTACACATGCTGAGGATAAGGCAAAAAACGGATAATAGAAAGGGGCGTGAGGATGCTAGAAAATTTTCATCCAAGTAGATTGTAAACACAATGTTTCACTACTAATATCTTTTATAACTATTTGTTGGTATGGAATGACACATTGTAGATGTATTGATCCATGTCACAATTATTGAAGCTACATGTAAACATTGAACTATATACTATTTTTATGTGTATATAAGCAGTAGACGATACATCTGTTGAGTAGGGTGTAGTCTCAACAATTGATTGGAGTTGGTAGTTTCATGCTTATAAGAATGTTTAATAGTTGGATGGACAACTTGGTTGTATGTATTGTAGAGTGTTGCTCTTGCTTTTGAAAGGACTATAGAACCTGTGAATCCTTAATCTAAAACTATGTATATATTGTAAAAGGATTAGAATACCCACAAGTATTTTGATTTGTTACATAAAATTTTTGCTGATAAAAAAAATAAAATATAGTTACATATCAAAACTTGAATTTGATATCGTTAACCATTTTTTATCGATTAGATATATTAATATACACTCAATCGTATTTGAAAGTTTAAAGTAAGTTATTTATGACATTTCCAAGCAATTATAATTGCAAGTAGATTGTATTTTATTTATTTATAATATATAACACACCAATATTACATAACAAATAAATTATATATTTTTTGTATTTTTGAAATCGATAATTATTTTAAAATATTTTAAAATACAATTTCTAATAAAAAATGAATATTATATAAATTGTTTTAAAACATAATTTTAAAAAGGGAAATGTTTTTTAAAATACAATTTCAGTTAAAAAAGTAAACTGAAATTACTTTTGAAGTGAGATTTATTTTGCTTAAAAAAGATCATATTTTAATCTACAAACTATCTTCTTTTTAAAAATTTAAAATACAAAATCGTGTTTTCAAATATAATTAGAAGTCGTATTGAAAACACCACTTTTAAAATCTATCCGTTTTCTTATATGTATTTTTCTAAAATTATTGATAAAAGGTAAAAGGTAAAAGGGGGCAATACCTTAGAAGTAACTCCTTTAAATATATATATATATATATATATATATTAATTTATATATGTATTTGGTTATTTAATTTTGTAATTTGTGTGGCAGTGTTGGCATGTTGCAACATTCTTTATAAGTAATTAACTCCTTTATTTATTTATACATGTGTGAAGTAAATTAGAATTTTGCCGTCAAAGCCGGTTGCTTGCTTCGCAACCTTCACTGACAACCGATAACATTATTGTGTTCTGATTAATTATTTACGTAATTTTGAGTTCACACCTATGATTTGATAAAACCTTTTCAAAACAAACAACAATCTTACAACTCAAACATTTGAACATTATGTGTGAATATTTTTGTAGAAATGACAGCATAGTACCAGTTGTAGTCTACTAAATTATGATTGAGTGCAAGCATGAATGTAGGAATTATGAAATGAAAACAAATTCAATATTGCATATTCTACATCAAATTTCGTATTACATATTCTACATCGAGTAAAATCTTTCATATTTTATGATTAGAAATAATGAACTTTCATATATAAAACATCATCATATATAAAACAGTACAAAATTTTATTTTATGAGTTGATTTAATAATTTTTCTTTATTAACTAAAAATAAATATAATATAAAAAATTATTTTTGAAATACTTCAATTCTTATAAAAGAAAGAGGCTATAAGTCAAACACGAAAAATACTATCTTTTTAGGACCAATTCTCATTTAGAATAAGCAGTATCTTTTTCCGTAAATTTTTAAAACCATGAAAACATCTCCTATTACCTATTCTGACACATACCAACTAATAAAAAAAGCTTATTAACTCCTTTAAAATTGAAAGTAAACTTAAAATTTAATAATTAATAATGAGAGTTATAGTTTGATCTAATGTAAAATCTAATGTAAAATGGTGATGGTGGCATTCTTTGTTGCAACGAACCACTTTTTTGGTGAAGAGGTGGAGTGAGTGTTAGGTTTACCACTTTTCTTTTCTTTTCTGTGTGCTGTTTGATATTTGACTTTGGATATAAGCAATGCCAAGGTGCTTCCATTGTACTTGCCCTACACAACTAGTACCTACCTATCATATATGTATATATTACTTAAATAAAATATTTGGTGTGTTATGCTGCTATTGTTTCTTCGTTATTATTAATTTCTATAAGCTCTGCTCACTATTATCACAATGAAAAATAGTAAGATCTAATCAATATTTTGTTGTTTTGTTGATAGATTTTTCCTCCATCAGATTCAAAATACATACATGTATAAATAATATACATAAGAAATTTAACTCTAAATTAGATGTATGTGTTGAATGGAAACTAGTGACATGAATAATATATAAGAAATATTATTCTAATCTATTATTTTAAAGTTTTGAATTGAATGTGATGTTAAGTGTTTGGTATGAATTGAAAGTTATATACTGTGAAAAGTATTGAAGTATTGAAATCACACATTTATTGTCTTTAAAATTTTCATCATTTAGAAGCTAATAATTAAAATTTTCATATTTAAAATGCAACTCTTTTAACTCAAAAACTGTATCCCAAAACACATATTTTTCTCCAATGTTCAAAGCTGTAACATGTTTCTTTGGCCGTCTTTTCTTTTATATTATTTGTCAATCCCTTCACTCATCTGCAGAACTTATAAAATAATATCATAAAATAACAATTACTTAATTGGTGGTGTGAAAAAACAACTTTAATATGAGAATTGAATCAATGTCAAACGAGATGATGAGATTGTTTTAGTTTAATTAGTCGTCTAAAACTATAAATATTCTGAAGAAAAATTATACTTGTCTCCTAAAAAGAACAAGTATTTTCTAAAATCAGAAATTAAGTGAAGTGAGAATTTGGGAACTAGAAAATAAAGCAGTATTGTTGGGGCATGTCACTATCTTGGAGAGCATGGTGAAGTAATATGAAAACTTTCGTTTTAATTTTCAGTGCTGACCAAAGAAAAAAAAGTGTAGATTGCGATGATAATGTTATGATTTTTTTTATCGAGAAAAGAATGAATAAGTAAATATTTAAGATTTTAAGAATGTTCTAATCTTATTATAGATTCTTAAAAAAATAATTAAATAAAAACTAATTTTAGAGATAAAAAATAATTAATTATTATATTAATAAAATTAGATACTATTATTGATAAATAATTTTTAAATTGATATTTAATTAGATGCCAAAATTTTAGATAAAAATTCTCTTTTACCAATATAACATGAGATTTTTTTTTTTTTTTTAAGTTGTGCACATATAAAAAGTAAAATAAATAAGATGATAATGTTACGTATATATGTAGTGTTTTAGCTCCAACCAATTAAGTTAAGTTGTATATGTTATGATGAGATGAGTGGTTGAAAAGGTTATGTGAGTGAGGTGTGAAGTGTTGTGTTAAAGAGTTAAAGTGGAGTTGGAGGATTAATTCCACTAGTGTAGTGTGGGTTAGTCTCTATCATTATCTCTAATATCCTTCACCTAATTTATAAAATGTTATTTTTATTTTAAAAGCTACATAATAAAATGATTTTATTTTTTTATGATGATTTAATAATTACAGATTGTTTATTAATCTTTGTTAAGAAGACAAACTTTACATACTAAAAAGATTGAAAAATTGAATCTTATGACACATTAATCAACATCTTTTTATCACTATTCTTCTCATTTTCTCTTTGTTCTACATTTGTTTTGATCTTGTTAGTTTTGGTAATATTCATGTGATTTTAGTCTCGAAGTACACATTCAAATTTAGAAAAAACAAAACAAACTCTATTTTTTACATGGTCCCATCCTTTCAATCCTAATTCATCTCTGCATTTAGATGAATAAGACATAAATGTTTACAGAAAAACTAAAGTAAATAAGAGTTAAAATGGTTGAAGGTGGTAACATCATATTTTGATAATTCAGCAATCCCTACATCTAATTAGGTAAACTAGCTTGCTAGGAGGAAGATAGACTTTTTACCTTTTTCTCAATACCTTTTTTTATTCCTAAAATTTTTGCATTTGCATTTGGTGGGTTCTATATATTTATTTCCCTTTCCTTAATCAGAAAAATATGTCCTAATCCTACTCTGTTTCTTCATATATTATAATTATAAGCAACATACTTATTTCACACTCAAATATATATGTTTGACTTAACATTTCTTTAATTTATTTTCCAAATTTCTTCTTACTTTTTTATATATAAAAGCTTTCATATTAAACATTATTATGCAACTTGATATTTCAGTTAAACTAACACCTCAAGCATTAACAATCATCTGTCATCACATGAAAAAAATATTATTAAAAAAAATAAAAAATATGAAGAATTAGACCAAAATCCATATATTAACAAAAACGATACATAGGTAGATTATACATATTCATAAATCAAATCTCTTCTTACTTACTATTACTTCATGTTTTCCACTACTTCTACTCAACTAAAATATGTAACAATTTTTTGAACACATTTTTCCTATTGGTGGAAACATATTGAAAATAATAAAACATAATATATAAATTTTATCACTTTTATTTCATAAGTTAATTTGAAAAAGGGCGGAGTTTGATGCTTATATATTAATTTGCTATTCTAAGAATATGAAGTCCTTTTATTTTCCTATTCTTATTCATCACTCTTTAGCACTGTACATTGAACCTTAAGCTGATGCTGAAAGGCATTTTACTTATTTATATCACTCTCTCTCTCTCTCTCTCTCAAATCCAATGAATCTTTTATTGGCATGTAGCTTAATTTAATTTGAAATTATGATGGCAATTATAGTGAGCAAAATACTTTCATTGGTGATAATTTGGGCTTAATTTGCATATTTAATAATTAAATAAGAGTATGATAAAATATATATTATCCTAAAAGATAAAAATAGAATGGTCGGTTGCTTCGTAATATAAGATCTATTTATTTAGAAAAGGAAACAAAAAGTTAGAACTTTAGTTACCTAAAAAGTTTTTTTTTTTTAAAAAAAAACTTGACAAGTCAATCTATCTTAATTATAGTGTTGATAGAATATTATTATTATTATTTTCAAAAAGAATAATATTTATGTTGATAGAATTACTGAGCAAGTGGATTAGTTTGTTTTGTAATCTTTACATTGAACATTTTCTAGTATGTGTGTTGATAGGCATAGTGACAAGGCCTTTAGAAAGACTTTTATACAAAGTTAGGCCAAACATTTAAATAAACCTAATTAGACCTAAAAAGAAGGTTACAATAATTATTCTTGTCAGACTCAAACCATGCAAAACTTTAGTCTAATCTACCTCATTTCCGTGCCAATTATTTATTTATTATACTTCTTCAAATATCATAATTTATAATTTTTATGATTTTTCTTCTTTATATTTTAGTTGCACCAAAAGAATCACTTCCTTTATTAAAAGTTTTATGAACTATTAAGACAACGTCATTGGCTATATTTTTAGTCAATGAATTTTTGGATAGCATTCTTAAGACCAGAAAAACCTTTGCCAACCATTACTTCTATATTCATAACTCAGTTTTCTTTATTTGTTACACAATATAAGAAGCTATTTATTGTAGAATATATTTGTATCACATCCCTTGTGGATTTTTTAATAATTTTTACTTCAATGTAAAATTTCACATAAATTTATTTGGTTGTTGATATAAATATACAATAAAGAAATTTTTAAATAAAAACTAATTTTAAAGAACAAAATAATTATTTATTATATTATTAAATTATAGATTATTTTATAAATTAAAAAATTTATTGGTATCTAAAATAGTTTTTATTATTAATAAAAATTTATAAAATAGTTTTTAAATTGGTATCTAATTAGTTAACATGGTTTTAACTACCAATTTTAGAATCTAAATAATTGGTAACTACAACATTGGTAGTTAATTAGATACTGATTTAGAAACTATTTATCAATAATAGAAAATAAATTATATACAACAAATTTTCTTAGTTTCTAAATAATATCTAATTTAGTCAATACAAAAAATAATTAGTTTTTTCTATAAAATTGGTTTCTATTTAATAATTTTTTTAGTAGGGGATATATTTTTAAGATAATTTTGTTTTATGATTCAGAGTTTTATTTAAGATTCAGGTTTTTAATTTTATGTGATGTCAATATATTCTAATGAAGAGGTCTTATAATACTCATGTCTTAATGTTATCACTTATAATCATGTTCTAACTAAAATATACAATCTTATCTAACTACAAAAGAAACAAGATTGTAAAAGCAAAATTGCAAAAGTGTGACAAAGAATTTTCTTTACTACTTATTAATTTAGTTGGTTCTAAGCTCATGACACTTTGTTTCTCATTCAATTTTCAATCTCTCTCCCCATTGTTTCAATTAATGCTTTCCCAAAAAGTGTTCTAAACTGGTCATATATACTTTTACTTAAGGGATAATTTCAATTTAAATAGTTCCATAGCAAAATTTTAAGTGTTGAGTGAAGTCAAATTGAATGAAAATATTTAAAATAAACGCATTAAAAATATATTAATTTAATTAAGAATTAAATTACCATGTGACTGTACCAAAACAAAGTGTATCATAAGAGGCTTTTAACCTTATATCAAAAGTTTAAGTCTATCCCTAACTCTTATAAATATCACCAACAAAATTTCATTATTCATATCCTATAAACAGACATTTAAAAAAATATTTTTATAGGCATACTTTTAATAGTTTTCAATTTCCCTTAAAAGTACAAGCCCCATTAATATAAAATAATACACCTTTTACATTAGATATTAAGTGTAATGAAAATTAATTTTTATAAATTTGATGTAAGAAATACTTACATAATTAATAACTAATCTAAAAAACTAAAATGATGGATGTAAAATGTGCTATTATAATAGTAGTGGTGTAGATTACTTTTTCAACTGCTCTTTTGATTAGTACATAGATTAATGGGAAATAATGCCATATTTGCCACCTACTTGTGGACAATTAAGTCAATGATCTGATTAAAGTGATCAGTAGTTAGCATTTTATTATAAAAATTTATAGGAACACACACATGGGAATGGAATGCTTCAAATCTCTCCCTAACTTATACTAATAATTTTTTATCAGTAAAAACATAAATAAATTAAAAAAAACACTTTAAAAGTTACTTTTTTTATATAGGTTGAAACTTATATAAAACAATACACATACATTATTAAAAAATCATTAATAAAAATCAATTTTAGAAACAAAATTATAATTAGTTTCTATATTAACTAAATTAAATATTATTTTAGAGACTAAAAAAATTATTGATATCTAAATTAATTTTTATTAATTGATAAATAGTTTATAATAAACTACCAATATTTTATCTACTAATTATTTAAACTCTAAATTTAATAATTAAAATTTTAGTAACTAATTAGATATAAATTTAGAAATTATTTATTAATAATAAAAATTAATTTAAATACTAATAATTTTTTTATAAATAATATTTAATTTAATTAATATAATAATTAATTATTTTTTATCTTTATAATTAATTTTTATTTTAATTTTCTTGTAGTGATATTTATTAGTTTTTTTATTATAAACCTGTAGTATTTTTGTCCATTTTACTCACTAATAAAGCTAGTTAATATTTGGGTGCTTAAAATATTGGCATCATGGTGAAATTGTAAAAATAATTGTTTTTTTCATCTAAAATCTATATATGTTAACGTATACATATTTATATTTTTTATCTTTATCTTATTTTGTTTTTTCTTTATTTTATATATATATTATTATTTTTTCTGCCATTCTTTATTTATTTATTTATGTTTATGTTTTATTTTTATTGTTATTGTTTGTATTTTTTATTTATTTATTTATTTATTTTATTTTTAAGCATTAAGTGTAACATTTGCATTAGTTTTTTTTTTTAGGATTTTGCATTTAAGGTAGACACTTCAATATTATCTGTCTGTCCACTACTAATTAATATTAATTGACTTTGATTTTTTTATAATTATGTTTTGTATTTTTTACTTGAAATTAACATGATTACATCATCAATAATAATAAAAATAAATACTAATTTATGTTTATAAATACAACTATGTTGTTGTAGGGTTTAATTTTTTATTTTCTTCATTCTAAGAAAAAAAAAATTAAACTAAATATTTTTTATTTTTATTTTGTAAAAACTCATTTCTTTATTCGTTAATTATATTTCTAACTATTTTAAACATTAAAAATATTTTTTTTAATGCATTCAAAATTAAAATTATCAATTTTTTTTTAATTTCTTTTACTTTTGAAACGGTGCTAGATAGGAAAATGAAAATAAAAATGTGTTAGATAGGAAAATAAAAATAAAAAGATATTATATGAAGAAATAAAAATGTAAATAATACTATAGGAATAATTGAGTCTACACCTTGTTTTCTTTGATTAAATAATCGTATATTAAATATATATATAACGACAATAAAAAAAATTGATAATAGAAGTATAATAGCATAAAACAATTATTTGAATGTAGAAAAATATTTAAAAATTAGAAAAAAATTATTACTATTATTACCGCTCTTGATATTTAGAAAAGTCATGATAATAAGTATAGAAAAGTCTCAAACATTAGTATGAAGTTGTTTTATGGTAATGATATATAAAAACTCACAAAAAATATATAGAAATTCAATTAACAAAATTATTTTTTATGATTTTGAATACTAGTTTATTCTTTCTAAGTCATTTAAATCTTAACGGAATACTATCAAATTTTATTGTCGAACTTCGATAGTCTTTATTTATAGAAGATTTTATTTAAAATATTTAAAATCTTAATCGAGTACTACAATATTTTTTAATAAAAATGTCTTTAAAAATATTTTGAAGTTCCAATTAAATACATCCTAAGCATACTTTTTTTTTAATGTTGTCATTTATTAAAAAATTAGTATGTAATATAAGTTTGTTGACATTAACAATATCTATTCAAAAAGTCAGTTTTTTTCTTTAATTTTTGTTATTTGACAATGTAAAAATATTTATCCCCATACTATTTGGTTTTTATAATAGCAATTTTTTTTTTAGTTCTTATATTTAAAAACTGTAAGGAAAATTAGTCTATGCATTATATTAAGAAGAAAGTAATTTGATGTTTTACATTTTTTATATGATTAATAACAAAAAGAGATGTGGAAATACAAGCAAAATATTAACAAAAAAAAAGTATAAAGAACGCAAAAATAAAAGAGAAGTTACTATAAAAATTTTTTATACTAGTCCAATTTTACTTAAATTTAGATCAAATGGGAAACTTTTTTTTAATCATATAATTGTTTTATCTTTAGATATTCTTTGAATCTACTTTTAGTCTTCAAACATTCTTTATTCATATTTTTAACTTATTTTTCTTAAATAATTTTATTTTTTAATTGTTCATGACTTTTCACTATTGCTTGATTACTTCCTCTTTAAAATATTTTCTTTAGAATTAAATTATAAACTAAACAATTGATTAGTTGGTATTATAATTTAATTTAGAATTACAATTCATATTAGGTACTAATAAAAAAATCATATTAGATTTGAGTTTGGATATAAAATTACAATTAAAATTGATATTATATTTAAACTTTTAATTATAAAATATGGAGTTTGGAATGATATTGGATTTGGAATTATAATTGATATAAAAAAGTTTTAAAATTAAAAATATAGGAAAAGCTTTAAAATCAAAATTTAATTTTTTTTCATCACCGGATTAACTAATGCTATTTTTTTTTCTAACCGTTAACATCATCTTAAGCTACTTTATATTTTTTTTTTATAGCATTGACTAGATTGACGTAAATATTTTAATTCTTTAATATATTTTGTTTAGGTATGGAACGTCAATCTAACACATTTTAAATCTTTTGTTTATTTTTTTATAATGTCGGTTTGACTGACACAATTTTTTTAAATTTTTTTAAATTTTATTTAGACCGATATTATTAACGTTCTCTCTATAAGTCGATACACGATTCAATAACTTCTAAATATGAAGTGTGAACTTTTTAATCAATGTAAAATGAACGTTAATCACATTTAATATCAACTTTTTTTTATTTATTTTTGTTTTTGATTGATCTAAAATTATTTTTTTCTCGTAGTGATATTGTGACTAATGAGCTTCTAGCTCAATATAGCTTTTGACAACAAAAAGAAGTTTAACCAAAAGAAATTATAAGGTAGGAATTCTCTTAAAGTTATTAAATCCTATATCTCTTTTTATGTTACATGTTGTATTTTCCTTACTTCATATATTGTTTATTAACCCAACCCTACACTACTATACATAATGTCCTAAGCTAATTATAAAATACAGTTTCACTCTTAAATAAAAAACAAAATTCATACCTCTTCATTCCATTTTGTTAGGAATTCTATTTGGTTAGAAATTAAAATATAAGTTTGAATATAATATTTAGTAAAAATGAAAAAAATTTAACAACGTATAAAAACAAAATATACACACTTATTATCTTACATTTTTAAATTTGAGATCATAGAATTTGGTTGAAAGGAACCTCAATCTCTAATCATTATAGTAGGATTAGTACTTTTTTTTCTTCAAACACAGCATAGATTAGAGAACTAAATTATGAAAGTTGACATGCTTTCGACGTGATGCAATCTGACTTTCCTTGAAGGGGTTAGTGTAAATAGTTGCCCTAAAGGTGTGAACAAAAGAGAGCGTTGAAACCGATTCTCAAACGTTAACGCCAACCTTTCTTTCTTTCTTTAACTCCTCCATACTTTCGCTTCCTACTTTCTTTTTTTTCCTTTTTCCACTTTACAACTTACTCATCAGATCCATCAATCTCCTTCTCTAATTCCAACCTAACTTACTACTAAACCCAACTTTAACTTATACACTATATATTAATTACACTCCTACTAATTAAACTCGCCATTAATTGCCAAATAAAAACGATCTTAATTAATCATGCAAGAATAATAATAGAACAAACATCACAACACCAGCATTCACATTCCCAACATCATTATTATTTTATAACAACATATATACAAGTGAAACACATTTTTATAGTAATACAAAAATACTGAATACAATTTAAAAAAAGAAGTCTCTGTTTTTATTTTAGTTTTTACCGTTATTATAAGAAAAAATAGGTATAAAAGCGTATCCTATATAGATAATAAAATAAAATATTAGTTCATAAAAGTAACACCCTGAAGCTGAGCTACGATGGTGTTATAAAGTAGAAGTGAAACAGAAAGCAAAAAAGTGTGGTCATGATGAAGGCGTAGAAAGAAGTGCTTAGAGAGGCGCGTGAAAAAGCTGAAAGAAGTTAGTTTTCTTGTTAGTAACACTTCGAAGGTTGGAAACGCAAGGAAGATTTTGGTGACAGACCACTTGGGTGTAGCTGTTATAAGACGGCTTCAACTTCTTTCTTGCCATTCACTACCAAATTTCACAGCACACAAATATATATATATATATATATATATATACATATATATATATATATATATATATATTTATATCCACATAACCACTTCAATTCCATCACTACATCGTAATCACATTTCTCTCTCTTACCTTAAATGGTATTGTTTTACATATAAAACTGCTGTGTTGAGCCTTTGTTTCTCATCACTTGGGTTGTTTCAGTTTGGTGAGAGATATGGAGATGGAAGGGTTATATTCTAATTCTAATTCCAATTCCAATTCCAGTTCTACCCAGAGCAACATAGCCAAGGGCAAACGCACCAAAAGGATGAGGCTTTTGTCCCCTTCTGGTGTCGTCGTTGCTAGCACCGCCGCCACTGGATTCACCACCACTAGTTGCTCCAGTCCTAATTCTGGTGGCTCCTCCACCACCACTTATGAGAGCGAAGAGGAAGACATGGCAAATTGTTTGATTCTCTTGGCCCAGGGAGGGGAATCTCACCATCATCAACCTCGTCATCACAAGCAACAAGTTGAAGATCATGGTCTTGGAGATTGTAACGGTGGCAAGACAGAAAAGGGTAACGGTAACACCACCAACACCACCGCAACAGCCGCAGTTAACACCAAAGTTGGGTTCTTTATTTATGAGTGCAAAACGTGTAACCGAACGTTCCCTTCGTTTCAAGCTCTTGGTGGACACAGGGCGAGTCACAAAAAGCCCAAACTCGTGGGTGAGGAGAAAAAAACACCACCCTCTCAATTGCAGCACATGTTTGTTACCAAGTATGATCGGTTCGAAGAGGATAACGTTAAAAGTGGTCCTCCAATTTCCCTTCAATTGGGTCATGGCAACAACAGCAAGGGTAAGATTCATGAATGTTCCATTTGTGGTTCTGAATTCTCATCCGGACAAGCATTGGGTGGACACATGAGGAGGCATAGGGCATCAACAAACACCAACACTGTTGACACAAGTTCTAACACCGTCACCGCTGTCGCCACCATTGTTTCGCCGCCGCGTAACATCTTGCAATTGGATCTTAACCTCCCGGCGCCGGAGGATGATATCCGGGAGGCCAAGTTTCAATTTCCCGTAACAACTCAGATGCTGGTTGGTACTCCGGCTTTGGTAGATTGTCTTTATTAGAGCAGGGTGGGGATTGGAATTACAAAGAATTATTATTTTGATATCAATGTGAATTATTAGTGTTATTTTTAATTTACAATTATTCGTAATTATCGATTTTTTTGGATTATTATTCCTAATTGGGTTTATTAATAATTGCCATTTTGATATATGTGATCGATCTACTTGTTCAAGTTGGAATACTTTGAGTAAGTAAGTGGTTAGTGTTGATGTGGTTGCCTTTCATTCACGAAAAGTGAGTGATAGTTCATAGGGCATCTTTTTTATTTATTTCTTTCTTTCTTTTTCAATTATTTATTATTTGGGTGTATTTGCAAGTTCTTGTTTGAGGGGATAATCGATGGCGATGTGCGACAGAGAGTGCTTTGGCATTGCTAGCTAGGGTTTTGGTTTGGCAGCACCATGACCATAACCATAACCAAAAGTGGTGGATTAGGTTCCTTTACTTGTTTTGGATTTCATTACAATAAAGCTAAAACATCACTTTCTCACTCACACTCACTACCCATTCCCACTCCTTTCATTAATGAAGAGAATAAAGGATTTGTCAAAACTACTTTGATAAATATGCCTCTACCATATGCATGCCCATCACCATGTATCTTTCAATTTATATGGTTCCCACTCTCTCACTCACTATTATTTAAAAAAAATACACTAACGAATCAGCCAAATATCATACCATATGTGTTAATTTCATCCTCCCCACTACTTTATATTGTGATTAGTCGCTTTAAACTAATAGGTTTCACCTAATTAACAAACTGATTTGTTCACAATATATAAACTCAATAAAATTTAGTTTAGTGACACCCCTTTTTAAATTTCAACATACGTATATATAATGATTAAGTAATAATTGGGTTTGAGATTGTCTTATGGAAGTTTTGAGCCCATACAAAGTTGATTCTCCCAAGAAAGATACTGTTAACTTTGAAGCCACAAGTGCATTTGATTAGGACTTGTACGAATGGTCCACTGTTTAGAGTTGGACCCATCACCCACTCGTTAGTACTACTCTTTATACTCTTTTGTAGCTACAAACTTAACCATTATTTATGCAGTTCACATAACCAAAGATGAGAAAAGGACAGAAAGAGTGACAACAATTTCAGTTCCTCTCTTCCACGGAAAATAATATTGAGAAATACAAATAACGAAAGAGTGGGAGAGAAAACTTGAATTAAGCAAGAAGAGAGAGATGGAAGAAGAGTTTGAAGTGAGTTTGAGTGGGCACTTATCTAAAGTTAGTAATGTGCACGTTTTGGTGAAATGGTGGTAAGCGAAGCATGTGGACACGTACATTGCGTGAGGTGTCCGAATGCATAAGAAGATATCATTCATTGACATTAGCACATGTAGTTGGAGATGTTCCCTCCATGTCTTATAAATTAATCTAACCTCCCACTTTACATTTATAAAATCTATTTTATTTATCATATTACATTCTCAAACATCACAAACAATTACTTTGCTTGCTTTCTAAATGTCCCATCTTAATTTCTCTTCACGCAACTATTAGAGATCTCATATCATATTGATTAAAAATTATGATATTTATAATATATAAGTGGATACAAATATCATCTTATAAAATAATTTTATAAAATTGAGTTAGACTTAAAATTCATTTTTCAATATAATATCAGAGTCATTTTGACTATATTATAACAAGAGTCGACTAAAAATTAAAATATTTCATAGTATATAAGTGAGTGCAAAATAAACTAATTTTATAAGATTAAATTAGACTTAAAGTTTACTTCTTAATATATATATATATATATATATATATATATATAACTATTAAAAAATTATTAAATAAAAATTAATTTTAGAAATTAAAAATATTATTGATTTCTGAATCAATTTCTATTATTGATAAATAGTTTTTAAATTGGTATCTAATTAGCTACCAAAGCATTTAATTACCAATTTGGTAACAAAAAATCTTGGTAGCTAATTAGATACCAATTTAGAAACTATTTATCAATAATAGAAACTAATTTAAAAATCAATAATTTTTTTAGTCTCTAAAATAATATCAAATTTAATTAATATAACAAATAATTATTTTTAATTTCTAAAATTAATTTTTATTTAATGATTTTTTTTTTTATATATACACAAGTTTCATCAATGTTTATACGAAGAAAGCTGTGATTTTATTGTGTATGTGAGATAATTTACAGAAAGAGATGATGGGGTTGTGTACAAATTTCACTTGTCTACCTAACTTACTCCAAATTGGCCATCCTCAATTACCAGGCACGACAAGACATGACCGAGGTATATCTGCTGAGATGTCAATGTCCTTTTGATGAAAAAGAATGAGGAATTTAACTGAACTATAGTGAATCATGCGTTGTGTTATTGTGTGGGTGAGAAATTTTGGAGAAGATGTGTGTTGGTGTAGCATTGGTTCAAGGTTTTGGTGATGGAGACAAATGTCTCAAATGCATGAGTTGGTTTACTATGTGGCTTGTTGTGTCAATAACCAGAAAATTAGGCATTTGGCCGGCCTTAAATTCTGTGTGTCGTTGCTAGCTAATCTTAAGTTGATTTCCACTCCACTAATCAATTGCTTAATCAATACCCTATTGGTGTTGAGTCTAGGCCATAAACAAGGTTTAGTTTCCAAATATCACAACCAAAACCATTCATTAAGATGCCAATTGGTGTTTGGTCTGCATCTTAGTTGCCTTCTTTTTCATTAATTAATTAGTGGCATTTCATTTCACTCTTTGTGGAATATGTACTAAAGATCCATTTCCTTGGGGTTTGGTTAGCTTTTACAAAAGGTAGTTTTACTAGAAGTGAGAATGACTGTTGAACAGATTTTGACATTGTTGACAAAATTATGGATATTAAGCTACTTTTCTTTCTCCTTCTGTTTGATAAAAAAGAAGCCTTGTTGGGGTTAAGATATTTGTGGCGGTAAAAATCATGTCGGTTGATTCAAGACAAATGTCATAATAAAAAATAGTTTGTAGGTGTTAAATGTACTGTGTTAAATGGACTTGTTTACTTTTGAATAATGATAATAACAGTGAGTTCATCCATTTCAAAATGTCCAAATTCAATACACCAATCTTTATTATCAAATGTTGAACGATTATACACGTTAAGTTTGGTAGAGGAGTTACTTGTAATTAAACCTTAAATTAGATTAGTCAATCCAATTAATTATGATGATTTAAAAAAATCAAACATTATGATTCCAAGTTAATTTCAAGCTTAAAATTTCACTTAATTCAAAATTAAATAAAGGTGAAGAATAACTATACCAAAATTAGACCACAAAATAAGTTTCATGTGAAGAAAATATTGATGTAAGGTTTTATATTTTTTTAATAATTCATAGTTAAATTCTTATATAAAAGCGTGTTTTTTTTTTGAAAGATTTTTTAGTAAAAATTTATCCTTTCCTTTCTTGTTTTTCATTCTTTTATTCTCTATTTATCATGCTATATTTAATCGCTTTTATTGCATTTTCCTGCTTGTTCTACACTCCTTTTTATGCATGTGCTCTTAAAACCATAAACGTTTAACTGCATAAGAATTTGATTCGATCACTACATTGCTTCTCAAAGGGATTACGAAAAATCACCATCACCAGCAGCAAACCAACTTCCATGGTTTGTGGGCTAAAACTTATTAGTTTGTAAAAATGAAAAAAAAAAAAAAAACAGTGCTTACATTTAGCACTAGCTAAAAAGTAAATGTTATTTTTAAAAAAATTCATTTTTCCTTTAAAAGAACTGTTTTTTTTTTATGAAGAAATATTAGTGATATATTTTAAATCATATTCTCTGGCCTATTTTTATTACTGATTAAATTTTATTAAAAAAATATAAAATTATGAGTGTGTCCATCATCATATAAGAACGAGTTTTACAATCAAATTTGTTAGCATAATATTACTAAATTTAATTACTTTATTCGTTTTGAAATTTAGAATTTCATCATAATTTTATATTAAAAAATATATCAGAAAATTATGAAAAAAAATTATATTTAAATTATCTGAGTGTCAATTCTTAAATTATATGAAACTATTAAGCAAAATATATATATATATATATATATATTTATTTATTTATTTAGTATTTGTTTCCTTATATTTCAACTTTTTGAATGTATATTTCATGAGGATGAACACATGAATATTTCCTATTAAGTTATATTTAGCTTTTCTTTTGAACACCTAATGTATTTATTATCGGTGTTGCACATTAAGTTAAAACAAAAATAATTTTTAAAAAACACATTATTCAGGTGTGCAATTTGCAAGCTACACTGGCGAATACAGTAAATCCATCTAATTTCTTTTTCAAATATCAACAAAATTCTTATAATAAAATATTTATTTAATATATTATCAATTAAGTTGCTGTGGTGTAGTGGTTATCACGTCAGTCTTACACACTGAAGGTCCCCAGTTCGATCCTGGGCAGCAACATTGAATTTAGTGTTTTTTTTTTTCCATTTTCATCTATTTTTTACTTTTTTTTTTGTTTTCTCTTCCTTCCTTCCTGTACAAATATATTTGGAGTTTTATTTGTTTACCCATATTCTGAGTTCTATATTTTGATACTGTTGTCCAACTAAAATAGTATGACCAACTTTCAATAAGAACTTTACTCAATAATTAGGGTTCTTATTTTCTAGTAAAATGAACTGATTGGTTTGTAAATGACCAAACTAATGCTGTTCATGTTCCTTGCTCTAAACCACCTTAACTTTGAATTAAAAGAGTAAACATTATCACAATAGTTTGTGAAACTAAAAATATCTTAAATAATCCTTAAATTTAATTGTCATTTTAGTCTTTAAATTATATTAAAATTATTGTTTTACCCAATATTTCATTTAACCTTAGACAAATGTGATTGTCAATTTACACTTTGAACAACATTATTTTTTTCTTCATTTGAATAACTACTGTGATAGTGTCCTCCAATAAATTGAAAAACCAACCAGATTGAACATTTACTCTAAACAAATATATGGAACTTCAAAAGAGTAGACAATTTTACAGTTTGATCAGAACAACATAGACAATGGCATTGTCAATAAGAAGTTAACCCACTTATTCACTAAATGGCAATTTTCTACATGTTTGTTTATCTCCTCCAACAGAAAAAACAGTTGAGTCTATCAGTGGCCTTTCCCTCGCACTTGAATGTAAACATAATCATTGAATCAAGTGCAGAAAAACAAAAGGTTCATTTTATATTCCATTTTTCGGCTCACCAAACCAAGGAAAGATAAAAAAAATAACCTTTACCACCAACAAAGTAGTGCATTACATTGTCCTAAAAATTGAATAAACATTCAAGAATGGGGTATGAACAAAAACAAAAATGTTCAAATAAGAAACAGTTCCCATTTTGGACCTATGACAAACCCTTTCTCATCCAAGACTCAGGGCATGATTCCATGATTACTGACTGCTTGAAGCTTGAATATTCATCATCATAAGATGGTTATGCACCTTGAACAAAGGGAAACTACTAGCTCCAAATTGTCCATTTAAAAAAGGAACTTCAGAACATATTAGTGCTTTTAGTTGGCAAAAACATTCAACTTCACTCTAGCTGTAACTTCTGGGTGAAGCTTTAACTCTGCAATATATTCTCCTGTTTCCCTGATCTCTGGAAGATCAACAATTCTCTTGTCCAGCTCCCTAGAAATGAATCACAGGACAACACATCTTAAAGTAACTAATCAATCAGATCAAACAGATGAAATAAATATTGGAAAAATAACTCATCTCCCCCTTTTTTAGCAGTGGAATGTACTTATATGATCTTCCCCAACTGATTCTCAAAACTAGGAAGATCATTTCAAGTGTGAACATTGAACTTCGTATAATTTACGACAAATCATATCATACGTGCTCAAGTGATACCCCGTAAAAGGTAATCAAATAGCATATAAATGGAAGAGTGCAACAAGTTTGGAATCAAGTAGAAAACTGTATAGATTGAGACACATCAAAGGAATCCATAGAATTATGCATGGATCGTTTACATAGATAAAGTTGGATTATATTGTATTTCTACTAGCAATTGGAAAGGGAAAAGAAAAAAGAAAATCACATGATACACAGTCCAAAATAATATAAAATTTCCTAAGTTAGGCATCGGATATTGGATGACTATATCACAATTTGGGAAATTTGGGTCATATTCTATAAATAAATTATATCAAATAGTTAATCCAAAACAATATCACAATATTAACACTCAAAAATCAGAGAAAGCTCCAGAATCAAATGAATTAAATAAACATCTGCATTACTGAAATGAGAAACACCTTACTGAAGCCTGTCACAAACTTTAGAAACTTGGTGTATTTTAGCCACGTTAAAGAAAAGGAAAAACTGTGACTGTATAGTATAGTACTCAATCAGAGAACATCTATAATACTAACAAAATAAAATAATTTCGTAAAAGATGGTACCTTTGAAGCTGTGCCTTGATTATGTCAACAAGATCTTGAGCAGTGACACTAAAAAGCATCCAAACATTAGACACAAAATTCATACAGGGACATAAATTGACCTCTCATAATTGTGCAAGACAAATCTTACCTTCCAAAAATTTGTTTTCCTTTACCACCTTTACGCTTCACCTTGAAAGCCCCAACAGTTTCAAAAATTAGAGCAAGTTGTTGTGCCTCTTCTTTTACCTGCAGAAAGGTAAACACAGACAACATATGTCTAAAACAATTGTGCATGAGGGAAAATACTTGTTAATAAATTCAGAAAATATCATGAAATTAGATGTGAATTTGCCTGGATGCAGATAACCAGATATTAAAAAGAAAGCGCCTAGTACCTGCATGCAAAATTACTACAGGGATAACCATTGAAAGATGTGTATATTCGGTCATACAGAACTCTTTTTTACAAGTTTACAGCTCTTGGTGCAAGGTTTTTTCACATGGTGCTTAACAGCATAGCATTCATTCCTAATGCTATTCACAGATGGCAACCCTGGATCCAAGTAGGGATTGGGGAGAAAAGGAAAAATTACCCGTCTTTTCTCAGCCTCAATTCTTTCTTCTTCTATCTTCATTTCCCTGGAGAGAGAAGGTCAAAATGAAGAGTTCTAAACACAATGCAAAGTAAACTCAGTTCAAAACTTTGGCAAACATATTTTATTTTAACAGCACTTACTGCACAAAGATATAACTAGCCCTAAATTTCCAATGATCATTTCTCTAAAAGAAACAGACAGAAAAAGTCTGAAACAAAGAAATCCACAATTTACTAAATAAAAGATGTTACACTTACAAATAAAAATGCCACAAGCAATCTCATGTGGAAGAGGACAACAAAATTTCCATTTGGCAATGGCAATCCTAGATGACAACAGTTGTTATTGAACTAATACTGCAGGAACCACTTAAAGAAAAAAAAACATTAAAACGCTGTCCACCCCTAAACATCAAAGCCCTATGGATGAGATAAAACTAACTTCCTAAAGTCATTACTAGTACAATTCTTAACTAAAAGTCATCTTTTTGTTGTTCTCCAATCAGATCAAGAAGGTTCTAAAGTCGTGTTAGTGAGTATACACAAATAAATCACACTCAAACGACCTCTTATCAGAGACAGAATATTTCTCATGACACTACAATGACATATTCAGCACTCACTGGAAACTTATCCAAGCATGAAGCAACCTACTGCTTGTTTGAAAACCATTATTTCTACTATGAACGGGTCACGTAAATGGAAATTCTAAGCACTAGTCCAAAATATTGAAATGTGAAAAGAAATTTATAGATAAATTAGTGTGCCATCCAAGACCTAGGTGGTTTAATTACACATTACTTGAGTAGCTGGGGTGTAACAAGTTGTGCCTTTCCCAAAGGAAGCAGAAAATTTCTGTAAAAACCAGCCTTCACATCAAGAAGTTGCCCTTGCTTTCCCACATCAGCCACATCTTCCTTCAGAATAATCTGATTTCACAAATAACTAACCAAGTGAATATATAGTGCTGCAAAGTACAAATACATTACTCTAGAAAAAAAAAAAAAAAAGCATGCCCATTTGTTGTACAACTACAAAATTCAAATTTGACATTTATCGTGTTAGAGCATGGAATTTTATGTAACCTTTCGAGTTTTCTTTGCCTTCTTTTGAGCGAAGACAAAAAAGTGCGCAGTTTTGTTGGGGAAGGGAATTGGAACCTTCGAGCCTCCGGTGAAGGTGTGGTGAAAGAGTGAAGAAGAGGTGGAGGAGAGAGAAGATAACGGTGACGCCATTGATGGTTTGAGAACAAGCACACAGTGTTCTGTTTTCTTATCTCTTGTCCACTGTTACGCGTCGTAAATTATAGAATGAGAACTTTTTAAAATTTGGAATTATTGAATTAAATGCAATATGTAAGGTAAAATTATTCTTTATTCGATAAATAATTTAGCTATTGTTTTTATAATTATTATTGTAAAAAATATATTTAAGGAATTTTTATAGTTGATATTATAAATCTTTGAGTTTAATTTTTATAAACCATGAATATAAAAGGTTTTATATGCTCAATTGATAAAAAAATTATTATTAGTATAATTTTAAAAAAATCTTAAAATATCATAAAAAAATGTACATTATTTATGGATATGCTTTCTAGTCTAAAAAGTTATGATATATGAAAAATAAACTCTT
The DNA here is from genome assembly GCA_013389735.1 of Phaseolus lunatus. Classification (NCBI taxonomy): domain Eukaryota; kingdom Viridiplantae; phylum Streptophyta; class Magnoliopsida; order Fabales; family Fabaceae; genus Phaseolus; species Phaseolus lunatus. The sequence goes on from CM023867.1 coordinate 7,685,871, forward strand.
ATTTGAATGTTGAAATTAATTCCCTACTACATACTTTTAATTGGTAGGATTATTTGTTGATTATTTACCAGAATTTTTTAGAATTGTATAAGATTAATAGTATTTAAAAAAAAAATAAAACATGTTTTAAAAGTATAAAAGTCAAAGATAAATAGTATAAAATATAGAAAATATAACATATTTTTCCATCTTCATTTCAGGTGACAAGTATATACCAACTCTATTAGTCGTTTGTAATTTGAACAATTTTTAAATTAAAACAATTTAAAATATGTTGGGCTAGATATATTTCCAACCCCATCCATATCCTTGAACCTTTTTCAAAAGATTTTACTTATTTATTTTAATTTAATGATATCTGTAGTTAAAAAAATTGGAGCTTAATCCTCCAAAAAAAAAAATTAAAAAAAATAATAATTTCTCAAATCTAGAAAAAAAAAGTTATTTAAAAAACATTTCTCTCTTAAATTTAGTATTTGAGAACTAAAATCACATTTTTAAAATTTGAAAAACAAAAGTAAACTTTTTGAGAAACCAAAATTAAATTTTAGGCACTAAAAATATAATTAAATTTTAGGCACTAAAATATAATTAAATTTTTATTTGTTTTTTTGATGAGAACGGTTATGAATACACTTTTGAATATATATTTTTTGTTAATAAATGTTAACCAATAAAAGAATGTGTTAACAGAAGTGAGCTAGAAAATGTGTTCTCAACATTCCTCTCATTTTTTTATTTCAACGTACATACATATTATAATTAATATTTTATTTTTACAACTAGTAAAAATATAAATTAACTATTTTAATATTTAAACCATTTATATATTAATAATTGTAATAAATTTTAAATTATATATTTTCCTGATAATGTTATTTCATTTTTAATTTTATTTCTTTCTTATTTATTAATTTTTATATATTATTTGAATTAAAATACTCAATAACTTAAAACATATTTTTGTAAGACTTAAGTATAAGTAAAATTAATTAACTTTTACACTAATTAAGAAATTTTATCAATATCATTTGCATTAAAAAAATTAGGTGTCCTTTATTGAATATCAAGAATAAAAAATAGTCATCGTAAATAAAATGTCAAATTATTAAAAAGTATATTTGGAATAATATCATTTAAGGGAGAGCACTTAATTCTTTTCCTTATACTTATATCCAAAATTATACTTATATCCAAAAGCAGTAATTTATTCTAAGAAGTTTAAGAAAATAGGAATTGTAAAGAAAAATTAGACATGATCTTATTGATTTTGCCATAAATTACATTGGATTCAAAAATTTAAGTATATATCTTTTTTACTCAACAAGTAAAACTTGAATCTATTATAATTTTTTTGCACAAATATGAGAATGATCAAGCCTGTAAAGTCCCCCATCCCCTCTCTCTCATTTTTTTTTTTCTTTTCTCTCTCAATAATTTTCTCTTTTTCCTCCAATTCTCATCTCTATCAAAATTTGATTACAATAGCTGAGGAACAAAAACTCATTTTTAATCAATCAGAATTTTAAACACTGTAAGCTATTAAGTTATTGTTTATCCTAAAGATTCTTTTTTTTTTCTCTTATAAATTTTCATCAATCTTAGTGGGAATATTTTAGAGAAGTGATCATCTCAACTTGATTAAACTCATAGTGAAATTTAATTATGTTTGGATACTTTACTCCCGGTCTCTAAATTTTGAGTAATTCTTTTGTTTGAGTTGAATTTTCTTCGAAATGAAGAATTACATGTAAGAAAAACTATTTATGTTTTTTTTACATAATCTTAGGATAGATGATTTGGATGCGAATGTTTCTTGGTCAAAAGATTTTGGTTTCTTGCTTTGTTTGAAAATCATTTGAATGTTGAAATTGAGTATAATTTGAGTTTAGACTTAAAAGATAATTGTTTTAAAATATTTTGAATGTATTTAATAATTGTATAATTGTATTTGCTAAACTAGTTTTGGGTAAAACTACATGAGGTTGATTTTCTTATATTTTGCTCATGCAAAAATAGAATAGAAATTCAAGTTTTTCTTTGGATCCCATTTTCATTCAAACGAAGGATTTTACATTCAAGAGAAAATAACACTGCAATTCAACCCTCTCGGCCAGATTTTGGCTCAAGCGAGAAAGTATTCGCTCAAGCTAAAATATGTGCTCAAGTTATTTCTTTTTTCTCTTATTCTTTCTTCTTCTCTTCCAGTCTCTTTAATGGATTAAGTATAAATGCCATTAAAAATGAAAAAATAAATATTAATTTGTATATTTGATTGATTTGAGGATTTGTGTAAATGAGTTATATTATATGATAATGCTTACTGAAAATTGTGAAATTTGTATGAATTTAAGGTTATACATATGAAATATAGGTGAACCTTTGTTTAAGTTATTTACTAAGTATTGACACTTATTGATACAATCCAATTAGACAATGAGATAACCAAGGACATAACAGACACTTCACAATTAAGTCAGTCATCTCGGTATCCAAGGCAAGATCCCACCAAACTTTAGAAGGACCTTAGCAGAAGAAGAATTGGATATAGGCCAGAGCATAAGATGTTATTTCTTCAAGTCTTTTTAAAAGACAAGTTTATGTAAATAAATTGGGCTCACTTTAGGGGATCCAAATAGGAGAATAAACTAAAGTAGGGTTTAGTTAGCATAAATTAGGGGTGTACTTAGCATAAATTGGGCTTGTGCCAAGCCCACCTTTAGGTTTAGGGTTTCTTTGACCCACCTTCTAAAGGTTTCTCACAAATGACACCCCTACCCCTCTATCTTGTTCTCTAAGACACTTTCTTCTACAAATAGAGTGACTTGCCTCATGTATTTCACACATTGCATTCTGAATAGAAAAGAAACTTTGTTAGAGTGTTCAGTGACCAAAGTCTCCTAAAGGTTCTTAGGTCTTATCTCAGAGTGTAGTGCACTTCAAGTGGTGGCTCTTCACCACTCATCTTGGAAGCTCTCATCCTTCCAAGTGGCATTATCCATCTTCCATTCCATAAGTTTTCTCTCATCTTTCTCTTTTTCTTTCTTTTATTACACCTTCCATAATTCCATTTCCATTTGCTTATTTGTTCTTCATTTTTTATTCGATCATCATCTTGCTTCCTTCCATCTTATATTATTTTAATTTTCGCGCCTCATCATTATCATCACCTTATATTGTGTTTTTCTCTTTGCCTTCTAGAAGTGAACCTTCACACTTACTTAACCACTTGGTTAAGTTCGTGTCTGGTGAGAATCTTCTTTGGGTTTCTCATCATATTCTGCTTAAAACAAAAACTCATAAACAAAGTGTCACCATAAAATGTACAATCTTAAAATCAACTCACATCACCTATGTTGTAACATACATATCCTTACTTCACTGATGGTCTAAGTCACATAGAGTAAGATATCAAGTGATGAGAAGTTTAGGAGGGGGGAGTTCTTGCATATTGTGATATATGGAAATGCACAACTTGGATTCACTAGTGCAAAAAGAAGAAAATGATACTCTTTATTTAGTGCGGCTTTTGCATTACTCGCTTTCGTAAAAAACGTGGTGGCATTTTTGAAATTATTTTGATTTACAAGTGCAACTATACAAATAGCCGCATTCGTAAATCCTTTTTTACCCTAAATTTTGAAGCGCGCCACACACAATTTCATACTTTCTTTCTTGTCTTTGCTTTCGTTTCGCATTTGCGTTCTAAGTTCATCTCCTTCTGCTGCATCTGCATTCCATTTGGCCAATGTAAGTTTCTTGAGCTCTCTTTCTTCCTCTTCATCTTCACAAATATATGCATAGATGTTTTCATTTTTCTTATATATGTTTTTTTCCTTGTATTGGTGGTCTTGAAGCATTGTTTAATTGGTTGGCATTCGTTGCTCCTTCGTTGCTTCCCTATCCGCCGCCGCTGTTGCTGGCGCTCCCGTGTCACTCTTCATATATAAATCTTTTTCGTTTTTCTTACATTGTTTGGTTTCTTGCATTGCTTAGTACTCTTTCATTGCCTTCGCGGGTTCTTGTGGGTTTTTTTGTTTGCTCCATCGCTGCTTCCCTGTCCGCCGCCACTTCCACTGTTGTCGCCGTTGCTGGCCCTCCCGTGCCACTCTTCATCAACGTTGCCTTCACACAACTTTGGCAGTGTTTTAAATTTTTGAATTTTTTTTTAATGTTTTGGCATATACTAGTGCGGTTATTTCAAATAGCCGCACTCTTATCTCTTCAATTTACAAGTGCGTGTTGATCAAATGCGGCTATACAACCGTCCTTATAAATTTAAAATAATTGCACTTGTTTTGCCTTTCTGCACTAGTGATTATATTAAATTTACCATGATCAATTACTCTTGGGTTCGTTTGTTAATCTAAGTCTTAGATTGAATCAAATGTTAGTTTCTAGTGGAACATATTTAATATAAAATTTTTGGAAAGAATCCGTTGATATTCCACTTATTGAATATTAATGATGTAAGATCGATGTATCATTTATATAATTATTGTATGTTGGTATCAAATGAAATTGAATGATTGTGGTTTATTAATTAAAGTTATATATATTTTTTTATTTTAAAAGTTTATTTTAATAACTTACCCTTATATTTATATTATGAATTGTGATAACGATATTATGTAGTAGATATAGGTACACAAGTAGATGTAAGTATAGGTGTAGACATAGCATATAGAAAAGAATAAACATTTATATTTATTTTTCACTCATTTTATAATTACTTTTATATATATATATATATATATATATATATATATATCCGGGATGTTTAAGTTATATTTTTAAATTATTATAAGTTTTATGGGTTTATAGGATGAGTTGTGGTGTAACTACTTTTATTTTTAAAATAAAAATTTATATTTTCATATCCGTTTTCATTAAATAATAAATATATATCTGTCTAAATATTTATGAAATAATATTTAATATATATATAATATTATCAATAATTTAATATTAAAAAATAATTTTTTTATTTAAAGTCATATAATAATAATAAAATTATAATTCTATAATCTGAATGTGAGGGTACACATTTTCATCCTACATCTAGTTTAAAAGGTTAAAACTTGACTCATACCGATGTGGTTTTTGTCAAAATTATAATAATTTTAGACGATTTTCGTGGATACAAATTATTCATAATCCCTAATTTTAAATCCTATGGAAGTGTGGTGAATAAAAATATATGTTGACAATTATATAATAAATCAAAACAAAAATGTTAACACGGTAAAACAAACCTCTATTCATCATAAAACAGAAAATAAAAAAGATAAACACGTTTTACTTTGATTATCCTACTTAAATAGGAAAAGTACTTAATGCATAATTTAGTACACCTGAATGTTCATTTTCAACAAAAGAAAAAAAAAAATCTCAATGATTAGTTATAAAGTTGTGTATAAAAGTCTCACAAATCAGCCACTTATAAAAATTGACAATTTTAAATTTTGTAGTCTTTTTTTTATTTACATAGAGAATATCCAGAAATTTTGTTTCAATTATACTTTCAATTTGTCTCTTTAGCATTTGACTCTATCAAAAATAAGGTATGGTTTATGATATTCTCGTAATATTCTTTTCATGAATTACTTGTACACTCAAAGAAATAAAAATCCATTTGCTATATATAAGAAAAGATTAAGACGTAAGATAGCATCTACATCGCAATAATTTTCAAATTTTCAACATGTTGAAAACATTAGATGACAAAAGAATTAATGATATATAAATAAATAAATTTATTATTGAAAACATTAGATGACAAAAGAATTAATGATATATAAATAAACAATTTTATTATTGTACTTGTATAAGACTTATATAGTATCTGGTTTGAATAATTTCTTTTTCTTCGGTTGTTTTTCCTTCGTCTTTGTAAGTGCTATGTAGTAGAGTGAATGATACATTAATAAAGATATACATTACTTTTGTATACTAATAATTATTTATAGTGGATTATTTTATTTATGAATCATATTTAATGTACATATTTGTTAAAATAACATTATCTAATTTGTCTCGTATCTTTTTATTTTGTATTAATGTATTGAATCTATCAGTTCGTTGACTTCTGATATCGAGTGACATGGCTCCAACTAGTACAATTATCTTAAAATTTTAGATTTAATACTATATATAAAGTTTGTTTATTATTTATTAGTGTTGATAAAAAAAATAGTGTTGAAAACCTTTATTATTTCCTCTAAAAATATTTTTAAAATATAAAATAATAATAAAAGTTAAGTTTAAATTTAACCTATTGTCCTAAAATTGATTTATAAGGTAGAACTTAATTATTATTATATAATGTAAATTGAGTTTATGAGATTTTTAAAAAATAATTTTAATATTTTATTTATATGTATATATACGTGATTATATCTATTTTTCTTCACACAATTATATAAAATATGCCACTTTAATAATATTGTCTCTGGTTTCAATCTCATTATCTCTTGGAACAAACTAAAATCTCACCGCACCTGGATTTACTATTCAACTAGAAATTCATCTCTGAACATATCATTATCATCAACTAGCCCTCAACGAAGTTTATAAACTCAGTCTCTAAAAATTTGATCAAGTCTTCACAAAAAAGGATAATTATATTAATTATCATGTTTAAGTTATAAAAAGGATACAAATACAATTTCACCTCGTAACCTAAAAAGGATCATCAACTAATTAAGGATTTTATGTTAATAGATCGTTTGATAAAATCTTAAATATTACTAGTTTTATTTAACGATTTTGTACTCCCTAGCCTTTTAACTAACATACTATTTTAATATTCGTTATCATTTAGTCATGCACCATTAAAATAACCCACTGTTTCAAAGGACCAATGTTCCTTCTAATAAAAATCAAATTAGTAGAAAAGGTATTTTTTTTTATGTCAGACCATGTCATAAAAACTCTTAAGAAGTGAATTTTAAGTCTAGTTTAACATTATAAAATTGACTTATAAAATGAGATTTGCACTCATTTATTTAATTTATTCTTCACTGATCAAAACAAAATTCACTTACATATTTTAAAATGTTCTTATATTTAATCGTCGTGAAATTTCCAAGACACCGTGGAATCTTCAAGACACCACCTCACGCTGACTCTCGTTAAGATAGGGTCTAAATGACTCTAATACTTTATTAAGAAGACTTTAATCCTAAATCAATTTTATAAAATCATTTATAAGATAAGATTTACACTCACTTTTATATATATATATATATATATATATATATATATATTATAAAATGTCTTTATCTCTAATCGATACGGAATCTCCAATAACGAAAAAGTAAAATGATTTAAAATTAAATCATATTAATGACTTATATAAACAAAACAAATTGACTTTGTCACAAACAAAGGTTGTCATTGCGAACCCTTCAAGCCTTGTACTTGGATTAACAAAACCTAAAAGGAAAATTAGGTTTAGACAAGACAAAATAAAATACTTTTTAAAAAGAAAAGGGTAGAAGTCCACAAAGGATTTAATCAATTTTATAATAATCAACGTGCAAAAATAAATAGAATGATGAGGGCAGTCCAATGAAAGTTGCTAGTTCTGTAACCAATGGAAACTGGATCATCTCTCTCATTTGCCATGTTTTGTGTGATAGGGTTCATGTGAGGGAGGTCTTAAGTGGGGATGAGTTTCTAGCTATACCTCTTCTCAGTTGACTTCTTGTCTAGAATTTAAAAACAAAATTTCAAATAAACTCTTTTAAATTTTCAAGATATGTTAGTGTTTTTAAAAGATGATAGTGTTTAGAAAATACTTTGAAGTTAAAATTCAAAATCAAACACTTTCAAATCAAAATATTTTTTAGCAGTATGTTCTTAAATACAGCATCTCTTTTATATTTTTATTGGAGAAAAACTCATTTAATAGATTGAGAAGTTTAAAGCAAGCTAGGGTTTTAGCACTTTAGAATTGAGAGTTTTGATTATGATACTCCAGATAAGTTTTTTTTATCCATAATTGAACACATGCTAAGTGTATTATACCCAAAGTTAATTAGTTTTATATAATTTTAAAATATCAAAACTTATAAAATAAAAAGGTATATTATTGATGAAATAATTCATTACATTTATAAAAAAATTGCTATATAAAAAAATCTATTTTTAATTAAGAAAAAAAATTAACATTAAAAATAAGATAACATTATATCCACACTAAATTTGAAGTTTACATTCAACATTTACCATTTTAAACTCCTGAACCTATAAAATATCAAGATCTTACCATTTATTTATTTATTTATTAAAATTTCAATTTCAAAATAAATAATTTATATTAATAAAATCTATTAAATAGCTATAGGATGTTGTATATATAAAGGGGGTAAACTGAGTATTCTGATAATCTGTAACTATCCACAAGTCGTAACATAGAAAAATACAAAATTATGATAATTATTTGGCTGCTTCTGCAACTTTATATAAAGAACGTTCCCTCCACACACACCTCAACATTATCTTTTTTGTATGATCCAAGTCAAAGCCAATCTTCACAAGGAAAACTAAGATTTGAAACCATATAGCTCACACTTTCAGGGGTTTGTTGAAGGAAGATTAATTCAACAATGATGCCAAAGGCTACATCTACCTCCACAAACGATTTTCAAGCACTTCACATGTTTCCTGTGAATGAATATTTGGTTTCATCGTCTCTTGAACTAAGCTCTTCCTCAGCTTCACACTCTTCTACCTCCCTCCTCTGCTATCTTTCTCTTCTGAAGGACAAGCTAGGTCAGTTGCAGAACCTGGTTGATGTTTTTGTGTCCCCTCAACATAACCTACCCGAGTCAACTCCCATGGCAATCTCCACCATGAACTCAACACTCCAAGAAATCATAGTGGCAGCCACTTCAATGAGATTCACCTGTCAGCAAATGACTCTCGGTTCCTCTTCAGGTACTACTAGTATTGCTAATGAATTGCACCGAAACCAGAATCAGCAACAACTTGATCATGATAGATTATTATCATTATCACCTCATCATCCATCAAACTTTGGCAACAACAATAGGGGTATGGTTAGTATGAGCAGCATTAGCATGAGCTCAGACATGATTAAAGGGCAAAGTGACTTCTTATCAAGTATTGAAGGAGGGGCACTGGATTGGTTTGCTGAAAGCTATAATAATAACAATAGTGGCGATTATAACATTAAGGATGAAGAAGCCGATATCAACGTGATGGTAGAGAGTGATATAATCGAATTGGATGCTGCGGATTTGTTGGCAAAGTACTCGTATTTTTGCCAAGTGTGTGGGAAAGGATTCAAACGTGATGCGAATTTGAGGATGCACATGAGGGCTCATGGGGAAGAGTACAAAACAACTGCAGCCTTGAGCAACCCAATGAAAAGCAGGGATAGTTTATTGGGTGAGGGAAGCTCCACCAAGAAATTTTCGTGCCCTCAAGAAGGGTGTAGGTGGAACCAAAAACATGCCAAGTTCCAACCCTTGAAGTCAATGATTTGTGCTAAAAACCATTACAAGAGGAGCCACTGCCCCAAGATGTACGTGTGCAATAGGTGCAACCATAAACAGTTTTCGGTGCTTTCTGATTTGAGGACACATGAGAAGCACTGTGGGGACCCCAAGTGGCAGTGCTCGTGTGGCACAACGTTTTCTAGAAAAGACAAGCTCATGGGCCATGTTGCTTTGTTCGTGGGGCACACCCCAGCTATTCATGGCTTTTCAAGATATGTTCGATGATTGGTCATGAAGAGATGCTAACTCTTGAACTTTCATGTTAGTACTCTATTTTCATGTAATCAATTATGTACATTCACGTAACATTTTGTATATGAAAAGTACTAAAATAATGGTTTTATGAAAGGAGTACTCAAAAACTAGCTAATAATTATTGCTGAGTTCTTGTACTAACATTTTGGTCTCTTGTTATTTTAGGTGTTTGGGATTCGAGAATGCTCACTGCACAAAAATTCGGTTCGGTTGCAACTTTGCTGCCATAGTTATTGTTGACATGTGGTATATATATATATATATATATATATATATATATATATATATATATATATATATATATATATATATATATATATATATATATATATATATATATATATATATATATATATATATATATATATACATACTTCCTGAGCAATAGCCAATATTACTCTAATTTGGTTTGTGCCTTATCACTATCGTACGTATATATGGTTTTCTTTTCTGTTAGTTTCTTCTTTTTTTATTTCTTGGGTTTGTCTTCTTTACACTTTTTTTTTATCAGCTCTTCTTTACACTGAGTAGGGTGTAATGAACTGTATAATGTTGCTCATGGATATGATAATCTCAGTTTTGTTCTCTAAGTACAAAGGAGAATATCGATCACTGTATATGCTTTGGACTAAAATAAATATGAGTGTGTATGAATATGTATGTATGACTATGTATATAGATAAGCGTATGCATTGATAGTAGTATCTGCTATGAGACAATTCTAAGAGCACATGCGTGTGTGTTCATCTGTAATATTTCCATATTTAGCACTAATGCTAACCAGGCCAGCCCCGACCTAGGTTGGGGTTCTTGGTAAAGAAGGGACCTAAAAATTTAAATAGAGAGGAAAATTTTAATTAATTAGTTATTTGTTTTTGTTTTACTTTGCAATTTGAATAATTTATGGTGTAAGTTTTCAAAAAGACTTTTAATTTTTCCATCTTAAAGAATTTTCATCTTTTTTTCATCTTCCTAATTTAGTTATATTCTGATTCGCATATTTATAAAATTTAGTAAAAGCTTTATTGTTGTTTATTAACTATTATATACCTGAAAAAAAAAACATTAAACTATGTTGAAGATCTCAAACCGATTATATGGATTAAATATAAAGACTTTATATAATAAATACAAACCTTATTTTATAAGTCAATTTATAAGGTTGAGTTAAATTTATTTACTTCTTAACATGATATTAGAGTTCGAGTTCGATAGAGTCAATCATAACTAGAATTTATTAGGTTTATTAAGTCACCTGATTAGACGTAAAATCTACTTATTAATGAAATAAAATAAAAATATAATTTATGTTATTAGGTCACTAATTAAACGCAAAATCCACTTATTAATAAAATAAGATAAAAATATAATTTATGTGTGTATTTTAAGTGAAAATTTTCAACTAAAAATAGATTAAAATAAGGTGAAAAGAAATAGAATGAATAAAAAATAAAAGAAAAATAGAATAAATGGATTATGTAGATATATAATAATAGGTGAGATAATATTAAAATTTTTATCATCTATTATTTGGTTGAATAGAAAACAAATGAAGAAGGAGAAAAAATAAATTATGAGAAACATTTTTATATTAATAAAAAATTACTTTCTTTTCTAAAACTTATTATTATTTAATGTTTTGGTATAGTTTTTATTTAAATTTTAAAATTAAAATATATTTTTTTTCCAATGGTATAGCTTTTCAACAAAAATAATAATAAAAAAATTCACACCTAAAGAAAAGTTAGAGCACTAAATTCCATGGCTAATTGGGATGAAACCTATTCGTAAAATTTCTCATTTTCTTTTTTATTTCGTTCATAAATAGACAAAAGGGGTTTTATTTTAAAAAGACAAAAGAAGTTAATAACTTCCATCATAGTTTCATCCTCCATATTTTAAGGAAACAATGTGCTAAGTTGCTGTGTGTTTTTGGGTATTTTTTATTGAAAAATTCAGATATAGGATTGATCTCAATGCTGAAATAGTACTAATGGAAGAAGTTAGAAAGTATCTTCCAACAAATTCTTCTCTTGATAATATGAATTAGAGTGTTTTTAGTTATCACAGCTTTTAAACTAGTTTGGTACTTTTAGACTTCTTTATTTATATTTTATTTATTTAATAAAAAATACTAATTTATTTATTTATTAACTAAATGAGTCGAATGGTTAAAAAAATCAATTTACTTTAACCTACCAAGGTTGGTAGGCTGAGTTAAATTATACTTTAAAAAAAACCTAAGTCGAATGAACTCACTTTCGAATAATTCATTAACTTTACTCCATTTAACACCTCCGTTGTTGGACGGTTAAATAGATTTTTTTTAAAATTTGCATGTAAGTGTGTAAAAGGGTAAGAAAAATCTTTTAAATTCAATTTTACCCAATCATAAATTTGAAAGTAAAAATAAAACTTCAAATAGGTAGATCCTATAATGTGTTTTTTAATTAATTTCGTATTGTAAATCTCGTATAAAATAAGATATAAGAAATAAGTCACGTGGAACATAAGTCCAAATTGACAATAAGAATTTCATCCAATTATCTCCTGATTACAAGAACTTCAATAGTTTACATAAAAACGAAAACTATTTTCATAATATAGGACATAGACTTAAAAACATATTTACCCCCAATTTTTAATATTTTTAAATGTTAAATCATTACAAATTAAAAAAAGTATGTTGTTTTTAATAAGCACTAAAAAATATTTTAAGTAAATTCAATTAAATAGACATGTTACTCTTTTAATACATCTATAAAATACACATCAGAATTATATTATCAATTTAAACATACAATGAAATAAAATATTTTAAGGGATAGAAAATTAAATTAGATAGTAGTTTGGTACATAAGAAAAATCAATTGATTTTTCAGTTAATTGTTTGGTTAACTTTCATGGTTGAAATAATTGAGCATGTAAGTTTTTACAAATATATTAATCATCTGAAAGATATTAATGACTTGTTTCTCATAATTATGTTATAGATATAGAGTATCCATCAATTTTATCTGTTATTAACATCTATCATATATTATTATTTAATATTTAATAACAGAAAAACCCAGAAAAAATGTTTTTTCATATTTATCTTTATCCTCTCCAAAACTCAACCCCAATAAATGTTTTGTTGTTAATTCTCATCGTGAAATTGGGATTGGGATTGATTATATTTAATTAACACGGTTTATATTATGTCTCACATAATTAAAAATAAATAAAAACATCTTATAATACATAAATAAAAACATCTTATAATATACAAATGCAAATCTTATAATATACAATTACAAATAGATATAAAGTGGTGAGATTTTATGTTAGACTTAAAAAGTATAGTGTATACAAAACTTTAAAACCATGGTTATGTTCATTGAATTTAGTGATAAAACCAAGGTTATGTAGATTTGAGCTCTTTTCATCAAAATAGTATGCATACATGTAATTTTTCTTCAACTCTATTTACAATTAACAAGTGGAAATCAGTGTTTATTCTATTTCGGCATGCACGTAATCGACAAATTCAAAATTCTTTTGGAGTTGGTTTAGGGCAAAAGCTAAGGCTGCGCTCACAACTGCAAATCCAGCCAAAAGAACACGCAACCGAACATCTGCTGGAATCCCTGATGTTGCACAAAACACAACTGTTGAACCAATTAGGACTTTCTGCCATATTTGGAATCCCTCATAAGCTCCTTTACATGATGAACACTTGAGAGTATGCTGTTCAAATCTATCCAACATCTACACCACCAAAAATAAAATGTTTCATTTAGTTTGTGTGGTTAGTAGAGGAATGATAACAACACACTCTTTATAATCAAGTTAAAATAAATGCAGGTCTTATTACTGATTTTGTAGGTGAAGTGAATTTTCTAGGATAAATTGGAGAGTTAAAATGAGTGCTATAAAGAGTGTGTTCTTAACATTTCTCATTGTTCAAACTGAAAAGCTTGGATCATGTTGATTGTACCTCACGTTTCGATAAAACAGTTGATGGCAATGGCTGGTCGCTGCTGTTGCCAAACCATTCTGGTTGGCCATTGCCATGTCGTCTCAGCCAGTTTCGAAACGCCAAGACAAAGCGATCTGCTTGCGTTGGTGTGAAGGTGATGCTGGTGTACTGTTTGTTAATGTCAGCTCCTTCCTTGGTTTGTGAAAGGAAGATTTTCTCTTGGCCTTGAAGAACTATCATGTCTCCATCATATACCTTGTTCGAAGTCCAATGCTCATACCATCTAGGAACGACCTGAGACAAGTGTAAAGCCAAAACTGAGATCCCAAGTTATATTAAGCATTCATGAAATTGAATGCAGAAAATATGATTACTCAGAAGAGAACTATAGAGATACAGAAACAATATGGTAGGATAAGTAAGATTATTGTGTTCAGAAATATTCCAATCAATACTTCGCTCACCAATGACATGATATAAAAAAATATATACTATTGGTTTTGTAAAATGATATTAGCTAATGTATTACTCAAAGTCCCAATGATTTTCAATTCTACAGAAATCATGAAATTGTTTAAATAAACCAGGTCTCGCGGAAGTTGTTAAGTCTCAATCCCTCATTATCACTAGCATTTTCATCTTCTATAGCTCATGAAAGAATAAAATTATTCAAACGATTCTTTTATTCACTTTCTCTACTAACAGGAAAGACATTCTTTATAACACCTTTAGCACAACTTCAAAAGTAAGAAAAACTAAATCACTTCCCGCATTATTGAGATGAATCCCAGTTAGTCATAATAAACCAACATTTTATGTCATTTTCTGATAAATCATGTAATTATATTGTAGGTCCCAAGAGGAAAGCTTAGGGTGCTTTTTCAGACACTTTTGAAACCTTTTGCCGAACAATGAAATGTTTAATAGTGTTCTTAGTTCAGGTATACTTCCAAATAGACAAATTCTTTCACCTTTCCACAACGATTTAGACTACAAAATTAGCTACACCATAAACATACGGACAGAACAAGTTCTCTAGATAAATCAGTGAAAGAACATTGAAATTAAGCAAACTGGAGCCTGTATTTTTAATCAAACAGAAGAATAATGACAGCATAGACCATAGAAATCTTACTTGCCACCAGGAAGGCCCTGGTACTGAGAACTGGAAGAAGTTTCGAGCACTGCAAACTATGGAGCGAGTCTTACCAGGTGCCATGGGAACATTGAAGGAACATATCCATACAACCCATTTCTGGTCACCAACTACAGGGAGTTTGGTATCAATCTCAATCCTGCAATAACAATGCCAAGTGTATTGAGCTTCAGTAGCAACAATTGAAGAAGAGAACAACAGCACTTAGGATGAAGTAATAGTTATCTGAAATGCATCTTTAATATACATATAAACACTTAATAAGGATGCAGTAAGGCATATATACCTCCAACATCATTCACTCTCACCAAATACCTACTTAAATTGGCCATCCTTTCCAAGAACCTCACATACTACATACTACAATGTGTTAAGGTTTAATTAGAAAGTTACACATTTTCCATATTACTTCCCAGTTGTCCTTTAGAGGGTGAAAAAGGAAAGAAATTCAGAAAGGAAAAAAAGATAAGATATATGGAAACCCTCCAAATTGATTGTCTGATACTGAATTATCTACTTATTGAGGAAGCTTTGATGGATACAACTTCATATTTCATTTAACATTCGAGACAAGAAGAGACAAACAGCATATGACTGAATGTGTGATACTCAAAAGCTATCCAAATTATGGCCTTAAATTAAAGTTGAGAACAAATCTTTTGGCCCTAAACACTCATAGAATCCATATAATTCCTTCATTGTTAATACTGGAACTAAATAATGCACACGAGAACAATGCAAGAGTCATTGGCTTACTTGTTCATATAATAACAAGGTGCAACAAATTTGGCACTGATCTTAGGGTTCCCTTCATTCGCTCCAGAGAAGCCCCATGAACCACGAGAATCCATCTTGAATGGCAGAGGCTTGGCTCTGTCTCTCCTTCCTGTGACCTGTAGAGTGTGGACCATATTTATGTTAGTGATTGGGATAATCTCGAGTACCTATCAATACCAAACAATTTCCACTTTTGCAACTGCTTATCTAATAAGACTCTAAATTAAAAATCCATAGTAAGAAGCAATATGGTAAATAAAAAAAGTTAATTACAGGGCCACAAATAGTTAAAGCACGTCTACAAGCTTCAATTAATCCTACATTTGAAACATCAGGTAAAGTTTAAATTCCTATACAGTAACTTGGACAGTGAGAATATCGTGATATCCTGTTCAATTGAAACATCACTCATCATGAAGAAGGTTTCTCAAAGTTTTTAAAATATGCTAATCATATGGCGGTTTCAGTGAGTGAAGATGTATAATAAAAGAAACCAACACAAATTTTCTTCCTTTTTTGAGTATATTTAACATACTCCACTTACACCAGGATCAAATAAAATATCTTCAATATGCACACCAAATTAAATAAAATAGCCTGCACTTAAAAGTCAAGTTGAAGGGTGTCATTTGTACCTTGTGATGAGCAAAATCAATGTGAGAAGGATCAGAGACATTCTCCATTAGAGTATCGTAACCATAGAACAGATCACGCTGAATGTTAACCGTGGCAAACTCCGGTTTTTCATAGTCATCAGGCAACCTAAACAAACAAATTTAGCATACAGTTCAATAAAACATTCCATAATGAACATAGAATATAAACTCAAGACACCATTGATTATAAGGGGTCCATTTACAATTAGTTTAATGTTACTACTCAGACAAGACCATACAGAATTAAATAAATTACATTGGAGGCTTGGAGGCACTTGCTTTCTCCCAAGCATTTTCATCAGGCCAAACAAAGAGTAAGCCCTGAGACACTAGAGTTGGGAACCTAGTGGCACACGCTTTAGGAGATCGAATAGCACGTGCTTCTGGGCCTTCAGATGCAGCCTGAGGAATCTTAACACAAGATCCACAACCATCAAAAGACCACCCATGATAAGAACACTGCAACTTCCCATCTTCATCAATTCTTCCTTCCTACGAAAACCAAACACCCAATTTTTTATCACAAAAACTAAAAGGAAACTAATATAGCCAAAAAAGTACATATAATAAGTCACTCTCACTCCATAAGTTACTTTTTTTTCCTGGTTGATTTATATTCAAAATTAAATTCTAAGATGTATCAGATATCCTATTTCCTTTGGTTTATTAGATCATCTATTACCGAGTCATTATTAGACCACTTGATTTGCAAATTTCACACCTTTGAAATATTCAGTTCTCGGTATCAGAAAGATAGATTTTACATTGAGTAGTGAATTACCCAAATTATCATATATAAAATAGATTAATTTGAGCTTAAACCCTCAAAGAAAAATAGTATATATATATATATATATATATATATATATATATAGAGAGAGAGAGAGAGAGAGAGAGAGAGAGAGAGAGAGTTATACTCACAGATAGAGGGGCAAGACGATGGGGGCATTTGTCATCAAAAGCAACCCATTGGGAAATGGACTTGTCGTACCAGAGCACGATTTCACGACCCAGAAGCTGAAACGGTGTGGGCAAGAGAGGGTTCAGATCCTCAATTAACGAAACAGGGTACCAGTGATCCCTCCAGGAGAACTTAGAGGAAGAGCTCTCCTCGTTAAACTCTTCCTCGGTCTCCCCCCTTTCGGTTTCAGGGAACGATTGATCGGTTTCAACCGTTGAGGGTGGCGCGGCAACGCGTGCAGGGGTAAGCAAAACGCTTGTTCCGCTTCTGGGTCGAGTTTGTTTCGTGAAAAATTGCGTACCCTTGTTGGAGAAGAAGGGAAAGGAATTCACTTTGTTGGTGATGGGTTTGGTTATTGGGGAGGAAAGCGTGAGTGTGGTTGATAACGCAGAGATGGAGTGTGAGAGTGCCATCAATGATTTTGTAGTTATTTTTTCTCAGACGTTAAGGTTCGAGGAATTGTATACAGAGGTTCATGCTAGATGTGTTAATAAGCGAATCGAAGACAAAGGTTTTTGAGTCGTACAAGCTTCAAATGTTTTTTTCTTCTGCTCTTTCGGTTTCAGACAAAACACTGTTCAGATGTGTCATTCTCTCAGACCTTTTATTTTCTTAGTTTAACTAGTTAACTGATTAGTGGGTGGTAAATGTAAAATTTAGGAAACAAAATACAACTTGGAAAAGTATTGGTGTCCATGTTTGTCTCTGATTAGTATTTTGAGATATTTTGTTGTTTTATTTTTCATCGAAAGAAAAGAAGTGAAACCATTCGGTGGAATGATGCATGTCCACAAGTTTGAAGGATATCTACCACGTGGAGTGAGTATTTGTTTGTAGTAGAGGGTAGAAGAGAAAAGAAGACACTCAAAACAGTGAGATCTCTAAGCCATGGAAGACTGTGTGAACTGGTTTCGGTTTATGCCTTGCTTGCCAAACAAGAAACAAATTGAGTAAATAAAAGTAAAAGTATTTGATTCAATCATCTTCATTTTTTTAATCCACAGTTTAATAATGTTTATTACTTTTTTTTTAATTTATTCTAATTTAAAATGATTTGGATTAGATTGCTTTTAGTTTTGGTCTTATTAGATACTAAATATTAAATATATAATAAGATAATAAAATAAATATATAAAAATAATAAATATCTCATTTATAAGTTATTGTCATAAATAGTTTTGAATTACACATGATTCCGAAGGTTTTAGTTCTTGTAAAAAATTGTCACTTTCAAAATTGAATATTGTCTACTGATCTTTTCTAGTAATCACTACTAATTATAGTTAATATAACATTCAAAATAGATTTTTATTTTGATTAAGATAATAAAAATAATTAGATTTTTATTAAGTTTTATATATAAAAATAAACACGAACCAAAGTGAATTCCAGTGTATCAACTGAATTCCCTTTCATTCTTAAAATCTTTTATTACATAGGCATTCCTGCAACTTTCATACACAAATAAAATACAGTGTAGTGATATTTTGACATCTATAAAGTAAATAATATTTATTCTACAACTCATAATATTAATATTTTAATTAAATTTGTTTTATTTTTAATTTAAAATATTAATATATATTATTATATTATTAAAATAGTTTTTAAGTGGGTGTATTCATACTCTATCTAAAATGAACGAAGCGCGGCATAAAACACGACCAAAAATAATAACTTATCATTTAGTGCTTCTGAAATAAGAATAGAATGCATCTACATCAAATCGTGAATGATGATAGGTTGCCTATCAGAACAACTGATTCAAAATTGAGGAGTTCTTTTAGGAATTTTTTAAAGATGAAAACGAAAAGATGTGAAGAACATGTCGGTTGAAGATTATTTAGGGAAACAACAGCTTTTATTTAAATTTCTCAAGAAATTTTAAAACAATAATTATTTTTTAAAGTAAACTGATCCAAATATGCAGTAACAATTTTTAGAATAAAAAGAAATACAAAGCAAAAGAAGGGACCAATTCCACTCTCTTTTTATGCTTTGCTGTTCTGTTTGCTTTTTAGGAGTCCAACTTTGTTGAGTTGCTTTGGCTCCTTTCAATTTGACTTTCGCAACAATGTTTGTCTTTTGGTTGTTGTGACGTTCAAAGACATACGCACACTAGATTCTCTATGGAAGTGGTTTTACACCATTAGAGAATTTGAGCAGTTTTGTGGTCTAGGTAGGGTTTACACTGCGACCCTTTTCATAGATGGGCAAAATCTAGAGCTAATGAATCAATTTTAATAATTAAGAAATCATGAAAACCAAATAAAAATGTGAGTATCAACACTCTAAGATCTTTCCATAAAAATAAAAAAGCAATTTAACCATTTTCTATTTATTTTCTTGACAGCTTTTAAGAAGAAAAAAACAAACATTACCCAAAAACTAAACTGAAACAAACTTGCCATAAACATAAAACTGCAGTCAGTAGCCTGGATACAGTTTTAATGTACACACACCAAAGCAAGAGCTTATTAAGCCAATCTTCAATAAAAAACAAGATGCAAAACTGCAAGCAGCAGCAACTACTAGTTTGTTTGAATTCACGGCGGAGGATGCTAACATAACATTCAATAGGCATTTTCATCATAGATACCATATGTTCAGAAAACAATTGCAAACAGTACTTTAAACACAAACCCTGAGTTTTGCAAGAAACAACAACTAATTACGTTAAGGATAGGCATCAGTTATGCAAAACCAAATCTGCAAACTCAAATCCAACCACAAACCAAGGTTAGCTAAAGGCGCAAATTGCTAAAGAGCTAATGTTTTTGCAATTGTATGGTCACAAGATAAAGAATAAAAATACCAGTGATGGTAGTAGATTGCATAGTTTTATAGTCATGTGAAAAAGGGAGACCAGGGAAGACATTAGAACAAGTGATTAAGAGGAATCTCGTTTGGTCTTTAACTGAACTAAATGTTATCTCGTAATCCATATAACCAACCTAACCTAGCAAGACAAAATTATTATTGTTATTGTGGTCGCAAAGGCATGCAATACACTATATGCCTTTTTGGAAATAGAAGAAACAGATACAAGTGACATGATAAATAACATAATTCATCTTTTTTTATCAAAATCACTAATACATACAGATTGCGTGAACTCTTCCAGAAAGGAAATTCCATTCCCAAACTTTCTCAGTTCCAAGATTGTGCTTCAGAATCACAATCCACCAAACTGTGGTCAGAAAAAATCTCTCAAACAATGAGCATATATATGAATATGAGCTTGATCATCTAACTCAACGTGTTTCATTTCTTCTGGGAACCAACATCAGGACCAACATCACGCGAGCCTGTGTTGATGTAAGGCCCTCGAAAAGTTGCTTGTGGTGAAAGTGGCTTTGTTGGATCAATAACAGGCTTCTTTGATGAACTGAGTAATAACAACAACTTTTACACAATTCAATAAAAAAACTATCATACATAGCACACGTTTAGATGAACTTGTCCAGAAATGAAATTGACTTATCGGAAATTAAAATTAGTTTATGCACAAGTTAAAAATAAAAAATTATAATGTAAGAGATTACAAATTACCTCAACTTATGAATAATTTGATTTTAACTTCTGTACGGTAAATTTATTGACTTATCAATAACTATATTTAAAAAAATACTTGTTGAAAGTGTTAAATGAAGGTATATGAAAAATAAAAATGACACATTATTAAGTAATGAGGATGTAATTTGAAAGAAAAACAATGAATTGTGTAAACTTACGCCATGTAGAAGGGAAATGACATGCCTGCTGCAGCGAAAGCAACTAAACCCCCAGCAACCATTAGATTGCGTGCGCGGGCCATCGATCAATCTGATACAAAATGCTATAGCAAACCCTAAAAAGGATTTAGAAGGATGAATTCACATAGTAGAAACATTTTATCAAAAATAGAATATACAAGGATTAATCAGATGAATGAACTACCTCGGACCTCTCCCGAATCTTTTTCTTTTTCCCCCAAATTTGTTACAATGCTACGACCCAATCGAAACTTGCGAACCCTAACTCCCAGCAGAATTTTTTTTCTGGGTCAGAGTCTCAAATTCCAGTGAAAGTTTTGGTGAAGAATGAAGATGAGCGATTTCCTTCTCTCTTTTTTCTGGTCAATAGTTCAAAGGAGTATGGGCCTCTTGAGGCCCAAAATGAAACAAAGATTGCTATTCGCACTCCCATTTTTCTTTGTCTACCTCCTACTTTTATAAAAGAAAAATGCTTATTGGTAGTAAACTTGTTTTCGTAAGACGACATAATTTTCGTCAATTTTTTATTTTTATATATTTTTTATTTTTAATTAAATGTTAGTAAAATTAAGGATCTAAAGAGTGAATTAACCTAAAATAATAGAATAATTTTTTCTTGAGTAATTTATGTCTTGAGTATGCAATAATACGTTGAGTTCAATATTTAGTTTGAAACGAAAATAAGAGAATTTCTTTTTTTTTTTTCAGGAAATAACATTTAATCTTATGAGTACCCTCAATTCATTATTCCAACTTGCGTTTCATTCATTTCGTGAATTCAATCATTAGATATAAATAAGATTATTTAAATGTTACAACGATAATTATTGCCAAATATAATTTCAATGAATTGTAGTCAGAAAACCTTTTCTCGTGTGGGAGCAAAAATAAACATGAAATATGTAAATCTTTCAAGAATAACCAAATTTACAACAAAGTGACACAGAAATTTTTATTTTGGTTTCCTAAAAAAAATTTTAACCATATGAACATTTGTTAATAATTTTTATTTTGAAAGATAGGCTTGTTTTAAACATTAAATAGAACCTTCAAGGAATGACCTATTTCACAACGGCACACATGGAATTGATCAAGGATTTAAACCTAATAACTAAAGTCAATTTTTGCTCCAGTTTCAAAATCACCATTATCAACTTTAAGGAGTTTGCTGCTAAGCTGAACAAGGTTATTGCAGATGAACCCTACCCACCAATGGTCTTCCGTAAACTACTACTATAATCCAAATTCATGTGATGCAAACTGTGGCTTCATGGAGCGGTGAAAGAACAAAAAGTACTAAAACAAATGCATAATCTGGTTCGAAAATCATAAAATTATTTACATGCCTCTTAAGAAAAAATTAAGAACATCACTGTTAAAAGACGTGGTAGTGATCACTAGAAAAACAGAAATTGAATTATGGAACCATAGCAGAATGTAACTGAAAATGACTATTATATAATCCAAAGCACAAGAGTGATCACTATTAAGAACATCACTGTTAAAAGACGTGGTAGTGATCACTAGAAAAACAGAAATTGAATTATGGAACCATAGCAGAATGTAACTGAAAATGACTATTATATAATCCAAAGCACAAGAGTACACGAGAGGTACACCAACACAAATCCAAGAGACGTCATGTCCACAAAACATTGAAATAAAAATTGAAAACCATGTTAAGATTCTCCATAAAAAGAGAATTCCATCAGTTAGGTCTTTAGATAATAACACCCATATTCCAAAGATAAAAACCTATATAACAACATTGTATCCCACTTTCAGATTTGCAGAGAAAGTGTTCATTTGACAAGCATGCTTTGCTGGGCCTGGTTTTCCTGCTGCTGCTGATAATTCAAAGGCCTCCTGAAGAGCATTATGTGTGGCTCAGGGCGATGAATAGCGTAATGAACCCAACCACGACTCTGCTGAACCCCAATTGCTCGCCACTCATTCTGTAATAACATAAAACCAAAATACTTAGACAACCTAAAATAAAAACAAAACAGAAATAGCACGTCCACTCAAAAAGTTGCTTATGACAACCATAAATACATGAAAATCACATAAGCTCAACTTTCCATCAGATAACAGAACACAAAAACAAATGCCTTACATCAATTATCCCATCCGAACAAACTTGCAAAATTATGTTCTTGTATTAACTCATGAAGATAAAAAAAAAATAAACAGCAAAATCAATGGAACTCAACCTTCAATAGTTAACAACATTCGAAAGAAACTTAAGCGCGCATCGATTCCGCTCGATTGAATAATATTTATTAGTCATTGATCAACACCCACACACAGTAAACAAAATTCAATTATCAGGCCTTTTCGTGAAAGATTACAGAAAAGGAGATAAACGGATATAACTGTGGTGAGAATTTTCTTCACTTTTCAAGGATACGTTCTACATAAACTGACTCCAGTTCGAAAAAAAAAAAAAACACAAATGACAATCAAACACACGAATCAAAATTGAAAGGAGAAAATGAAAAGAAAAAAAAAAAACATCAACTTACTTCAGAAAGAAGCCGATTCTTAGGAAGCAGCTTGGCAACTTCAGGAGGCAGAACCACATGTCTGAACAACAAATTAATATGAATTTAAAAATAATTGAAATCAAAATAATCAAAGGAAAAAAAAGAAGATGGATTCAAGCGAATACCTGTATTCATAAGTATCATCGAAGTACTTCTCAGAATACTGGATCTGACCCATCTTCGAAAATTAGGGTTTGTGACTTCGCCAAAATTGAATCTGCTACAACACGACACAAAAATTCTGAATTAAAATTAAAAAAAATGAAATAATCGGAAATTGATCATTTACAGAAGAGAAAAAGGAGTAAAGAGAAAGAAATTTTCCTCACCTTAGAAGTGAAGATTGAGAGTGAGAGAATGAAGAAAAAGGAACTAACTACGAATATATTGTTCAATGAATAGGAAGGATGGAATTGTAAATTCATTTTTATACTCATATTTTATGGAGATATATTTTTATTCATTTATTTATTTATTCTAGTAACACTTTAAAATATAACGGCTAATAAGTAAAGTAATAATAACGGCTTTATTTTTAACATTTCAAATTCTATATTTTCCCGCTCCTCAATAGAATTTTCTAGATACACCCAATGAACTTAACCCCAATTATGATATTTTCCTAACCCTTATCAATGGAAATCCCATTAAAAGGAATACTTTCATAATTAGTAAATTTATTTAAATTTAAAATAGTTCATTTTTAAAAAACTATTTGTTTAAAGTTTTATCGGATTGTTAAATAAGTAGAAAAGTAGTTTTTAAGACTAAGCATATTAACAAATACATAAAACATTAAAAAAATTAATTCACTCCAGAATTACTTATTTTAATAAATAAATTTATTCCATCATTAAAAATCAAATAAAGGTTTTCAACAGTATAATAATATAACAATAAATACATTTCTATTAATAATAATCTATCACATAAAAAATAATAAACATGATACAGTTATGTAAATATTGTTGTGTATATATTTTATTATTATTTTTTCCTTAAAATTTTAATTATTATTTTTTTTCTTGTTATTTTGTGTTACTATATTATATTTAAGAAAATTAAAAAATTCTATTCTCCTTTTCTCTCTTCTTTATGCATTATTTTAAAATCTAATTTATATTATCTACCTATAAAAAAACACATTATTTAATGAGAATTTATCAATTATATCAAGATATTAATGAATAGAAAAATAAAATATAATAAAATATTATACATCTTTCAAAGAATATTTATATCCATTATTATTTTAAAATTTATTTTTTCTGTATTATTTTTAGACAAATTATGCATCAGTAAATAAAAATCATTTTATATATTACTTTATCATTATAAATGTTGATATTACATCTTTTATGTTATTATAAACCCTAAATAAATTTTAAAATATAAAAAAGAATATTATATATTTGATAAGACTCGAATTTAAAAATAAATAAAAATATAAATAAAAAAATATAATTAGAGATGTAAAGTAGCATACTAATTTTAAAGGTTAATTAGGTTGAAGAAAAAAATCATTGGACACATAAAACTTGATTTAAACATACTAGATTAAAAAAAATACTTTAGGTACAAATTTTTTTAAAAAAAACTTTTTATATAACCATTTAGTCACATATACTATTACTTATGTAAATATAATTAGTATTAGTAAATAAAAATTCACGATTTTCATTGCGGTGCTTAACCGGAATGTGATTCAAATTGAGAAAGATTAACTTAATCATTCATTGTTCTATGTACACAAAATATGTCAAATGTATCATTATTATTGAAGTCAATAATTGAGACAACATATGTACAACAACATAAGAAACATACTTACTTCTTAGTTATTTTTCCATTCTCTTTCCACAATATGTGTTATGTTTCATTCCATGATTTAATGACTTTTGAAACGGAACTAATTTTGATGACCTATAATAGTTGATTAATGGATATTATCAACATGACTAAAGTTAAATAGTAAATATCTAGTTAAACTTATAAAATGTATCACATCATATAACAAGAAGTGTGATATTACCCATACAAGTTATTAATTATTAATCAATTTTGTAATATTACTTTATGAGTTTATTATAAGTGTTAAACAAATTCTTTTTTTAAATCAATGTGAACTTTTATAAGACTTCATAAAGTGTTATGTTCTTCATTTAGACGTGCGTACAAAATCAATCGACAAAGATTTGAGAATTGAAGTAACGTGATTAAAAGTTATTATAAATGTTATAAGATTGTAAGGGTGTGTATCCATGCACGTAATGGGAAAAAACATAAGAAAAAAATTAGGATTTAAAGAGAAATTAGGAAATTTAATAATTGGATTTGGTCAAAGTACGAGAAATAAAAAAGAGAATGGAGACAAATATTTTATATAAATAAATGTTGTTTACCTGAAAGGATACCAAGAAAGAGTGTTTGATTTATCCAAAAATTTAAGAGTAACCTTACCACCATAGAGTCTTGTATTTTTATTCTCCTTTCTCTCTGTCCTACCTTCGTCTGTTTTCTGTCTTCTCGTCTCTTATTTTGCACAAATTATTTTATATTTTTTATACATTATTTTAAAATGTAGTTTATATGATTTATCTATAAGAAAAATAATATGCATTTAATATGTTTTATATTGTTTAGCATATATGAATTTACTTATGAATAAATATAAGTAATTTGGTTTACATTGTTTAAGAGATTTGAAATTAATTATGACATAAATATAAAGTAGGAGTGTGGTACTACCGATACAAGTTATTAACTATTAATCAATTTTGTAATATTACTTTATGAGTTTATTATAAGTGTTAATCAAATTTTGTTTCATAAATTAGTCGATACGTTTGTCATTCAGATGTGTGTACAAAATCAACCGACAAAAACCTGAGATTTGGAGTGAAATGATTAAAAGTGATTGTAAATGTTATAAGATTGCAATGGAAAAAAAAGCACAAGAAAAAATTAGGATTTAAAGATAAATTAGAAATTTTGATAATTAGATTTGGTAAAAGTACGAGGAATAAAAAAGAGAATGAAGACAAATATTTTAGATAAATAAATGTTATTTACCTGGAAGGATACGAAGAAAGAGTGTTTGATTTATCCAAATTTAAGAGTAACCTTACCACCATAGAGTCTTGTATTTTTATTCTCCTTTCTCTCTGTCCTATCTTCGTCTGTCTTCTCGTCTCTTATTTTGTACAAATTATTTTATATTTTTTATGCATTATTTTAAAATTTAATTTATATGATTTATCTATAAGAAAAATAATATATATTTAATATGTTTTATATTCTTTAACATATATGAAATTAATTATGAATAAATATAAGTAATCTGGTTTACATTGTTTAAGAGATTTGAAATGAATTATGACATAAATATAAAGTAGGAATGTGATACTAACGAGATATAAGTTATTAACTGTTAATTATTTTTGTAATATTACTTTATTAGCTTATTATAAGTGTTAATATATTTTTTTTACATTAGTGCGATAGGTTTGTCATTCAGACATGTGTACAAAATCAACCGACAAAGACTTGAGATTTGGAGCTAAATGATTAAAAGTGATTGTAAATGTTACAAGTTTGATATGCAATGGAAAAAGACACAAGAAAAAAAAATTAGGATTTAAAGATAAATTAGGAAATTTGATAATTAGATTTGGTGAAAGTACGAGGAATAAAAATGTGAATGAAGACAAATATTTTAGATAAAGAAATGTTGTTTACCTGGATGGATACGAAGAAAAAATGTTTGATTTCTCCAAAATTTAAGAGTAACATTACCATCATAGAGTCTTGTATTTTTATTCTCCTTTTTCTCTGTGCTACTTTCGTCTGTCTTCTCGCCTCCTATTTTGTACAAATTATTTTATATTTTTTATGCATTATTTTAAAATGGAATTTCTATGATTTATCTATAAGAAATATAATATATATTTAATATGTTTTATATTGTTTAGCATATATGAAATTAATTATGTATAAATATAAGTAATCTGGTTTACATTGTTTAAGAGATTTGAAATGAATTGACATAAATATAAAGTAGGAGTGTGGTACTACCGATACAAGTTATTAACTGTTAATCAATTTTGTAATATTAATTTATGAGCTTGTTATAAGTGTTAATCAAATTTCGTTTTTTAAATTAGTACAATACATTTGTCATTCAAACTTGTGTACAAAATCAACCGACAAACACCTGAGATTTGGATTGAAATGATTAAAAGTGATTGTAAATGTTATAAGATTGCAATGCAATGACAAAAAACCAAAAGAAAAAATTAGGATATAAAGAGAAATTAGGAAATTTTATAATTAGATTGCTGAAAGTACGAGGAATAAAAAAGAGAATGAAGACAAATATTTTAGATACAGAAATACAAAGAAAGAGTGTTTGATTTATCCAAAATTTAAGAGTAACATTACCATAATAGAGTCTTGTATTTTTATTCTCCTTTCTCTCTGTCCTACCTTCGTCTGTCTTCTCATCTCTTATTTTGTACAAATTCTTTTATACTTTTTATGCATTATTTTAAAATTTAAATTTTATGATTTATCTATAAAAAAAATAATATACATTTAATATGTTTTATACAGTTTAACAGATATGAAATTAATTATGAATAAATATAAGTAATTTGGTTTACATTGTTTACGAAATTTGAAATGAATTATGACATAAATATAAAGTACAAGTGTGGTATTACTGATACAAGTTATTAACTATTAATCAATGTTGTAATATTACTTTATGATTTTATTATAAGTGTTAATCAAATTTCACTTTTGAAATTAGTACGATAAGTTTGTCATTTAGACATGTGTACAAAATCAACTGACAAAAAAACCTGAGATTTGCAGTGAAATGATAAAAAGTGATTGTAAATGTTACAAGTTTGTAGTGCAATGGAAAAAAGCACAAGAAAAAAAAAATAGGATTTTAGGGTGAAATTAGAAAATTCTATAATTAGATTTGGTGAAAGTACGAGGAATAAAAAAGCGAATGAAGAGAAATATTTTAGATAAAGAAATGTTGTTTACCTGGAAAAATATGAAGAAAGAGTGTTTGATTTATCCAAAATTTAAGAGTAACCTTACCACCATAGAGTCTTGTATTTTTATTCTCCTTTCTCTCTGTCCTACCTTTGTCTGTCTTCTCGTCTCTTATTTTGTACAAATTATTTTATATTTTTTATGCATTATTTTAAAATTTAATTTATATGATTTATCTATAAGAAAAATAACAAACATTTAATATGTTTTATATTGTTTAGCAGACATGAAATTAATCATGAATAAATATAAGTAATCTGGTTTACATTGTTTAAGAAATTTGAAATGAATTATGACATAAATATAAAGTACGAGTGTGGTACTACCGATACAAGTTATTAACTATTAATCAATTTTGTAATATTACTTTATGATTTTATTATAAATGTTAATCAAATTTCGTTTTTTAAATTAGTACGATAAGTTTGTCATTTAGACATATGTACAAAATCAACTGCCAAAAACCTGAGATTTACATTAAAATGATAAAAAGTGATTGTAAATGTTACAAGTTTGCAGTGCAATGGAAAAAAACACAAGAAAAAAATAGGATTTCAGGAGATATTAGGAAATTGTATAATTAGATTTAGTGAAAGTACGAGGAATAAAAAAGAGAATGAAGACAAATATTTTAGATAAAGAAATGTTGTTTACCTGGAAGAATATGAGGAAGGAGTGTTTGATTTATCCAAAATTTAAGAGTAACCTTACCACCATAGAGTCTTGTATTTTTATTCTCCTTTCTCTCTGTCCTACCTTCGTCTGTCTTCTCGTCTCTTATTTTGTACAAACTATTTTATATTTTTTATGCATTATTTTAAAAAATAATTTATATGACTTATCTATAAGAAAAATAACAAACATTTAATATGTTTTATATTGTTTAGCATATATGAAATTAATTATGAATAAATATAAGTAATCTGGTTTATATTGTTTAAGAAATTTGAAATGAATTATGACATAAATATAAAGTACGAGTGTGGTACTATCGTTACAAGTTATTAACTGTTAATTAATTTTGTAATATTACTTTATGAGTTTATTATAAGTGTTAATCAAATTTCGTTTTTTAAATTAGTATGATACGTTTGTCATTCAGACATACAAAATCAATCGACAAACACCTGAGATTTGCAGTGAAATAATAAAAAGTGATTATAAATGTTACATGTTTGCAGTGCAATGGAAAAAAGTACAAGAAAAAAAATGGATTTCAAGAGAAATTAGAAAATTGTATAATTAGATTTAGTGAAAGTACGAGGAATAAAAAAGAGAATGAAGACAAATAATTTAGATAAAGAAATGTTGTTTACTTGGAAGAATATGAAGAAAGAGTGTTTGATTTATCCAAAATTTAAGAATAACCTTACCACCATAGAGTCTTGTATTTTTATTCTCCTTTCTCTCTGTCCTACCTTTGTCTGTCTTCTCGTCTCTTATTTTGTACAAATTATTTTATATTTTTTATGCATTATTTTAAAATGTAATTTATATGATTTATCTATAAGAAAAATAACAAACATTTAATATGTTTTATATTGTTTAGCAGATATGAAATTAATTATGAATAAATATAAGTAATCTGGTTTACATTGTTTAAGAAATTTGAAATGAATTATGACATAAATATAAAGTAGGAATGTGGTATTACCGATATAAGTTATTAACTATTAATCAATTTTGTAATATTACTTTAAGAGTTTTTTATAAGTGTTAATCAAATTTCATTTTTTGAATTAGTATGATACGTTTGTCATTCAGACGTGTGTACAAAATCAATTGACAAACACCTGAGATTTAGAGTGAAATGATTAAAAGTGATTGTAAATGTTATAAGATTGAAATGGGAAAAAAGCACAAGAAAAAATTAGGATTTAAAGAGAAATTAGGAAATTGTATAATTATATTTGGTGAAAGTGCGGGGAATAAAAAAGAGAATGGAGACAAATATTTTAGATAAAGAAATGTTGTTTATCTGGAAGGATAGAAGAAATAGTGTTTGATTTATCCAAAATTTAAGAGTAACCTTACCACTATAGAGTCTTGTATTTTTATTCTCCTTTCTCTCTGTCCTACCTTCGTCTGTCTTCTCTTCTGTTGTTTTGTACAAATTATTTTATATTTTTTATGCATTATTTTAAAATTTAATTTATATGATTTATCTATAAGAAAAAAAAAATATGTAATATGTTTTATATTGTTTAGTAGATATAAAATTAATTATGAATAAATATAAGTAATCTGATTTACATTGTTTAAGAGATTTGAAATGAATTATGACATAAATATAAAGTAGGAATGTAATACTAACGAGATATAAGTTACTAATTATTAATCAATTTTGTAATATTACTTTATGAGCTTAGTTTAAGTGTTAATCAAATTTTGTTTATTAAATTAGTGTGATACTTTTGTCATTCAGACGTGTGTACAAAATCAACCGACAAAGACCTAAGATTTGGAGTTAAATGATTAAAAGTGATTGTAAATGTTATAAGATTGTAATGCAATGGGAAAAAAGCACAATGAAAAATTAGGATTTAAAGGAAAATTAGGAAATTTGATTATTAGATTTGGTAAAAGTACGAGAAATAAAAAAGGGAATGGAGACAAATATTTTTATGAAGAAAGAGTGTTTGATTTAACCAAAATTTAAGAGTAATCTTACTACTATAGAGTCTTATTTTTATTCTCATTTTCTTTGTCCTACCTTCGTTTTTCTTCTTGTGTTCTCTTCTGTATTTTGTACAAATTATTTTTTATGCATTATTCTAAAATTTAATTTATATGATCTATATATATGAAAAATAACATATATATTTAATAATAATTTATAGATTATGGTATGATATCAATAAATAGAAATATAAAAATAAATTCATAAATATAAATCTTTTTAAAAAAATGTATATTCCAACTTATGTACAAAATCGCACAGAGACAAACAATCCCTCTTTCCAGTAGTTTGCCACTAACTTCTTACTAGAACAAATGCAATCTGACTAATCTAAATAAATCACTTATTTTTAATCGAATACATAGAAATCAGGGGATCCAGACACCAGTTAGAAAAGGAAAATCAAGAAGAAGGGACTTGAGAGGTTACCAAGACCAAGCTTTTAGTTGAACCATGGAGAAAATTTAAGAATGATCAATCACTCCACCTTTAAAGATGTGTTTATTCTTATGTCTTCAAATCTCACTTACCACCGTAATCCAGACACTTCCTAAAATTAAATTAACAGAAGTAGGTGTTTCATGTATATATTAAACTGTAAGAAGTGTGATACAGAAGTGTGATGAACAACGGAGCTCAACCCTAACCACTCGAAACAAAGGTTCCAAACTAGCTAAAGAATTTTAAAAAAAAAAAAAAACTTGTAAGTGGAGGTACAAAATCAATCCAAAAAAACTTAATCTTGAAGTGATTTAATTAAAAATGATTTTGAGATTGGAAAGGTGTACTACATGCATGCAATTAGAAAAAAGTAAAAAGAAAAAATATATAAATAGAAATTAAAAAGGAATTATGATATTTGAATTGGATTTGAACAAAAGACAAGGATTAAGTAGGAAATGAAGACAAATATCGAGATTTGATGTTCACCTTGAATAAAATAAAATAAAAAACGTGTGTAATTGTCCAGCCCTAATTGATCTTACCATCTTTCTTATACCTGCATTATTTTAAACTATAAAAAGAAATACACATATTATTCTTAATTATACTTTTTTTTTTCATTAACAAAATCATGTTTTAAATAAGACAATTGATATTTACAACAAGAATACTTACTTAGTGCCTGGTTAATTTTTTCGCAACTATTTCTACCTAAGTTAAATTGTAAATATAAAATTGATCCCACTTTGTGAAGGCAAATATCTATTTTATATTGTAGCATACTTGAAATGAATTATGAAATGAGATAAGTTAACTAATCTGTTTTACATTTTGAAATGAATTATGACATAAATAATAAAGTTGTTTAAGATATTTGAAATGAATTATGACATAAATAATAAAAATAATAAAGTATGAGTGTTATACTGCTTTTTAAAAGTTATTAACTATTAATCAACTTTATAATATTAATTTATTTAATCAACTTTATATTTATAATATTAGTTATTGAGTTTATTGTAAAAGTATTATCTACACAAAGTACTATTGTTTTCACTCTATATTAATTATTTAGAAAAATAGTTTTGATGTACAAATCTTTATAATGTTATTTTTAGTAATTATTATTTTTTATAAACTAGTAAAAATATGAAAAAAAAGGCACAATTCCTACTAATTATTTAAAAAATAATATTAATAAAAAATACTTTAGCTACAAATTTTAGAAAGAAACTTCTTGTATCACTATTATTTAGTTACTTTATGTATCATAATTTAATTTTTATGTATTAGTTTCAGAAAATTATGCATTACTAAATAAAAATAATTTTAGATATCATTTTATTATTATACATGTTGATATTATATCTTTTATGTTATTATAAACCCTAAATAAACTTTAAAACATAAAATAGAATATTATATTTTTACAAGAATCAAATTTAAAATTTAAAATGTTACTACATTAACAAAATTATATTTTAAATGGGTCCCACAATTTGATATTTACAACAACAAAATACTTACTTCTTAATTAATTTTCTTCAACTTTTTTCATAATTTAATGATTCAAACAAAACTATATAAATTATATTTCTAAAATATTTCTAAACGAATTAGATAATTTAATATGTGTAACAAAAGATACTTCCTGTAGTTAATTTTTGTCAAATTTTTCAATAAAAATTAAATTATAAATATAAAGTTAACTGGAAATTGTAATGCAACTAATATGTTTATATTATTTAATAGACTTGAAATTAATTACATAAATATAACTAATCTGTTTTACATATTGTTTAACAGATTTGAAATGAATTATGAATAAATATAAAATATGAATGTGATATTTGTCCATATAAGTTATTAATTACTAATTATTTTATAATATTATTTTATAATTTTATTATAAGTGTTAATCAAAATTCCTTTTTTAAATCGTGAATCTCCATAAAACTTCATAAAGTTTTATGAATTTGTACATTTATTATTTACAACAAAAAATACTTCTTAAATAATTTTCTTAAATTTTTTTCACAACATGTGCTATGTGTCATTTCATAATAATTTAATGATTTGAATAAAAATCATATAAATTATATTTCTAAAATATTTCTAAACGAACTAGATAGTTTAATATGTGAAAAAAAAAAAATACTAGTTGTTAATTTTTTTTAACTTTTTCTGTAAAAAGTTAAATTGTAAATATAAAGTTTACTGAACATTAACATTGTGATGGAACAAATATGTTTTATATTGTTTAGCATATTTAAAATTAATTATAAATAAATATAAGTAATCAAGTTTATATTGTTTAAGAGATTTGAAATGAATTGACATAAATATAAATAATTGACATAAATATAAAGTAGGAATGTGATACTACTGATATAAGTTATTAGCTATTAATTAAGGTTGTAATATTAGTTTATGAGATTATTATAAGTGTTAATCAATTTTTTTCTAAAATTAGTGTCATACGTTTGTCATGTGTGTACAAAATCAACTGATAAAGATCTGAGAGTTGGAGTAAAGTGACTAAAAGTGATTGTAAATGTTATAAGATTGTAAGGGTGTGTGTACATGCATGCAATAGAAAAAAAAAAACTAGGGTTTGAGGAATTAGAAAATTTGAGAATTGGGTTTGGTAAAAGTACGAGGAATAAAAAATAGAGAATGGAGACAAAGAGTTGAGAATAAATAAATGTTGCTTACTTTAAAGAAGACGAAGAAAGAGTGTTTGATTTATCCAAAACTTAAGAGTAACCTTACCATCATAGAGTCTTGTATTTTTATTCTCCTTTCTCTTTGTCATATCCTACCTTCGTTTGTTTTCTCGTCTTCTCTCTTGTATTTTGTACAAATTATTTTTTATACATTATTCTAAAATTTAATTTATATGCTCTATATATAAGAAAAATAACATATATAAGAATTTATTAATTATGATATGATATCAATAAATAGAAATATAAAAATAAATTTATAATTATATATCTTTTAAAAAATGTATATCAATGGTGATTTTAAAATTTATTTTTTATGTACTGATTTCTAAAAATTATACATAGTGGTTTGATTAAAAATGATTTGAGATTGGAAAGATGTACTATACATGCATGCATGCAATTAGAAAAAAGTAAAAATAAAATATATATAATTAGGGCTTAAAAAAAATTATGATATTTGAATTGGATTTGAACAAAAGATAAGGATTAAAGTAGGAAATGGAGACAAATATTGAGATTAAGAAATGATGCTCACCTTGAATAAAATGAAAAAAAAAAAGTGTTTAATTTATTCAACTCAAATTAATCCTACCATCTTTCTTCTGCCTGTATTATTTTAAACTATAAAAGAAACACCAATATTATTCTTAGTTATCTTCATTAACAAAATCATGTTTTTTAAATGACTAAGACAATCGATATTTATAACAAAAATATTTACTTAATTCTAGTTAATTTTTTCTCAACTCTTTCCACTTAACTTAAACTGTAAATATAAAGTTAATCGCACATTGTAAAGGCAAATATCTATTTTATATTGTTTAGTAGACTTGATATGAATTATGACATAAATATAAATATAAATATGAGTGTTATGCTACTTTTACAAGTTATTAATTATTAATTAATTTTTTATATATTTTTTATAAAAACTTTATTATTATATATGTTAATCAATTTTATATTTATAATATTATTTATTAAGTTTATTGTAAAAGTACTATCTATACAAAGTACTATTGTATTCATTCTATATTAATTATTTATAAAGATACTATTTTTATGTACAAATCTTTATAATGTTATTTTAGGTAATTATTATTTTTTATAACTAGTATAAATATGAATAAAAAGACCCAATTTCTACTACTTGTTTTAAAAATTATATTAATAAAAAATACTTTAGCTACAAATTTTAGAAAGAAACATTTTGTATAACTATTTAGTCACATATATTATTATTTACATAAGTAAATATAATTAGTAAGGAGTGTTACACTATTAGTGTTATCTGGAAATTAAAAATATTGTTTTTAATTAAATAATTAAAATTAACAATTTTTAATTTGATGAGAAATTATTTTTTTAAATTAATAAACTAAATTAATAATTTTTAATTTAATAAAAAAAAATACTTAAATAAGATTTATCATTTATATCTTCCCTCTCACAAACAAAAATCATTTCATATTTATTGATTAATTCCATTTATATTTATTTCTGTTTTTTTTCACAAACAATAAACATTACTGTATTTTCTCTCACTTGGCCCTTAAAGTTACTTTGCATTCATCATATCACTCTTTATTTCATTCTCACTTGATCATCATCAATAATCTTCTTAATTTTCATCAAACTTCTAAAGTTTTTAATCTTTAGTTCAGAAAAAAAATATTACATTGCTTGAGAAATGAATTAATAGAGATCTAAATAAAATTTTGAATTTTTTAATTAAGTTCGACCTAAAAAACTATATATATAAAATTGTATATTTTTTATAAACCTAAATTTCATTTTTAGACCTACATAAACTTCATATAAGTCCAGAAAGTATTCTAAATTTGTATCATTTGCTACATCGGCATAGGTTTAATATCAGTCAACAAAATCTTAAAATTTGAAATTATTTAATTAAAAAATATTGTAGAAGTTATAATATTGCAATAATGTGTATAAGTGGAGAAAGTAAAAGCAAAAATAATTTAAGTTTAAAGAAGATTTAAACAAAAATAATTTAACTTTAAATAAATACAAAATATGAAGTTTTTAAGCATTTGTAGTTTTTCAATCATGAATAAACTTATAAAGTAAGAAAAAACTTTGGTTGATTAACATAGTGAGAATGATAAAAAAAAAATACAATACACTCAATAAAAAATTTAAAATTTGTTATTTTCAATTTGTTTATTTTTAATTAATTATTATTTTTTTTAAATTTAGTTTGATCAAATTGATTTGGTTTTCAAATGCTTGTAAATCACATCACTTAAAAAACAACTTTAAACAAAATAAATTCTTTTTCCAAAAAATATTTTGTCAATGAAACAAACAAACTTTTCCATTATCATTCAATTCAATGGAAATGATAAATGAACATGACATACAACATGTTTCTTTCTTAAAAGTTCACTCTATGTCTTGATGTCTATTGTTTTTAAATATAAGTTTATCATGCTAGCATGAACCTTTTATCTTTTTTTCTTATCCATAATACATATTTAAAGATGTGTTCTGCCACACATCCACCAAAATCCAGAAAACACATTAGCAAATGAGGTTCCTAAATTAACATACTCAGAGTAAAATATGCTTCAAAGTTGAGGAATTTGCTTATGCAATAAGGAGGTCCCTTGAAAGATCATCATGTGATAATATTTCCAATAGTTGTTGATCTGTAATGATGAGAATAAAAGTTATTATAGAATAAAAGTAGGAGAAACAAATGAAACTCACAAGAAAACATGTTTTACAAACCTCATCTTTTTCCAGTTTTGTAAACCCAAATTTACCAGTCCATATTGATTCAGCTTCAGCAGCAGCAGGTAGAACAAACTTTTTCACTTTTAATGATCCAAGCAAACCCTCAATACAATAGAACAGGGATTGGAAGTAACCCTGAAAAAAAATCACATCACTTTCGGTAAGAAAATGTCACACAATTGTATTTTACTTTTCCTAAAGAATATTAAACAACCTGTCCCTGAAAGTCGGTAACAGTTGCCACTAAGGGAAGTTCTGCCAGTTCTGATCCAAACACACGAAATACTCCAGCAGATACGACCACTTCACTGCAAGAAGAGCATGAAACACACCCAACATTCATAAATACTTTCAAACAAATTGAAAATGAGAAATATTGAACAAAAGAACACTCCACTTACTTGACAGTGAGTAACATACAGTACATCCCACTAAAGTCTTCGCCTTTAATGTTCCTTCTGAGGAATTCAAATAAAATAAAAAAAACTAGTTTTATCATATGTTCATATGAACATATCAGAAAAGAAAGGCAATAGAACAAATCAAGGTTGATTCTACTTACCCAAAAAGCATTGTTGGAATGTAATCAGTGCCAGTTGTAGTATGAACTATTGGATTAAATCGCTCCTACAAAACATAGGTCCAATTCTAAGTAGTTAAATTGAAAACAATGGTAACTAAGTAATGTAGGTTCCATTGCCAATGGTCGAATTTCCCACTAGGTGACATGACCGAGTGTCCCTCGGTTGAAAGATCAGACACCACACATATGACATGGTCGAATTAGATTATTAGGGAACCAACAACTAACTTTTTTAACATTTTTAACAATACAGTTAATCTTATTGTAAGAAGTATTAATTTAATATTAAGACTAACTTTATCCTATAAATATACAGTACACTCAAAACAAAGATATATATTTATTAAATAATATTTATTATTTTCACCTATTCTATATTGAATCCTAACTACTAACTTTTGTAGGTATCCCTTCTCCACTAATCGAACCGTACCAGAACTACAAATGATGCTAGGTGTAGTTAGTAGCATAAGAAGGACCTTTCCGACCATACTAGTGCAAGTAATATAGAGATAGTAATACACTTACATGAAAAATAGCAACAACTTTTGAAAGCAATTGTCTAGTCTCCTCAGATTTACCCACTTTCCAGTTCAGAAGCCTCCATTTGATATCAATATCAAGCCCAAATTCTAAACCTTTGTCATTGTATTTCTTTTTAATCAGACTCAAGAGGGGATTTGGAAGATTCTCTTCTCCACGAGCCACCAAATTCACCAAGGTAGTATTAATGTGCTCACAATCTGAAGAGCAAAACCAATCCCCTTCAGGTAATTCCTGTAAAGCAACACTAGTCAACAATTACATGCATTAATTAAAACAAATAAATAACTAAATAAACCAGAGGAGAAAAGAAGTATACAACACCTCTATGTTCTGCATATTATGATCCTTCAAACACCCAATATGATACTCTTTTTCACACTACAAGCACACATTAATTAGTAATTTTATTTAAACAAATAGATCATAGTAAATAATATGTGTTTATTAAGGCATCATAATTAGTATTTCTTATTAAACAACACCTGATCACAAATAATTACTGTTCGAGGTCCAAAGCTTGTACTGAAATCTTGGTCTCTGAAATATCAAATGAAATATATCTTAAAGATAATCCAAAAGAATTTGGAGTAAAGTAGAGAAAATACTAATGAGTCACCTGTGAGATCTGATTTTAGTTTATTAGAGATATTTAATTCAAAAGAAAAAAAAATATAGGAATGGGAGTAACTTTTCAATTATAGAAGGTGTGTGGAAGTTAGGGACACCACTAGAATTAACGGTGGTCAATGTCTACTGTGTAGGCTCAATAAAGTTAAAGAGAGTAGTTTGGAAAGAGTTAATTGAGGCAAGAAGAAACCATCCGATAAAATTGTGGTGTGTTGTTGGAGACTTTAATTCTATCAGATATGCTGGGGAGAGAAGAGGTCAAAGTCCTAATGTTAATTATAGTAGTGATATAAGAAGCTTTAATAATTTTATTGAGAAATCATGTTTGGTTGACATTCCTCTGATTGGTAGAAAGTTTACGTGGTATAAACCTAACGGGACAGTTAAAAGTATAAGAGATAGATTTTAGTTTCACCTGAATGGTTAGACAAGTGGCCAGGATGTAAACAATATGTGGTAGGCAGGTCGGTATCGGATCATTGTGCTCTGATTCTTAAAGATATAAATATCGACTGGGGCCCAAAACCGTTTAGATATATAGATGTATGGTAAAAGGATTTTAGATTTAAGGATCTCATAAGGGCAAAGTGGGAAAGCTATGACATCAGAGGAAATGGTTTGTACGTTATGAAGGAGAAACTGAAAAGGCTAAAATTTGACATAAGATGTTGGAACAAAATAGTTTATGGAGATGTTAATTGGCAAATTGGAGATTTGGAAAAGAGAATTAACAGTTTGGATGAAAGAGATGATGAGGGGGTTCTGAGTGTGGAAGGTAGAGAAGAAAGAAAGTGGCTCTTAATAGATTTGGGACAAGCTAGAGTTCAGCAGGAGGCGATAATGCAACAGAAAGCGAGGATGAATTGGCTAAAATAGGGAGATTTAAATACAAAATTTTATCATAATAAGATTAAGTGGAGCAGGCTGCAAAATGGGATTAACGGAATTAAGGAAGGAGATCTATGGTGTGAAGATCCAATGGAAGTAAAAGAAAGGGTGAAGGTTTTTTTTTAGGAAAGGTTAGGGGGGATGATTTACAAGTTAGATTGGATAGTGTTAGTTTTCAGGGTATCATAAGAGAGGATAACAAAATGTTGGTAGGAGTTGTATCTGAAGCTGAGGTTAAAGCGGCATTGTGGAATTGTGATAGCTCAAAAAGTCCTAGACCGAATGGGTTTAATTTTGGGTTTTTATAATTTAGCTAGGACATTATAAAGGGCGATGTTTTGAGAGCGGTACAAAGCTTTGTTGAGGGTGGTAGTTGGCCAAAAGGAACTAATGATTCTTTTATAACTTTGATTCCAAAGGTTGCAAATCCACTACATCTAAATGAGTTTAGACTGATTTCCCTTGTGGGATGTATGTATAAAATTGTGTCCAAAATTCTTTCCTTAAGGTTGAAAAGGATTTTAGATAAATTCATTGATTTTAGGCAATCTGTATTTCTTAAAGGATGGGGGTTGTTGGACGGCGTGTTGGTAGCTAATGAGATCCTTGAGGAAGTAAAGAGGAAAAATAAAGAATGTGTGATTTTTAAGGTGGACTATGAGAAGTCTTATGACTAGGTAAGCTGTGAGTTTTTATTTTATATGTTAAGAAGAATGGGGTTCTGTGAAAAGTGGGTTGTATGGATAAAGAATTGCCTTGAATCCTCTTCAATTTCAGTATTAGTAAATGGTAGCCCAACCGCTAAATTTAAACCAAAAAAGGGACTGAGACAAGAGAATCCTTTAACACCTTTTCTCTTTCTTATTGCACCTGAGGGGCTTGTAGTGGTGGTTAGACAGGCAGAAGAGAAGATGGTGTTGAAAGGAGTTGAGGTTAGGGTAAGGCGAAAAATGTAAGTATGTTGCAGTATGCGGATGACACTCTCCTCTTTTGTAAAGTTTACACCCAGAGTGTTATGACTTTAAAAATGATATTGAAATGTTTTGAACTTGCCTCTAGGCTTAAAGTCAATTACTCTAAGAGTAAGGTTGGTGGAGTGGTGTGAGTGCAAATCAGATTATGGGGTTTGCAACAATTCTTAATTGAGGTATCATGAAGGCACCTTTTCCTTATCCGGGGGTGACGGTAAGAGGGAATCATAAGAAACGTGCTTTCTAGGAAGGGGTGTTTGGTAAGTTTCGGAGTATATTGGGGTTATGGAAAGGTAAATCCCTCTCCCTGGCTGGTAGATTATGTCTTATAAAATTTGTCCTTATCGTTATTCTACATGTCAGTTTTTCGTATGCCGACAACTGTGATGAAGGAAGTGGAAAGGTTACAAAAGAGCTTTTCGTGGGGTTGGGACTCAGAGGGTAGAAAAATTGCATGGGTGGCGTGGAATAAGGTGTGTGAGCCAAAAGAAAAAGGAGGTTTAGGGGTTATAAACATCAGAAGGTTTACTTATGCTCTTTTGGATAAGTGGATTTGGAGACTTATGTTGCAAGAGAGTGGCTTTCAGAATGAGATTTTGATTTCAAAGTATGGTGGTTTGAGGAATTTAAAGGTATCAATAAGGTATCTATATGGTGAAGGGACCTTAGGAGAGTTTGGAATTTAGTGGAGTGGGGTAATGTTTTTGAAGACAAAGGAAGGTGGGTAGTAGGAGATGGGAAAGAAATTAAGCTCTGGGAGGATAAGTGAGTGGATAGCGAATCCTTAATGCAAAAATTTCCTAGACTGTTCTCGGTCTTTACCAATGCTAAATGCACTTTATCACAGGTTGGTGTATCGAACAATAATTGTTGGTCGTGGAATCTGGGGTGGAGAAGGACTCTCTTTGTGTGGGAATCTAGTCAAGTAGAGCAACTCTTGCAATTGTTAGATAATAAGAGATTAGTGGAAGAGAGTAAAGGTATGGCTAATAAATGGATTTGGAGGGATGCAGAGTCTACAATTTACATGGTGAAAACAACTTATAATCATCTGAAGAGGGTTGTGCAAGGTGGTAATGGGAATTTTCTTATGGAGTTCTAGAAGGTAAAGACTCTTCCTTCGACGCAAGTTACAACATGGAGGGTGCTAACTAATACAATTGTTACTAAGGATAATCTTATGTGGCGTAACATAGTTCTGGTAAGTAACCTCTGTCCCTTATGTGGTGAGGAAGAGGAGACGGTAAATCATCTTTTCTTCGAGTGTAAGATTTCCTAGAGAATATGAGGTCTTTATCTGGAGTGGCTTAGGTTCTATTCGGTGTATCATTCAGATGCAAAAATGCATTTCATGTTGTTTAAGCCTGTAGGTATGAAGGAAGCTTACACCAGATGTTAGGGGGGATTTGGACAACAGTTGTAGGTGAAATATGAAATCATAGGAATAAATGTTTATTTAAGAATGGAAGAATAGATTTTTTGGAGGTGTTCACTGTGGCTCAAAGGAAATCTTGGTCTCGGGTTACGGCTAAGAAAAGCTTGGCAAATTTCTCATAATCAAATTGGTGCTTGGATCCTATGTTTTGTATGAAGTATTTGAAAAAAATGATGTTGTGCATAATGTTTAATTTTTATATGTTCAGGACTGTTGGATTTTTGTGCAGGTTCTTGTGGTAGATAGCTGCTGAGGTTTGAAACAAGCAGGTAAGGTGTTTAGGCTTGAAGAAAGCATATTCAAGTGTGAGTGGGTTTTTGTGGGACTTGTTTGTGGGTAAGGGTTTTTGATTTGTATATGTGTTTGTGGACTTTTAGTGGTATTAGGGGATATTTTGGTTGTATTGTGTTTTGCCCTATTTTGTTTAAAGATTAGTTATAAGGACCTTGTTAGGGTAGTTGATGTTTTCTTTTGATGTGGCCTACCATTCCTTTTCATTATTGAGGATTGGTTGGGTGGTTTGTAGAGCCTGAAGATTGTCTATAGGTCAAGTGTTGAGCAGGTTGACCATGATCATTTTTGTATAAGGGTTGGGACACCCTGAAGTGTCTCATTTTATTTCATTTATTCTTTG
Source organism: Phaseolus lunatus (assembly GCA_013389735.1). Taxonomy (NCBI): domain Eukaryota; kingdom Viridiplantae; phylum Streptophyta; class Magnoliopsida; order Fabales; family Fabaceae; genus Phaseolus; species Phaseolus lunatus. The sequence goes on from CM023867.1 coordinate 7,728,829, forward strand.
CAGATAAAAAAAATTAGATATATAAACTAGAGTTCTAACTATTTAATCATCACTACATCTTAATATCTTAATATAAGATTCAAGAATCGATTCTCCTCATATTTATGGTACTTTTGTTCATATGAATGTTAAGTTAATATACCAAATTTTGATGTCAAAGGGTCAATGTGGTTTTGATTGCAATTACAAGTTGCTTAGAGCTTTTAAAACAAGTTAGAGTAAGAAAAATTAAATATTAGATGTTTTTTTCAAGTTGTTGCATGATGTCATTTTATTCATATTTTGGCTCGAGAATGAGGTTGAGATCAAACTCTTTCCTCTAGTGTTACAACTAATCACTTAGCTTAAAATCCTCCCAAAATCATTTTTTTTTCTTGTGATGAATTTCACTCAAGTAAAACTGTGTCTGCTTAAGTGAAATTGTGTACTTTTTCAGTTGACTATTATACATAAAAGTATCTATATAAATGAATTTAAAAATATTTTATGATGAATCATGTAAGATATGAGGTGTGTGATTGATGATATGTTATATATTTCGATGTGAGTAATACTAGAGTGATATTACTATAATGTTTTGTGTGTATTAATAGTTATCATAGCGTCAGTATTATTGAGATGTGGTGTAAATATTAAATTATAGGATATGATGAGATATCTAGGTTGTAAAGATAAATTAAGTCAAATAAACAAAAATATCACGTGGTGAAAAATCAATAAATATTTTATATACTAAATTGATAGTGAGGCTCGCCAATACTTAATTAGAAGTGTCGAAACAACTTTATATAAGAGGTTTTCATATATGATCTATACCTAAATAAGATAGATTGTCATACATATCAAGTTGTTGACAAGTGTTATATATTTAATTAATCTTTATACATACATTATTTTATTATATATTTAATTGAAAATATTATTTCACTTTTTTTTACATAGGAACATATAAGTCTATAGGTAATAAAGTGGAAAGAAGCCAATAGATTTCATAGAACAATATATGAGAAGTTTGTAATAAGTATAATGAACCACTAATGCTTATGTTAGTTGAGTATACATTGATATTACACTATAAAACCAAGTATTTGTTAGACTATACATTTTATTATTATTGATCTAGCATAAAATATCCCTAAGGGAGAATAAAAATACACACTATTTGTGCATATGTGTTCACAACAACCTCACTAAAAATAGAAAAATATATTACCTACACAATGCACATCCACCAAGTTCAAACTCTTTGACAATACGAATGCATCTTTGGTTTATCTGTTCTAAGGGATCAATGCCCTCAACTTCTCCTGTTGCCTTGTCATTTTCATTAAACTTAATATATTTGCTCTTTTGAAACAAATTTTGACAATACCTACAATACCAAGTACCACTTGGAACACATGGGAGAGGTACACAATCTGCATCAAGCAAAAATATCAAACTTTACTATGTTAGTACTAATCCAACTATAACATAAAAATGTGTAAAAGTTATGATGATGTCATGAGTTCAAAAATCAATCTCAAGTTAAGTGATATTGAAAGACAAATAAAAATAAATAAATATATATAGCATGTGAAAAAAGTGATATGAGATCAACTAAATAATCTTCTATAAATAAATATATAATATTAATATATTGAAAAATTACTAAAAATGAAAAAGAAAAAACTCACCTATGTGAAAAGCTCTTGGGCATCCATCACAACACAAAAGATTTCCTCCATCTCTACATATACTGCAGAGGTCGTCATTATCATTGGTAGAAAATTTGCGACCTTGTGACAAGGAGATAGACAACTCATGGAGTGATTGTCCATTAGATGTAAATATGTTCACATAGCTACAAAAAAATTAAAAAATAAACAATCATCTACCAGAAAACTTATCATGCTAAAGGAAAACAAATGGTAAGAAAAGAATAATCTATTCAGTATTTTAACATATAACTATTGAAAAAACAACTATAATGAATTTCTAGCAGTACACAATACAAGTAAACAAAAACTCACGGCTTTCGTCGCGATGCCCAACCAGCATGTGCTTCAAATTGAGAAGGACTAACCTACTCATCCATTGTTTTATGTACACAAGATGTGTGAGATGTTTCATTATCATTAAAGTCAATAATTAAGACAACATGTGTACTACAACGTAAGGAACATTTACCTTACTACTGCAACAACTACAAACAATTCCAAATCCCTTCTTGAAACCGGATAATAAGTTCTGTCCACATAACATAAAATATATTTAGAAAAGTTAAAAGTTAAAAAAAAATAATATAAGAATAAGAAGACATCGATACAACCTTTCCATGGATATAATATCCTACTTTAGTTCCATCTGGCAATCCACCTTTCTCAAAGACCAGCTTATGCAAGCGTAGATCCCTTCCAAATTTTGAAAAATATAAAATATGATTATATATTTGATAAAAGGCTATAATTTAAAATGTTACTACATGAATAAAATCATACTGTTAAATGAATAAGACAATTTAATACGCACAATGAGAATACTTACTTCCTAGTTATTCTTCCACTTCCTTTCCTATGAGATGTATTATGTTTCATTCCTTGATTTAATGAATTTGGAAGTACAGCTAAACTTGGAGACCTGTAATAGTTTATTATTGGATATTATATCAACAAGACAAAAGTTAAATACAAAAAACTAGTCAACATAAAAAAATGTATCACATAACAAATATGGTATGATATATATGAATCTTGTATCATGTGCATATGTAATTTGTTACACATGCAAAGTCTGCATGTGGAAAAATAATTTTTTTAGTCCAATAAAAACAAAATGAGAAGCCAAATTGTAAATATAAAGTTAATTGAACCTCATGATAGAGATAATATATGAATGAAAATGCTTTGAATTGAATCATGCTACATTCACAATATACTAATGATTGATATTAATATTAATGCATAGTAACACCAAAAGTTATTTTAAATATTAAGATGTCTTTAGATACCTGGATTGAACTGCAACTGGTACAGAGGTATTATTGGTGTCATTTGCTAAGGTGAGACTAGCTTGACAATCCTTTAATAGCTCCACACATGACTTACAGAATAATTTCGATACGAGATTGGCATCTTCAAGAGTAAATAATGCAATTGAATATTATTTGTTAAGATTTGGAATAAGTAGACAATCACATAAAATGGGTAAAAATAAATAAATTTCAAACCTCTACAATTCACACAAAATTTAGATGTCTTCATTGTGAAACCTCCCAAAACCTTCTGAACAACTTCCTCTAAAGTGTCTAATGAAGTATTCAAAAATGTATTCATGACATCACGAAGACTACTTCCATTCTCCAGGAAAATATACTCAGGAGGACGCTTGTTTGTACTACAAGCATGCAACTCAAAAACTGTGGGTGACACAACCTGCTTCCATCAACAAAACAAAAGTTAATTCATGACATTTAACATAATATTGACTACCATAGTTTTATATTTACTTGTAATGTAGTTGCATTTGTCCATAATTTTCAAAAAATTCAAGAACAGTAATTGCTATTTAAAATCTAGCTGACAACTAAAGAATAAATACATATTCATTCACTTACCTCAACCTTGTTACAAACTTCACAATAACACAAAATTCCAGCGCCAGAAATAACTCCCAAAAGCCCTATAGATTTCACCTAAAAAAAAAAAAAAAACATGTAGTTTTGGCATGAATGTGTACATTGAAAAACTAAAAACATATATAAAAATTGAAAAGAATAATACCTTGATGCTGCGAACATATTTCACAAGTAGTCCTTCTAGAATCCCAGAAGATAAAAGGTCTTTTAGCTTGGAAGGAAACTTTTTTGCCATAAAAACTTTAGAAAATGTCCTCGGAGTTGAAGTAGTAATCATAGAACCATTACTCTTAACATTTCTATCACCATTTTCTAACTTTTTCAATGTTGATTGTATAGCCTTTATTGGGGTTTCCAACTGGCAATCCAAAATTGGAACAATCTCATTATTGTCACCTTCCTCCTTTAGCTTATCATTATCACTAACAGGTTGCATTTGCATAACCCCAGTCTCAAGTTCATCATTCTTGTGTTCCTTTTCACCTTCATTCTGCACTTGGCTTTTAGTTTCATCACTCTTGTGCTCCTTTTCACAAACAACAAACACTGTTGTTTCTTCACACACTTGACTTTTAAGTTTCTTTGCATCCACCAAATCACTCTTTACTTCCTTCTCATTTAGAGCAGCACCAATATCTTCATTGGGGTTTTTAATTTTTGGTAAATCAGACTTTTTGTATCGCCTGTGAGATGAATTGGTAGAGACCTGAACCAAATTTTGAGCCTTTTGTGATCGAGTTCTACCTGGAGAATCACATATTTGTGATTGTGCCTTCATAGCAAAGTTAAATTCCCTCTTTAAACCAATGCGAACCCCATACGACTCCACAAAGTGTTCTGAATTTGTATCATTCGTCATTCAGGCGTGGATACAAAATCAACTGACAAATACCTGAGATTTGAAGTGATGTAACTAAAAATGATTGTAAATGTTATAAGATTGCAAGGGTGTGTGTACATGCATGCAATAGAAGAAACACAAGAAAAAAAAATTAGGGTTTAAAGAGAATTAGGAGATTTGAGAATTGAGTATGCTGAAAGTACAAAAAATAAAAAATAGATAATGAAGACAAAGAGTTGAGACAAAGACATGTTGCTTACCTCAAAGAAGACGAAGAAAGACTGTTTGATTTATCCAAAACTTAAGAATAATCTTACTACCACAGAGTTTTTATCCTCCTTTCTCTCTGTCTTACTTTTGTCTGTCGTCTGTCGTCTGTCTTTTCGTCTTTTCGTCTTGTATTTTATACAAATTATTTTATATTTTTATGCATTATTTTAAAATTTAATTTATATAATTTATCTATAAGAAAAATAATATATATTTAATAAGAATTTATCAATTATGGTATGATATCAATAAATAGAAATATAAAAATAAATTCATAATTATATATCTTTTAAAGAATATTTATACCAATGATTATTTTAAAATTTAATTTTTATGTATTAGTTTCAAAAGATTATATAAAATCACTTTTAGATATCATTTTCTTATTGTTATTGTTAAAGTTGTTAAGCTTTTAATATATGTAATAACATATTAGTTTTGTTAAATTATAATGTTTTTGATATTTAGAGAACATGAGGAGGCATGATAAAATAAAATAAAATAAAAAGAGAAGAAAATATTACAGTGTCTTTTACAATCAAGATATGATGAAAAGTTATCTTAACATTTTTTTAATGTTTCACTACAATAAAATTATTAAATAATAACTAAATTTAGAGATTTAGAAAAAAAAAATAGTTACTATATGAACTATTAGATACTAATTTAGAGACTAAAAATTATTCATATTTAGAATGGTTTTTATTATTAATAAAATTTTATAAAATGATTTCTAAATTTGCATTTAAATTAGCTACCTAAGTTTTAGCGACTGATATTTTATATTCTAAATTATTCTCTAAAAGATTAATAAAGACTAATTTAGAATATAAAGTAATAAGTAGTTAAAATCTTGATAGTTAATGATTAGATACCAATTTAAAAATTATTTTATAAATTTTTTATTAGTAGTAGAAACCATTTTTTTTTAGTTTATAAAATGTTCTCTAATTTAATTAGGTAGTAACTAAATTTATTTTAGTATCTAAAATTAATTTTTATTTAATAATTTTTTTGTAGTATCTCATTATATATACATTTATCTTATAATAATAATAATAATAATATATTATTATTATTATTATTATTATTATTATTATATAAAGTCTCAAAATCTAAGTAATGTAATAATGGATATTTTTGAACGCTAATGAGTTATATATCTAAGTTAGGATGAACTATTATTACCTAGTATATTTGTATACTCAATAAGTAAATCTATTGAAAACTTTGATTGAAATAATCTCAAAAGATAATTATTGTCAAATATATTCATTCATAATTTAGACGTTTGTATGATTAATATATTTATTTAGTAAATTTAGTAAAAAAATGTATTCTAATGGATAAAAATATTTTAGAAGCCTGATCATATGTTAATAAAGCTATTTTATTCTTTATTTATTTGAAATAAAAATTACTTTTCTAATATTTAAATTTATTATTATTATTATTATTATTATTTATATTGAATATTATAATTTATTACATAGAACAAGCAAAATTTAATTACTTAATTAAAATTTAGAAAACAAAATTGTTTATCACATTTACTCATACATTTATTTTATGCAAATAATAGTTAGTTTAAATTATATTTTGAAACTAAATATAAAAAATATATTTATAGATATAAATTCATATTATTAATTTTACTATGTATTACGTTTTCTATAACATTAAAATGATTATTAATAACATTTATTGAATTAATATTTTACATATAATCATATTTTTTACTTTTAATTAATAAAAACTAATTATGAATTTATTAATTATTTAATTAGTAATATGTTAATAATTAATATATATTAAAAATAAGTTATAAGCATAAAATTATGTGAATAATAAAGTACTAGTTTAAAAACTAATATTCCTTTTACTAATTAACAATATTTATTAAAACAATTAGTTAATTATTATTAAATTATTAAGATGGATTGGGGGAGATTAATTGAGTGTGAAATGGAAGATGTTATTTAATTTAATTTTTATAATAAAAGTGTATAATGGAAACCTTCAGTAAAAACATAATATAAAGATAATATATATATGTATATGTATATGTATATGTATTTATGTATGCTTAAAATTGCAAATAAATTATTTATTATAACCCCTTCCCCCCCCCAGAAATAGTAAATATTATCATTAAAAAACTTAACCCCCCCCCCCCCCCCCCCGGAAATAGTAAATTATCATTAAATAACTTTAATATATATTAAATATACTTTATTTATTTAATACATTTAATAAATATACTCTATTTAATATTTAATACATTTAATAAATATACTCTATTTAATACATTTAATAAATATACTCTATTTAATGTTGAGTGTGTTACACCAAAAATATACAAATCTACTAATTTATTAAAGGAAATAAATGAAATTTGTGTTCTATACTCTTTTCCCAAAGTCTTTCATGCACCTGTATTTGTATCTGTTTTGTTCGTGTATATAATATAATCATCGCACTTTATACACAAACAACACATGTAAAGTTAAACTATCAAAAATAAAATTATAACATATGAAAATATAAGTAAATATAAACAATTAAATTAATCATTCATTTATATAATTTCTTTTAATTTTTTCATCAACCATACTCATCATGTAATAATCAATATCAATATACAAATCTATTAATTTATTAAAGGAAATAAATGAAATTTGTGTTCTCTACTCTTGTCCTAAAGTCTTTCTTGCGCCTGTACTTATATTTTTTTTATTCGTGTACATAGTACAATCATCACACTTCATACACAAACAACACATGTAAAGTTAAACTATCAAAAATAAAATTATAACATATGAAAATATAAGTAAATATAAACAATTAAATTAATCATTCATTTATATAATTTCATTTAATTTTTTCATCAACCATACTCATGTAATAATCAATATCAATCACCACAACCTCACTTTATTCCAAAACTATCCATCAACAATCATATGGACCACACATGGATCCATACACCACAGATATCCAACAGGCGTCTTCCGAAATACTTGTATTAAGTAGGCTCTGGCAGAGACTAACATCTGATTTAGTACCCAAGACTTAGATTTACAAGCGAATCTAAGAGAAAGAATCAGGATAAATTCAAACATTCAATATCGAGTGTCTACAACGGGACCCAGTGTGTATGAACTCCCTCATCAACTTCTCACCACCTGATATCTTAGTCTATGTAACTTAGATCATTAGTGAAGCTAGAAGATCTCTGTTAAACATAGGTGTCAATACTTAATACCAAACCAATCAACAACTCATACATTATCCCAAATGTATGATTTCAATATCATATAATTTCATTGTCCCCATACAATGTATATTATTCACATGCAAAACATATCAATCACTCATACACTATTTAAGATTTTCCAAATCAATTACATATATATCTCAAATTCATACTCGTTCCACCAGTCATACCAATCTATATCATTTAGAAATTTCAAGAAGTGTTTTTTTTTTAGTTTCTTGTTTTAATTGCCTAGAAGCACTTGTAATTGGAAAATTCAAGATTTTAGTGAAAATTTGAACTCAAATTGTTTGGATTAACCGATGTAGATTCGAGAAGAATTGAACTAGTATACAAATTTTGTGTATTTTTGTGTTTCATCTTTCTCTTGTTATCTTTAATTCTTTGTTGGTTTTGGTGTTAATTGATTGTTGCATATAATTTCCCTTATCATTAACAGATTAAGAAAAAAAAAAGTTCCACATTTTTTAAGGTTTTTTTTAAACCAATTCATCCCTTATTGTGATTTTAGCCATTCTTTATTTTATATTATATTAGATGTAGTGATATATGTACAATATTATGGTCTAATATAATGTGTACGTTGATACATAATGTGGTATTGAAGTTCTTATAGGTGTGTAGTGATAAACACTTGGGATAATATTACATAACTCATTATGAAAATGAGATATCCTAAAATTCTGATAGTCTAAATCACATATAGATTAAAACATTAGATATATTAGAAGAAAGTTTGCATATTAGACTTGTTCTCGAAAGGGGTTGGAACCCTTCTTCGGTCGGTTGGATCTTCCTCTCTTACTTCTCCTTTCGCTGCTCTATCTCTCTTCCTCGCAATCTCCAATCTCGGATGGTACATTACATACGGTCAAACTCCATATGTAAGACCAAAAATTCGTACCCAAGTCCCAAATTAATATTAATTAATATTAATATTGGAAGCAAACTGCAACAGGCAGGACTCGAACACAAGTCCTTCCAGCCACCAGATAAGCTTTAACCACTAAACCAGACAAGTTCTTCTGTCACATTACGATTTTTATTATACTTATTATTAGTTATAATAGTTATATTAATAGTTATATATACTTAATAATATTAATATTAACAATATTAATATAATATTAATAATAATAATAATTGATATTAATAATATTCATAACATTAATAATATTCATAATATTAAGAATATTCACAATATTAATAATATTCATAATATTATTAATATTCATAATATTATTAATATTCATAATATTATTAATATTCATAATATTATTAATATTATTAACAATAATAATATTAGTAAGAATCTTAAAAATAATAATAATTATAATAAAAATCATAATATTGTAAAAGAATTTTTCTGGTGTAGTGGTTAAGGTTTCTTTTGTTACCCGTATGTAATGTTCATTGGGTTTACATACGGAAAAATCCGTATGTAATATCTATTTACATACGGAAAAAAATCTGTATGTTAAAATCCGTATGTAATGATCATTTTATATACGGAAAAAAATCCGTATGTAATAATCCATATGTAATGATCATTTTACATACGAAAAAAAATCCGTATGTAAAAATCCGTATGTAATATCTATTTACATACGGAAAAAAATTCGTATGTAAAATCCGTATGTAATGATCATTTTACATACGGAAAAAAATCCGTATGTAAAAATCCGTATGTAATTTCAATTTTTCTTGTAGTGGGTTGTTGTGACACTTTGTCTCCCGACCTTTGCAATGGCTATAAATAGTGGTCCCCTACAATGTTGAGTCACTACTCTTTCTTGCTTCAACGTTCGAAATCCCTGTTCGTCCTGGCGCGTTGCTTTTCACACACTCCGAAAGGTTAGTCATGTCTTCCTTGTCTCGTCCTACATCCTCCTCCTTGTCTCCCCTTTCTCCTCTTCCTTTGCCTTCTTCTTCTTTATCTTCGTCCTCATCCTCTTCTTCTCCCGGTTCCTCCACTGTCGAGACCTTGTCGGTCAGGGCAATCCAGACATTTTTTTCACCCTATGGAAAATGTTGTTTGAGGGGATGATCCGGAAAGTGTTGTCGATCGGTCAAGTTCCCTAGGACAATCATCCCCGGTCTTGAGGCTTAACTGGATGGACTCTAAGGTGACTGAGCTCACATCTACATTTCTTGACGGGGCTTCCATCTCCTTTTTCTCGGGAAACAGACACCTCACTCTCCTTTCGCTGCTCTACCTCTCTTCCTCGCAATCTCCAATCTCAGATGGTACCTGCAAAAGGCAATCTAACGCTCAAGCGAGTATTTTAGTATTCGACATTTTGTGTTCTCAGTACTGTATAATGACTTACCTGATTTTGGGAATATGTGCCTATTTATATGATTATTATGGACCCTTTCTTATTGGGCCAGATTAGTGAGCTGGGTCATGTTTAAAAGTGTATTACTTAGCTCTTGATTGCTGATTAACCTCACTAATCCTGCTTAAGCATAATTGACTTTATGGTCTCGGTCAGTGCAATGATCGAGTTCCGAGACATGATCTCAATTATATGGACCCTACCAAGATAAGACTATTACAAAACAAGTGCAATAAATCACCTTGATATACGAAGATGAGGATAAAGTTTACATTATGTTTTTTATGGATCGGGTGTTAGTTTTTACTGAGACATGTTTAATACAAATATATTTTTTAATGAGTTGAGTGTAATTTGTTATAAAATTCTCATTGAAAAAAAAATGTGTTGTGACTCATAACATGTTATATGATATAAAAAAATATTTTGTTTTTTATATTCTTATATACTATTTATATCCTTTTGAAAAATAGTTTACTCTTATTTATATATATGTTTTATAGTATGTTTTTATGGACCTTACACTAAAAATTATAAATTAAGGAGTAAATTCTTACGTGTAAAGACGTATAATCAAATATGTAGTAAAGTTGAATAAAAAAAATTTAAAATTATTTCTAGAAATAAATTTTTAAGAATAATAAAAATTAAGCAGTTCGTGTTCAATGTTTTTCTTATTAAAACTTAGTATATTTCATATTCTTACTTACAATGGTACAAGCTTTGAATTCCTAGCAAGCTAGATCCCATAACTTTTGCTTCATACTGTTCAAATAAATACTAGTAGTTTCCATAATAAAATGGTAATTAATAACGGGTTTTCTGTATTTAGACCCTTCCCTCTGAGTGAGTTTTTATTTCTGAAAATGGAAATTTTACATATATATACTAATATTAATTTAAACTTTAATCACAAATCAAGCAAAGAACATTGTGCTTGGCTTCGGAATCCCTTAGATTAGATGTCTTAATTTGAGTTTCGTACAAGAAATGCTACGTTTTATTTTAATGCAATAATTTAACAATAAATTTGCTTCTTGAATCAACATTCATTGCTCTGAGTTCTATGCCACCATTGATTGTAGTTCTACCATGAAGGTATTTAACACTCTCCAAATTGTCCTTGTAATACACTATGATTTATTTTAGCAGAGATTTCATGTTAATCAGAAACATGATTGGTACAAATTATTCTTTATATGTATATATGTCAACTTTTATTTTTAATCAAGGTAAGATTTATGTTTTTTCTTGAAGGTGAAAGGTCTTCAAGGGACATGAGTTGATGAAGGCAAGAACAGAAAGTTCAAGATGGTGCTGTGGAAATTTCAGTTGTTACCTTTTCATGTTTTTTTCTTCTCTAGTTCCAAGGTTTTTGGAATGACCGAGTAAAACTCTTAAGCAAATAACAAACGATGAACTTGTTTTAGTTTGCCCTTTCTGTGTTTGGTATATTACTGATATTATGGATTGATCTATATCCTTATCATTTCTATACTTTTAACAAGTTGTTTTTGGTTTTACAGTTTCATTTTATCTTTAGCTATCAAGATTCTATTTAAATAAATTTATCTGTAAGATTTAAGAAAGAATATTTTTTATAAATCAAATTAATTTATGTATAAACTAAAAACTCTCTCATCTTAATTTTTAGAAACTCGTATGTAAAATAGAGTTGTTGTTATTGTTATTGTTACATAAATAATTTTTTTTACACCCATAATTTATGTAAAAGTGACTTTCTAATTATATATTCTGAAAATCTTTCAAAACAAGCTTTTTGGAATTTTCACAACGTGACTCCTAAAGTAGGATTTTCAGAACAGAATTTTCAAAACATAAATTTTACGATAGAATTTATAGAAAAAACGTTCCAAAACAAATTAAATACACTCCAGAACAAATTTTCCGAAACATAAATGATATTTTATGGAATAAGCTTTTTTGAAACATGTTTTCCAAAAAAAAATTCCATAACACATGAAATATGTTATAAAATGAGTTTTTCAGAAAATAATTTTTAGAATAAGTTTACCAAAACGTAAATGATAATTTGCAGAACAAGCTTTTTTTCAGAATGAGTTATCTCTTCTTCTTTCTCTTAGAGAGTGCAGTGGAGAACGAAGTTGCAACAATGATGGCTTAGCGGCGGCGATGACAGCGACAACGGTGGCATGATGCAGTGAGAGAAGATGTTTTAATTTTTTTCTGCTAGTATGGGATGCGTAGTAATGATGGGGATGCATGAAGTAAAAGTCATTTTGGGATGGTTCCACTTGGAAAACTGATGGGCTATATCCATTTACATATTTGGGCTTTAATGATAAAATGTATGGTGTTTCTTCCTCCACCCTTACATTTTCTTCTTGTACCCCTACATTCATATTCATGTGCAATTATAAACCGCGACTTGGTGGTGATTAGGTGGTGTTTGTGGCGATTTTGTGATCGGAGAAGGAGATAAGTATTATTTTTTATTATGGATTGGTTGTTCCTTTTTTTGAGGAATTCCGCAATAGAATTTGGTTGATTTTAGACTAGGCAGTCCCATTAGGGAATCAGATTGGGTGATCCAGGAATGAACTAGAAGGGTTTGTCCAGAATGAACCCATATTTGGTAATTTGGTATGAGGTTTTATGTATTTTTTTGTATCTGCGAAACGATCTCTCAATTTTCTTATTGTAACTCAGGAATAAAAACGTTATCTAGGCATTCCTTGTTGCTACGATCTTCCTGAATCCTAATATGTTGTATGGACTAAGAGCCACAGTTCATTGTTGTTTCCATTTGGTTTGATTGGTTGTTTTTTTTCTTCTTGTTGATATCGGCAAGACCAGCCAGATGATATCAGCTGGTTGGTAGTGAAATGAGTCATAGTACCTACATACTTGAAAGAAAATGAGGCATCGATTCAATTAAAAAACAATCATTTGATTGATTCCAACAAATTATTAAAAATCACAAAAAGACATCAAAAGTCAAAAAATACATTTTGGATCCGTCAATCCATAAGTAAAAAAAAAAGATTTTAAATTCACCAATTCATAAATTCAAAAATACATTCCAGATCCACTAATTCATAAATTAAAAAATGCATTCCGGAATACTCCTCTTCTAGCATACAAAAACTTCACATACGGATTAGTCATTCCAGACTTCCTTTTAGCACTTGCGAATTGCTTAGTGTGTAATGTAGTCGTGAAACTCGATTTTTGGGAACCTCTGAACCCTATAACCACTCAACCCTCTTAAACAAAACTTGATTCTTACGTCTAAAAGTCAATCAACATTTTAACATAACAATTACACCTTCATTACTTGCTCCGTATAACTTAGATCATCCTCCGCCAAAAATCAACCAAGAAAAATAAACATAACCGTAAAATAATTAACAATGTCTTTTTAAATAAAAAATAACAAGACTAATTTTAATATTTTTAAAAATTAAGGGTGCAAGAAGAGAAATGTAGGAGTACACCAATAAACACACTAAAATATATGGGGGAAGCGCACAAGATGAGATTGTAATCGTCTTATTTGACCTAAAAAATATATAAATTGCAATAAATTAAAGAGAAGAAGCAGATATCCATATTTATTTTGTGGTGGCTTGTATTTATTGATTGAGATTGTTTAGTTGGTAGTTGGCATTGCACCCACCCATTTAAATTTTACTAGCTTTCAAGAAACAGTGAGAGAGAGAGAGAGAGAAAAATGGCCTCAAAATTAATTCAAGGAAAATGACTCTCTGACATTTCCTAGTAAAGTTAAAATTCAAAATGAAAATGGAGCAAATCTCATTTGATACCTCCCTTTGAACTAACAAATTAACATCACTTTGACAACTACCACAAATTAAAAGCCAAAACCACCATTCTGTGCTTCTATTGGAATTTTTAGACTCCAACTACAATTTAGTTACACATCAAAATAACTGTGTGCATTTTCATTGTAAAAGTTTTAATACTAATGCCTATTTATTATAGAATATTTTTATTAAAATTCTGTCATAAATATATATATATATATATATATAAATAATTGTTTTGTGAATGAATAAAAAATAATAATTTGTGAGTTGAAATATTTCAGTACTAAGTGTATACCCTACATTTAAAATTTGCAAACACCCCAACAACCGATGCATCCAATGCAATGGAGATTCTTGCGATCACATAGTTTACGGCTTTAAGGTAATAAATATTTGATGCATCATATCTTTTATTGAACTATTACGTAAAGTTATGTTTTAGATAATTATCATGTTAAAATCACAATAATCTCAGCTCATGTTATATGATTTTAAATTAACTATGTAACACTTTTCAAACCGCGTGCGTTTCCTGTCGAATGAAAAGAATATATAATATTTTATATTTTATAACTATAAGAGAAACATTAACTTTATAAAAAAATAAATCAATATTTCTTTATAAAAAAAACGTTCAATCTTATAAACCATTCAATTTTTAAAAAATCTTTAACTTTTAGTTCTCATAATTTTTACATTTAAGTTTTAATAAATATTATTTTCTATTATTGAATTCTTACGTAATATTTCAACTTTAAATCCGTTGAGATACATCATTAAAATTAATTTATATTTAAAATTGATCGTTTTAGAATTCAAAATTTCAACACAGTTTTTTAGTTTTGTACTTAAAAAATGTTTTAAATAATTAAAAATAAATAAATATTTAATTTTTTTTTGATATTTACTTCTAAACGATATGGTGTCGAACAAAAATTATTACAAATTAAGTTAATTAGATAAATAAATTAAATTATAATAAAATAATATTATTTAAAAGAGTTATTTTTCTCAATATAAAGAATGATAATATTTTAAAAAGATGAAATGGATATTTTAAAAAAAAATGAAAGAAGATGTGAGTGTTGTTGGTAAGTGACATTTAGTCTAATGATAAAAAAAATGTAAACGTATTTTCCATGAATGATATAATTCAATAATTTATTGATTTGATATTGACTTATTGTTTTTTTAATTAGGACAAGTAGTACACTTAGTGAAATATCTCTTTAATATTGTTGTTATCCAAAACATGAACATTTGAACGTGTTACATGTGGTGTAATATGATATGGGGTTATTCATGAGGAAAATTGTGGACCTATAAAATGAAGGTTTTGAGTTTATGAAAAAAGGTGTATCTTATTATGAGAAGGAGTATCTTGTGACAGAAATAGGAGGGGTCTATGTTATGCTTGAAAGGAGGGTCTATGTGTTATGAAAAGAGTTAGGCAAAGAGTGTACACTAGGCATTAGCTTTAAGCAAACATGGGGTGATGGGGTTGGGGTTATTGGTCCATGGCATTGCAAAGTTTCACGTTAAATTGTGTGAATTTTGGCATGTTGTTGATGTTTTTTTAGAATAAAGGTGGTGTTTGATTTGATGAGTGACTTATATATCCTTGCTTGCTAGGTCTACCCCTCTTGGGATTGGACCAGTGGTGTTAATTAGAGTGAAGGAGAGTACCTTATTAAGGCATGCCATTCACCAGTTTTCATGGATAACATAACAAAACAAAAGGGTGGAAATGAAAGACAGCTAACCAAACACACCTACCTTTCTATCTCAATATGCCTCTTTCAATCTTCCACCCTCTTTCTCCCTCACCACACCTTATACTCTTCCTAGCTATTTCCTTCTACTATTTAACAAACAAATCACTTTCAAATTCATGCTTTTAGTTTCTACTTTTTTTTATATTTTAACTTGGGTTTAAGTAGCTTCGAGTTAGATAATCACTTTTCATTTTTTTTTAATTTCTATCTTCTAATAATGGTTAGAAATGAAAAAAATAAATAATATATATTGTATTACATATTACTGACACAATCTGACAATATCAAGAACATCATAGATAGGTTAATCAAAGGTTACTCTAGTTGCTTAACCGAGTATATTTCAATACTTTGAGGAGAAATTTTACTTAAATACGATATTATAGTAGAAAAATTGTACTTCATAACATACAATACAAAGATTAATCACGGAATTTGTGTTAATCTAGGTCCACCAACACGAGGGTCCAACTCATCCCTATAAATAGTTAGGCCAACATCAAACCAATGTACATATTTAATAATATTTATTAGTTCTATTCATCGAATACTAAATACTGACTTTGACATTAGAAAATCTTTTACAAATACTTTTACCCTATTGATCAAGGTCAACAACCAAGACCTTTCTAGACACCGACACAAAAAAATATCCATAACATATGAGATGAGACCTTCTCAACTTATACAAATAAAAAAAAAACTCAACCTTATCACGTTAAGATAATTGTTGAAAGTAGGATATTTTAATTTTTTTTTAATAAATATTCATAATTCATTGGTATTAAATTTTTTCAATATTTATCCTCATGTAACTCAACAATAACTATATAAATATTAACACATTTGAAATCACCGATAAAAAGTCTTGTTAAATAGTTATCAAACATATTTATACATATTTCTTAATGTTTAAAAACATATTAAATCAAGTACATGTGCATTACAAATAATTATTAACATTTGAATCAAGTAACTTAATTAGAATCAAATAACTTGATTTGAATAAAGTGTATTTGCAAATATTCTTTATTGATTCAAGCTATCATAGGAGAGAAAAAAATTTATGTCTCATTTTTTTAAAAAGTACACACATCTTGATTTTATAAAGATTATCTCGATTTTAAATATATTAAAAGTGTATACTTTGATTCTTAAAAATAATCAAAGGACGTGTGATGAGAATAATTTGTTTAGCGTCAATCATCATAACCACTCTATTATTTATTATTGGATTGCTACACAACAATAGGTGACAAAAAGCGCGTTGCTATTGAGTCTAATGAAATGATAATGCAACTAATGCATCATCGTAAAAGACATTTATAATTTTTTATTTTTAAAATATGAAGGCATTGTTAAATTAATAAATGAATCAGAAATATTAAATACATTAAATAAATTGCTCTAATATTGAAATTTGAAATTATTCTAATAATTACATATTCAAAATTAGTTCTACCTAAAGTGTTCAAACAATATTTTAGAAAAACATTTTTATAATATCTATTAATCACTTTTTTCCACTCAAATTAACACCTTATTAGTTGTATAAGCTGAATATAAAATCTATTACTTAAATGCAGTTTTTATCATCTTTGCTTTCTTCAATCCCTAATTACATGAAATATATAATTATTCTTTATAACATAACTTACTATTAATATATTATTAATATATTGTTTATAAAATTTATTCATAGAGAACTATTTCATTGATATAATAAACTTTTTATTTAGTATTTTTTAGAATTCTTTAAAAATAGGTATAGTCTATTTATTTATCGTTTTTATTAGCATATGAATTTTGGTCTAGTCTTCCATATTTATATTTATATATATATATATATATATATATTTTTAATAATATTTTTTATATAATGACAAATGATTGTTGTTGTTTAAGATATCAGCTTCTAGGTGAGATGTAAGTTACATATTGATACTTACCATGAAAACTTTTATACATATATATATATAAATAATTTTGAAAATTTATAAATTAAAAGAAAAAAGCTCTTTTTTCTGCCCATGGACCGAACTCTATAAGCTAGGAATATTTCAATTACATTATTTCTTTTCTTATTTTATAAGTTATACTATTTTTGTCTGATAAATTATATATGTGGTACAATCATTTCAATGTGAACAAGCCTTTAGGGTTAAAACTTTATCTTTTTTCCGTATGAATCAAGCTATTTTAGAGTTAATTTTAAAAATATTTTATTTGTGAAATAAAGATTTTGAGTGACTTTCCAAAGTTAATAAGATGAACATTCAAAATATCGTGGTATTTTTTTGAAGTTTTTAAATTAATAACACGTACAATATATAATTTTTTTTACAACATTGCAAACTAACAAGAAAATAAAAATGCATTAAAAAACATTATAATTATTATTAATTTGTGACAAAATTCATTCACCCAAAAATAAGTTTAAATATTGAAATATAAAAAATAGTGAGATAGTAAATTCGATCTACATTATTAATCCCATAGGAGAGGATTAACTCCATTATAACTTGGTGACATTATCCAATTATCAGCTTCATTATTTGCTTCCATAAAATTATAAACACGATTATTTGCAATAAAGTTATTGCCTCAACTCATTCTTTTAATTTTGGATTTTGGTTTATACTATACATGATAAGCTCTAAATAATTATGCATATAAATTATTTGATACTTTAAATAAAAAATATACTTTATGATATTAAATTTCTGGTTGTTTTTTGGTGTAGTCTATATTTCCCTCTTTATATCAGAAATTCTATCAAAAAATTTAAAGGGATTGTGAAAATTTTAGACCACCAAGTATT
This sequence comes from Phaseolus lunatus, assembly GCA_013389735.1. NCBI lineage: Eukaryota > Viridiplantae > Streptophyta > Magnoliopsida > Fabales > Fabaceae > Phaseolus > Phaseolus lunatus. The sequence goes on from CM023867.1 coordinate 7,747,580, forward strand.
TAAAAGAAAATTCAGTTTATTCCTCCTTTTCCTAAAAAATAATTAGCAGAAAATTACTCATGTAAAATCTAAGAGAACAATAATTTCTTTTAAAATAACTCATATCTTATTCAATTAAATGTAAGTGTTATAAAGACAATCAGATTTATATATAGATGACATGATTCTCTTTGCAAGATTTGCAAATCAATGTGGGACTAAAAAAATACAAAACATAAGGCATCCTAGGGTAAGAGATGAGGCCCAAGTAAGTCTAAGTAACATGTTCCAAGTGAACTACAAATTTGTAATTAGTGATGGGTTTTCACACTAATAAATGTGTCTAGTTCTAAGAAATGTGTGACTTCTTGCTTCATGATTTTCTTTCATTTATAACTGCCCATATAAGATCCAAAACTAGCCCATTTATGATTACAAAATCCTAAAATTATAAAGAAAAATAGAAACCTATACAATTTGTACAAGACTAAGACAAAAGAAATTGTCTAGTGTTTCACTTTCCAACTTCATCATTGAAGTTTCATCTTCTTCTATCCTCTTAGTCATGAGTTTTGTGGTTAAATGCTTTTCATCACCTCCAAAACTTAGTGTTAGAGAAATTAATTGTTAAATGACTTGCCATGAATTCGAGTTCTACTTGAAAGGATTTGATTTTTTTATGTAACTAAAAAATAATAAAAGAAGTGTTCAACTACATTAAAATTAATTAATTTTATTATAGGAGTACCTAATTATAAAAGTGTGATTTTATTTTGAATTGAATGTGCATTATCATGAAGACATTAAGATAACATTAAACACTTAAATGGTTCAAATTTCATATGCCAACAAATATTGAGATAAGTGACTCTAGCTCTTCTAATTGTCATTAGAATAATTTTAAGCACATGATGATAAAAATTATAAAATTTATCACCAGTTTAACTTTATGAAAAATTATTATTGTAACCACAAACTAAACTATATATGAAAATATAATCATGTACATGCTTTTATAGGTTGAATGTTGTGATTTATAGCATAAAGAGTTTATATATATTAAAGTCTTAAAAAAGAAGTAATCATCAAAATATACACACAAAAGCCTTGTTATTATATTTTTCACAATTTTTACTTAAACTTATACTATCACTGACTCATGTACTAGGAACGATCACACTAAAAAACCACACAAAAATTATAGGAGGAATAAGCTATCAATAAATTATAATCGATGTGACATACATACAAAATTCATAATCTTAGCCAAATCAAGTCATCTAAAGTTTATCTAATCCATCGAAGATTATTATTGGTATAGAAACTCAACTTCAATGAATGCTTAAGAACATATAAATGTACTACAAAATAATTGTATTAAGTATATGTTCCACCATAGGATTCATAAGTAAGAGTAAGTTTATTAGACAAATAATTATAAAAATGGTGCAAGAATTTCTTTCAACTTATTATCACTTGATGTTTTAATCCACATAATTTAGATCATAAGTGACATGAGAGTATTATTTGGGTTGTCATCCTTAATATATCACAAACCACAAACTTGTTCAACATACTATCTCAATTATTTGACTTATCACATCCAAGTCATGCATAACATATTTAATTCAATCTAATTAAATAATTACATAATTAAATATTTACACACACATACACATATCCAATGGGTTGTTTGAGCGAAACATACATTGAAAGTCACTCTTACATCTCTAAAGGAGGTAATTATCATTTGAGCAACATTCACCAAACTTGAGTGGTATACTATATTACTTTAGTGTTACACCAACACTTTATTGATATGCCTTTAGAGAAGAGATAATCGTTGTGTCTTAATCCTTGCTTAAATTACGAGTATGTCACTTTAGTAACATCTTATATCACTTAAGTGAATAGGTTAAAGTTTGAGCAATAAGAGTCATTTGCTAAAAGATCTTCCAAAATTTTCCCACAACACCCACAAATTCATCGCTTGAACAATATGAGTTCTACATGAGATAGGATTAACACAACATTTCTCTCATATTTTTTTTTAGTATTGTTGTTCATATTTTTAATTGATTATATCAATAACTCTATTTAAAATGTAACCACAAACTAGATAGGACTTTACTATTTTTTTATAACTATATATAACAGTTAAAAAATATATTTAATGTTAACTTTTTATTGAATAAATAATGTTATCATATATGAAATATCATGACAAGCTTTATTAAGAAAACACATACATTATTTTAAAAATACATAAAATTAATATTGGTGTAACCATTATATTTTTAACTATAACAAAAATGAAATATCATAGAATTTATAATAAAATATGTTATTTTTGCTTTATAAACTATCTCTGTAGTCTTTTCTAACTTTTCATGTGAATGTTTAGATATCATACAACTTTTATGAGATGAAAATACAAAGTTTCATGAAGATCAATCTTTAATTTTGATGTTTCTTAAGTGATGGGAGTTCTTATGAGTAATTTCAAATCTTTTTCCTATCTTATGACATCGGTATAACTTACAGAATAAACAATTATTAGGTAAGAGAAATAACTTAAAACTTACTTTAATTTAGTTATAAAATTGAGATTAAGTTTTAATAGAAGTTGAAATTTGATGAAGTTATGCTATATTTATAAATTACAATCTTAAACTAGTTTGAAATAATCATTCTAAATCAGGTTTAGCTTTTGACAAAGTGCATAGGTGAATTAGTTGTATAATCATGTTTTAATCTTACTAGAATAAGTGATTATTAACTAAAAGATGTTTGACATATTTTTTTTAGAATTATAATAGTTTTTTTTATTGGAAATTGTATATTGAATTACAATTAAATGTATTTTGAGATGTGATATAGACATATAATTAAAAAAATTACATGAGATATTTATGTTCTAATAATATATTGAGTCATATAAATAAATATTATATAATAGAGTCAAGAGATTTTGTATACTAAGTCAATGATGAAAGTTACCAATGTTGACCTATAAGTAGACATCACTTTATTATGAGAAATTGATAAATAATATCCATACTACAAAATACTACATTGCTGAACATACCAAGTGAATGATATGTATTATTCTTTAATGTCCGAAATTTATATTATAATTATGCTATAATCATATTTAATATAGAAGCATAAGATGATAGAAGTGTTAATGTTAGGGTTGTAAGAGTTCCACAATTTTTTAAAAACTTATATATATATATATATATATATTATGGTTTTTTGATTTTTTATGCATATGTTTTTGAAGTTTATATTTAGATATATTCATATACTAAACATATTTTATGCATAGTTATTTATATATATATATATATATATATATATTTTACAATATATCACTTTATTTGATAATTTTGTTTACTAATATTGAACCGTCTTTTTGTATTCTAAAAATTATCGAAATTAAATCATAAAATATTAGTTTTATTTAATTTATATTAAACTAAAATTAAATCAACTTAAATTGTATTTAAATTTTATATTTAATTAGGATGATATAACACCCTACGTTAGATCACTTTTACAATGTTAGAATTTGAATTTATTAGGTCATCATTACAAGAAATAGCAATACTTTTACTTATTTATTCTTCTCACATTATTCCCAGGCATATTTATTCAACTATCAAAATATAATTAATAATCATTACGATATGATTTACATTGCAGTAATAATGATTACCCGATAAATATAAAGTAATCACAAGAGGATTGTTTTAATTATTATTCTGACAAAAGACTTTTCAGAAAAAAAATATAGTTGTGATGGTAATGGCAGAACATTTTTTATCCGAAAAGAAAATTATCTATTTAGTTTATAATAACTAAGATGATTTTAAGTTACTCTCTAAATATCGATAAGAAAAAAATGAAAAAAATTTCTTATTAACTGTAAGTCATCATAAAAGTACAATTTACAAAGAGTAAAGTGTATTAAATAAGGTTTATCTTAAATGAAAAAGAAAACTATTTTCAAAGATTTTATTTTGTTGAAAGATTGACTTAAAATTATCATATGTAGACCATTTTTTTTATCTGAATTAATATTGTCTAATATAAGTGATAGATACTAATATTAATGTTTTTAAAAATATATAATCAACAAATTGATCTTTAAATTTGAATATAAAAAGGCTATTCATTGAAAGAAGTCAACACTATAAATAAATATAAGTATTTTGAGAAATTACTTTTTGACTTTTGACCAAAAAATAATGAGTTAACTTTTTATTTGATTCTCCAAATCAATCTTCATTAAGTGAGTTAATTAGTAATTAACAATTCAATAGAAAAGCAGAAAGATATATAGAGAAAAAAAGAAAGGGAAAAAGAAATTCCATTGGAAAGAGAGCGTGGAAAGAACTTCCCCCTCTTTTTTAAAATATCCATATCTACAAAAACGACTGCGTTTGATTGGGTTCTGTCTTCTGCGGTCTGAAAAACTTCACCTTGAATTTAAGAATGTGAGAGGAAGCATTTCGTCATTTGCGCGGAAAAGGGGGCAGATTGCCACGTGTCACGGAAAGGTGAGAATCGCTTAAAAATAAAATTGATTTTTTAATTTTTTATTATACGTTACGGCAGTTTCCATGCAAACGTGTCAACATTTATTAATTCTAAATCGCCGCTCTTTTCTTCATCTTCTCTCTTTCTTTCTCTCTCTATCTCTGTGCTTCCATTTTCGTTGTCATTATTCTCTCTCTCAAATTCCTTCTCTTCGCTGTTAGGGTTTCGTTTCCTTTACTTCAAAATCAAAGCTCTGCTTCACCGGTACGTTCCTTTTCACGCTTCAGCGTAACAGTTAAATCACAATCGCTTAAAGATGCCTCTTCTTTTCCGTGGTCCGTTGTTGAATCCTCCGGATTCAATTTTATTTCCTTCCGGTTTTTTTGTTTCCTGGTCGGAAATTTCTGTGTCTCGCAATGAGGATTTGAAAATCGTGTGGAGTTTATGTTTCTATCCGAAATGGAGACAAATGAATTTTCGAATTTCCTTTTCCGGAGTCGAAATGACGAACTCCGACGCCGTTTGCCGAATGACTTTGTTTTGCCGAGGTTCGCTGAGATAATGGAATCTCAGAAATTTTAGCATGGCTATTTATAGTATATTTATTTATTTCACCAGGCCTGTTTCTGTTATGTGTGTGTGTAATTTCCGCACTGTGGTTACGGATTTCGATTGTGAATTTTAAAAAGGGAACATTAATTAATATTTTTTTTTTTGCGCAGGATTGAGTGAAGGTAGCGGTGAAACCTTCAATTGGAAAATTCTGAAGCTTGGATTTTGTTTCCTTGATGGGGCTAATGCTGGTGATGTTATTGGCAAGGAGAGTAATGATTTTGCCTAATGTGATGATTGAATCCATGAAAATATAGAAAGATCTGTGTCTTGAATGAATTTGTTTTATTCTTGCATGTTATCGAATGCTAATATTAGTGCGTTTGAATGAGATGGGTTGAAGAGATCTGCTTGCTTGCCAGAAAAGTAAAGTAGAAATGGCTATTGCTGGTCTACACAGTGTGTCTGTGCTCGACTCTCCTTTCCTCAGGGACTCCCATTCCCAGTCGTCTAGGAGAGGGGGAGAGGGAAGACGGGGAAGCACCCGGTCATCTTCACTCTTGCAAATGTGGCGAGAGATTGAAGATGAACATGTGGTGAATCAAGTACAAGGAAGACCTGGTGAGGTACCTCTTGAGCAAAGGAGGGGGGATGGGTTGATTGCTGAGCTCTCACAGGAAGATAGATTGGATATCCAAGAGAGAGGGCAGGGACATGTTTTAGAAGATGCAGTTTTGGGTGAGAATGAATCTGAAACGTGGTCACAGTCACAAAGTCAGAATGAGTCCCATGAAGATCACGAGGATTTAAATAATTCTAGCTGTGAAAACTCTTCTGATTTAGGAGAAGTTGAAAGGGAAAGAGTGAGGCAAATTTTCAGGGAATGGATGAATAGTGGTGCCAGGGATCATGTATCAAACGTATCCAGAAGAAATAGTGGTTCAAGGAGAGAATGGCTTGGGGAAACTGAGCAGGAAAGGGTGAGAATTATTCGGGAGTGGGTACAAATGAGTAGCCAGCAGAGAAGTGTTTCCTCTGGGGAAAACAGGGAAGAATCATCTGCTGAAATTGGTACACAAATTGAACGTGTTCGTGATGGACTCATCGTCAACCAGAATGGGGGCCAAAATGAGCTTTCACGGAGGGGGATACGTAAATTATGTGGCCGACAGGCTATGCTTGATATGCTTAAGAAGGCTGAAAGAGAGAGGCAGAGAGAAATTGAGGACTTGTCGGTACACCGGGCTGTATCTCAATTCCCCTATCGTAATCGCATTCAGGTTTGTTCAATAATTGGTTTATATTTTCCTTTTGTATTATTACTTTTTAATACAATTTTCCTGCATCATGCAGTTATTAGCTTTCAAGTTTAGTTTTGGAGTTTGTTACTGTAAACTGTGTAAGATATTCACGTTAGTTGAGCCGGACAGAACTTGTGAGTGAGCACTTTGATTATACACCGACTTTCAAGGCAATATTACAGTAACATAATACCATTGTAGGTATAGTAAATTTATGTTTAAAATCCAAAGTATAATAATGTAGCGTGGGGAAAATGTAATGTATTCTGATGCAGAATTAATTTTAATCTATGTTTTGTCCTCGATTTGATGAATGTTTGTTAAAATGTTTACAGGCGTTGCTTAGAGGCAGATTCTTGAGAAATGACAGACCTGTTGATAATAACAGGCCCCTTTCTGTTGCAGAAAGTGAATTGGGCTTCTTGAGGCGTAAACAAACTGTATCAGGTCTAAGGTATGAATTTCTTTATGATATTCAGTTAATGCTTTCAAATACAATTTTTTTGCATAATTTTTCTTGTCTTTGTGCTAGTTTTTACCCAATAAAAATTGCATGAAAATCGTGTGCACGGGTTGCTGTTGTTTTGATATACATAATTTTATTTCATTACTGCAACATACAGGTTGGCTTGTATTGGAAAGTTGTCATATGCATCTTTTGAATGTTAAACTGCTAAATACTAATTCGTTTTGGTTGAACAACAAAGAATAAAAAATGGTTATTTGCGAAATTAATAACATTTAAAAAAAATTCCTCCCTGTTTTTGTCTTTCTAAAGATAGTTAAAAAATCCCATTTGTTCCTTAATCTGATTGGAGGACGTGTTAATTATTTTAGCCTCATTTTCATTTTAATTATTTTATGTTTTTGTTTGATGCCAGTGACATTAACTTGTCTTCTGAACAGGGAGGGATTTATCGCTAGAAAGGAGAATAGTGGTTGCAGTCAAGCAACCAGCAATGTATCTGATACCTCGTCAAATGTTGATATTGATCTTAACACTAATGAACAAATGGGATCAAGCAGTTCACATTTGGTCCCAATTGTACATTCTGAACTGTCTGACCCCAATGACAGAGGAAGCGATGGTCTCGGGGTATCGCACAGCCAGAGCTGTGTACAAGGTACCACATCTGAGAATCTAAATTGGCAAGAATCTATTGCTCAAGTAGGACATGGAATGAAGCATTTGCCTATTGAATCACTAGATTGTCAATCATCATTCAGTGCCAGTGTTGAAAGAGTGAACAACACCGAGCAAAATGTTGATGTGATGCCAACTGAATATAATGAAATTACCCAACAAAGCTTGCGAATTGAAGATTCACATCATAGTAATAACCAGGAATTCAGCGAGGTGCATATTGAGCATTCTCAGCTGGGTGATATAAATAGTATTGAAAACAATTCTTCAAATCATGATATTCGTATGGATGGTAATGTTGTTGATGATGTAAATTGGAATGAATCTGGTGATCTAGAAGTAGAACAGCCGGAAGAAGCTTTTGAAAATGAAGGAAGTGAGTGGTATCAGAATAATACCGAATGGAGAAATATCACTGAGGAAAATGCGGATGGTAATCAGCTCAGTAATTCGGCAAATGAGTGGCCTGAAAACACTTCGGGAAATGGGGATGGAGAAAACTCTCATCTGCAAGAATCTCATGAAGCATGGCAAGAAGATGGTAGCTTCCAAGAGGCTGTGGAAAATTGGTTGGGAGGACCTTCAGATCATGAAAGTGCTCCAGCTGGTAGAATTCGAGGATTTTATTTTCCTGAAGACGACAATGTGTACAGTGTTGAACTCAGGGAACTTCTTAATAGGTGTGTAAATTCAAGTTTGTAGAGCTTCTGCACTTATTTTTTGAAATGAAAATTGTAATGCAGAGTAATCTAGAATAACTCTTCCTTTTTATCTTGCAGGAGAAGTGTCTCTAACCTCCTTCGCAGCAGTTTCCGGGATAGTCTTGATCAGTTAATACAATCATATGTCGAAAGGCAAGGAAATGCACACATTGACTGGGAATTGCAAGAAACAAACCCTTCATCTGACTCAGCAGAACAGGACCTTGAACAGCGAAGTAGGGATCAAATTGTTGATCAGGAGGGTACTGTTAATAGTTCACTTGATCTGCCCTCTTTACCCATACCGCCTCCTCTGCCTCTGTGGGACCAGCACCACCACCATCGTGACAACTGGTCACAGAATGACATAAATAATCAGCGTCTAGGAATTGTGCGTAAATTTGCTTTGGTGCTTTTGTTCACTATGCTCTAATGAAGTGAAAATAATTTTTATGTATTATAAGTTCCGTAAATGAATTTTATTAGTAAATTAATTTAAGTTTTTACTTATCTGCCTGATGGTTTTATCATGCAACGAAAGTACAAAAAATTGAAATTTATAGGGTATGATTATTTTTCCTTAGCATGATGTAAATATTATAATAACTTATTTTTCCTTTTTAAAAATGTTTTGGTCGTTTTGAATAATTTTCTGATTTGTCTTTTTGGCAGGATTGGGAGATTGTGAATGACTTGAGAATTGACATGGCTCGATTGCAACAAAGGATGAATAACATGCAGAGAATGCTGGAGGCTTGTATGGATATGCAGCTTGAGTTGCAGCGCTCTATAAGACAAGAAGTTTCTGCAGCCCTAAATCGCTCTGCCGATTCATCTGGTTTGTGCTATTTAGTCTTATCATTTCACCCAATTTTCATGGTCTTCCATTTTTCCTTTCAACTGAGTTGTGATAATTTAAAGAGAAACAACTTTTGTCCTACCGCTTACTGATAAGACTAAGTTAAATTTATTTCAGATATACATGATTGCGAGTCACCAGAAGATAAATCTAAATGGGAATGTGTGAGAAAAGGTCTTTGCTGTGTATGCCGCGAAAGCAATATCGATTCTTTGTTGTACAGGTAATATTCCACAACCAGCTGGACACATTTTATAGCCCAGTTTGCACCTAAACATGGTTGTAATATCTAAAGAATTATCCTTGTGGTTCTGCTGCAGATGTGGTCATTTGTGTACATGTTCAAAATGTGCCAATGAGTTGCTCCAAAGCAGGAAAAAATGTCCTATGTGTCAAGCTCCTGTGGTGGAGGTGATACGGGCTTACTCTATACAATAATGACATAAATATAAAAGGTCCACTTTTAACAAAATACAGGATTCTAACAAGTTTTATCTCCTGGACTTTTCCAGGACTCTTTTTTCGTTTTTATTTTCTTTTTTGTTTCTTACTGTGATTATTGTATTTATGTGGAGTGAACATGATGGCATTTTTTTTGGGGCCATGATTCTCATGAATAAAAATTGTACGTCGTTTTTGAAGTTTCGTTTTGCACTTTTTTGTGGTTGTGGGATTAGGTTTCGTCATTTTAATTCTAGTTGGCTGGATGGTGGTTATAGACTTGTCGATCAAATCTGTTTCTGTATTATTTAAGTGATTATAGTGCTGTTCTGAAGTGTTACTCGTACACTTACATCGAAATTAGATTGGTTTTGATCTGAAGTGGGTAATGGTTTGGGGTTGTCTGGGTGTTAAGGATGGACCGTACCAATTCTCTGATTTGTCATGAAACCTGCACCTTCTGTTTCTAGATTATGGTTATGCAGGCAGGTTTGTTTATTGAAGTGTGGTCTGATGGTTGGTAGAAGTTTATTATTGACAAATGACAGCATATCACAACTAGAAAGATTTCGTTGGATCAAATACCATTTCCAAATGTTCTTTTTGTTGTTTTTTCATTTCTTAACTTTTGCTTGATTGCTAGTTTGGTAAGACAATAATATTGGCATCCCTTTTTACGCAATGATTTCATTTTTACTAATCCACGTAATTAATTGCGTAGTTACTTTTGCTTTAGCTGTGCCTTTTTGGAGTATGACCCCCTAACATCTAACATTTGACTTTTGGCTAAAGAATAATGAAATATATAATAAAATATAATATAAAATGAATCCATATATAACTATCATCAAAATAAAAAAAAATGTAGAAAATGAATCAATCATATAGCTGCCTTCAACATACTAAATAAATGGGAGAACGTGACACTGTTGTTCAAATGTCTTTCTTTTATTTTATTCTTTTCATGCCCCATTTTTAAACTAAAAGAATTAAAAAAGAAAATGGGTCATAGATTATAAAATATAGTTTGAACAAATATAATATTATTAAATTAATTTCCGGACAGGATAGTGACAATTTCAGAAGTGGATTTAGACTAACTTTGTTAAATCTGTTAATCCAGGATAATGTACTTTTCTGCATGTAAAATAATAGCTGGCAAAAATTTTCTGTTTTGATTTTGCTTGGTTTTGTACGGTTAACTAGTCTCATTGTTTGGATGACAAAATTATTAGCATTCACTGGTGCTTAATTATTCAACTTCTCATACATGATGAAGTTTTGATATATTTCTTTTGCATTTCTGCAACACTTTTAATTAACACATAATTCAACTATTTCATACCAGAAGCCAATCATTGCCGAAGTAACACATAATGTTAGCTATAAGTAAATTATACAAAATTTGATCCCATGATCAGTAGCTACGTTTATCAAAATGAAGGTATTGAGTTGGACTCCCAACTATAACTAAAAAATCTAAAATACTCATTTTGTCTCATTTAACTTAAGTGGAGTGGTGTCTTCTTGGTTAGAGAAAATTTCTAATTTTTGCAGTCTTCAAGAGAGAGAAAGAGAAGGAAGAAACTGTTTCACATATTCACTAAACAAGTTGAATAAAATTATGATATATCGTTCTTCATTTTGATCGTTGGAATAATTGATTGAAAGTCTATGTTTTGATAAATCAGTTTTGCACTGTTGCTCTATTTTATGTTTCTTTTTCTTTGTTTTTCAAATTTTGAAAGCCTCATTACTTTGATGTATTGGTTGGTTGTAAGTATTTGTCTCTGTATTTGATCTGATTATCTTGTATTCATATTTCGTTTTAGTGGACCTTAATTGATTGACTTGAGAGTGTTTTTGCACATTAAAAATGTTGGTGTTTCTTTTGTAATTGTTTTCGCAATTTTTTTATTGTTGCTGCTTCTTACAAATTCTTGTCCCTGTCTAGTGAAATTATTTTTGTTGCATAATTTGGTATTTTTGGTTGCTGAGTTGTTTCCCTTATCATACATTAGAGCTCCTTGGTTTGAGAGTATATTTACTTGCTTGAATGATGGAGGGAATACAAAAATGATTGTTTTAAATGGTACAAATTATCATTTGTAGAAGGACAATATGAAAACTTGTTGTTTGTGAAGAGTTTGAATCTTCCAGTCTTTGCTATTTAGAAGCCAAATTCCATGTCTAATGAAGAATGACACTTTGAGCATCAACAAGTGTGTAGTTTTATTTGACAATATGTGGAAGAAAATGTTTATAATGAAATTGCTAATGAGATACATGTTAGAACTTTGTGGGAAAAGATTTAGTCCTTGTATCCTTCTAAGTCAGGAAATAATAAGTTGTATTTGTTGGATTTTTAATGAATTTAAGGTACACAAATTTTTCCATTTCATATCACTGAGTTTCAAAGGCTCTTAGATCAACTATGAAAAATGTGTATCGATTGATGATGAAGTTCTTAAATTATGGATACTGAATACTCTACTTGAGTCTTAGGAAATATTTTGGGTTTCAATTACAAACTTAGGCCCTAATGACATTATTTCTTTTCAAATGACAAAGAATGGTGCTCTTTAATTAAGAGATGAGAAGGAAGACACATGGTTATTCATCTTAGTTTGAGTTGCTTGTTATAGAAAATAAGCAAAGATGTCAGAAAAGCAACCAAAAGGTGGTAGAGTAGAGAGAAAACCAAAAACAAGTATAAGTCAAGATACAAAAATGTGCAGTGCTATTATTGTAATAAACCTGGACACGTTCAAAGAACTATTTTTAGTGGTAAAAGGAGGATAAAGAGAAAGATCATGATGATGATCATGTTACTATCACTACATGCAATGATCTTGTTATTCTTTGTGACTATGAATATATTAAACTTGTATCAGATGTGAGCATGTGGATAATTGATAGTGGTGCTACATTGCATGTTACATTGAGGAAGGAGTTCTTGAAGTGTTGAAGATGGTTGGTGTTTAGTTGGTGTTTATATTGGATTACAGCTTTGGTTGCTAAGGATAATCTGAATGTTATGTGTATGAATGCATCTTTGTAGTACCAAAGGTTTGGTCATATAAGTGAAAAATGGCCTAATTGCTTAACTTAAAAGGATGTGCTTTTTGTATTGAAGAGTGAAGAATTAGAGAAATATTCTCATTGCATGGTTGGTAAAAAAATTGAAGTATCCTTTTTCAAAGAAGTCATAGTTGCTTGAATTGGTGCATTTTGATGTTTGTGGCCCATTGAAGGTAAATTCGTTTAATGGTGCACTTTACTTTGTTACTTTTATTGATGATAGTTACATGAAGCTATGGGTTTATGCACTACAGAGAAAGGATCAAGTACTTGAAAAGTTCAAAGAATTTCATGCTTTAGTTGAGAGGTAATCAAGCAAGAAGATGAAATGTATTCGTACCAATAATGGTGGTGAGTATTGTGCTTGAAAAGTTCAAAGAATTTCATGGTTTAGTTGAGAGGTAATCAAGCAAGAAGATGAAATGTATTCGTACCAATAATGGTGGTGAGTATTGTGGAGTCTTTGATTTTTATTGCAAGGTGCAGGGTATCAAACATTGAAAGACTATTCCTGAAACTCATCAGTTGAATGGTCTAGAAGAGAGGATGAACAAGACTTTGGTTGAAAAAGTTAAGTGTATATTTTTGGAAGCGAAGTTGCCTAAGAATTTTTGGGGAAACATTGCTTGTAGTCATGCATGTTATTAATTGTAGTCCTACAATTACATTGAATATTGAGGTGCTAGACAAAATTGGTTTGACAAAAATGTTAGTTATGATCATTTGCATGTTTCTGGTTCCAGAGGATGAAAAATCCAAGTTAGATGCAAAGACAAGGCCATGCATTTTATTGGTTATGGTCATGATGAATTTAACTATATGTTGTATGATCCTATTGAGAAGAAGCTAGTCAGAAGTCGTGATGAGTTCATGAAAGACCAAATGATTGAAGATATTAAAAAGTTGGAGAAGACTACACTTGAAAAAGATAATAATCTAACGGATGGTAATCCAATGCGGTTGCCTATTCACAATGTGGATAATGTTGAAACTAATGCTCAAAATGATGAGCAACATCATGATATGGATTAAAGGTTTGAATTGATGATACTCAAGAGGAATATGATATGGTACATGATGATGCTCTTGAATTACCACAAGTCCCTACTAGGAGGTCCTACATGCCAAGAAAACCATTTTTTAGATATTCTTCTAATGACGATGTGACATTGACTAATGGTGGTGTCAAGAGTGTCTCGTGAAGGATAAGCGATAGTACAAGTAAAGGTTATTGATGAGGTACCTAGGGTTAAAAATATTTTCACCTGGAGAGGATATACTAATGTGGAAGAGACTTACACTTGAGGGAAAAATTGTTAGGAATCTAAGTATGAGTATAAGTACTACGTTGAGTAGAAATTAGAAATTTGAGCACCATATAAGGAAGAAAACTCATAAACTCATTGCGTTAAGGTTTTGTGTTAGAGGTGGTGTCAATCCCTTATATGGGTTTGACTTTAGGTCTCACTATTGTTGAATCTCTCTAGTTAGTCCTCTAAAAAAACTTAGGGGTGACAAAGCGGGCTGATCCGTCTTGTATTTGACGCGTCATGCATTGGCCTATAAAATACCTACAAAATAGAGATTTGGTTGGCCTGTCCCACTTAAGTAATCCAGACTCAATCTATTGGCCCACTCAACATAAGAGATGACCCGCATAAAAAAATTAAAATTTTATTAAAAATAAAAAATATAAATGCACTTTTTTATATATATATATATATATATATATATAATAAAAGCTTGAGTAGAAAATTTTGTAGTTTTTGTTAGGGTGCTTCTTCCTGCACCTATCAAATTTTTTCTTGCATCTATCAATTTCAAAATTTAATTTGTATAATATAAAAGTTAATTATGGAAATGAAAATTTACAAGAGAAAAAAAATTCCAAAATAACATTTTCAGAATAGTTATTTTACCTTTAGAAATTTAAAACATATATTTTGACTTTCAGAATGTAATTTTTTAATTTTTGAAATTTGAAATTGATGAATTACAATTTTTTAATTTTTAAAATTTGAAATTGATGAATTACAAGAAGAAACAAAAATGTGAGCTGTGACATACTTAATTCAAACATGTTATGAGTTAGGCACCTAGATGAATTAATGGAACAAAACAGTAAACACAACTTCTGTTTTTCATAGTTAGTTGTTATGCAAACCCCATTACAACCACAAAAAAACCCACAATGTGTCAAGTTAATTCTCAACCAAAACTACTTAAGAATTTTCTAGACAAAATTTTTCATTTATATCAATGAAGTTATTTTGCGGTCAATGTAAGTAAAAAAAAAAAATTAGTTGATATCTGATAACTATTATTTTTCATTTTACATTACTAGATTCTTTATCTGCTGATGTAGAGCAATACTATATTTTTGTCGACGTTAATTAGAATTTTCTCGATTAATGTTGTTAAAACTATTTTTTGATAAATATCAACCACATCTTTGCAGTGAAAGCTATTGTGATTATCCTTTGTTGATATCTATAAGATTTTGTTTTTGTCTAATATCGATTGATAAAACTTTCAAACAACCTTAACTAATATTTTTTTTTTTGTTAGCGATAGTCGAAAAAAAAATTTAAACAAATTAATAAAAAATTGACAAAGAAATCAACTAAATATTTATAAAAAAAAACTTAATTGATTTTAATAAGAACGTTTTTACTAATAGATAAAAAAACTTAACAGACCCTTACAAAAAACAATCTTCATTAAGAAATATCATTGAATAGTATTTTTAAAACTTTTTTTTTTAAATAAACACAATTCAATTGTAATATATTTAAATTTTCAAAAAAATTGTAACATTTTCATTTCATGTACAAGTTAAAGGTAGAAAGAAAAAAAGAAACAAGATGGAAGAAAAGTTGAAAACATTATAAGTAGAAGACCATCTTATATAGGACCCACGCCACTTACTAGCTCTGTACTTACTGTATGCCGGATTCTTGAGGCGACCATCTTACATAGGACCCACATCCATTTCAGGCTTATCTAACTTTCAATGCACCACCACCTTTTTTATTTTCCAAAAAAATATGAACGCAATTTCCAAACATATATTTAATACCTTTATTATAATGAGATAATAAAAAACATAATACAGACAACGTATTACTGTTTCTCATACCGAATATAAAAAAGTATTAAGTGTTCTTTTTAAATATAAGAAATTTTAACTCATCGAACTAAAAAAATACAAAGCTAAAAATAAAGAATTGAAAAAAGGGGAAATGTTATTAAGTTATTGAACAGTAGTGGGAGAAAATAGAGGGAATGGGAATGAGAAAGGGGAAAGTGGTTGAAGCATAGTTAACATGAATAACCCAGTGCCCTCTAACACACGCAACACTCCTAATCGAAGTTTGTTACGGAAACCACTTCTGCATCTTCTCCTTCTCTTCCTCTCACTGTCACCGACTCCACCTCTCCACACCTCTCACAGCAGCACCGGCACACCGGGCACGTCACCTGCTTCTCCAGCCACCTGTCAATGCAATCCGCGTGGAACACGTGCTTGCAGTATGCAATCATCTTCACCGCCTCTCCTTCTCCCACCTCTTCCAGACATATAGCGCACTCTCCCTGCCTCGCCGTCTCCGCCACCACCGCCAGAGATTTTGACGCCACAGAATCCGACGCCGCTCGCCCGCGGACCGGGCCGGACTCGGAGTCCGACGAGGAAGAGTGCTGTTGGAAGTAGAGAAACACAAATCCGATGAAGAAGAAGGTGGTGAAGAGGATGAGGAAGACGTAGGCAACGCTGGAAGTGAACACCGGACGAATGGACACTTCCAGAGGACTTGCTAAGGACACTTGCGGCGAGGAAGTGTTTGTGGCGTGTTTGGCGTGAGGGAGAGGAGGCATGGACGTGGAGATAGGAACGTCCTCGTTCTGTAGCAGCAATCTACGGTAAGAGAAATCCATTCTTTTAAAAATTTTCTCAGCAACCAAACCAAACACTGTGCAATATCCTTGTTTGTGAGAATGAGAGAGGTGTAGCAGTGCAGTGTTGTGTTAGGAGCTGTTATATTTTATAATTTTAACAATGATAAACAGTGGATAGTAAATTAATAATTGGTGTAATAAATAAATTAGAGTGTGAATGACATGATAGGGACCGAGAATGGGAGCCACAGCATTTAATCTGTGACTCTCGCGTTTACGGGAATGTTGCATTGAACCTTCTAAATACATATTATTAATTTGTTATGGTTGTTTCTACTGCTATTAGTTTGGGAAAGTGAATTTAATTCTTTTATTTTGGAGTAGAATATACAAGTTGTGGAATAAGATTGTGAGCAGGGTGACGTGACTAAAGGACAGAACCCACGGTTTGCTCTGTTCCATTTTATCCATAAGTTTTTGGGAACCATAAAAAGTTCTGTTAGCTACTGGACTAGCTGCTTCACTGAGAATTATCTATGGAGCTACTCCTCTGTTTATGTAAAGGTTATTATATTCATAAACCAATTTCTTCATTTATTTCAATCTTCATTATATATTTCATTCTTCATTGTAACCTTGTTGTGGTGTGCGGCTCTGGAATAACTTGGCTGACATTGAACTTCATAGGTAACTCCACTATATTGCAGACAATTCAACATTGGACATTAGCAAAAGTGCCGTATATCAGTTGGCAACTATGGCAGTAAATCTCAGGTTCACAGGTAAAGTAGGACATGAAATTGTCTTACTCATCTCTGCAAGAGTATGTTAGAAGACTTATACCTATATTATAAGTTTAATATAAGATATGAGTCATCATAACAAAATATTAAAAGCAGTGTTGTTTACGACAAATATTCAATTGTAGTAAATATTTTTAAGTTAAAGTAAAAATAAGATATAGATTTTTCCATCTGTTTGGTAAAGACAAAATCTAGAAACCAGAATGCATCCAATAACTTTAGGACATTTCTTCTTCAACCTTTATATGTTTTTTCTCCATCCTCATAATGATAAAAATGATCATTTTGCCCTTTTAAGTTTGTAAATCCTAAAGTCATTTTTAATTTTTATTAAAATTATTTTTATTTAAAATATAAGGCTTTCAAATTACGTAATTTTTGAAAATTATTTTTAACGTTTGGCCTGCATGATCCAAAATTATGCAACTAGAAAGTTAAAAACGAGTTGTAGATTATGCAATTTAAAAATAAAATTGAACAAACTGATTTTCGAATTCTCTAATCCAAAGCAAAAATAACTTCTAACTGCTACAATTTAATAAAAAAATAAGGAAAAATAACTTATAGGAAACGCTTTTAACTTTTAGATGAACAATTTTAGTGAACCCAAAGCCTTTAATCAGTGTTATTTAGTCCAAAAATAGTCATAATATTTTTTTTATCAACAATAAAAAATAATAAATATGAATCATTTTAGGGATAATTTAACTTTTATACATAAACACAATCTTTAACCTTCCCACTAGACATACTCTCATGTAGGTCTACACAGAACACTCATAATTGAACTCAGAGAAAATTATCTGAGGCAAACAAACATACAATTTAAATGAATACATCATGAGATCATTCTCATATAAACCATATGGTTTATACACCAATCAGAAAAGGAGAAAAGTGTCGACTGTGACTTGGATGTAACTCAAGACCAAGTCTTAATTGGACTAAAGAAAAAACTTCCAGTGCATCTATTACCCTCCCTCTAAATATTATCCTATTTCTATACTTCCAAACCTCATTGACTACTGAAATCTAAATCACTTCCCAAATCTCATTCACCGAAACAGACACGTTGCATATCATAAACTAAAAAAATTTAGCATTGTAATGTTGTGAAACACACTTTGCACATCCAGCCATACACAACAATGATTTCACAATAATCAAACAAATCTACACTTGAAGAATAAATGGGTTCTAGTCTCCACAAGAATGATAATATATTTATAATTTTTACAGTGACCCGCAAGTATGAAAAACAAATAGCACATTATGAGTTAAATAATTTGATAGTATATAAATGAAAACTTAAAACACATCTTCAAAACTTAAAACGATAACCTTTTACATGTTTAACCTTCTCATTCATGTAAGGCTCTTGTTTTTTCCATTTCATGTTCATCGTTAAATTATGTTTATAGCGGTATATATTATTGCATGAAAGTCTGACTTTGTTATTGATATGCTAGCTGTGCTTTAACAAATATAAGATAAATAAGTGCAAATATATCAATCGACAATTCATAATATCAAAATATTTGAATTTATAGCATGTTACAAGCAATTTCTTGATCGAAATGATATCAAATTTACTTGTCAAAATCTAAAATGTTATTGTTACAATTTATTGGACATCACTTTAAATTGAGAACCTTGGCCGATCTTAATTAAATTTGCGACGTTTAGGAAGAAACTTTCTCTAATTACTTTTTCATAATCTTAAACCTTAAATTCTAAATTCTAAACGTAATAATTTATATGTTTTTTGGATTGTTAGAATTAAATATCTTAGATTGGATACATAAACCTAAGTTTGCATATCACTTCATTAAGACTACGGATCTCGCATATAACATACCCTTCCCTTTTTAATTTGCATAATTGTAATCAATTTACAAGCTAGTTTCTTAAACTCCAAGCTTTGTGGACTACTAATTCACGAACTTGAAACTGAAACCTTTTAGATAGAGAAGTTACATAATTAACAACCTTAAAAAATTTTAGTTTAGTAGATTTTAATTTAGTATATTTTATCTTAACAAAGAAATGGAAAAGTATATATTTTTTTATTGACATACTTAGTGAAAACATATGTTTTATGGATTACTGTTCAAGGGAACGATCGGAAGCACTTTTCGGATTGTCTTCCCGAATAACATTTTTCAAATGTTTGGATTGTCCCGACCAATAAGGTCTTGACCATGGAGGAACCGAGAGAAGTAGAGGACGATGAGAAGATAAAGAAGAAGAAGGAGGTGAAAGAAGAGGAGAAGCAGGAAACGAGGAGAAGGATGTAGGACGAGACAAGAAAGACATGACTAACCTTTCAGAGTATGAGAAAAGCAGCGTGCTAGGATGAATGGGGATTCGGATGTCGAAGCAAGAAATCGGAGCAGAAAGAGCAATGACTCGACACTATAGGGGACCACTATTTATAGCCTTTGCAAGGGTCGAGAGACAAAGTGTCACAAAGACCTCAACCGTTAGATCTCCCTCGATCCAACGACTCATGACAAATGGATTCTTCTACCGCGACCGGCCCGCCAATGTCACGTCCAACCTCGAGAAGCCCAATCGTCACATCTGCTTCAGATAAAGACTTTTCGGATTAATCATCCTCGAACTCGGGGGCAAGTGTACCGGTAGGGTCCGTACGACCGAGACCATGTCTCGAAACTTGGTCGGGGCACCAACCGAGACCTTAATTGAGGTTACACTTCTAAATATGACCCAACTCCTTAATCTGCCCCAATAAGAAAGGGCTCATAATTGTTGGGTATGAAGCCAGGATCAATTGGGTTGGGCTGAGTAGACACTATGTTTTAGTGATTGGGCTTAATCATCGTGTCCCCTTTATTATCTCTATTTATCTCTATTTAAAGAGATCATTGTACTTGTAATTGGTGTGCAACAGGACAGAATGAAAACCTAATAGTTGCCCGTGTGGATGTAGGTTGTAGTTGGAGACCGAACCACGTTAAATCCTGTGTCGTTTATTTTCTTGCATTGATTCGTGATTATGTGTGTTGCTTCCGCGTGCGTAATTTCCCATCAATAATAATCATATAAATATACACAAATTCCTAGAATCAAGGTCATTATATAGTACTTAAAGCACTGAGAGCTGAATACCGAAATACTCACTTGAGCATCGGGGTGCCTTTTGTAATAACCATCCGAGATTGGAGATTGAGAGAACGAGAGGTAGAGTAGCAGAAGGAGAATGAAGTACTTGATTACAGAGGAAGACAGGAAGATCCAATCGATCGACCAAAGAGAAATTCCAATAGTTCTCTTAGTTCCGACCCCGTTCAAGAACACAACCGATCCCACTTACTCATGTATTGCTATCACAAAATCTTAGATTAATTTAGAGAGATTTAAATATAGTTTAAGATTAACTTGGGTCTAACAAAGTTTTTTACCTAATGGTCACTACAAAAATAATACTTTAAAGAAAAATAAAAATTAAAGTTATAAATTAGGAAATTAATAATTTATATTATGTTTATTCATATGTATATGATTAGTAAATTATAAATATATTAGAATGTTTAGGTATCGTCTCATAAAAAATATTACCAGTTAATTTGATCATCGATAACTATTTTTTTACTTTACTTTACTTATCCTAGAGGATTCCAATTCTTATGAATTATATGTCAGCTATCTTATTTTGGATGGTGGGACCAAAACATATTAGGAACCAAATTTTTTGGGTTTTCATGGAATCGAATGAACTCAAATCTAGATTCTAAGAAGTGATGATGTATAAATAAGTCCCAAGTAGGATGGCATTACATTGTGAAAAACAAAACAAAACTATATCTATAGAGTAGTTTTTCTTAGTTAGTAATTATATTACATGAGTTTTAAATGCCATTTATCAGCTACTAAGGATATATTATTCTTCCAACAAAAAGGACTACAAAGGTATAATAACAGTGTACTATTACTAAATTGAAACAAAAAGGACAAAAACACACACACAAAAGTGATGTAAAAATATTTCTGAAAAGGTTATTTCTATATTAGAAGTTGGAAGATCTCAGGAGCACAGGTTAAATTGACTCAGCAACCAATTGGTTTGTGTATAACTTTCTCTTTTTTTATCAGCAGGTTTGTGTATAATGTTCCCACCCTGGTCCTCAGAAACAACATTGGACAAAACATATGTACTTTACTATTTTCTATTGTTTTATTTCAAATGTTCCCACTGACATTTTCTTCGTTGTCTTTCTTAAATATCAAGTTATTTAAAAGGTGTTACAATACAATAATATCCTCCACTGAGTAGAACATTGTGAAATATGAAACCAAACTTCCCTCAAACCCCAGAAAATCAATGAAACAGAAAATCAATGAAATTGGAGAGCTACTAATTTCGTTACAGATAAACAAGGTCACAAATAACAGTCAGTGATCTACATTTCTTACCCTATGAGAAGAAGCAAGCAACCATTCCATTTGTTGTTGCTTCTCCAAATCGCAAAATACACACAATACAACATACCTAGTCACATGCTGATAAAAGAAGAAAAACCTAACCTAGTCATCTTATAACTAATCAACTACATATTAATATACTAAACATAGAAATATTTTCTAGACCACAGAATTTGATGAGCATTCATCAGGCATTATAGGAGGTGAAGTTATTGACAGCTTTGACACCTTCAGCAATGGCATGCTTTCCAAGCTCTCCTGGCAAAACCAGCTTCACTGCTCCTTGAATCTCCCTTGAAGACAATGTCATGTGTCCAGTGTAGTCCTTCAGCTTAGAAGCCTCACCAGCCAGCCTCTCAAACATGTCATTCATCAAGTTGTTCAGAATAGTCATGCATTTGGAAGAGATTCCCATTTCAGGGTGCACCTGCTTCAACACCCTATACACATACCTCTGATACCCTTCTGCACTTCTCCTCCCCTTCTTTTTCCCCAACTTTTTCTCTTTACCATTAGGCCCTTTTGGGAACCTGCCCTTCTTCTCCTCCTTAACTTCCTCATTCTCTCCCTTCTTCTTTTTCTCTTCATTTTGAACTCCATCATCTTGAACACTGTTCTCTTGCTCACCTTTGTTTTCATTAGTCATGGCAGAGGTAGAGGAATCCTTTTGGGCTTGAGGATTCACTTCTTGAATGGGAATGACCATCACATGCTCTACGCCACCTACTGCTTCTTCTGTTTGAATATTATCTTTGTTTCCCCGGGTTTGTCTTTTGCTGCTGCTGCTTACAACAGATACTTGCACACTTGATTCCACAACTTTCTTGGTGGATCTCACCACCAACTTCTCAGCACGTTTTGGAGCCATTAACTATTTCTTCCTTTACTCTTCAAGAGTAAGTTACTTATGGATGAGTATACTAATAGAAGAATTAGCAAAACCTGAAGGGGGGTTCAAGAGCTTGACGTGTGGACAACAAGTGTCATATGCGTAGGAACCAAGTAAATACGTGGGTTTAAAAGTGAATGGCAAGCTCAGAAGAGTTCAGAGGATGTGTCTCACTGTGATTCTGTCCCTCCAAATTTATAGTACTATACTATTACCTATGAAAAAGTTTTTTTTTTAGTATTAAATACCCAAAGAAAAGAATGGTATATGTCAGATTTTAGAAGAACTTGGTCATATATCCATTTTTCAAGAACCAGCCTTTAAAATTGATTCAAGAAATGCACCCTGGTGTGGGGTTTAAGAGAAGAACAAGGCAATGAGCATGATTTGCAGGAATTCTATATTTGTTTAAACAAGTTCTGATTCCAAGTCTCTGAAGTAGATTTAGGAAGATTACTGCAAGTAGAACTTCTTGATTAATATATACCTTGCACATGTTTGTAAAATCTTTTAATTAATAAAGGGCAGAGATTCTCAGTTTCTCATGCATTCGGTGGGATGGATAAGGCTATCTTCAACTACATCTCTTGTAGTAACTAGGCTGGAATTGGAGGTGTTATTTATTTTTATTCTTATTCTTATTATCTCTTTACAGTATCACCAAACATTTATAAAGTAACACACATGAACTGTGTAATAATTATCTATCAAGCTTTTAAACCAGAAGGCTTTCTTGAATAATAATATTTTCATCAATATATGCAAATTATTTGTATTTCATACCCAAGACTATAAATTAATTATACACTAACATCTAGAAAGAATTAGAGCATCACCACAAATACCCAAATGACAACTCAAACATGTCAATGACAAAAAGTTCTATAATTGATTTTTCTATATCTATATTATTGGCAACACAAATAGCAAAAGTAAACAGGGTGTTCAAAACTAAAAAAAAGTTCAAAATCAAATGGAGTCAGATTGAGATGGTTTGAAACTGAGTACCCGTTAACACCAACTCCTTACTCTTTCTTGAAAAGTTATGTTGATAACTTTATGTTAATAATAAAATAATATATATTAATAACTTCATTTAAAAATATAAAAATTAGGTTAGAGTTTTCCATATGCTTTTTGCTTTTTTATTATTTCAGTCGTTGGGTAGATCAAGCCTGATCCTATGTTGTGTCCAATTTCCACATCAAACTTATCAGCAAGTTCTCTACACCGTACCTTCTCCTTCACATTTTTCTCTATTTTCAATCATATTCTAGAGTATTGTTAGGATTTTCTGTTATTTTTTTCTTATATTGGATTGTGAAATTCCAAACACATTTTTTTATTATAATATGTATTTTAAATTGTATAATCAGAAAGTTATTATTGAATTTAAGAATATTTTCTGAATTATGTAATCAGAAATAAAATTAAAAAAAAAATTCAAATCATAGAATTTGAAAAGTAATTTTGAATTAAAAATACCTTTTCAGTTTTACAATCGGAAAGTGGAAATAGAAAAAATAACATTTCTTAAGTGGTAGAATTCATAAGATATTTTTAAAAATACCTTTCAGGTTTTACAATCCGAGAGATCTAAATAAATAAAAAAACAGATTATAAGATTTAAAGTATATTTTTTAGAAACAAAATAATCTTTTTATCAAACCTATGCGGGTGTCCGGAGAAGTTATGGTGGTGCAGGAAGAAGGAGCCAAACTTATCGGGCTGTGAAAAGAAAAAGGATTTTGGAAACGAGTAACCCATAATAGAAGGCCAGTTAAAAATGCCAGAAGGGTAAAGTTGAGATGTTCCTTTTACCACCTCCATACTTTCTTCCTACATTTTTATAAATATCGAAAATGTTTAAATTATGTATAAGTTATAAATATTATAAGTTAAATAAAATTTATTTTAAATTATGCAATTCAAAACTTAAAATATATTTTAAATTACTCAAAATACATTCTAAATTTTTTAATCCAAAAATGCATTCTAAATTAAGTGATTTAAAAATCTAAAAATATATAATAAATTATAAAATTTATAATACATTTTCAGATTACATAATCTGAAAATATATTCTAGATATAATTTAAAAATACAAAAATGTATTTCATCTAAAATATATTTTCAAATTACATAATAATATTTTAAACATTACCTACATCCTATAAAGGTGCATGAAAGAAAATATGGGGTGAAAAAAGCATTTGGCGCAGTGTTGAATTATAAAGGTCCATTATGAAGGAAACACATGTATGGTTATAAATTAATGAAGTACAATTTTTGTTCTCGTGGTGGATTTCTTAATTCTTATTTCAAGTTGTAAAGTTTTCTTTGTTGTTGTAAGTAACTTGGAGCAAAAAGCCAAACATCTGAAATTCATCTTTTCAAATAAGCTGTGACTCTAATTACATAGTCTCAAACCTCACGTGTTTATGAACCTGATCAATTTTTATCTGGGATTTTTTTTTTTTACATAAAAAATAATAAAATTCCACTAATGTCTCTCTTTCTTGTGAATTAATTGTGATCATGATGACATAATAGTTTCTGTATGAAGCAGAAATGACTGTAACTCTGAAAGTATCAGATAATGAAGTTAGTGTTTCCCAACAACATATTGTTTATGGGAACATGGAAGATAATTCTTTTATGTGACATGATGGGTCATTGTATAATTGCTATACCGATATTTATTAATATTATAATATTTTAAACCCTAGTTTGAGTAATATATCTGTTAAAAAAACAAATAAACACACAAAACTTGCATATGGTATGTTAGTGAAATCTGGACATGAGACATTGCCATGGAACATACAATTGAGTGGAGACTCCAAGGTGATATGGCTATGGTTGAGTTAACTTTTGAATACTCCACCATGATGTTATCTATTGAAAAGCAAATGTACAGAAGTGCTAAAACTCCAATAAAGTTAGAGATGATTATAAACAACTCATTGAGGATGTTTCCTTCTATATCCAATTCAAATCCAATAAAATAGATTGGATCTAAATTCTAGATTCATTTTAACTAATCAAATTTATTTGATTTTAAAAAAAAATTCATTTAAAATAAATTAAATTTAGATTAAATTCACTTGATCAATTAAACTAAATCTCATGTGGGATAAACTTTATGTGGGATCAACCTAACTCAATCTCGGTTGACTTGACTCGACCTGTTTCAAACTGACTCAGCTCGACTTGACCTGGTCATACTCAAAAAATAAAATAGGGAAGATCACTTAAATTCTTGATCATAAATTGTTGATCCAACAAAGTGGTTATATGATTGATTTTTTAAGAATGATTCTCAATGAGCATGATGTCATCCACATAAATTAAAAGAGTAGTTGTACAAGTACCAACATGTTTCAAAAATAGAGAATGATCAATCGTAGAAAGAATAACATTATGTGAAAGTAAGAAATGTGACAACATGGCATACCTTTGGCTTCCAACTTGCCATAGCTCATAAAGAGATCTATGAAGCTTGCAAACTTTGTTGTTCTTAAATGGAAAACCGAGTGGAGGCTTCATGAGATTTCTTCATGAAGATCTCCATGCTAAAAGACGTTGTTGACATCTACCTATTTGAGTATCTAGTTGTTGGCAATAGCAAGAATCAATAAAAGACGTAATGTTGTCAGCTTTGTCAGTGGTGCAAAGGTATACATAAATTCTAAACCTTCATTATGTATACCCTTCTGCAACTAATCGTGCCTTGTATCAACCTATCAGGTTTGTGCTTGATCTTGTAAACCCAACGACAACCAATAACAACTTTTCCAAGTGGAAGAGGTGTAATGATCCAGGTTCATGTTTTTCAAGAGCTATCAACTCTTCTTTCATGGCTTATATCCAGCTTGGTTGTTTTTAAGCTTTCATGTAATTTTTTTGGTTCAACATGAGAAGACATAGACATAACAATATGTTTAAAAGAAAAAAGATAAAGCACTATAGGAAAGAAAACAATGTAGTGGATAAGACTTACAACATTATTGTTCAGATTTGTTGTTTGGAAATCCTTAAGGTATGTTGATGGACGTCTATAGCGAGGAGACCATTGAGGAGGAGGAGTGACAATAACCTCATCATAATCAACATTCTCCACATTATTATGTATATTAACATTATATTGTTCAGGTTAGGGATTAAAAAGATCATAATTTTCATATTCATCCCAAATAATTCTTAATTTTTGTAAAATATTCAGTAATGGAAAGACCACTTTGACTCAAAGATGTAACCTCCATTTGTAAATCTTAAATGTGTGAAAGGTCCCTTTGTGAGTATCCCGTCTTTAGGTCATTCCAAATATTTAGTGTCATATCCATCCATATTATACTCTGTCTTATAGGAACAAAGACAAAGTGAATCAGCCCCAAAACTACCATGTTGGTGCAACAATTCCAAGCAGAGAAAGTAGGATCAGTCTTTGTTAGTTGAGGAGTAGTATCGAAAATGAACTCGATCTTGTTTTTCGCACTTAGCACTGTTACAACTTATATACTCAAAGAATGATAGTTCATATGATTAAGAACATGTGAGACGAGGGGTATAGTTGAGTTCTTGTTAGGATAAAGATAAAAAAAATATTTGAATGCAAGAGAGCTCTTCAAAAGAAGAGCTTTGAAAACACAAAAATGACCAGGAGAGATTAAAGAACTCCATTGTAAGAAACACCTACAAAAGAAGAGAAAACCAAAAAACCTTAAAATTCAGGATAGACAAAAGAAAACGAAAATAAAATAAAAGAAAAAAAGAAAATAACATAAAATAAAAATATTTAAAATATTCACATTGTGATACATACAGGAGGAAACCTCTATATAAAATGGGAAACAAGAAAAAAAAACATATACAGAGCCAAAAGGGCTTTAAAGACAAAAAAAAGAAACAAAACAAACAGGTCAAAATAACAAAAAATAAAGAGACATAAAAAAAAACCCTAAAAACTTAAAATAGGTCAAACATATAGTTCATTATTAAAAATGAAATAAAAAATAAATAAATAATAAATGAAAAATATGTAGAAGAAGAAAATAGAGAATGTATTACTTCACTTCAACTCAAGAAAAATAATGTAAAGAATTACTAGTTAAATTGAAAAAAAAAAAGAAAAAAAAATCATACTTAAGAGAAAGAGAATAACTCTTCAATCAAGAGATAAAAAAACCACACAAGTTGCCTATATATAAAGAAAGAATTCGCCTAATTCAAATTAAATTTAAGAGAATGATTCAAAATGAGGAATTTAGAAAGCTCCACTCTTTTGCCTAATTAACAAGGGGTGTTCCCTCATGCTTACTAAATGCTTTGCAAGGCACCATGTTGTTATGCTTTTATTGATACCTCTCTATGATTGAGAATTCCTTTACTTTCACCGACTTTGCTTGATTTATCAATTGAAATATAATTTCAAACTTAAACTACAATTAAAAATTTTAAAAAAAAATTCAAAACTTAAATCTTAAAGTCTTAGTACGTGAAATTAAAGAAAAAAAATAAACAAATATTTTTTTTTTTGAGAAAAAAATTTCTTATTTTTTATCATTTTTCTTGTAATTCTCCTAACCTTCTTATCCAATTTTGGTTGTTGATGGATGTACTTATCAATTATTCATACTTTATATCTAGTTTTGAGTTTATAATTATTGATTTTATTTTTTTAATTACTTGCATATTTTAAAGGCTTTGTGGGTTTTCTCTTACAATTTATGCTGTTTTATTAAGTTTGAACGTTTGTTTTAATCAGCAAACTATTAAGTTTGAACATACTATATCTATGAGATAGGATGATGACCTTTGTTATATTGATTATAAAGTTTTTTAAAATTTTTATTTTTTTAGTTAAAGGTAAAGGTGGCATGTAACCATTTTCACAAAAATTATCTATTATAACAAAATAATGAGTTAGGAATGACAATATATTTAATAAATATTTATTTAATCTCCTAAATAAATTGTTTATCTACCGTAACAACATTAGTTGTATTAATAGAAATCAAAAGGAATGATAATATTTATTTAATCTCCTAAATAAGTTGTTTATCTAGTACCAACATTAGTTGTCTTAATACAAATAAAAAAAATGACAATATTCAATAAATATTTATTTGTATCCTAAATAAATGGTTTATCTACCGTAACAACATTATAATCAAAGATATCGGTTTTTCTGTATATATCAAACGTCTTCCAAATATAACATTATTTTTTTTAATAATATCGTAATTTTATTTCGAGTAATGTAAAATCTATCCATATACATTTCCAAAATTGTATAAACAACATTATTTTGTTTTGAAGTAACATGGTAAATTTAATTCAACCAATGAAAAATTTATTTACATAAACATTTTTGAAAATTGTATGTTTGATATGTTGACTCTCATCGACACTTAAAATTTAAATTGAATCTGATTTCAGTTCAATAATAATCTATCATATATTTTATAGTTGACTCTCGTCAACGTGAACAAGTTACACTAAATCAAATTTTAGTTCAAAATATTTATATAATTTTAATGTATAAAATTTTTAAAACAAAAAGTAACAAACATGTTTGTCATGGTTCAACTTTTAAAACATGGGTGTGATGATAAAGGTTTAATTCTCCACTAAGTTGCCTATATATTTTCCTATATTATATAAGGAGAAACCATAAACCGGTATATGAAATTATTCAAAAATTTATAGATAAAGGCTTAAATAATGGAATGTGTAGTCATTAAATACTTATATAATTGATATCTCACTTAGCACCTAACATAATATAAAAGCAAGTAAAATTATTAAGAGTATAAGTATTTCTTTTTTATGTTACAATTCAAGCATTGTCGGTCATAAGGAATAAAATTCTTTGTTTTTGGGATAATGATTTTATAAACAATATTTAAAATGTTAGTAAATGATTAAATTTTACACAATTTATGAAATTAAAGTGATTCAAATATTAGTAATCCTAACTAAAAGAAAACAAAATATCGTATTTATTTTAATCCCGATCATATTTTAACTAATTTAATCAATATTACAAGAGAATCATTAAATAAAAATTAATTTTAAATATCACATATAATTAGTATTATATTAATTAAATTAGATACTATTTTAGAGATTAAAAATATTATTAGTGTATATAAAGTAGTTTCTATTTTTAATAAAATTTATAAAATAGTTTTTATTTTTAATAAAATTTATAAAATAATTTTTATTATCAGTAAAATTTATAAAGTAGTTTTTATAAATAATAAAATTTATAAATTAGTTTTTAAATTAATATATAATTAGTTATTAAGGTTTTATTAGTCAATTTAAGAATAAATTAATTAGTAACTGAAATATTTGGATAACTAATTAAATATTAATTTAAAATTTAGTTTATAAATTTTAATAATAATATAAAAAATATTAGATATCAATAATTTTTTAGTTTATAAAATATTATCTAGTTTAGTTAATATAGTAAATAATTATTTTTATCATTAAAATTGATTTTTATTTAATAATTTTTTAATAAAGATAATAATTTGGAAAAGTAGGAAAATAAAATAAAAAAACACTATAATTGTATACATAGTTTTGTATAGTTCGTAAAGAGTTGCAACCTTTGGTGTTGCTTTTTTAATTCCCTTAGTCCATGAAATTGAGCAGTTACATTCCATATTCTTGCATCTCTTACTCTAATCATTAATAAACTGAAAAAATTGGAAGAAGATAAGAGAAAAAAAAAAAGCAATGTTTTTGTTGAATGAAACAATTCATGTGTAGAAGGGACATTCGCACCTAGTATGTTTCATACATTTATTTAAACCTATGCAAAGCAAAGCATTATTGCAGCCAAAGCCAGCCTATCTTGAAAAGTAACACCATCATTGCTCTCTCCTTTTAGTACTTAAAAAATTAATGCTTCCCATTAAGACAGCTTTGGTTTAAGGACACTCAAACCCACATGGGGATTGTGGGGAATGAGCTGGATAGAGAGCACAAATCCAGCTTCAAATTAGTTAATCATGGCATCATATGAATAAAAAAAAATATGTCAAAACTAAAACCTGTTATATATTATTCTTACTTCTACTATAACTTCAATTATGGACCTAAAGGTGCCCTATGAGGTACCCCTTTTCTTCTCCTTGAATTTGAACAAACATGTTGCAGTGATGGCCTTAGATTTGAATTAGAAGACGTGCTTTGGTACACTTGTTTGTGCTTTCCTTCACGCAATTCTTCCTTTGATGCCAACCTTCTTCCCATTCCTTCATGAATTCTCCCTATTTCTTCCTCTTTCTTTGTGCTCAAGACAAAGCTACCATTCCCATTATTCTTTGTTCCTACAAGCTATTATTATACAAATAAATCATTGTTATAACAGGTTTCTTAATATGAAAACCACTTCTTATTATTCATTTGATAAATTTGGAGCATATATATATATATATAATGACATGGTTCGATGTGTTATAGCAAATAAACAATTAAAAAGGAAGAAAAATTAAGATATATATTACCAAGAATAAGGGAAAAAGTTAATGAGAGATCACCAACCTTGCATCCCAAAGAACAGAAACGAAAAGGATCCAGGAGATTCCTTCTGCAAATTTCACAGAAATGGGAGTTGGTTTTTCCACTACCAACCACATTATTGGTTTTTGGTTGATTCTGAGGCCTCTCATTCAGGAAAAGAACTCTAGCACTGTTGATCACATAAGTCTGAACTCCACTGATATCCAAAACCTTCTGAATCTCTGATACCCTCACAACATTATGATACGACGACCTCCTTATCTGCATTACACTTACGAATAAAAATATTCAATCCTTCTCATTCTGTCAATTCCATCACTATATATAACATTAAAATTCTTATAATCAATCAAACAAAATGCATGAATGAGAAACTTTTTTTCTACACATGATATTCTCTTTCGAAGATAATTTTGTTGCAGATAGTCTATGAACACTTTTTAAACAGAAATTCAAACTATAGTTTCCAAAACATGGTTCATCACATGATGAGGACTAGTCCCTTCTGCTAGACTCAACCATGATGCTGTGTTTGAGAAACTATACTGACATGTATATATAATGAAGAACAGAAAGTAAAATACAGTACCCACTTGAATTACTTGATGATCCTTGTGCCAAGATTGCTTGCAATAAAAACAAAATGATTGGTCCTTGCAATCAAGACAATACATGTTGCATTCGTTTCTGGGTGTGTTGATGTGAGTTTCGCACATGGTGAAGAATGTGGTGGACAATAGTTGTTCCAGCCATGGTGGAGGCACCAACATCAATTCCTGGAGAAAGATAAAAACAAACACTATTAAGATTAGGATGTGAACAAAAAACACAAACACACACATATACATATATGTGTGTGTGTATGTATATGTATGCTTAAACGTTACCATTGTGAAGGTTGAGTGTTATAATGTGTAAGTAAGGTAGGGTTGGAGATTATTGTAGCAGGAAGTGAGGAACACAGAGAGAGGAGAAAAGGAAGTTGAAAGGGTAACATAAGATTTGTCAACAAAACAATGAATGAAGTAAATGACAAAGCAAGTGTGTTGTATTATATAAGGTGACAGGAACGGTTGAAATGAAAGGATGGTAGGTCAAGTGGGTTTTAGAGCGTTGGATTGTGAAAGATTATGGTCATTGGAAGGGTTGGTTACAATACTGCCACCACCATTCATTTATTTTTTTTTGAATTTAACTTTTCTTAGATATGAGTATATTTTGAAATTTGTAAAATATTTAACATCTATACACATCATATCTATGCTAAATGTTGGGCGCACAAAATTATAAGGAAAGATCTTTTTAGGAAAAAAAACGCATTTTTTATAATTTTTTATTATGCTTTATTGTAATTTTTAATCAAGAAATTATTTTTAATTCTAAGACACTCTATATTTGTTACAAGTTTTCTTCTTCCAATAAATATCATATAGAGATGATTTTGTTTTAAGTTACTATATTTTTTTAATGGTAGTTAGTATAATCTCCTATTAGTAGAAAATATAATTTATTTAAAAGTTGTCTGTTAATTATTAATATATAAATTTAATAAAACTATCTAAATTTTTTTAAAAAAAATATAGCATTATTAGATAATAATTAAATAAAAATTAATTTTAAAGATAAAAAATAATTAGTTACTTGACTAAATTAAAAATTATTTTAAAGATTAAAAAATTTATTGGTATCTAAAGTAGTTTCTAAATTTATAAACTAATTACTAAATTGGTGTCTAATTAGCTAGCTACTAAGGTTTTAGCTACCAATTATTTTAAATTTTAAAATTGGTAGTTAAAATTTTGGTAGTTATAGATACCAATTTTGAAACTAGTTTATAAATTTTGAAACTACTTTAGATACCAATAATTTTTTACTCTCTAAAATAGTCTCTAATTTAATCAATATAATAACTAATTATTTTTTGTTTCTAAAATTGATTTCTATTTAATGATTTTCTTTGTAATGTAGTGGTACTTGAAATCAATTGAGGAAAATAAAAACTTTAAAGATTAGATAATATTAATTAAGATTAAGAGGATAACATACAACTACCTAGAACCTAAAAATGCATCTCTCATTAATTATGAGTAAGATGACTCAATTTGAATCCTCTAGTTTGAAGTGATTTAAACTTTGAACCGCAACAATGGTGCCCACCTTGGAAAAAAATTTTCCTACATCCTCAAGACAACACTATTGTGATTTGTATCTCTTCGAGCCATGCATAACAAAATCCTCAATTGACAAAAACGAAAGAAAATCTTCATTTACTTCTCCTTTAGCACTTTGCCTATAAAATTCACTTAGGAAAGGGTTAGAAAATTCTGTAAACACTAAACCCTATTCCGAATCCTCTTCCAATGATTCCGCTTTGAAGATTCTCGATGCAACATAGGTTACCAAATTGTTGACTAAGATCGGTTGTGCCCCCAACTCGGCTAGTTGAATTTTGCTTACCAATTGCGCCCTAGGCCGATTGTTTGATTTTTTTTCTAATCACTTGTGCCCCCAGATCAACTAGTTATTTTTTTCTAATCAATTGCACTCTCAACTTGATTGCTTGAATTTTGTTGATCAGCCTTGCCTTCCAGATCGATTGGTTGAATTTTGCTGATGAGTCGCACCCCAACTCTGCTAGTTGAATTTTGTTGATTAGTCACATCCTAGCTTCACTGGTTGAATTTTAGTTGATCAATCGTGCCCCCAACCTGACTAGTTGATTTTTTTTATTAACTGTGTCCTTAGGTTGAGTTGTTGAATTTTTACGGATCAATCACGCCCCAACTTGGCTAGTTGGATTTTGTTGATTAGTCGCGTCCCTAACTTGGTTAGTTTAATTTTGATGATAAAACGCACCCCCATCTTGGCTGGTGATTTTATTATTGGTAAACTTGTAAGGTATTTTAAATCATGACAAAGTGATAAGGAAGAATAGGCCTTAAACCAATTAGGCACAACTAACAAATAATAAATCCTAGTCAGTTGCTTGTTATCCTCTAAATCTTAATTAATATTGTATAATATTTAAAATTTATACTTTCCTCAACTGATTTCAAGTACCACAAAAAGATATCCATTTATTTGTTTCTAATATTTTTGGTGGTTTTATTAAATATCTCTGATAATAATTAATAAGTTCAATAACCAAATTTAGATAAGTTATATTTCGTATTAATAAGGGATCATACCAAATACTGGTACGCAACTCCTCAGCCTCAAGTCGAGTAGACGGGGCAGAGAAGTTTAGTCTGGAAAAACAAAAAAATAAATTATAATATAACTTATGCCTAATTGATTTATGCTCTTATTCTTTCTTATCGTTTTGCCCCAAATTAAATTACCTTACAAGTTTATCAATTAAGTAATAAAATCACTAGTCGAGCTAGGGGCATGGTTGATTAGCAAAAATTCAATAAGTCAATTTGGAAATGTGACTGATCAGCAAAATTTCAACCAGTTGACCTAAGGGCGCGATTGATCAACAAAATTCAATCAACCGAGTTGGGGTTGTGTTTTATTTGTTTTCTTCTACACAATAATTGTATAATTTATATTCTTGAAAATGTTAAGATACATTTCATATGTCTTAGTCTAGTGTTGTTTTGTCTTTTTAATAAAATTCTATTTACTTTGAAAAAACATGTATATGTCATTGTGTTTATCTCCTAATGGATTTGTATATGTATACCTCCAATTAGCAAGGGTAATAAAATCGCAGACCCTAACATATATAAAGATGAAGCATGCAACCCTGTGGATGTAATTTTCATTAAATGATGCACATAAATATACATTATGGATATGTTGTTAGCGAAAAAAGTTAAAGTGGAAAAGAAAGCCCTTTGAAAATGATGAAACGGAGAGGAGGCAAGAAAGACAACATTCTCTCTACTTTTAAATCCAAAATATGAATGTCATCCATTACAACATAAATCGATTCCTCAACCCACCACTTTCACTTCACTCGCAACAAGGCCATGCATGCATTAGCTTATCTTGTAATTCCTTAAATTTGTTAGCGTCAAATATAAGATTCATCGTAAGTGAGTTCAGACGCTAGAGTACCATGAGTCTTTCTACCACCATCGTACCTCTTCTTTCGGCTTTTATTACCCCCACCACAAGTTATCGAAAACTCACATCCCATTGCCGTCCCAAAACACGAAAATAGCCCTCCATTTGCACCACCCCGTCTTTGGTTATGCCCTTTTCCCTTCGGAACATTATGCTTCACCTTCTTCTCATTTTGTCCTAGGTGGTCATAAACTGCCACCCCACCACGCTCCATCGATCGCCACCGATCAATCTTCGTATTTAGCTCTTCTGATCCTTTTTCCTTCCCCGGCCACTCTTCAAAAATCAAGTTACCCGTCTTCCGCGGTGCCATCATCGGAAATGGGTACAACCCCTTAGCTATTGCTGTCGCCACAACTGATGGCGAGGGCCCCACATCCGAACACAACGACCCGTTCAAGTTCATAATCATCCCTTTCTTTTTTATCGGCATCCCAAGCTCAGAACCCTGACAATCTTCATTATCTTCGTAACCCTTTGGATAATTGTTGTAGGCGTAATCGTTTATGGTGGAGTCATTCTTCTGGCTTGCGGAGCGCTGCAGTGTTAAGAGCTTGCAATTAGAACTGTTAAATTCATTCGAGAGGTTCGGCATTGGTTTTTGCTTTTTAGGATCTGCGTCCCAATCCCCGACGGTGGAGGATCCCAGCTCTGAATACATCGGCATGCTCCTCCGCGTGGGGTCAACGAGGTTGACTCCAATGTTGAGAATCCCTTGGGGATGACCCGAGGGGCGACGAACTTGCAATGCGATGAAGCGAATCTTGGATGTACGATTAATGGAACGTGGCAAGAGGTTAGAGAGTAGAACGCCAACAGTGCCTACAAGAATGTCGCGTAGCCATGTGGAGGCGTAGATTTCGATCATGACAACGGAGTCATCAGCATAGAGGAAGTCTTCATCAATACGAAATACGAATTTCTCATTCCATGTGGGGTTATTGTGGCCATCAGGGTCTATTTGGGTTGTGAGTTTGCGTTCAGGGTCAAGCCATGCAACTGCATAGGCTTTGATGGATTTGGAAACAGGTGCAAGGTCTTGTGCGGATATAATGTTCACTTCCAAGAGCTGGAATGGAGAACCTAGCATAGACATTGTTCTTGTGTTAGGGAATAAAAACAATAGTTGTGAAGGCGTGACGGTTGATGGTGGGGGAGTTAGTTCTCCCCTCACCTCAACGTCAGATCAAACCCCGATTCTTTCTCTTTGATGAACAAAAGACGACTTTGATTCCTTGAATTGGAATGGAAAGTATGATACCTCTATTAAGCATTTATATGTGGAAGGTGACCAAGTCCCAGGATTCTGTCTGTTGAGACACATTCCTTGTAAGCACTTGACAAGAGCTGTGTTTCTACCAACAATAGAATGTACAAAGTATATGGGCTGGGAAAACTAATAATGAGGCAAACCCTTTAGATTTAATTACCTGTATAATATCTATAATTATTCTTTATCTAACTTTCGATCATCGCCTCATATTTTTTATATTATTATTAATAATATTCTATTTTAAGATACTCCATTCATTATTTTTTATATGTTTTTCAGCACAAAATGTTATTCTTCATCTTTCTTTTCAAAATTTCAATAAATATTTATCATATTTATCCTATTATACCTTTATCTGTTTTTAAATTTTTTAAATAATTTACATATATGTTTACTGTGTTAGAGGAAGAGAGAGGATATTATGTGAGAAATACAATAAAAAATCACACAACTACTTTATTAGAATAAAAAGAATTATTGGATTTCTTAATTCTTCAAAAACACAATCTAGAAAAATAGAAACTCCAACAGGATGGTTGAACACATGCATAACTAGTTCAGCTTAGTGCACTTAATCATGATTATATATTTATTGCAATTTTAATTTATTTTATTTACACCTTTAAAAGAGTTAATACTTGCACAGGTATGTACCAAATTACAACTATTATATTATTATTATTATTATTATTATTATTACATCATGTATTTTTGTATTAAGATACTTTCTTTTGCTCTCAAACACATAAATAAACAAAATAACCCACACTAATTAAAAATAATAATTAATATCATTTAATTACACCAACTTAATTTAAGAAATAAATTCTTCTTCTAAATTATCCATTTCTAACCTTCATATCAACAATATCAATTAAATGAAGAATAGGTAAAAAATTTAAGATCAAACACAATAAACTTTTTCTATAATATTCCACATCAAGAGACACATTTATAATTTATATAGTATTCGTATAATATATTTGGATTTGTTTACATAGAATAACAATTGATTGATGGCGATAATTTACTCATAATAATTTCTTTTTACGTATAATTATAAGTTATTGCATCATCATGTAGTGCAACAATCGTAAAAGTAAAACAGTGTGGATAATAGTCTTTCTTGAAATTATGAGGGTTGTTTGGAGAGACGACAAAATAAGATTGTTTATAATTTAGGAAAATTTTAAGAGTGTATACGACACAATCATGTTATATGACCACAGTTTTATATCTAACTTTTGGAAAAAAACTTTTTTTAGATATTATTTGTAGTACATGTAATTATAATGTTCCAATTCATTTCTTATGTTATTAATTTATACACTTTTCTTGATGGGTGATTTGTTGTTTTTTTTTTTTTTTTTTGTCATCATGTCAATTCAATTGCTCCTTCATAGTGTTTCAGAATTCATTATCTGTAAAAGGTTAGAAAATTCAACTTTAGGTACATGAGATGGAGACTTTTTTACTCATTATATTATAATATACATGTTAGATCAATTTTTCTTTTGAAGATGCCACCTATGTGACTCAGTGAGAATTGAATTGTGCTGTTCAAACATTATAAGAAGAAAAAAAAGACTTTCTATCACTATGTTTGTTAAAAAAATAAAAAATAATAGAAGTTTATGGTTTTATAAAAATGGAGTTATTAAGATAAAGTACAACTTAAAAAATATATAAATAAAATAGAATATAAAGATATATTCACCAAGTTCTAATGTCCATTTTATAAATATTTGTAGTCTTATCGATTAAGAGCAAAACAGGTTGAAGGACTGTTCAAGAAAATAATTATTAGAATATTTAAAAGAATTAGTTTTACTAAATTTTCTGAAGTGTGGAATAAATTATTCTGAACGCATGTATAATTTTATAAAATTTAGTATAGTAAAGAGATTTATATTTAAATTTCAGTTGTTATATAAATTTATTTTGTTTTAATTATTTTTTAAAATATTGATACACTTGATTTTAATTCCATATACATATCTATCGTTATATTTATTTTAATATTATATAATATTTCTCATTAAAAAATTATTTCAATATATAATATACTTATTTTTTTAACTTTTTTTAGTAGTCAAAATTATCCTTCTGTTAGATATTTTGTTCTGAGTAAAATTAGGTAGGTTACTACTAATTTGTTATTATGTTTAACCTACGTACTAATTTATTATTATTTTTCTTAATCATTAACTATATGTTCTCGAAATATTAGATCTATTAGTCATGATGTTTTCTTTTTAGAATAGGGTCATTTGTATCATATAAGATAATATATTATGAATGAAGATACCTAAAGTTAGTGTACATAATTAAAGTAACTTTCTGGAAAGCAAAGCGAAACAAAGAATTACTCATTTCAACCAAATAGGATCTAATATGATGAAATTATATTACATAAGTGTTAGAAAATACTCTTATTATATTTTATATATAGTTTTAAAAAATTAGTTAAGATTTTTACAAAATTTTATACATTAAATATTAATTTGTGTAAAACTATATTTAATCATACATTTTTAATTAACTTATATTTACATATTGTAAGGGTCTAGAAAATAATTTTAAAATAGAAGTTATATAATTAGAATGACACTTGAATATTTTTATTTTTAGAGAGAAAAAAATATATACATTTTATTAAGTTTTATTTTAAAATAATCACCATTTTCCTAAAAAAATTTCTTTTCTCCTTTGTCGTTTCTTTAAAAATATGATTACAATCTTCATCGGATTGAGAATCAGAGGTCACTTTTGGACTCCTAGTAGTGAATAGAGTAAAATTATTTTATCATTATTTTTTTTAGAGTAAGTTTCTTTCTACTCCTTTTTTCTTTGAGTCAGTTTTGAGTTTTCATGTGTACCTAGATACATGTGTCTTGCATGTGATGTATTTGACCATAAGAATAGTCTATGTTAATTCAAAGTTTTAGTGATATGTTCAGATAATTGATAAAGACTTTACGGTGCATATTATGTTATCTTGCATTTTTTAGGAGTTTGGGTTCTTTGTGAGTACTCTCTTTCTATTCAGGTAAAGAAAACTAGTTTTATCTTTCAAAAGAATTCTAGGTTAAAAGATCTAGATGTGAATGTGACGTGGTCACAAGTTTTAAATTTCTCTTACAAGATTTGTTTTATTGAGTGAAAGAAATGTTATTTAATGAAAATTGTTTGAAGTAAACAAATTAGAAACGTAGTTGATAAAGTTCATTGTTTGAGTTTGAATGTGAGTTGCATTTTGAAGTTTTAAAGTCTTGGAATTATTTGTTGAATTATGATTTTAATGACAATACATATTACTTCTTTGAACACTTTAAAACCATAAAAATATTTTTATTATATAAAAGTTGCAAAATTTTGTATTGATATTGGGTAAAGACTTTGAAATTTGTTTTAGGATTCTTTTGATTATGTTGAATAAGACAAAAAAAGCCTATGATATTTTCGCTTAGCGAAAATAAAACAAAAATAAAAAAATCCTAGTCTCGGTCCTATTTTCACTCAAGCAAAACAAATTTTAGTCAAACAAAAATAGTATGACAACTAAGCTTAGTCTCGACCCAATTTTCGTCCAAACGAAGAAATAGACCGACCCACCAAAATCACCAAACTTTCTAAGCCAAAACCCAGCCGAGATCAATTCCTTTTGCTCAAGATAAAATTGTATTACAACTCAACTTGGTCTCGGTCCTATTTTCACTCAAACGAAGTAATTTTTGCTTAAGCAATATTATTTTCGCTCAAGCTAAAACAAATTAAAAATTTGTTTGTAAAGATGGTTTAATGGTTGTTTATTTCTTAATTGAATTATATGTAAATTTTAACCTTGCTATATAAACACAAGGAAGAGGACTTTCACTGTGTCGACCTTGGCTGACAAGTCAAGAAAGACCTCTTACTTACCTCCCCACCTTGCTATACAAACACAAGGAAGAAGACATTCACTGTGTCGACCTTGGCTAACAAGTCAATGAAAACCTCTTTCTTACCTCAACCTTGCTGTACAAAGACAAGGAAGAGGACTTTCTATGTGTCGACCTTGGCTGACAAGTCAAGTATACATGTGTATATGAAACATTGATTTTATGTGATTTTTTATTTTATTTAATTGTTTTTAAAATCTAAATTTCTATATTATTGAATGGTATATTGATGTGTGATATGAATTATGAATCATGTGGAAGTGTGATTGAAACATAGTATTTTTAGGAAAAGAAATATCGTGTTGAGATTGTTTAGAATGTACATGGAATTAGAGATTCATCTAGAAAGAGATATCATGACTCTACTACTATATTAATATCATATAGATGAAGATTATAAGATGGTGAGAGTTGGAGAAGGTTCATATATGATTGAGTCTACAGTTTGAAAGATAATTGGTCTAACAAATCATATGGATTTACTCTATCATACGAGTTGACTAAATTCATATATCCATGTAATTGTATAGAGAGATAACACAATAAAAGTAGTGTAACAAGTGCATATATCTAAGTTAAATTTAACACACAAGTCTTTTAGAAATAGAATCAAGTATTTATACATATATGTCATAGAATTTCTAGCATGACTTCTCTAATTTTGTTTTCTAATCACACGAATAATAAAATAATATAGATTAACTAAATCTTATTGAATTTCTATTTTAGATTTTGTTCTCGAATAAAAAATCTATAACTTAAACCAAAATTATAATAAGGTAATTTTATGTGTTTAGAGTTTATTTTTTATTTGAGAAAAAAATATATATGTAGAAAATCTGTAATTTTTGTTCCGAAAAGCTTTTTAGATGAATAACGTATTTAACTAGAGTCAAAATTTAAACAATGTATTTAACTGTGCGTTTAGAAGGTTCTTAACCCTATGAACATTCTTAAATTCAAAATGTTCTCACTATTGTCAAAAACTTTATATTACCACTATTGTTTAAACTTTATCTTTTTAAACGTTAATGGTTTCATAAGTTTGTTCTTTTGAAAAATTCACACAACATATAGTAGGTTGTATGAGTCTTTAGTCCAATCTGTTCCACAAAATAGAAGAAAAAAAGAGAGACCAAAAACATAAAAAAAAAAAAAAAAAGGTGAAATGATAAACTTAAAACATGTTTGTTATTATTGTCCCACTTAATCTCAATTTCTATTCAAACTCTTTAGAATTAGGAAACCCTTAAGGGTTAAAATGGAATCGGCCCAACACTGCTCACAACAAGATGGAAGATCCAAAAGCCCAACAACACAAAAGCAGAACATGGAAAAAGGATGGCTTTTGCTTACTGCACCAGTAAATTTGAACCTGCACTTCAAAACTGACGCAAAATGTTATCTTTGAGTGGGGCACAAAAGGTGAATATGAATTAGGTCTAGCACCATGAGGTTTGGGAAAGTGTTATTTATGGCAGACATAAGTAGGTCCTAAAGATATAAATACATCCTAAATATCCCAACTTATGTAGCTTTGGAAAAGAGGTAATTTATGGTAGGCAACTCATATGACAAAGACATCCAATTCATGTCAAAAATAAGTTTATGCTTCTATCACCATTTTATAATTTGTATGTATATATACATATCTTGTGGCCAACTAGGTTTTCTTTTTCCCAAAACACTTTTTATACTTTTTTTTCTTGTTACATAATTAATGTTTGTATTTAGTTCATGTTTTTCCCTTTTTTAGGGTAGATTAATGAAATTTTTTCTTTTGCTTTTGTTTCACTGTGATTATCCTCACTAGTTTTGGTCATGTTATTCATTCACAGCACGGCAATGGTTAATTTAAGAGCAAGTACTAATTGACACACAAACCAAAGTGACTTTCCCTTTCAGTACAACCAATTTCCTTTTTGTGTTCCTTTTCAAACTTCAATTTCTTGTTGTTATGATTACAAAAAATAAATTATTGGAGTCAATCTTTTTATGGATGCTTTTATGCAGACTTAGTTGGGCTGACCGTCCAACTTAAATTGTAATCATTGATAATATCTTCACATAATATCTTTTAGAACATTCTTTCTTTTTTATTTTATTATATATTTTTCCTTTTCTTTTTTTACTTTTTTTAGTTATTATATTTATTTTTTAAAATTAATTCCAAAAGCAGTTGTTTACTATTGTTCCCCCTATTGGCCAAAATTTCAAGAGAAACCAAGAAAAGCATAAAGTGGCAGCCCAAATGTACAAGTTCAACTCTAAAAACAATTTAATGAAAAAAACAATATTCTTATTCTGTTTCCACTGAGGATTAACAAAGGATTGCTTGATAGGGTTTTAAATTATTGAGTAGTTCAACTCAATTTCTTTCTTTCCTTTCACAATATTCTTCTTTTAATGGTTTTTGCATTAATCTTTATTACTGAGTTATCATTGATTATTTTAGTTTATAAATAATAAATATATATTTAATAGTCCCTTTCTCTTAGGAAAGAGGAGAGAATTGAATAATTTAATTTTAAAAATTATAATTATAATTTGTGTATGTATCGTTTTTGTTATTATATAAATTTTGATTTAGTCTCATATATTTTTTTTTAATAATATTTTTTTCATGTAATGGTAGATGATTGTTGTTACTTAAGATGTTAGCTCTAACTGAAATGTCAAGTTGTATAATAGTAACTAACATGAAAACTTTTATGTATATATATAAAAAAAAATTGTTAGTATTATTCTCTCATCATTGATAATTTAAGGATAATTTTGAAAAAAAAAATATTTTACAATTTTATATTTTTTAGAGGTTAAACAAGTTGGTTCATTAGACCTAATCTACTTTATTATCTTTAGTATGAGAAAAGTTTAAAGATGCTTGTGTACAAGGATTAAAATATTGGTTGAAGAACTTTGTTAAAATTATTAGGTTTAGAATGTTAAAAAGTAAAATACTAGTTTGGAGAGATAAGATATTGATAAGGAAATGTGAGAACATTGAGCACAACAACAATATAAAAAAAAGATAATACCAAATTCAAGTTAAAAACAAATTAGAGATTTGATTTAACTGAATTTTAAATAATAATTAGTTTCAGTTTTGTGTGAGTAAAAAAATCTGCTATTTTTAAGATCTATATAATACTGCGGGTTTTATTTGTCTCACTCACTAAATCAGAGTAATAAAATTTAAGCTGTATTCCCTCACATATTTATTTAAAGTACTCTTTTCTATAATTAATTAATATATATCACATATTTATTTAAAGTACTCTTTTCTATAATTATTTAATATATATAAATATATGAATGATAATTTTTTTTTTCATTTTTCTTTTTTGATATTTTTTTTTATTTTCTAAAATTTTTTTTATCATTCTTAGGTAACATTTTTTTTAACACTTTCAAAATATTACAAACTTCCCATGTTCGTATAGATCCATCCAAAATAAACATAAACAATTATGATATAATATTTCAGGAACTGATT
This sequence comes from Phaseolus lunatus, assembly GCA_013389735.1. Taxonomy (NCBI): domain Eukaryota; kingdom Viridiplantae; phylum Streptophyta; class Magnoliopsida; order Fabales; family Fabaceae; genus Phaseolus; species Phaseolus lunatus. The sequence goes on from CM023867.1 coordinate 7,791,543, forward strand.
TTCAACATAGTTTTTTGAAATTAAAAATTTTAATTTTCTTCTAAAATTTATAATGCATTAAATTTAATTAAAACTAAGTTTAACATTTGTTCATTAAAATAAATATTGCTCACTAAAATAAATATAACTTTAGTTAAAAAATATTTTTTTTTTTATGATTCCAAAGTAATTAGAAATCTAACATTCAATACTACAACTTTCATGAGAACTAAGTCTAATTCTAAGTCTAATTCTAAAAGTATTATCCTTTCATCATATACAAATTTGCTAAGCGAATTTAAGAAAAAAAATTCTCCATTATCAAGATGAAATACGTTCATAATATCTATTTTCTCCTTTCTACATTTCATGCTCAATCACTATCAATATATTCTAGCAATGGAAGTTTCGTACTCGATCTGATTATTTGATATTTTGAAATTGAACTAAAGTGATTGTTCAAGAAGGAGTCCTCTAAGTCCTTCGAGGACTATCCCAGCTCCATTGCTCCCGGTTCAACTCTGATTTTGATTTCAACTCGACTGTAAAGTCAAACAAACATTGAGACTTTATGAGTTCTCTTGGTTCGTACTTGATGTCATATTCAAATAATTCGACCAACCAACTAATCATTCTACTAGCAAGATCTGATTTAGAAAGAATCTTGATCAGGGGTGGCAAAACGGGTCAATCCGACACATTTTGGCTCGACTTGCCACCACCAAAGCGGGGTTGGACTGCCAAGGTTATACGGATTGAAATTGGTAACTCGTCTCGTTATAGGGTGAGTTGGTGGGCTGGCCTGCCTCTTTTAAAAAAAATTAACTTTTTTCTTTTTTTGTAATTTTTTTGATTTGGATCTATTTATTTGGTTGTAGTCATTGATATCACTTTTTGAACAATAAAAATGCAAGGAATAGCAATAAAATTGAATCAAACTTTATTATTCTAATCAAAGAAGGTTTAATACCTAACAAAATAAATTAAATATAAAAAATACTTCAATGAATCAAATGATGTATAAAGAAATTAATGTAACGCCCCTCAAAATATTGGTCATTTTTATATGATAAAATAAAGGTGAAACAATAATATCAAAATTTAACATAGATATATACATACTATAATTCATCCATTAATACAAATGTGCTTCAAAATAATATCCCTTTTTGAGGAAGTTTTAATACATCTCCATACAGGAGTTTTCAAAATAAAACAAAAACCACAGCATTCAAAACCGGCGATCTCCTCCTCCAGAAAGTGCTCACTGAGGAGCTCTACTACCTGCAACCTCATCTGCTCCCGTGCAAATATACACGATCATCACAGGTTTAAGAAAAACAACCACGATACAAAACAAAGGGTAAACTAGGTATTTTTAAAAACTTTAAATATGAAACTTTAAAATCAACATAATCCAGCTTTTAAACATCCACATAAATCCACCACTTTCTCATTCATATCACACAACCATCAAGTGTCTATCACATTTTCAATATTCATCTTTCTCACGTCAGACTTCCACTGACTCATCACACATAGACACTTGACACTACTTCCGGAAGACTCGTGCATTGACTAGACTCAGAGATCTGCACCTGTCATACTACATTGCTGTAAAGTTCCCACAGCTATGCGCATAAACATAATCTCAATCTCAATCTCATCACTCTCCTAGTATGACAGGGTTAATCCATACAACAGGTCAAGTAGTTATCTTTCAAACAACTTACCCATACATATGAACCTCCATCGACTCTCAACGCCTGAATAACTTCATCTATATGATTCCATTATATCAGGAGAGTCAGGATATCTCATCATAGAAATCACCGATCAATGCACATCCTACACGATCTTACACGGTATTTTCTTTCCTGAAAATACTATGCCTTGATCCCACATTCACAACATTCAACACATCATGTAACACTTAAATGAACGATTCCAATCACAGCAACAATCATTCCAAGGTTCAGATTTTCGAATATCACATGCATTTCACATTTCAAACTCAAACAGTTTCAAACGACACTAAAACAGGGGAGTTCGAAATCAACATTAAAACCGGCGATCACGTCGCCCCACACATAAAAACAGAACATCGTGAAAAGAATATGAAAACCGGCGACCACGTCGCCCTCACTTCAGAACCTACTCGCCTAACGTTTTTATAAACGAAAAATGCTAGCTTCCCTTACCTGGATTAGCGTAAACTTCACTAAGAGCTCTAACCCAACGAGATTCAAGGATGCCTTAACCTGCACCATGGAGCCTTAGTCACAAAACTAGCTATACCACTCATTTCTACGTTAACAGAGACGATTCCTGAAGCCAAGAGAGCTGCATGCAACGCCTACGCAGAGGCAACCCTCTCAGGTGCAGGATCGACTCGAAGAACAGAGCGAAACGACTTACTCTGTTTTAGCGTCCGGTTTGGAGAACTTGCAGAGAACCTCCCAGGTGCTCTATGGTAGTCGCCGATAGCCAACTGGTGCGCTAGGACGTCTGAACGTATGGAGAAGGAGAGGGAAGAAACAGGGAACCAAAGTTAACTCACTCAATCACTCTCGAACCACAACAACGTTTACTACCTCTCAGGAGTGAGTTTTGAATCTAAGCCAACTTGCCCATAAATGCCGCTGCCCCCCGCCCACTCTGCAGGGAAGCTTGCGTGCACACTTCCTTGAACAGTATGACCACGTGGGTCTCTGCGCATACCAACTCTCTGATGCTTCTATTCTGAAACACTACTAATGTCTACGTGTCGCGCATGCAGGGCGTCTCATGCTGAGAACCTGGGTCCTACCTTATCTGTGTGAAACACGACATCGCGCGATAACCTTCCACCAATGACTGCTCGCGCGATGACTATCCACCGATGACTGCTCCTGGCGGACGACCGATGTCTCTCCCTGGAAGACGACCGATGTGTCCCTCATCCTGGCGATGACCGTCTGTCTCTCGCCCTGGCGATCCCCGCGTGTCTCTCGCCCTGGCGATGCCCGCGTCTCTCTCACCTGGCGATGCCCGCGTCTCTCTCGCCTGGCGACGCCCGCGTCTCTCTCATACCGGCGATGACTGATGTGCCTCTCATCCCGGCGATGACTTATGACACATTGCCACGCCTTGCTGAAGGTTCTTCATCCCACTATGTTACGTCCAAGGTATCACCTCCACATGGCTTGGTGACGTCGGTAGCTTCACATTTCCAAGAATAGATCAGCACTACTCCTCGTGCGCCCATGCATGCAACACTAAGGACGATTTCTTATGCTCAAGCATAGAGCTTCGCATGCACAGCGTATCTAAGGCTTAACCCACACCTCGATACGCGTGGCTCTTGGAACCCACTATGGTCGATCCAGTATCTTGACCACATACTAAGTGCACTTTCGGCGATCATGTACACCATAGGCGATTGGCGATCATGTGTACTCTAGGCGACAGGCGATTATGTACCAGAGAAGTCGGAGATCGCCTCCGTCTTCAACAACGGCGATCTCGTAGACTTCTAAGCTACACTTTCCTTCCTTTATATTTTAAATAAAAACATACTTAGAATTCACTTAAAATATATCACTTTCATTCCAATAAAATTTTCTAGGTCCTTACATTCTCCCCAACAAGAAAAATTTTTGTCCTCGAAAATTGAATTACAAGGAAAAGAGGTATGGATAGGTTTCTCTCATGGTTTCCTCTAATTCCCAAGTTGAATCACCCGATCTGTCATCCCACACCACTTTCACCGTGTTGATGGTCTTGCCTCTGAGCTGTTTACTCTGACGATCGTCAATCCTGACTGGTTTCGCTTCAAACGACAAGTCATCCCTGATCTGCACATCGTCCACTTCCAACACGTGACTAGGGTCTGCAAGATACTTCCTTAGCTGTGACACGTGAAAGACATTATGCAGATTTGCTAATTGGGGAGGTAGGGCGATTTCATAAGCCACTGGACCGACCCTCCTTAAGATCTAATATGGTCCAACAAACTTAGGAGACAGCTTCCTTGATCTGATAGCTCGTCCTACACCCTTGGTTGGCGTCACTCTCATAAACACATGATCCCCAGCAGCAAACTCCAAAGGTCTTCTCCTCTGATCTGGATAGGATTTCTGCCGGCTTTGAGAGGCTTTCATTCTGCCTTGTATTTGTTTCACCTGCTCGGTCGTCTGCTGAATCAACTCTGGCCCAACCAAGACTGCCTCGCCCTCCTGGTACCAACATAAGGGAGTTTTGCATTTCCTCCCATACAGGGCTTCATATGGTGCCATCCCAATACTGGCGTGGTAACTGTTATTATAAGTAAACTCTACCAGCGGCAACGCCTCATCCCAACTTTCCAATTGATCCAAGACACACGTCCTCAGCAGATCTTCCAAGGACTGGATCATTCTCTCTAACTGTCCATCTGTTTGAGGATGATATGCCGAGCTCATTCTCAACTTAGTTCCCAAGCAATCTTGTAAGGTCTGCCAAAACCGTGAAGTGAACCTGGGATCTCTATCCGAAACAATGCTGGAAGGCACTCCATGCAACCTCACAATTTCTCTGATGTACAGCTGTGCCAACTTGGCCATAGGCATCCTCATATTCACTGGAAGAAAGTGAGCACTCTTCGTCAGCCGTTCTATGATGACCCAGATCGCCTCATGACCCCTTACCGATCTGGGTAAATGGGTAACAAAATCCATGGCGATGCTGTCCCATTTCCATTCAGGGATATCCAATTGCTGCAACAAACCGCCAGGTCTTTGATGCTCTACCTTTGCCTTCTGACACGTCAAGCAGGTAGTAACATACTGGGCGATGTCTCTCTTCATGCCTGACCACCAAAATGACTCCTTCAAGTCATGGTACATCTTGTTCATGCCTGGATGTAGGCTAAGGCGATTCCGGTGACCTTCCTCTAGGATCATCTTCTTCAACTCTTCATTTGCAGGTATGCAAATTCTACCATTAAATCTCAAGATACCATCATCGCCCATCACAAAGTCTTTAGCCTGATCGGTGCCTAGAAATTCTACAATACGCTTCAGGCTAGGATCCTCTAATTGCTTATCCTTTATCATTCCAATGAAATCATTAGTTATAGTTAACTTACTACAACTAATATGATTTACATGAAATTCCACTCCAAAGTTTAAATCTCTAAACTGCTCAATCAATTTCTGCTCTTCAATCATCATGGTTGATACTTGTATTGATTTCCTACTCAAGGCATCTGCCACTACATTGGCCTTCCCTGGATGATATATCAGTTGGAAGTCATAATCTTTTAGGAACTCCATCCATCTTCTTTGTCTCATATTTAACTCCTTCTGATCAAACAGATATTTCAGGCTTTTATGGTCACTGAACACCTGAAACCGAGCTCCATACAAATAATGCCTCCAAATCTTCAAGGCAAACACCACAGCCGCCAACTCCAAGTCATGGGTAGGATAGTTCCTCTCGTGAACTTTGAGTTGCCTTGAAGCATATGCAACCACTCTTTTCTCTTGCATCAACACACATCCCAAACCTTGATGTGAAGCATCACAGTAAACATCAAAAGGATTTCCCACATCCGGGATCACTAACACTGGGGCGCTAGTCAACCTCTTCTTCAGCCCCATGAAACTCTGCTCACACTTTTCAGTCCAAGCAAAAGCTTGATCTTTGCGAGTTAACTGAGTCAAAGGAGCTACTACCTTAGAAAAATCTTCAATGAACCTCCGATAGTAGCCTGCTAAACCCACAAAACTCCTTATCTCAGTAACTGTCTTAGGACGTTCCCACTGAAGCACTGCCTCCACTTTGGCTGGATCCACCGAGATCCCCTGGGCAGATATTACATGTCCTAAGAAGTTGACTTCCTTCAACCAGAACTCACACTTAGAGAACTTGGCATATAATTGCTTCTCCCTCAGAATCTCCAATACTGTCTTCAGATGTTCTTCATGTTCTTCCTCGGTCCTTGAATAAATGAGTATGTCGTCTATGAAGACTACCACAAACTTATCCAAGAAAGGACGAAAAATTCTATTCATGTAATCCATGAACAGAGCTGGAGCGTTTGTTACCCCAAACGGCATCACCACATACTCATAGTGCCCATACCGAGACCTAAATGTTGTCTTTTGAACATCTTCAGCTTTTACCAAAATTTGGTGGTACCCCGACCTCAGATCTATTAGAGTTAAGCAGGGTCTGAAGATCAAGAGGGGAGGGGTGAATTGATCTTTTAAAATTTTTGCAACAGGAACTGACTTCTGTATAACAGAGATTAAAAGAACAGATTGATTTCAAATAAAACAGATTTATTTTTCCAAATCACCTTTGTACAATCAGAACTTAATCAAACAAGATTTTACACAATTAGAAGGAACAGCAGAACACACTTGTTCAGATATTTGCAAGAAGGTTTCAACAAAGAGAAGAACAGTTCTTATTAAACCCAGAATTAACAGATTCAATTTCAAATGAACAGATTTATTTTGGACAGTTATCAATTCAAATTCCAGAAATAAATGGAAGAAAGGAGAGAAGATTGCACACAAGTTTTTATACTGGTTCACTCATCAAGAGCTACATCCAGTTCACCTTACACCAAGGTGGAATTCACTAAACACATACAACAATTACAGCATATACAGCAGTTCTTGAAACCTACAAGAACACTCACATACAAGGCTGAAAAACACCTATTTCAGCACACCTTGCACTCTAAGAAACCCTATCAAGAAGTGACTTACACTTCCACCTTTACAACAAATGAGAAAGGAAAAAAATACACCTGAAAAGAAGATGCAAGAACTCAAACCAGTAGTTCAATCTGCTGCAAAAACTGCACCAGCACCTTCACAAAGCACAAGGTTTTCCTAGAACAAGCACACTTGAAATTCCTTTTGAAAACCTTTCACAAAAGCCTTTGAATTCTTCTTCTCACTCAGAAACTGATTGATGATTGCACTGTCTTTCTTGTGTGAGAGAAGTCTTCTATATTTAAAGAAATCAGTTTCTAACCACTTTTCAAAAAACAGTTTGAAAAACAGTTAAGAATAACAGAACCAAAATAAATCTATTTATTATCCAGGAAACAGATTTATTTTTGTCCAGTATTCAGACTTTTTGAGAAAACTTTAAACAGCATTTTTGAAAACTTTAAACACTCCTTGTGTTTGGTTTAAGCTTGCTTTAGGCAACTAGAACAGAATGACCAATGACTGACCGGTGCCACATTACTTTCCAAATGACCGATGACCGATCGTACCACATTACTTTCTCAAAGACCGATGACTGATCACATTACTTTCCCAAAGACCGATGACCGATCGTACCTCATTACTTCCTCCAATGACCGACGACCGATTGGTTCCTCATTACTTCCTTCAATGACCAACGACCGATTGGTTCCTCATACTTCCCCAATGACCGACGACCGATTGGTTCCTCATTACTTCCCCCAATGACCGATTACAGATCGGTGCCTCATCACTTCCTCACCTCCTAAGCCTAAACCAAAATTCACTTAAATCCTTTTACAAAACTATAAAGTACCGAAGCAATTTTCTTCATCAAACACACTTTAAGCCAAGGTTGGGAAGAAGCTTCCTTCAGCTTCAACAAGATCAATCTTTGAGAACACCGAGGCCCCATGTAATTGATCCATCAAATCATCAATTCTAGGGAGAGGATACTTGTTCTTGATGGTCAACTTGTTCAACTGCTTATAATCTATACACAGCCGAGACCCTCCATCCTTTTTCTTAACTAGAAGCACTGGAGCCCCCCATGGAGATACACTGGGTCTGATGAATTGTTTCTCCAACAACTCTTCCACTTGCTTCTTTAATTCTACCAACTCGGCTGGAGCCATCCTGTAAGGTGCCATTGACACTGGTCCAGCTCCAGGTACCAAATCAATAGAGAATTCCACTTCTCTCTCAGGAGGTAATCCAGGTATTTCTTCTGGAAATACATCCATGAAATCTTTCACCACATGTATCCTGCTTACGTCCTCTTCATTCTTCACTTTCAACCGAGCTAGGATCACGAAGCACCTCGCCCCTTTTTCCAACTCCGACCACCCATGCTGAGCAGATATCACATCTGACGCTTGGAGGTCTGGAAACGCTATTTTCTGACTACCGTAGTCTATGAGAACGTGATTGGAAGATAGCCAATCCATTCCCAGGATAACATCCAGGTCCTGAAGAGGTAGGCAGATCAAGTTTACTTTGAACCTGCGTCCCTCTACTATCACTGGACATTCAGAGTAAACTGTAGAGGTCAACACCTGTCCTGACGCAGGTGTAGAGACCAATAGTTCAAACGGTAACTCCTTCACTAGAAGGCCCAACTCGGCTACACACAGGCTTGACACAAAGGAGTGTGTCGCTCCAGAATCAAACAAGGCTTTTACACCTCTACCAGCTATAAAACAAACACCTTGCACTAGGTTACCTGACTGAGATGCCTCAGCTCCTGACATGGCAAACACTCTCCCTGTTGCCTGAGGTCTGCTGCCTTCGTTCCTCCACTGTTGGGAACCACTGGGTTGAGTCATCCTATTCTGGGTAGGACAACCTCTAGCAACGTGTCCCGTCTTTTGGCATGCAAAACACCTTCTCTCCGAAGCCTTCTTGGGGCACACATTAGGCGTGTGTGGTCCACCACAATGGAAACATTTGGGTTTCCATGGTTGTTGTTGCTGAAACTGGGGTGGTGCTGCTCCTGCCCGATGTGGTGGATGTCTCGCATAAGGCTTGCTTTGTGGGTGCTGCACCTTGGCCTTCCCACTGGAAGAACCCCCTGGGTGTGACCTGATCACCCGAGAATCACCCTTTTCCAGAGTCTCCACCATCTTCGCCTTCTCTACTAAGGCGTGAAATTCCCTGATGCACATAGGGGCTATGGTCCTCTTCAGCCCATGCTTTAGTCCTTCTTCAAACTTCCTACACCTCCAAGCCTCAGAGGTCGCCTGGGTATAGAATCGGGCGAGGTACTCAAACCGAGCAGCATAAGCATTCACTGACATCTCCCCCTGCTCCAATCTGAGGAATTCTGCTTCCTTCGCAAACCTTGCACTATCTGGGAAGTATTTTTCCAGAAATCTCACCCTGAAGCTCTCCCAGTCTAAAACATCAGCTCTGGCTTCCATCATCTGCTGAGCTCCCATCCACCAGAACTCGGCTTCTCCAGATAGCAGATAGGTGGCGAACACCAATTTCTTCTCTTTAGGGCAGGAGGTCGTCCTAAAGATTTTCTCCAACTCCCTGACCCACTGATCTGCTTGATCAGGGGTAGCATTCCCATTGAACTTGGGTGGGTTGTGCCTCATAAACTCGGTCAGTCCCATCTGTTCCTGAGGCTGACCGACGTGGGAAGCTGTTTCAGCCGACCGAGCAGTTTCCCAATGGTGCATTGCAGCTTGATGATTCTGAGCCATTGCTGCATTCTGTTGTTGGATGGCAGTTGCCATCATCTCAATAGCCTTGGCAATCTGGCTCATTTCCGAAGAAGGTTGGGGAGGGGTAGGAGGTCTACGAGCCATCTTTCTTCGTTTCAGATTTTGAAACTATTTGGTTTCTATATTCCCTACAACTATAAGAATGAGATCGATAAGAAATCAATTCATTCAAGAGGTAACATCTAGACCTTACAAAGGTCAGCATCTCAAAGTCATTAAGAATTTGAGTTCATCAACAGAATCATGATGCTCAAAATAGAAAGCATAACACCGAATAGTCATGGGTACAAAACTATCAATCAAATATCACCACACTTAATAATTGGGATAAAACACACTAGAAGTGGATATATGCTCAACATCAAACTTTTAAAATTAAGATTGAGAACATATCGATTCAGTTATGAGTGTGCACCCTCACTACTTTATCAAGATCCTTTCACTCTTAATACTAAAATTTTTCATTTAGAGCCTATATCTACTAAAGCACAAACAAGATTTCAATCAGAAAACATTTGAAAACCTTTCACTATAGCTTTGATTAAGACTCCAATAGCAGAGAAACACAATGAACCCACTCTCCTCAGGTCATCCTAAGGGCGAACTGCTCTGATACCATTAATGTAACGCCCCTCAAAATATTGGTCATTTTTATATGATAAAATAAAGGTGAAACAATAATATCAAAATTTAACATAGATATATACATACTATAATTCATCCATTAATACAAATGTGCTTCAAAATAATATCCCTTTTTGAGGAAGTTTTAATACATCTCCATACAGGAGTTTTCAAAATAAAACAAAAACCACAGCATTCAAAACCGGCAATCTCCTCCTCCAGAAAGTGCTCACTGAGGAGCTCTACTACCTGCAACCTCATCTGCTCCCGTGCAAATATACACGATCATCACAGGTTTAAGAAAAACAACCACGATACAAAACAAAGGGTAAGCTAGGTATTTTTAAAAACTTTAAATATGAAGCTTTAAAATCAACATAATCAGCTTTTAAACATCCACATAAATCCACCACTTTCTCATTCATATCACACAACCATCAAGTGTCTATCACATTTTCAATATTCATCTTTCTCACGTCAGACTTCCACTGACTCATCACACATAGACACTTGACACTACTTCCGGAAGACTCGTGCATTGACTAGACTCAGAGATCTGCACCTGTCATACTACATTGCTGTAAAGTTCCCACAGCTATGCGCATAAACATAATCTCAATCTCAATCTCATCACTCTCCTAGTATGACAGGGTTAATCCATACAACAGGTCAAGTAGTTATCTTTCAAACAACTTACCCATACATATGAACCTCCATCGACTCTCAACGCCTGAATAACTTCATCTATATGATTCCATTATATCAGGAGAGTCAGGATATCTCATCATAGAAATCACCGATCAATGCACATCCTACACGATCTTACACGGTATTTTCTTTCCTGAAAATACTATGCCTTGATCCCACATTCACAACATTCAACACATCATGTAACACTTAAATGAACGATTCCAATCACAGCAACAATCATTCCAAGGTTCAGATTTTCGAATATCACATGCATTTCACATTTCAAACTCAAACAGTTTCAAACGACACTAAAACAGGGGAGTTCGAAATCAACATTAAAACCGGCGATCACGTCGCCCCACACATAAAAACAGAACATCGTGAAAAGAATATGAAAACCGGCGACCACGTCGCCCTCACTTCAGAACCTACTCGCCTAACGTTTTTATAAACGAAAAATGCTAGCTTCCCTTACCTGGATTAGCGTAAACTTCACTAAGAGCTCTAACCCAACGAGATTCAAGGATGCCTTAACCTGCACCATGGAGCCTTAGTCACAAAACTAGCTATACCACTCATTTCTACGTTAACAGAGACGATTCCTGAAGCCAAGAGAGCTGCATGCAACGCCTACGCAGAGGCAACCCTCTCAGGTGCAGGATCGACTCGAAGAACAGAGCGAAACGACTTACTCTGTTTTAGCGTCCGGTTTGGAGAACTTGCAGAGAACCTCCCAGGTGCTCTATGGTAGTCGCCGATAGCCAACTGGTGCGCTAGGACGTCTGAACGTATGGAGAAGGAGAGGGAAGAAACAGGGAACCAAAGTTAACTCACTCAATCACTCTCGAACCACAACAACGTTTACTACCTCTCAGGAGTGAGTTTTGAATCTAAGCCAACTTGCCCATAAATGCCGCTGCCCCCCGCCCACTCTGCAGGGAAGCTTGCGTGCACACTTCCTTGAACAGTATGACCACGTGGGTCTTTGCGCATACCAACTCTCTGATGCTTCTATTCTGAAACACTACTAATGTCTACGTGTCGCGCATGTAGGGCGTCTCATGCTGAGAACCTGGGTCCTACCTTATCTGTGTGAAATACGACATCGCGCGATAACCTTCCACCAATGACTGCTCGCGCGATGACTATCCACCGATGACTGCTCCTAGCGGACGACCGATGTCTCTCCCTGGAAGACGACCGATGTGTCCCTCATCCTGGCGATGACCGTCTGTCTCTCGCCCTGGCGATCCCCGCGTGTCTCTCGCCCTGGCGATGCCGGCGTCTCTCTCACCTGGCGATGCCCGCATCTCTCTCGCCCTGGCGATGCCCGCGTCTCTCTCGCCTGGCGACGCCCGCGTGTCTCTCATACCGGCGATGACTGATGTGCCTCTCATCCCGGCGATGACTTATGACACATCGCCACGCCTTGCTGAAGGTTCTTCATCCCACTATGTTACGTCCAAGGTATCACCTCCACATGGCTTGGTGACGTCGGTAGCTTCACATTTCCAAGAATAGATCAGCACTACTCCTCGTGCGCCCATGCATGCAACACTAAGGACGATTTCTTATGCTCAAGCATAGAGCTTCGCATGCACAGCGTATCTAAAGCTTAACCCACACCTCGATACGCGTGGTTCTTGTAACCCACTATGGTCGATCCAGTATCTTGACCACATACTAAGTGCACTTTCGACGATCATGTACACCATAGGCGATTGGCGATCATGTGTACTCTAGGCGACAGGCGATTATGTACCAGAGAAGTCGGAGATCGCCTCCGTCTTCAACAACGGCGATCTCGTAGACTTCTAAGCTACACTTTCCTTCCTTTATATTTTAAATAAAAACATACTTAGAATTCACTTAAAATATATCACTTTCATTCCAATAAAATTTTCTAGGTCCTTACAATTAATGTAAATAAAGTTCTATATAAAACATTGGCTATCAACAATTTTAATTCTAAAAACATGAGATTCCTCTTTAAAAGTGCCAAAAATAAAGAAGGGTGGGCTGGCGGGCTAAGGCTGATGCCTTTCCCCAGTGAAACCTTTGACTATTATATTAGTGACTCCCCTAAGTGGAGCTTCTCTGGCTTGTCCTTCTCGGTAATTGTGGACACGTTAAGTCGACCTTGACCTATCATCATCATTATCTTGCTGAGAATCTTGTAGTCTCAACATGGTCGCTCCTCTCTTTGTCTAGGTGAATGAGGTATAGAGCGATATTCTAGTCTAACGAACCTTCAAAGGTCTCTTGCTTGGATTAGCTCCTCAATTTTGTCTTTCAACACTAGGAACTCCTCAGTTGTGTGGTCGAAGTTGCAATCATATATGCATTGTTTGCTTGTGCAAGCATTTTATGTGTTGGCACCTTTCGAGGGGTTGGAAGGAGGTTGACACTTAGAGCCTCTCCTGGAATATGGTTCCTATTAGCATTCAACGAGGTGTAATGGGAAAACCTAAGTAATCAATTTTTCCTAGGCTTATTTGATGGTTGAGGTATGCTCAATCTCTTTTTTTCCTTGGGCTTTCGGGTTCAATCTCAATTAGGATCTGACTTCGAAACTCACAAAGTTCTTCTAACTGCTTGAATTTCGTGGTTCTTATTTTCATCTCATCTAGGCTTGCAATTGGTTTCTTGCATAGAATATCTATGAGTGCCCCCAACTCGATGGTGTCACCATGTGATGGAGGGCTACTTCCGAGTTGAGATTTCAAATGTTCAAGGCTACTTTTTCAAACCTCTCCATGAAGAACCTCAATAACTCTCCTTTCTTCTGTCAGATATTGGGCATTGATGTCATGTGGGGTGGTCAACTTGTTGCGAATTGCATTTTAAATTTTGCTACCAAGGTTTCAAAGCAGTCAAAACGATGGAAAATAGGCAAACCAGGTTAATGTTGCTACTTTCAAGGATGCAGGGAAAAGGCTCATTTGGGTCAAATATGCATCAACATGTTCATTGGGGTCAATCGTCCCATCATATCAGTCTATACTTAACCCGGTTCAATTGGGAATGAGTCTAATGCTCATTATTTTGTCAATTAAAGGGTGTTGTCGAGTACTCCCCAATGTTATTGAAGTTCTCGTCGAAGTACGAAGTTGTGATTCTGCCTCCAATGTATGGATTATCATAATTGGAGGTGTTTGAGGTCTTGAGAACATTGATATGTTTTTTGTCATCAATTTTCGGTATAATTCTTCCTGATGTTGGGATGGATAGGTTTTTTCTAGCCTCCTTTTTATTTCCTTATTCTCTTGTCTAAGGACACAAATTTCTTCAACATTCATTTGTTTCATCTTGACCATCTCTTTCTGAAAAGCCAAAAGTGGAACCATGTGTTCAATCTCAATTATTTTTGCATTTGTATTGGTTGTGTGTTCTTGTATATATCATTATATTCTTCAGTTTTGTTCCTTCTCAATCCATAGTGGGTGCCATTTATTCTTGTATGGACTGCGAATGTGTCTTCTACTCTATCTTGTTGATTTAGTAATTCTGCTTATCAATTTCTTCTTATGTCTCAATCTGAATGAGGAGTACCTGTAAAAAATTCTCTAACGTCCAAGTCAGTATTTGATAGTTGGAATATTTAATGTTATAAAAAACTTACCTTTCACCTGGTGACATCAATCTATTTATAGAGATAAATGATAGCATTGTTGAAAATGAATTTAAATTATTACGATTTTTTAAGTTAATTTTTTTTAAAATAAGAATATAGACTAATTAAAGTATTTAATTGATTTTTATTATTGTTTACTTATATATTGTTTCAGTTCCCAATAAATATTTGAAAAAGTTTTTTGAGATGATATGTACCATATATAACCTTGATGGGTGGTCTTAGCCATCTATCACCATACATGTTCAATGTTATGGAGCAAATTATTTCGTTATTATCCGTGATGTAAGTAATCACATACATAAATTACTCTACATAGAATCCATACTTATTTATTTAAGAAAGTAGTTTGCTTTTGAAATAAAGTAAAAAAAAAAAGAGCTTAATTTGGAAGATTCGTCTTGCTAGAGAATCCGATGTGCTCGTCAAGATAATATTTTATGGAATATTTTCTTTATAATTCCATATCGTGATCATGAACCTACTCAAAATTCTTCATACATTTTTAGCAAAATGCCAATGGAGTTACATACTTCAGTGTGATTTTTCCTTGAAAAAAAGGTCATTTTCCATATAATAAAAACCTTGTTATAATCATCCATATCGCAGTTTTGGCAACTATTAATAGAGTTCAATGTTCAAATCTGATTTTGATCTGAAATAACTCACTTTATTCAGTAAAAATAGCAAGGCTTTCTTAAAATTGTAACAAAATCAAGAATAAATCATTCATGCAACGGTGTACATTTTTATAATGTAATCGTGAACTGTTAAAAATGTTTTTTTAAACTTTATATCAACTTACTTTATATTAAATACTTTGCCGTCTCGTAATAGTAAGTATGGTTAACTTTTTTTACAAAAGACTACTAATTAATAAATAGAAGAGAATAATAATTTTATCGAATTAACTTTATTGATAATACTTCATTAAAAATTAAAATGGAACTTGATAAAAGTATCAATAAAATTTAATCAGTATTATACTAAAAATTAAAATTACATTTATTATAACTTACACAAAACTTATTGTAGAATGGAAGAAATATTATTTTATTTAAGGGGAAGTATAGTAACTAAATATATTAAACTTCCTATATTTAATCTTCATTTAAATTTTTTTTTCATTTTTCATTTTTTAATGATAGTTATCTTCTTCTCTTTATTTTCATTTATTAATCATATGAAATATTATCCTTTCACAATTTAGATAGTTATATACTCTTTTTGAAGTGACAAATTTAATAAAAAAATATAATAAAAATAAATTTATAATTAAATAATATGAAAATTAATTAAAATAATAATATTGAAAATTATAATGTGAATGTTGAAAAAAAGTGAATTATAAATATTTCATGATTCTAATCATATTTATCTTTTTCTCTTCATTTTCTCATTTATTACTTCCAACATGTTATTGCCTTCCATAAACCCCAAAAGTGAGGTTTCTTCTCATACTTTCTTTTTTCCAACTCAATCTCTTAAATAGCCTCTTAATGGCCCCACAGTAAGTTGCAGTTAGATGGCGATCTTGTTTCAGAAGAACACAGCATAACCTTGCTTTTAAGGATGGCATAGTTTTACCTGGAAAAGAGTGAAGACCCTTATGTTGTTGTTGTACTGTTTGAAATTTAACACTTTCAATCTTGATGCATACGTAGGATTCTTATGCCTTCTGTTTTCTGTTGTAGATAGACACTGACATGACAAAACACGCTTCTTTCTTCCAAATCAATCCTCTTTGACTAACCACTTAGCCAATATAAATAAATTACCGTATCCTTTGCTTCGCTTCACTCTTTCTCTGCCTCTCACACCTTATTTTGCTTCCTTTTCTTTCCTCCAAATGGAAAAGCTCCCTCATTTACTATCCATTTTCCTGTTCATTGCTTTGCTGTTTCATGGAGGAAAGGCTTTAGCTTTCAAAACCCAAGACGGATCAGAGGAATGGGGATACGTTCCAGTCAGACCCAGTAAGCACTGGTTCACAACTTTGCAATCTTAATTCATTGGGACATAGCAAATGATAACACACTGCAATTTTTATTTTTTTTTTGTGTGTTTTCATGTTGTTGTTTGGAGTGTGTGGAAAAGGAATTTAGAGTGATATTGAAGTAATGTTTGCAATTCTTTTTTGCCTTGTTGTATTGTTATTGTTATCATCACAGAAGCACACATGTTTTGGTGGCTATACAGAAGTCCCTATAGAGTGGAAGATCCCTCTAAGCCATGGCCAATTATTCTCTGGTTGCAAGGAGGACCTGTAAGTGTTACTGAATTGGGTTGTGTGATATGAGCAAAAACATGAATAACCCATGATTTGAGGTTTTCAAACATTGAGCAGGGTGCTTCAGGAGTTGGAATTGGAAATTTTGAGGAGGTTGGGCCTTTGAACACAGACTTGAAGCCACGGAATTCCACATGGTTGCAAAAAGCAGATCTCTTGTTTGTGGTAATAACCTTGAAAAAGAGTTTCTTTGAAACTTTTTTACTTTGTGGCTCTCAATTATGATAACTCAATTGAATGCTTCTGATGTTGTGAACAATATAGGACAATCCAGTTGGAACTGGGTACAGTTTTGTGGAGGACAAAAAACTCTTTGTAAAAACAGATAATGAAGCGGCCACCGACTTGACTACATTGTTGATTGAATTGTTCAATAAGAATGAGAAACTACAAAAGAGCCCTCTGTTCATCGTGGCAGAGTCATATGGTGGCAAATTTGCTGTCTCTCTTGGGTTATCTGCTCTGAAAGCTATAGAAGCTGGGAAATTGAAGCTTATACTTGGAGGTAATCCTCTCTTCAATTATGTGTTCATCTGTCAGATTCTAGATTACCTAGTGGATTTTCTAACCAGAAGTTAAAGACCAATCTCTCAATATACTACAAATTTTTTCATGGAACTACTCTCTTTCAATATATGCTTTTTCATATACACGAGTTTGAGAATCAAATCTCTGATTATATTCACACAAGGAGAAAAAGGTTATCACCAACTTTACAGCACAACATGTTGGTGGGGTTATCTTCAATTTATGGTGATTGAAAACAGTTTTGACTTACTAATGGGATTAAGCGTGAATTTCTCTTTTGTTATTTAGGAAATGAATCAAATGAAATGATGAATTGTTTATAAAGAATTTTCTAGCAGAATTCCAAGACATTCATGATTTGGTGTAACTATTTTCCTTTTGTTTAGGTGTGGCATTAGGAGACAGTTGGATCTCCCCTGAAGATTTTGTGGTACTGAATTAATAGAATTTCTCTGTCCACCAGCTTTTGTTGACCTTTCAAAATTTTCAATATTGAATTCGATATTGCAATTTCAGTTCTCATGGGGTCCTCTCCTTAAAGACCTCTCACGACTTGACGATAATGGACTGCAAAAGTCAAACAGGTAAAATCTGTTTTCCATCTTCTCAAGTACAAACAAATATGGGGAAAACAAACTAAAGTAACATTCTATGCAATGTTCATTTTCTGTGTTATCTAACAAACCCATTTTAGAGATCAGTGTAGCTGAGAGGATCAAGCAGCAACTTGAGGATGGTAAATTTGTTGAAGCCACCGACTCATGGAATGAACTTGAGTCTGTGATTTCCATCAGCAGCAACAATGTGGTACCATGATGTCTCCATTCAACATTGTGCTTTAATCTTTACTTACCACTACTCCTAAGAAGTTCTATAACTTTTTGTTCACTTCAGGACTTCTACAATTTTTTGGAGGATGCAGGAAGTGATGATGTTGCAACATTGGAGTTAGGGCTATATAAGAAAATATCCACGAAGAGGTACTCCAGGTATCTCACTTCCTTGAGGTCAAGGTCAAAATCTCCTGGTGGTGATGATGATCTTGACAAGTTACTAAACGGTGTCATTAAGAAAAAGTTAAAGATCATCCCAGAGAATGTCACGTAAGTCTTTAATTCGTTGACAACTCAAAAGGGTACTCCAAATTTTCACTGCAAACCAATCAAATCATCACATATTTAGCTTCTGTGGTGACAGATGGGGAGGGCAATCCGATGATGTTTTCGAATACCTTGAAGGTGATTTTATGAAACCAAGAATCGACGAGGTAAGAAGAAAATATAAGCATTAAAACAAGCTGAGAACTATGGTTTTAAACCTTCAATATAAATAGAAGTTATCATGTTCACAATGTTACCTTAAAATAGTCCATTTGAGCGTAAAATCAACGTTTCTAGTAAGCTTAATTTGTTGTGTTCTTCCCTCCTATGGTTTTCTTCAATTGGGTAACTTTTTTCTTTTCCATTTTTGAATATTTAATGTTCTTTGATTCAAAATCTGCAGGTTGATGAACTGCTGGCCAAAGGGGTCAACGTGACAGTCTACAATGGACAAGTAATGTCCCTTTCCACAAAGTTTCATTGTTAGTTTTGATGATAATTATTAAGAATCGATGTTATATATAACACAGGACACCTTAATTATTTATTTTAACATGTGGATTTATTCCAAATTAATCAGATTTTTATCCTTGAAGTTTATCCAAATCATATGGTATTTTTTTATGTTTTGATATAAGTAACATCATATTCTGTCTCATTACTACAGATTGATCTGATTTGTTCAACCAAAGGGACTGATGCATGGGTCCATAAACTCAAGTACATGCATCTCTTTCTCTCCTATGTTATCCTTCAAGTTTTTTGAGATTCAAAACAAACATCAAAGTTTTTTAATGTCTTTAATAATTCTTTTTATGGTAGGTGGGAAGGGCTGAAAAATTTCTTGGCCAAAGATAGAACACCTCTCTACTGTGGAAGTGACAAATCAACGACCAAAGGTTTTGTTAGATCATATAAAAATCTACACTTCTATTGGATCCTCAAAGCTGGCCATTTTGTAAGTCAACCACAATCATCTTCTCCACACACTTTTTCATAAATATTTCTGAAAAAATTAAAAATAAGTTTTGCAGAAAATTTTAATTAATTGTACATTTACTAATTTACTTGAAGGATGTGTTTTTTCTAAAAAAGTTCCTTTGCTTTCATTGAGAATCATCTTAGGATCACATTTTTTTAAGAATTCATTCATCTTTAGCTGTCAACACATTAAATATACTTGCAAAGATTCCTTATTCTTCTTTCTTTCTTTATCTATTAATAAATTATAAGAGTTTTCACGTGTGTGATGTCAGCGAATTGAGGTATTCGTATTCTCTTCCTTATGCTTTTGCCTTACTTTTCTTAAAAGCACGACCTTACTGAAATAACAATCAATTTTGCCAAAATTAATATTTTTTTTTTTACTTCATCTGTTTTTATTATCAAAAAAATTAACAATCCGTGCTTTAAAAGTTTCCTTCAATACAATTTTGTTTGATGTTTTGGTAAAAAAAATTGTCCTATTAATTGTCAGTTTACATTGTGGATGAAGCATTAAAGTTTCCTGTTCCTATTACTGGAATAGACCTTAAGCATTTATTATTGAGTGAGAAAATAGAAAAGAAAATACTCTCACATGTACTTGATATAAATTCCTTTTAACTTCTTTAATTAAATTGATTTTGTTGAAATTTTAATCAAAAAAATGTCTTTAACAAAATATTTATAATTTTTTATTTTTCATTTATACATCACAATATATATATATATATATATATATATATGTATGTATAAATTAAAGATAAGTTGAAAAGTAAGATTATAAATGATAAAAGAGTAAATAATATTCTCGATAAAATATCGAAGTGATTATTTACTGAAATTTTTTAATACAAATTAGTAATCGTTTATATAATATATTTTATACTTTATTTATTTATCATTGCCTTTTTAATAAAGAAGTATTTTTTATGTATCATTTTTAAAATATCAAGATAATTTTTTTTCTATTTTTTTTTCATTTTTATTATGTTTTGAAAATTGTTTGAACATTAAATAAAAAAATTAAGAGTTATAACTTATAATGGATAACTTATTTTAAATTAAGTTAAAAATAAAAAGTAAATACTTTCCTAAGTTTTTAAGAAGAACTTTAACAACTCTTATATAGAAACAAAAACAAAGAAGTTTGTTCCTCGATTTTCATAATATTTAATAAGTAAGGACAACCAAGAAAAATATATACAATTTCAAAATTGTCTCATCGTTTTAAGTGATATGATTCACATTTCAGTAAACAACTAAAAAATTAGTTCTTTCTTTACAGTTGTTATGTTGTAATGTGATGTAGAAATTGAAGCAGAGACATTTATGATAGCCAAGGATGAGATTAAATGGGATAGTGACTATTTTATTACAGTTTTTGTGTAAAACATTAGTTACAGTTATGAGATCCAATGACAGTGTCTCTTCTGAAAAATTCAGATATGTGTGTATGCTTCACTTATTTTGTCCCATAAAGAGTACACTGCATTTTAATTTGTTTGCCTATTGCTTCAGGTTCCCATTAATCAACCTTGTGTGGCACTAGACATGGTGGGTGCAATTACACAGTCACCAGCCACTTGACATTTGCACAGAGAACAAATAATAAGATCACTGTTTGGAAGAGGGAGCAAGGTACAAGAGAAACCCAACAACCAAACAAAGGAACTAGAACAGGATCAAGCATTGGGTTGCAATAAAAAGACTCATTACACTTGTGCTATTGATTCTTAATTTGCTTTACCATCTCATTCTTTTCCAATGTCTTTTACCTTGCTTCATATTTATAAGATCTAATTACATAATTAATTTAATTGATACTGATCATTTTTTAATAATTTATGCTTCCTATTATTCCCTTTTTAAAAATGTTTACCAATAAAATATTTCAATATAAAAGTAATTAATTGATTGGATCTTCTAAAACAAGAAAACGTTAATTTTAATCCGAGTCTTACTAATAAGAATGAAGGGAATACTTTTTTTTTGAATGTGTAAATGGAAAATAATTAATTTTGCAATCTGACAGAAAAGAAAAGGAAACAAAATGAGGCTTAAAAAACATGAAAAAAAATTAATTATTTTAAATAAAAAATTATTTTTATGCATGAAGATCGCTTAGAGAAAAGAAGACAAGAACCTTTAAATATTTTTGTTTTTAAGTGAAAAAATTCTGTTGATATTAATATACTCTACTCAATTTCCAATTTAGTAGAGAAAACATATTCTTGAAGATATTTGAAAAATGCATCATCTGATACTAGCGAAATATAGGCGTGTCATGTCTGTGCTTTTTATTTTAATTTCTTATAATTATTTTATAAGTAAATAGTATTTTTATTTATGTAATTGGATTCATTATATAAAAATAAGATAATTAAATATATTATATATTATATATTATATTTTTATAAAGTTGTGATAAAAAATTATTATTAAGATTTATAATTTAGTTATATTAAAATATGAGTTTTTTTTTTTTTTCACATGGAAGTCTCTTTCCATTATTTGGTATTTCTTTTTTTTTCTCTCTTTTAATAGTTACTTTTTTTTTGTTTGATCTAGATGAAACTCTCCACCCGCCATTTGTCAATTCCTTTTAAGTTGTTTTTTTATTCACTTTTAACATTAATACCTTTTCTTGATTTTGTATTATAACTTTGTGTATATCAAATTGAAGAATCTCAATTAGATATTATTTGTAACATCCCTAATTTTTACCTATATGTAATAACTAAAATCTGTTTGAAATATCAAAATTAATATATAAATATAATATAAATATATCTACAATTCTTTCATATAATGATTCAAAACATATCTTTCTTCATAAGACCTTAAATACTTACATAAAAGTAAAACAAATATTAAAAAAAAATATAAAATATTTTCATCATCCAGCTTCTCACTAAGGAGCTCTATCACCTGTGACACCATCTGCTCCTATATAAAATACACGATCATCACAGATCAAAGAAAAACAACCACAAAACAAAACAAAGGGTAAACTAGGTATTTTTAAAACTTACAACATAAATATAACTTTAAACATCCACATAAATCCATCCTTTCTCATGCATTTCACATAACCATCAAGTGTTTATCAACAATTTCACAACTCATCTTTCTCATATCAGACTTCTACTGACTCACAACACATAGACACTTGACTCTACTTCCGGAAGACTCGTGTATTGAAATTAGCATCCAGAGACCTGTACCTGTCATACTACTCACTGTGAATACACACAGTCATGCGCATAAACATCTCAATATCTCATAATCTAGTATGACAAGGTAAATTCATATGACCTAAAAGACCAGATTCTATTTTAAACTCCAGACAAAATCATATGAACCTCCATCGACTCTCACCAACTGAATAACTTCATCTATGTGATTTCATTATATCAGTAGAGTCAGGATCGTCTCATTCAAATGACACTCACAAATCAATACACCCCTAATAACAATCTCAACACGGTATTTCCTTTCCTGAAAATACTATGTCTTGATCACATTATTACACCATTTCATATCTCATGTAACACATCAATGCACCATTCAATCAAATCATATTTTAGACTTTTCTAAACAATTCAAATATATCTCTAAAATTCACTGAAACATATAAATAAGTTCCTTTGATCATATTTTTAAATAAGATTTATAATTTTCACTTAAAAACAATATGCAATAATAAACTAAGCTTTCAAAAGCAATTTTTATTTTTTAAGTCTAGCTTAAGCTAGAATTTACTAGCTTGAGCTAGAATCAACCAGAGAGCACCTAGAATTTTAGCTTGAGCTAGAATTTATTAGCTTGAGCTAAAATCATCTAGAGAGCATCCAGAATTTTAGCTTGAGCTAGAATTTGCTAGCTTGAGCTAAAATCATCCAGAGAGCACCCATAATTTTTATTTTTATTCTAGCTTGAGCGAGATATGCAGAAAAATTATGCATAACTTATTATACCTATTAGATTCTAAATCAACATCTCATTCAATTCATAAATTTATAAATATACACATTACATTGATAGTTCCTGCTCAGCATGATACAATCACTCTCATTAAATCATTGAGTTGTTATGTCCATCTATACATATATGATTTCTAAATCCAAAACCATTTAAAATCAAAAAATCAATTCTCAATCACAACACTTTCAATTTCAATCAAACAATCAATTCTTAAAACAAGAAATCCTGCAATAGAATTTGAAATTAGTGACCACGTCATCCCCCCCACATCCAAATCTTCTAACCTAGAGTTCTATTGACAATTTAAACCAGCTTCACTTACCTGAACTTGAGCAGATACTCACTAAGAGCTCCAACCCACCAAAAGCTTAAGGATAACCTAACTTGCACCACAGAGTCCTGATCACAAATCTAACTATATCACTAGAATCCTGAGCTAATAGAGACTAATTCTAAAACTAAAAGAGGCACATGCATGAACTTAGATTGATACATACTTACAAGTTCAAAATTTGACTCAGAGAAGAGTAAAAATTGAACTTATTCTATTAGAGATTCTGATCGAACAATGTTGTAGATCTCACTAACAAGAATCTAATGGTTGACTCCGATCGTCAAACTAATGAGTGAGAAGGTTAGGATTTTAGAGAGAAGACAAAAAAAAGGAAAAGGAGTTTTTTAGAGAGATGGTGACTCTTTTAAAATAAAACCTGAATAACTAAATTTCTATTTATATAGTCTTTTCACTTTAATAATAAAATATTCAGATATCATTTTAATTGTAACATTTCTACTCTAAAACTATTTTTCTCAGTCCTTACATTATTATAAATTATAGGTTATAGATATATTATACTGAAGTTACGTTGCTAATAAAAATTTAATTATTAAAAATTTATAGTTTAATTATATCTTAATTACGAGGAATTACTGTTTTCTAGTGTGGAACTCTCTTTCCAATATTAGGTAGTTTTTCCCCTTTTAGTAGTTACTTTTTTGTAAAATCTAGATGTAACTCTCTTTCCACCAATTGTTAATTTGTTTTGATTTTTTCTCTTCACCATATTTTAATTTGTTTTTTATTTTTTACATTGACATCCTTCCTTCTAAATGTATATTATATTTTTTAAGTATTATTAAAAATAAAAGAAGAAAAAAAATTGTCTTCATCATAGATAAATACTGAACGGATATTTGTTTTGTTATTTACATAGGAAGGTGATGAGAAAAGCGAAGAAAGTGAAAGATGGTTTCATTATTGGAGTTTTGAAGGTTGGGCTTTAGATAGAGCAAAGCTGAAAGGAACTAGACAAACCTATGGTATCTAACATCTCACGAATTCCAAAAACAAGAGCAAAGGTTTTTCTGTCAGCGAGTGGTGAGGACCACTACTATGATTGAGGCCAATTTACACTACCTACCTTTTATTTTATCATCTCTTTCTTGTAAGAAGTGTCTCACCATTTGCCTCTACCAACTCATATAGCTGTCTTTCCAAAAAATTGTAATAAAAGCATAGATAATATTCCAATTTTTTGGAGCTTAATCCAAAGTCTTATGGATAATCCAATTCATCGTTTTTTTATTTGGAATCAATCACATTGTAAAAATATGCATCATCCTTTCAAGTCAAGCTAGGTCATTCAGTAAAATGTCAAATACTACTGAAGGTTGTTTAAATGTTTTAAGTACGGAGTGATCTTGAGGCCATAATTAGCTATTTCACCAATCTCGTTGCATTCCTTTTGTATTGGTGATTTAGTAACTTTTTTTGTTATTTCATAATATCAACAAGTAGTTAAGTATTTTTTTTTTAAAGTCCACCCTTAAAAACTAATATTTATTTAAGTTAATTTATATAAGGAATAAGGGATATAAATAGAATTAAATTAATATTTTTATAAAACTTAGTATATTTCTTCATTGTGAACCATTTAATGATGTTGATACTGTGCAAAAAACAAAGCATGCAAGTAAAGTGACAATATTTAGTTTCTAAATTGATTTTGTGAAATTGAGTAGATGTAAATCGGGATTAGAATTTATCTTAACAATTATGATTTGAGCACTTGTTTGTACATCGAATTTAGACTTTTGTGCAACTTCCTTTGTCTTTATCTATTACTGCTTTATACTTGATAATATTATTTCAGAGCAGTATTGTGTAAGTTTATGCCCTTTACGCGGTCAAGGAAGTTGAAGTTAGCAGCACAAGAAGCTCAATTAGCAATTATAGTGAAAATGACAAGAGCACCATGGAATTAGAGGTTGTCTCCTCTGGGAGTGGGGTGCGAGTACAATTTCATTATTTATTTATTTATTTTTGCATGCATAATTTGAATCAGCAGCATTGTTTCGCGTTCACAAGTGTGGCAGCAATCACGCTATCACCTAGCGTCGAAACTGGAGTCAACAAACAAGCTAGAACAGGATGACGCAGTGGAAAGCAGAGACAACTAGTGTTTCCTGTTTAAAAAATAAGACTACTTAATATTTTTATATTAATTTATTTTTTGAAAAAACAATTTAGTTACTTGATGTTACTTTTTGAGGAGTGTATCATCGTGTTGGAAAATAAAACAATAGCAAAAATGAGTTCAAAGTGGTATTTTTTTTGTTAACGTTAGTCCTTTGTTTGCCGTTGATTAGTCATTATTCTTTTACATGGCACAATCATATATAATTTTCTAAACTCAAACGTACATTTGTCTTTAGATTTTCTTCCTAAATAAGAAACACAAAATTACTTCTGATCGGATTTGTCTTGAAATAATAAGATCTTTCACAAAACATAATATTTTCTATGATAGACAGGTGGAAAGGAGGTGTTTAACGCAAAGCTTTACTTTTATGATCCTATATGAAACTAAAATTAATACAAGAATTGTGAAAAGTGTAATTATTAAAAAAAAAAAGTTAGAAATCAACGATTTGTGTATAACACTTGATTTGCTATTCAAGATATACCATCCTACCTGATGAAAAAAACCCATCGTTATTGATTTACCTTCTTTTATAATGTAGCGTGTATTTAAATCGATCTACTAGAAAATAATTACTTTTTTCAGTTTTATGATATTTATTTTAAAATAAATTAAATTTTCTGAAATAAACATACATAAGGAGTCTATGTGTTGATTTGAATATAATGAGATTTAGAGATATCCTACTCAATTGTATAGTTATTTTTACTCTACAGCTTAATTATTTGTTTTATCTCTATTTATATCATTTTTACGTTTTGGTTTGTATATATAAAAATTTAACGGTTTTAGTTCTCACACGTGCACTTTTGAATTCATTTTAATCCTGGAAGTCAAGTGTCTTATGCCAACACAATTTTTTGAACAATTGTTATATTGTCAAATTATAAGAAAATCTTGGAGTGTTATGGCGAGAGCGGGAGAAGAGCGAGAGGAGGAGATCTAAGCTTGGCTGCAGGTGACACTGAAGCTAAGGCAGAAGGGACTTTGAAGTGTTATGGTGAGAGTGGGAGGAGAGAGGTCAGATATAGGTGATTGTACTGAAGTTAAGACATAAGGGACATGAATGGTTATACGGGAAGATTTAGAAGGGACACAACCATGTTTTTCTTCTCCAAAAATACCAGAGATACGTGAAAATATGTCTGTAGAAGATTTTCCAGAGGTGAGAAAGAGTCTAAAGTATATTATTAATTGCAAAGAAATTAGATAAATGGAAAAACAGGCTCAGTTTTGAGATTCATCAGGGTAACGAAAGGAAGTTAAAGAAGGAACTACATACTGTCATGTTTGACGATGAAAGGATAAATATCAACATCCCTAAGTTTAGAAAAGATAAGAAAAAACACAATAGTGGCTTAATGTTAGCAAATAACATCTCTAAGCTGTTTGGGGCAGGAAAGGCAAAGGACAAGTTGAACAAAAGAAAAACGAAGCAAGAGCCACAAGGAGTAGGTCCAGACTTGGACGAAGAGTAGTAGTGTTGAGGAGGAAAGGTGAAGGGGCGAGATATGAGAGTTCATGTGGAACCCAATGGTGATCTCATCAATAGATGGGTGAGAAGGTTGAATACTTAACCCTATACAAAAGTTTATAGGTGTGGCCAATCAAAGAAAAGGATGTAAAATGTAAAATTTAAGGACAAGGGCATGACACATTGGAACTTAATCACTTGTTTATTAGTGTTGAGACGTGAACTTCCAAGATGGTATCTTGAAATAGACTTGTATGGTTTACATGTAATGGTATACCTCTAGGGTTATGGAACAAGGAGTGTGGTTAATGTATTTGAAAGATTTGTCATGTAGCACATTGCGACACTGAAAACTTTAAGAGGGTGGATATGAGCAAGTGAGTTATGCATAGATAGGTTGCCAATGTTATTAGCGAAATTTTGAGAATTTGGGTGACGATGAGAGTGTAACAAGGGGGAGTTTTGGAAGAGTGTTCATACTTGGATGGAGTAGAATATAGATGTAGATGAATTTTCCGAGGAGGCAAAAGATGAAGGTTTTGACGGAACATTTGATAGATGGTCAAAAAGCTGGAGCGAAGGATGATTCATTAGACTATCCAATGGTTAGTAGCCAGTCAATGGGTTCAAGTAGACTGTGAGTTGAGCTAAGTTAGTCATGGATTGAGTAAGATTATGAGGTGATCTAATAAGCCAACGATAGGAGAAAGGCAGGGAAAGGAAACATTAGGGAAGGAGAGGAAAACAAGGCTAACGTTCTATAAAGGCATATGGGAGTATGAAAGAATAAGTCTCCAAGAAAGTAACCTAGGAATCCCAATGTAAAGAGGAGTTTGTCAATGAGTCAATGTCTATGCATGATCCAAAAGCTATTGAGATCAGGAAGAGTAGTGGTCAATGCCTATGCATAATCCAAAAGCTTTTGAGATCAGGAAGAGTAGTGGCGAGCCAAGTTAAGGGAGGGGGGCAATCAAACCACGGGGTTTTGTTCTGTGGGGGAAAGTTCCAATTAGGGGGTAACCAAGAGAGCTCTTTGAAATAAGTACAATATTCTATCTGACGCTTCTCTTAGCATATCCAAGATAGGAAGTGCATCTTCTAGGGATGAGAGGAGAAGAAGGAGGAAATTACTTAGATTGTAGTCCTATGATTTTACTAACTTCTTGATTGATAGTTGCCTTAGGAATTGCAATGAAGTTTTTTTGGTGAAAGAATGAAAGGGAGCAAGTATAGCAGTTGTGGCCTGTTACTAATGACTTGGACATCTCGCATGTGGGGAAATGGTATCTAGGGATTAAAGAAATTTGGAGACAATGAGTGCAAAGATTTGTATGTGTGAATATTTATGCATCTAACAAAAGTCAAATAAGGAAAAGAATTAGCGAAGAACGTATCAAAAGGAGAAATCGGTCAAGCAGAAAGTTGCTATGTGTTACTAGTGACTAACAGTATTAGTGGGCAACATGAAAGGCATGGCGTTCAAAGGAAGGACCCTCAAAATGTAAACTACAAGATGTTTAACGAGTTTATTGAGGATATGGAGTTAATAGATCTTTTGTTAGTAGGCAGAAAATTCACGTGGTTTAAACCAAATGAAAGATTGAGAGGCAAGATTGATAGAAACTAGTTCACAAAGAAAGTGTACAGAAGTGCTATGCGGTTAAAAGGATTTAAAAATCTGGAGGTGCTTTAAAAATTGACTCCGAAAAAAGGATAAGCTAGCTAAAAGGAACTAGATGCAGGAAATATCATTTGTCCTGTGTACTTAGGGAACGAGGAGACTTAGTCTCTCATATACTTTGTTTACTTGTCATATAATAGATAAAGTGTCATGCTTGGATAGAGAAGTTATCGTGCTTACCATCTGACATATATACTCCTCATCTTTGGAAGCATGGACTTGGTATGGA
This sequence comes from Phaseolus lunatus, assembly GCA_013389735.1. Classification (NCBI taxonomy): domain Eukaryota; kingdom Viridiplantae; phylum Streptophyta; class Magnoliopsida; order Fabales; family Fabaceae; genus Phaseolus; species Phaseolus lunatus. Next base: position 7,820,680 of record CM023867.1, read on the forward strand.
TTTAGGAGATGAGAGACGGAATGTGGTGAGTGCAGTGGTACGGTGTATGTGGAAGAAGAGGAACGGAATAAATTTTAGAGGATGAATTGATCAATGATATTTTGTTCTACGCTTGGCCTTGATGCGAATTAAGATAAAGTCATTCAAAGTTCCTTTTCTGATGTGGAGTCTCAATTCTGGCCTATGCTGTTTTAATCGGTGATTGGAGGATAGCTTTGGAAGGTAAGAACTATTAGGTGGAGTCAGAATTGCAAGTGGGTAGACAAGGGTGCTGTAACAGCATAGCATTGAGGTGGTGAAGGTCTAAGGCAATAGCTCAGTTGGAATAGACCTCTCCACAGGATATTTTCTGGCATGAGAGCCACGTGTGGAACATAGGAGTTGAAAGAAATACATAGAATGTATTTCTGAGATGTGTTTACAAATGTAATTACAGTCTAAATTTATAAACTAATTACAACTTAATTAAGGAAATAAATAATAGGTAATTAAAGCTATACAAATGAAATCAAATCACTAAAAGATATAAAATTTGTCCTAATAAATAGTGAATGGAATTTGCACTTAATTACGAAATAATTATCTCCTAATTATGCAACAATAGGCTTTAGTGTTTCCTATGTTTAATATTTAGTCAGCTGAAATTTGGAGAGGACAGCTAGTGAGCTTGCTGGTTGTTGTGCAGCAGTGTGATACGGTGTTTAAGGGAGGATAAGTAGGTGATCCAAGGTCGTTATGTTGCCTTATCTGATTATTCTGCTGATACAACAATTTTGCGTTATGATGTGTTAAAAAAAATTGCTTAGATGTGGTAGTATGGATAAACTATTCCGCTGATAGAGTGGTTTGCATAGGTGAACTGGTCAATTAGTTCTTATCCATACCTCAGGTTGGAAGCTAGGATGTCGTTGGCAGGGTTAGTGAGTTGTGCAAGGAAGGAGTAAGAGTGTCTGACAAATGGAAGTTTGTCGCATCTGCTAGTTAATTGGCAAGCTGCAGACAAGTTTGGCATTTGACAGTATCTGTTGTGCAGTGGATGATCTGTTTTCAGGTTGGGATACCTGCAGGAAAGTGGTGTGACCAACTGTTTGTAGCTTGCGGGTGTCTGATCCTAGTATATGGAGTGCAGTGCAGACTATGCTCTCAAGAGGGTGGATACAAGAAAAAATGAAGTAGGTCTTCATAAGGGATTGGATGGGTTTTCTGGTGCAGGATTTAACAATGCTTTCAAGTAAAATTGGCAGGGTAATGGAATGAAAGGAGGGCTATGGTAAAATGAACAATCAAGTCATATGAGCAAGGACTCTCTGGAGTATTGGTATCCAAGGAGTTGCAGAAGAGAACGAAGGAAACGAGTTTGTCCAGGTAAAGTGTTGGTTTTTTTAGCCGAATTTATGGTGGTAGAATGAGAGAATCAAAGGAATGGATATATATGATTTGTTCCTTTCTCATGTTTCTCATGTATGTATTTTAGTTGCTCTTTAGGCGCTATGCTTCAATCTTTAGTTGTTTATGGTATGTCTTATACCACACCCCCTTCCTAATATAATATATCCTGATTTGCTGATTAAAAAAAATAGTCACAAATTGGTTACTAAAGAGACCAATTTTGGCAGTAGTTTTGTAACAACTTTACTTAGCAGAACCAATACAGAAATAAATATGCACGTAAAATGGAAAAAATTATCTTCCCTAACTTTCTCTCTATCTAGCCAGTCTCGTTATTTTCTCTACCCATCCTCGTGCGTCCTGTCCATCGCCATTCTTGTGAATCTAACATTCACATCCTAACTTGAAATAGTTCATCACAGGCAAAGACCGGATATAATAATATGGGAGAAACCAACAATTAAATGGATATTACTTCATTTTCTGGTAACTAAAGTTTATACTACTGACCCAAAAAACATAATGAGAACCAAAATATAAAAATGACCAAGAATGGATTCTCCAGTGTTTCAACATTAGTACATCACTCTTCAATCTTCATAGGAATTAATCATGTTAAAATTTATGAATAATTAGAAAGAAAATGATAGGTACAAAATTTTTGTATGACAATTCACTCAGATCACGTTCAACTAAAATAGGAATTTGTGCAAATTGTGCGCTCTGATCTGATAGAAGAGGATGAGAATAATCTAGAGGGTGGCGATCAGTTACCCCAGTTACAAGAAAAAAAAAAATATATATATATATATATATATTAAAGTAAAATTATAGTACAATTACAGCTTATTTTCAGAGGACTATCTACAAGACACGAAAGCACAGATTTGGAAAATACTCCACAATTAATAGGGGATCAAATGCCAAGCAATATACAATACCTTCATACGGAGCTCTGCCAAAAATGAAAGAAAAAGGGGAAATGGAGCAGAAGATTCTATATGCCTGACTTGCACAATAAAAGACAGCTACTCATTCAATCTTTTCAAGTATATCCAACCTGGTTTTCCTCTTCCAGCCTTTCATAGTGGCAACAAGGTTGATCAGTCCAATAATCTGGCTTTTACTGTATTCCTGCAAGAGTTGGAATGCTTAGTTAAAACCTCAGGGAATCAGATGTGTAACAATGTTGTGGAAGGAGATATCCTTACTGGGTGTGCTCGAGCCCAGTGCACATATTCTGTCTCAGGAAGGTAGTAAGCCTGGTTTAAAAATCCAAGACGTGTATCAGTAATATATGCATATTGCAATACAATGGAAGTTTCGAACGTGTGAGATCCCAACTTATTTGTACAACAGTTAGGCAACAAGACCCAACTAATTCTGCAATGTGGAAAAATTATATATATGCAAACAAAATAGTGGGAATGTTTCCATTTCCTTCGTTGTTACCTTGATGAAAGTTTCAACCATTTGAAGCTTGGGCTTCACATTCAGCGACACAAAATGCTGCAATCCATTAATCAAAACCTGGAATGTTGAAAGACACAAATTCAAACCCAGCATATAAAAACTAAAACAGAATGAATTACAGGGTAAGAAGGTTGATCAATTTATTGATCATTGTCTACAACTCTACGTTACAAAAGAATTATAACAAATTTGACACATTAAGATTCAATTGCAAGCAAGGTCTGAAAATAAAATTCCTTTGAAACCAGAACGGGGTAAAATTAATTTAAACAGTGGAAAAATTGGTCATTACATAATTTCATAGTTTATTAAGATTAAATTATTAAATTATGTTTGCACAACTATTTAATATAATAATATACTACATTAAATCAAAATCCAAACAAACATAGAACGCACTTAAAATTGATCGTATATTTAAGGAATAACCTGAAGATCTAATGACATAAGAGCTCGTCCTTCATCGCTGCATCTCTTCACCCTTGAAAGTCCTTCAACGAGAGTTTCTGCCACAATTTCAAGCCCATAATCCAATAATAGGCCTTGAATCTACGCATACAGATGCAAATTTTGTGGATCAAAACTAATGTTTAAACACAAGGAATTACTTTTCTAAGTTTTATTCTTTTCAAAAATATAAAAGTCGACATTTCAAATAAAAGTCTGTTATTCATTTAATAATTTGATTTGTATGCACTTGATAACTGTCTCTCAATATAATGACTAACAACAATACCTCTTTACGAATTCCTCCATGAGCAAGTCTTGTTTTATAATGCTTAAACTCCCCCAGCAACAAATCAACGTATCTATCAATACAATCTACAAGTCAGAAGCGCCAAATGATGTAGCATATTTCCAAGAATAAAATTCGGATAAAAATAGAAACATTTACATTTACAGCCTAAAATTATGTCTGCAGCTAAATAACTCTTGCAACAACAGCCTAGCCTTTTCCTAATAAGTGGAAGGAACCATCTACACAGATAAGATTGTTGGAGATTCTACATTGACTAGTAATATGCCTAAATTAAAGTACATAAGCATATCATAACCCTCACCTCATAAATTGGTTTTGTGGAAATGAGTTAGACCCTAACCCAAATTCTAAAAGAAATGATGCCTAATGTTCCATTTTAATCATGTCTATAAACAATTCATTGAACTCTTAATTTTAATGGTTTTACCATTGTAATTTCTTTCTACCCTCAACGATGGGTCTACCCTCAACGATAGGTCTACCCTCCATTCGGTTTATTCTCCTTATTAGGGCTTTATAGGTTTCTCCACACAAGCACAAACAATGTCAACATCCTACCATTTTTTTACAAATTAGGTGCTACCTCAACTTTTCTCAAATGCATTCATCACTAATTGTAACATTTCTAGCTCACCATCTCATTCAAGATAGCATTCTCTCCATCACATTGATATTATTCTCTTTTCGGCATTTTGTCTCCCAACACTTAGTTTGATATAACATTGCAAGTTTTATAGCTATATAGTAAATTTTCTCCTTAAGCTTGATTATTACCTTTTTGTCACTGACGGAATTGGGAATGGGAAAGAAGACAGATTTTATTGAATAGGGTGAAAAGAACATGGAATAAGAGAAAATTCTCACCTTCAAGGTTTTGTCCTTCACAAAGAGCTAACACTCAATTTACAAATGACAACACATCTGAATCTATCCTTACATCCTTCTTCCCCTATTTTTATCTGTTAGCCCCTCTGATTAACTAACTATTATTCTAAATTTCCATTCTCCTTATATCTTAACAGTAACACTCGAGGCACTCGTCCACTTACCCACTCCACTTAACTCCTTTGATTTTTTGCATCACTCTCAATTCCTCCATCTTGTATGATGGACCCAAGAAAGATGCTTAAGCTTGTGACATGTGAAGGTAAGATCTCCAAGTTTAACCTACTAAAAGTCACGAGCTTCCAAAGCTTGTCTCCTTCTTACCTGTAACTTATAATTTATTTCCTCTCAATACTCTCCAACTAGGAACTATATCTTCTGCAAAAGCAATGCAATGTGGCACTACCACATAATTTGATGCAAACCTATAGCTATAGGGGATCCGCTGTGACCCCTGGCTGTTTTTACGTTTTTCATGTCATGACTCGTTTTTACAATTTTTTGATTGCTCTAATATCTGCAATACACACTCCTTCTCTGTCACCTGCCACAAAACCTCTCCTAGCACTCGAATATGGTTACATTTCAATAACATCAATAGCAGAAGTTACACTATTTTCCCAAGGACTCAAATATCAAATACTTTTATGAGATAAAAACACCATTCCGCACATTCAAATCATCCAGTAGCATTTGTAGTTGAAAATTGAAGATATCCTCACAAGGAGCAAAACCTTGTGCTTTCACTCAGCAATTTAAGTTTTCGGGGTGATTTGTTCATGACATCCAAAGCCTCTAGGACCAAGTGAACTGAATTTTGATCCTTGTTGCCCTCTTTTTACTTCTTGCACATTCACCAAAAGGGCTCTTCTGGGGTGTTAGATATTAAACCATTTGTGTTTCCACCTATCTTTATGTCTTTAGATTGGAAGTTTGTGGATGTTTTTCTCCCAAAATTCATTAACAAACACAAAAAAAAAAATGTTCGTACTCAAGAACTTCATTAAAACAGTAGTTCTTTTTATATGTACATTAACTCCTGTGAGCCATGTTGTTTACCTTTGACATAAAATAGCAACTACCAATACTTTAACATAAAGATTATTAAAAAATACAAACCCATTATGCTCCATGCCAAGCTCTTTTAATTCCCATTTACAGTTGGCAACACGATCAACATATCTGTAAAAGAATGTATAAAAATTAAAAGAACAATAAAATTTAAACTAGCTACAATGACCTTGCAGTATGAAAACATTAAAAATTAGGTGAATTTTTGTTTCCACAACTTATAGTAATTAATAGATCGTGCTCAAAGAGTGAGAGCCAACAAATAAACAGAAGCATAAAAATAACATAATTTACGATAATTTCAAAGCAAAACTGTCACCAGATACAATCCTTTCATTGTACAACAGTTTTGAGATCTTTAAACAACATTACAAAATAATTGTTACAGCAAAACATTTTAAAATAAAAATTTTCCTTTAAAATAAAGGAATCCTAAAGTTGAATGATTGATATATCTCACATAACAAAAAAAGAGTATCACTAGATATATTTGGATTTTTTATTTTCTACACAAAAATTGTTAGTCAAACCACGCAATAGAAAATATTTATTGAGTTTAATTGGGTATAATATAGGTTCCCTTCCCAATGGTTATGTCAAAAACCAAAAGACTTGCATTGGGGATGTCAATTTGACAGTACAAAAGTCATATATAATAGCAACACTACCAAAGCAACCTTGCAGACTTCTATTTAAAATACATTTGTCTTACCCATTAATGTGCAACAATAGCCTCACTGTAGTCCGGTGAACATGTTCTGTAAGATCTGGTACAGCATCCACCTAAAGAAATCCTTACGTATTAAAGATTGTTGTTATCCATACTTAATCTTTTTCATATAAAAATACATAAAAACAACTGAATCAAGTAAAAGTAAACTATCAGATAAAAAAATATATAAAAAATATAAAATCCAAACGTAATAATCTACCAGAAGTCAACACCTTGATGTTATATGTAAAGGTATGCTTATCAAAAAGGCTTTAACAAAAGGTGGTTTTCCACAATATCAAAGGGTAAGAACTGCAGGAAAGTGCATAGAGGGGCAACCACAATACCCTTAGTGAGGATTAATCTAAAATCCTTTGAATATGGGAAGGACATAGAGAAGTTCACCACTTTCTCACTCCTTTTGCAGCCATGATAAATAGTTTCTTAAACTTGAAAGCCACCAATGCATGCATTTTCAAAATGAATGCATTGTTACTCTTCAGCTAAGTATAATAAGGCCCTTCAAAAATGTATTTGTTCTACAATGAAACTCTATTCTCGTGTCATGTTTCACAAAGAGCACTGGAAATAGAGGAAAAGGTAGAAGACTAGCCCAAGTTTAGCAGCTTAACATTGGTCCATTTCCATTACCTTCCTTTCAAACCCTCCCCGCCAAACATAACATTGACAGGTTTTCAACTTTATCTAATCCACAAGATCAAATTTTACAAACATTTTGATGAATAGTCAACAAAGCTTTGGAAAGTCTGTCAATATCAATTTCCATATTGGCCTAACCCACTAAGTTAAATATTAGGATTCCACGTACCAGATGAACATAGAAATCCTCGAGTATGGTTGAATTACTTTGCAAGAGCATTGATTGGAGATGAGCTTTAGATCTATTCAGTATTCGAGCAACAAGAGATATAGTGTCAACAGCCACGCATCTTTCCTGAAACATTAAAAAGATTTTAGAGGCATAAACATACCTTACACAGCTTCCTAATTGATTCAAAATCTAAACTACATAAATGAAGAAAATTATCTTAATAAGCCACCACATTTTGTAAGATGCAAGATGGAGGGGATGTACTTCATAAGACAAAGTGCACTTACAGTACAGTAATGGATTGTAATAAAATGAAAGTATATGCATAACAAACTCATTAAACTTGTTCTTTTTTTTATAAAACTCATGTTAGGCATCACAATGAAACTTAAACCTAAACCTAACATCTCAGTTAGGCTGACACCCGAGTTACAATTATCATTAAACTTGTTACAGTCTCAATTATTGAATTTTTTACCATACAACTATTAGTACATTTTGTCCTCTGAAGTGTATTCCCCTCAATTTAGAGAATCCAAATCAACATATATGCTCAATCCAATTTGAGTATAATATTATTTCTGAACCAAATTTCAGAAAACAATAATATCCTTCAGGAATTTTAATAAACAATCTTAGCAGAAAAAATTCAAACAATAATGCCATGTTGCTAATAAAGATTGTAAGAAATTCATTGTAGAAAGCATCACAACTCTAGTCATGCGAAAATAAAAAATAGAAAGCATGTGAGAATTGTTTTTTCCCAAAATAGAAATTCACATATATACCGTTAGACCCAAAGAAGTCCCTGAGGAATGACCAAAATTCGCATTGGGTGGGTTTGTAGGAGTCAACTCTGTATGTGCAAATGAAGAGGTCAAAGATGTTGGTGAAGATGATTGAGACTTAATCCACTCTTCACAATCTTGGTTTACTCTGGATAAAGCTGTTCTCAAGCGATCTGCTTGTCACAATTGAACTCAATCACCACTAATTAATCAACTCAAAATTGGATTTAGCTACCAATGTTTTTAGTATTTAATTCACTATGTCACTTACAATTAAGAGAGTTAGTTGAGCTTTTTCCACTTGAACTAGCGTTTTGCTGACCAAATGTTTCATATATATTATAGAAAAATATTTCAAACAATTGGCATATTCCCTGCATCAATATACTGAATCAGTAAAAAAGAATTTAGAGGAAAAACAAGCCCCAAGCTTGTATCTGTAACGCATAAAGAAAAGAGGGAGAGGGTGGGTAATCTACAGCAAGCCCATTTAAGGAAGAAATGACTAACCTTAAAGAACTCAACATTTACCACTTCCAATTTCTGCATAAGCCTTGCATATTTATCCATAGACCTTACATTTTAACACAGTTGTTAAATCCATTAATAGTGATAATAATACTAATAAAGCTGGATGGTGGAAGGTAACAGGTTTTTATAATACAAAATGTAAAGCAACTCACTTTAAAAGACACAGAGAAGATCCAGTTTGTGTTGTATTCTCTTCATCATTAGCATGTGAAGAAAAAGTTCTTGAATGATGGGGTTTAGAACTTCGACTTGGTAGTTGGCTGTCTTCATCAATGAAGTCAGCAAGAAGATCCTCATTTTCATCTTCTGAAACAGAATTGGCACCATTTATGTGATTGGAATCGTTCTTTCTGGGTGTTCTATCATCATAAAAGTATTTGGTTGAACTTCCATCAGATTCACCACGAACTGATCCATTTGGTTGGGAGCATCCATGACCTTCATTGGAGGTTGGTAATTTTTGCAAGAAAGGGTTTCCACTTTTGATCCAGTGAGAAAACCCATTTTTCCTTGCACCAGTATGAACCATATTCACGGATTTATGGGAATGAAATGCGCCGACATTAATTGATTTGCCACTGGTTAAAGAAATCAAGGGTGCACCATCACCAATAAGTCCTGCAAAACTGATCATTTGTACTGTTTCTAGAGGTAATTTTAGCCAAGTCTCTTTCTCCAAAACCATTTTTAGTGCCTAAAATGAGAAAAATAATCATTTAATCATTTATCCAAGACTATAGAACACGGACATTGGTCAGATGCATAGCTTGGCATATCAACAAGCCCAAAAAACAATTTAGCAATTACATAACTAATTATTCTGCACCATAAATTTGGAAAGCCCAAAGAAAAAAAATACAATGAATTGTTTAATTTACTCCCAGTAATGAATTATCTAGCTTTTGCATTTTGCAATAGTTTCAGTAAACTAAAGCATTCTTACTTTTCCACACGACAATAGCAAAGCAATTTCCACTTTCCAGGACAGCAGAAAATCAACAGAACCACAAATGACATAGCTGACATGTTACATATCAAAACAAAATAATATTGTGGATATCTCTGGATCTAAACATACAAAACATTTTCTCTAATTTGGATTATCTTCTGTTACAAGTTACAACTAAGATTAATTAGACAAACACACAATAGACACGCACCTAGAAAGAACAACAGAAGGTCACTAATTTTAAAATTTACAGAACAAAATTATTACATCAAAGTTAATCTTAATGATAGCAGGAACACCATCACCATGCACACGTAGGACATAAGAAATGACAATATCATACAAGACTCAAAGGAACTACATACGAAAACACAATCAACATTATATGACTCTAACAGCCATGAAGAATGAGAAGCCTTAAAGGTCACTTACATGCACATTTTGCCGATGAAAAGCTGTGAAATAGTTTTCACAAACAGCCTTTAACTTCTGCCTAAATTCAACTGCTTCAATTCCACAAAAGGCTTCCCCAGTCAAAATAAAGACACTGAGTTCTTCATAATTTTTCAAGAATTGATGAATGCTAGCAGTACAAACTGCAGCAGAAGAAAGCAAAACTGACACACGACTTGCAGTGAGATGCCACAAATTCCTTCGCCCTCTTTGAAGGGTCTGTGACACAAATGTTGTAGCTTCTTTGCGAAGATGGTACCAAGGGGATTCATTGCTTAATGTTGCACTGTCCTCCTTTCCAGCCTCCTTAATTGGATCAGGAGAATCACTGTATGCTGAACCACTAGTTTCAGTCAGTGAGCTCAGTGTTGCAGATTCCTCCCTAGAAGATGAACCATGTAATATATCTCCAGAACTGGACAAAGAATTATTGCAGGCTCTTGCATCTGAATCAACTTCCTGAGCCTCACCTGGACTACAGGAAATTTCTTCATTGCACTTATTTGAATTTTCTACTCTGTCCTGAAATTAAAATCAATTGTATGTATGAGGTTGAAGAACATAACTATAGACCCTATAAGCATAAATATAAAATTTTCCCCAGCCTCTAGATTGAATACGAATTGAAATACTAAATGTTTGTGAGAAGAGTACTCGCTCTAGCACAAACTGGTGATTTACTCAATCCATCCAACAAAACCAAATCAAGTATCTCTCCAACTTACACATTGACTTGTTGAATGAGATCTTTCAGGATGGTAAGAAATTTAAAACTAGGAACTAAGATATTGAGTGGAAAACAAAGAATTACTTCATTAACCAATGCAAAGAAAATAATAAAAAATTAAAAGCCATGATTGACCTAATATTAGTCCACAGACTTTTCTTTAGATGAATAAGTCCACATGAATACTTGAATGCACAAAGCAGAGGGGGAAAAGGTATAATAGATGGAAAAATATATACGTTTAAGAGCCTAAGAGGAACCAGAAATTACCTTTCTTTCTAGCTGGAAATCCATAATTTCATGGTATGAACACATAAGGTCAAATAGAACAGCCAGCGTTCTTAATAAGCATTGCCTGAACTTTGAATCAGGTATTCTGAGGCATAGATCGCTGTAAGTGAGCCTGGAATTGAAATGACAACTGTGAAGCCAATCCAACATAAAAGTACTCATACTATTAATCATTAAAGGATGATAAATATGCTTGCAGAAGAAGAAGTACCTACTATTTTGCAAAAGGTCCTCCTCGTCCTGCAAAAAAAAGTCAACATACTAATTAAATGAGTGCTTCAAAATTTTGGCTGGAAGAGAGAAATAACAGTCCTTCAAAGCAACTGAACTAGTATCCAACACGAATCAATTCCTATGATCAATATTTATTGTAAATAGCATATTTATAGGATAAAAATATCCTCAGTATCTTCCTATTGATTAGAAGAAAATATATTCAGAATCTTACCATTCATTTCAACATATTTTAATTTCCTTATTATAAATAGTTTGATAGTTACAAATAGAGGTGATGAAAATGTAATTAGTATCATTGTTATCAATATAAAAAAAGTATTTCCCTACATAATTCAAGTTGGTATTAGAGCCCCCAAATCTTGGGAGCCCCATTTTCATTGCCACTTAGACAGTTGTCTCTACCATTGTCCATTGCCATTAAGGTTAGTGGTGAGCCAAAATGGTGCACCCCATGTCGGCGATCTTTGTTGGCATTTGGTTCACCAACGGAGTTGCCACACTCAATCACACGCCACCACCAATATTGGCCATCGTAGCCCACGTCCATAGCTCAGACAAAGCTCACTCACCACCATAGACAAGGTCATTGGGACTTCCTGAGCCCGTTCCAAAATACGATGTCCCATTTGGATTCCATTTTAGTAGATTTGACTTCTCTTATTCTTTTGCCAAACGGGTTCTCTTTTTTTCTGTGTTTCTTTTTCAATGTCTGGGGTGAAATTCATCCCTTGGGCTCCTAATGATCTTCCAAATGTGGTGGGTCCCAACTGCTTTGATGGTAGGAATTAAATGCAGCAGAGCCAACACATTCAGAGGATTCTCTAGCAATAATCAAGATTAGACCATATCAATGATGGAGGACCTGGGTCAAATGACTTTAATTTTTTGATTTAGGACAATGAAGATTTATTGATCATGACCTAGTTGTGGTATTCCATGGTTCCTAACAACACATTTAAAATTGTCCAATTCTACGAGCCTGTACAGTATATCTGATTCAAATCCCATGTGTGATCATGGCATAGCAAAATCATGCAGATCATTGAGCAAAATCGCAAAAAAGTGTCAATCGGAATATATCGGTTCACCTTCTGGTTTCATGTATTTTCAACTGCATTGATTCACCTTGTTCCATGTGTTTCTCACTGCACCAGTTCACCTTCTTGGGACAATGGGTTTTCAGTAAAAATAAACCCAAACCCAATTAAAAATTAAGGCATAATGTATGTTTTTCATTTAAATGTAAAATTAAGAAATTTAGAAACCCGCATTGATTCAAGTAAGTACGTCTCTTCTCCACCTTACAAAAAAAATATCAAAGAAGGAAAGAATTCACTTTGGCTTCAAAGTAAGAAGAGTTGTCTAAAACAAAAGCTAGGATCCCTGAAGATAATTGTGAGGATGCAAGTGTTATTGAGCATATTTACCCATTGCATTGAAAGAGAAAAAGATTGTATTAAATATCTTATTTCTCAACATGTTTGCACTAACAATCTCTCTAATAAACACCAAAGCTTTATGATTGTCATTGATGCCAAAGAATTTTTCACATCAGTTCAAGAAGCCATGAAAAAGGAACATTGGACTCAAGTCATAAGAGAGGAGATGAATGCATTAGAAAGAAACACAACACAAAAGATTGTGGACAAACCAAGAGACAAAAGGGTTATGGGTAGAAGTGGATATTTACTCTGAAATATAAGGCAAATGGACAATAGACCCATAAAGTCATATTTGGTTGCAAAGGGATATATTGAATTTGAAACTTATGGAATTGATTATGAGAAGACATTTACTCGAGTGGCAAAGATAAATACAATTCTAGTTGTTCTTACTTTGACAGCTCATTTTGGTTAATACTTACATAAGTTGGATGTGAAAAATGTCTTTCTTCATAGAACTTTAAAAAAAGTGCACATGGAGATTACTCCAAGGTTTAAAACTTAGGGGAAAAAACAAGGTATGCCTCTTAAAGAAGGCTTTATATAATCTTAAGCAATCTCAGACATGGATTGGGAGATTTACAAAATTCCCTTGGCTTGAAGAGAGAAATAATAGTCCTTCAAGTCAAATGAACTAATATTTAATGTGAATCATTTGCTATGATCAGTTTAATTGTCTTAGGCCCTCAAATATCAATAAATATGGGCTCTTGTCCAAATCTTAACCCATTCCAAGGAATTACTGTCAATCCTCCCTTGGACCAGTATAAGTAAACTAAGAATAACACAACTAAGCGTATGTAGCCAATACATTCGCATATGCTTATATAAAATTGAAAGGGGTAATAATACAGTGCCGATTACAGATATAAATTACATAGTATTAAAGGAAAAGAAAGAATAGGGTAAATCCCTTGTGTATATTGAACACATAGGGTTATGTTTATATAAGAAAAATAAACATATGGGCTAAGCCCATTACATAAATATAAATATAAAACAATAACTATAATATCTCATAATATCTAATAATATCTAACACTCCCCCTCAAGCTGGTGCATATAGATCATATGTACCCAGCTTGTTACAAATGTAATCAATCATAGGCCCTCGTAAGGATTTAGTAAAAATATCTGCTAATTGATTATTTGAATTAACAAACTCAGTCTTGATATCTCCCGATATAATCTTTTCTCGAATGAAATGACAATCAATCTCAATATGTTTGGTCCTTTCATGAAAAACTGGATTTGAGCTAATATGATTATCACATATAAGTGTCATTTGAGGGACCTCTCCAAATTGCAATTCTTTAAGTAACTGTTTAAGCCAAATAAGCTCACAAGTAGCTGAGGCCATAGCTCTATATTCTGCCTCTGCACTAGATCTGGCCACAACACTTTGTTTCTTGCTTTTCCAAGAGATCAAGTTATCACCAATGGAGACACAATAACCAGAAGTTGATCTTCTATCAGATGGAGATCCTGCCCAATCAGCATTTGAATAACAAACGACTTTAGTATGGTTATTATGACCATATAACAAACCTTTTCCAGGAGAACCTTTAATGTACTTCAGTATACGAATGACTGCATTCCAATGATCTTCACATGGAGAATTAAGAAATTGACTCACCACACTGACTGCAAAAGAAATATCAGGACGAGTAACAGTGAGATAGTTCAATTTTCCAACTAATCGCCTGTACTTCTCAGGATCTGAAAGAGGCTCCCCCTGATTGGGTAGAAGCTTGACATTGGGATCCATGGGAGTATCAACAGATTTCGAATTCATCAACCCAATTTCCTCCAAAATATCTAATGCATATTTCCTTTGAGAGATAACAATACCATTATCGGATTGTGCTACCTCAATCCCCAAGAAATATCTGAGTTTGCCAAGATCTTTGGTTTGAAAGTGTTGACAAAGGTGTTGTTTTACTTGTGAGATGCCATGGTGATCACTGCCTGTAAGAACAATGTCATCAACATATACTACAAGATAAATACACCCAGCACTCGAGTGACGATAAAAAACTGAATGATCTGCTTCACTGCGAGTCATACCAAATTGTTGAACAACATTACTAAATTTTCCAAACCATGCCCTAGGAGACTGCTTGAGGCCATATAAGGATTTGCGAAGACGACATACCAATCCAGAAGACTCCCCCTGAGCAACAAAACCGGGAGGTTGCTCCATATAAATTTCTTCCTGCAAATCCCCATTAAGAAAGGCATTTTTGACATCCAGTTGATAAAGAGGCCATTGTTGAAGAGCAGCCATAGCTATGAATAAGCGAACAGAAGCCATCTTTGCCACTGGAGAAAAAGTATCACCATAGTCTAAACCAAAAATTTGGGTATAACCCTTAGCCACAAGACGAGCTTTGAGACGATCAATAGTACCATCAAGACCAACTTTGATAGCAAAAATCCACCTGCAACCAACAACAGATTTCCTAGATGGTAAAGGAACAAGTTCCCAAGTTCCATTATTCTGAAGCGCATTCATTTCATCAAGCATGGCCTGACGCCAACCAGGATGAGCTAAGGCATCACCTACAGATTTTGGAATAGATACAGAAGAAATAGACGAAAGACAAGTATAAAAGGGTTGAGATAGTCTATGATAACTCAAAGCAGTATAATGTGGAGAGGGATTACGGGTAGCACGTATACCTTTTCGGATAGCAATAGGAAGATCAGGTTCAACTATCAGAGGTTCAACTGTCGGAGCCGGAGGGGGATGAGGTGTTGGCACTAGAAGAGAGTCATCTGATGGACGATGAGACGTTTGACGACGACTATACACCTGAAGAGTTGGTGGCGGTGGTGAATCTTTAGGTGCACTAGGTACAACAAGAGGGATATTAACTTGATTAGATGAAGACATAGAAGGAGAAAGACAAGACTTAAAGTAAAGGGAAGATTCACTGAAGGTGACATCTGCTGAAATAAAATAACGATTTAGAGAAGGTGAGAAACATTTATATCCTTTTTGTGATCTAGTGAACCCTAAAAAGACACATTTGTGTGATTTAAAAGATAATTTATCAAGATTAGGACTAAAATTATGAACAAAGCATGTGGACCCAAAAACTTTGGGAGGTAAAGAGTGGAGAGGGTCATGTGGAAATAAAATAGAATGAGGAATTTTGTTATTTAAAACTGAAGATGGCATTCGATTAATGAGATAACATGCACTAAGAACAGCATCACCCCAAAAACGCTGAGGAACATCACCATGGATTAAAATAGTACGAGTTGTTTCAACAAGATGTCTATTCTTGCGCTCAGCTACCCCATTTTGTTGAGGTGTATAAGCACATGAAGTTTGATGAAGAATACCATGAGAAGCCATAAAATTTTTAAAAGAATGAGAAAGATACTCACGTCCATTATCACTACGCAAAACGCGAATGGAAATTCCAAATTGATTTTTAATTTCATTGTAAAATAGTTGAAATATAGAAAACAACTCAGAACGATTTTTCATTAAAAACACCCAAGTACATCTTGAATAATCATCAATAAAAGTAACAAAATACTGAAATCCTAAATTAGACTTAATACTACTTGGTCCCCAAATGTCAGAGTGAACTAAGGCAAAAGGAGATGAAGCACGTTGTGAGACACTACTAGGAAAAGAACTACAAATGTGTTTCCCTAACTGACACGACTCACATGATAAACTAGACACATTAGACAAACTTGGAACAAGCTGCTGCATCTTGGCAAGACTAGGATGACCCAATCGAGCATGAATGAGAGATGGAGAATCCATAATCGCGCCAACATGGGCAGAGATCTGTAGGTGATAAAGTCCATGAGACTCACATCCGGTGCCAATCATCCGTCCCGAGCTCCGGTCCTGTACAGAAACAGAATCTTTGGTAAAAGAAATAACACAATCAAGGGAACGAGTGAGACGACTAATGGATAATAAGTTAAATGGAGACCCAGGGACATAAAGAACATTATCAATAGATAAAGAAGGAAAAAGGTTAATAGTACCAACACCATGTGATGGTACCTTATATCTGTTGGCCATGGTAATTGAAGGTAAATAACCCATAGTAGATAGGGAAGAGAAAAAAGATTTATTACCAGTAATGTGATCTGTGGCACCTGAATCTAGAACCCAAGGGCCAACGGAAGTAGAGTGAGTGAGGCCAACAAAAGATGTACCTGAATGTGCAACAGAAGCTGTGGAACTAGAGTTCTGACGATCCTCATACCATTTAAGAAATTCATTGAAAATAGCAGGCTGGCCTGGGGTATCAATTGAAGTATGGTCCACAGTAGAAGGTTGCACAGTAGCACTTTGAGCAACCGCAATAGATTTAGGAGGACGACCATGTAAGGCATAACATCTGTCAATTCTGTGTCCAAGTTTGCCGCAATGGTCACACTTGTGACGCCCTTTGCCCGGCTTGTGAGGACGAGTACGATCATTATGCTGAGAGACTAAAGCAGAAGAGTCATCTACATGAGATGTTAATTCAGTGGTGTGTTTACTTGGCACACGCAGAAGTGTAGAACAAGTGGAAGTAAAATTGGGTACGATAGGAGATCCCAAAATTTGATCACGAACATGAGAATTATCATCAGGAAGACCATGTAAACCCAATAACATGAAGAACTTGGATCTTTGTTCTAGTTCTTGAGAAGGAGTGGAGGCAAGAGGTAATAACTCATTAAAATCATGAAGAAGAGCATGAAGTTTACCTAGATATTCTGCCATTGTACCATCAAAACGTTTGGGAGCAACAATTGTGAGGAGATTTTGACACACACCATAAAGACGTTGAGTATCATTGGTGTATAATAATTTTGCTTGTTCCCAAACTTCTGAACAAGTCTCATAGGTACGAAAAAGTTGTTTTAAAGATGAATGAATGGTAGATTTGATAACAATGCATAATTGAGCAGCAATTTTCAACCAACGGAAAACCTCATTTTCAGCAACATTAGGACGGGTAAGATGATCAACATAACCTTGACTCTTAAGCCATAATTTAATATCTGAGGCCCACGTATCATAATTGGTTCCATCCAATTTGTCAATGGAGAGATGAACATTGACATAATTAGTATAAATAGACGGATCCGGCATTATGACAGCAGAAGGAGTCACAGTGGCAGTGGCAGCGGAAGAAGTCGTAGTGGCAGCGGAAGCGGAAGAAGCCATATAGGACAAAAATTAAATCCAGTCACCAGTCAATTGGCGGTAGCAGCTATTTCGACAGCGGTTCCGGCAAGATTCCGGCGGCGGCTCCGGTGAGATTTCGGCAGCGGCTCCGGTGAGATTCCGGCGGCGGCTCCGGCGAGATTCCGGCGGCGGCTCCGGCGAGATTCCGGCGGCGGCTCCGATGAGGCGGCAACGGTGGCAGTTCTGGCAAGGCGGTGGGGCGGTGGCTGGAAAATTCCAGTGAACAGTGGGTTCACCAATAAAATTTGAACCCTAACCTTATGCTCTAGATACCATATTAAAGGAAAAGAAAGAATAGGATAAATCCCTTGTGTATATTAAACACATAGGGTTATGTTTATATAAGAAAAATAAACATATGGGCTAAGCCCATTACATAAATATAAATATAAAACAACTCATAATATCTAATAATATCTAACACATAGAATAATGAACAGAAGTTCCACACTCAATTTTATTTGCATGTCAAGTAGGGAAAATATACTATTAACTCACCCACCTCCTAAACAATTTCTAATCCAGATAGTACTGAAGATGAGTTAGGCAAGAAAACGTATTGCAAACCTCATGCACAACAGCCTTTAATACAAAGTGTGTTTCTGATATAACTTCTTGCATGAAGAAACTCTGTATCTTTTCAGCAAGACCAGCAGTATCCCCTATTAATGCATATGCATCAATTACCTGTATCACCTCATTAGATTAACAACATTTATAATATATTTCCAATAGCAAATATATGCACGCTCACAGACTATAAAGTGGGGACAGTAAATCATATCAAATATTGGTGGTATTTTCTTTTTTATAACAATCGCAAGAGAAGAAAAAATATACAAAAGCCAAACCAAGAAAGAATGGGGGAAAACTAACCAAGAAAAAAGGGGGGAAAATAAAAATATGATCATCAAACAATCATGCATAGACCTTTAGTTCAACACCGTAATGAAGCTTGGTAACAAACCACTTGATCCCAAATGAACTCCAAAGACAACACTTGACCACATGCAACAAACAACAAATTGAGAATACAACCAAAGCCTTTTAGCATCTCCAGTACCAAAACCTCATAAATTAACCCACAAAAGAACTTCAGGTGAACCATGTGGCAAACCCAATCTTCACCAACATCAAACAAATTATTACAAAGATGGAAATTGCTGAAAGTTGCAAAACACAATATGGCAAGCAATTTTACATCATGATCTTCAAAAATGAATTTTCAGATATTGGTACCAATTAATAGGCATTAAATAAAAACTTGAAAACTAACTAAGTTGAGCCTTCAAATATCAAAAACCACAAATGTAAACTATTACCATATCTTTGAGCATATGCTAACATACTCAAGTACAATAACATTCATTTAATGAAAAGTAAACATCAATATATTGTAGATTAATTGTGAAACTCAATATTTGTATAACCAGGCACACTTGGGAAATTTTAAATTTGTTTGGAGAAAACAGCAAAAGTTTAAAAACTAGAAAAAACAAATTAGGAAAAACAGCTTAGGACAAATAAGCATTTAAGTCTATTAAGAAATGTTACTTTATGTCTTACTCAACCTTACAAAACCGGCTTATAAGGTGGGGTTTACACCCACTTATATACTATGAAATGTCCTTATCTCTACTCGATGTGGGATCTCCAACACACACCCCTCACGCCGAGACCCTCCAACTCATGCGTGAGACTATATATTTGTGGGTGGTCCGATAGCGGGTGACCTAATAAACCCAACAAACTCTCATTAAGAGAGACTTTAAATGACTTTGATATCATCTTAAGAAGTCAACTTTAAGCTAGTTTTGTAATATTGAGTTACGCTTAAAGTCTACTTCTTAAAAATGTCAAAACTATATTAATAAAAATCTCATACTTAATTCGGTTTTACTTAATTAGATTTCCTAGATAAAGCTTTCATCATTTCTCTTCCCTTCATTCTATTTATATGAATTTCACCCAAAAAAAAAAAGATTAAACACCACAAGCATTCACGTAACAGTCTATAAACATTAAACTAGCGAAGTTACTGAGTTTAATTTAAACTAGTTCAACTTGATAGAGAATTGTGAAATTAGTTTTTCAGAAGTAGTTTTTAATTGCCACGTATCCCTTGAAACATAACAGACACAAAACAAACAAGTGTGTATGCTCATTACCCACTCTAAACACCGAATACTCAACAAGCCACATATGAATAGAAAGCAAAGAAACTTATGGAAAAAAGTAATAGACACTCACTGTTATATAGCCATCTTCCTTGAATTCTTGACATACTCCCAATAAAAGAGCATCCAGCTTTTGCAAAGTTCTTCCCAGCCAAACCTGTAATAATACAATGAAGAAGCCTTAAACAGTTAAATACACAAATACTTGCATTGTCATCAGGAACATATTGGGTAACATAGGAAATAATGAATTTAATTAGACAAGTTCTTAACATGCAAGGAAAATTTTAAGAATAAATCATCTTAATCCATCCTAGAAGTTATTCAAAATTCACCTCCACACCACGACTCATTTCTTGTATTGCTGAAAGCTCTGACAAACTATCTAAGAGTTGCAAATACTCAGATAGAACTTGAAATGCCTGCATAATGATAATAAAATATGAGCATCTTAGAAGATGCCTTAGATCTAAGAACAAAAAAACAAAAATTAGAAACATGAGTAAGTTGGGATTAATTGACCACAATATATATGTTAATATATATTATTAGAGTATGTACTTAGATATATTGTATATGTAAAAACTGTACTAGTAGTCAGAGCTGTTAACTATTGCTAAAAGCTACCTCATGTAACCTTTTCAGTAAATGCAATTAGATATCTCTTATGTTGTAAGTAGTTAGCTATAAGTACTTCATACACTTCTCTTTTTGAAGGTTAATAAAACGAATACCATTCAGTTTGTTTAACAGCTCTCTCTTGTTCAATTCATTTTACATGGTAGTGACTCTTCTCTTTGTGACATCAATCTCAAGTTGTTTATTTTCTGGTATTTGTTGCTGATATCATAATCATTGGAAGCTCTAGAGCTCTAATTCAACAGCTTACTACTAATCTCCATGCAGCTTTTTCTGTCAAACAACTCGGTTCTCTTTACTATTTTCTTGGCCTGGAAATGAAATATTTACCTGATCATTCTACTGTTATGACTCAAAGTAAATAAATTTGGGACTAGCTTCACAGAACCCATATAGCAGCAGCTCATTCTATTTCTTCTCCTATGGTTTCTCAAAGCAAATTATCTAAGTTTGAACCTAATCTCTTTTTGGACTTTACTTTATATCATTCAGTGGTAGGTACTCTACAATATGCTACTTTCACTCAGCCAGAAATCAGCTATGTTAACAAAGTCTTTAAATTATGTCCAACTATTGCAGTCTTATTGGGCCATTATTGAACAAATACTACAGTACCTTAAAGGTACTTTGTTTCATTGACCACATCTTCAGCCTGCTTCTCTTGCACAATCTTTGTGCCTTAAAGCCTTTTGTCATGCCGGTCATCAGATGTTGATGACGGACACTTTACTTTTAAAGCAACCATCGATATTGGTCCCAATTTAATATCTTGATGGTCGCAAGCAGACAGTTCTTACCCACTCTAGTACCGAGGCTAAATATAGAAGTTTGGCTCAAAAAAGTACTGAATTAACAGGGATCTCTGCTTTGCTCAAAGTGTTCCATTCACTACTCCAATTCTTTGTGACAATCAAAGTGTTGTATCTATTTCTCATAATCTGGTGTTTCATAGTCATACAAAATATATGGAGATTGATGTATTTTTTGTGAGGGAAAAGATTTTGGCCAAGCAGCTTTTCTTCTATCATATTCCAGCACTATATCAGCAGGCAAATCTGCTGACCAAGCCCCTCTCTTCAGCTCGTTTTGCTTTTCAAAGGCAAACTCAATATAAAGATTTTTTCACCAAAAAAATCTTTTCCTTGAGTTTGAGGGGGAATATTAGAAACTGGCTATACTTAATATGTAAAAGTTGTACTACGTAGTCCCAGTTATTAGCAATAACAACTACCTCATGTAATCTTTTCAGTCAAGGTTGTTTAGCCATCTCTTTCGTTGTTAAGTAGTTTGCTATAAATACCTGTGTATGATTCTCTTTTCAATAAGTTAATAAAATGAACACCATTCAGTTTGTTATACAATTCTTTCTTGTTCAGTTCATTTTACAGACACACACACACATACATATAGATATAGAGAGAGGTTCACCTTCCAATAATTCCCTTCCTCTACAAGGGATTCAAGTGTTGATTGCATGTCCAAAGCACGTTGAAGTTCAAGCAAGGTTGGAAGCATGTCCTATGGATGAAACAGTTGAGTTTACCACAAGTAGTAAGGCCTTAGTGTAAGCATGTATTACATGCACCCCCGACCCCAAAAGAAGGGGGAAGCTATGTATCCAAGACTAAACTACTTTATATGCCCAATTGTGAATAACAAGAAATCAATTTTTAGCATAATGAATTAAAATCGTGAGAAAACGGGAATCAAAGCATAAAGGCATTACAAGAAACTAAGGCTAGTTTGTATACAGAGAGACGGAAATACCAGAAGAGCCTGTTTCTTTTTGGAATAAGAATTCACTATCAGATCCCTTGAAACCTCATTCATAGACGATGTCAGGTGTCTTCTTCCATTCTGCAAAGCATAAAAAAGAATGCAGTAAGAGCAAGATAGATCAAAAAGTAAGTATCAGCTCTTTATGAGTAATGATCTTACCATACAAATGACGTTTGCAATTCTTAAGTCTTTTTCCAATTCTCTGACCAAATTCATCCCCTTCACTGGCCAAAAGTAAGTTTCAGTTCCTAATTCTAGAACTTCTTTTAAAAAATAAATAAATATAAAAGTGATATAGAAATGTGGCAATAGAAGTAAAGTTGCATCAACCAAAATTCTCGGTTTCTCAATGAATTGAAACCAAAATTATTTATTATTTAAACAAAAAGTGACATTGCATTCTTCCAACAACACCAAAGAGAAACTTATTTTAATTTGTATTGAGAAGCAAATAATTATTTTATAATAACAATTAGAACTTTCAATTGGGCTCAGCCTAGAGGAATTCACCCTAACCCACATGGATTAGGGCCAAAGATATCCACATGACCAAAAATCCCACATATGAAAAGGCCCATAGGGCCAAAATGTTCACAAAAGCCCTATGGGCCAAGGCCAAACCATGAGCCATTTTTTAAAGTAAAAAATCTTAAAAAAGAAAATGAAAAAAAAAATTAGCTAAATAATCTTTATACACATGAAAAGCATTTACTCAATCCAAATTCAAACACAAGTCAGTAAAGGAAGGTCAAGCTTAAGTCAAGTTAGGTCAGGTCAAGACCATGTCAAGCTGGTCAAGATGGGCTTAGGTTAGGTCGGTTGAGCTGGGACGATGCCAAGTTGGTCGATATTGGCCAAGTCAAGTCGGGTCCAAGTCAAGCCAGGTCGGGTTGCATTAGGTTAAGCCAAGTCTGGTATAAGACGAGCCCAACTCAAATCAGGCCAAGTTGGATTGGACCATGTCGAGCCAAGTCAAGTAAGGCCAAACCCATGTCAGTATGAGCATAGTTGGGTCGATTTAGAACCATGTCAATTTGGCCTGGCCAGGTCCATGTCAAATCGAGTCAAGTCAAGTTCAGATTAGACCAAGTTGGATTATGCCTACATTATGCTACGTAGAGTCGAGTCTACATTGTGCTAAGAGTCGAACCTACATTGTGCTAAGTCAAGTCGAGTCCATGTTAGGCTAGGTTTAAATTGGGCCATGCCATGTTCGATAGAGACAAGTCTAGCCCAGGTCACATCCAAATCGGGCAATGTCACATTGGTCCCAAGTCAGTTTGAATCAGGTTAGGCCTAGGTTGAGTGGGATGGCCTAGTCAAGTTGGACCAATGTTAAGCCAAGTTGGCCCTAGCCTAGGTCAGATTGAATCTGGTTGAGCCCAGGTCAAATTAGGCCCCAATCATGAAAGGTCAGGTCGGGTTAGGCCATAGTCATCAAGGTTAGGTCGGGTCGAGCCTAAGTTAGGTTAGGTATAATTGAGCCCAGGCATTAATCAGGCCCAAATAAGGCAGGTTGGGTTAGGCCCAGGTCAGGTTGAATAGGTCAAGATGGGATTGAGTCAAGTTGAGCCCATGTTAGGTTGGGTTAGGCCTAGCTCGAGTCAAGACAAGTTAAATCGGGTTGAACTCAAGTCAAGCTTGGTCAGATCAGGACAAGCTCAAGTGAGGTCTAACCGAGTTGGCATGGGCTAAGTTTAGGTTGGGTCATGTCAGGCCTAGGTCAAGTTGGGTCCCAGTCAGGAAAAGTCGAGTCAAGCCCAAGTCAAGTTGAATCAAGCTATACCCTAGTGGGTTGGGTTGGGTGCCAACCATGCTGTTAAGTTGCAAATAATAAAAATTAATTAATGATCAATTTACAAATAATGTAAAATATTTAAGAATCAATTTGCAATTTTAGTATTTTTTTAAGGACTCGTGTAATTCCGAAAAGTGTTTAGGAGTAAATTGAAGTCTTATTTTAATCTTGTAGTGGGTTAAACCCACTTTGCCCCAAACCCTAACCCACTTTTATGTGGAGGCTTTTGGGGCTAGGGCTTCCTTAACCCACTCATTTAGTAGGTCAATAAAAGGATGCTTATTTTAGGAGTGGGTTAGGATTGATCCATAGATCATAGGTCAAATTGACAACTCTAGTTATAATAGAACAAATTATTTAGATACCCCCTATGGTTATTCAAAATTCACACAATATCCTCCCCTTATTAACTTTAGAATAACCCCTTTACAGATACAAAGTTTAATGTATTTCTAGAGAAATACGGTGCGTCAATGTCATAGTTCAAACAAATATGGGGTTACTAAAAGGGGAAAAAGGGGAGGTATAGTATGAATTTCAAAGAAACCACAAGGGGTGTTAGTGTAATTTTATCATAACAATAATGTTGCCAATAGACAGCCTTGTAATAAGCAAGTAAAAGCTGTGCACAGCAGAAAACAAATGCTAAACAAAATATGTAACATACATGACCTCGTGCACTAAAACCAGTACAGAGGAGGTATAGCCAATTCTCTCCGTTCACCTATTCAACTTACCCATTACTTCATGATGCTCCATAACATGGCGAGATAAATGTTCCGCCACTTTATCCAGTTGTACCAATCTAAGGGCAGCCTACATGACAAATTCCAAGACCAAATATCTTATATAAGAGTATTTATAGCATGTAGCAGGATAATACAAACCAGATTCAATAAACTAACAAAATTCAAACTGTTAAGATAATAATGAGATTCGTTAGTTTGCTCAAAGTTATTTGAAGATAATTTTCTTCGGACGCAAAGTAAAGATCAGCTTTTACATAAGAAAAGGAGCATGTATGAAGTTGAAAAGGGAAAAAACTATTAAAAATAATCACAAGCTATAAATTTTTAGATTCGAAAAAGAAAACTTACTTTTTCCAAAATAAAAGTTTCTTTACAAATCCAAGTTATTATCCCAAAACATACAGCTTATTCTACAAACAGCTCTTTTCAAAGAAAAACAGTTGAAATATACCATTTCCACTGTCCCAAACATGCTCTTAATGGTTTGTAGTTATTAATTAAATAAGCAGTTCCTATCTGTGTAGCAAGGACACTACAACACTTATAATCTCTAAAATTTAAAACAAGGAGACATATATATATATATATGAATTATTTAAATTGACAATCAAGATTTATATTTTGAAAATCATCTATAAAAACAGTTAGTCAAGTATAACAGTCTGAACATATTTTTACCTGATACAAAAATGGATCTAACCCATCTACCAAAAGTCCAAGGACTGAAAAGAGGATCTAATTCATTTAAACATTTCACCCCCTTCTTGATCATTTTCATTGAAAAAGACATTATGGTTGAGATTCGTCTAAAGACAAATTAACAATTTCAAAAGAATTCCACATTATATGAAGATAAGATACGAGAATAAATAAAAAATTTCATACATATATAATCTAAATATCTCTAATTATATAAGATTTGCTCCTTATTTCTATAATTATAATATAAACTTACACAATAAGTTTCTGAGTTTTTAACTTATAAAAAATAATCATCATGTCTTCCCTCGTTAAAATTGTGTTAGAGACCCAAAAACACGTTTTATAAATTGGACACTTCAGCAGAATGTCCGATACGTGTCAGACATAGGAACATGCCATTGAAGAGGCATGTCTGAGCTAGCTGGCTGCCAAATCACAGCACTCCACTGATGGCATATTGTTTTAGTCCCATTGCTCAATTGTAAAGTAACTTCAGCAACGGCATTAGCTCTTAAGTGCAAGAGATGACAATTTGTAATGAATGTTATGAAACATTGATACTTCAATTTATTTCATGTATTTGTATCTGATACTAATACTCTTGAATATTACACCCCACTCATTGGAGAAATACCCGGGCCTTAAAATTATGAAAATTTAATACAACTAAATGAGACATATAAGCATGTATAATAATATAGAAACATGGAACCATTAAGGAACAAAAATGGAAAATTGCTCTCTTTATATATAACATAAAGGAAAGAATGAGATTAATAGAGTTGAAACTCAAGGATAATTAAGATGAAAGCTTGAGAGTGTGTATTCACTCAGCAGGCAATGATGTCTATATATATATACAAGGATGTTACAGAGGAAAAGATATAAAGAAGTTACAGTGAGTACAGCTACTGCCCAAAAAAGTACAAAATAGATACAGATAGAGTCAGCTTCTAGAAGCTAGAAATCAGATAACATTTTATTTTCTTACAGATAGTACTATTCCCATTAGTAAATAATAGGAAGTAATTTATGATGCAATAATTTATAAAAAAAAAAAATCAGTTATGTCTGATATTATCAGATTTAGAAGGAATAATATTTTCTTATATTAAATTATGAGGTCATTAGACCTATATATACATGAGCTTGCTAGTTATTTTAGGAAATATGGACAACTAATTCTAGGGAAACAAATCCCTATGATTGTGGGATTGTTTCTAAATACATAATCCTAATATTAATAGTAAGATGCAGCTGTGATACAAAATAAAAATATAATAAGGATAAAATATAAAACTTCCTAAAAAATACAACACAGCTTTGACACTCCCCCTCAAGCTGGTGAATAGATGTTCTCCATTCCCAGCTTGGATATAATTCTTTCAAAGTTACTGCAGTTCAGTCCTTTGGTGAGTATGTCTGCAAGTTGACTCTGAGTGGACACATATGGGGTGCAAATCAAGCCACTGTCTAACTTTTCCTTGATAAAATGTCTGTCCACTTCGATATGTTTAGTTCTATCATGCTGTACTGGGTTGTGGGCTATGCTAATTGCAGATTTATTGTCACAATATAACCTCATAGGTTCATCCCACCTTATCTTCAAGTCTTCCAATATAATCTTCAGCCATAGAAGTTCACATATTCCTTGGGCCATTGCTCGAAATTCTGCTTCAGCACTTGATCTAGCTACTACACTTTGTTTTTTACTCTTCCAAGTCACTAGATTTCCACCAAGGAAGGTGCAGTATCCAGTAGTTGATCTCCTATCCACAACTGACTCTGCATAATCTGCATCCGTGTATGCTTCAAGACGAACACTTTTGTTTCGTTTGAACAAAATCCCTCTTCCTAGAGTCCCTTTTAAATACTGCACAATTCTAAGGGCAGCTTGCAAATGTGCCTCCTTTGGTTGGTGCATAAATTGGCTGACTAGACTCACAGCAAAAGCAATGTCTGGCCTAGTGTGAGATAAGTAAATAAGCCTGCCCACGAGTCTCTGGTACATTTCCTTGTCCACGGCATTATCCTCCTCCGCACTTCCCAACTTTATATTTGGATCAACTGGAGTACTTGCTGGTTTGCAGGCTGTCTTTCCTGTTTCTCTAAGCAAGTCAGTAATATATTTTTGTTGAGATATGAAGATTCCTTTCTTGGAATGAGCCACTTCAATTCCCAAAAAATATTTAAGTCTCCCTAATGTCTTAATTTCAAATTCCGTGGCAAGACGTTGACTTAACGTTTGCTGCTCCTCTTTGTCATCTCCAGTTATTATAATATCATCTACATACACCAATAATATTGTTACTCCTCCTGAAACTGAATGTTTGATAAATAAAGTGTGATCTCCTTGGCTCTGTTTGTAGCCCAAACTTGTCAAAACTTTGGTGAATCTTCCAAACCATGCTCTTGGGGATTGTTTCAGCCCATATAGAGCCTTTTTTAGCTTACAAACGGTTCCAGCAGCAACCTGTCCATCATAGCCAGGGGGCAACTCCATGTATATTTCTTCTTCAAGGTCTCCATGTAGGAATGCATTCTTCACATCGAACTGCTGCATATCCCAATCATGATTTGCTGCTAATGACAATATTACTCTGACCGTGTTCATCTTAGCAACCGGAGCAAATGTCTCCAAGTAATCCACTCCATAGGTTTGAGTGAATCCTTTGGCTACTAACCTTGCCTTGTAACGCTCAATGGTCCCATCAGCCCGATACTTTACAGCATATACCCACTTACACCCTACTGGTTTTTTTCCAGTTGGTAAGGTGACAAGCTCCCAGGTCCTGTTCTTGTTTAGTGCCTCCATTTCCACATCCATGGCTTGTTTCCATTTCCTGTCAGATAATGCTTCAGATACAGAGGAAGGTGTGGGTGTAGAGTTTAAGTTTGTGAGAAAGGTTTTATGGGTAGGAGAGAATTTTTCAAAGGATAGGAAATTTGATAAAGGGTAAAGTGGCTGTTGGGTGCAGGTTCTGGTTCCCTTTCTAAGGGCAATAGGAAGATCCAGGTTTTGATCCACCTGTGCTTCTGAATTTTCCACAATAAACTCATTAGAATTATTGGAATTTCTAGGATTAGAAACTATTACCTCATGTAAAGATGGTAGGTTGGATTCTTGGACATGGATAGATTCTGGAATGACCTTTCCTCTTCTTGAATATACCAGATTTTTTCCGAACTTCCCACCACCATTAGGTGCAGATTCAGCTGCTTGTTCAGGGGCTGATTCAGGTGCTTGTTCAGGAGCTGATTCAGGTCTTGCTGCTGGTTCAGGTGCTTGTTTTGTTCTTGTCTCAGTTTCAGGGACAGCAATGCTATTTGTCCCAATTTCAGGTCCAAATGCCATATTTGGAAGCATGAGAGGCTCATCTTCCTCTCTTACATTCTCCCCCTGAAGATGAGGCTGGAAGTAGCTCTCTTGTTCGTTGAATGTGACATCCCTTGACACAAAGAATCTCTTTGATGGGGGGTGAAAACACTTGTATCCTTTTTGTGTGGTTGAGTACCCTAAGAATACACATTTGACAGCCCTAGGGTCCAATTTTCCCCTTTCATTACTATGAACATGCACAAAGGATACACACCCAAATATTCTAGGTTGGAGTTTATTTGTAGGGTTTAGGTGTGGGTAGAAGGAGGATAGGACTTCCATGGGGCTTTTTGATGCTAAGATTTTAGAGGGTAACCTATTGATTAGGTAGGTGGCAGTAAGAAGGGCTTCCCCCCAAAATTTCTTAGGGACATGGTTTTGAAAAAGTAGAGCCCTAGTTTGGTCTAATAAGTGCCCATTTTTCCTTTCTGCAATCCCATTCTGTTGGGGTGTGTTAACACATGAAGACTCATGAATTATCCCTTCCTTTTGGCAAAAAGAGTTTAGCACCAGGTTAAAGTAGTCCTTGGCATTATCAGACCTAATTCTCTTGATATTAACTCCAAATTGATTTTTAATCATAGACACAAACTGAACAAAAATGGAGCTAACCTCAGATTTATGTTTCAATAGGAAAACCCAAGTCACCCGTGTACAATCATCTATGAAGGTTAAAAACCACTTAGCACCTGAGATATTAGGAATATTAGCAGGACCCCAGACATCAGTATGGATAAGAAAAAAAGGAAAAGGACTCATTTTATTACTAATGGGAAAAGGTACACGCTTGTGTTTCGCAAGCTCACACACCTCACAATGGAGACTCTCCACATTTAAATTCTTAAACAAGGAAGGGAAGATCACTTTTACAACTTGAAATGAAGGGTGTCCTAGCCGATAATGATATAGTTGAGCTTTCTCTTTACTGGTCATGGTGGATTCAGATATGAAAGAGTGACTATTGATACCAAGATTAGGATCCTTCATGTAGTATAGGCCATTCCATTCTCTAGCATGTCCAATCGTCCTCCCTGAGTTCTTGTCCTGAAATACACAATAGTTGTTATGAAAAACGACGTTACAAGAGAGATCTTTTGTGAGTTTCTGTACAGAAATCAGATTGGTGGACAATTTAGGGACATGAAGGACATGTTTTAATGTTATAGATGGGCTTATTTGGACTTCTCCTTGACCTGCGGCAGTTATACATGTTCCATCTGCTGTGGAAATTTTCTTATTGCTAGGACACGGGGTATATGTGGAGAAGTATTTAGGTAGAGGGGTCATATGGTCAGTAGCACCTGAATCTAGTATCCAGAAATGGGTAAAGGGTGTATCTGAAACAGTAAGTCCAAAAGAAAATGGAAACTTACCAGAATATGTTAAGGAGCACATACCTGAGGGCTTCTCCAATTTACTAAGGAAGGACCTTACCCTTTCTATCTCTTCATGATTCAGCTGGATAGATTCTTCTCCTTGTCCATTAACAATGTGTGCTTGTCTTTGTCCTTCCCTTTTTGGAGGGCCTCCTTTCTGGCCCCATTCTCTGCTTGGGGGTTTTCCATGTAATTTCCAGCACTTTTCCCTTGTGTGGCGCGGCTTGTTGCAGTAGGTACACCAGACTTCCTCCTGTTTTTTTTCTATATTGGAAAACCCGTTTTTCTTCTGGTTAGTTATCATGGCTGTTCCTCCTTCAGCTTTCATTGCTGAGCTTTCAGTAGTTGGGGTCTCCAACATCAGTCCTCTCCTGCTTTCTTCACTCCGAATAATAGCTACCACTTCATTAAGCCCTGGGACTTTCTCTTTTCCCAAGATTTGGATTCGAACCTGATCATATTCAGGATTCAGACCTACCAAGAAATCATAGACTCTATCTTGTTCAATATACTCCTTAAGAATTACTGAGTCTTCTGAACATTTTGCTTTTATAACTCGGTAGTGATCCAATTCCATCCATAGGGATTTGAGTTGATTGGCATATTCTGTAACAGATTTGTTTCCCTGCTTGGCAGCCACAGTTTTCACTTTTACATCATATATTTGAGCAGCATCCTTGGCCTTCGAATAGGTTTGTTCTACTGCCTCCCAAATTTCCTTTGCTGATCTAAGGAACATGCAGGTATCACTGATTTCTGGGACCATTGAATTCCACAGCCATGCCATGATCATGGAGTCTTCTTCATCCCATGATTTGAACTTGGCATCCTTTTCATCAGGGGCAATATCAGTTAGGTGACTGACCTTTCCTTTTCCTTTCAAGATGGTCCTAATGAGTTGAGACCATTTGAGATAATTTTTTCCAGTTAATCTATAAGCAGAATGAACATTCTGCAATTCTCCAGTAGTTTGGGATCTGTCCCCAGTTTCCATAATAGGATTCACACTCTCAGCGTTCTCAGCCATCACAGTGATGAACAGTAGCAGTGGTGAACAGTAACCGTGATGAACAGTGGCGTGGTGAACAGTAACCGCGGTGAACAGTGGCGTGGTGAACAGTAACCGCGGTGAACAGTAACCGCGGTGAAGGTTGCACAGCGATGAAGGCTGTGATAAGGCCAAGGTTGTGCAGCAATGAAGGCTGCAGCAAGGCTTAATGTTGTGCAGCAATGACGGCTGCAACTTAGGGTTTTCAGGCACGGTCAGAGACTCCTAAAGATCAGGAGCTCTGATACCATATCAGATTTAGAAGGAATAATATTTTCTTATATTAAATTATGAGGTCATTAGACCTATATATACATGAGCTTGCTAGTTATTTTAGGAAATATGGACAACTAATTCTAGGGAAACAAATCCCTATGATTGTGGGATTGTTTCTAAATACATAATCCTAATATTAATAGTAAGATGCAGCTGTGATACAAAATAAAAATATAATAAGGATAAAATATAAAACTTCCTAAAAAATACAACACAGCTTTGACAGATATGATAAATATGTTCTTCATTTAGATTTGCATAATTGCAACTATATTAAATTTTAACTTAGAAAATTTTAACTTAAAAAGATAACAAAAATTAAAAAGTATTTTATCTGTTACCAAGATTGAGACACGTGAACCACACCTGTTTTTCAAAATATGTTAGCTCACTCTCATCAGCTGGAACATGCTCTAAAATGTGCTTAATTGGATCAAAGTCCTGCATAAAAGCATTCAAAAGAATCCATTCACCTCCACAATTCATGGTGATCAAATACGGGTAATACAACATTTCATTGAAGTTAGTTACTAACAGCTATAGTGAGGCATTTAAGCTCAAAAACTTGCTATGCATACATGTATACCTTGATATCAATTCAATAATAACAGATTTTCTCATTTCCATTCCTTAAGTCATGAGTTCATTAGAGGGCACACAAAAATAATTTTTCCTCTGTATATTAGTAGCACAATTTTAATGTTACTGAATTTTTCCTTCTAATTTTTCATACTGGATGATATTGGGGAAGAAAAATTTAGATTATAGGAATGTTTTTAATCAGGTTAAATTTTATAATCAATAGTACTATTTTTCATACTGGGTTTTATTATTTGGTACATTCCTATAATCAGTAGAAACATTAAGATATTAAAAACATTAAGATATTAAATAGTAGCATACTGAAGAAGAAGCTGTATAAGAAAATTAAGACGAGAAAAGAGTGGATCAATTGTGTCTCTCAAAACAATAAAAAAAACAGAAACATTGATTACTAATGAATATGGATTCCCGTCACCCAAAGCTCAAGTTCTAAATAAATGGATATTCAAATATTAATTAAAAAATCAAGGAACAAGTTCATATGTATAAAAACTTCCAAATATGAAGAGTTATATCAGTGATCTGTCTGAGGATACAAAACTAATTCTTACTGAGAAGTTATATGCTCTCAACTGTTAGCAACCATCCCAAGGTCTCCTGGTACAAGCAATAATTTGGAAACTTCCAAAAGATAAAATTTTCTGCCATCTCTCAATAAACATAAACAAACACAAAGGTTTCTCCTCAGATTGAGCAACAGAACCTCCATATGAAAATAGTTTCTGTCATTCAACAGAAAGGAAGTTGAAAGAAAAATCAGTACGAAATTAAAACAGGAGTGATATAGAAAGTAACACCTCTTCATAGAATTCATCCTCCAGCTCCTCCACTATTTGGCCTTGAGGTCTGCTTCCATATATTGAACTCAGTTCTTCTGAACTTGATGAAAAACTATATCTCTGATGAGGAGGTAACCCTGCAAGAGCACGAGCTACAGCAGCAGCTGCTGCAGCTCGAGCTGGAACCTGTTCAACAACATTTATAAAACATGAAAATATGACTCAAACCGTGTATGAATATGAGCATAAGGATAACTACAGGGAGCATTCACTGTTAGGTTCAATGGTGGGTGGGCTTAGGCCTGAAATTACAAGAGATATTCACAAAACTTATAGACCACTAAGTGTGTTCGGTTTGCAGTTGAAAACCACACTATTCCTGCAATATTAAGGATCACGGAGAGGCCACAGCCGCAATCCAAAAACCATACTATTCCCTACAACCATAAACATCTAAACATCTATGGCTTTTCGCAAGTCAAGTCCTCTTACAGAACCGATATTCTTGACGAAATCCATTTCCTGATTTCATTAATTTTCCAAATCAAACTCGCAATCGCTAGTTCTATTACAAAGTCTTGATCAGTGTTAATTCGCAACCAAATAGCAGGCGCAGAGCAACGGTACATCATCAAATCCAAAACTCGCATAAAATGCATCAAAAAACAACATAGTTAGCGCTTCACACTAACTTAGCCACAAACACAAAACACGTTTTAGCAATCCAATTGAACGGCATTATCTAAAACCAAAACCACGTTCCGAAATTAAAAATCAAATTCAGCATAACGAGTGTAGTAGTGGTGGCCACGCAATTCTACAAGACAACCATGCGGAGGTGGATTTACCTCGGGACGATCAGGAACGGGAGGGAGCAATCCGATAGATCTCGCGGACCTAACGGAGCTCAAGATTTTTTCTCCGACCTTGGACAAATCCATTGCTCCTCCTTGGGAGAGCAAGAAGAACGGTAGCAAGAAGAAAACCCTAGAGCTCTCTATTCCTCCCTCACTCAAATCACCATTGAAAATGAACGGATTCCCCAGCACGCTTCCAAAGGGAAACAAGTTCGGCTGCATCTCAACTTAAGACGCCGAGATCCACCGCTCACAGCCGCGTTTCATAGCGAAACAGCTGCGTTCACTCTCAGCGAGATCTGGACGTTGTGGCATGAAAATGCGAGTTCGGAACTGCAAAATATGGCGATGGCGTAGTTATTTATTTGCGTTGAAGAGTTTCGGGTTTTACTTTTACTTCACTGGCCACACTACTGTGCATGAACGTGATCGTTGCTCCCTCGCTTGGTCCGCTCGTTGACGAAAAGTGGATTAGAAATTGGGATCAGACACTGACTTTGCGCGCATCTGGTTTTGTTTGTTGTTGCTTTACCAAAAAATTACGTCGAATGGGATGAGATTTGGGATCAATGCTTGGGAAGGATTACTTCTTAAATCTAAATTTGATCAAACTTGCTCGTGTTTGTAATGTAAGACATCCAGTAATTAAGTAATTAGCAGTTAAATGCACATAAATAAGATAAAATCTTCAACATTTTTATCCTACAAACATTAGCCTTTTGAATAAGATCATTATTAACTTCATCACTCTCTCACCAATAAAACTTTATCACTCGAACTTTATTATTGAATTAATTTCTGAAAAACAGTGGTATAAAAAAACTACTGAAATTTATTTATCCTTACGAAGAATCAATATAATGATAAAAATAATTTATGCCTGCTGATTGGAAGACAGTCCTTTAAAAAATATTCGATCACTTAAAATATTTGTGAGAATTGGATTAAGGATTTTGCCAATAAATTAATATGGTTTAGGTATTTAAAGTTTAAGGTATGTAATATTTTTTTGGCAGAGAGACATTTGACAATTAAGAGTGTATACGGTAAATATTTAATTCGTAGTTTAAATTTTAACTTCAAAATATGATTATATTAAAAATATAATTATGTTAAATATTCAAAATAAGTGAAGGTTAGTGTACCTGCGATAATCTAACTAATTCCAGATCTCTCGTACTAATTCATGGTTTAAAATTTTAACTTTAAAATATAATTACATTAAATATTCAAAATAACCGAATGTATTAAGGTAAAAAAATGTTTAATAAAACTAAGTTGTAAAAAAAATCATGATTCATACTCTAATATCGTCTAATAATAATAAAGTTCATCACACATAAATAAGCACAATTTTTAAGAAAAAGTCACGTCACTATTACGTATTTATTGTATTGAATAACAAACACTTACTTGAACGTCAAAACATCTTTTATAGTTATTCTTTCGATCGAGAGAGAACGAATGAAGAAAAGCTTGAACAAAGTTACTGAGCGAGAGTGGAAGAAGGAAGTAGAACCCAACCGAACATAAACAGTTAAAGAAGGAGCGAAGGGAGGTACTGTCGATCAACCGAAATGGATAAATCAACCGGTAGGAATTCTCTCAGTCTCTTTTGTACGAGAACATTTGCACCCACTGTGGGACTGAGAGAAATCACAAAAAGAAGAGTGAAGCAGAAGGTATCTAGTAGGAATATGGCGAATGAGAAAATGTATGAGGTTGAGCAAATAGCCTAGCTCATGTCCCTTCAAAGGGAGATGGAGGAAATGAAACACAAGAATGAAGAGGAGATCTAAGTTCTCCAAAAGGAACAAGGACATGAAGCGACAACTGACCGAGGGCAATCCGTCTAAGAAGTAACAACCATAGCTTGATGTATCCATGGGCAGTCAGCACTATGACAAGCCCTCAGTCCAACCAATCAACCCTTCTACTATAACGCGTCCTCAGGAAACGGTGGAGTCGTGACTCAATCGGTCGTTCTACACAATCGGGACTATAAAGATCGCCAGGAGACATATCTTCACGGACTACATCACGTGGGCTCAACTCCCTCTCGCTTGGAAGGGGTTAAACATCAATCGATACGACGAGAAGACTAATCTGGACGAACACGTTGACATCTACACTACTCAGATGAGTTTGTACTCCTTAAATAACTCGGTGCTATGTTGAGTCTTCCTAACATCTTCAAAGGGAAGAGCCTTCAACTGGTTCACCAGACTCCCCCTAAATTCCATAGACTACTTTGAAACTTTGATGTCCAAGTTCGAAAAATAATTCGCCACAAGTTGACCGCATCACCTAACATCTATCGCACTCGTGAACATCCGCCAGGAAAAGGGAAAGTCCCTCCGAGTGTTCATGGAAAGGTTTACCAAGGTGAAGCTAAACATCCAAAATCTAAGTTCGGAAGTTGTCATGCAACACATGGTCACGGCCCTCCCACCGAGGTCGTTCGTTGTTAGTTTATGCAAGAAGTCAACCTCCAACTTCTGTGAGCTCAAAATTCATGCAACTAAATGAACTCCATGAATATTGGAACCAAGTTTAAGCATATACCAAGGGCAAAAAGGGGCAGGAGAAAAAGAAGATTGGTCGACCCTCATTGGGCAAAAATAATTGATACAAGGAGAATCGCGGGAGCTTGATTCACCAAATAAATCCCACTGAACGCTAACAAGGGAAAACTAATGGATGAGGCTCTGAATGTGGATCTCCTACCGACTCCTTGGAAGGTGTTGAGTCCCAAAGATGTCGATTTGTCACGTAAGTGTCGGTATTACCGCAATATTAGACACGAATAAGGAGTGTCGGGCGTTGAAGGAAGATTAAGGAGCTTATCCAACTGGTCACTTGCATAAATACGTGTAGGGTGACAATAAAAGCCTGAAACGTTCCCTTCCACGAAGAAAGGAACATTCAAGGAGAGAGAAGGGGAGTAAGGAGTACTACCCTCACCGATCGCACGATGACTAGCGCCGACTAGAGCTCAGTCCCAACATGACGAGCCCTGACGGGGGGACAAGCAAGCACACCTTGACGGTAGAGAGGTTATCAATACGATCGTTGGTGATTTCGTTGGAGGAGGCAACTCTAGTTCGACTCGGACGAAACACCTCCAAAATGTGCAGTTGGTAAACTCGACCTTGTTCGCTTTCCAACCGAGGATGTCTCTTATCACCTTCATATACGAAGATTTTAAAGCAATTGACCCGACCCAGGATGACCTGATGGTCATAACGATGGCCTTTGATAACTTTTCTATCATAAAGACCTTGGTCGACCAATGAAGTTTGGTTGACATCCTACATTGGAAGACCTTTAGAAAAATGAGGAGGATTCCTAAGTTGGAGATTCAAAAGTACGACGATCATATCGTAGGTTTCTCCGAAGAACGGGTGGACACCGAAGGTTACATCGACTTGTATACCAAGTTCTGTGAGGGGAAGCATAGCCGAATGATCAAGATACGATACCTGGTGGTAGAAGTCAACACATCTTACAACATATTACTGGGTAGACTGTACCTCAACCACCAAGGAGCAATAGTATCAACGTCTCATTTGGCAATGAAGTTCTCATCAATATCTAGAGACATTTTAACCGTGCTCGTGGATCAAAAGGTTGCACGAGAATGTTACGTGGCCAACTTAAGAGTGGATTCGACCAATACAAAGTCGCCTCGAACGAGCAAGGGTAATCACAATAGCACAGAGTCTCAAGGCAAAAAGCTTAAGGTCCCACAACGTGAGCACACGGTCACCCTAATTGATCTCGACCTCGAATGAAGGATGCTCGACTCGAACCGAGCGAGGATCTTTGACCATCCCGCTGCAAGATGAGGAGCACCTGACAAAGATGGGAACATCGTTATCCACCACTGATGCATCTTCAATTCACAAGACACTCAAAGAAAATGTTGACCTCATTACGGGGATTGCGTCCAACATGTTGGGGGCAATCCCCGAAGTAATTACACATAGACTCTCAGTCTCTAAAGAAGCAAGGTCAGTTGCACAGAAAAAACAAAAGTTGGGGGAAGAAAAACGGACGACAACTAGGTCCAAGGTCGAGAAATTTCTGTAGACTGGATTTATCCGGGAACCTCATTACACCACATGGTTAGCCAATGTGGTAATGGTCTGAAAGGCAAGTGGCGAAAGTGAAACTTAACACAAGGTCAACTCAGAAGACGTCTATCTCTTGTCGAGTATCAATTGGCTGATCGATGGAATAGCCGGACACCGAGTCCTCAACTTTTTATGTGCATACTCTGGATACAACCAAATTAGTATGTAGCCAAGGGATAAGGAGAAAACGACATTCATGAAGAATGATGTCAATTACTACTATGAAGTCAAGCCATTCGGGTTGAAAACACCGTATCAACTTATGAGAGATTGATGGATAAGGTTTTTAATAGAGTGTCAAGATCTATGTCGACGACATAGTGGTTAAATCCGACTCATGTGACCAACACATAAAAGACCCAAAGGAGCTCTTCAACGCATTAAGAGTCACCAATATGCGACTAAACCCCCAGAATTATGCATTTGGGGTTGAGGGAGGAAAATTCCTGGATTTTATGCTCACATGCCGAGTTATCAAGGCAAACCCAGACAAATGTTTGACGATCGTTGTGATAAGAATCCCCCAAAATGTAAAAGAGGTGCAAAAGCTTATTGGACGCCTTATCCAGGTTCGTTCCTCGGTTGGCTGTGCGAAGTCGATCAATAGTGCAACTTTTGAAGAAAGTGGCAAAATTCAATTGGGGTGCAAAATGTGAAGAAATTTTTCAACAGTTGAAGGTTTTCTTGGCTTCTCGACTGTAATACAAAAACCTGATTCCAAACAGCCAATTACGGAATACCTCTCAGTCTGGAAGATGTAGTAAGTGCAACGTTTGTCAATGACATTAACAAAGAAAAACATCAGATATATTTCATAAGTTAGATGTTACATGACGTCGAGACTTGATACTAGATGATAGAAAAGGTTGCATTCGCCCTCATTTTAACTGCCTAGAGGATGCGACCTTATTTCCATAATCATGTTGCGGTGGTAAAAGCTGACTACTCAATAGTAAAGATCCTTGCCAAGTCAGACCTAGTTGGTAGAATGATAGTTAGTCAGTCAAAGTCTCAGAGTTCAGCATTTGGTATGAACCAAGAGGGGCGATCAAATTACAATGCTTAGTCAACTTCCCTGTCAAGCTAACTCCTGAATCATACCAACCGTCTGGATGGACACTCTACGCTGAGGATCATCCAACAACAAATCATGCAAAGTCGGGGTCGTCCTCGAAGGTCCAGGAGACTTGTTACTTGAGCAAGCCCTCAAGTTCGAGTTCAAGGCAACCAAAAATCAAGTAGAATATGAAGTCATCCTAGCTAGCCTGAACTTGGTTTACGATATGGGAGTTTGCAAGGTAACTTGTAAAAGTGACTCTCGACTTCTGGTCGGGCAGGTCAAAGGGGAGTTTGAGGTAAAGGACCCTCTATTTCAACGGTATTACCACACGGTCTGCAACCCGGTGGCACGCCTTCATTCACTCTAAGCGATAGGGTTCTGAAGGAGGAAAAATCAGAAGAAAAAAATAAGAAGACGAAGACGAAGACTCGGAAGAGCCAGAAGAAGACATCCCCAACCTCTTGGAGAAAATGTAAACACCTCACCACAATGAAGGATTCAGATGTCGGAGCAAAAAAAGTGAAGAACGAGGGGTGATAGACCACTACATATAGGCTCCCAAGCGCCAAGGGTGATGAAACGTCACTATGTTTTGACCCATTAAATTGTTTTGCATTTAACGGTCCTCATCTTAAACGTATGGTTTCTCGTCCAAACACCCTAAGTAATCATGAGACGTGTCCCGTCAAACGTCGACGTTGCAGTGCGTCCAGTCACATCGAATAAAATCATTTATCGAGCCTAGGGGCAAGTGTACCGATCAGAACCATACGAGTCTCATATGGCTTAGTACTCGATTATGACCGACTAACATGTTTAAAATGCATCAAGGTCAAAATATGATTAATCAAGGCTAAGTTGTACGAAAAACTAAGTAATACACTCTTAGTCACGATCCATACGCTAATCTCAGCCCAACATTAACATGACCTATCACAAACATATAAATAAACACAACTTCTAAGAAAACAACTTGTCATTATTATGCATTTATTGTACTGAATATCAAACACTTACTTGAGCGTCAAAACATCTTTTGTAGATGTTTTCCTGAGAATGAACAAAGGAAAAGAAGCTTGACCAAAGATAATAAACGAGAATAAAAGAAGAAAGTAGAGCCCAACTAAACCTAAAGAATTAAAAAAGAAAAGAAGAGAGATAATGCCAGAAAGTGGAGAAGTCATTTGTTCAAAGAAATTCTCTAAGTTCCTTTTGTCCTATAACTGTTAGCATTCAAATTTATTCCAAACCTAAATTGATCAAAATATTTTCTATAAGTATTTGTATAATTTGTTTTTTTTTTTTCTCGCTTGATGCTTCTTTTATCACTTTCATAAGTACTTTATGATGCACCATTTTTCTTCATGAAATATTTACCTTATTAATACACTGATATTGTGAATACATTGATTCATACTTACCACACATATATTGGTAATAACACAATATAAATATGTCAATTTCTTTCGAATATATTTGTATGGTCACATATGAGATTTTGAAGTGCTTACTTTATTAAATAATGAGCAATGACAATAGTGAAAACCTTTCTCCCATGTTTGTTTATCGTCGAAATAAAAAAGGATTAATATTAAATACGTGAAAAAAATAAGACGGGTGAGATGAGAAAAATCTAAAATGTTGTTATCTAGAAATCTTTTAGTGATGACAATCAATAATTACATTGAAATTTTTTTGAAAGATTTAGTATAAATAATTTTATCATAACAATATAGATCTTGTAAAATATTATCTAAGATGTACCATTTCTTAAGACACTCTATTGTATGTATGACATTTTATTCCTCAAAAACTATTACGAAGTGGATTTTAAGTCTAACTTAACTTCATAAAATCGGTTTATAAGGTGAGGTTAGCGCCCACTTATATACAATTAAATGTCCTAATCTCTAGTCGATGTGAGATTTCCAACACACCTCCCTCACGCCGAAAGTGACAACCCGTGCGCGGGACAACATATTATGGGTGGTCCGATAACGGCCCGATAGCAGGTGGCCTGATAAACTCAACAAATTCTCGCTAGAATGGGCTCGAAAATGGCTCTAATACCATATTACCAAATAGAACAGAGATGAACAAAAGGGAACAAAGATGAACAAATGAGTAAACTGAAGGCAAAGGATATAAGAATGAATATCTCTTCTTTCTTGTTATTCAAATAAAAACAAATGGTCTGAATATACAAGTAGTACACTCATTCTAGGTTTAACTAAAGAGGGAAAGAATCAATAATTAGAAAAGACACTCAATTATTCTCCTCTATAAAGAGAAACCACTGATAATTAGAAAAGACACCCAATTAATATTAGGATCCTTCTATAACTTTAGTATCTGTATCCTTTAATAAAAACACTTATCATATTAAAATCATATTTGTTCCACCCTTATAATAAACATTTTATGAAATTAATATTTTGAATATTTATTTAAAAACAACAAAAAGTGGTGTGTATTTTTTTTATTTGTATATATCCTTTAACTTAAAAAACATTTTCGTTGCTTGCCTCAAGTTTAATACCAATTGTAGGATTTTGTTTTATTTTTTTTGTTTATGATTTTTCTTTCTTTGATTTTGTAAAGACTTTGTTTGTTTAGTGCGGTTCGCAATTACATTTTATTATATTTTAGAAAAAAAATACTTTTATTTTTTATTATATTAAAGAAAGCACATCTGATATCACGATTATGTGTATGCCTTTTTATTAATTTATATTATATTAAAATAATATAATTTTTAAAGATATAAAACATAATTATTTTTTGTGGATGAACATTGTGTGAAAAAAATATAACTTTTATTTTACTTTTACTTTTCAGATAAAAAATACAGTCTCTATAGTATTACAATAAACTTCTCAAATTCTACTTTCTCTTTCATAAAACCTATACTATAAATTACATTTAAAATCATAGTATAAATGACATTCAAAACTAGAATTAAAGATAATAATTTTTTACCATTCAAATTTGTAAATAAAACTGATGACGGTTTTGAGTTTAATGCTAACAAATTCTCCTCTTAAACTCAAACCTTTCATATTCTTCATTCAGATTACTTTTTTGATTGTCATCACCCACAATTCCAATTTTATATTTTTCCTTATCCCAATTGACTCCAATATTTTCCCAACAGTCACCACATTGTTTTGGATTGGAAGCAACTTCAGTTTTATTCACTACAACAACCTATGCAAAATTTTGAATTGAATTATTTTTAATTTTCCAAACAAAATCTTCTCCACTTCCACCCTTTGAATTAAAAGGATTTAAGAAAGACTCTGACTTTAATGAGATTGAAACATAATGGTTAGACCATATATCCTTTTCAGATGATGTCTTGACAGCATTGCATTTACTATTTTTTCCCACACTTTCATCACCAATAACAAAAGATGGAAGATACTTGTCATTGACTTTTGGTTCTTCCCTTAGCTTCTTGATAGCTTCAAGGGCATTTGTAAAACTATAATGGGCTTCTATTTTGGATTGTAATTCATTCACCTTTTCTTTTTGTGCCAAAAGTAACAAATTGAGTTCTTCAACTTGATTGACTCTACTTTCTTTTTCTTTCTCCATATCAACATATTTTTCTTCCAGTTTTGTAAACCTTCTTTCCAGGTTATCAAATTTTGCTTCAACACTCTCCAATTGAGATACCAGGACATTCCTTTCATTTATAAGATTATGCTTTTCATTAGTCAATAAATTGCACAATTCTTCCAAGCTACTTGATTTTCCCCTTAAACCTTCAAGCTCAATTTTATTACAAAAGGACTTCTCCGACAATGTACTCTTTAAGTTGAGTTTGAACATTCGATTCTCTACCATCTCCACATTTGCAAAATCGTCCATTTTTTTCCTTCAAGTTTAAAATCCGGTCTTTCATGAAAACCAAATAACATTTCTCCAGTAATTGTCCCATACTGAGAATATTATTCTTCAAATCAAGTACATAATAGACATCATAGATGT
Source organism: Phaseolus lunatus (assembly GCA_013389735.1). Taxonomy (NCBI): domain Eukaryota; kingdom Viridiplantae; phylum Streptophyta; class Magnoliopsida; order Fabales; family Fabaceae; genus Phaseolus; species Phaseolus lunatus. The sequence continues at coordinate 7,863,786 of CM023867.1, forward strand.
ACCTATGATCACCATTCTTCAATGTGATAAGAATTCGCCATTTTTCAGTCACCGGAACAAACCTGCTATTGGGAAAATCGGGTAATTTCTCCACTAAAATAATACAACTGGTGAAATGAACCAGTACAAAATAAATCAACTAGACAAAACAGTAACAGAGCTACCCAACAAATAATATTGAATATTATATTACTACAAAAAAGAAAACAGCATAATACCAATAAATAAAGCGGAAAAATAAAAGAGATAAAGAGGAACAACACACCCGAAAATTATTACTTATTGGAGTTCAGCCAATTTCGCCTAATCTCCAGGTACAGCTGAAACAGCCTGCTATTATTAATGAGGGAGAAGATATTACAACTTGGGATGATCTACAGTGAAGGAGGAGAGGTTAATTTATAACCCTCAATCCTCCTCCCAAACAATGAACACACTGATGTGGGACTTGGGAATAAGCCAAAAAAGTCAACAAATCTCCACCTTGGCTTAATTTCAAGTCCCACCAAATACAAATCTTCTCAAACAATCATAACATAAAAAAACAATTTTTTAAAGTGCTTCAAATTTGCATCTCCGGGCGCCAACTTCAAATGTGCAAGATATTAACCAAGTTTAAACAGTGTTCAAGCTTGGCCCTTGTAACCACCTTGGTGAGCATATCTGCAGGATTCTCCTTAGTGTGAATCTTTTGGAGAACAATCTCCTCTTCTTCGAGAATCTCACACACAGAGTGATAGCGTACATCAATGTGCTTCATCCGTGCATGAAAGACTTGATTCTTTGCTAAATGAATAGCACTCTGACTGTCAGAATATACCTCAAGTTGTTTCTGACCAACTCCCAATTCTTTTTGCAACCCATGAAGCCAAATTGTTTCCTTCACAGCCTCTGTAATCGCCATATATTATGCCTCTGTCGTAGACAAAGCCACCATAGACTGCAAGGTAGACTTCCAGCTAATTGGCGCATTTGCTAAAGTAAACAAATAGTCAGTTGTAGATCGTCGCTTATCCAAATCACTTGCATAATCAGAATCACAATATCCAACTATACATTTGTCAAGTGATTCATCTTGCTCAAATGCCAATCCAATATCTACGGTATTTTGGAGGTACCGTAGAATCCATTTCACAGCTTGCCAATGACCTTTGCCTGGATCATGCATGTACCTGCTAACAACACTAACCGCCTGTGAAATATCTAGTCTTGTACACAACATTGCATACATCAAGCTTCCAACTGCATTTGCATATGGGACTTTCGCTATGTATTCTCGTTCTTCATCGGTCGTCGGAGATAAATGGCTACTCAATTTCAAATGAGGAGCAAGTGAGGTACTTACAGGTTTTGTATCTTCATGCATACCAAAACGTTGTAGTACCTTCTGCAAATACTGCTTCTGTGACAGCCAAAGTTTCCCCCTCTCTCTGTCCCTGTTTATCTCCATGCCGAGAATCTTCTTGGCTTCCCCCAAATCCTTCATCTTAAACTCTTTACTTAACTAAGCCTTTAATTTGTCAATCTCAACTTGGCTCTTTGTTGTAATCAGCATATCATCAACATATAAGAGTAGGTAAATGTAGGAACCATCTTGAAGTCTATGCAAATACACACAGTGATCGTATTTACTTTTCTTGTACTTCTGATCCTTCATGAACTTATCAAATCGTATGTACCACAGTCTTAGAAATTGTTTCAGTCCGTACAACGATTTGCTAAGTTTACAAACCCAATCTTCTTTACCAACAACCTTGAATCCTTCTGGCTGAGTCATATAGATTTCCTCCTTCAAATCACCATGTAGGAACATGGTCTTTACATCAAGTTGAGCTAACTCCAAATTCAACTGTGCTACCAAGGCCAACAAAATTCGAATGGAGGAATGTTTAACAACTGGAGAAAATACCTCATTATAATCAATTCCCTCCCTCTGAGCAAAGCCTTTAGCAACCAACCTTGCCTTGTAGCGAACATCTTCTTTATTAGTAAATCCTTCTTTCTTTGCAAATACCCATTTGCACCCAATTGCCTTCTTACCTTTTGGTAATTGTGCCAGCTTCCATGTCTTGTTCTTCTTCAAAGACTGCATCTCCTCTTCCATCACGCCTGCCCAATTACTACTCTCTGAACTCATAATGGCTTTTGGGTAAGTGGATGGAATGTCATCAACAACTGGAAGGGCATAGGCAACCATGTCCATGAAACGAGCAAGCTTTTGAATCTCTCGTCTCTGTCTTCTAACTGCAATTAGCATCGATTGCTGTTGAGGTTCTTGGGTAGGAACCTCTTCCTTATCTGACTCTTCTTCTGTCATAGGAGAGTCACTAGTGGTGTTTCGTGTTGGGATCACTACTGTTTGCTCAAACTCCACCTGCTTCGGAGCACACTCCACCTGTTGCGGAGTACTATCAGCTCCTTCTCGACTTATCTTCTTTAACATGACAGATTCATCAAAGGTAACATCCCTGCTGATAATCGTCTTCTTTGCCTCTAGACACCATAAACGGTATCCCTTCACTCCAGGACTAAAGCCCATGAAAAGAGTCTTCTTTGCCCGTGGATCCAACTTTGATTCAATCACATGATAATATGCAATAGAACCAAAAACATGCAAAAAATCATACAGTTGCAGGTTTTCCATACCATACCTCTAACGGGGTTTTGCCATCTATTGCAGATGATGGCAAACGATTGACGAGATGTTGAGCATATGTCACAGCCTCAGCCCAAAACTTTCTGCCTAACTCAGCATTAGACAACATACAACGAACTTTCTCCATAAGTGTCTTGTTCATACTCTCCGACACCCTATTCTGTTGTGGTGTTTTTCTAACAGTGAAGTGTCAAACTATACCACAATCTTGACATATCTTCAGGAACGGATCACTCTTGTATTCTCCTCCATTGTCTGTTCGGAGAACCTTAATCTTCCTTCTTGTCTGGTTTTCAACTTGAGCTTTCCACTTAAGGAAAATTCCAAGCACCTCATCTTTGTTCTTCAAGGTAAACACCCAAACTCTCCTGGAAAAATCATCAACAAAAGTGACAAAATAATGCCTACCTCCGATTGACGGAGTCTTGGCAGGTCCACACCCTTCGTACCTTTCAACAATCCCTGCTTGGCAAGAATTTGCAAGGATTTCTCTCTGGCATGTCCCAACCTCATATGCCACAGCTTTGTTACCTCGACATCCTTCTTAGTGCTAGAAGTTATTGCCGCCATTGTCCCCACCATTGTACTACCTTGATAGTAATACAGATTGTTCTTCCTCACACCTTTCATCAGCACCAATGCTCCTGAAGTTGCTTTAAGAATTCCATCTCGCATCATCACAACTAGGCCTTTAGATTCTAAAGCCCCATTGAGATGAGATTTTTCTTCAACTTTGGCACGTACTGCACATCCCGCAAAATTCTGGTGGATCCATCATGATTCCGCAGCTTGATTGAACCTATCACGGCTGTCTTACATGGATTATCATTACCCATGCAAACAACCGCACCATCGAGTTCCTGAAATTCAAAGAACCATTCCCGAATGGGACACATATGATAAGTACAACCTGGATCCAATATCCACTCATCTGGATGCGATGATGCTGAAGGTGAGACAATCAAAGAGATATCTGACTCCACATCACTTTTGCATTCTGCAACATTTGCATCTTGTGGAGCGTTCCCTTTCTTCTGCAGTTTTGGACAGTCTTTCTTCCAATGTCCTTTCTCATGACAGAAAGCACATTCATCTTTGGCAACGACTCTGCCTTTAGACTTAGACCTTCCTCTTCTCCCCTTTGTTTGGCTTTGTTGACGACCTCTTGCCACCAATGCTTCTTCTGATGTCGTTGATTTTGATTTCATCTTATCTTGCTTTCTCAATTCATGATTGTACAAAGCAGAACAAACAGCATCTAACGACACATTCTCCTTCCCGTGAAGAAGTGTAGTCTCCAAATGTTCAAATTCATCAGGAAGAGATGATAACAACATCAAAGCCAAATCCTCATCCTCAAACTTCACATCAAGATTCAACAGGTCTGCTACTAATTGATTAAAAATAGTGATGTGTGCATTCATAGTAGTACCTTGTTGGTAGTTAAATTGGAACAATCTTTTCTTCATCAGGAGCTTGTTCCAACCACTCTTCTTCAGAAACTTGTCCTCGAATGCCTTCCACAGTTTGTGTGTAGAAGTCTCGTTTTTTACAGCATACTTTTGCTCTTTGGACAGGCAGGATCGAATAGTTCCGTACGCCAACCGATTCATGATGCTCCACTCTTTCTCATTTATCTCTTCTAGTTTCTCTTCCTCAATAGCAATATCAAGACCCTGCTGAAAAAGAGAGTCCAAGACCTCTCCTTGCCACATGCCAAAATGGCTAGTGCCATCAAATATTTCCATCGCCAATTTCAAAGTGGACATCGGGAACCTCGACCATGATGACGAGGAGCCCGACACCCCAGATACATCCTTCTCTTCTTGATTAGCGATTACAGACTCAAAATATAGTATTCAATATTACAATATTACAAAAAAGACAACCCAAGGACGAACCTTCGGCTCTTGATACCACTTGTTGGGAAAATCGGGTAATTTCCCCACTAAAATAATACAACTAGTGAAATGAACCAATACAAAATAAATAAACTAGACAAAACACTAACAGAGTTACCCGACAAATAATATTGAATACTATACTACTACAGAAAAGAAAACAACATAATACCAATAAATAAAGCGGAAAAATAAAAGAGATAAAGAGGAACAACACACCCGAAAATTATTACTTATTGGAGTTTGGCCAATTTCGCCTAATCTCCAAGCACAACTGAAATAGTCTGCTATCATTAATGAGGGAGAAGATATTACAACTTAGGATGATCTACAGTGAAGGAGGAGAGGTTATTATAACCCTCAATCCTCCTCCCAAACAATGAACCCACCGATGTGGGACTTGGGAATAAGCCAAAAAAGTCAATACCTGCAATCACCGAATTTCACTTTTGTGTGAAATGAGTCATCCAAATCTACAAACAGCTCATTCTGACCACATATATGATTTGTGCAACCTGTATCCAAATACCAAGTCTATATATTTTGTCAAATAATAAAAATATTTTAAATAGTAAAAAATGAACTTGTGTGATAAAAAAAAAAACATCAAAACCAGTTATGAAAATTGTAGATTTTTATACTATAATTTTAACTATTTTGCAAACACATGCACCTTTAAAAAAATGTCTTCACGCTCTTGTTTTAAATTGATTGTTTTAGTGTATATTTTAACACTAACAAATATGTTTAACGGTTTTTAAGTATTTTGGATACTTTTAATAAATATCGTTCTTTACAATGTTATTGCTTTTTAGTGTGTTTACTATTTAAATTGTGTTTCACTCCTAAACCCTAAATGTCATATATGTTTTCGTTTTTTATACTTTAAATTTAGTGATCCTTAGAGTTATGATATTGTAGAGTTTAGAAATAACTTTTGAATTATAGAAAATAGAGAGTGTATGTGACATTCAAATTTCAAAAATTATTCTATATTATAGAATTTAGAAGTTATTATGAGATTTTTTTTCCAAATTGTAAAATTCAAGTGGTTTCTAATATATATTCTAGTGGTTGTAATGTTATAAAAAGTTGTGTTCATCTTGAACATTTGCAAAGTCCTCTAAGCTTTCCAACATAATAATAGCAAAATAAAAATGTTAATATTTATGAAAAAACATAGGATGTAAAATTAAATACTCAAATAATGTTGGGTATGTTTGATCCATCTTAAGATTAGGTCAAATATTTATTGACCCCTAAGTTATCAAAGTTGAAATTGTGGGTTGAAGAATTAAATCATATAGCTAAACTCCATGATTAAATCAAACCTAATGATTTATTGTTTTCAACAAATTTTGAATCCTCTAATGAACAAAACACGAGTTCATATTCATTTGACTACTTGTTTACACGTTTGATGGATCTAAAATGTTTTTATCAAAACAAATTCACATGGTGGATCAAACCAATAAATTATTTCAAATATAATTTATCACACATATTTTGATTGAATGCATTTCTAAATCTAGAATTACATAATTTAATATATATTTAATTTTTCAAAAAAAATCAATTATATAACCTCACAGCTCAAAATATATTTGATGTTCTACAATAAAAAATACATTTTAAATTATATAATATAAAAATGGTATAATTACTTTATTCATTATTACTTTTGGGTCAATATTCAATTTAGTATAGTAGTTTTTAAAAAAATCAATTTGGTTCCTATGTTTTTAAAAATATATCCAAAATGATTCTTTCTGTTAAGTTGCACAAAACGACATCAATGGGTGCTTATGTGATAGAGAGAAGTGGATTAGGTTTAGTGTGATGTCTGAGGTGTCAAATAACGTTGATGGTTAGATTAGTTTAGTGAAAAATGAATTGAGAGTTAGGGATTATGGAATTTGAATTGGGGGTCTGAGGTGACACTCATAAGAAAGAAGAGTTACGGGAACAAAAAGAAGAAGGACGAGGAGATGTTATCTCCTCACTTTGTTGCTTCATGAAGCAGTTTCTGCTGATAATCTAAAAGACGCCAACAAGATGTTGCTAGAGATTTCCTAATTGTCAATACTGTTTGGCACATCTAGCTTAGAGATCTGGTGGAGCCCCTTGTATGAGGGCTCGGTACTTTATGGAAGCACTCGAAGCAACGGATAAACGTTTATCTGATTTTGCAAACAAACTTTGCCTTCCCTTTGAGTTTTTCCCAGTGGTCGAGAAAGTTGGGAACCTTGACCTTGAGAGGCTCAATGTTAGCAAAACCGAAGCTATTGTAGTTCACTGGGTGCAACATTTTCTCAACCCTGATTACAATTAAAAATTCGTAACCCCCAATTCAAATTTTAGAATCCCTAATCCCCAATTCGTTTTTCACTAAACTAATCAAACCATCTAGGTTACTTGACACCTCAGACTTCGTACTAAACTCAATCTCACTTCTCTCTGTCACATAAACAGCAGTTAAAGTCCTTTAGTGCAACTTAACAGAAAATATCATTTTAAATATATTTTAAAAAATATAGGATCAAATTGATTTTTTTAAAAATTATTATACTAAATTAAATATTAATCCAAAATGTAAGGACAAATGAGATAATTATATTTATAAAAATTTATCAATTTACATAATTTAAAAAACACAAATATAATAAAAAAAATGGAAAAACAAATAGAGAAAAACTTACTCAACCAATATAACGAGACAACAACAAAGAGATCAAAATGCCTCTGGAAAAAAAACTGCAAGATCAAAGGGGTGCGCACTCCTATAGTCAAGACGGAAAAGATGAAGTGGAAGAAAATAAGATGAAATGGAAGAAAATAAGAAGAAAGTGAGATTTTATTTACCTTTTCATTAAGGATATACTGGACATTTCACTATCCCATAGGATTCAAGTTGAAAACATAGGGGTGAAGAAAAAAAGTGCCCTCTGTCAATTATCAGTCCACGACGAACAGGATGGACCTTCGTTCATTACTGATTTCATCCGCTACAAGCCCTTTGCATTTTTATATTATAGGTTTAGTTGATTTTTTTATCAGCATGAAGTTATGTTTTTAAGTTGTTTAAATTTTATTTTGGTATGTAAATTAAAAAATATGTTTTAAATTTCAAACATGAAAAATCTTCTTGATATTTTAAATTTATGTAAAAATTAAAAACACTTTTAAAGTAACCTTTTATTTATTCAAATTGGATATTTACAAATTAAAAAAAAACATATATTTTTAAAAATTGATAAAGTAAATAATTTTAAAAATAATTTATCCTGAATTTGACCATGAATTATAAAACATAACAAGAGTTTTTCCGTCACATTTTTTTTTTAAATTAAGAATTTTGTTTGGATACTCTCCCTGCATCAGAAATTAGAACCATTGGATTTATGCGTAAAGATTAATCAAGGACTGTGATGTCGCAAGATGGTGGCGGAAGGCAAAACTGGACGTAGAGGATCCGAGTGCAACTACACGTCTTAACTAATCAGCACCTAACACCTCGTTGTTTTTTGTCGTCTACTCAATAATTTACTTTATCGAGGGACCGTTTGAAACTTTCCTCTTTCTTGAGAAATTTTGTAACACCGAAATTTCATTTTTAAAAAAGAGAGGAAACAAAGAAAGGAATAATGATGATAGTTAAATAAAAAAGATTTTCTAGCGCAACCAAACAGATCTATTTTCTCACTTTCGCTCATTTCGCATTTTGGCCAACTCACCATTGTTCTCGGGACGAGGCCTCACGCGATAACTATCCGAATGGCTCCGTTTCCGTCTGAGAATGGCGTCGAAGGAGACGACGAGAGAGAAGAGGAAGACGAAGAGGAAGAAGAAGAGGAAGAAGAAGAAGTGGAAGATGAAGAAGACGAAGAGGAACCGAGGCTCAAGTACCAGAGAATGGGAGGTAGCATACCTTCGCTGCTAGCGAGTGACGCCGCGTCGTGTATTGCCGTCGCCGAGCGGATGATCGCTCTCGGCACTCACGGCGGCACCGTTCACATCCTTGATTTTCTCGGGAATCAGGTTAGTTATTTTATCCTCTATTCGTTGCGTAATTCGTCGTGGAGAATCTCCCTATTACTGTGTATCTGAGCTGTTATTACTCGAATTGGAGCTGGTTAGATCAAATTTATGGAGCGAAATATTTCGTGTGATTGAGAGCATGCCTGTGTTGACGTTCTATTTAAATGTATGCTAGCAATTGTGGATATTATTTGACTTATGCTAGTACTGTGCGCTTTGAGATTTCGCATAACCGCTATTTTGTGTGTGAAAATTTCGCAATTTTTGTTACCGGAATTGGAGCTGGCTAGATCAAATTTACGGAACGGAACAATCTGTATTATTGAGCTTCGTTCGTTCATACTCTCTTCAAATGTATGATAAGGATTATGGATGCAATTTGGTTTATGCTGACTCTGCGCTTTGAGATTTCATGTAGCCGCTGTCGTCAACTGTTATTTACTCAAATTAGAGCTGGCTTGATTATATTTATGGAAAGAAATAATTCGTGCGATTGTTAAGTTGTTTTCGTGATGTTATCTTCAAAATCATATTATGCTTGGGTTTATGGATGTATTTTGGTTTATGTTGACACAGCGCTTTGAAATTTTGTGTAGCGGCTGTTGGCTCATGAGTCATGGTCAATTGCTTGCGTGTTGTTTTATTTTTAGGAATCCGTTTCTAATTGAGTTACCTTGTTATAGGTTAAGGAATACTCTGCACATGCTTCTGTTGTCAACGACCTTAGCTTTGACATAGAAGGTGAATACATTGGAAGCTGTTCTGATGACGGATCAGTTGTGATAAACAGCCTTTTCACTGATGAGAAATTAAAGTTTGAGTACCATCGGCCAATGAAGGCAGTTGCGTTGGATCCAGATTATGCAAGGAAAATGTCCAGGAGATTTGTTGCTGGTGGTTTGGCTGGTCATTTATATTTAAATTCAAAGAAATGGTTGGGCTACCGCGATCAGGTTTGTCAGAATGTTTTAGTACTTGAGATATCTATTCTCTACTCTACAGTAATTTCTGTTTGTTAACGTAAAACGACCCCACTCTACCATCCCCCAAAGGTTTTGCACTCTGCAGAAGGTTCAATACATGCTGTTAAATGGAGAGCAAGTCTTGTTGCTTGGGCTAATGATGCAGGAGTGAAGGTTTATGATACTGCCAATGACCAGCGTGTTACATTTATTGAAAAACCACGAGGGAGCCCACGCCCCGAGCTTTTACTTCCTCACCTGGTCTGGCAGGTTAGTCAAATGATTTAGGCATGCTGTCGAGTTGTATCATTCTTTTCATGCAGTCTCCACTGCTATAATTGAAGGCTTATTCTGTTGCAATGTAATTTGAACTGTGGCATGACCATTATTTCATATGTTCCTGTATATCTCTTGATAAAACTGTGGAGCTTAATGCCTTCCATCACTTGTAGGACGATACCCTCTTGGTTATTGGATGGGGAACATCTGTCAAAATTGCTTCAATAAGGACAGATCACCAAAGGGCAGCGAATGGGTCATTCAGGCAAGTTCCTCTTTCTGGTGTGGTCCAGGTGGACATTGTGGCATCTTTCCAAACCAGCTACTTCATCTCAGGGCTTGCTCCCTTTGGTGATGCTTTGGTTGTTCTTGCATATATTCCTGGAGAAGAAGATGGAGATAAGGATTTTAGTAGCTCTGCTCCTTCACGGCAGGTATTTATGCTCATTGGTAATAATGAATTGAAATTTTAATTTTCATGCTGACCTTCTATCCAGTTGTAAATTCCTCCCTTTGTTTATATGCTAGAACTCGTTTTCTTTGTTCATTCTTCTTCCTTTTACTCAAGTAATGGTAAATTTCTCCAAATATCATAATTTGAAGTATAATTTCCTGGTCCATGATACGTAGGCATGCTGAAAAATTTATTTATTTGTTATTACATTTTGTGAAGGATCAAACAATGAATTTGATCATTTTGATTTTTTAGATTACTTCACAGTGTTATATAAGCAATGGTACCAGATCAGCACCATTCTGCTTCCTTAGTTAGACATTTTCATCTATATTACAGTCAGGCATGTAGCATGCGCATTATTTACTATTTATTGAGGGCACTATTCCTTATTGGGGGTGTATAAAATAATGAACTCAAGCTGCATAACAAAATCAGAATGGAAGCAATCAAATTTATATTGTATTTGCCAAAAATGAAGAGTATTTAGTGTATTATAATATGAAGCATCGATACTTCAGTTTGCTTCACATACTTGATATCAATACTCCTAGATACTTCAATAATTGTTAATGAAGTATCAAAACCTGTGAAACACCAATACCTTTATTTGTTTCGCTTATCTTATACTGATATTGTTGAAGGTTCCACGGCTTTAAAACATTATACCTAATAAAACTACATGAACCTGAAGCATACAAGTATGTGTAATATAGGAACATAGTCTCTTTATGAATTATTTAAAGGAAAAAAAAGAGATAGACATTGTTATCCCTATATGTAATTTGTAAATAATAGGTAGTAATTTATGATGACAATGGTTTGTAATTTTTTATTATTTCGGCAATGCCTAAAACCTGTGTTTTTAATTTGGATCTATAAAATAGCAATTATATATTTATTATATTTTATGAATTTTATACATTTTTAACTATGTATCTTGTACGTACCATATCCTGTTATCTTTAAAATAACTATTGTTGTATTGAATACATATCTCTTACACATTGATCTCAATACATGTGTACATTAAAAAATTTGACTTTGTTATGAGCGTGAGTAAAATAATTTTGAACAGGGCAATGCACAAAGACCAGAAGTAAGAATAGTAACATGGAATAATGATGAGCTTTCTACAGATGCTCTGCCAGTACATGGGTTTGAGCATTACAGGGCGAAAGACTACTCTCTTGCACATGCTCCCTTCTCAGGTTAACATTTGGCGTACTTTGTTTGTGATGTTTTGAAGCATATTCAGCTATGTTGAATATGCTGTATTTTTTTCCGCCGGGTATTAGTATGATATCACTGCCTGCACAGTGGGAGACAAATAACCGACAGAAAATAGGTGATACAGTATTCAAGAGATTCTGCACACCCCTACTCTTCACTTTTTTCGTCACCTGTCCATCTTCTCATCTCTTTTCTTTTTATAGTCATACAGATTAATTTTTCCTCCCCAAATTCCCCTTGGTTGCCTCAATGGAAATCCGTTAGCATTTACCATTTTCTCCATCGGATTGTGTCTCCTGAAATCTTTGACTTCAATCATTCCCTCCCTGAGAGACCTGGATCCTCTGTGATCCTTCCTAATATACACCTTAGTAACATATTGTTTCCTGAAATCTGCATAATATTGTTTTTCATTTAAATGTAGGTAGCAGTTATGCTGGTGGTCAGTGGGCTGCAGGTGATGAACCACTTTACTATATTGTATCTCTGAAGGATGTAGTTATTGCCAAGCCAAGGTTGATTTCAATTTCTTCATCTATTGTACTGTTTTAATTTTTGGATGCGTTTATGTATGACTTGTGACCTTAAAAGTATTGAGAGGGATGTTGATAAAATGTTTTTGACAAATACATGATATGTGATCTTTCCTTTGTTTATTATGCATTGAAAGATGACAATATTTGTAGTTTAAACTGTTCATCATATCCACCCCCAGGAAAGGGGAGGGATTTAGTAAGAAAAAAAATATTCTTTTGATAAAAATTTGTCTTAAACCTCGTCATATCCACTTAGTATGATATTATGCTGTTTTGTATTTGTTTGTATTAAAGGAAAAGAAAAAATAGGGTAAATCCCTTGTGTATATTGAACACATAGGGTTATGTTTATATAAGAAAAATAAACATATGGGCTAAGCCCATTACATAAATATGAAATATCAAATAATAACTATAATATCTCATAATATCTAATAATATCTAATAATATCTAACACTCCCCTCAAGCTGGTGCATATAGATTATATGTACCCAGCTTGTTACAAATGTAATTAATCCTAGGCCCTCGTAAGGATTTAGTAAAAATATCTGCTAATTGATTATTTGAATTAACAAACTCAGTCTTGATATCTCCCGATATAATCTTTTCTCGAATGAAATGACAATCAATCTCAATATGTTTGGTCCTTTCATGAAAAACTGGATTTGAGCTAATATGAAGAGCAGCCTGATTATCACATATAAGTGTCATTTGAGTGACCTCTCCAAATTGCAATTCTTTAAGTAACGGTTTAAGCCAAATAAGTTCACAAGTAGCTGAGGCCAAGGTTATCAGACTCGAGAGTCTACTCAGACTCGTGGAAAGTCTGTAAACTCGACTCGTAAACCCGACTCGTAGACTCGTAAGAGTCTACTTCACACAAAAAATTTAACAAAAAAATAATAATTCATGATACCAATTCCATAATATTAAAATAAATAAGTTCATACACCAACAAAATAACTAAAACAACACAAATGTTATCAAGTTTAAAAGTCACATTTATCTAATCCTCTGAAGTGATAGTGGAAATGCTGAATTTGAACCACTTCCAGATATCTGTTCTATTTTCCACAACATTCTTATGTAGTGGAAATGCTAAATTTAAACCAGTTCCAGACAACTGCTCAAAAAATACAATTTGTCCAAAAAAAATAAAAAAATACAATCTGCCCAAAAAACCAAAAGAAATCCAATTTGCCCAAAAATCTGCCGTGAACCTCAACCCAATTTTAAAAACCCAAAACCAATTCAGAAAGCCCTAAACCTAATTTCAAAATCCCTAAGCCTAATTTCAATCCCAATCTGTCCTAACCCTAAAAATCCACAGCAGCAGCCGTGAGGTGCGACTGCGGTGCGACGGAGATGCTAGCGCGACGACGACAGTGACGAAGGCACAGTGAGCGTGAAGAATGGAAGCAGGTAAAGAAACCCTAAAATCTAACCTAATCATAATGGAACACACCATTTTGAACTTTTTTTCACAACTCGCTGACTCGGCCTTGAACTCGCGAGTTTGACCGAGTTTGACCGAGTATGACCGAGTCAACTCTGAGTTTACTCAAAAACGAGTTTACTCCCGAGTCAACTCGCCAACCTTCAGCAGACCCTTAAACCCTTTACGGGTTTAAGGGTTAACCCTAGCGTTTGATAACCTTGGCTGAGGCCATAGCTCTATATTCTGCCTCTGCACTAGATCTGGCCACAACACTTTGTTTCTTGCTTTTCCAAGAGATCAAGTTATCACCAATGGAGACACAATAACCAGAAGTTGATCTTCTATCAGATGGAGATCCTGCCCAATCAGCATCTGAATAACAAACGACTTTAGTATGGTTATTATGACCATATAACAAACCTTTTCTAGGAGAACCTTTAATGTACTTCAGTATACGAATGACTGCATTCCAATGATCTTCACATGGAGAATTAAGAAATTGACTCACCACACTGACTGCAAAAGAAATATCAGGACGAGTAACCGTGAGATAGTTCAATTTTCCAACTAATCGCTTGTACTTCTCAGGATCTGAAAGAGGCTCCTTCTGATTGGGTAGAAGCTTGACATTGGGATCCATGGGAGTATCAACAGATTTCGAATTCATCAACCCAATTTCCTCCAAAATATCTAATGCATATTTTCTTTGAGAGATAACAATACCATTATCGGATTGTGCTACCTCAATCCCCAAGAAATATCTGAGTTTGCCAAAATCTTTGGTTTGAAAGTGCTGACAAAGGTGTTGTTTTACTTGTGAGATGTCATGGTGATCACTGCCTGTAAGAACAATGTCATCAACATATACTACAAGACAAATATACCCAGCACTTGAGTGACGATAAAAAACTGAATGATCTGCTTCACTACGAGTCATACCAAACTGTTGAACAACATTGCTAAATTTTCCAAACCATGCCCTAGGAGACTGCTTGAGTCCATATAAGGATTTGCGAAGACGACATACCAATCCAAAAGACTCCCCCTGAGCAACAAAACCGGGAGGTTGCTCCATATAAATTTCTTCTTGCAAATCCCCATTAAGAAAGACATTTTTGACATCCAGTTGATAAAGAGACTATTGTTGAAGAGCAGCCATAGCTATGAATAAGCGAACAGAAGCCATCTTTGCCACTGGAGAAAAAGTATCACCATAGTCTATATCAAAAATTTGGGTATAACCCTTAGCCACAAGACGAGCTTTGAGACAATCAATAGTACCATCAAGACCAACTTTGATAGCAAAAATCCACCTGCAACCAACAACAGATTTCCTAGATGGTAAAGGAACAAGTTCTCAAGTTCCATTATTCTGAAACGCATTCATTTCATCAAGCATGGCCTGACGCCAACCAGGATGAGCTAAGGCATCACCTACAGATTTTGGAATAGATACAGAAGAAATAGACGAAAGGCAAGTATAAAAGGGTTGAGATAGTCTATGATAACTCAAAGCAGTATAATGTGGAGAGGGATTACGGGTAGCATGTATACCTTTTCGGATAGCAATAGGAAGATCAGGTTCAACTATCAGAGGTTCAACTATCGGAGGTTCAATTGTCGGAGCCAGAGGGGGATGAGGTGTTGGCACTAGAATAGAGTCATCTGATGGACGATGAGACGTTTGACGACGACTATACACCTGAAGAGTTGGTGGCGGTGGTGAATCTTTAGGTGCACTAGGTACAACAAGAGGGATATTAACTTGATTAGATGAAGACATAGAAGGAGAAGGACAAGACTTAAAGTAAAGGGAAGATTCACTGAAGGTGACATCGGCTGAAATAAAATAACGATTTAGAGAAGGGGAGAAACATTTATACCCTTTTTGTGATCTAGTGAACCCTAAAAAGACACATTTGTGTGATTTAGGAGATAATTTATCAAGATTAGGACTAAAATTATGAACAAAGCATGTGGACCCAAAAACTTTGGGAGGTAAAGAGTGGAGAGGGTCATGTGGAAATAAAATAGAATGAGAAATTTTGTTTTTTAAAACTGAAGATGACATTCGATTAATGAGATAACATGCACTAAGAACAACATCACCCCAAAAACGTTGAGGAACATCACCATGGATTAAAATAGTACGAGTTGTTTCAACAAGATGTCTATTCTTGTGCTCAGCTATCCCATTTTGTTGAGGTGTATAAGCACATGAAGTTTGATGAAGAATACCATGAGAAGTCATAAAATTTTTAAAAGAATGAGAAAGATACTCACGTCCATTATCACTATGCAAAACGCGAATGGAAATTCCAAATTGATTTTTAATTTCATTGTAAAATAGTTGAAATATAGAAAACAACTCAGAACGGTTTTTCATGAAAAACACCCAAGTACATCTTGAATAATCATCAATAATAGTAACAAAATACTGAAATCTTAAATTAGACTTAATACGACTTGGTCCCCAAATGTCAGAGTGAACTAAGGCAAAAGGAGATGAAGCACGTGAGACACTACTAGGAAAAGAACTACGAATGTGTTTCCCTAACTGACATGACTCACATGATAAACTAGACACATTAGACAAACTTGGAACAAGCTGCTGCATCTTGGCAAGACTAGGATGACCCAATCCAGCATGAATGAGAGATGGAGAATCCATAATCGCGTCAACATGTGCAGAGATCTGTAGGTGATAAAGTCCATGAGACTCACATCCGGTGCCAATCATCCGTCCCGAACTTCGGTCCTGTATAGAAACAGAATCTTTGGTAAAAGAAATAACACAATAAAGGGAACGAGTGAGACGACTAGTGGATAATAAGTTAAATGGAGACTCAGGGACATAAAGAACATTATCAATAGATAAAGAAGGAAAAAGGGTAATAGTACCAACACCATGTGATGGTACCCTATATCCATTGGCCATGGTAACTGAAGGTAAATAATCCGTAGTAGATAGGGAAGAGAAAAAAGATTTATTACCAGTAATGTGATCTATGGCACCTGAATGTAGAACCCAAGGGCCAACGGAAGTAGAGTAAGTGAGGCCAACAAAAGATGTACCTGAATGTGCAACAGAAGCTGTGGAACTAGAGTTTTGACGATCCTCATACCATTTAAGAAATTCATTGAAAATAGCAGGCTGGCCTGGGGTATCAATTGAAGTATGGTCCACAGTAGAAGGTTGCACAGGAACACTTTGAGCAATCGCAATAGATTTAGGAGGACGACCATGTAAGGCATAACATTTGTCAATTTTGTGTCCAAGTTTGCCGCAATGGTCACACTTGTGACGCCCTTTGCCCGACTTGTGAGGACGAGTACGATTATTATGCTGAGAGACTAAAGCAGAAGAGTCATCTACATGAGATGTTAATTCAGTGGTATGTTTACTTGGCACACGCAGAAGTGTAGAACAAGTGGAAGTAAAATTGGGTACGATAGGGGATCCCAAAATTTGATCATGAACATGAGAATAATCATCAGGAAGACCATGTAAACCCAATAACATGAAGAACTTGGGTCTTTGTTCTAGTTCTTGAGAAGGAGTGGAGGCAGGAGGTAATAACTCATTAAAGTCATGAAGAAGAGCATGAAGTTTACCTAGATATTCCGCCATTGTACCATCAAGACATTTGGGAGTAACAATTGTGAGGAGATTTTGACACACCATAAAGACGTTGAGTATCATTGGTGTATAATAATTCTGCTTGTTCCCAAACTTCTGAACAAGTCTCATAGGTACGAAAAATTTGTTTTAAAGATAAATGAATGGTAGATTTGATAACAATGCATAATTGAGCATCAATTTTCAACCAACGGAAAACCTCATTTTTAGTAACATTAGGACGGGTAAGATGATCAACATAACCTTGACTCTTAAGCCATAATTTAGTATCTGAGGCCCACATATCATAATTGGTTCCATCTAATTTGTCAATAGAGAGATGAATGTTGACATAATTAGTATAAATAGACGGATCCGGCATTACGACAGCGGAAGGAGTCATAGTGGCAGTGGCAGCGGAAGAAGTCGTAGTGGCAGCGGAAGTGGAAGAAGCCATATAGGACAAAAATATGTAATCCAGTCACCAGTTAATTGGCGGCAGCAGCTATTCCAGCGGCAGCTCCGGCGAGGGTTCGGTAGCAGCTCTGGTGAGGCGGCAGCGGTGACAGTTCTGGCAAGGCGATGGGGCGGTGGCTGGAAAATTCCAGTGAACAGTGGGTTCACCAATAAAATTTGAACCCTAACCTTATGCTCTAGATACCATATTAAAGGAAAAGAAAGAATAGAGTAAATCCCTTGTGTATATTGAACACATAGGGTTATGTTTATATAGGAAAAATAAACATATGGGCTAAGCCCATTACATAAATATGAAATATCAAATAATAACTATAATATCTCATAATATCTAATAATATCTAACAGTTTGTATTTTCTAAGACAAGATATGATGTGCCCTTGAGAATGTTCCAATGCAAATTGCAGTAGCTTGATTTGGTTATAATTGTTGTCAGTTCATTGGTAGTTGTGTTATGTCGAATATTTCCGATATTATTGTATTTCACTAGATTATAAAATTACAGAATGATAGTCTAAGGAATTTTTGTCACTCATTTTAGTGTAAAAAATTGATGTCTGAATGCTAGCATCTATCCATGTTATCGTTCACACTTGTACACTTTGTTATTGGAAATTTTAACCTCCTTACCTTAATTGACCCTGCAACGCAGGCTGTTGTTATGGTAGTAAGAAGCTATATCATTTAAAATAAAAACATAAGGGGTCTGTTATTTATCTAAAAGTTCTTGCTAAAACAATATGTGGAAAATTTTTAATACATTTAAAATGCACTTTTTACTTCTCAACTTTGTCACTTCCACAAATTTTGCCTATGAATTTTTTTTTTCCGCCCATTGTACCATATAAGTTAAAAAATTAAAAACATTTTACCAATCCATCAATTGGCAAAAAACTATGATAACATTGCCAATAAAATAAGTGATACAATTCCAAGTTGGCGTGATCATGTGCACTAATTCTAAATATAACTACCCTCCACTCTGAACCTTAACACACATCCTAACGAGCCCCACAACCACCCCATCCCTGCACTCTCAATTCTTCATTGCCACCCAAATCCCTACCTCACCTGGAACTACCCTCCCTTCCTCTAACCCAAACCCAACTTTCTAAAAATGTGGCTCCACTCATTCTTCCTCAAAAGGGTCTTCAGTACCACTTCTCCTTAAACCTCTTGGAGTTCCAAGTGCCCCTTCCACTAACTCCCATTCTCTTTTGATATTTTATTTTCCTTTGTGTCTTAACCACTTCAACTAACCCACTTAAAGTCCAAACCTTCATCATTTGTAACCTCCCCACCCATCCACACTCTCCTAGCCCAAGTCCACCACCCCAGGATCTGACCCATCCACTCTATTCGTTCACCTCTATCACATAGACACACTCCCTCAACAAAATCCCTTCCAAGCACTTTCACCTAAGGCTCCAATGTAACACGAGAAGAGTCAAAACCCTCAAAGTGCTCATCTTTCGCCAAAATACCTTGCTCCTCCCCCTTTATCACCACCTCAACTCATTAGGATCCAATCGATAAAGCACTAATTGCTAGTGGCATGTTTCTTACAACGAGAGGTCGTTCATGTTAAATAATTTCTCAACAAAAACCCTCACGTTCCCATGCTCCAAAGTCCCACGCGTGGCCCTTGACTCCGTCCATAATAATGATGGCCTCTTTTTGTGCATCGCAAGTTTGTTGAGCATAGGTTGTGTCAAGTAGTTGTTTCCAACCCAAACTAGAACCCACCACTTCAACAATAATTCTCTTACTTTTTAACTGATTGAATGCTTCCCTCGAACCATCTTCAATTTGTTTGGCAACCTGGCTCCACTCATTCTCGGCATTGTTTTGATTCTTCTTATGGTGTTGTGTGCTGAAAATATGAAACGAAAATATATTTTTAGCACAAGGGGGAAGTTGTCGAGTAAGGAGGGGAGTCAGGGGTGTGGTGGATGGATGGGGATGCTGGAGAGAATGATGGAGGGGGTGAGGTCGATGATGGTAGTGAGGGAGGACGTGTTGGCAATGGCTGCCCATTTTCTGAGATTGTGACTGTGGCTTCTGAAAAATGAAAAGTAAGATTTAAACAACTAGTTTGGGTTTATGGTGTTGTCAATGGTGCAAGGTTAATGTCCACCACACACAACACTAACAGTAGAATTAACATGTGGTGCCATGCTACATAGGCCAACATTAAATTTTCCACTTGTGTAATTGGTCATGTCATCGGAGTTGTTTGCCAATTGACGGATTGATAAAGTACGTTTAATTTTTTTAATTATACAGTACAATGAACGAAAAAAATTGAATGGAAAATTTGCAATAGTACCAAAGTTGAGTGATAAAAAGGGCAATTAATCCTTTAAAATATCATGCTTTTGTTCTAAGTTCTTCTAAAGATCTGAAAAAGTTAAATTAGATAATTTAGAAAAATTGATGCATTTTAATAATCAGGGATACTGAAGATCATATTGCGTGGCTTCTTCAGCATGGGTGGCATGAAAAAGCATTGGCTGTGGTTGAATCTGGTCAGGGACGAAGTGAACTGCTTGATGAGGTATTATGTTTATCATAGTTCAGTCTATAATTTCTAATTGATTGTATGCTATTAAAATTATAAATGTAAAATATAGAATAAAGGGTACTTGTGTAGCACATAATTGGAATGAAGATGTGCAAAATTGCATATATAGACACTTGTTTATGTTGATTGTATGTTTGTGAAAGCTCCTCAGCTATTTTGTTTTTCAAGAAGTTTGTTAATATGTTATCATTTTGTTTTGCTATCAACAACACTCTATATAGACATTCAAGATGAAATTAAATGAATTTTGTTGTAATTTCTGATATAATTAATGGTGATTGGATTATGTAAAGTAAAACTGTTGACCTGCTGTGCATAGATCTATATGAAACTTGAAATCAACTTGATTGGTATTGAAGTATGATTGACCGTTTGCTTTCTTCTCTAATTTCCTCAACGTTCTATTTTGATGCAATTGGTACTTCTTATGTTTGTTTTGGTTTAATTATTTGAAAGTCTTTACTCTTGAGGGTACCTTAACTGCTTTTGGTATCCGTTATTGTACTTCTCTTTAATATTAGTTCTTTTGTATAAAAAAATCACAGTGGATGGATGTATTTTGTGTGTATATGCTTTGTTACCTTCTAGTTGAATTTGTCCATTTGAGTATTATGAGAAGTTTTTCTTTTTTTCAAATATCTTTTCAGGTGGGATCTAGGTACCTTGATCATCTGATTGTGGAAAGGAAATACAGTGAAGCAGCATCTCTGTGTCCCAAGTTGCTTAGGGGATCAGCTCCAGCTTGGGAGAGGTACAACATGTCATTATTTGTTAGTCTGTTACTATGTTCTGATTTGTAATTGGTGTTCAATGAACTGCTTTCAACAGATGGGTTTTCCACTTTGCACATCTTCGTCAACTCCCTGTTTTAGTTCCTTACATGCCTACAGAAAACCCCAGACTACGTGATACTGCTTATGAGGTTAGCTAAAACAAAGTGGTCTCTGTCACACAGTTAATGTGTTTGCTCAGTATCTGTAATGAACTCACTTGGTATAAATAATCTTTTATGCTGCTTTTTTGGTTCTACAGGTTGCTCTTGTTGCATTGGCTACAAATTCTTCTTTTCATAAGGATCTCTTGTCCACTGTAAAATCCTGGCCTTCTGTAATTTATTCTGCATTACCTGTAATTTCAGCCATTGAACCTCAGCTAAATACTTCCTCCATGACTGATTCACTTAAGGAGGTTAGTCTGATTAATTGTACTTGCATTTTTTAATCTGTTAACCATCTATTTATGTTAACATTTTCTTATTTTGTGCTAGGCATTGGCAGAGTTGTATGTAATCAATGGGCAATATGAGAAGGCCTTCTCGTTGTATGCTGATGTAAGTGTTCAAAGTAATTTTTCTTTCATTCAGGCAGCAATACATCTATTAAATGCTAACGCATGCTTTATACTGCAGCATGTCGTCTACTTGTTATTACTGCTAACGGACATTCCTTTTTTTTTGTTTGGTTGAATTTTTCAGCTTATGAAGCCAGAAGTATTTGATTTTATTGATAAACATAGCCTACATGATGCAATTCGTGGAAAGGTATAATTATGATTTGTAGAAGTTATGGTAATCTCGTAATTCTGTTTTCTCCATAGGTCTGTAGTATTACCTTACCTGACAACTTCATGTTTCATATATCTGCTGGCATTCTATTTTAATCACCTGAATTGTTTTCTTTACAAGCTTCATTGTAGTATAATAAGGTCTGGGTATCCATGTTTTGCCATATCTGACATCTCTTTTCATATATTGAATGCATACAAAGAAGGATTAATGAACAAAGCCAAATTGGTTGAGTAAGATTTCAATATTCTGAGAATTGTTTATAGAGTTGTTGAATTGTCTATTTTAAGCAGTATATATGTTCAATTCTGTCTGTATTGGTTTTCATTTCTTTATATAATGATCATTGGACTCTTATTTGTTTAATGTTTATCTGTGCAGGTTGTTCAACTAATGATGCTAGATTGCAAGCGTGCAGTTCCTCTGTTGATCCAAAATAGGGACTTAATAAGTCCACCTGAAGCTGTGAAGCAACTTCTAAATGCTGATGATAAGTGTGATCGTAGATATTTTTTACATTTGTATCTCCATTCATTATTTGAAGTAAATCATCATGCTGGGAAAGATTTCCATGACATGCAGGTAGTTTTGTTTCTTTCATTCAGCTTTTTACAAGCTTCCTTTGCTTTGAAATCTGAGCAGTAAGTTAATCTCTCTTTAATATTTACAATTACAATTGATGAAAGCCATGTGTCTGCCATTTTGAGTTCCACTCGGCCATTACTACCTTTATTTCTCTTATAGAAAATAAAGTAGCAAACTTCATTAAGTGACAACTCTGGTTCTAATTGATTATGGTCCAAGACAAATGTACAGGAACAAGGAAACGTTAGATCCAATGATAGGGACTTAGGTAATATTGGGTGTCTAGTCTCGCATCAAATAACATAAAATGTTTGGTGGAGTATTTAAGTGTTTGGTTCTTTCCCCTTAACAACAACTAGCTTTTAAGGGTGACTTCCCTAAGTGTTTGGGTGCATATCAATTGGTATTCCCAAAAAGGGCTACCTACAGAGGGTTCTAACCAATGAAAGATTTTAAACCAAAATAAGGAAGTTGAGTGAAGTATCACCGAATAAGTGTTGTAGGGACAAATGTTATCCATCCTCATTTTTACATGTGTATTTGTTCCAAAGTTTATCTAGTGTCTGTCTGTCAATGAGATAACTCTGAAAGTTTGGAGATCATGTTTTCAAATCTTGAAAGCACTCACTTTGCTTGCATGGTAGGACTCTTTATGTGGACCCTCCTCAGACTCCACTTGTCAGGAGCCTTGTGCACTAGTAGTCTTCTTTGTTAGGAGAATCTTTGTGCTGCATCAATTGAAATTTAACATTATATTTGGATAACTTTCCTATGATGTGCGTGTTGAAAATTATTTCGTGAGTGGTCCCAAGCTCAAATAAAAGAAATGGTTTATCTAAGGAAATTGACAACAAACACAATTTGTACTAATCTGTATGCCTTGGAAAGAGATTATGTGATTGTGTTAATGCTCGGTTTATCCTAAAGCACATAGGTGGTTTATCCTTGTAATGTAACCAATCTACTTGGTGGGTTATGGAGTCTCTGATAATTAATGTGTCAAAAACTATTTGATATCACGAATTAGGTGTAAATGAATGGTTTTAACTTTTATGTGTATTGTAATGTTACGTGTTAAAACAAGAATTTTTATCAAGCATAAAGTTTGAAAGACATTGAAAAGTATGGCTGAAATGCCATTAGTAAAAGACTTTGAGCTAGCAGAAATCCAGGACCTGTACATTTTATTCACAAGCATGCAACCATGGATGTGAGGGGATTTTCTCTGACCTTGAGCTTGGTCTTGTGTGGTCGAATCCTTAGCTTTGGGTTTTTAGCTTGTTAAGGCTCACTGTCCTGCTTCTCTAACATGGAACTGTCCCACTCTTCACCACATAAGGATATATAGCATCTCTAATTGTTGTGCAACAGTGTGTTGCCCCTATTTTTGTGATACATTTCTGTGGTATTCCGGCTGCACCATTTCAGTCTCAATTTTTATAGCATAATATTAGTGCTGATTGCTGAGGACAAGCTCTGGTGCAGCGTAAAGTTGCATCTTGGTGACCGCTTGGTCACAAGTTCAAATCCATAAACAGTCTCTTTGCACATGCAACGGTAAGACTGCATACAATGACCCTTCAGTATACCTTCGCATACCAACAGGGAGCATTTTGCCTTTTAACACCATGGTTATGTTGTTAGTATTAATGCTGATTGCTTGCTGAGTCTCTACTGCTCTACTCTCCTCCCATTGTTTTTGCTTGGTTGATTCAATAACTGTCGTCTGAAGCTAAACATGAATAATAATGGTTTGTAAACGTGATTAAATTATTCTTTTCAGTCATTTACTCTAATTTTTTTTGGTATAATGTGCATAGGTAGAACTCTATGCAGAGTATGATCCAAAGATGCTATTACCTTTTCTTCGTAGCAGTCAACATTACACCCTTGAGAAGGTGATGAACCGATGGAAAACTTTGACAGTTATTTGTACTGTATGATTGTGAATCAAATTCTGAAAGTTGTTTTTCAGGCTTATGAAATTTGCATTAAAAGGGACCTATTGAGGGAGCAAGTCTTCATCTTAGGAAGGATGGGAAACTCAAAACAAGCCCTAGCTGTTATTATAAACAATTTGGGGGATATAGAGGAGGTAATTTTTTTTTTCAATTGAATGGGTTTGGTTTCAACCAACATCTAAATCGTGAATCAGAGGTGATTATGTTTGAAGTGGTCATAATTTTTTGCAGGCTGTAGAGTTTGTCACCATGCAGCATGATGATGAACTTTGGGAAGAATTGATCAAGCAATGCCTTCACAAACCTGAAATGGTACTATGTTGATAACTTAACTTTTTGGCAGGCTTGAATGTGAAATCATTGTGTCGTATTAGAATATGATGATTGACCACACATATATAATGTGTTAGCTTTAAGCTCGTGCATATTTAGTAGGATTAGTTACTACTGATTATCCATGTAAAGATTAACTTTTTTGTGCGATTAGTGCTCTATATTGCTTTAAAAATGACAACGACAAATATGTGAGGGGAAAAAATGGACATTTTTTTTACCAAGAAAGTGTAAACATTGTACCCTAAATTTGTTTTTATTTAATTTTTAGATCTTTGATTCGAAATTGAAAAAAAGTAAAGAGAGAAATAACTGACCCATTATGCTATTATTCTGTACTTCTACTCTTTCTCGGTCTGTTTTAAGCTTGATTATTGTAATTAATAGGTGGGCATATTATTGGAGCACACAGTTGGAAATCTCGATCCCCTCTACATTGTAAATAAGGTTCCTAACGGGTTGGAAATACCCCGGTAAGTAATTAACGTGAACTTTGTTGTCAGATCATAGATTGTATTAGAAAATACTATTAGGATTTGTGCTTGCCTATAGTTCTAGAGATACGTGTCAGTAAGCATGATGTTCACTGACTCTAATATCTCTATCTACTTTCTGTAGGCTCCGGGATCGACTGGTTAAGATTATCACTGACTACAGGACTGAAACATCACTCAGGCATGGGTGCAATGATATTCTTAAGGTGTTTTTTCTTCCCTATTCCCTCTGGCTCGACCTTAGGAGGCCAAATTCTTGAATCTGAATAATTTGGTACCGCGGAATATCCCACTGACTTGCTGTTATTGAAATAGGCGGACTGTGTCAATCTTTTAATCAAGTATTACAAAGAGGCAAGGCATGGAGTTTCTTTAGGTAATGAAGAAGATGAGCCACGGGTTAAAATGAGTGACGCTCGTGCTTCTCAGGTATTTGAGAAATCCCCGAGTCTGAGAACTATGGAGATGAAGTCAAAGACTAGGGGAGGTGGAAGATGTTGTATATGTTTTGATCCATTTTCTATACAGAATGTATCGGTCATTGTTTTCTTTTGCTGTCATGGTTATCATACAAATTGTCTCATGGATTCCTCTTACACTAGTAGTAAAAAGAAACAAACCACGTCCCTAGAGGCAGAAATGTATGATGATTACAATGGTTATGAGGACGATGCTAACGAAGACTTTGAAGATGAAGAAACCACGTCGCGTGGCCCTCGAATGCGCTGTATATTGTGTACTACTGCTGCTAGTTGAGTGTGTTTTTGTATGTGTCCACATTTTGTGTTGCATGGTTAATCTTTTAGTTCGTAGTTCCATACACGAAGAGCATGTGTGGTTTCATTTGTGGTCAATTTTTTTATGAATATAATTAATCACGGGTTTCACTCCCCCCATTTTTTGCATTTGTCTTGATGGCTTGAAGCATATTCTCATTTAAGATCATGAAGTGCTACATGAAGTTCCAGGTTCCTTTCCGATGTATGATGAAAGAATCAGGAGCTGGTTGAGATATGAGTTTTACTTCTCTTCTAGTATGTACCTATTTTGTCAACAAATAAAATCAAATTAATAAGTTGTTAAATCAAGGGTGAAAAATGCTAAAAGGAATAGGTAATGTAGAAATACCAAAAAATTGTTTATTAACAAGAACAAATATACGACTATTGTGAAAATGAAAATGAAAATATTATGGTGGATTATATTTTATAGTAGAAATTAAAATTTTTGTTTTACTTTAGCGAAGACTGAATCAGAATGGTTGGATTAATTGGAAAATTACTGAATTGGTTCAGTCATTGGTTTTTAATAAGGCTTAAACATATTTTTCGTATTATGTTTATATATATTATAAAGTGAAATTGATATTTTTGAAATATTTTTAATAAGAAAAATATTAGAATAAAACAAATTTTTAACAGGTACTGTATTATAATATTTACATAAATCAGTATAAAATATTTTAATTCTAAAAATCTATTTATTATAAAAAAAAATTAATAAACACTCAATTCAATAATTTTCTAACCAATAACATTTACGAGAACCAATTTCATAACATGCCAAACTTAACGTAAAAAAACCAATTTCATAACACGCCAAACTTAACAAAGACAAGACAGTTTCTTCTTCCATCCTTACATTTTTCTTTCTGGATCCCCACAATGTTATGGAAAGACTAAATTGTTCTTATTATTTTGTAAAAATCCTGACATGTACTTAAATTGTATTTATTTTTTTGCATTTTCGATTATAAAATTCATAAAAATTTTGGATTGGTGTTTCTGGTAAAATTTTGGATCCACCAATCCATAATTCAAAATATATATTCCGCATTCAGCAATCCATCATTAAAAAAAGCATTATGGATCCACCAATCTGTAACAAAAATATGTATTTTGGATTCAGAAATCCATAATTAAAAAAAAAAAGGTTTAATTATCTTTTTTCGTCCCTACATTTTGGGTCAATATTCAATTTAGTATAGTGGTTTTTTAAAAAATCAATTTGGTCCCTATATTTTTTAAAATGTATTCAAATTGGTCATTTTCGTTAAATTTCACTTGACGACGTCAGCGGTGGCTGATGTGGCAAAGAGAGAATGCTTATGTGGCAAAAAGAGTGTTTGTGTTGGAGAGAGAAAATGCTTATGCGGAAGAGAGATAATGTTTATGTGAAGAGAGAGGTATAATTGGGATTTATTATTATTATTACTATTGTTATTATTATTATTATTAATATTTATTATTATTATCATTATTATTATTACTATTCTTCTTCTTATTATTATTATATTTACTGTTATAATATTAATAATAATAATAAATAATAATAATAATAATAGCAATAATATTATTATTATTATTAATATTATAACAGTAAATATTATTATTATTAATATTATTATTGTTGTTATTATTATTTTTTTAATAATAATATAATATTATTAATATTTTTATTATTATTATTACTTTTATTATTATTATAATAATAATAATTATTATTATTATTATTACTATTATTATTAGTATTATTATTATTATTCTTATAAAAATAATAATTATTATTTTTATTATTATTGTTATTTTTATTTATTACTATTATTATTAATGTTTTTATTATTATTATTAATAATGTTATTATAATAATAATAATTATTATTATTATTATTATTGTTATTATTATTATTATAATAATAATTATTATTATTATTTTTTTTATTATTATTATTTTTTTGTTTTATTATTATTAATAATATTAAAACAATAAATATAATAATAATAATATTAATAATAATAATAGTAATAATAATAATAATAGCAATAATATTAATAATAATAATAGTAATAATAATAATAATAACAATAATAATAATAGTAATAATAATTCAATCCTATCTCTCTCTTTACCTAAACACTATCTCTCTTCCACATAAATACTCTCTCTTTCTTCAACATAAACAATATTTCTTTCACATAAGTATTTTCTCTCTGCCACATCAGCAACCGCTGATATCGTCAGGTGAAATTTAATGGAAATGACCAATTTGAATACATTTTAAAAAATATAGGGACCAAATTTATTATTTTAAAAATCACTATACTAAATTGACTATTGACTCAAAATGTAGGAACGAATAAGGTAATTAAACAAAAAAAAAAACATTCCGGATCCACCAATTCGTAACAGAATTAGGCTTCCGATTTCAACAATCCGAAAATTAATAATTTATGCAAAATTTGCTTTCAGAATATCCCCTCATCTAGAAAACAAAATGATTTAGTTTTGGATTGATGAATTCGTAGTACACTTCCGGATCCCGATTTCCAGTAACCACAAAAACGCCATAACCACCAATGCTCCTAAAAAAACTTAATTCTTAATTCTAGAAGCTAAGTAAGACTTCGGCAACGCAACTCACTCCTCCACCTTGCTCCAAACACCTAAAATGACTCTCCACCAATGCCTGAGATGAATGAAGAAGATGGACAGTGTCATATAAACTGAGCCACCAGCGCCTAAGATCAAGGTTAGTTTCAGGATTTACAAAATTGTGGGGTGCAGGAAGAAAAATGTAGGGGTGCAGGAAGCCACTAATTAAAGTAGTAGCTGAGATGTGGCCCAAACTAGTCACATGAAAAAGTTCAATTGTAATACAAAGAAATATAAGAGACGTAGCGTTTTCCTCCCCACACCCAACCTTTCATAGAGCACCCACAAGATAACTGACAAGGCATAAAAATGATAAGGCTCTCATTCCCAACTTATAAGATCTAAATCGATTAAGTAACTTATTTTATTAAAAGTGTTTGGTTAGTTTGTTTTATCAGATATTATAAACTAAACTAGCTGGTAAATATAAAATTCATAAAAGATATAATTATATAATGGAATTTTTTATTTTTTATATAAAACATTATTATATAATTTTATTTTTTAAATAATTAAATTATTATTAAACTTTTTAGTGCATCTATTTATTTTTTAAAAGTTCTGTAATTATTTTTATTTGAACAAGTCATTTTATTTAAATATGTTGATATAATGAGTATTAATTAAATT
Source organism: Phaseolus lunatus (assembly GCA_013389735.1). Lineage (NCBI taxonomy): Eukaryota > Viridiplantae > Streptophyta > Magnoliopsida > Fabales > Fabaceae > Phaseolus > Phaseolus lunatus. The sequence goes on from CM023867.1 coordinate 7,892,964, forward strand.
AAATTTTTATTTAATTTTTTTTATTTCGCATTTTAATGTTACACAATTTATTTTTTGACAATTTTCGCAATATGTAATTTTATTGTAGCATTATGTAATTTGAACTATATAAAAAAATTAAAAAAAAATACAAATATTTAATTAGTTGTATCTATAAAATTAAAATGAGTAATAATAGATAAAAAAAAATATTAAAAATAAAAATATATATTAAAATATAAGAGATATTAATGAAAGAAAATTAAATAAGTTACATGAAGTTAATTGAAGTAGAAACTTGTAGTTTATATAACTTAAAAACTCCTAAAATAAACTAATTTTAAATATTTATCAAACATTTTTATATTGGTCTGGTAAGGTAATAATTAATTGGTTAGTGTTATCAAACAAATTCAAGATTTGAACTTTTACATAAATATATAACAAAAATGCAAAAGGAACTTTCACAGCTGTTGCTAGTGGAGGATAATTTTACTATACAACAATGAATGATTATATATTTGATCTATCAGTGCATGCAAATCATACAATCCTGGCATTAGTCCTTATAGAATTGGATAAAAGGAAAGTTAAAGTTTGAATGATATAATTGTGCTGCTTAAAGTTAGTCCCGTGGTCTTCAAACCAGATATGCACCAGCAGTGAAGTTCACACTTAATTTCATACAGAAAAATGTCAACATTGCAAATGCACTATATCTCAGAGGAAACATAACGAGTGTAAAAAACCTTCTACTTTTAGCATCCAAATATGAAGAGAACAAGAAATCAACAAAATATTTATGCACGATTGGAGAACTTATAGTTAGAACTTTCTAGTTTTATGGCTTAAGTTGATTTCTTAGGTCCGATCTTAGTAATATTTATGGCTTAATAATATTTATAGTAGATTGTTAATCGACCTATGAATGTAAGATGTTAAATCCATTTAAAGGTGAATCTTTATTGTTGGCCGACGTACCTACCTCTAGGTATAAAATGTTAAATTTATTTAATAGGTAAATCCTCGTAATATAGTTAAGACATACATTTAAATCATTTTAATATGAATGATATTAAAATGGTGAAATTAGTAATAAATAAATATAATAAATATATAATAGTCATAATAAAGAAAGAGGAATGAACAAACATGCGATTAGAAGAAATAGTAATAAAAGAACAAAAATTCAGACTCAATGATATAATTTAGGATTTTCATTCTTTCTTCACTATAATATTTTATCATCTATTGTGAGGTATTAAATCCATTACTACAAGATTAAGAGTCTTACTATATATCGTCTTCAAGTTTATATGTTTGACATTGGTCGCATGATATCGTTGTCAAACTTATATGCTTGATATTGACTGTCAAATACATTAAGTTTGTACATTTGAAAGTTTGTTATATATATTTTTCAAGCTATACGATTGGTATTGGCCGTTAAAATATATTAAGTTCGTATTCTTGAAAGTTTGTCATTTTTGTGATATTTATTTACTCAAAGTTTGTACATAAAGTTTATATATTATTGAGTGTTTGATCACTTGCATATAACTAGATTATGAAAACATGTAGTGTTATGGTCCATTCCTAATCTACTTATGCTCGATTTCAATAATGTTTTCGGTAGGTTGATAGCTGGGATAAAAGAGTGTGTGATCGGTTTATCTCTTCTTTTAACTTCTAGTCTTAAAGTCCGGGATGAGGAATTGTGTAGTGTTATAACTCATGTCCAATTTTTGTAGGTTATCAATAATATTCGTAGTAGGTCATTAATCAACTCATAAGAGTAAGATAAGATAGTTAGATCCATTTAATATGTGAATTTCAATAATACCATTGAGACATTTAAACTATTCTAATATAAATTATGAGATTAAAGTTGAAAATGAGATCAAGATTTTTTTAAACTAAAAATTAGTTTAATATTGTACTATTATGTTGGTTATACCGAATAATCGTTATCACCAACCATAAATTTAAGTCATTTCAAACCTAATTGGTTCGAGAGTGAAGCTTTTTGTGGAATCATGCGAATTTTTACTCATCTTCGCCATGGTGAGTTATGTCAATTCAAGATTTTATGTAAGCTCTCTAACCTCCAAATTTCAGCCTGAATTTATTACACATGTACTTAAAATATTTTTTTTTACACACAAAATTTCTTTCTATTCAACAAAGACATTTATATATTGAATCTCGAATGACACTAAATTACATGAATATTAGAATTGTAATAAATTGTCAACGAAAACACTCAATAAAATAAAAGATACACTTGAATATGTCAATTTAAACCTCATCTTAGAACATAATTTTTATATAATTGAATTGAGTATATATTTATTTTCTTAATAATAATAATTTTCTTAAAATTGAGATCGATCTTTTTATAAATAAGTTAAAATTTTGAATGGAATAAATACAAATTCTACAAAAACAAATTCCTAAAAAAAAATCATGTTAATACATTAAAATAATGCTTTTTAGATAAAAAAAATTCTTATGAGAAACTCCAGACGCTCTAAGAAATATGAAACCACACCGTCACTTTTAAATAGACCTGAAATGTTATTGTAGATATGAAATTAAGTCAAAATTTGTATTATAAAGTATATTATGTCCAAAAATATTATTTTCATTGGCCTGTTTAGTTGTTATTTAGTAATTTAAGAAAAATGTCATTTTATTTTATTAAAATTTGAAAAACGAGAATGAAAAAGAAAGATAACATAAATATATGGTGGAAATAAATAGTCACTGTTAAGAATAACTATTCTAACGAAAAGTAGTTTGGTTTGATTAGTAGTCACAATTGAGTCAATTTGTTCACAATTCTAGCTTCAAAAATAGCTACTCTAATGATTTTAATTAGTTTTATTGAATTTCTCACTAAATGACTGAGACTCTATAATATATAACTAGATGAGTTATATTCTCTTTTAATAGAAATTTAAACTAATTAATATTTCAATAAAAAGAGACTTTTAAATATTTGACTTATCATAATTATACCATGACATTAATTTTTCAAGTAATATGAAATAGTCACTCCGTTGTCATGAAATATAAATGGTGAAAAGGTTTAAATAAATATATTCATAAAAATTTCGAAAATAATCTCACCTTAATTTTTATTTTTCGGAAAGAATGAGATGAAAAAAATACCTTATATACCCTAAGCATGGCGAATATTTTTTAATAGACGCATTCTTAAATATTTTTTGCTCTAATTCTGAAGCGTGTCACTTACGTTTTTATACTTTCTTTTTTCTTGACTTGCGTTTTCTCTATGTTTTTGCTTTGATGTTCCTCTCTTCTTTTGCAAGTTTCATTGTGTTCTCGTGCCATTGTAAGTTAAATTCGTTTCAATCTGCTCTTTTTCTTCTTTACCAATTGTTCCTGCAAAGTTGACTTCGCGGTACACTTCAGTTTCTTCGGAGTCTTATTGTCCTTTCGGCTTATCGACTAGGCTGTCTTCTGGTCTTTCCTTGATCTTCGAATGCCGCGGAAAGGGAGGGGGTGGTACCTGCAATGACACTCCGTCGATCAAGTCAGTTCGAGAGTCAGGTACTAGGAGAGTAGGGAGTCAAAGATTACCTTGGGTGCTGTGCTTGCCCCCCTATTTATACTGTCATGGTTGGGCCATGGCTGCCATGGGCCTGCATGTAGGTCCAGTGAGGGGCCCAAATATGCTTTAATCATGTTTTGTGTTTAAGTTGGTTTACTTACGCTTAATTACGCGTTTCGCTGTGATTTTTTCCGGCTAATCGGCTTTTCGGCCATCCGGCAGTACACCAATGGTTTATAATTTGTTTGTTTCTCTTATCGGTTTATTTTCTTGTATTGGTGAAGGTCACCATTGCTTCATTACCTGCTGTTTGGGTTTTTGCTATGCCGTATTTGCTCTGTTGTTGCTGCCACCGCCATTGCTGTCTTAGGGTTTTAATTTTTTATAAAAAAAAAAATTAAATAAGAATGTGGCTATTTACTATAGTCACATTTACGAATGCAACTATATAGACGTCTTCTTATTTCTTCAATTTAAGACTACATGTACAATAAATGCAGTTATATAATCACAGTTGTAAATATAAAATAGTCGCAGTTGTAAATATAAAATAGTCGCAGTTGTAAACGAAGCATACAACAACTATAAGAAGAGAAATTCTACGCTCCATAAAAAAAAACAATACAATAACATCACAAATAATATACAAAATATAAAGAGAGTGATATAATCATATAACATTCAGAAATAATAAACAAACAAACAAAAAGAATAAAATCACATATTATAGTTTCATTTCATGACAATTGCATGTACACACAAATGGTCTTTGTTTGTGTCTGGAAGTAGTACGAAGCTTTCATGGCGATTCAAAGCTTAAAAAAATATACATGGCAGCTTTTGAAACTCCTCCTCTGCTATATTTCTTTTCTTCCCTCAACTCCCAATGTTTTCCAAATTTAGCTTTTCTTTGTTTTCTTTGTCTTATTGCTTTGATCTTGCTTTGTTTATGCTTGTCTCTTCAATCCAAATTAATTTCGTTATTATGCATGTTGGATCAGGTTGACTTACACCAGGATCTTCACAGTAGTTTTGAGAACCAAACCACAAAAAAGCTGAACACATACGTGAAATTAAGATTTGTTTCGGCTTATGAATCACTTTTATTCCTTTTGTGCTTTTTTGTTTTTTGTATTCTTGTAATTTGATCTAGGGCTTTGCTATTCTCACCCTTTTGTTTTTGTTAAGTTTATGATGTTTTAGAGCATATTTAGATAATAATAATAAAAAGTATGATTTACATATAAGTTAAAGTTATTTTTTGGAGTTGTATTTTTCACACACATTCGAAACTCTAAATATTAAATGTTTACGATAAAAAAATTTGTATGTTGTAAAAGGAAGAGTGATGATGAAAATGTTAGGTAGGTTAATTGTAGGACCCATGAAATTAGATTAGATATTTAAATTAACAATTTTATCATTAGAATGATGTTGTTTTGTATATGATGTTTAAAGTTACGTGTTATTCTAAGACTCGCAAAATCAAAATAAACAATTTATTTATAAACAAAATATTCTTTTTATAGATGTCTTATTTGAGATTGGGTTATTTAAAATTGGAGAGAGCTACCCATGTAAGGAACTATTTCCTTCCTATGAGTTGTTTAGTATTTATGAGAGGAAAAATATAAAATGCTAAAAGAGAACAAATATATTTATTAGTTAAACAAATTATTAATATTAGTGGAAACATAGGTGTAAGTATGTTTGTCCGTATTTTTTATTTTTATCATTAAAATTTTCAAAGTCATAGAAGCTTCAATGTCACATTTGTGATGAGAAGAATAGGGGATCCATGAAAAAAAATGTAATTGGAGTGAAAAAAAATAAGTTATTTTGCTTCTCGTTCACATCTTCATCTAAATCACTCATATGAGACATTTGAAATTATCGATGAAGGTTACAATCATATATTGAGTTATCGATGAAGAAACCACTACTGCCATTTATTCGTATTCTTTTACAAAGAAATAATAAGAAATCAAATTCATATTTTTTTTTCAAAGAAAAATTAAGAAACCAAATGATAAGAAAGAATAACAAATATGACTTTTAAGAGAGGTGTTTAATAAACTGCTCCACATTCAAAATTAAAAATTGATAACTACTTTTTATAAAATGATAGGATATTAGTTTTAAAAATAAAAAACAGTTTCCAATTAATTATAAGAATAATTAGTTATTTATTAAATACTTAAAACAATAAAATAAATATTAATATAAGGGTAAAATTGATAAAAAAAAAAACAATTAAAGAGAAAAATTCTCTTATATATAAATATAGACAACTCTCCTTTTATTAAAAAAATAATTGAATTACTTAAAATTTACCGGTTATTTATAATAAAACACCAATCAATTTAACTTATTTGTTTTAAATAAATTACAGTCATTTGGAGATAAAAAAAAAACTATGAATCTATTTAATAACCCAATTTATATTAAAAAAATTAGATAGACCAACCTATTCTTACATAGTTTAAGTGATAAAGATTGCTATTCATATTTAGAGAAAATAAATTATAAAAATTAAAATTGCTATATATCACTCAAGACATGGGAAATGAGTAAAAATAAGCAGTTTAGACTTTATAATTAATGTAAAGCCATTTGATGTTATAAAGATATTTTCAAGGTTTATTTGGACTTGCATCATAACTTATTTGCAAGTGTTACAGTAAGGTTTTTAAAATAAGACATGAATTTATCTTTAATGAGTTTATAGGCTTTAAATATATATATATATATATATATATATATATATATATATATATATCCTTTTAAAAGATAAATCAATTTGTGATCTCAAAACTTTACAAACTAATAAGGTGAAAATATCAAGGACATGTAATTAATATTTACTTAATTATAAAGTTAAAAAGACTTTTAAAATAGCTTAAATATTTTTTAAATGATCATTCCAATAGAGAAATTGAGTATCATTTCTTTTTAAAAGTTTTTTCATGGTATTTTCAACACTGTAGAGGACGTGTAAAAAAATTTAATATTTCAAAATAAAACTTAAATCTACAAAATTTATAAATACAATTTAAAAAAAAAAAGACTAAAATAAATTTCTAGTGTCTTCTAAATCCTATTCGTGCACTATACATGTTTATATAATTATAGTAGATCACTACGCAAATAATACATACAAATAAATTATTTGAACAAAATTTTTAATATAAAAAAAACGTATATAAAAGAAATATTTTAATTATTAATCCAAAAAAGTAACAATGTTCACTTCCGGAAGAAGTCATCACCTATTAGCTTGGATTCGGAACATTAAGAAATAATTATTACGAAATATAAATAGGATTTTATAATAATAGTTTATAATTACTAATAACATGAGTTATAATTTGATTTATATGTGTTAAATATTATATTAAATTAATTTAAATGTATGTTAATATAACTGGAGATATGTATCTTTATTGTATTATATATATATATATATAACAATTCATAATTGATTATATAATATAATAAAATATTGGTTAACCTAATTGATTACTGTTTGATATTTTTTTTGTTTGTTAGAATCTTTGATAATGTATAGTAAAAAAAGCGAGATAATTTTGTATTCTCTCTCAACGGATTCCAATTCTAGTTCTATTTCTGTTTCCTTTTTATACCTATATAAAAATAATAACAACCCATTCGTATAAAGTGACAAAAGTTACCTTCTTTTCTTCCATCTACACGTTTTTTTACTAAATAACCTTTTAGCTCGACATTCTGCTACAAAAAAACAAGACTTACTAAATAACAAGTCAATAAATTTACTCGTAATATTATTGTATTTTTTAATTGTAATCAATAGCTAAAAAATGTATATCATAAACGGGCAGAAAATAAAGTCTTTTAATTTCAATAAAATATTTTAACAGAACTAAAAATTAACATTCACACTTTAATGTTTTAGAAATTAAAATAGCTTTTACAAATGTATAATTGTTAAATTGTTTTAAAGCCAAATCCTTTCTCTATTTATATAACTACAGGTCACCATTACGCTATTTAAAATACTTCCATCGTTTTGTTGACGTAACACTGCCCTAATTACACAATAATCCACATACCACATTAAAAGTAAAAAAAGTATATTCCAAAAAATAGACATTTAAAAAAATTGACACTAAACTTTAATTATTTTTTAAAGAATAAAAATCATACATTTTCAATAATAATATAATCTGTATATTATTATTTTTACCCATTTCCATGTAATGTAATTTTAGGTATAAGGGTATACACTGGTTAGAAAATGACATAAAGTATTGATGATGATAATGATGACTATTGAGTATTCCGAGTGAAGCTGGAAAAAGAAAACCATAAAGGGTCATTCACAGTACCTTCTCATCACCTTCCAGGTACCTTGGTAAATGCTATCGTCATCAATGTTTCTCTTCGAAACTTCTAGAACCAACTATCCAAAACTTTCACATCAAGTAGACCACTGTACGGACAGAAAACAACAGAGTAGCAGCTTGACATTTCAACCACTACCCTGTTTTCTTCCTATTCTATACATGGAATAAAAAATGATTGAAGTTTATTTTATTTAAGAAAAAAAAAAGTGTTTTTACTTATAAATTAGAATAAAGTAAGATTTAATTCTATAAACGCGTGAATGAAAGTCCACAAGAATTCAAAACATAGCTTAACGCTGTAAAAGTAATATGCGTTTCTTAACAAAACACTCTCTCAAAGTAACAAAATGAGAAAAAAATATTCTAAGATTGAAAATCTAAACTTTTATATTCTTCTTGCTTTCTTATTTTAATTTTTTTTTATCAAACCAAATATAACATTGTGGATGCAATTTTTCTACTTTAATTTGAATTGAAAAATAAAAGAAACGCTTAGAATATTATTTTAGAAAAATTCGAAATAAAATAAATTAGAAAACTTTTGTCCATTGGTCTTCTCTTTCGTGGAAAGTGAGATATAGAGAGAAAAAGGATAAAGTTAATGAAGCAGAAAAGTAAATTATTTCCCAACAAGGCTTCACTACTGAAAAGTTTCGGTCAGTGACCGAAAATTGAAGTTGTACGGAACGCAGAATATTCTAGAACCGTATGAAATTTCTTTGGAATTCCAACAGTTATATTAAAAAATATATATAACCGTCAATTTGTGAAAAAGAAAAAAAATAAAATAAAAAAATAAAAAATATATATATGAAATGAAAATTTGATAGATGGATTTATTAAATTCTAATATGATGAGAAAAATGTTAAATTGAAAAATATATAATAGTTATTATAATATTATTAGTAAATTACATTAAAAAATTGTACGGTCCATTAAGATTTATAATTGCTGGTCGACACTTGACAGGAAGTGGGAGAATCAGGTCTGTCTGTCTGAAACGCCGCCTCGGCAGCACGCAGGAATCATCGCTCAGTGGTTTTCCACTTTCTTCACGCGCCTCCTTTAGAAGTTACAAGCTACTCGCGTTCTTTTGGCGAAACGTGTCGAACCAAAAAAACTTCCGGGTGTGGGGTTTAGTTTTTACTTAATTATTATAAATTAAAATAATATGTAATATCATTTATACCTTAATTCTTTTATGTAAAGGATATAATTTTTTAGAAATACATTTAATATATTTTATTACATTAAAATAATTTGATTTTGAATAATCTCTTCTTTTATTCATAAAAAATTTCGTAATTCATTAATTAAAAATAACTGAGTAACATTCTAATTTTTAAAATTATATTATACTATTTTAATATTATAAAAATATAAGCATATATATATATATATAAATATAAATGTATGTATAATTTTTGAATTAGAATAATTTAAAATAGTTTGTGTAAACCCCGCAAAATATGTAATAATTTAAAGTACGCGAAGATCATCATATTATCTTTCGTCACAATTTTCAAAATTTAGTTCTATATTTCTAAAAGTTAATATACATACTATGTAAGTTTTTTTTAATGTTTTATTTTTTAAAAGTGTAAGATTTTCTAAAACCATATTGTAAGATATATTTAAAGTATTTTTATAATTATTAGTTAAACACAACTTAAAATATCATATCAACCCATGATCTGTTTTATTATTTAAAACCGCGTTACACTGATTGGACCCGCATACCCGATTGTTTTAAACACATGTCAAGAAATAATCATTTTTGTATTTATTTATTTTCAGTGTTTCATCACATTATTTTAATAATCATCTTTGTTTAATATCAACCAATATAAATATCATATCTGTATATATTTCTAATAAATTAAATTTGGATAGAGAATGTTTTTTTTTTCAGAGTTACCACAATCTTGCACATACTTGAAATAGAGTCAAGGTATTATTCTATTTTCATTAAAATTTTAGTACTCGGAGGAATATTAAAAACATTAACATTTCTATTTAATCTTTTTTAATATTTTTACTGCAATGATTAATGTAGAAAAATCTGTAATAATATTTTTTTACCGAACTCTTGAACGATAATAAATTCACAAAATTGTAGCATTAATGAAAATAATATATATTAAATTTTATATCATTTATTTCTTTAGTTTTAATCTTAGAAATGATTATTATTTTACTATTTTCTCTGACCTATTAAACTCGCAGAATATTCCAAACATAACTATATTAGAAAAAAATTAAACTCTGACGTTTATTTTAAACACATAATTAATTAATATTAATATATTTGTTTTTTCTTTAAATACACCCGAGTCAAGTCAGTTTCCTGTGAAAAAATAAATAAAAATATTGAAATGATGAATAAATGAGTTTCAACATGGACAATATTTTCGTTTTGATTTGTAATTTCAGATTTTATAAAACCGTAGGGGTTCTTATTTTACGGAAGATAGTTACTGAGAAAAGAAAAGGGGGAATTTGAAATTTACCAGTTGCTATTCTCTCTTCTTTCATTCTTCATTCCATCATCCCAAACGGTTACCTTCCCTGCAATGCAGTGCAATACAGGCACAAGCACGTTTCCTATTTAAGAGAGTGCCTTCAAACGCCACATTTCTAAATCAACTCGATCACGCAGACCACACTACCAAAAGTTTCTCTAAAAACCCCTCACCGGCAAAATGTCTCGTCGAGGAAACCAATCCGATTCTAACCGTCCGCCGCACTCCTCCGCTCCTTCTCCCGCTGCCGGAGGCCGGGGCCGGGGCCGGGGTCGTGGTCGCGGCCGTGGCCGCGGTGAACATTCCGCTCAAACATCGTACTCTCCTTCCCCTGCGCACACTTCATACGCGGTTTCTCCGGCTCCTTCCACTGCCGCTCCTCCCCGTACTGTGGCAGCCGTCCCTACATCGGCGCCGCCTGGTCCATCCATCCCTCCTCCGGTACAATCCTCGCCGGCACCAGTTTCTGGATCAGCGGCAGAAGTTGCTACGTCGGCGCGGTCTCCGGCGGTAGAATCTCTTAGTTCGACGCTCGAGAAGCAACTGACATTGGCGTCATCGGTCTCGTCGTCGTCAGCACCGTCGTCGTCAAAGGCTGTGAGATTCCCGGACCGGCCAGGATTCGGAAGAGCGGGAAAGAGGATCCAAGTGCGCGCGAATCATTTTCAAGTGCAAGTTGCGCAGAATGATATTTATCACTACGATGTTAGTCAATTGAATCGCATTTATTCTACTTTATTTCAGTTTGAATTTTTTGGTTGCATGTTAGTATTTTCTGTTGCTCATGCGGTCGAGAGTGAAGTGAGGTATGTGTTTGAGTGAGTTCATTGTGTGATTAGGTGACGATCTCTCCGGAGATCACTTCAAAGAAGATTTCCAGAGATGTTATCGGCTTGCTGGTCCAAGCCCACCGCGAATCTATCTTAGCTAATCGTGTGCCGGCGTATGATGGACGAAAAAGTCTTTTTACATCTGGACCTTTGCCATTCGAATCTAAGGATTTTAAGGTCAAGTTAGGGGATGAGGATGGACCAGGGTCTTCTGCCACTCCTGCATCTGCTAGGTGTGTTTGTGTGTGTGTGTGTTTTTTTTTTAAAATTATTAGGGTAATAATTATTATTGTTTACATGTATTTAAATGTAAATATAAAACATATTTTGTTTATTTCTATTGGCACAGAAATAAACGTGAACGCGAGTTTAGGGTCTCAATCCGATTTGCTTCGAAGACTGACCTTCATCACCTTGTTCAGTTTCTTAGTCGCCGTCAGTTGGACTGTCCTCAGGAAACTATTCAGGCTCTTGATGTTGTTCTGCGGGCTACACCTTCTGAAAAGTTGTTTTTTTGTTTAGTGTTGTTTGGTTGGTTTAATTTTGATTTTGAATTTTTCTGACTTATTTGTTTTTGTTTTAAATGAAGGTTTGATGTGGTTGGAAGATCCTTCTTTTCTCCTGCATTGGGACCAAAAGGACCGTTGGGTAGTGGAACTGAATTTTGGCGAGGGTATTACCAGAGTCTTCGCCCAACTCAGATGGGCCTGTCTCTTAATATTGGTAATGCTGGATATATTCTGATTGTCATGAATAACACAGTGTTTGACAACTGATCAAATTTGACAAGTGATCATTCTTTTGGTGAATAACACAGTGTTTGACAAGTGATCTTTCTTTTGACGCAGATGTGTCGGCGAGAGCATTTTATGAGGCCATTCCTGTCCTTGATTTCATTTCGAAGCATTATAGACTTGATCTTCGAAGGCCTTTGCATGATCAGGATCGAGTAAAGGTATTGTACTGGAAGATTGTTTGGTTGTTTGTTGTTATTGAGTTACATTTTGCTTATGAATGCACAGTAATGTTGTTTTGTTCTTCTGTATATGCTGTAGTTAACAAATTTTTGTTGAGATGGTTTGATTAATTTTCACCCAGGGTATCATATAAATAGTGTGGGCATCTTATAAATTGTGTGGGCATCTTATAAATAGTGTATGTCTTTCGCTCTCTAATTTACAGATTAAGAGAGCTTTGAGAGGAGTCAAGGTACAAGTTAATCATGGACAGAATATCAGACGTTACAAAGTGACTGCAGTCACAAAAGAACCCCTCAGAGGCTTAATGTAAGGAACTTGTTCTGTGGTTGTTGTTTTTCAATTACATTTACATTATTAAATGGAGAAAAATTTGTCACAAAAATAGCTTTTTGTGTTATGCATTTAGTTGTTGCCCTTCTTTTCCTTAATTAGTTATGCCATTTTTTAATGGTAAAAAGTTTTATTTGTAAGTCGTTCTCATTTGGTCCGTTTCATTACTTAACTTACAAAAGTATTCTCTCTTATATATGAAGGACGCAGGCTCTCAATATGACTTATCTAAGTCTTTGATTTTGTTATTTGTATGTTTAGGTTTACTCTTGATGACAATGGAACAAGAAAGTCAGTTATTCAGTATTTCCAAGAGAAATATGATATTTCTTTGCAGTATACACAGCTTCCTGCTCTTCAAGCTGGTTCCGACACCAATCCAATTTTTTTGCCTATGGAGGTTCATCTCGGCTTCACTCCATCTCTTATCTGTGTATGTATAGAATATTTTTGCTGAGACTTAACTTGGTTCAATGTACTTGTTTTATATTGTAGCTTTGTACAATCGTGGCTGGACAGAGATATACCAAGAAGTTGAATGAGGGTCAAGTAACTGCTCTTTTAAAGGCAACTTGTCAGCGTCCTCATGATAGGGAAAACTCCATCAGACAGGTACCTACTTCGTAATGAATTGGCATATATTAGTTCTTTTCCTGTAGTAAGTTTTTTCTGTTTTGTCAGGTTGTGAGACAGAGCAATTTTAGTGCTGACAAATTTGCTCGGGACTTTCAAATTCGAGTTAGGGAGGATCCAATTTTGCTAGATGCTCGTGTCTTGCCTCCCCCTATGGTATAAATATGGTTATATATGATTATACGTGACACATTTTAGCCAATTCTTTTTGTTTTAAAATATTTAATTTAATTTTATTACTGCAGCTTAAATACCATGGATCAGGTGGCGAGTCACAGGTTCAACCAAGGATGGGTCAGTGGAATATGATTAACAAGGTAAATCTGTGAATAGTTCTTTGTTTGGTGTAATTGATACCAATGTGTTTTATAAATACTGCTTATGGTTTTCGTGAGTAATGTGGTTTAATTGGGTTTTCTTTGTGTGATTGATTACAATGCCCTGTAATCTATTTTGTCATTTTCCTTGTGGCACTTGTGTTGTCATGTTTAGGTGAATGATTACATCATGTACCTTACCTTAGATATGGCTAATGTTATACATTATTCAAGTATACACAGGGAATTATTATAAGCAAATTTCAATTAAGTATTCTATACGAAGTTATGTTATAATATTTTGCTGAACCAAAAGAAGGATGTAACCACTTGTAATACTTTGTAGAAAGTGATTATTGGTGGTGCTGTTGAACACTGGACTTGCCTCAACCTTTCTGGAAGAATATCCAGAGATCTACCATTTCAACTTTGTCAGAATTTGGCTGAAATGTGTAACAGCAAGGGAATGGTATAGTAGCTTGTACAGTTTGTTACTATGATTATCTAATGAATGGCAAAATTGTTGAGTATTCTTTATGTGCGTGTTTTTATGCCAGCGTTTTAAAGGAACTCCTGTAATACCTATAACAACAGCTCCAAGTGGTCAAATGGAGAATGCCCTTAAGAACCTGCATAAGCAGTGTATGGAGACTGGAGGACTCCAATTGTTGATCATAATTTTACCTGATGTCAAGGGGTCTTATGGTGAGTGATTTCTATTTTCAGACAAAATACTCTTAATGTGGCTCTATCCTGTTTAATCGTTTTGTTTTGACAGGGAAAATTAAGCGCATTTGTGAAACTGAACTGGGAATAGTATCCCAGTGTTGTCAGCCTAATCAAGTGATGAAAATGAATAAACAATATCTTGAAAATCTGTCCCTCAAGATAAATGTGAAGGTTGAAGTTATTCCCTAAAAACTTTGCTTAAGCTATATAATGTTTCTGTAAATCTTTTGTTTCTTTTAAGTTGTAAACGTGTCATTGTTGTGATTATATAGGTTGGTGGTACGAACACGATATTGAATGATGCATTTGCGAATAGAATACCTCATGTCTCTGATACACCGACAATTATCTTTGGAGCAGATGTAACACACCCCCAACCAGGGGAGGATACCAGTCCTTCTATTGCTGCAGTAAGCTCCCATTTTCGGCCCTATTTGTTGATGTATTACTAGGTGTTGATAATTGTTGAATGTTGGTGTAGGTTGTGGCTTCCATGGATTGGCCTTACGTAACAAGGTATAGAGGAGTTGTTTCTGCTCAGAAACATCGGGAAGAAATTATTCAAGATCTTTTCATTGAACGTGAAGATCCGGTGAAGGGAATTGTACATTCAGGAATTATCAGGTACTGTTGATAGGTGTTGCTATTGCAAATTTTGTGGAGCAAACCCTATTGATATTTGTTGAATCTTTATTTTTAGGGATTTGTTTCGTGCTTTTCGGATTTCAACTAATCGTAAGCCAGAAAGGATTATATTCTACAGGTTGGGTTTGATTGAACTTAATGTGACATTTGTGCATATTAGGTTCTTATAGTGTAAGTAACTTATTTTCCGGTTTCAATTTGTTCTCAACAGAGATGGTGTGAGCGAGGGCCAATTTAATCAAGTGCTACTTTATGAGATGGATGCCATAAGACGGGTATGTAGGATATGGGAGAATTGTTTTTGAAGAGAAGATAAGCAGCATGCTTTATAACAACCACATCAATTTACAAAAGAGACACATTCAATCTAACTCTTGAGCACCTCTTTTTGTCCATATCATGGGAATGCCTAATGGCTCGTGGATGAACTTTTTATTCTGTATATACTGTTCTTCTCATTGGTGATTTATTCCATACCTATTAATGGCGAGTTTGACTTATCTTGTTTCAGGCCTGTAGCTCATTACAAGCCGACTATTTACCGCCTGTTACTTTTGTGGTGGTTCAGAAGAGGCACCATACCCGGTTGTTCCCTGCGGATCACAGAGCTCGTGATAGTATGGATAGAAGTGGAAATATAATGCCAGGTTTTATATCTCGGCTGTATTTGGCTATATTGCAGTTTCAGTGTTAACCCCTAATTTTATTAATGTTCTGCCCTTTTTCTCTTACAGGGACTGTAGTTGACACAACCATATGTCATCCCCGGGAGTTTGATTTTTACCTGAATAGTCATGCTGGAATTCAAGTAATGCAGTGCTCTAAAGACATTCAACTTTTGTTATTTATTTTTCTCAAGGCATTTGACAAGTTATCTGCTTTGTTAATGTCTACATTTTGCAGGGAACAAGCCGACCAACTCATTATCATGTATTGTTCGATGAAAATAAATTTACTGCTGATGAGTTGCAGAGTTTAACCAATAATTTGTGTTATACGTAAAATTCTACTCCTATAATATTTTTACTATATTGTTGTTTCTTTTACTGTTATCTTCTCTAGTTTGATTGAAACTTGAATTTTACTTCAGGTATGCAAGATGTACTCGATCAGTTTCTATAGGTTTGATACCTTAAATCTTATCCTATATCTTGATGATCACGTATTCACACTCACTTCCATTTGGAGTTGATTTTTTTGTTTGCAGTTCCTCCCGCGTATTATGCCCATTTGGCCGCATTCCGTGCACGCTATTACATAGAAGGTGATACATCAGAATCTGGTTCTGCAACTGGAGGCAGGGGTGGTTTCGCCAACTTTGAGGTTAAATTGCCCTCGGTGAAGAGTAATGTCTCGGACGTGATGTTTTTCTGTTGAAGGCTGAAGACGCTTTTTTGTAAAGATCGGTGTGTAATCTCTGTTGTTGCCTCATCTTTGATCGTTATACCTCTTTTTGTTGCAAACATTCTGGCGTCTTGCGTTTTATTCTAGCATAGCTGCTCGTCTACACAGATGATTGTTGGGTTTCTACTCATTTTGCCAAGTACAGAAAGCTTTTTGGTACAGCCTTCCTACAATTATTTGAAATTGAAATCAAAGTTTTGTTTCTTGGAATTTTTATTATATATCTTAGTATAAACTATTTTCTTAGCTCGACTATTGCATCACCTCATGCATCATGTGTTTATTTTGAATCTCCGTTTTCAAATTAGATTTAACTTTGATGTTCGATTTAAGCAAAATCTATTCTTAATTTGTAAGCTCTTGGATGTATTGCATTGATTGTGTAATATAGGAATATATTGCAGTGTATGTTTTTCTTCGAATGTTCGTATGCTTTAAGATTACAAACTAGTGAGAAATAAGCTTTAGAACAATTCTGAAAAATAAAGTACGGATTTTGAAACTTTCAATCTTGTCAGAAGTTATAAAACAATACATAAAATGAACTAATTACTAACCCAGAAAGTGAACTAGACTAGATTTAACCTAACATTTGGAGTGAGGTGAGCGAATATTTGACTGACACAATTTGAATTTATTTAAACTATTCAAAATAAGTTATGAAGATATGAAACAAAATCCTTATAAATTTATGGTAATCTTAAAGAACATAGGTAGGCGCTGAATTACAGATGGGCATGTGGTCTGAATTTTAAATATATGTAAGATATATTTGCACAACAAATATATAATTTGTTTCTGATAAACGAATAAAATAATTTTGTCCATAATTTTGACTGCATTTTTTGAGGTTTGACATACATAATTTTGTATACATCACGAAAAGCTAATTCTGTAGTAAATTAATAAATAATAAATAATAGATAACGTAGCTCAAAATTTATGGAAGGTGAAATGATATGTTGGGATTGTTTCTGTTATTGTTCTTGTTTTTACGTGAATGTTACGGAATATGCAATACCGTAGTTGACAGCTTATGTGGAGTCCTTACGAATCTCATTAATGAGGTGTGAATTTTGTTGTTAATGTAGATAGCTTAAGGTACATATAATCCAAGTTTCCTCTTACAGGAGATTCTGTAAAATGTGTATAGATAGTGTTCTGTAATTTTGATAATTTGACCGGATACATAACCTTTCTGACTAGTTTTTTATAATAATAATTATATTGATATAAGTGCTACATCCACATGATTTGAATTATTATTTTTCCGAAGAAGGCTTCCATAAAATTCAATAAGCCATTTTACAACAAAAAATTATGTTGACTATAACTTGTATCTGCATTCAATAAAAAAACATGTTAATTTACAACACTATGTACCAGAAAAGCGAAAAACCCGACAGACATGGCTGAGTGACTCACATAAGCACCTGACGCTAAAACAGACAACCCCTATTGTGCACCGAAAACACAAACAAGTGACTATCCAAGTAATAATAACGTGTGGTCTTGCCGATTGCACCAATTATATACCGGCAAGAGAAATACATGGCGAAGAAGATTATTATGTTCCAATTCCACATGCTACAAAATTAGTGTTATATGCATGAACAGAGCAAGGAACAATGTCCTTATCAAAGTGTGAGGTCCATCACATAAAGAAGTGCTTCCACCTAGCTCTCCTGCATCTACAAACTCACTTCTGCCCCTACCAGTCGATGCAGATACATTCACAGGCAGTGAACCTATTTAAATTCATTTACATTGTAAAACGCATTAGAATATGATGTACCCTTCAAGACATACACAAATACAATGAAACACAACCCAATGGTCCAAAACTTTAGAGATCTTTTTACTTTAAATAACAGTTATACGTTAGACCTTCTTTTTCTTAATATATGGATCTCTTTAGCTTTATAAAACTGTGACCTAAGATCTAAAACAAAATTGAAGAGACCATTTACTTTAAATAAGAGACTTACATGTTTGACCTTTTTTTAATAATTTATTTACAAAAACTATTAACGAACAATGGATAGTGCTCTTATCCTTCAAAGGACCTAATGAAACCTTATTTCATAACTAAATAGAATCTTTATTATTCGAGATCATTGATTAAAGATAATGTTGAATTATATTTAAAGTTAATTTCTTAATGCTTATTTTAATACTTATTTACACATGTCGATTGTTATGTGTCTGCAATGAAGTGTAGGTGAAACTTACAGTCATAATTAGCCCATCCAATGCGTTGACCAGCAAGATCATAGACAAAAATTTTGTCTTTTAATACGAGATCTGCGGCAAAAGAGTGCAATGTTGTAAGTATCATACATGATAGTTACTTGATGATGAAGAATAATTTATAAACAAGAATACTTTTGAGTTGATATTCTGTCAGACATATACAACATACTAGTTCTAGTATCTCAGCCCCACAACAAGCAAGAGTATAAGGATTTCTGTTTTGATTCTATACTATTTGTGGGCATACCAAAATTACTTAATATAGGAATTATTTTCTTTCAAAATATAAGCTTTAAGATCTAACTATTGCTACTTTAACTACAGTGACATTATCAACTTGTTTTATGCATGCTTATATCACCAAAATACAACATGCATATATGAACTAAAGTTTCCAAACTAGTATTCTACCTCCTAGAATAGTTACACTTTCACCCGGGATTTTCTGAAAGCCAATACACCAAACTGAACCCTCACCCTGCAACACACAGAGTTTAATTAATACCCTTGTACGAGTGAGAAAACATGCACAATAGACAAACGACAGAGAGTATAATGATAATATGCATAAGAAAAATAGATGCAGGTATTCAAAGCAGCAGCCAACAATGTGCAGAATAAATAACTGAATATTAGCTCTGAGATGTGTACTAAATTTCCCAGTGATAAAAGTTCAGTTGCAGAAATACTTATAAGAAGCATGGAGTTTTCTTTTCCACACCCACCCTTACCCAGAAGGGAGCAAGCAAGGCATGAAAATGATAATATTTAAACAAATATAGCAAAAGTACAAAAGGAACTTCACAGCAGTTGCTACTGCACGATAATTTTGCTATGCCACTACAAATTATTGAATACTTTAGATCGATTGATATCTTTGCAAATCATGTTGTCAGATATTATTCCTCAGAAAATTGAATAAAAGGAAATTAAAGCCTGAATACTTACAATATAATTCTGTTGAATAAGGTAGTCCAGTGGTCTTAAAACCAGAGATGCACCACCAGCGAAGTTCAGACTTACTTGAGGAAAAATGTCAACATTGCTAAATAAAGTATAGCCAGAAAGAGATAGATAAACAGTGTCAAAATTTTCTAGTTTTATCCAAACATGAAAAGAAGAACGCTTGAAATCAACAAAATATATATGAACAGGTCAACTTAACCTGGAGCTGGTTATTAAGTAACACTGATTTCCCCTAGAAAGAACACTACGTACAGATTGTGGAATAGCTGCTGTAATCTGCATCAACAATAATATATTGCTGTTAATTATTGATAAATTTCCTAAAAAGAAAAAAATAATGCCACTACTGCTAATCACATATGAAGAATCAAAACATCATCTATTATTAATCAATTGGACGAAAAGAAATTACCTAACATAACTCACCGCATTCACAAAGGTTGTATAAGCCTCTTCTGCAAGGTAGGACAAAGTTGTTCCAGAATCAACAATGGTACCTCTGTTGTTTGATGTAGCAAAAACTGCAGGGTCAATTTGCAAAAGCTGGCCATTGACAGAGATGCTCTGCAGATATAAATTGTAATGAGGCCTGAAATATTTGCCAAGGAAGCAGTAAGTCGAACCACTTTTCACATACATTTGAATTTTAAAATTCTTATTCAACTTTTGTAATAATGAGTGCAAATTTTTGGTGAAAGGGAAAGGGTAGAGTTGTAAAATCCAAAATTAAGCCTCAGTAAATATTTATCTTAAAATCCTAGAAAATAAATAAAAGCACTCGCACCAAATCACATCTATTAAAAACTAGGCACCAATGGTGGAAGGAAGTGAGATGTTTAGTTGCCAAGCTAGTCAAGGCTTAAAAATCAATAAACCATGTCTTGCTGACTAGAGGATTAGGCTTAAACAAGTAGAATAAATTTGAGAGTACCACCTTAAACAAGTAAATGACTCTGA
Organism: Phaseolus lunatus; assembly: GCA_013389735.1. Classification (NCBI taxonomy): domain Eukaryota; kingdom Viridiplantae; phylum Streptophyta; class Magnoliopsida; order Fabales; family Fabaceae; genus Phaseolus; species Phaseolus lunatus. Next base: position 7,913,472 of record CM023867.1, read on the forward strand.
TTCATGATGGAACATGTTTTCCTTCTGTGTTTTGATGACTGATTTCAATGTTTTGGAGGCCTAACCATTTGTATAAAGTATAAATAAATAGGACTACTTGACCAACCAGTAACCCCTGAATGAAAATTCTTTGACCTCACACAAGGCACCTTTCCAAGAGCAGGCACTCAAGTAAATTGCAAATATTGAAAACATTCCATCCGTCTCATAGTTCTAGCCGTTAATTGGTACAGACAAACCATCAAAGTGCCAAATTCCTATTTTCGGGCAAACATTTTCACAACATGTAGTGTGCTAGATATTATAAATTGAATTTACTTATTTTTTTTATTAGGCTCCTAAGAACAAACACAAGACGCTCCATCAACTTATCAACTTTTTTCATTTCATACAAAAAATCAACAGAAGTCAACACTTGACAAAAAATTCAATCTTCAAGTCAAATAGATAATCTAAAGGATAAATACCATGTTGAAATTTCACTGAATCTATGAAGCAGCCATGTATATAGCACATGACAAAACCACAAATAAAAGGTTGGCATAAAGAAATTGAAATGTAGCATGTACTCTAACAAATAAACGTACTGTGATGGAACAAGTGGAGTATAAATTATGTTTGGCTCCACAATTTCACCAAGAACCAAGACACCCCCACCACTATTATCTCCTTTTAAGCAATGAGAGAACACTCTTGGTGCAATTCCTTGCGATGAGAGTTGGGAAATGACAGACATGCCTTGTTGCCCAAATCCAAATATCCCATCAACTGCTCTATCAGACTTTGTTAAGTCCCCAGTCTGCTGGATGCTACAACTGCTCCACATTATAACATCATAAGACAATGCCTTACAAGTTTAAACCAACAAATTCAAAAGGGGAGATGAGGGTGGGGTTCTTATTGAAACATATGAACGCTATTTTGAGCCATTTCTCAGACTCATAATACAACAATAACAACAGTCTTATCCCACTACATGAGATCGATTATTTCAAATTCGTGATAGCTCACCCAAAAACTACAGATGCCGAAGAATTTGTTGTCAAGGATCCCTCAAAAATACTAGCAAAATGCATCAAGTCTGACACATAATAGCCTGATGTCCCACTGCCATCTCCATACTGGAACGTGTAAGTGCACTGGTTGTTCTGACCGGAACAGCTTGCATCGGAGGACTGTACTCCGTTCTTGCACCTCCGGTCTGAACAAGAGATCAATGAGGATGTTGATGAACTCCTAGGTTCAAAGTAATTGAGCTGAATCTGCAACCAAATCCGGAAAAGATGATATTCAATCAGTATTATTCACAAATCCCAAAAGTACATTGTTATAGTGTCATAAGAACTGTGTACTGAACTGAATCAACTAACTAAAAAATAAGGAACAGGGAAATTAAATTTACTTGCAGCCCACTTGTCTGAGGACAACCATTGCAGGACCCACAACTAACCCAGAGAACATCACTCCCAGTGTCAATCTGCACATAAAATTCCCTTGGAGGAGTACCCATTTTTACCTTGGTATAGTAAAGCCTGTGGAAAAAGCCAAAAAAATTATTTTGTTTCCTTTTATTCCAAAAAATAAAACATTGAATTGAGATCACAAAACATATAACAAAAACAACAAGATTAGAATTGCGAGGAGAGAAATTCAAAAACATAAAAAAAAAAGTTCAGAATTGAGAGCCAGCACACATCACCAAACCACTCAATTTTTCATTTCCAATTTAAGCACCAAGATACGAAATTTGAAGACACCCATGAGAGAAATTGATCTAAAAATAAATAAAAAAGCAAAACTGAAAAAGGGGTGATAGAATTACCCGACTTGTGAGGGATCGAAGGCGCCTTTGACAGGGAAATCTACAACATAGTTAGTAGACTGCAACATTCTACGATGTCTGAGGCTGTCCCACGCTCTGAGCTGATTCAGCTCCACGCCGTGATTCGAAGGAAATGTTCTTTCCAGCGTCAGAGTCACCGGCGAACCCTCCCCCACCGACAGAAGCGCGGCGGCGAATAGAAAAACGGCGGCCACCGCTTCCATTTAGTGTCGGTTGGAAAGTGTAAAAGAAGGGAAAGCGAAACGGATTTGAGACAGTTATACTAATGGAATATGAGAACAAAAAGCAACACAGCGCAAAAATTGTTGGTGCTTCTGTTCTTCATGATCGTGATGAGAGAGAGAGTTGTCACCTGAACGAACCTGCAAGTTGCAGGTTGCAAATTTGGTTCACATAACACAACATAATGGATTACATATAGTTACTACCATTTTTATTTATGAAGCTATAACATTTACTGCACCACCGCTACATACATCTTTTTAATATACTTCACCTTCTTCCTCCGCCATTAAAAAAAAATATACAAGGGGAATATTTTTATTACTCAGTTATATTACATGTACTAAATTTCGTACAAAAAAAATAGAACATTAAAGGACATTTTTTCATAACTATGATACAAAGTAAACCATGTTTTGACCGAGGGAAAAAAAAACAGGTTAAATGAACATAAGAAAAAAGAGAGTGAAAATATGAAGAAGAAAAAAAAGTGATGCATTGAATTTTATTTTTAAATTTTCTTAAACTAAACTTAGAGTCCTTAAAAAATATTTTGGGTTATAGTAAAAAAAAGTGATAGTTAGTAGAGAGATTCTAATAAATGGTTTTTACTTAATTTTTTTAATAAAAGTTAATAACTGAAAAAAGAATAAATATCGTTTTCGTCTAATTGCCAGCAAGACTTACTTTATGGAGGAATATCTAATGAGACGTGTTTCATATTTTGAATTCGTAAAATATATTCAAAATTGTATCCCAGATAATAAAAATCTTCACAGTTTCGGAAGGGGAATATTAACCCAGATTTGAAAGATTTAAAAAAAAAAAAAGAGAACAAGAGAAGATTTAACAAAGAAACAAGGATAAAAATGTTTTTGAAGATAGAAAAATATGATCAAAGAGGAAATTGACTAAGTTTGGATTTGTTTTTAAGTAAATATTGTTTACACAAGATAAAAAAGGAGAGTGAGTCACTTATTTATATTTGTTGATTTGTGAAGAAATGGCGAAGAGAATTTGCAGATAAATGGATATTGAGATTCCTAGCTGTTGTAAGAAGAGAGGAGTGAGAAGCCAGGTATTATAATAATTAATATATTATGAATATGTTATTATATTTGTTCTGAAAATAGTTCATTTATATTAGTGTTAAAAATAATTTATATTTGCATATTATAGTAAACTGAAATAAATTTTATATGTAATTAAATAAATAATCATATTTTATAAAAATAATAACTAATAATAAATACAGTTATTTATAATAAAAATTAAATTAATATAATAATAATAATTATTATTATAAAAAATAAATATGAAAATAATATTATTATTTAAATTTAAGATATTTTTTTATTATATTCTCTATAATTATGGATATTTAAATATTATTTATTTTATCTAATAATTTTCATATATTTTTTTAACTGTGATGTGATCTTTTCTTTCTGACAATTTTTATATTTGGATATTTTTTTACATTTTGTAATTTTTCTAATGTCAAATTTATTGGATAATATCAAAGATAATATTTTAATTATGAACTACTAAAATGTATAAATAATTAAATAATTTTTTAACTAATATTTTTAATACAAGAGTACAAAAATAATTTTAAAAAATTTAATTAATTCAAATCTAGATAAAACATATTTCATTATTCAAATATTTTTAAAGATAATAGATAAATTCATAAACTTATATTTTAAACATTCTAAAAAAATTTAAAAAAATATTCACAACTATCACATCATTAACAAACTTCAATAATTTTTTTTCATAAATCCACTCTACACACTTTAATCCAAACAACTTCATATTCTTCACACTTTCCTCTCAACTCACTACAAATTTACTCTCTCAAATCCTTACACATCTCCTTCCTAATTCAAATACACCATAAAAGTAATTAAGTAAATCATGTGAGAACGTCAATTATAAGAAAAATATATTTATAAATGTATAAAATAAGATACATTGTTTTTTTATATGCATTTATATATTTTTATCTAATTATTATATTATTTTTCTCTATAATTTTGTTTAAAAAATTATATTATTTATATTCTTTTAAAAATATATGATAAATCACTTATTATTTAATTCTTTTTTAATATTAAAAAATAAAGTTTTTTCCACTAATAATAATAATAACAACAACAATAAAAATTATGAAAACACAAGTTACAAGTAAGCAACAACATAAATATTTTCAATTAAGTTACCAAAATATGCTATGTCACTAAGATACACGTTAAAAGATGATAAACATTATTATTAAACTTCATAACACCCAACAAACAAGTATTTAAAGTTATAGTATAACATTTTTTTCATCTTGTTTAGTACATTTGATAGTATAAGATAATAAAATGTAAAAAATTATTATAATAATATTTTTATAATTTTTAATCATACTTGTGTAATTTTAGTTAGAAATGTTATGATTCAAATAAACTCAAAAAAAAAATTACATTTACATAATTTAATACTTGTTGAAATTGATTTATTATGGATAAATCTTTTGAGATTTATTTGATGCCTTCTTAAATATTTGGATGTGTCAGACAATAGTTTATACTTATGACTTGAGTACTTATTACACTTATGACTTTGAGTAAGTTGCAATGGTGTTTATTATTAAAATATATAGGTGTTATCTTTATAGCATTAAATTTGATATATTAAATGATCATAAAAGTATGAAATACACGTATAATCATAAGAAAAGAAGTGAAGCATGTATTAAGGAGTGCAGTTTAATTAATATATCATACTAGCAAAACTAATATGGTAGCAAATCTTACAAGTGAGAAGATAATTCAAATGTTTGCTCTAATGATAAATAAGTTGGAGTTGATTAAATATATATGAATTTATGTGAGGAGTTAACATTAAATCATATTGTTGTGACATACTTGTTATAATTAATGAATTTATTAGAATAATTAAATAAATATTAGTGACAAATTTTAGTCCAAGACATATCATAGAGATGTTTGGTACAAATTAGATTAATGACTTTAGTCTTAGGACAAATGGTGATTTAAGGTTTATTGGGGGAGAGTGTCCTTGGTGATGTTGATACAGGGAATAGGATGTCGGAAAAGTGTTACATTAGTAAGCTTAATATGCATCCATACAACAAATGAGATACATCAATATTAAAAGTTTTTGTTGGTCAAACACAGAGATATGTGACATAATATGTATCATCTTGTTTGACCTGTAAAAAAAATTAAGCATTAGAAATCTAGTAGTATGCTACAACAATTGGAGATTCTTGAGTGAAAATGGAATAACCTTGTTATGAATTTTGTTACCTATTTTCCACAATCAATAAAGGGAACAAGTTAATAAAGCGTGTTCACTTTTTTCTAGTTAGTCAGATGGTCTCAATGAAGAAGTTGACTCAACTTTACATCAAGGAGATAGTGAGACTTTATGATGTATCTTCTAACATTGTTTTTTTTTTATAAAGATCTTAGGTTTATTTGTAAACCCTAAACAACTTTACAAGAAGTTATGAGAACCAAGTTCATATTTAGTTTAACATATTATCCTGAAACAAATGGACAATTTGCAAGGATGACTTGATCATGGGATTTTTTTTAGAATTTGTGTATTGGATCATCTGCAAAGATGGGATGGAGTGTTACCCTAGATCAAGTTCACCTATAAGTGCAATTATCATGCTAGTATTGATATGACTCCTGGTGATATTTTGTATGGAAAGAAATGTATAACTTTTTTATATTATGTTGATCATAAAAGGTGGTCTTTAGAGTTTAGAACCATTGACCATGTGTTTATAAAAGTTATGTCAACCATGAGTGTAGGTAGAACTATTAGTTCAAGAAAGTTCAATATTAAATTTATTAGACCATATCATATTCTTAGATTATTTGTGTAATAGTTTATGGACTAATTTTATGTATACCTTTAATAAACTTATATATAGTATTTTTCATGTGTCTTAACAAAGAATATATGTATCAAATCCTAGTTCCATCATGGAGTCTAATGTGATTCAAATTAGGAAAAATATATCTGATAAAGTTAAATTACTATGGATTACTAAACATCCAATCAAATACTTAAAGAGTAAAAACACTAGTCTAATCAAAGTATATGTGTTAGAATAAGTAATGCTTTTTGTTGTTGAAAATAATGTAAGAATGATTTTTATATTATAATTCAGGTGTGTGAAATAGATTAAAAAGAATAATTAAAATTCATATATATTTAAACTTTAACCAATTTATATGTTTTTTTTAATATTTAAGCTAAGTGAGATAATCGTGTTTAAGTTGAAAAGAGAAAATAATATCTAATAAGAGATGTAAAAAATATAAATAATCTGAGCCTGCATTCTAACTTTCTTAAAACAAAACATTTCACCCATTTGTTTCATTCTTTCATCTTCCACTCCTTTTTGTCCTCTTTACATATCCCTAATATTCTTCTTTATTCTTTGGGAATTACATTACAAATAATACACCTAGTTATTAACATCTCATATAAATATTTAAATGAATCAAACTATATTTTAGTTAATAAGAATAGATGTTTTTCTATAAACACTTAATTTTATCAAATTAATTCATGTTATTCATATTTTTCATAAAAATGTTATCTTAAAAGATAAATAAAACGAGAAAAATAATTTCAAAAATATTTTTTTGAATATTTTCATAAAAACTATAGGTACTAAAACGAATTTAATATAATTATCTGACTAAATTTAATTGATTTAATTGTATCTTATTTTTATTTAGCAATTCAATTATGAAGTTGATTAATTTAAATATAACCACTTACTAAAAAACTATTTCAAAATGAATATTTTTAATAGTTACAAGATAACAATAATACCTATGCATTCATAAATAATACTTTTATCTTCTTTGGTTCTAACTCAATGTACTTTGAAATATACGATAAAATATAAAAAAAAAAAATTGTATAACAAACTTCTTAGAAGAATAATTTTATACTATATAATTAGATTTACTAAATTTAAATTTCTTAAACATATTATATAATCTAGTTACACTTATATTAATAACTATATTTATTATTAACATTTTATTTTAGTAGGACATCGAATACAAGTGCATAAATACACATAAAACTTTTAAAATGTATATATTAATACCATATTTAATTTGAAAGGCTTTTATTTTTAAAAAGTATGACATTTAATATTATCAGTATATATTTACTGTTATATGTAATACTAACATATTTTATTTATTATTCTTAATATTTAGGTGAACAATGTCTTGAAGATATGGATTAAATTTTTAAAATAAATTATAAAAATAATATTTGTATTTTACATATCTAAGCTTAATGATTAAGTCATCTTAAATTTGAAAGTTGACACAAATCTCCAGGTAAATTGCTTTTCTTTTCTAAGGAAAGGTAAATTGCTTTTACTTATGCGTCGACACTTGTCTTTCATTACTAATTAAAATAATTGGCTTTTAACTTTTCCAAACTACTGGAAGACACAATTATTTATCTCATAAGATATTTTATCTTTTCAAACTTTATTATGATTCAACCAACTTATTGCAACCTTGTTGTTTTCTTAGGACTTTCTAAAGCTTAAAATAATGTAATTAATGTCCAATGTTTTATGTTGATTTGGTCATAATTAACGTTAATTTGTGAATAAATAAATGATTCTATATTTAAATTTGAATGATCAAGTTATGTTTGATCAAGTGATCAAAATAGAGAAAGATATGTAGTTTGAATTAAAAACCATATGATCGGTTCAAAGATATTTGTGAATAAATTAACTATAAATAAATAAATAATCATTAATATATATTATCTTGCTCGTATAGTTAGGATAATGTTTTTTAGATATATGCATGCTATAAAGATTTGAATGGATTCCAATGATGATTATTTTAATTCATATCCCAAAAAAGGATTGTTTTAATTTTTTACTCCTAAAGATTGATATGCAATCTCCTTTCTCAATGATTTCACAATGAATATTATAAATAATGCATGTACCATTTAAATAACCTTAAATTTTGCAATATCCATTTCATGTCTCACTATTGTATATTGTATTGTAGAGATTTGTGCTCTATTATGATGAAAAAAGAGAAAAATATATAAAATAAAACAAGGAATATATTAAAATGAGATAGAAAAATGTAATGTTATAATAAAATAAATATAGTTTTTGTAATTATAAAAATAGAAATTTGTCAAATAGTCTTTAAAATAGTTAAAATTTTAGATATACAATGATTTTTTTTTTTGGAAAATTTTCTTTTTCAAATACTTGGTTTCAACGATGATGATTGAGCAATTTGTCTTGATTCTCAGTTCAATTAGTAGATATTGATTCTTTCTTAAAAATTCTTTAATCCTATAAAAAATCAAGAAACAAAATATTATATGTTGAGTATCATGTTCTTACATCCACCACTTGTAAACTTTAATGATTATCTTATTTGTGTCATGATCTTCAAATAACTTGTTTTAAGCCTATAATTTTATCTTGTGATAACCTTGTTGTCAATCCAATATTTCATGAAGACACCTTTGGATATTAATTGTCACTTAGTCATGAATCTCAAACTAATTTAATGCAGTTACTACAATCTTTTTCTTCCATCAATCGGTCAACATCTTTATTAAAGTTCTCCCATTACGACCATTTCACTCTAATCCATTCAAGCTGAAGTTGGTTAACATTTTCCTAGGTCCAACTTGTGGAAATTTATTAGAGAAACAACATATGCAAAATGTAAATAACATAATAGAAAATTGTACTAAAATAAAGTGAGTTGTACATAAGAAAAAAATATATTATTTTTTTATTCTGATCATTGTATTAGATCATCATGTGTATATATAATTTAGTCTTATTGAAGTATAATATTCAGTGAATACAATAAATTTATCTTTGTCTCTCTTTTCCTTTCTTTATATTATGCTTAACTTTTCTTACAAAACATGGATTCTAAAACATATTAAGTCATTTCTATTTCTTTAATATAGTTAAAAATTAAAATATGAGTTTATGTTTAAAACCTAAGTTCAACAAAGTATAATTCTATGATTGTAACTATTTTAATAGTCTTTTATATGAGTTAAGTTATAACTTATTATTACCAAATCTCCATTAAAATCTCTCTAAAGAAACAGTATCAAAATCAATAATTCATCTTCCCAATAAGTTTAAATGAATTCTATAAGAATAAGTGAAAATTTTCTATATAAAAAAATCTTCCTTTAGAGTTTTCAACATAAGTTAGAATTTAAAATTTTGTGCACATTAACCAAACTTTACCGTTGTCCTGATCTAATGGTCTATATAATTACGTGTGACATGTTAAAATTTAGTATACCCCACAATATTTTACTCATAATTACATCAACACCAATGGTTTTTATAGAAGGCAACAGAAGCGTGCCTTTGGAATATCTTTATCCCTTTTCCTTTATATCAACATCTGATATGGTTCATCACGTTTTTACATTTTGAATATTTGAATCATAAACCAGGAAACCTAGTATGCCTCTTCAAACAAATTCATGATCTTTTTTATTTTTCACTTTTCAATATTCATGGACACTTGGTACCTATCTAACACTGATATTGACATGGACATGGAGATATGTATAATTTCTAAAATATAGGATACGGGAACACAAATCTATATATTATATAAATTCACAATAAATATTTATGTGCACAAGTATGTTTCAGTTTTTTTGGAGCAGAAAGATGTTTTTTATGACTGGTTCAAAATGATTTATTTTTTATTTTTATAATCATACTAAAAATTTATACAATAAGTTTGAGTTTTTAGAAAATTAATATATTTTTCTTTATTAATATTATGTTAAAATAATGCTAGAATTGTCAGAAATCTAATAAATATTGCTTGAATTAGATGCTTTATCGATACATGTTGTACGAGTGTCGGTGTCTGATATGTATGTCCGACATTAACACGCTATTTAAAAGGAGTGTCTGAACCTCATAACTTGGTACTCTATTTCCCTTTGAACTTTTTTTTGTCATAAACGAAACCTTTGTTTTATTGTTTTATTAAAAATAAAAATATTACCTTTATTCTTTAGTGAGTAGGGTCTATAGAGGGTCATCTTTGTAAGACTCCACTTTTTTCTTTTCTTCACTTGTTTCCCTCCTATCCTATCCCAAGTCATAAAGTTAAAGGGCAAAACTTTAGTTTGGTGGTTGCAAATTTAGTTAGTTTCTTACTTACTTTAATATAACAAAGATTTCTAGTGGTTGATTGAGTAAAATATCTACAATGATAATGTATAAATAATTATAAAAGTCAATCATGTTACCAATAAGTCAAACAGTAATGTAAAAATTCTTTACATTATAGATATATTTTAATTAAATTCAGTTTTCAACTCTTGAAATTTATGTTTTTTATAAAATTAAAAGGTGATATTTAAAACAATAAATTGGGATGAAAGCTATATTATCTTGTCAAATTTGTGTGTTAATAGAATATCTTTAGAATAAAAACAGACATATAAAAGTGTGTTTTCCAGCAACCAAAACAAAACCTTATTCTAGGACACATAACAGTCTTTTGTCGATTTTCCTCAGAAAACAAAAATTAGAAAATTAGAAATAATTTCCAAACAACTTTCCACTATTCTGAGATTTGTATATTAGTTTGGTCCTGGGCCTGATCTTGGGCCTTGTTTTCCTGTTGGGCCTGATAATTCAAAGGCCTCCTGAAAAGGAGTATTTGTGGCTCAGGTCGATGAATTGCGTAATGAACCCAACCACGGCTCTGCCGAACCCCAATGGCCCTGTACTCTTTCTGTAACATACAATTAAATCCAAAACTCATTAATAATATTATTAAGGTTAATTATCGTATTTAAAATATTATTTTTAGGAAATATTATTTGAATGAATTAAAATTGAAACACAAGATAAAAAGAACATATATTTAATATATTTTTATTCTAACGTTTATTAAGAAACATATGTTCTTAATTTTTTTTATTCATAATTAGGACTTGAACTTGAATATCAGAAAACTTACAATAACTTAAACTAGTTAACTAACTAATACCCTTTTGGTTATGCATTTAGTTTTTGGTAGAAGAGTAAAAATATATCACTTTCGATAAATATGGAGCCTACAACCATATTAAACTCTGATAAATCCTAAAAATAGCATTTCAAAACATTAAGACCAAAATTGTATTTTTTTATATATGTAAAAAAGAAAAGTTAATTACTTACTTCAGATAGAAGTCGATTTTTGGGAAGAAGCTTGGCGATTTCAGGAGGCAGAATCACATGTCTGAAGAATAAATTATAAAAAAAATTCCATAAAATTAATTTAATCACAGAGAAAATGAAGCAAATAGAAGGGTTTGTATACCTATATTCATAAGCATCATCGAAGTACTTATCGGAATATGAGATTTCATCCATCCTAATAATTGCAACCTTGCTCAATTCAAACTGCTAACAAAAGTTTCAAAGTAAACAGTTGAATAATCGAAAATAACAGAAATCAAAAGGGAAAATAAATGGAAGTAAGATATTTTACATTATAGTAGTTAACTGAGAAGTGAGAGTTGAGTAAGGTAAGAGATAGTGGGGTACCCAAAAGAAAGGAAAGTTTTATATATATATATATATTATAATGTACAAATTGTGCATTGGTAATATTTACAGAGAAAACAGCTTGATTTCATCTGCATTTATTATTGGAGATCAAAACGTTTTGAGATTCTATGTCAAAACGTTTTGAGATTCTATGTCATTGACTAAGACAATTATTTGCATGACTAATTAATGTAATTGCAAATATGCTGAACAGATTTTTCTAATTAGATGACATATATGATACAGATTTGTTGACTAATTTTCCTTATCATACTTTAAATTAGAAAGATTGGTATGTGATTTCATTCTATTGTTCTCTTTTATACTATTAAAGAATATGAATGGTAGAGTTGTGAAAATGATGAATCTACATTGATGTATATTAAGATCAAATAAAGTTTCCAAGGAAGACACATATCAAAGCAAGAGACAGTTATTGATTTTTAGACTAAATATGCTCAAATCAAAAGACACCCATCTTGGTAAGATGAAAACTTATGAGATACAAGACAAAGATAACAACAATATGTTATTGTTATCAATTATTGGGAAAGAAACAAGACACTTAAAATGAAGACTTAGAAGACACTGGACACATTAAGCCTCAAATACAATATCCATATGTTTTTCACAAGATGCATTACTAAATACGAGACATTTACAGGGTTATTCAAGAATGCATCACAAGGATAATTGTTTTTACGCTAAAAATATCTTGTTAGGACAAAAAAAAAAGGTAAAAACAACACTTTTGAGTGTAACAATAAAATATATAATTAAGCTTTAAGTTAAGCATGTTCTAATAAGTCGTTGACAAAATAACTTTAATGGTTTGTTTATATAAGAAAACATATTCATGCATATGCATATATTATTAGGAATTGAGTTTAAATCTAACTTATTATCACAAAACTACTTGTAAAATGAGATTTATCCTCGTTTATATAATATAAATTGGTTTTATCTTTAATTGATATGAAATTTTCAACACATCCTCTCATGTTGCAACATAAACATCTTGTACGTAAGACTAAATATGTGTAGATGTTTGATAATGTCCTAATTGCGGAAACACAATAAGTCCAACAAACCTGACTAGAATAGACTTTGATACTATATTAATATTTCACCACTCATAAAAAATATAAAATAATAATTAAAATATAAAAGGAAGATGAATGATTTTTTTTCTCTTATTTATCTCTAAACAAACTAAGACAATGTATTTATACACAGGTAAAAATAGATAGAAATTATATTCCTAAGAGTATATGAGTACAGTAAGCCACTATTAAAGATTGTATCGGAAGATATCAAGACTGAGTTTGTTAATTCAAATGATCAATTAACACATATTTTTACTAAACCCTTACGAGGTCCTAAAATTAATTATATTTTTAACAAACTTGATACATATGATTTATATGCACCAGATGCGAACTTGGTTAGCCCGACCCGTGTATGGAGTGTGAGCTCATTTCATTGGTCTGCCCCGCATAAGAGGTAACTCACGGGCTTGCGGGCCAACCCGCATAAGAAAAAAAAAATTTAAGAAAATAAAATTTTATTAATTATAAAATTTTATTAATTATCAAAGTTTTGCTGCAAAATATTTTAATGAAGATGACTACTTTTTTTAATGAGTATCTTATCGAAATCTCTTCTTTATATTATTTTTTCATTAACAAATTTTAAATATAAGACTTTACTTAAAAAACTAAATCCACCGTCACTTTTGACATCCCTGCTATACAAAAACATTATCTTACATCTAATAAATAGAAAAAAATAATTTAAAAAGATTTTTTATTAACATTTGAATTATAATATTTAATAACAACTTAAATTATTTTTAAAAAATTCCAAAAATGTTTTTGCTTATGGTTAATAAATTGAAAAAAAAAGTTCTATAATTTCATGCATCTTTTATTATTTCAAAAATTTCATTAGCGATAAGTTAAGGAATAACTTTAAAATAAAATAAAATAAAATAATCATAAAAGAAATTTGATTGGTTTTTGTTTAGAAAGGAAGAAGAAAAAACAAGGAGAGAAGAAGTAGTTTCATTTTTTTAGCATTTACCTCAATTTCTGGTTTATATATATCCTTGTTTACCTTAACTTTCATTTTCACTTTCAGTTTGACATGTCATAATTAATAATAACTGGTGAGTGATTCTCATGCCCTTTCATTCTTTCCATTATTGTTGGCTTCTTTTTATTCTTTTCCTTTCATGCTTCACTCAAAAAGACTAAAATTTTGATTTCCTAACATTTTGGTGGAAAATGCGTGGTGCAGTTGCTTGGTTCTCCACTATTAGATTATAGGATTTTGTCATGTGTTTTGCTGTCTTTTTATACTTATTGGTTTTGTTCCTTATTATTTTATGTCTTCATTAAATAAGACTATTGTGTATACAATACATACAATCCTTTCAATAAATATAATTTATATTATTATCTTGTGGGAAGTGGGTAAAGCTTTAATAGTTTCTTTATATGATGTTAGAAGCATAGTAGCCTAAGTGATATGAATGCACCATTTGTCATCACTTCTTGCAGCATCAGTTGTGATAAAATGTCCTTTCAGTTGTAATTAAATGTCACCTTAGATTTTACCAGTTAGAACACTGTAGAAAAACTGTCAACTGCAAACTTTGCTATATATTTTTATCTCGAACAGTTATTTGCTTTTTCAAGCATATATTTTATTATATTCTTGCTAGTGGCATATCTGTTGGAGAATGCAGTGGACCGAAAGAAGCTCAAGTTAATGTACAGAAAGCCGAAGACTGAAGATACTACTATAAAGAGCTTGAGTTAACATGATTTGCAAAGTAGTGACAATGAAATTGGAACTGGAAAGTAATGGAATGAAAACATATATGATGTTATTACAACTAATATTTGGAGATCACACTTCATATAATTTAGGATATTTCATATTATATATATATATATATATATATATATATATATATATATATATATATAAAAGTGAATGTAAACTTTATTTTATAAGTTGATTTTATGAAATTAAGTTAGATTTAAAATTCATTTCTTAATATATGATATCAGAGTTTTCTCAAATTTATCTTAATGATTATTTTTTTTTTAAAATAAAATATTATATATTATTAAATATTATGAGATATTATTAGATATTTTTATTTATGTAATGAGTTTAAATATATATATATTTTTAAATTATTTTTTATATAAAGATAACTCTATCTATTCAATATAATGAGAGATTTATTCTATTATTATTATTATTATTTTATTTTAATATACTTAATTAATATTAATTTAATTTAAATTGCATTGGTCATGTCTTGGGTAAATACTATATCCAAATTAATATCCAAATTAAAGTTGAAGTTTCTTAAGTAATTAGTCAACCTAGTCTGTTTGATATATCAAACATAAACGATTCTTATTTGTAAATTATTCACTTAATGTAGTTAAAATTGTAGAAGAAATAAATTGTTTAATTTATTCTCTCTGGTGATAATTTAACTCGTAAAAACAAGATAATTTTTATATAATATAGAGAGATGTGTGTATTTAGTCTATACACATAAATATTGTGCACTTAATAATTAATCACTTAATTTTAAGGGAAATTAACAAACAATTTTAAATATGTACTTTTTTTAATATAAAATACTCGCAATTTGCTATAATTAGTGAAATCTTTGCCGATTGTAAAAAATAACTTTATGAAAGTATTTATTAGTTTTTTATTACCTAATATATCTTCTATTGACTTTCCTTTAGTTAAAAAAAAGTTGTGAATTAATTTTAAAACCTTTATACACTCATCAACATCAAGTCAGCAAGTTAATAAACATTAAAATTTATTTAAACTTATCATTTCTAAAGCAGTTTCTTTCAAGAGGGTGTATATTTCTTAAAAAATTAAATATCATTTGCATCAAATACATAATCGAAGGTTTATACAAATAAATATACTAAATTAAATTCTAATTATTAATATTTAATTTATAAACACCCATCTCCTGTAAAATCATATATTAATTTCTTCTTAATAACAAAAATAGAAATCGTAGTAACATGATATTTGTACTATTTTTCTAATATTTTTGGTTATATTTTAATTTATTGTGAACTCCGTATGTTAAGTGTAGTTACGCATTCTTTATTATTTAATGAGATACATATGAAACTTTATTCGATAATAAATTTTATAAAAATAATACAAACATTTATTATTAATATTTTTCAAAATCAATAAATAAGGTTTTTTCCGTTATTTGTACATTATATAATTATTTAATAGTACATTTCAGAGCAACATAAACATTTAGTATTGTTATTTATCAAAATAAAAAGATATACATTTTTTTCATTATTTTTATGCGATAATAATTTATTATAAACATTTATCTGCATATTAAATGAATTACGTTTTTCATTTATTATTAATCAATAGAGACAAGTTAAAATTTTTTTTTTTGTCACTTATCTTTATTATTAAAATTAGTTTTAGTTTTTTTTTTCTTTTAAGAGAACTATTTTAATTCTCAATTTTGAGTTGTTGTATTGACATAATAATTGTTTTCTATTATTTTGAAACCCGATTTCAGTGGATTTAAACGGTTAAGTTTCTCTCATTAAATTCAACCATGAAACATAAACAATGTTTGGATAAAAAAAATAACGAATATAATAAAACTAACATAAACATTCAACTGAGCATTTTAATAATATTTTTTTTGGAGAAATAATCAATGCCACACAATAAACCGTCACAATGTGTATTTAAATATGTAGAATATATATATATATATATATATATATATATATATATATATATATATATTAAGAAAATTGTAAATTTTATTAATGTGTCACCCTCAATAACCTTTTTAAAAATTGATTTTTTTAATCTAACCGTTAAATTATAATATCCTGATCATTTATATAAAAAGTTATTAAAATTAAATGATGATACAAAAGTAATAAAATAATTTTTTAGTATGTTGTGACTGAATTTCCTATCTAGCATAATTTATACTTTTATTTTCTCATCTAACACCTTATTTTTTTATTTTCTTATTTAGCACCCTTTTGTTTTTATTTTCCTATTTAGTACTCTTTTATTTTTTATTTTTCTATCTAGCACCATCTCAAAAATAAATAAATAAATAATAAATTAAAAAAATTTGATAATTTTAATTTTGAATGCATTAAAAAATAAATATTTTTAATGTTTAAAATAGTTAAAAATATAATTAATGAATAAAGAAATGAGTTTTTACAAAATAAAAATAAAAAAGTAATAAATTAAAAATGTTTAGTTTAAAATTCAATTTTTTTTTCAAGAATGAAGAAAATAAAAAATTAAACCTTACAACAACATAAAAGTTGAATCTATAAACATAAACTAGTATTTATTTTTATTATTATTAATGATGTAATCATATTAATTTCAAGTAAAAAATACAGGACATAATTATAAAAAAACCAAAGTCAATTAGTATTAATTAGTAGTGGACACATATAATATTGAAGTGTCTACCCTAAATGCAAAATCCTAAAAAAGAAAAATACTAATGCAAATGCTATACTTAATGCTTAAAAATGAGAAGAAAAAAATGTAAAAATAAATAAATATATAAAATAAAAACAATAATAATAAAAATAAAAACAAAAAACAGAAATAAATAAAGAATGATAGAAACAAATAATAACTAAAAAATAATAATCAAATAAAGGCAAAACAAAATAAGATAAAGATAAAAGATATAAAAACAAACAAAAACAAATAAAAACAATATAAAAGATAAGAGATATAAGGCGATACTAAATAAGTATATCACACCCAACATCTTTGATTTCTCCATCTTTCCTTTTGTATTACACACCCAACATTTTGTTTGTTGTCAACAAATGGCTTCATTATATGTCATTGTTCACTATGATGGATCAATGAAAGAATGTCCCATTGAAGGATGTACATTTAGTTCTATGACACCAAAAGTTGTTGCTATCAAAAGGGGAATGACCCTACAAAGAATGAAAGAAGTCATCCTCGGAAAACTACATAGGGAAGCAGAAGAAAGGGTTACAAAAATTCACTTCCGCTACCCGACTAGACTTGGTGGAGGGGTAAGTCATTACATTGCCATCAAGATGATCGAGGATGATGATGTTGAGGCGTTCTTTGGCATCTATGACTCCATTCAACTACAAACCAGACCCGAAGTGTACGTCACATTTGAGAGGTTTGCATCTTTATCAACACAATGTCAACCCACACACTCCTCTCCTTCCCTAAACATTCATTTTGAACCATCGCAAGAAGTTCAACCTTCATACCACCACCTATCACAACTATTGTCCCATGAAGCACCACACCCTTTCTCATTAGATATGAATAAACCCACCCATCAACATCTTGGGGAATGGGAAAAAGACATGCAGTCATATACCCAACTATTAAGTGGTCCATATATCAGTCTAGGCGAACATGAAAATCAACAACTCCCTCAAGAACCACCATAAGAGCATGGGGTTGTTGGTCTTCCCGATGAAGTCTTCGATCCTTTTAGTGGGGATGAAGATGAAATACTTGCAGGTGCTGATGATGAGGAGCCAGAAGAACCACATGCACACCATACAAACAATCAACAACATGAACATAACTCATCCTATGTCCCACCGGAGCATTTTTTGCACTTTCCACCTGAACCACCTATGTATGACCCAACATTTGGTAATTCCTTTGATCGCGACATAGTAGTGTATCCTCTAGGGACACTTTTTGTTGGGCAATAGTTCAACACCAAGGAAGAAGCTCAAGATGCCATCAATCGTTTCCACATTATCAATCATTGCACGTACAAGGTGTCATCATCAAATTGTTCACTGTGTTCATGATGATTGAGCATGGAGGTGTCGAGTGATTTTGCGAACAAAGAATCAATTATGGGAAATTATGAAGTTGGAAGGTGTTCACACCTGTGTATCCCCTATGATCTCACAAGACCACAATAAGTCGGGGCATTGAATGATTGCACAAAGCATTCATGAAATCATCCAAGTTGATCCTTCCACACCAGTGTCAACCATAATAGCACTCATGATGTCATCCTTGGGGTATACAGGCACATACAAAAAGGCATGGCTAGGAAAACAATTGGCCATAGAAAATGTATATGGCAATTGGGAGAGTCATACCAAAAATTGTCAGCACTCCTAAATGCAATGCAACTTTACGTTCCTGGGTTTATTTGGAAAATAAATGCCCAACCTGCTAATGAAGGAAACCAATTGGATGCAGACCACATCATCTTTAAGAGGGTATTTTGGACATTTAAACCATGCATTGATGGTTTCAAATTTTGCAAGCTGGTGGTCCAAGTTGATGGAACTTTCTTGTATGGGAAATATAGAGGAACATTATTGGTCGCAGTTGCGCAAGATGGCCGGAACGACATATTACCAATTGCCTTCGCCATTGTAGAGGGTGAAACTACTGATGCTTAGTTCTTTTTCTTGCGAAACCTACGAAGATATGTCACTCCGCAAGATGGTCTCTGTCTAATTTCTGACCGCCATGAATCAATAAAGAGTGCATACTCTAGAGATGGTAATGAATTAATACTCTAGAGATGTGTCCACTACTAATTAATACTAATTGACTTTGGTTTTTTTATAATTATGTCATGTATTTTTTACTTGAAATTAACATGATTACATCATCAATAATAATAAAAATAAATACTAATTTATGTTTGTAGATTTAACTTTTATGTTGTTGTAGGGTTTAATTTTTTATTTTCTTCATTCTTAAAAAAATTTGAATATTAAACTAAACATTTTTAATTTATTTTTATTTTTTATTTTTTAAAAACCCATATTTTTATTCATTAATTATATTTCTAACTATTTTAAACATTAAAAATATTTATTTTTTTACAACCAATACATTTATTTTTTTAATGCATTCAAAACTAAAATTGTCAATTTTTTTAATTTATTTATTTTTTTACTTTTAAAATAGTACTAGATAGGGAAATAAAGACAAAAGGGTGCAAGATAGGAAAATAAAAACAAAAGGGTGCTAGATGGGGAAATAAAAATGTAAATAATGCTATATTAAGAAAAATCCCACACTATGTTGGTTTTTGATTTATATAAATTTAAATTTAAATAAAACATTAAATAATTTTAGAGTAGTATAATTTATATGATTTGAGTGAAAGTAAATTTTAATTTAACGTTAAGTTTTGAAAAAAAATCAAGATTATTTCTATATGTTTTTTTTCTTAAAAATTCACTATAAATATAACATCTTCGGTTATATCATAAAATTTAATATATATATATATATATATATATATATATATATATATATAATTTACACACTTACTATCATCACATATGTTAACAAAATTACACAAACAATACAATAGCCTAAACTATATTTTTAAAATTTTCAAAGCGATAATTATTCAAAAAATAAAATAAAATCTATACATCTTAATTTACATCAAAACACATTACTCAACAATCAAATATTTATTTTCAATTCTCATATCAAATAATATTTTCATAACATATCAATTATCACACTTCATTAATTCTAATATACTAAACAATCAATTGTCTATTTTTAGTTCTTATATCATAGTGTCAAAAATTCACTAACATACAACAACAAACACATTACTATATTTGTGCAAGACTCATGCATTGATTCAGACTCAAAGATCTGCACTTGTCATATTATTTTCAGTGTGATATCTTTTTGCACTGTCACATATACACATGAATCAATTCAACTCGTATAATAGGGTTAGTTCATATTATATGCTATGAACACTTATTTTTTAAACCGTAAACTCAGTCATATGAACCTTCTTCAACTTTCACCACACCTGACATCTTCACGTATATGATTCTAATATACTAGTAGAGTCAAAATACCTCATTCTAGACAAATTCCTGATCAATGCACATCCTACAAATCTTAACATGATATTTTCTTTCTTGGAAATATTGTCTCTCATCACATTTCCACACGATTAATAGTTCATCTCACTCATCAACATTAATCACATAATATTTAGGAGGAATTTCAAAAATTAATTATTGATTATATAACTAGTATTTACTTTACATTTTGATAAATATTAGATTTACTTGTTTTAAACATTTAAGCTGCTTGAGTTTAATCAAATATTGACCTTAAAAGGTTACAATTATTTACAATTTATAGAATGTTAAATTTCCAGAAGATTTAACTAAATTTCATGGTTTGTAAAAAACACAAATTACTAGCGTTGAGAATTTGGCTTGAGTTTAGGGAGCTATAGCTTGAGCCGAGGAAGCTGATGTTGAGCTTAGGGAGCTGACATTGGGTAGATTTGAGGCAGAGAGCACCAAAAAACTATATAACAATTTGCTAAAGCACAAAAAACTAACATTGAGCATATTTGAGGTAGAGAGTACCCCAAAACTGTATTTCAATATGCTTGAGCGCAGGAAACTAGGGTTGATCGAATTTGAGTTAAAGAGTAAGTATATCTTATTTAAATCATAATTTAACAAGTAAATTCAAGACTTAAACTTAGAAGTACCTATCACAATCAATCATTTATCAAATTGTTTAACTTCATTTTTTTTTCATAAAATAACATATATTTCACTTAACAAAATAAATCATGCAAGAGAATTTTGGAACATGTGAATACATCACCTTCACATCCAAATCTTCTAACCTATAGTTTCATTGAAAGATTAGCTTCTATTACCTTATTAGAAGGATGAACACTCACAAAAAGCTTCAACTCCTAAAGAAAACAAGGATAACCTAATGTATACCACAAACTCATGATCAATGATTTTGACATATTCCTAGAACCTTAAACTAACAAAGACTAATCCTGAAGTTATAGACAGTACATGCAAGACATGTTTACCCATGTGAACATAAAACTCAAAACTGAGTCAAAAGAAAATAAACTGTGCCACCAAAGATTTTGTTAAACTGGTGAATAATGAAGTTAGAAATATAGAGAAGGAGAAAAATATTTTATAAAGAAATAATGATTATTTTAAAAGAGATATTCATATACCATTTATACTTTAAAACTATTTTCTACATGCTTAGAATAAAAGTTTGTTAAATAAATTATCCTAACACAATTTTCTTTTAATATAGACATATTTTATACTTATTTTGATTTATTAAAATTGATATAATATATTTTATAAAATCCATTAAAATATGAATTATTTAATAGTTATACTAATATTAAATTAAAATTCAACAATTTAATTGTAAAATATATAAAATTATCAATAATAGAATTTAAAACGTGTAATCTATACCATTTTTATAACTTTCTCTGGTCTCATCTGGTGAGAAAAAATTATCTTTAATAAATAAATAAAAATATATTTATTTATTTAATAAAATAAATAATTGAATAAATTTTCTTTATTTTAAAATAGCTAAATATATTTTTTAAAATAGTGGCTATATAATTTTTTAATACTATTTTTTGTAAAATTATATCTGTGTATATATATATATATATTTAAATTATATTATTTTTTATATTCTAATTAATTACTCATAAAAATAATAAATAATAAATATAATAAAATTATATATATTTTAATGCAATAAAAATATAGTTAATATATAATATGAGCTATTCTTAATTATATTTTAAATTATGAAAAAATAAATATAAACTACTCGTATGTTAAAAAGCAATTAAACACTATAAACTATTAATTTCTTTATATAACTATCATTATTTTTTTATTTTCTTAAAAGATATAAAGATATAAAATGTCTTGTGTTCCAGTGGTGTGTGATAGAAATGACATATAAACTAATTTTTAAAAAATCTATTATATTATTTTATTTAACTTTTTATATTTTATGTTTAATTTGTACGTAAATTGATTTTAGTTGGTGTAGCTATCCTTGTTTTAAATTTTAAAAATAAATTTTCAAAAAATCTAACTGGTACAGAGAAAACAGAAGGAGTAAAAAAACATGAAGTTTGGAGATGGATATTAAATTAAAATTCCGGAAGTGTAGACTCTTTTATTATTTTTCCTTTTTCATAATTTTAATTCGTTTATGGTAGGCACGAGTATAAGAGTTCCTCTTACACTCATTCTCAAATTCCGTTGGTTTTATTTTCCCGGTAAAGTTCAAAAACCCTAACTCCGATTCCCTATCTCCGACTCAAACAAATTGGGATTTGTAACCGAAGCATTTAATGGAGAGGAACGAGAATTACAGTTCAGAGGAGGAATGCATGGAGGATTATCGGCGTGGAGGGTACCATGCTGTTCGAATCGGCGATGCTTTCAACAATGGCCGCTACGTCGTGCAGTCCAAGCTCGGTTGGGGCCATTTTTCCACCGTCTGGCTCGCCTGGGACACTCTCAATTCGGTGCCTCCATTTTTCAACGCTCTTTGGTTTTCATCTTATCATTGCCCACATTATGCATTGTTGATGTTTTTGGACTTTGGTCACTCACTACGTTGAATTGTTAGTTCCTCGTTTTCTGGAACTCCGTTGCGTTTAGTTGCTTCCCTGTTTTCATTTCAGGTGATGTTTTTCGAGTAATGAATATGAGATTGTTACAATTTTAAAACCTTGAACATAGGGAGCTAAATGAAAATTATATGACACTATTTTTAGGACTCCCACATTGAGTGAGTATAGGTGAGTGAAGCGGTGAAAGGGAAATGGACCATCATTGGGTTGGAGTAGTGAAAGGATACCATTGACTCCGGGTTTTTAGAGGAAAATGTTAGAGTCCTAAAATATGGTACTGAAGCCTGAGACTCTCTTACTTAATGGATTAGTCAGTATAAAATTTACGCTCTTAATTAATCAGTAGTCGCGATAAGTATATCTTTGTAGTAAGTTTCGGAATAACTCAACAAACTTACTAAATATTAGTTGTTATTGGATGCCTTTATACTGTCTGTGCATGCAGTATTTACTCTTGTTTCTATCAGTGAAAACCTGTAAACTGAAAATGAAGTGACACAAATTAACAAACCAAACATCAACCATGTTTCACTTGTTGCTGTTTGTAAATTTTGAATTTTGGAGTTTGAACTCTCTTGCTGATAGGAAACATTTTTGTTTGTAGCGTTTTGTAGCCCTTAAAATTCAGAAGAGTGCGCAACATTACACTGAAGCTGCAATGGATGAAATAAAGATTCTCAAACAAATAGCTGAGGGGGACCTGGATGATAAGAAATGTGTTGTGAAACTTTTGGATCATTTTAAGCATTCGGGGCCTAATGGACAGCATGTCTGTATGGTTTTCGAATTCCTGGGTGACAATCTTCTCACCCTTATTAAATATACTGACTATCGTGGGGTTCCTCTCCACATGGTTAAAGAAATCTGTTTTCATATTTTGGTGGGCTTAGATTACTTGCATCGTGAGCTTTCTGTTATACACACTGATTTGAAGCCAGAAAATGTGTTGCTTCTGTCACTGATAAATGCATCCAAAGATCCTAGGAAATCGGGTGCTTCACTCATCCTTCCTAATACAAAGGATAAGGCTGCGTCTAATAATGGAACTCACCAAGACAATAAAATTTTGAATGGAGATCCACTGAAGAACCAGAAAAGGAAAATGAAGAGGAAGGCTAAGGTAGCTCAAGGCTTTGTTGGGAAGGAAACTTCAGAGGAAGCTGAGGATTATAAAGGGCCCGAGCAAGAAGATTGTGGGAATGATGTAAAATCAAGTGTAGAATCTGTTGAAGATAAACCTGATAGTTCTTTGAGTAAAGATGAATCAACAAAGACTTTTGAAAAGGATGTTTCACAAGGAAGTCATAGTCATATGAGTAGCAGCCGTTCCACGAAAAAGAAGTTGCTGGCAGCTGTTGATCTTAGGTGCAAGCTGGTTGATTTTGGTAGTGCTTGTTGGACTTATAAACAATTCACAAATGATATTCAGACAAGGCAATATAGGTGTCCTGAGGTTCTTCTTGGATCCAAATACTCAACCCCAGCAGATTTGTGGTCCTTTGCTTGCATTTGCTTTGAGCTTGCCACCGGTGATGTTCTTTTTGATCCTCACAGTGGTGACAACTATGATAGGGATGAGGTAATTGCACCTGTTTTCTGCTAAAAACAAGCTGCTTGGCTTTATTGTGCTATCAAGTATCACCATCATGCTTACAACTATCATGAACTTTTTTCTGTTGTCTGTTTTCTTAACAGTGTAGAAGTTCTCTTGTGCTTAACTTTTTGGTTTGATTGCTATGCTAATACAATTCAATTCTGTATCTTTTTGTGCTTTTATTACATGCGGGTGAATGCAGAAGAGCATACTTCTTCATACTTTAAATAAATATCTGTTTTTTTCAAAAGGAAAAAAGGCAAATGTTATCTTTTGGAAGCAATTATATGCAATGAGAAGGCCGGGTAAAATATACTTCTTTCTCTTAAAAATTTAAAAATTTAAAAATTATGTTGCTGAAAGCCTTGATTAAAGTATAGAGTTTGTAATTTCTAATTTGACAATGGGAAATATATTATGGGCCCTGGGGGCTGGGAACAATAATACAAAGGACATGCCCATGGCAGTTGAATAGCAGCTTCCCTCCTAAACAGATTATTTCTCTTCTTCTCCCTGGATCAATAATATCATCGTGCTTGTGTCTTAATTCTTTTTCATTTATATCAGCATTCTTTGGAATTCAATTTCTATTTGAAAATTAAGAAAACATTCATGGGGAACGTTGCTAACTTTTTTGCAGAATACTTATAGTTAAAGAGTGATTTCTTTCCTGCTAAGGATATTTTAACTCTTTGTACTCGTTTTTACCTTCTGAAGGATGAAATGGATTTCAGTCTGTGACGTTATGCTACTAACTCCAGGATCTTGATGTTTCTTTTAGAAAGTTTCATGTGTCCGTGGCATTTTGAAATCATTAATTGGCCTACTCTCACTTTTGAATATGTTTTGCTGCTACACTGCTGGTTTGAATGGGGGCTTCATTATTCTTCTCTGTTTGGTTCTAATTAGTGAAATTTTTAAACAAATTTTGGGAAAGAAAGTATACAGTGAAATCAATGAGACTCAATTCCCATGTTGTTCTGTGTTAACTTTATATATTTTTCCTTGCTTTATACTTACTGGAAATTTTTACATCTATTTTAGTGGAAAACCATATTTGAAAACAATGCTGTCTACCTAAATTTGAACTTCAATCAATGGATTGTTTTGGTGTTATTTGACATTTGTTTTACAGGACCATTTGGCATTGATGATGGAGCTTCTCGGGAAGATGCCTCCGAAGGTATGGATGTTATCTCCTCCAGGAAATTTTGAAGTTTATTGGTATCTTTTTAATTATGTATATTCAAGAATCAATATTCAAATTTAAACTTCGTTTCAGACTATTTTCCACTTCGTCATGTGAATTTTACTTTCAATGAGTTTTACTACTTAAAAAAACTGAAAAATAGGGTAATTTACTGTATTTCATTTTGAAAATTGGTCAATCTTGATATTTCATCCCTCTGCTGAACTGCAACATTTATATAAATATGCCCTTCAGATTGCACTAGGTGGCCGCTATTCTCGAGAATTTTTCAATAGACATGGTGACTTGAGGCACATCAGCAATTTGAGATTCTGGCCAATGAATAAGGTGCTGATGGACAAGTATAATTTCAGCGAGCAAGACACAAAGGACATGGTTGATTTCCTTGTTCCAATGCTTGATTTCGTCCCAGAAATGAGACCAACTGCTGCTCAGTGCCTTAGTCATCCATGGATGAGTGCAGGTCCTCGTACTCTTCAGCCCTCAATACCTACCGCTCAACCTGATGCCATGAATGAGGAATTGTCTGAAAGAAGGAAGAGGGAAGCTTCTGAAAAGGAGTCAGTGGAAATTGGTTTGAGGAACATAGCCATTAAAGGAACTTCTGAGCCTCTCAAAGACTCCCAACCTCTAAAATCATCCAAATAGATATAAATTGGTTTGTCTGGGGGTTATATGCAACCTGTTTTGTTTTCATGGGTACGTTTTGCTTGTCCTTCGAGCTTGATATCCATGGAATTGTTGCATGGGGCATTATATGCAATGCAGGTCAGACGAGGAGCTTCTGACTTAGGAAGCTCTTTCTGGGTCAAGACTGCTGGGTTTCTGCTGTATTGTTGTAACATAACTTCTCTGACCTTTACTGGCATTACAGGTGTAGGTGTAGCTTCAAATTCAATGGATCAAGTGTGCTAAGTTATACAAACTATGATTTTTTTGTGCTTGTTACTTCTTCCTATATTAGTGTTTTGTCTTTCGGAAACGCAATACTTGTTTGGGAGAGGGGAGGAGGGTTGTCCAATTGTACATTTTAAATAAGTTTAACCTTGATTTCTCTGCATCAGCCTTTGTTGCATGCTTAGTTTGTGGGACATTGAACTTTGGTTTCTTTTCATTGTATATAAAAAAAGAGATTGAATATTTTCCTGGATTTGAATTACTAAGTCTAAGTCGCAAAAAACTTTAGAAGATTAGGGATTCCCACAACGATGACCCTTGGTGGCGACAGGGTGCCACAACGCTATAAATAAAATGGTAGTCAATGAGCTTTGTTAATCCATAAAATATAGTTTAACAAACCTTTTAATCCATTAACATTGTTATTTTTGGAGTTTGTCTGAATAATATCCCAGGATTATATTTTCATCTTCCGAAAACACCGTGCTTAAGGGGTATGGATTGTGGAAAAGTAAATGAATGGTTCCTATCAGACTTTTTCCTATAAATTTCCATTGCATGTGTTAATCACAACTGAATCATAGATTTCTGAATCGAGAGTTATAATTACAGATATGTATATGTCATAGACAATGTGACGGAAGAAAGAAAACCCTAGGGTATTCATCTAGGTGTGGAGTACCATTTTTACTCAATTTAGATATTTCATCTATGTATGACCAACAAAGTAAAAATTAAATCCCTAAACGTAATATAATCAAGTGTAAGAAAGGTAATGCATAATAATTATCCTAAATTAAAATAAAATCCGTAAATATAAAATCAATATTAAAATGCTAAATATACCTAATTGGATCAATGCAGCAGTCATTTTACAATGCACTTTGTTGGTAAATTTCTCAGAATAAAGATATATACATCTGAATACAAACTCAATCTTAGAAAATTCTGTGTGCTACTTGCCAAAAGAAGGGAACTTCCCGATATCAGATGCCAACCTCAGTACAGCTTTCTCTGTTTAATCAGATACCCACATCATGTAAATTCTTCAACAAGAGGCTGATAGAACATTTTGTATGCCTCAATCACTTCAAGATACCACATAGCCTCTCGGTCAGGAGATGATGAAAGATCAACAATCTTGTGAATCTGTTACAATTATCAGTTTAAATTAGACTGTTTTGCCCCATAATCCCTTTATTGTTTCCACTATAGAGAGTAATACTATGATGCCTTCTATTATTGCCCTTAACATGGGATGTTTAGGTGCCTTTATCATGCAGACATAGAGTGTGAAGATAAACCACACAAGACAAATTGAGAAGACACTCAAAACAGTAATTTTAAGTGTTATTAGGGAGAAACCCAGCGTGAGTTAACCGAGCTCGTTCTTTATGAATTAGAGGCAGCATCATATGTGTTTCGATTCCACTCAAAATTGAAGTTTTCACATCAGTAATTCACGTTAGCCTCTAATACCCAAATTTTTTGCTGGACTCAGTGATGTAAAATTCTAATTTAATTAGAGAACAACACAATTTGTATACCGCACTAACTTAGTTTTGTCCCTTTCTTTATTTGTGAGACCGGTATTAGATTTCACACCCAATAATAAACGGCGATAAAACGAGTGCCTGAAGAGAGCTGCCTAGCATTAAACCTTGGGAAGAACAAATTCGGCTTATTTCATGTTAGTTAAGATAATCATCGCACCCTTCTCAGGAGTATGTCTAGAATAGAATACAAAAAGGCTATAAGTAATTCACGGTCAGGATACATCTAAACCTGCTCATTATAAATATATACATAGTACTACATGCTAACTATGAAACAACTTATTGAAAAGAAAAACGTCAACAAATTGTGAAGGCAGTTAATAAAACGTGGCAGCTAGCTAGTCTA
This sequence comes from Phaseolus lunatus, assembly GCA_013389735.1. Lineage (NCBI taxonomy): Eukaryota > Viridiplantae > Streptophyta > Magnoliopsida > Fabales > Fabaceae > Phaseolus > Phaseolus lunatus. The sequence goes on from CM023867.1 coordinate 7,942,346, forward strand.
ATTCTGTTATGAATTCTACTTTTTACATTGCTATAAATAACAAACTTTGTAAGACTGCATTTAAGACACATGGGGGTCACTTTGAGTATCTGGTCATGCCATTTGGCCTCATCAATGCTCTAGCCACTTTCCAAGGTCTCATGAATGAGGTTCTTTACAAATATCTGCTACGTTTCTTGCTGGTATTTTTTATGACATTTTAATATACAGCAAGGATTTGCAACACCATCTTTCTCATTTGCATATGGTATTGTTGACTACGAGAAGGAATTATGATAAGAAATCCAACTGCTACTTTGGTTTAGAAAGAGTTGAGTATTTAGGCCATTTCATTTCAAAAAATGGTGTATCAACTGACCCTGCAAAAATCATGGCTGTCAAGAATTGGCCACTACCCACATCTTTGAAGCAGCTGAGGGGATTTTTGGAACTTGCAGGGTATTATATAAGATTTGTTCGAGGGTATGGTGCTATTGCAAGACCCTTAACTAATCTGTTAAAGAAAAGCAATTTTCACTGGTCTGAGGATGTGAAAGGCTGCATTCCAGTCTCTTAAAGATAGTCTGATTCAGTCACCAGTATTGGCATTACCTGACTTTTCAAAGGAGTTTGTGATTGAGGTAGATGCTTCAGGTTGTGGAATTGGCGCAGTGCTGATGCAAAGTCACCATCCAATTGCTTTTCTTAGCAGAGTTCTTAATAGGCAGCAACAATCCCTTTCCACATATGAAAAGGAACTATTAGCAGTGATCTTTGCAGTTCAGAAGTGGAGGCATTATTTGTTGAATACTCACTTTATTATTCCAACAGACCAGAAAAGCCTGCAGTATATTTTGAGCCAAAGGTTGACAACAGCCTTCCAGCAGAAATGGCTGGTGGATGGAATTTGATTTCACAATTGAGTTCAAACAGGGGAGAGAAAATTGTGCGGCCAAGGTTGGAAGCAGTAGACTGTCAAGCAATCACAACACAACTATCATACCAGAAAGCAATATGTTGAACAGAATCATAGACTCTTGGCAGGCTGATCCTGACATTCAAAAATTGATCCAAGAATTACAAACCGATGCTTCTTCACATAAGAATCATACTTGGCATCATAATGAACTCAGAAGGAAGGGAAGACTGGCAGTTGGGAAAGATGCTGCCCTAGGGACTGATTTGCTACAGTGGATACATGTTGGTCCCACGAGTGGCCACTCTGGTCGGGAAACCACACTGAAACGGTTGAAATTGTATATTGGAGAGGCATGACCAAGGATGTTAGAATGTTTGTGCTGAATTGTGAAGTCTTCCAGAAATGTAAGAATGACAAATTTGCCTATCCGGGTTTGCTACAACCTTTACCAGTTCCTGAGAGGATATGGCAGCATATAACAATAGATTTTATTGAAGGACTGCCAAATTCCATGGGAAACAGGTGATATACGTGGTAGTTGAGAGATTACGTAAGGCTTCCTACTTTATGGCCCTAACACACCCCTACACTGCTACTGAAGTTGCTCAAGCTTTCTTGCACAATGTGTTCAAGTTACATGGGTTTCCAGAGTCTATAACCAGTGATAGGGACCCTATATTTGTCAGCCAGCTTTGGAGGGATTTGATGACCTTTCAAGGGATTCAGTTACAACTATCTTCAGCTTACCATCCACAATCTGAAATACTGAATACATGCTTGGAGACATTTTTGAGATGTATGTGTTGTGATGCTCCTCACGGGTGGTCTAAATGGCTTTCTCTAGCAGAATGGTGGTACAATACTAACCATCATACTTCCATACAGTGCAGTCCTTATGAAGTTATGTTTGGCCAGCTTCATCCAATTTACCTTCCTTATTTGCCTGGAGAATCCAAGGTGGAGGTAATTGATCGAAGTTTGCAGAAAAGAGAGGCATTAAGATTAGTAAAATTCCATATGAAGAGGGCTCAAGAAAGAATGAAACAACTGGCCTACAAAAAGAGAAGTGACAAATCTTATGACATTGGTGATTTTGTGTATGTCAAGCTACATACATACAAACAAATTTCAGCCGCATTCAGATCTAATGCAAAACTGAGAGAATTCTGGATAGAACAACTGTCAGGAGAGGCAACAAAGTTGTCAACAAGATCTTAGTCAAGCGGAAGCACCAGTTAATAGAAGATGCTACTTGGGAACTCTTCTATGTTTGAAGAAGAAATATCCCAATTTTAATCCTTGAGGACAAGGATTTTTTTTCAAGGCCCCGAATTAATGTAGGCGGTTAATAAAACGTGGCAGCTAGCTAGTCTAATTCTGTTATGAATTCTGGATTTTGCTTTGTTATAAATAACAAAATCTGTAAATGAGCTGCGATATTCAGAAATTCAATCAAACACATCTTGAAATCTTCTCTCTCAATCAATACAATTCTTCGGATTCTATTCTCACAATTGGAATCCCTAAAGTTTTGTAGTTCTTCGAATCATTTCTATTCCTAGTTCTACCTCCATAAAAAAACCCAGCTCTTCGGGGATGCCCAGTATCCTTAGACAAAAGTACGTTTAGAACAGTTATCCAGTATGTTAGGAATACATCTGAGGTGTTCCCTAAACTCTAGCAGCACACAAAACATCTAAAAAATATCTTTCCCACAACATCCCCCAAATCTGAGTGCAATATAGACAGCCATATAGAAGTGCTCTCCCTCAGACAGAAATTGAAAATAAGATTTTCTACATTTATTGAACATCACCAAAACAAACTCCATTACTTAACTTTGTGGGTTGGAAATGCCTCTAACTCAGATCAAATGATAAACATACGTGTACAATAATATTACCTTGATCATGGGATGTTCTCCCGCACGTGCAACATACCCTCCAACCACCATTACATACATCCCTGACAAAGTAAATAAATTAAAATATAGAGTGAACTATTTGAAGAAATACATCAAGTAGAAAATTTTGAGAAAACACGTTAGTAGAATTTAAATATAATTCAATCATACAAAACAATTTATAAAGGAAGGGAAGGGTCATCCTCTATATATATACTAGTACGTAACCATCTCAAATCAGAAGTTTGCAGGATTATATATTAAGTGGTAACCCTTACTTCTACCACTATTTACCACAACCAACGGCTCTATACAACATGTTACTTTTTTTTTTTTTTTTTCCAGATGATTTGGCACCAATATTACTCCACCTTCAACTCAAAATCTTAAAAAATTTAGTTATTTAGTTACTTGCTCCTCATATATTCCACTTTGTCACACACTAGATCGATCAATTTAACTGTAGCAGGATGTTTTGCTTTACAAATTATACTCGAGAAACTCAAATTAAAATATCGAAGTGGAGTAATCTTAATGTTACAAGCTGGTTTTTTACACGAGTTGGACTCATACAAATTCTAAGATGAATTGATCGAATGCAGAGAGGTGGAGTTTACCGAGTTGCCAGCCACGGTGGCGAAACTCCCCGGTGAGGGAGAGCTCGATGAGGCCGGTGCCGTCGTCGAGAAGTAGAGAGCCGGTGTCGGAGGCGGAGACAATGACGCCCTGAGAAATTAGGCAAAAATGAAAGACGATGAAAACGGCAGCGTTTAGGGAATGCGAATGGAGAGGGAAGTCGAAACCTGCAACCAGGCGCGCTGGAAGAGGAGGCCACCAAGAGTGAAGCTGTTTTGGGAGGCTACTTCTCCAGCCTCCTTCAGCTGTGAGCACAAAAGCTTCAACGCTGCCAAGCTATAGTCCATTACCTCTCTCTTTTCTGCGTCCGTTACAAAGGCTCTATCATGTTTCCTTAAATATTTCGAAAAACATTTGGTACCAATTTACCATCAACATTTCATATAAAAAAATAAAAATATCACTTCTTACCCAAAATCCAATAAATTATAAGAAAATTGTATCTAAGAAGATGGTAAGGAGAAAGAAATCTTTTTATTCTCTTATGTGTATTTACATCACTCAATGTATAACAAATATATATAAGTGTATGAAGACCTTCTCTCTCCAAAATACAAGCTAATTAGGTAGGGATCCACTAATCATAAGATTCTATCATTATTAAATTAATTGCATATAATATTGCACAATATCGTATAATAATCATATACAATAATTGTGTATAATTTGATAATTATTATTTTCTTAATACTCCCCTCAAGTTGGTAGGTGAAGATCATGAACCACAACTTGTGTCGCAGTGTCAAAAACGATTCCTTACCCAGATCTCAATGTGTTTTGTACGTTCATGAAATACTGGGTTTGCTGCTATATGTAATGCCGCTTGATTATCACAGAAAAGTTGAGCTGGCAAGTTACATGGCACCTTTAAATCCTGCAACAGATATCGCAACCAAACTATCTCCAAACAAGTATTGGCCATCGCGCGGTACTCTGCTTCCGCAGATGATCTTGATACGTTTGTCTGTTTTTTTGATTTCCATGAGATAATAGAGGAACCAAGAAAAATGCAATAGCCAGATGATTTCCGAGTTGTCTGACAACCCCCAGTCTGAGTCGCAATAAGCTGTCAATGTCAAATTGCTCTCAGATGGCAATAACAATCCTTGTCCTGATGATCCTTTGATGTACTTTATGACTCAAATTGCAGCATCCCAATGAGGTTTCGTGGAGCCTGTATATATTGACTTAGGGTCCGAACTGAAAATGCTATATCAGGCTGAGTAACTGATATTGCTCCATTGGAAATTTTTCTGGACGAGCACCTGTGAGTCCTGTATCCTGTAAAATATCAAGTGCATATTTTCTTTGTGACATGTAAATACCAGCTTTGGAACGGGAAAATTCAATCCCTAGAAAATATTTTAAGTCTCCAAGATCTTTAATGCGAAATTGTTGTAATAGACCGTCTTTAACATGCTGAATTTCTGTCAAATCATTTCCTGTCAAAAGAATATCGTCCACATAAATCAAAAGGACAGTAAATGATGAGTTATTCTGTCTTGTGAATAGAGAGTAGTCTGTCTTGGACTGTTGAAATCCTACAGATTTAATCACATGAGAAAATGTTGAAAACCATGTTCGGGATGCCTGTTTGAGACCATAAAGGGATTTGTTAAGTCGACATACAATGTTCTCTCCCTGTCGATGATGCCCGGGTGGCAAGTCCATGTAAATAATTTCATGCAATGTGCCATGTAAGAAGACATTTTGCACATCTAGCTGGTGAGTAAACCAATTTCTGACTGCTGCAATAGTGAGGAGACACCTCAAAGTTGTTAATTTTGCTGTTGGTGAAAAAGTTTCAGAATAGTCGATACCTTCAATCTGAGTGTACCCCTTTGCGACAAGGCGCGCCTTATATAGGTTGACGTTGCCATCTGAGTTGTACTTTATTTTATAGACCCATTTGCATCTGATTGGTTTCTACCCAATGGGTAACGGTGTCAAGGTCCACATTTGATTTAGCTGCAAGGCAGAAAGCTCTTCGTCCATTGCTTTTTGCCAATTTGGATCAAGGATAGCTTGAGCATAAGTGTGAGGTTCTTTGGTGGCTGTGATGTTAGCAAGATATGCACTATGTGTAGAAGAAAATCGTGAATTAGAAAGAAAATGATGCATAGGATACCTGGTTCCATTCGGCCGGTCTTGGGCAGTGGTCGAATGATTGGCTTGGGATCCCGTTACGTAGTCTTGAAACCAAGAAGGTGGGTTTGATGTGCGACTGGATCGTCGAACAGAAAGGTCAGTTGGAGAAGGTTCGGTAATGGGTGCTAGACTTCTTGGCGTGGGAGAAGAAGGTTGGTCTACTAGAGGTTCAAGTGCATTATGACGAGTAAGAGAAGAAGGTTGGTTTGTTGGAGGTTCAGGTGCATTGTGACAAGTAGGAGAAGAAGGTCGGTTTGATGGAGGTTCAGGTGCATCATGACAAGTAGGAGAAGAAGGTTGGTTGAGGGAATGTTGGACAGGAGTGGGTAAGTCAATGTCAATAGTAGGCAAAATACCTTGTAATGGGGTGAGGATTGCGTCTGGGACTGTTGGCAGAATGGGAAAACACTTTCATGGAAGATGACATCCCGACTTGTAAAAAAAGTGCCTGTATCTATATCAAATAATTTGTATGCTTTTTGATTGAGAGGATAACCAATGAAGATGCATTGTCGAGCGCGCGGATCAAATTTTTGCTTAGGTGAAACAACAGTTGCATAACAGAGACAACCAAAAGTTTTTAAGTGAGAAAGTGAAGGTGGACAATTACATAGCATCTCAAAAGGTGATTTATTTTTGAGTAAAGGTGTTGGCAAGCGATTAATGATATATGTGGCAGTTAAAACGCATTCCCCCCAAAATTCTAATGGTAAATGAGACTGAAATAGGAGGGCTCGTGCTGTGTTTAAAATGTGTCTATATTTGCGTTCTACTACTCCATTTTGTTGAGGAGTGTAGACACAAGTGCGTTGACATTCAATACCTTTTTTGAGAAAAAAATTATGCATAGAAATAAATTCCAATCCGTTGTCAACACGGATGGTTTTAATAGATGCTTGAAATTGATTTTGTGCAAAGTAATAAATGATTCTAAGAGATGTTGGGTTTCAGACTTGTGATTCATAAGAAATAACCAAGTACATCTAGTATAGTCATCGACTATAGTGAGAAAAAAACGTTTTCCAAAATGAGTTGGGGTTTTATGAGGACCCCAAATGTCACAATGCAATAGATTAAATGGAGAATGATATTTTATTGTGCTTAAAGGAAAGGGTAGCCTTGTTTGTTTAGCTTTGGGACAAATACTACATTTATTATGAATGAGAATGAGATTTTTACGTAGTAAGGAAGATGCAAGTTGTAGATAGGCCGGAGAAGGATGTCCGAGGCGCTTGTGCCATAAATCAGGGTCAATCGAAATTTGAGATGCGTGGGCTTGGTTTGGAAGAGGGTACATGTAGTATAAGCCTGCATGTTGTTTACCCGAGCCAATCATCCTTCTCGTAGCCAAGTCCTGCAAAACACAACCATGTGGAGTAAAAACGACATAACAATTTAGTGAACTGGTTATGTTACTAACGAACATGAGATTTAAATTAAAAGAAGGAACGCAAAACGCATCTTTGAGAGTGATATTGTCATTGAATTTAATTGTACCCGTAGATGAGATGGACGCAGTTGAGCCTGTGGGCAGATTAACATTTGGAATAAATGATGATGAATTGTGTGTGAAAAATTGTGAATCAGATGATCGGTTGCTCCGCTATCCAAAATCCATGGTTTTGTAGAAGCAAAATTAATAGACGAGTTATGGGCAAGCAAACCTACAGAGCTAACAAACTTGTCACTTTTTCCGTTATTGTTGAGCGAGTAAATAGCCTTTTCCAATTGCTGAATTTGCTCGGCAGTGAAGTCTTGTATGAGGTTTCTATCGGACTCGTTATTGGTGCCTTCTTTGCAAGACATCATTTCTTATTTAGCGGATAAAAATGGAGAGGTTGTCAGAGCACCAAGATCGGTGCTCTGATACCATATAAGGAGAAAGAAATGTTTTTATTCTCTTGTGTGTATTTATATCACTCAATGTATAGCAAATATATACAAGTGTATGAGACCTTCTCTCTCCAAATTACAAGCTAATTAGGTAGGAATCCACTAATCATGGAATTCTATCATTATTAAATTAATTGCATATAATATTGCACAATATCTTATAATAATCATATACAATAATTATGTATAATTTGATAATTATTATTTTCTTAATATAAATCATAAGATTTCATATTACAAAATCAAGAAATCATTTCCAACCTAAAATACTTAAAAGGTGAATACGATTATTAACCCTAATGAAATTATTTCTACGGATCTGAGATTCACGCCTTTTTAAATCGAAACAGATTCCTATTGAATGTGAGAGAAACTTAAATCTTAACAAATACATTATTCAAGGTTTTAAACTGAAAATGTCAAAACTACAATTTTGCAATCAACTTTTTATTTTAAAACTATATCTTCGTTATTGAAAATCACAGCTTTTTATGCTTGAATAGGTTAATGTTTCATATGCCATAAGCCTAAATTTTCCCATTATTATCAACAGTATATATTGAATTCCAATTTGGGTTGAAATGATTCCCCAAATTCATACTCCCCAGAGTTTACACTCCTCAAAGTTTCTGATTATCTTTTGTGACTAAAAGCCAAATTTCTAAATAGTGTTTTATTATGTTGCTACCATGCACCATAATATGATGCATAGTTGAGCAGAAAAGTATAGTTTACACACACATCAAGCTTAGAGACAGTAGTAACAAGGAATGTAAAAGCATAATTGATCTATGTAATTTAAGATATAAAATCTCCTTTAGTCTTTTATATAAGCATCTTCGTACAACGCCAGCAACAAGAAGTGTAGAATATCGAGAGTATGAACCGTGAAGTGTTTGATTAGGATATGAGAGATATGCCAGCAGCAATCAAACTATCCGCCAAAAGCTTGTTAGCAGCCTCTGAGGGGTGGAAGCCATCCCAGAATACATACTCAGATGCATTGGCACATGTTCCTATGGACTTCCTATTGCACAAGATAGATGTCTCTATCAACCCAGTTCCGCAACAAGCCTTCCTTGCTTCAAAAAATCCTGTGATGATACAATGCATGACACACATTGGAAACAGATTAACAATCCTGGTCCATAATGCTTGGATCACTAGTTCACTATACTTAGATCAGATAAAACTTAGATGCAGATTCTGAAATACTTTGTGTATTGTTTTCAATCACAATTAGAGTTTCGATTCAATAGTGATTTATGTTGATGATCATTTGATGCTTCATGCAAACTGTTGGAGATCCCGCATTGACTAGAGTGACATTTCATAATATATAAGTGATGTAAACCTTATTTATAAGTCGATTTTATAAGATTGGGTTATACTTCTTAATACAAACTTTACCTAAAACATCTAAGGAGCTATATCTAAATGTTAACTAATTAGATGTTGTACCATTTTCAGAAGGCTTGGTGACCAAGTCATAGAGAGGTTGGTAGATATCAAAGATGACCAAATTGAGGCCTGGAAGCATATTTTGCAAGTTACGAGATGTGGTGTTTAGCTTTTCATTGAAGTTAATTGCATCACTGTTTAAACTGGCCACACATCCGTTGCTCTGAAAACCAAAGAGAGTGATGGCTCCAGGTAAGCAACCTATTGGAGGCAATGATGTCACACCAATCCTCCTTGCTCCCAGTGCATGTAATCTCTGTTAAAGGCAAGATTAGAAATGCAAATCATAATCAGCAAAATAAAATAAACCTTTTCTTTTTGGAAAGTTTCAATCCATGGCATTATAGGGCAAGATGTGAAGGTTGAGAAATGCATGCCTGGATGAAGTCTGAATAGCACTGCAAGATCGTGTCTGAGAATTGATCAATTGTATAAAGCTTGTTAAGCAAAGGGTTTATGTAGTAGTTCTGAACAAAATCACTGGTCCCTGCACTGACAAGATATATAGCATCAGATATAATTGATGAAGCACTTGATTGCCCTGCTGCTTCCACCAATTTGTTCTGGCACTCCTTGTAGTATTCCAGCTGCTGGCTCAATGGAATTGTATTCTACAACCATGAAAACACACAACAGCATTTACCAATTATATGAAGTTAAACAAAGAAGAAGAAAAAAAACAATGAGATTAGTCTAAAACTTCTAAAAGTGTTTACATATAGTTTGGCTGTGGGTTCATAGTAACCAGAAGAAGCTGAGGCAAAGTTGGCACCATTTAAGAGGTTATTTCCTTTGGTGTTTAAGTTGAGGTAAGCTGGGGGATAAGAGGTAAATCCAAGGACTTCAGCTGCAGTGAATGAATTAATGAAACAAAGATCAAATCCAAGTTCAAAAAATGAGTGATAGAGCTTTGGAAAAAGATATTTAGTTAAATGGGGAATTGAGGAAAAGTAAAGGTACCTGTGAAGTCTGTGGCAAGCTTTCCATTGCAGAACCTTCCTGTTGGATAATGATTCTCAAAGTCTCTTCCATAAGGAGGGAAGTTTGCTTTAATAACAGTAACTTGGTGATTATTATTCCCCACATCAACAACCGAGTCCCCAAAAATGAACAATGCAGGCACCAGAGGCTGCCCATTGGTCACATTGAGCAACACAGAAAGAAGAAAAGAAGCCAAGAAGGACCTTGAATAATACCCCATACTTTCCAATACCACTTCAGCAAAGAGCTTCTTGTTGTTCATGCAAAAACACACAATAGAAAAAGCAGCTCTGAAGATGGATTACAGTTTTGGGAACTGACAATCTGACTCTAGCCGTTTGCTTTGAATCTGGTGCACACAGTTTGTAAAGGCTGCATTTCCAAGAACTTCATTAATGCTCCAACTTAAGTAAAGGGTATTGTATAACATAAGTCAATATACTGTCAAAATTCCTGTAACTTCAAAAACACTATTTGCATTATTAGTTTCAGGAATTTAGAAAAAAGAGGTTGCATGCTTGGATAAGGCACCAAAATTTACTGTTGAGATGGAATTACTTAGGTGGAAACATGATAGCCTCACCTTTCTTAGCTGTATCCTCTTAATATGGCTCAATTTAAGGAAAAGTTAACTCACTCTCAATTCTCAAATGAAACCATAAACATGTGCTTAATCTAATAGAACCAAAGAGAGTCATAAGGAGTGAAGGCACAGTTAGGCTTGGAGCTGAGAGTATTCTTCAGCACATAAACTCAAACTAAAAACATGACAGAATATTATAATAGTATCGATGGAAGCTTTGTTAGTACACTTACCAGTAAGTACAAGAATTGAACTATTGACACATGATGTCTTCAACTGTCCAATAATCCTACGTTCCTATTTTTGAACCATACCAAATGTACACATCATGAACTCAACCAAGAACAGAAGGAAAAGGAGAAAGAAATTTGAGAGCATAAAGAAAGGGAGGTAGCAGTAACTTGTATTAGTCCATATTAATGCGGTTGGTGACCACTTAGTTTTGTATTGCGTGCCTTATTTATTCAAGTGGCAGCACCACTTTGATCACAACCTTTAGGTGTCTTTTCCTCAGTTCAACACAGGATTCTGTTGCAATATTATTATTTTTTGTGTGAAAAATTTACATTCAGATTATTTTTTAATTTTGATTGTAATATGTGAAATGAAAGATTCACTAAATAATCAATGTGTATTGTCAAGGTGGCATTCTAAATCTGGTTGGAAAACAATAGTTGACTACTTGTAAGATGAAATCTACAATAATAAACATCTTTTTTTCTATTACTGTCATGCAATATTAATTATAAATAGGCAAAATTTTGTAGGATTTTTCATATTTGTAAAATACACTGTCTTTATTGAAATGACTGAAAGGTTGTGAAATATTTTGATTTGTGTTGCATTTTAATAATGAAAAAGAGAGAGTTTGAATTAGATGTTGAATGTCTTATTTAGTTACCTTTGAAGTTTTTCAAAGGTCAAATACAAAAGCAACTAATAAAATAACACATCAATATCAAGTTAAAATTTTAACTTTTAAGTTAAAATTTTATTAGTCATGGAAGAGTTTTGTATAGTGTTTCTTCATGTTTTCAAGCCCTTCTAATAGTGATGTTTTGATAAGTTGAATATGAAAGTGATATAAAAAAAAATATTAGAGATTTCAAAATTTATTTTAATTAATGATTATAAATTAAATTTAAATTTTATTGAAATAAAATCAAAACTAAAATTTTATAGAATTAAAACAAGTTTTGAAAATTTTTTAAGAACAAAAAATATTTAACTCACCACATAATTCAAGAAATATTTTTCTATCAAGAAATGTAACTTATATTGTTAATAGATCCCTTGTTACATCTACTTATGTGACAAAACTAAATTAAAAATGAAGAAATAAAATCGAATCTTATATATCTTACAGGAGAAAAATCACATTAATTTAATATTAATTGTGTACAATGTTTTGCAGGAATTTTTTTTTCAGCTTTTAAGTGATAATCCTTGTATTTATACTATATAATTTTGGAGGATTACTAGTAGTATTCTTCAAGAAGTTTTTTCTATCTTACATTATATGTATCTTACATTACATTACATGTTATTATTAGTTAATTTTATATTAAAAATGATTTTTGAAAGTTTCAATTGTTTCGTATAAATTCATAAACTTAACCATTTATTTTTATTTCAATGACTAAACAAGTACTAATATTAGCACTTTTCTTTTTACATGGAAAGAATAATGTGATTAATGAATTGCATTCACAATTTTTTTATCTTCTTGCATGCTAATATGAATGCTATCAATTACATGTCACTGTCTACCAGTATCACTATACACAGTTAATGTTGTTGAAGTACTTCTGTGCAAAAAACTAATGGAATAGTAACAATGTACATTCAGATTCTCTAATTTACAAAAAAAAAAAAACACTTATCTTCTTAAAACCATTGATGGAGATTGGTAATAGTATATATTAACAAAGACGTTTCCTTAAATTTAAATGGGTTAATACGATAGTTTAGATAAATTTTAAGATGAGTTATAGTGAAACAGGAAAAAATAATGGCAACTTCTTCCTGCACCTCTTCATTCTTCTTTGCACCCCTACATTCTTAGAAAATACCAAAATTGTCCTTTACACAGTTTTGGTTGTTTCCAGATTAATGGTTCTGTAAGCAAAAAAATGATTTCTGGAATAGAAAATCCGGAACACAAAAAATCATTCCGGATTAGCTTTTCTGGAACACTTTCTGGATTGATGAATCCAGAATACATTAAAACACGTTCCGGAAATGATGTTCTGGAAATATTTCGGAAAGAACAATCCGGAAGTCATTTTTTAAAGAGGGCAAAACCGTCTTTTCTGATAATGTAGGGGTGCAGGAAGAAGAATGTAGAGGTGCAGGAAGAAGTTGCCAAAAATAATTTGCTAATTTATTTATTTTTATTAAAAATATGATCCATACATAGTTTATTTAATTAAATTATTTATGATATGTCAATTACTTCGATTGGTAAATTTTCTAACGAACAATTTGTCTTTAATAATAGAAATTATTTAAATGAATGAAAATTAAATTAAAAAATTTATAAATATAAAAATTTTATTATTAATGTTTCATTTTAATAAAAATTATCATCTCATTGTTTTTTTTAGTTGGTTGCACATTGGATGATTTACGCGTTCTGACTTTTTGTGGTTGCCTATGTAGTTTTATGGACAAAATATTTGCCACTTTAGAATCTTAGTGGTGGTGCCTTTTGTTTAATGGTAGGGTTTTTTTTTTTAAACATCTTGAGCTTTCTAGGTTAAATCCAATGATTTTTTTTTTTTTGAATTTTGTTTGGATAATTTCAGGTAAGATTTTTTTTTTTTTTTTATTGTTGAATGAGAAGGTTGGTTCTTTGATTGGATTTGATGATTAATGCATTGGGTTTGTGTTGTTGAATTTTGAAGTTTATATTGATTTCTTACCATCTTAATGGCTTGTATTAGAAGAATCAAAATTAGCATTATTATCTAATTTGAATAGTTTTCACTTTGAATTAGTTTAAAATTGTGTTTTAGATTTGTTAGGGTAATTTGTTCAGTCAAAATATATTATTGTAGTTAGGTTCATATAATTTGTTACATGTTGGTGATTTCTATGTTGTTTGGATGTTAAGTTATCTCTTAAACAACGTTTAAATAAGAGTTTTAAATTATAATGGTAAAGAATTGTTGAATCATTTGACTAATTGAGTATAGTTCTTTTCGCTTAAATGATGTTTTGTAGCTTGAATTATGAGATTTAAGTAATATATTTTATTAAAATAGCTATTTTTTTTTTTGTTTGTTTAAACAATAAATATTCAATTAAAAAAAAAATTGTATAATGTAGATACAATTTGTAATGAACTTACCTTAATCTTCCATTTTGCGATGTGATTATTATATCAAAATCTTGAAATAAGTGAAATGTTAGAATATAATAAAACACGCTTGCTATAAATATTCCAAAAGACATTTGTTGATTCTTTTCTATTTATTTATATTTAGATATGATATTAGATCTATTGTACGTGAAAATAATTACAAATAAAGTTTATTATTATACTATTTGAATGTTAAAATACCTTGAAATGTTTAAAATTAATTGGATAAATTAGTAATGTATATTTAAATAAACTAATAGTTTACTTACTTTATTATTATGTACTCGATTTAGGAGCAAGCGAATAAGTTTAGAAATTATGAAATAGAGTATAATAAAATGATAATAAATGTTTTATTATATATTTAGTTTTCATTGTCTTAAAAGAATGATTATATATATATATATATATATATATATATATATATAAACTTACTCATGTTTTGGAATTCATATGTTTTTGTAAAGTTGTAAACTTTAGAAGATATTAGTGTTTGTTGACACTATTCATATATAGAATCTATTTTCAGTCTCTGTAATAAAATTGTGGAAAAACATTAAAAGAAGCTGGCAAAAAGAAAAGAAAGAAAAATGAACATTTAGTATCAGAAAATTCACTTATGATTTGTTTGGTCTCGGGTGGAAAAGTTGGAATCACACCATTTTGAATCAAAACTTTGCAAATTGAATTCAAATGATGTTAGTTATATGTGATTTGCAACATAGAGTTGTTAATGTGAAGAAATGTTATAGTTCAGTAGTGTTGTTTTTATGGTGAAGGTTTGATAATAAATCAAGTAAGATTTCAGGATGAAACACACATGAAATAGAAAAGGAAAAAAAGTAATCACCATACTATTATTAAACGTAATATATATATATATATATATATATATATACATACTGTAATATAATCAATTATACTACGTTATATAATAAAATATAATAATAATAATAAATTTGTAAAATAATAAAATAATAATAAATTTTAATATTTTTAATAATAGTAAAAGAAGTAAATTTATAAAATAATAATAATAATATACCAAAAAAATTATAATAAAATCATAAAATAAAGATAATAAATTATATTATAGTAGTAATAAAACAATAAAATTTGAATAACAAATATCTATAAAATAATAAGAAAATAATAGATTTAAATATTTTTATAGTAATAAAAGAAATAAATTTGTAAAATAAAATAATATAACTATAAAATAATAATAAAATCATAAAATATAATAATAATAATAAGTATAATGAAATTAGAATAAATAATATTATTAATAATAAATTTATAAAATAATAATAATGAAAATTAAAAAATTAAAAAATCAATAATAATAACATTAAATATATAAAATAATAATAAATTAATTTAATTTTAATTTTAATTAATTTATGATAATAAGGGTAATTTAGTCATTTTAGAGTTTTGTAAATTTTATTATATTAATAAAATCTTTCACAAACTTTCTTTTCATTCTCAAATCTGCTCTTTAATCCAAAAATTGGAGAAAATAATTAAATACCTATTAATAGTAGTATCTTACTTAACTAATCTAATATATTTTCTGAAATGAATGGACCATCAGATTGAATATTTGAATTTAACTATGAAATTGATTGGATTATGAGTGTATAGATTATTATACCAACCCTGGTTAAAATTAGCCAACAAATTAATAATAAACGGTTCTTTGGTTCAGATTTTGTGATGTAAAGCATTACTCCTCCACAAAGAAAAACTTCAATTCATCTACCTCTTTTTTGACTGGTTGCTAAATGCAGACTTCTTGTTAAAATGATTGAGAGCAAATTTAGAATGATTTAAACATAGTGCATTTTTTCCTAATTTTTTTTATTTAATCAGGCTTTAAACATAATGTACATATATGCAGAATTTCTGTAAACCATTATAATAGGATGTGATATAATGAGGAAGTTGATTGTTTCAATAGGGAGTGAACATGTTTGTTGGCATTCACATATTGTTGACATTATTTGATGTTTCTAGCCTGTCATTGCATCATATACCATGAAACTTTCACAATGGTTCTCTTGATGGAAGATGGTTACTTACAAGTTATCATCAGATTCCACCTACATGCCTGTTTTGTTAGTGATCTCTCTATTTCTACATTAACCTTGCATTTTCTTCAACTTCTCTTACCATGCAAGAAGATTCAATCATTAAACATAGTCATAGTCTGATATTTATCCTCTCAGACATTCTCATTATATCAGAAAATATCCTATCACCTCCAATATCTACTCCTGTAGCTCCAGCAGCTACTAGTAAAACATCTTCAATTAAGGCAACATTTCCCACAATGTTGGAACTTTTCCCTGAGAGAACTCTACTCCTATCAATAAGACTACCTCTTTGTTTGAGCATATACTCTCTTGCATAGGTAGCCAAGCCAGATGGATTGAACCGAGTTCTTCCACGCCATCCTTTGACACACATGAATCCTGAGCTTACAATGGACACACTCTCATCACCATCCACAGAATAAACACCATTCTGTGACCAACTTTCTTCTTTTCCATCTTCAGAACCATCAAATTGGAAAGGAATACTCTTGGGCTTGTCAGAAGGTATCAATTTTTCATGAGGAATTCCAACACCATATAGACAGTATACTTCCATATCCGAAGCATTAGGTAGTCTGAATCATAAATTCATGTTAATTTTCTTAAAACTGAATAATCAAATGAGAATTAATGATCAAAAGTAGTGTCAATATCTTAGAGCTTGCAAGGTGTGATACTTAAATTCATTACAAAAAGAAGCAAAAATTGCTCCTACTTATCATCTAAAGCTGACGCGTCAAAAAGGAATTTTATAACCATGACAAATGAGTGAAAGTAAAACTAAACTAAGATAAGGAACAAATGAATACTAAAGTTGTGTCAAGAATAAAAGAATGTCACGGAATCTTTTAAGGAAAAACTAGGGAAAAGTTTGCATGAATCTGCATACTTACTTGGTCTCAAGCGAGTTAGACCAGTATTTGTAATGAGCATATTTTGGATCCTCCAAGTTCTCTGCTATCCCATAAGAGAAGTGAGCCTCACGACGCTTCATCATTGTCGGAGTCACAAAGTTAAGTAGATCAAAAACTGTTCTTGCAGTATAAGCCCTGTTTTTAGTAACTTCTGGAATGCTTTCTCTGCTGATATCATTATTATCAGTCCACACAGCCTTGCGCGATAAGTTGAAGGTGGCAGAATTGCCACCCCATGAATTTTGCTGCTGATGATAAGAGACATGAATCATTGTTGTTCTTATATACACACACACACTGATGAGATGAGAGTATAAAAGTGGATAATCCACATGGAAACTGAAATAATTTGCATCATGGAACAATAAAGGTTTTACTTATTAATATCAATGATAGGAATGTGTTATAAAATATCCAGTATTGTACATTTATGCAACAGACATATTTTCAAGAATAAAAGAAATTTGCACTGGGAATCAAAACTTGACATCTTCTAACAGTAGAAGACCATACTTAAAGCATGACTTAAGAGTCAGTACTTCTGTTCTTCTGTATCAGAATTATCAGTTGAAATTTGAGCAAGTTCTTTTTTTCTTCTGAAAAAAAAAAGAAGTGATGGGAAACCATATTAAGAACAAAGAAAGGTGTGTAATTACGATAAACTTCAATAATTCAGAGTTTCTTTTACATGGAGATCTTTCTGAAATTCAGCTTACCACTGCCTTTAAAAGTATTGTCACTTGCAAAGTTCTTTATATATCCCTTCATTACCTGATCATAGTTATTCCATTCTTCAGGACACCAATTCAAGTCACCCCAGATAGTTTCACCACCTTTTGGCATCAATGAAACGGTTGAATCCCACGTTCTAAACACCTTCATGATGCGCTCAAGAGTTTGACGACCAAGGTAATCAAAATTTGTAACGCCAAAAGCCACAGCTCTGCAAAAATTGAGTGACTCCATCAGCTACTAAATGTGTATAACTATTTATGGATATGATTAAGGTGTTGATAATAGATATAGTCACATATCATATCACACAAAAAAGTTCAATTAACCATTTATCAGGTGACAGATTTTGACATATTGACAATTACAATCCCAGTTTTGTTTAGGGGATAACCCTACTATACAGTCTCTCGTTTACCTTTGATTTAAGAAAACATACAAGTAGATGGAATTATCAATCCACAAGTTTATTGCAAAATTAACATTTAGGTAAGTTAAAAGACTTGCATGTTCCAATCATTTTCTTCTTACTATTCAAATTACTTGCATAGATTTTGTAGGGTCCAACTTTTTCTCTTCTTTACAATGTGAGTCAGTTGCAACTTATTATTCACTGTCCTGTATTTGCTTTCATTTCCCTTTTAAAGTTCTGTTTTCAAACTTAACATTAATTATACCTTCAATATTTCGCTGAAATTTTCATTTTAATTCTACAATTTCAAATCATACCTTCAAACTTCATAATTTCATAATAAGATGCCAAATTGAAATAAAGGATTTTGTTGCAAATACTGACCTGACAAATCCAACACTGCCTTCTGTTGAAAATATATTACTAAATGCCCTAGGAACACCAAGAAATGCAGGGCTAATATTCAAGATTGCTTTGATGTACTTGTCGCACCAACCTGGACCACCACCTCCTCCCATGGGAGGAGGTGCCTCAACCCATTTTAGGAAATGGAGGAAATAAATAGCCCCGATGGATTGAGGTACCACTACCACTTTCTTATAGCCATTCGTTTCAAACATAAGCTCAATATTACTCTTCAATGTACTAAGACTTTGGTCTCGAATCTGCTTTCTCCAATTAAATCTAAATTAGCTGAAACTTCAACAAAGATGTCTACAATGTAAAATTTCTACTTAAATTTTGGATATAGAGATGGAAATGAAATACTTCGAAGACATACATAGGGGAAAAAGGTTCCAATCAGAAAAGGGGTGAGATGGGAGAATGAGATTCACATAAGGAAACCAAAGGAATGTTTTTTCCTTCTAACAATGAATACGAAAGCCTGGTATACAGTTTCAAATGCAGTGTCATTGCAATTCATAGTTCATTTCATCTATAGTTTTGCTATAAGTAAATAAACAAAAACATCTTGTTCTTGCGTAAGGATCATTTGAGGCAACTAGAACAGAACAATAGCAGCTTGGAGTTGAATTCAATAAGCATTATACAATAACTAGAAGGTATTGAATTTTTTTTTAAATAATCACTGTACCTCGGTATTCTGAAAGGATAATCTCCAATCATATGCAGCCATGTACAAATTCTTTCCTTCATAACCAATTCTTGCCAAATTTTCAATCAAATCTGCCCAGACAAGATAACCAGAAGCAAAATTGTCAGCAGCAACAACCCCTGGCACTGCCCTGACTTTAATGCCTGGTGGGTCCAACCCAGTTTCATCATGCAAAGAGAGATGCTCTAACCAGCACAAAGGCCTACAGAAAAAGAAAGTGCTTATATTAACATGTCATTGACTAGTAACGATGATTGGATTCACCATTCACACTCACAACTACAATTAAAGGAAAAAACTTACATGTACAATGTTCTATAGGTTTTTTGGTGTTGTCTTCCTATTAGAATTGAAAATTTACTTCACTAATTCACATGATAAAATTTTCTACTCAAGGTTATGGCTAATAGATTATCAAGGTGAAACTCTAAGTCCAATAAAACTTCCTGTAAGTTTTGTCCTAACCTAAAATCCTTGGCCATTTCAAGTTTCAACACCAATGCAATTAATAATCTCACTCACTCTACCATGAGTTCTATACAGTATGACCAATTAATGAACTTTAATTCCAATCACACCTTTTGAGGATTTGAGCAAGACCATCACCCCACAACCGTTTTCTAAAAAGACCTTCAGCACATGATCTCCCTTCCCATAGCTCCAACCCATCAGTCACAATGCCCGGTACAAGAACAACTGGGTGAAGTGCTGTGACTCCCTCACGGCTTAGCCTCACCCCAGGTGACACTGGTGCCTCAAAGCCAAGCAACGTGGCAGACAAGCAACCATACAACAAAGAGAGAAACCACCAAGTGGTGTACATGTACCCTATCGCCCAAAACCAATAATCAATGCATCTGCACTCCTTACACTGCCCATTTCTCTGCTTCTTTTGTCTTTTTCTTTCCACTTTAACGGATTGAAAACCAATGGAGGAGTTCTTCAATGGCTCCACCAAGCAGAACTTCTTCAGCCTCCACATTGAAACCGTTTTCAACCAAACCCAGTTGAAATATTGTATGCTGCTTCAGATGAGTCACTGAATTAGTAAAATTGTTCACTGTACAGTATTAACTTTTCACCCACATACACTGAGGCTTATGCATCAATGACAAAAGGAAACCCATCTTCATACTATTTTGAAAATGGAAGATGAAGCCAAATAACGGTATCGGTTTGGGGTTTTCCTAAGACACTTGTCTTGAAACCAACATGCAGCACTTTGTCAGGTGTCACTATTGAGTTCCAAGCGTTTATGTTTCCGTGCTTTCACGAGGATGCTCCTTTTTTCTTTATTTCTTTGACCCTTTTGGACCTTTTCACCAAGCTTGGACTGTGTGTGATGAAAGACTCAAAGAAACACAAACGAGCTTTTTACTGTATAATTGCAAGTTCTACGTTAAAAGAGCTTTTCTAGATAGAAGGCACCAGGTTTCGTTTGAGTCCCTCTAATCATGGAAGAGAAACCATGAACACACCACGAAAAACACGCTCATGAATATAGAAAGAAAATTGGAAAGAGTGAAGAAAGGTTACAAATACACCACACTAGGAAAGATTATGGATATATGTATATATAAAGAGAAGTGATATATTCACCAGCACCAGTCTACAATCTCATTTCCCTGTTTTAAGTTTTACATAATGACAAAAATATTCTTTCTTTATTATAGTTTGTATACATTTTCTGTATATAAAAGGCAGAATGGAGAAAGAATAAGTGCATATAATATATATATATATATATATATTAATTTAAAAATATATATAATTTTATTATTTGCATGGTTTTATTATTTTTATGACTAATTAATTAAAAAACTAATAAAATTTAAAATATATATAATTTTATAAAAATAGTATTAAAAAAATTATATAACTATTATTTTTAAAAGAAGAAGTTGATTAATTATTTTGAAATAAGGAAAATTATTCAATTATTTATTTTATTAAATAAATAAATAAATTATTTTTCATTTATTAATGGGTAAAATTGTCCCATTAAAAATAAATATAAATAATTTTTATAATTTTGTAGATAATTTTTTTATTTTGAAGTTAGTTTTTTTATTAGTTATTTTACTTTAAAAAGATATTACTCAAAGAATAAAACAGTAAAAGAATCTCCTTTATCAATGTTATATTAATAAGAAATTAATGTTATATCAATTGGAAGATTAGAATTCGAGTGAGGTTTTTTTTTTTTTTTTTTCTATTTATTTCATTTAAACTGTATAAAGTTAATCAATTATTGTTTCTCATTTATATATTCTTTTCAAAGTTATTTTAGTTGAGATGGAACATGGTTTTTTATAATACCGAGTTGGAGCAAATTGTTTTTTTTAAATCTTTTTATTTGAATAGATGTATTTTAAAATTAAAGAAAAATGTATGTAAAACTTTAGTTATAAATTAATACTTTAATATGTTTTCTTATTGCATTTTATAATTGTACTAGTGAGAGCCGAGTGACCGTTTGTGTGTCTTGGTCCGTACGATAGGTCAAATGACCTCGCTTACCTACTTCAATCCTTATCTCTGGATCGATTGATCGCGATGACGAATTACGCTTAGACCAAGTCAGCGAAGTTAATTTGTGATTAAAGGCTGCTTAACACAACCCTAAATACTATCAAACTCCATAATTCGACCCAACAACGAAGGCCCACTAAGGTAATATAAATAGCGCAGATTTTAAGAATCAGGTACGTCATTATCTACATTACTCTGACAACCGACTGCCGAACACCTTTGCTGACTTGCGTTAGAGTGCCTTCTGCAGATACCATCTAAGCCCGAGACAAGGAGAAATAAGTGAAGACCAAGTGGAGTTACAGCGAGCAAAAGACAGCTGTTGAGACAGTAGGAGTGCAGTATGACCGACCGAGAGGAGTACCAACAATCGTTCTCTGGACCCTAACCCCCATTCGAGAACGACATCCCATCCTCCAGTGAGGAGATCTTTTGGCTAGCCTCCTCCAGCGCTTTCTTCAACTGGGCATTTTCAGCCGCTCTCTCTAGCTCTCGTCACTCGAGCTCAGCCATCCGGGTCTCAGCAAGCTCCTTCTCAGCCGCCTCTTTGGCCACCTTCTCCTCGTAGGCCATGTTTGCCTCGGGTTGCCGGAGGCCTCGGATAGCTCGTGCTCGAGCCGCAATATTTCCTCCACTCAGCGATCCCGAGTGTCAGACCCTAGGCAAGTCAGCACCAGTCCTTGACCTTGGAGCAAATCATCTTCGGGCACTGCCTGGATCATTTTCTCAACATTGGGGGGCAAGTCCACCCTTACCCCTCTTGAAAATTGCAAGTCACCCCACCCTCCAACACCGATAGGGGTGACTTTGAAGCAGCAACAGTAGGCATGGTGACGACAGTGGGAATCGGCCGGTTGAAATCATCAATCGGTGACAAATCCACGTTGATGGGTGAGTGGCGCGGAGGGGGCACTGGCATCTCACATGGAGAATGGTGTGTCCTTGTTGTGTTCCCCCCTCACGCGACCTCTTTCTCGTCTTACCGGCGGACTCAGCATTCGACGGCCCCGCATGTGCGGTCGGTGATAGGCCAAATGCTAGAGCTTCAAGGCTCGGATGGCTTTTTCTTTGCACAGCCCTCTCCTTGAAGGCTTTTATCAAACCGCTTGACTGAGGGACTTCTTTGTTCATGATTTCTGCATCAAGATAAGAAATATTAGTTAAATACCAAGTACCCGACCGAGGCTAAAGAAAGTTAACATACCCTAAAAGGTCGTCCAATGTTTGGACATAGTGTACAGGGTCATCAGCTTTCACGTGGGGAGTTTTCTTGAAAGTTTATCAAAAAGAAAAAAAAAATTCTTGCTCATCAGCACTCCGGCAAGTCAGACGCGACCACTCTTTGAATTTTGTGGGGTTCCTAATCCAAAGCATAGCAAACCTCGAGCAACTGGCTTCGTAAAAAATTATGGCATACCCTCAGGCTCGATGAACACTTTGAAAAATCTCTCTTTGAAATTTTTGTATGAAGCACTAAAAGGGCTTAACAAAACATTACCCCCTCGACTGACCAGTGAGTGCCAGCTGACAGGGTCGGACGGATGGGAGGTATAAAAATGCAAGAAACAAGAAGGAGAAGGGCTTAAACGAAAAACTTCGCATATTAGACGGAAGACCTGAATGGATGCCCAGGTGTTTGGATGCAACTGAGTCGGAGCCATATTGAGCGCCTGAAGGACACCCATCGTGAACGCATCAAAAGAAAGGGCAACGTGCAAATCAGAAAAAAGACAAGAGTACATGAAGAAAAAGGGAATGTCGGTGGATGACCAACCCTGACAAACGAAATTGGTCAACAAACAAGGCCCAAAACTTAAAAGGACAGAATGAGTGTCCGACTTTAAAATCGGGACCTTATCCAAAAAGCCAGAAATGGTAGCCTCGGTTTGGAAGGCAAAGGTGATCCCAATAACTTTGGGATCCACCCAATCAGGTTCCAAAAGGGGACATGACTGCTCAAGGGAGCTCGACCGGTCGGAGGCACCTTTCGGGTCGTCACCCCTAACCTCTTCCTCCACAGGGTGCAAGGTTTGGATTGCACCAATTGATATAACCTCGATCTTGGAGAAGTTAGAAAAGGAGATGGAGCAGATGAAGACGAAGGAGGCGCGGAGAGAGGAGAACGAGGAGCTAAAGAAGAAGTAGGACGAGACAGGGAAGACATCACTAACCTTTTAAAGAGACGAGAAAAGCAACACAGGAAGACGAGAAGCACTCAAGTGCTGAAGGAAGATTCAGGATGAAAGCGTGACGTCTCGACACTGTTGAGACCTCTATTTATAGCCCAAGGGAGTCTCGGAAGACGAAGTGTCACAACTCTCTCAACTGTTAGATCTCTTCAACCCAACGGTCCACGTCAATTGGTGTCCATAAAACCCCTCATAAATGCACATCACATCATTCGTCCAATCCTCGCCATACGTCACGTCATCCCTCGGGAAGCCCAACCGTCACTTTGAATCTTGGGAAACTGACCGTCACATCACTTTTCAGACTCTTCGGCTTGATCAACCCTCGAGTCTGGGGGCAAGTGTACCAGTGAGAGTCGAGCAACTATCTGCGTTTCTTGGCCTGTACTATAGGTCAAATGACCTTGCTCACCTACTTCGATCCCTACCGTTGGATCGACCGACCGCGATGACGAATTATGCTTAGACCAAGTTAGCAAAGTTAATCCATGATTAAAGGTTGTTTAACGCAACCCTAAACACGGTTCAACTCCATAATCCGACCCAACAACAAAGGCCCACTAAGGTAATATAAATAGCGCAGATTCCAAGAACCACGTATGTCATTATCTACAGTACTCTGATAATTGAGTGTCGAACACCTTTGCTGACTTGAGCGTCGGAGTGCCTTCTATAGGTACCATCTGAGCCCGAAACGAGTGAAGACCAAGAGGAGTTCCAACGAGGAAAAGACAAATGTTGAGACAGTAGGAGTGCAATACAACCGACCGAGAGAAGTACCAACAATGGTTCTCTAGACCCGAACCCCGTTCGAGAACAATAATATTTAACAATGATTTATATCAATTAATTATTTTAAGAAAAATCTATACAACTAAAATAAAAATATTTTTAGATTATCAGTATCATAATGTGTCAGCATACTATGTTTTTATGCGTTAATATATTGATTAATCTCTTATATTATGTATTTATACAATTAAAATACTAGTACAATTTTTTGGATTATACTTATGCGTTAATATAGTCGGAAATCATAGTAATTCACCATAAAAATTCATAAGTGAGGTACAGGTTTATCTGATCTTAAAAGTAATAGCAGATAATTTTATCGTATTATAATATCAAAACAGTTAGCTATATTTTAAATTATAATTGTAAATTAAAGTAAAAATAAATTAATAATATTATAAATTGTGTATACATAAATTTTAGTTTAAAAAAATAACTTTATGCTAACGATTTTTTTTAGAAGTAATGAAAAATTATAAACGTGAATAATTATACGTTTTCTGAATAATATCAAACAGATTACACAATCATTATTAATAATGACAAATAAGTAATTGTTTGAACATATTTGAGATAAAATGATATATGCATTATTGTTTTTAAGATTTATATTCGATTATGTCTATTATTTTGCCGGTCAATCAATTTAAAGAATGATGATTTAAAATTAAAAGGACTTATTTTGTTGACAATATAAAAATGTGGCCATGAATTAAAAAGGAAAAAAATAATATAAGATAACACTTTATTTTACTTTAAAATTGAAATGTACTAATTATGAACAAGCATGGTTAATCCATTTGCATTGAATTTTTACAATAACGAGGAAATGTAATTGCAAATAACTCAAATTTTAGGTAGATAATAAAAAGAAAAAATATTTTATATTAAGCATTTTATGAATGACTCTATATATTACATGATTATAAATAATAAATAAATCAAACTATGATTACGTACAGAAATGGCTTTTATATTAATATATATGAAATACAATAAATGTAACATTTCATAAAATACATCTAACTATTACAATATAAGTTCTACCGATTCAGACTTAGAGTTTTTTTTTAAAATATTTCTATTACAAGTTTATGACTTATAAAAATAAAAATATTAACAATATAAGTTCAAAACCACATCCTAAAGCCCTCCAGACCCTCCGATACTTGTATAATCATCTGCTCGTGTACGTAGTACAGTCATCGTAGTTCATAATACAACCAGAAAAGCAATGATAAACTAATGAAAAGAAATTCCATAACATATTTAATTCATGCAAAAAAAGAATCAATCAAACTAATCATTTATAAACATTTCTTTAAATGTTGTCATATAAAATTTCAATATCAATTTCATCATTCATATAAACCACACATGGATCTATTTTCAATCACAATCATTGGATTTCATTTCAATCCCACTTCGTCTTCCGGAAGACTCATTAAGTATACCCCTACCAGAGACTAACACCTGATTCAAAGATTACTAGTGAATCCAAGAGAAAGGATCATGATAAGTTCAAACATCCAATATCGAGTGTCTATAGTGGGACCCGGTGTGTATGAACTCCCTCTCAACTTCTCACCACCTGATATGTTAGTCTATATGACTTAGATCATCAGTGAAGTTAGAGGATCTCTGTTAAACATAGGCTTTTCATACTTAATGTTATCAAACAACAACTCATACATTATCCCAAATGTATGACATAAATTTCATATAATTTTCATCATTTATATATAATACATATCATTCAATCACATAACATTTAAAAATTCATACCATTCTAGAACTTTTCCAACATCAAAAACAATATTTAACTTTCAAACTATCAAAATATAATATTTATATATGTTCACACAACATAAAATCAAACAATTGTATCAACTAACATCCCTGCAAGAGAAATTGAAACTTGGGACCATGTCCCCTCCACATTCAGATCTTCTAACCTAGGGTGCTATTGAAAGTTAAAGTTAGTTTCCCTTACGTGAAATTCCACTGATGAAAATTCTACCTCAAATAGGGGAACCACTCCAAAATTTAGGAACCTATAGCAAGTTATCCAAATATTACCAAATTTTAGTATGAGCTTAATCAAGTTGAGAGAAACACTTTTCTCAACTGGTTCCACTAAGATTGACGACTAAATCATAGAGAAAAATAAAGAATAAGAGATCTTTAGAGATGATGAGACATTGAGATGATTATGCATATGACTGTGTGGATTCATAGTGAGTAGTATGATAGGTGCAGGTCTCTGGATGCTAATTTTAATACATGAGTCTTCCAGAAGTAGAGTCAAGTGTCTGAGTATGTTAGTCAATAGAAATATGACAAGAGTAATGTGGATGATGAACGTGATAGACACTTGATGAAATTATGAAAATGTGTGAATATTGATGGTTTATGTTGACATTTAAAATTTTATATTTGAACTTTTAAAAATAGCTAGCTTACCTTGTACTTTGTTTTGTATTTGTTTTCTTTAAATCTGTGATGATCATGTTAATTTACATGGGAACAGATGAAGTTGTAGGTGATAGAGCTCCTCGGTGAGCAGTTAGAGGGACAAATGTTTTATGTTGAATGTTTTGTTTGTAAATTTTTGTGTAAATATTAAAATTCCTATGAAGAGGAATATCTTTTTTAGATACAATTATGAGATAGTTGTATATATTCATATGTTAATTAGATATTGCTTGTTTTACTTTTATTTTATTATATATGGGTAAAATTAGGGATGTTACATTATGGTATCAGAATTGTTCGAACCTTAGGAGACCTAAGGGTTATGGAGTTGTTTGTGTGTGCTTTAGTTGGTTTGTTAGTAAAACTACATAGTTATAAAAAAAGAAAAAAGAAAAATTAAAGATTTATCCTAAATCTTTCTTTCTTTTATGTTTTATGGAATGGCTCCTAGACCTCCTACCCCTCCCCAACCTTCTTCTGAGATGAACCAGATTGCCAAGGCTATTGAGATTATGGCAAATGCTATCCAACAACAGAATATGGCAATGGCTCAGAATCATCAGGCAACAATGCATCATTGGGAGACTGCTAGATCTGATGCAGCCACTTCCTATGTCAGTCAGTCTCAGGAGCAAGTGGGACTGACAGAGTTCATGAGACACAACCCACCCCAGTTTAGTGGGAATGCCACTCATGACCATGCAGACCAATGGATCAAAGAGTTAGAGAAGATCTTTAGGGCAACCTCCTTCCCTAAGGATAAGAAATTGGTATTTGCTACATATTTGTTGTCTGGAGAAGTAGAGTTCTGGTGGATGGGAGCTCAACAGATGATGGAAGCCAAAGCTGAAGTATTAAACTGGGAGAGTTTCAGAGTGAGGTTTTTGGAGAAGTATTTTCCAAATAGTGCAAGATTTGCAAAGGAAGCTAAATTTCTCAGGTTGGAACAGGGAGAGATGTCAGGGAATGCATATGCTGCTAGGTTTGAGTACCTAGCCAAATTCTACACCCAAGCTACCTCTAAGGCTTGGAGGTGTAGGAAGTTTGAAGAAGGTTTAAAACATGAGCTAAAGAAGACTATAGCTCCTATGTGCATTAGAGAATTTCCTGCCTTAGTGGAGAAGGTGAAGATGGTGGAGACCCTGGAAAAGGGTGATTCCAGGGTGATCAGATCACACCCAGGAGGGTCTTCTAGTGGGAAGGTCAAGGTGCAACATCAACAACATAAGCCTTATGCTAGACCTCCACAACATAGGGCAGGAGCAACTCCGCCACAGTTTCAGCAACAACAACCATGGAGACCTACATGTTATCACTGTGCTAGACCCCATTTGAAGAAAGATTGTCCTCAACTTTTATTAGAGAGAAAGTGTTATACTTGTCAGAAAGAAGGACATCTATCAAAAGATTGCCCTAATAGGAGAAGGATAATTCTTGGAGGTAACTTGCAGCCAGGAAGAGGAGGGGGTGGCAGACCCCAAGCAACTGGAAGAGTTTTTGCTGTGTCAAGAGCTGAAGCATCTCAGCCAGGTAACTTGGTACAAGGTGTATGTTATATAGTTGGTAGATGTGTGAAAGCTTTATTTGATTCTGAAGCGAAACACTCTTTTGTATGAAGCTTGTGTGTAGCTGAGTTGGGTCTTCTAGTAAAGGAGTTATCGTTTGAACTGCTGGTCTCTATACCTGCATCAGGAAAAGTAGTAACCTCTACAGTTTGCTTTAATTGTCCAGTAATAGTAGAAGGACGCAGATTCAAAATAAATTTAATTTGTCTACCTCTTCAGGACCTGGATGTTATCCTAGGAATGGATTGGCTATCTTCCAATCACATTCTCATAGATTGTGGTCAACAAATGATAGTGTTTTCAGATTCCAATAACTTAGATACGATTTCTGCTCAGCAAGTGTGGACGAAATTGAAAGAAGGATCAAATTTCTTTGTAATCTTAACTCAGATGGGAGTTAAGAATGGAGAAGAGATGAGTAGTATACATGTGGTGAAGGAATTCATATATGTATTTCCAGAAGAAATACCTGGATTACCTCCTAAAAGAGAAGTGGAATTCTCCATTAATCTAGTACCAGGAGTTGGACCAGTGTCAATGGGACCTTACAGAATGGCTCCAGCTGAGTTGATTGAAATAAAGAAGCAAGTTGAAGATTTGTTGGAGAAACAATTCATCAGGCCAAGTGTATCTCCATGGGGAGCTCCAGTGTTTCTAGTTAAAAAAAGAAAGATAGAGGGTATCGGTTGTTTGTAGATTACAGACAGTTGAATAAGTTGACCATCAAGAACAAGTATCCTCTGCCCAAAATTGGTGATTTGATGGATCAGTTACATGGAGCCTGAGTGTTCTCAAAGATTGATCTGATATTTGGATACCACCAGATTTTGGTAAAGGCTGAAGATGTTTAGAAGACAACCTTTAGGTCTCGTTATGGACACTATGAGTATGTAGTGATGCCGTTTGGAGTAACAAATGCTCCAACTCTATTCATGGATTACATTAATAGAATTTTTTGTCCTTTCTTGGATAAGTTTGTTGTAGTCTTTATAGATGACATACTTATTTATTCAAGGACTGAGGAAGAACATGAAGATCATCTGAAGACAGTGTTGGAGATATAATCAATTGAGCGTCCTAATGTGTTTGTATGATCCTAAGTTTCTGAAACTCATGTACATAACCATCAACTCCATTATGTTACTTGAACGATCATCGTGTCGCCTAAGTGAAATCCTTCCAGAGAAATGGTAGTTGTTTTGGCTTCTCTCTTGCTCGAGTTTCACACTTAAGCATTCAATATCGCTCGATGGTGAAGTAACCATTACACACTACTTAGATGTCACTTAAGTGGTTAGTCATCGTTTGTGCGATACGAAGCTCAAGAACAACCATTTTTTATATTTAAAAGAAAATAACACTAAGGGTGTGTTTGGATTAGAGGGCGTGGGGGAGTGGAAAGTTGAGGGTGAGTGGGAGTGGAAGTGTGAAGAAAGTGTGAAGAAAGTTGAGGTTGTTTAGATTGGGGTATGTTAGAGTGGATGTGTGAGGAAAGTTTATTGAAATTTGTGAGTGATGTGATAGTTGTAAGAATATTATAAATTATTTTGAATAGTAAAGTTTGTAAGATTACAATTTTACCCTTGTATATAAAAAAAGGATAAATAATGATTAATCCTATTTCATATTTTAGTTAATTATAATTTAAAATTAAAGTATAATTATATTATTTAATATTTAATTAATAAAAAAATATTTTTTATTTAAGTTAATTTATTTACATAATTTTAATATTATATATGATTTTTTAAATTATGTTATGTTATATATATACAAATATATATAAAAATAATTTTAATAATAATTTTCATTATTATGAATAGCAAAATGAATATATTTTAAAAAGAAAATAGAAATTTAGAATATAACATGAATATTAAGTAGCTGTCAAAATATATAATATAAAGTCATTACATGAAGAACATAATAATATTAATTAGAAAAAGAAAAGACATTCCCAGTAATAACATTTGAATTCTTCTTGTGGAGACCTTCAAACAGTTTTCTAAAAGACATATCTTATTCCGTTGTATGATAATAATTTTATCTTTTTCATCGGCAACGTCTTCAATGCACCATTTGAAAAAATTACAGCCTAGAACCATGCCACTTCTAATCTGTTTTGAAGAAAACAATAAAATTGAACAATGAATAAGTTTAAAATAACATTCTTAAGTTTGTTTCAAACGTAATTGAATAAATTTTACCTTGTAGTTGGGACAACCCCAAAATTTTTTTCTAACATTTTTTTGTGTTGTCGCTATTCTCAAAACAGCAAATTGTCCACAATCACAAATAGGATCAACTTGTGCTCCCAGTAGCATGGGTAAAAGTACCACGTTTTTGCACACTACAACCAGTACAACTAGATGACGACATGTTGTGATACGCAGACATTGAATGACACTTAACCAATGCTGTCGAAGTAATAAGATGGTAAAAAAGTTGCATTAAAAACAATATGATTATGTAAATAAGTAGCATGAAAAGTAGCATAAAACCTTAACAATAACAATAACAATGTCAACGTCAAAAATAACAATAACAATAACAATTACAAATAAAAATAACAATGACAATAACATAATGATAACACAGTCAATGGCCTTGATGACGTCGAATGTCACTCAGAGTATCCTCAATTCTGTCCATCCTTTGATCAACCGTGTCAATTCGGGTATTCATGTTTTGTATGCCGGAAAAAATTTGATGTAACAATTCGGTTTGAGTGGGATTTGCCTTCTCAGGTTGACCACCTTCATCATCTTGTGCTGGCAATTCATCCTCTTCATCATCTTCTTCATGTGCATGGTGAGGTCTACCAAGTTGTCATACACCATTGTCCTGGAATACATTTAATTTTTTCATACTTTTTTTGCCAAAATAATGATTCCAGCCTAGCATTATTGGTTGTTCATTTGACAAGTCGAAGCCATACACCTGCAAGATCCTAGTTATCAAATTTGCATATGGGAGAGGCATCTTGTTATCCCGACATTTGATGATGTGTTGCATGATGTAATGAGGCCAATTAATGCGTACATTATTTTTGATTAACCACAACATGAAAACATCTTCATTCAGTAGTTGTGCATAGTTGCTTCCTCGAGGGCACAAGATATGCACCCATGTGCAATGCAACAGTCAGTCATTCATTTTCAGACTACCGACATTTTTTAGATTTTCACCTTCAACATCTTCCCGAATCATGGACGATAATGCTAGTGCTCGATCAAAATTCAGTTCCTCAGGGATCGTCCCAGGGGTTAACTTAAGACCGTCATACTGTAGATGAGCAATGGTCATCCAATCCATTTCTTTAATGTGTATCATTCTTTCGCAAATTTCAATGGCAAGGTCACCAGCAGGTGTGAATTTTGCATTTGTATAAAAGACTCTTACCAAATCCTCATAATACGGAAGATTAATTCCAAGGAAAGGTTGTAAACCTTGCCAATTAAGAAGATTTTGGAATTCAAATCCTGGACCAGCAAAAAATGGAGTTTGCATCACTTTTGGTGGTAATACTGCTCTTGCGTGAAACTTCTTTTCAAACACCAACATATGACGCCTGGTACTGAAGTATCTTGAATAATCAAGAACTTGTGGAATCCTAGTTGCTGGCTGAGGAGGAACGACAACATCTTCTGCTGGAGATTTACCCTTATGGGTTTTGTTACGTTTGTGGGATGATGATGCCATGTATAATGCAATTACTACAATAAATAACTAAAAAAAAGTTAACATAATATCATAAACATAATGGTAGGTCTTTTCAAACACAATAGTGCAAGTTCACAAAGGAAAATATTACATGGCCAATGAATGTAGAAATTCACAAAGCAAAATATTACATGTCCAATAATAAACAAACACAGTCAAATATTACATGTCCAATAATTAAAGCTAACGTCGACGCAGAGATATGAAATCAATGCCTAGTCATAAATCCAAACAATTTTGTCATGCGACGCTCATATGGCATCCCAAATAGTTGCTTAACTCTTCCGGGATGGTTACATAAAAACTCGTAGCATTGATCCATGAGTTGTTCATCCTGAATGTTAAGCTCCACGAGCATTCCCCAAATATCAAACTCTGAGTACTGGTATGAGGCATGACGCCGATGGTGGTGTACATGCTCAGCATATAGGTCGTTTCTTCGTCTAATTTCGACAACTATTTCTTGAGCTTCCGTTGCCTGTGCACGAGCAATATCCACCAATTGAGAGCCATTTTCATTTCCATCCTTCATTGATGCCACACATTGTTGAAGATTAGTATTCAACATTGCAAAATGTTCATCAATGTTGTCCATAGTAGGGCCTTTTCTCTTTGATCCTCGAGATGAGGATGTGCCCGCAGAGCCAGCTGACGGCATAGAAGGAGTGTTTGACGGCATGTCTGAAGGAGTGTCACTAGATTGGAAGTGAGGAGCAGGTGATCATGGGACGTAGTCATCTGCCTTCTCATAGTTCGGTTGCTCGGAGATATAATCCATATTATTGTCCCCAAGGTTGACATTGAAATTGCTCATGTGAGGAGGTGAATTGATGTCACGGGCTGTCCTGACCCGACTTCCTGTGGCTCTATCATTAGACCAGAACTCTTCCATGAGGTCATAATGGCGAAAGGGATTGACACGCCATTTCGCCGTAGATGGTTTGGCCTACATACATTTCACATATTAGTATTTGATGCGAAATGTGAAGTGAAATGTAATTTTTAAATAAAAGGGTACTTATCATTGTACTTTAATCAGCTCACTCCAAACTTCGTCCTCGGCTTCAAAAAGTTTGGTGGTCTGGTTCCATGCAAAACCACTCAATCCACCAAACAAATCATGGACTTCCCTCCACCTGTCCTTGAGGCTTTTCTGGCGGTTCTTCACATTATTTTTCTTAAGACCCGATAAGCCAGCCTCATTTAAAGCCATAACTATGTTAGTGTATCCTTGAGTGGTCCAGCTACCATCAATTCTACACCCTTTTCTTACCTCGTCAATCATTGCATTCAGCAAAATTAGGTCCATCTCCGCCGTCCATTTCGTGAACTCTCGATAAGAACCTGATGAATTTGAAGAAACATTTTTCCCATGATCCATCTAATTAAGTTAAATAAAGTTAGCATGACAAACATTGAAAAATAGGACAAAATATATTAGTTCACGAAATTAATTGTTTACATAATCTTGCCACATTTCATTTCCTATAGTGTCCCTAATATGACACCCTAGCCTATAGTCATGTTCACGAGCATGGGTGGTGCTTGGTTGGACATCTTCTTGTAACAATTCATTATCTACTTCTTCAAGCAGAGACTCATCATTGTCGACCCCACGTAGAAAGTTATGCAGAATACAACAAGCTAAAACAATTTTTGTCATAGTATCCACATGTCCCACTTGCTATAATTGGAAAACGTTTTTTGAGCACCCCAAAAGTTCTCTCAATTACATTTCTAAGTCATGAATGTCGATGATTAAACAGCTCTTTTGCATTTTGTGGCCCTCTTCGCGAATATTCTTTCAAATGGTATCTCACCCCATGATAAGGTGTTATTATATTTCGTTTTAACATAAAACCTGCATCACCAAGATAGTATTTTCCTACAAACATTATGGAAAGTTGGGTGAGTATATAGTACTTCAACCTTTTAATTCTTCTGCACACCCAATACCCTATAACTAACCTTCTGGAATAACCAAAGGATCGTCTCGTACCAAAGCATCTTTCAATATCCTTGAATCGGAGGCAGTTCCTTCCCAACTGGCTAGGACATATGTGCATTTCATGTCAAAGTCACAAGCTGCAAATATGTTTTGGGTTGGTCAATCTTTTCTCCCTGAAAACGAGGTGCATCAGCACGTGCAACCTTAACACGTACATGACTCCCATCTATGGTCCCTAAACAATCCTAATGTAAACAAAATTTCATAACTTTAATTGAACACAAAATAGGAAATACATTACACATAATTTGAAGTAATGTTATCACCAACAAACCTTAAAGAAGGGGAAAATCGACTGTTGTTAAGGATGTCTGGTTGTACAACCGTTCCATTTGGTTGAATTAAGAATTCCCCCTCCAACCTTAAAATTGCAGTCAAAACATTATGAAAGTGACGAGAAACTGTTTCTCCAGACCGATGGAAAAAGAATGACACACTTCGATTCTTCACATTATGCCCAATAATGTGCAGAAATTTTGCTACTTGTTCTTCCACGGTTGATCGATATGCATCTTTAAC
Organism: Phaseolus lunatus; assembly: GCA_013389735.1. Lineage (NCBI taxonomy): Eukaryota > Viridiplantae > Streptophyta > Magnoliopsida > Fabales > Fabaceae > Phaseolus > Phaseolus lunatus. The sequence goes on from CM023867.1 coordinate 7,977,290, forward strand.
AATTCCAGTTGCCCGTATTCATTCACATAATTTAATAAAAGCTTCCGGTCCCATGCGAATAATATCACGAGATTGTTCAGTGTGAACCAAGTACTCCATCAATTCTTGTCTGCGACGCTCTTTTTGTGGTTGGGACTCACTCATACAGTTACTTCTAGTAGGCACCATGCGTAACAAATTCAATCCAAAAGCAATCATACAAAGGATCATGACTGATGCACCTTCATTATTATTTTTTATTTGTTCTTCGATTTGTGAAATTAAATTCATGTTCGCCGCAACAAAATCGTCATAAATTGCAACTATTTCCTCAAAGTGTACCATCTCTGCCTCGTCATAATTTCTTTCCGAATTCATACCGAACACGGTTACCGTATCGGTGTAAAAGTACACCAATACAGTTACCCTAAAACGTACTTTTAATTAATTTTAATAAATAAATTATTATAAATTACTATATCATTCAATAACATAATTTAATCAAACAACAAATAAATATAAACAAACAAAATAATTTATTATCAATTAAAAAAATATTAACTAAAGATTATCAAATTTTATTTGAATTCTGTAAATTTACAAATAGAATATTATTTCTTATTAACAATTTAATTTTTAAACACTAATAACTATTTACAATTATTATTACAAATTCAAATTTCTTCTGTAAACTTTTTCTGACTTTTTAAATTCCTATAACATTTTTTTATAACATTTAATTCTAACACCAATAATTTATGTGAAATACAAATTAAAAAAAATTAAGTCAAAATCATATTTCTACTCAAAACTTTTACTGCTTTTTTTAATTACTACAACATTTTTATAATGTTTTTAATTATAATACTAATAAATAATGTTAAATATAAAAAAATTAAAACCCTAAACATTATAATTTTTTATTTCCATTCTGTCACAATTTAATTTTTAAATAAATAATTCTATTTTTATAAAGAAATCAATTTTCGCAAAATAATAACTTTCTACATTTATTATTAAAAAATAATCTTTCTTCTCTAAATTTTTACAGCTTATTTTAATTACTACAACATTTTTTATAATGTTTTTAATTATAATACTAATAAATAATGTTAAATCTAAAACAATTAAAACCCTAAACATTATAATTTTTTATTTCCATTCTTTCACAATTTAATTTTTAAATAAATAATTCTATTTTTATAAACAATTCAATTTTCATAAAATAATAACTTTCTACATTTATTATTAAAAAATAATCTTTCTTCTCTAAATTTTTACAGCTTATTTTAATTACTACAACATTTTTCATAATGTTTTTAATTATAATACTAAAAAATAATGTTAAATCTAAACAAATTAAAACCCTAAATAATTAAAACTTATCAAAATAATACTATCTACGCATATTATTTCAAATTAAAAAATTCTCTATAAAATAAAATGTTCAAAAATACAATAATAAATACATAAACAACTTAACAAACAAAATTAATTTACTAACTTATTAAGCATAAATCACTACTATAAACCCTAAACAAATTCAATTACAAAATCATAATATAAATGTTTACCACATATTTAAACCACAAACAAAAAATACAAATAAAAAATAAAAGAAAAACCTGAACACCAGCAGAGGAGAGGAAGATCAAATTCAGCTAAGGAAGAACACCACCACAAGAAGAACTGCAAAGCTGTTTGGAAAAAAAAATATTCAAGCAACCAAAAAATATCAAATTCTGAAAAAGCTTAACCGATTAAGCAGTGCCTTATAAAAAGAGGATAACCGATTATCCAACCATTTTCAAAGAAACATAATCGATTATGTATACACCTAAAAAAACCACATAATCTATTACTATGTATTACATAATCGATTAGCCTCCTTTTAACACATACGCCATAATCGATTATGCTCCAAAAACAATACCACATAATCGATTATGCAACGAAAATAATCGATTATCTGTTATGTTTTACATTATAATCGATTATCCATGCCCTCTATTTTCAGTGCTAATCGGTTATATGAAAATAAAAACCATGGCAATGCTTACCTCAGATCAATGAACCACTGCGAAAGTCACCCTCTACTACTATGATGCCTAAGAAAGCTCTCCAAGCCCAGTTTCGTTTGAGTTTCTTTCTTTCACAAATGAAGTTTCAATGCACAGGTCTTAGTTTTATATACAACTCAATAAGCAATTAATAGGAACTAGCTACCTCAACTACTGCTGCATTCATGTCATTGAAAGGCACTGCTTGGTCAAACGATTCCTGAAACAAAGTCAGGAATCTGATGCCATGCGTAACACTGTAACTGTAAGGTCACTGCAAAGGTGCATGCAGTTTTGTCGTTTGCATGAAAGGCACACACGTGAAGAAGAAGAAATGAAAAAGAGAAGGTTACATTGGTAACTTCTCAAATATGATGTGGCTTTCCCTCCCCACTCTCTCCCTTTCTTTTCATTCTTGAGAAGAACCACTTACCCCTCAACTTTCTCACCATCTCCTCCCTCACTCGCATGTGCCTATGGAACCAAACGGGGGTGGCCCTGCAACATCCGTCGTCGACTATAATCGACCCCCGGAACCAAACATAGCATAAGAGCAAATCATCAAAATCATCAACTATATTGAAAATAACTCCAAATATACTACTATTATCATTTAGTATTTATTTTATTTCTAAAATCATACTCAAAATTATACATACATCCATTATGATGTAATATAACAATCTAAACAACACACACTTCATCCATCTAAATAATCAATATATTGGACAAATATTAATATTAGCTCCCTTTATCTATATATAACATGCCTATAGGCTTAAGTTTTCATTAACACTTCTATACACTCAATAAAAATCTAAGTACTTTTTCAGAAATCAAACTCTCTATTAGCATCATTTTCTCTTAACTAGCTATAAAAAGAAGAAAAAAAGAAACATATTTAATAAGAAATGATACATTTACTAAAGAAAACTGAAAAATTTACTATATTATTAAGTTCCTTATTTTACTATACTTTGAGAATGTATTAGGATAGTTGGTAAATTCTTTTATAAGATGTAAGGAGAATCAAGAGAAATGAGTCTTAGAAAGATAAAGTTTTGAATGAAATAAAAAACAAATATTTATTATGTATTTATATACTTTCTATTGTTTATATGAGTAAAACAGAGGGACATTTTTACATTTTAAAGTCTTTTCATTATAATGTTTACAATTTTTACAAAATATAAATATTTATAATTATTGATAAAAGAAAATAACAAATAAATACAAAGCATTTTTTTAATCTTTTGAACATATCACAGTTTTAGCACATACTTATTTTATATCAGAAATATTCTAATCATCATTTTCTTAAAAGTTATAAAAATATCTAATCATTCATTATTTAAAAATATTAATTATTTTGGACTAACTTCTTTCATAAGATTTGTAGGAGAAAACTCCAAAAAAAAATTCTACAAGTTAAAATTAATTTAAATATAATTTAAAATAAAAAAATAAAGTTTTAAAAATATATAACATAACTTCGATAAATTTTTCTTCCAAATTATTTAAGAGACTTTATCAAAAACACACTCCAAAGTCATATTACCTTTCAAATAGACCTAACTTGTTTTATGAATGTTGATATTTTGTCACCCTACCTAACAACTTAATAAAAAGTAATTACATATACCTAAAAATTAAATAAATTAATATTTAAATTATATTTATTTATTTTTAATTTAAAGTACTAATAAATATCATTGTATTATAAATTATAGTATTTCAATTATATTTATTTTATTTTATACTGTAAAATATTAATAAATGTTATTATATCATAATGTATTTTCAAATGAATGTTTTTACTTTCTTGGATGTCAAAGTATTTTTTTTATTACTTCTTTCATATGTTAAAACCTACTATATCTTAAAAAGACATAATTTCTTCATATGTTAAGTGCCTCTTATTATCAAGGAGAAAATTTCTAGGTTTTGTGTGAATTCTTGAGGGAACCCGTTTGGATTCATCTAAAATATTATAAAGTTAAATTTTGGGAATAAAAAAGCAATTAAAATAATAAAAATAAGTTTTTTTTTTATTTATTAAAAATGAGTAGTTACATTTGTAATAAAAATTTAATTGCTGAGTAAATTATACATTTTAGATTAATATTATCTTATAATTTTTTTTCTAACTCAATTAATTGTATGTATATTATATTTAAATAAAAAAATATACTTTAATGTTAATAAATTTTAATATAAATATTTCATATTATTAATTAATTAATTAAAAATTATCTTAAATGTGAATTCTTAAATAAACAAATAAATTTTAATTGTGTTTTATTTTAAGACAAATTAATAGTGTGAAAATAATTTATTCAATTGAAAGAAAATTAAAAAGAAACATACAATTATATAAATAATTAATTCAAAGTATAATTTTCAGAAAAAAAGAAAGGTTAAAAAAACCTACAATGCACTGCATTGGTTGCATAATAGCCATTGATTGCATTAACCAGTCACCGCAGCCGTCAGCCACAAAAATGCACAACTGTCAATTGACACTCACAACTTCGCACCGACACACACATGGTTTTCACGCAACGCGATTGTGGCGCGCTTGAAAAACACCGTTTTTTAAAATTATTTAATTTTTAATCAAGAGATCAATTTATTTTCTTTAATCTAAAATAAATCAATAAATATAAAATTAATCAAGTCGCTCAATCATTATCGTGAAATCTAGCATGTAGATTTGCTGACGTAATGCTTTGTTTAAAAACCATAATTGTCAATGTAAAATTATTATAAAAACATCTAATATATATATATATATATGAATCATTTAAAATATATTATAAATTTTAAAATTTACTATATAAAATTATATTCTAAATTTTAGAGTTTAGAATTAGAAAATATTTTTTAAATTTAAAAAATACCTTTTGAATTATAAAATTTAGATTATAAATAATTATATTTCAAATTTTGGAGTTGAAAATTATAGAGTTAAGTAGGAAAGTAGGAAAGAGGAATGTAAATGAAAAAAATGAAAAAATATTAAGGAATACATTAGTTATTATATTATATTATTAGTCATTATATGACTTAATTAGTTATTTAGGAAATTATATATCAATTATTATATGATATAATTAGTTATTATGTGACATAATTAGTTGATTGAATAGACATAATTAAGTTTTATATTCCTTTTCAGTAGTTACAATTTTGTTTGTAAATATATATTACACTTCTTCAATGAGAATTCATCCGATTTGAAACCAATCCCTTTATTCTTGACATGGTATCAGAGCACGATCTTTATGCTCTTAATTATCAAAATTTTCATACTTTCTAAAAACACTCATACTGCCATGGCAGACGATTCGAAGGGTTCTGGAGCAGATATCAAAACCACCGATCCCTCACACTTGTTCTATATTCATCATTCAGATCAACCAGGCCATGTCTTGGTTCCTATCAAATCAAATGGCATCAACTATCAACCCACAACAAACATGACAAAATCCCAGGAAGTATCTAATTTGACTTCTTCTAGTGTAGTACAAGGATTCACCGTATAGTAGATTCAAAAATTGGCTTAAGCAATCAATGCATTAAATCAAAATAATTTTGGTAATGTTGACGCATACGCAAATGTCGCAGGTTTGATTCCATCAACTCTTGTGTTTATTAATTCTAGTAGCGCAAGCTCCTGGACTTTGGATACCCGCGCCACGGATCACATTATTTCCCGCATGTCTCTTTTAACTGAACCCACATCTTCCAATATTACAAGTATCAATCTACCGAATGGTGCTATGGCACAAGTCACACACACTGGCAACGCACACTTAAAAATGTCCTATGTGTCCCATCTTTTAACTTGAACTTGGTTTCAGCCAACAAACTCACAAAGGACCTAAATTGCTGCATTCTATTTTTTCTTGAATTTTGTATTTTGAAGGACTTAGTTTCTGGGAAGATGATTGGCTTGGGTAGACAGTGTGGTGGTCTATACTACATGCATCCATCAAAGAGTAAATCAACTATTTTCTATGTCTCACAGTCGTCCGACTTATGGCATTTATGCTTGGGTCATCCCTCTTTTTCTCGTTTTAAATTAATGTCACATTTACTCCCTGATCATCCTAAAGAACTAGGAAATAATTGTACAATTTGTCCAAAGGCTAAGCAAACATGTTTGCCTTTTCTTACAATTGTTGTATAAAATTCCTACTACCAAGAGATCAAAAGAAATGCTAAAATAATGACATGTTCTTCAGAAAAGATCAAAGTTGAGAACTTTGATTAGAAACCAAAACAATAAGAAAAAAGAAAAGAAACCTTAAACGTCATTCATAAATACAATTTATAAATGTGACTATGGTAAATAGTCGCATTTATAAACCGAATTTACGAATGTGACTAAATAGTCGCTTTCTTATCTCTTTGATTTAAGACTATGTATACATCAAATGCGGCTATATAATCGTTGTTTTAAATTGAAAATAGTCGCCATTGTTTTGCCTTTCTACACCTGTGTAAGCAAAAAATTCAAAAAAAAAAAAGTTGATCATTTAAGTCCTCACTTATCATGGTGATAATAAAAAATTTGTCTATCATGAATCTTGCATCACTTTTTGATAAGCTAAGAGAATGAGTTGCAAATGAATAAACTTGTTGAATAATAAATAAGTGATAGTTTGACACCAAAATTAACAATAAGGTAAGAAAAGACAAGTAATTATAAATAATGGAAGAAAGTGATTCTAAAAAATTGTCAATGTTAATGAAAATTTTAAAGATTTTTGAAGAACAAAATCAAATATGTGTTTACATTTGTTTTGATTATGAAAGGCAAGGATCTATAAAGATTGAGTGTCCAAATTCTCAAAATAAGTATAAGAATGGTGAGAAGAAAAATGAAAAACAAAGTAGAAACTAGAGATAATGCAATGAAAAAAACTATGGATTTGGTGGTTGTAAAATAAATAATATATTTATTAATATAATGTTTAGAAGGAAAATAAACATAAAATCATATTATGTAGTATCCTAGGCAAAAATGTGATATAATACTTTTTTTTCTTTCAAGATCATTAAGTACAAAAATGTTCTTTAGATTTTAAATGTTTACGGTCTAATATAGAATATTTCTTCTTACATTCCATATAATTTTGTATTTTAAATTTTAAAGTTTATAATATATTTTTAACTCAAAAAATATCTTTTAAATGTTAAAATTTAGAAAACAAAATTATATACGAATTATAAAATTCAGAAATATTTAGATTATACTGCTAAAAAATAAAATCCAATACCCTTACATATTTTTAAAATTAAAATATGTATGGAGATTTAGAATAAACCATCCCAATTAATTATCTAAAGGAAACGTACCGTACTGGGTTATGCTGTCAGGAGAGTTTGTGGTTAAAAGTCTCTTTCATTAATTATTTAGTTTGGTCACATTAATTACATTGCTCACTCTTTCAAAATTATAACATATTATCGATAGAGAAAGGAAATGAGTTGTTTCTGTAAAAAATAATTCAAAGAAAAAATATTTTCTGATGCATGGCTAACGTCAGAGTGATAATCAACGGTAAAAATTTTAAAAAATATATATAAATATTAAAATAGGCAATATAAACAATACATAAATGTAGAATAGTTTTAATTGTTAAATTTAAATTAGTGCAAACAATTTCAACTAATTAATACATTGAATTTAATATTTTATTAAAAAATCTAATGACGAGAAATGTTTCACCATAAAACATTTGTGAAAATGGTTTACCTTAGCCATGATGGGAAATTCAATACAATAAAAATAACAGTGGATAATAATTTTTCCAACTAACAAGAATCTGTGAGGAGCAATAACAAATAATGACAACAACAAAAAAACAGACTTCAAGAAGACACAAAAATTTTAACGTGGAAAACTTTCTCAATGTGAGAAGTAAAAACTACGGGCACAAGCCAGTCAATTAAACTCCACTATGATCAATGTTATGGTTACAAAAGAGTCTCAAAACAGCACAAATTGTGCTCAATAACCAGCCAAATAGCAATACAACAGAGATGAAACAAAGAACAAGAAACCTGAAAAATTCCCAAAACTGCAGCTACCGTACGTGGCCTATATGTCACTATTCCGGTGACTTTTGAACAATCCGAACGGTTCAATTGAAGCACCACGAGGTATAAACCTTCTGAAAAAATTTCAACCCGATCCAACGGTGGACGAAACAGCAGCAGCAATCTGAAAAAATTTGTTCTCAATAGAAAGGCTGAAAACGCTGCTGTAATGTGAGATGAATTTCTCTCTGCTCAAACCACTTCTGCAAGATCCGAACGGTCAGATTGAATTCAAACAAAGTAAGAATCTGCTGACAAAATTTCAGCCCGATCCAACGGTGAACAAAGTGTCAGCGACGGCCGGAAGTTACTGAACGAATATGTTTTTCTTTTCACTCTCTTTTTCTCTTTGTCTCAGCTAACAACTGTCATTCTCTATTCAGAAAAAACCCTAAAGGTGATTAAAAATTAGACTAGGTCTCCACATAGAAAGTGAGACCAATCCAACAAGTCACTATTGTAAAATTGAAAGTGAGATTTTAAAAGTTTAAAAAAAGAAAAAGATAATAATATAAAAATTATATAATTATTTTTTTTTCTTTATATTTAAAGTTAATATTCAATTTATTACCGTGATTATTAAAAAATTCAATTTGATTTTAATATTTTTAAAATATATTTAAGTTGATATTTTCGTTAATTTTAGACTAACCATGTTAAGTATATCTATTTTTGGCACAAGTGCAAACATGAACTGTTATGTGTTATATACCTGTAAGAAAGTGAAATGGCCCCCTTTATCTCACTCTCAACGCCATCTACCCCCAAGCCGCTTGCGCCTTTTTTCCCCTTAATCGTTCTTCACCATTCATTTTACTTCTATTTATATCAAATTTGAATCACTCATATTCCAACAAAGTCAAAAGGTTCAGAGTTGGAGACTATTCAAAATCGTTGCAAGTCATGGAAAACAGTGTGAAGCATTTAGATAACGACGTTAGCAAGCAAGGAAGAAGCACCTCAGCTTGGGGCGTTGTTGAAAGAAATGAAGGAAGGACTATATACAGTAAGGCGTAAAGTTCAATCTTTAACTGCCAAGTTAAAGAAATTCAATATTCAATAGCAGATGAACATGGAAATTGAATCATTGTCATTCTCTTTTCCTCTCACTTCCATTAATATGTGGATATATATATATATATATATATATATATATATATATATATATATATATGTTTGAATAATGCATGGAAAGGGACCCATCCAATTAATTTTGACTACAGTCACAGGTGGTAGTAGGTTAACAAGTTGTCAATACCATGCATTTACACTTCAACTCTTTGATTTGAAAGGTCTTGGCATCTTCTCAACTTCTTCTAATCTCTAATCATGAATGAATAGTTAACATTCCACTGCACATGCTTGATATTTAACAATGAATAAATACATGCTTGATATCAAACAATGAATGGTTAACATTCCAGGTGCAAACCTCAACTTTTATATATTTTCATTATTGTGTCATGTTTGATATTTAACATTAGAGCAAAGCCACCACAAAATCACACAATTTTATGCAGTAGCTTTTGAAAATAGTTTAATTTTCACGTTTGTATATTACAGTTTAGTGCTGCAGAACAATGAAAAGAAAGGTTCAAAAGTTGAAAAGAAACCAACTAGAGTGCGGCTTCATAATAAATATTTTACCCCTATCATTTTCAAATAACTTGGAAGCTTTGATAGTGAGATTGGAGAGGTTGAGGTGGGTGAGGTTCCAAGGTGGGAGAGGGAGATGATGGAGAGATGTTGTCAGAGGTAAGGAAGCAGAGTGTGGAGGGAAGCACTTGGGGGAGGCGATGGGATGAAGGAGCAGTTAAAGAAAGACTTAACGTTGTTAGTCAAAAGTTAACAGAAGATACCAACTTAAATACATTTTAAAAACGTTAGAACCAAATTGAATTTTTTAATAACTACGGTAGTAAATTGAATATTAATCTTAAATGTACAGATAAAAAGGTAATTATACTTATAAAAGTTTATAGATTATAAAGTGTAAGTTTACCCATACAAGACATAGGATATTATACTAGTAATATAAAAAACATGAATGTTATTTTACATACATATTTTATTTTATTTAGACAAATATAAAGGTGTGTAATTTTAAATTATTTATATATATATATTAGATTTTTTTTATAATAATTTTACTATGACAATTATAGGTTTTAAACAAAGCATTAGGTCAATAAGTCTTCATGTTAGATTTATCTCCTGTTTGTTTCTGTGGATGTACTGTTCACAGATAAAGAAATGAGGGATGTTAATTATTTGGATCTAAGATTTTGTGGGAAAGAGAAGGAGAGGATATACCTCTAAATATTCTCTCCCCTCAAAATGAAGAGATGTAGAGGGAAAACCATGTTAGCATCCCTTATTTCCAAATTTACCCTTATTTATTATAATATTTCATATAATCATAGTACTTCATTTGAATGTATTAGTATTTAAATTTTTTTATAGTACAATGTTTAAAATATATATATATAATATTTAAAATGAACAAACAAATCATCATAAATTTTAAGGAATTTTTAAGTTTGTTTATTATTTTATAAAATATAAATTATGTAAATAATGAGAGGAAGAGAAGGAGAGTATATTTTTGTTGCTGTAGTATTTTTTAGATTACATTATTGTGAGGTTTTTTAATATTAAAAAATATTATTTTTCTATTTATATAAGATGTTATTTATTTTTTAATTTTATAGTATATGTTTAACATTTAAAGAAATTATTTGAAGTTCTGTTTTTATTTAATTTGTTGTTTTGTTTATATTAATATATTTCTATCTATAGTTATTATGTTTATGAATTATAATTTATTTGATTATAACTTTTTATGAAATTTTTATCTATTGTTAATTACTTTATATTTTGTTGTTGTAGTATTTTTTATTTTTTATTACTACAGGATTTTTAATATTAAAAATATATATATATTTTATTTATATAAGATCAATTTATTTTTCAGTTTTATAGCACATGTTTAATATTTTAAAGAAATTATTAGAAGTTTTGTTTTTTATTTAATTTGTTAAATACATATTTTTTTTAATAATAATTTTTAAATTTACGAAATAAGTGAAAGTTGTTCATTTTTAAACAAAAATAACTTATTTTATTATTAATTTTTTAATAGTTAAGGGTAAATCTATAAAGTAATATTTTAACCTTTAAGAGAAATTAAAATTCCCTCACAACTATCACATTACTCACAAATTCTCATAAACTTTCTTCACAAATCTATCTTAACATATCCTAATCCAAACATTCTCACTTTCTTCATACTTTCTTCTCACATCTTCACACATTCACTCCCTTAAATCCCCACACATCCCCTTCCAAATCCAAAGATTGAGCGACCTGATTAATTTTTATATTTATTGATTTATTTTAGATTAAAGAAAATAAATTGATCTGGATTTAAAATTAAATAATTTTAAAACACGGTATTTTTCAAGCGCGCCACAATCCCGTTGCGTGAAAACCATGTGTGTGCCGGTGCGAAGTTGTGAGTGTCAATTGACAGTTGTGCCCTTTTGACTGGCTGTTATGCAATCAATGGCTATTATCAACCAATGCAGAGCATTGTAGGTTTTTAACCTTTCTTTTTTTCTGAAAATTATACTTTGAATTAATTATTTATATAATTGTATGTTTCTTTAAATTGAATAAACTATTTACACACTATTAATTTATCTTAAAATAAAACACGATTAAAATTTATTTAATTATTTAAGAATTCACATTTAAGATAATTTTTAATTAATTAATTAATAATATGAAATATTTATATTAAAATTTATTAACATTAAAGTATATTTTTTATTTAAATATAATATACATACAATTAATTGAGTTAGAAAAAACATTATAAGATACTATTAATCTAAAATGTATAATTTAATCAGCAATTAAATTTTTATTACAAATGTAATTACTCATTTTTAATAAAAAAAACTTATTTTATTATTTTAATTGCTTTTTATTCACAAAATTTAACTTTATATTTTTTTTTTATGAACCTAAACGGGTTCCCTCGAGAATTCACACAAAACCTACAAATTTTCTCCTTGATAATAAGAGGCACTTAACATATGATGAAACTATGTCTTTTTAATATATAGTAGGTTTTAACATATGAAAGAAGTAAAAAAAAAAAATACTTCGAAATCCAAGAAAGTAAAAACATTCATTTGAAAATGCATTATAATATAATAACATTTATTAGTATTTTACAGTATAAAATAAAATAAATATAATTTAAATATTAATTTATTTAATTGTTTGGTATATGTAATTACTTTTTATTAAGTTGTTAGGTACGGTGACCAAATATCAACATTCATAAAACAAGTTAGGTCTATTTGAAAGGTAATATGACTTTGGAGTGTGTTTTTGATAAAGTCTCTTAAATAATTTGGAAGAAAAAAAAGAATATGATTTTTGACACAACCTAATTTATCGAAGTTATGTTATATATTTTTAAAATTTTATTTTTTATTTTAAATTATATTTAAATTAATTTTAACTTGTAGATTTTTTTTTTTTGGAGTTTTCTCCTACAAATCTTATGAAAAAAGTTAGTCCAAAATAATTAATATTTTTAAAAAATGAATAATTAGATATTTTCATATCTTTTAAGAAAATGATGATTAGAATATTTCTGATATAAAATAAGTATGTGCTAAAACTGTGATATGTTCAAAAGATTAAAAAAAATGCTTTGTATTTATTTGTTTTTTTTTATCAATAATTATAAATATTTATATTTTGTAAATATTGTAAACATTATAATGAAAAGACTTTAAAAGGTAAAAATTTCCCTCTCTTTTACTCATATAAACAATAGAAAGTATATAAATACGTAATAAATATTTGTTTTTTATTTCATTCAAAAATTTATCTTTCTAAGACTCATTTCACTTGATTCTCCTTACATTTTATAAAAGAATTTACCAAATATCCTAATACATTCTTAAAGTATAGTAAAATAAGGAACTTAATAATATAGCAAGTTTTCAGTTTTTTTAGTAAATGTATCATTTCCTATTATTAAATAGGTTTTTTTTTCTTCTTTTTATAGCTAGTTATGAGAAAACTATGCTAATAGAAAGTTTGATTTCTGAAAAAGTATTTAGATTTTTATTGAGTGTATAGAAGTGTCAATGAAAATTAAGTCTATAGGCATGTTATATCTAGATAAAGAGAGTTAATATTTATATTTGTCCAATATATTGATTATTTAGATGGATGAAGTGTGTGCTGTTTAGATTGTTATATTATAATTTTGAGTATGATTTTAGAGGTAAAACAAATACTAAATGATAATAGCTTAAGAAATTATGTAAATTAATTTCTATATTAAATCACATGACATAAAGTTTGGCTTTGGGCCACATGTGATTTAATAATAATAATAATAATAGAATTAAAAGTTCATTGGTTAATGTGAGAAATATATATATATATATATATATATATATATATATATATATATGATGATACCTAATGAAAACCTACATCTGATGGAGATTAGGAAATAATAACAATAAGTGTGTGACAAGAACGAAATTGAACGAAATTGCTAAGAGATAGATTGGAACAAAGAAGATAAAGTAATTGTTCAAGGAGAATCGCTTATGGATCAAGGTAAGTGCCTATCTCTTTCTTAATTTTATGTGAGAGAATCATAGTTTGTAAGATCTTATAATAATGATGATGTGCATTATTATTCATTAGTGTACGCTTTTGATTTTTACATGTGGTATTAGAGCTCGTTGCTCATTTTATGATTCTCCATGAATGATGTTTTTCCCAATTTTATGAACCTATTTTTTTTAAAAAAAATTATGAATGTTGTAAAGAAAATAATATCATTTGAGGATAATTTTGATGGTTTAATTTATACCTTTATTTCTCTATTATGAATTGATTTTAAATTGAAATAATGAAATCTCAAGTCTTCCGCTGCATCATAAATCATGAATTCTTGTTTTATTTTAATAGCAAGATGAAAACATTATGATAAATCAAAATAAGGGCATAAGTATATATTTGTATATATTTTTTATTAATGATATTATTTTTTGGAATTATTTGTATGATAGATTTGTTAATCACCAAAGTGATCAAATCTTTATGTTTAATATAATTCCAAATTATTGATGAATTTTATTTTAATTAATGATATTATTTCTGGAATTATTTGTATGATAGATTTGTTAATCACCAAAGTGATCAAATCTTTATGTTTAATATAATTCTAAATTACTGATGAATTTTATTTCAATTAATGATATTATTTCTGGAATTATTTGTATGATAGATTTGTTAATCACCAAAATGATCAAATTTTTATGTTTTATCTAATTCCAAATTATGGATGAATTTTATTTCAATTAATGATATAATTTCTGGATTTATTTGTATGATAGATTTGTTAATCACCAAAGTTGTCAAATCTTTAAGTTTTATTTAATTCCAGATTACTGATGAATTTTATTTCATTTACCTATAGAATGGATGCTAAATTATTTATATATAGGTAAATGGAAATTCATTATTATAAGACATTTTTGGATAACCCAAAGCTTGATTAGTTGTCCTTATAATTAATGGATATGATTGTTGGTAGTGAGTATGCGTTATTAGTTTTGCAAAATATCCAAAGATAACAAGTGTTTCTAGTTAATGCATATATCTTGCCAAATAATGTTATTAGCATCATTATGTTTTGTGTATTAATGTATCACCCAAAGGAGAACATTAGTATGCATATAATGTTTTTTTAATCTGAATTTGTATTGTATGTTTAGTTTATGACTCAAAGTATTAATGTTAAACATGTGTTAATTGAAGTATTTTTTCCTGTGTCTTTACATTCGTATGTTAAGTTTGTTCCAGTCTTTAATGGATTGAACTTTCCTGATTTGAAAAATGTTTCTATTATTGATGCTAGCAACATTAAAGAGAAAGCTCATTATAGGGCTTGGAAAAGGTCAAACAGACTTAGCGTGATGTTTATGTTAATGAGCATAGCAAGTGATATTAAGTTTGTTCTTCCCAAAACTGATAATGCAAAATAATTTATAAAATTTGTGGAAGAGCGCTCCCAAAATATTGATAAGTCTCTTGTTGGGACATTAATGAGTACCTTAACTACCATGAAATTTGATAGTTCTCGTACTATAAATGAACATGTCATTAAAATGACAAATATTGCAGCAAGACTTAAGTCACATGGAATGGTAGTGGATAAACTTTTTCTCATGCAGTTCATCTTGAACTCATTACCATCTAAGTATGGTCATTTCCAAATAAACTGTAACGCCATGAAAGATAAATGGAATGTGCATGAATTACATAGTATGTTAGTTCAGGAAGAGACTAGACTTAAGAATCAAAGATAAATGAAAAGAAAGTCTACAAGAAATATGGAAAGGGTAAAGGACCACTAAAGATAAATGAGTCCTCTACTAAGCTCCAAAAGAAAAATGACAAATGTCATTTCTGTAAGAAATCTGGACATTTCCAAAAGGATTGTCTGAAACGTAAGTCTTGGTTCGTAAAGAAAGGAAAGCATAATGCTTATTATGCATGTTTTGAATCAAACTTAACTGAAGTTCCACATAATTCCTGGTGGATTGATTCTGGATGCAGAACTCATGTTTCTAATATGATGCAAGGATTCCTTTCAACCCGAACCATAAAGCTAAATGAAAAGTTCGTCTTTATGGGGAATAGAGAGAAGGTTCCAGTGGAAGCTGTCGGGACTTATTGTTTAATCCTCGACACTGGATTTTATTTAGACTTGGCGGATATCTAGGAATTTAGTTTCATTGTCTAAACTTGATGTTGCTAGATACTCTTTTAAATTTGAGAATGGTTGTTTCAGTTTATATTAGTGTACCTGTTTGACTGGATCTAATACTCTTTATGATGGATTATATAAATTGAATCTCGATAATCTATATGATGAAACTCTTATGACCTCGCATCATAATGTTGGCACTAAACGTAGTTTAGTGAATGAATGTTCTATTTTTTGTGGCACAAACGTTTGGGACATATTTCCAAAGAAAGGATGGAAAGATTAGTAAAGAATGAAATACTTCCAAGTTTGGATTTTATTGATCTAAATGTATGTGTGGATTGTATTAAAGGCAAACAAACAAAACACACAAAGAAGGGAGCCACAAGAAGTACTTAGCTTCTTGAAATTATACACATCGATATATGTAGACCTTTTTATGTAAATTCTTTCAATAAAGAAAGGTATTTTATCACCTTTATTGATGATTTTTCACGTTATAGTTATGTCTATTTACTGCATGAAAAATCTTAAACAATGAATGCCTTGGAAGTTTATGTAAATGAAGTGGAAAGACAATCAGACATAAAGGTGAAAATTGTTAGGCCAGATAGAGGGGTGAATATTATGGAAAGTATGATGAAATTGGACAATACCCTGGTCCGTTTGCTAAGTTCCTTGAAAGACATGGTATTTGTGCTCAATACACAATGCCGAGTACACCACAACAAAATGGTGTTTCAGAAAGGCATAATCGAACCTTAATGGATATGGTTAGGAGCATGTTAAGTAATTCATCTGTACCCGTATCATTGTGGATGTATGCTTTAAAACTGCCATATATCTATTGAACAGGGTTCCTAGTAAGGTAGTTCAAAAGACACCTTTTGAATTGTGGACAGGAAGGAAACCCAATTTGAGACACCTGCATGTTTGAGGATGTCAGGCAGAAATTAGAATATACAATCTGTAAGAAAAGAAATTGGATGCAAGAACAATCAGTGGATATTTCATTGGTTATCCAACAAAGTCAAAAGGGTATATGTTTTACTGTCCTACCCATAGCACGAGAATTGTTGAAACTGTTAATGCGTAGTTTATTGAAAATGGTGAAACCAGTGAGAGTGATGCTTCACGAAATGTGGAGATTAAGGAAGTGAGAGTACAAGTTCCTTTAACTAGTACCTCTACTTCAAGTATTGTTGTTCCAAATATAGTTGAACCACTCAACGACGAAGAAGAACAACAAATTAATGATCACGAGGTTAACAATGAACCTGTAGTAGAACAACCACAAGAAATAGTATTAAGAAGATCTCAAAGAGAAAGAAAGTCTATTATTTCGAATGATTATGTGGTTTATCTACAAGAGTGAGAAAATGACTTAGGTATTGATAATGATCCAGTTTCATTTTCAGAAGCCATCAATGATGATAATTCTGATAAGTGGTTAGATGCCATCAAAGATGAGCTTAAATCAATGCCACAGAATAATTTATAGAATCTTATGGAATTGCCAGAAGGATGCAAGAGAGTTGGGGGGTAAATGGGTCTTTAAAACTAAACGTGACTCTCATGGCAATATCGAACGTTATAAGGTCCGACTTGTTGCCAAAGGTTTTACTCAAAAGGATGACATTGATTATAAGGAAACATTTTCACCTGTTTCTAAGAAAGATTTCTTTAGAATTACCATGGCGTTAGTAGCTCATTATGATCTTGAGTTGCATCAGATGGATGTTAAAACTGCCTTTTTAAATGGAAATTTAGAAGAAGATGTTTATATGGACCAACCAGTGGGGTTCATTGAAGAAGGAAAGGAACGCATGGTGTGTAAACTTAAGAAGTCAATATACGGGCTTAAATAAGCTTCTAGACACTGGTATCTTAAGTTCAATGATACTATTGTGTCCTTTGGATTTAAGGAAAACACTGTTGATCGGTGTATATATCTGAAGGTCAATGGGAGCAAGTTTATATTTTTGATTATGTATGTTGTTGATAATATCTTGCTTGTAACTAATGATCTTGGTCTATTAAGTGAGACTAAGAAGTTTCTCTCTAATAACTTTGATATGAAAGATATGGGTGAGGCATACTATGTGATATGAATTGAAATATTCCATGATAGATCACAAGGACTGTTAGGTTTGTCTTAGAAAGCATATATTAATAAAGTTTTAGAGAGATTCAGAATGGATAAATGTTCAACATCTCCTGTTCCAATACAGAAAGGAGACAAATTTAGTCTCATGCAATTGTCCAAAGAATGATTTGGAATGGAAATAGATGGAGAATATCCCTTATGCATTTGTGGTTGGGAGTTTAATGTATGCTCAAACATGTACAAGACCAGATATTAGTTTTGTAGTTGGTATGTTTGGTAGATACTAGAGTGATTCTAGATTGGATCATTGGAATGTTGCAAAGAAAGTTTTAAGATACTTATAAGGGACAAAGAATCACATGCTTACGTATAGGAAATCTAATCATCTTGAGGTGATTGGATGTATAGATTCAAATTTTGTTGGTTGTATGGATACAAGAAAGATCACATTTGGTCATGTGTATCTTTTAGCCAGAGGAGCGATTCCATGAAAAAGTGGAAAGTAGTCAGTCATTACTGCATCCACCATGGAGGCTGAATTTGTGGCGTGCTTTGAGGTCACAGTTCAGACTAATTGGTTGCGGAATTTTATTTCAGGACTTGGAATTGTTAATAAGATTGCCAAGTCGCTGAAAATTTATTGTGATAACTCCGCAGCGGTCTTCTTTTCTAAAAACGACAAGTATTCCAAAGGTGCTAAACATATGGAATTGAAATACTTTGTCATTAAAGAAGAAGTTCAGAAACATAGAGTGTCAATAGAACATATTAGCACTAATCTTATGATTTTTTACCCTTTAACAAAAGCGTTACCGCACAAAACATCTGTTGGTCATGTTGAAAGTATGGGCATTATGTCTACTAGTGAATGATGAGTGTTGTTATTAATGCTTATTCGACACTCTGAGCTCATTGATAAATAAAAGTTTCTAAAATTTATGTTTTCTACTTTATGTATATGCATGCAAATTATGTTGTGGAAAACAAATTATGTTGTGAAGAACAAATTATGTTTGAACCCATTATAGATTTCTCATTATAAAGTCATATTAAGGAGAAAGGATGATATAGTAGTACATGGAAGGAAATGTGTTGATTGAAATGACATGTAACCGCCATGACTCTTATTATTTCTATATCCTTGATTTTGATTAATGATAGAACTAATTTATGTAAAGCCTTTTAAATGCGCATTATGATTTATGTAATTATTAAATCATGAAAGTATTATAACTCATATGAGTCAAGTGGGAGAATGTAAGAAATTATGTAAATTAATTTTTATAATGTGACTCACTTGACATAAAGTTTGGCTTTGGGCCCATATCTGATTTAATAATAATAATAGAATTAAAGGCCCATTGGTTAATGTGAGAAATATATATATATATATATATATATATATATATATATATATATATATATATATGATACCTAATGAAAACCTACATCTGATGGAGATTAGGAAATAATAGCAATAGGGTTCTGTCTCTGCAAATAATAGTTGTCTCACTATTAGCCATAAGAAAGTGTGTGACAAGAACAAAATTGCTAAGAGATAGATTGGAACAAAGAGATAAAGTAACTCCTCAAGTAGGATCACTCATGGATCAAGGTAAATGCCTATCTCTTTCTTAATTGTATGTGAGAATCATAGTTTATAAGATCCTTATAATAATGATATGTGCATTATTGTTCATTACTATACGCTTTTGATTTTACAAATAGTAGTATATTTGGAGTTATTTTCAATATAGTTAGATGATTTTGATGATTGGTTCTTAGTGTTATTTTCTTTTAAATATAAAAAATGGTTGCTCTTGGACTTCGTATCGCACAAACGACGACTAACTGCTTAAGTGGCATCTAAGTAATGTGTAATGATTACTTCACCATCAAGTGATATTGAATGCTTAAGTGTAAAACTCGAGCTAGAGAGAAGCCAAAACAACTCCCATTTCTCTGGAAGGATTTCACTTAGGTGACGCAATGGTTGTTCAAGTAACGTAATGGAGTTGATGGTTATGTACATGAGTTTAAGAAACTTAGGATCATACAAAAACATCAGGACACTCAATTGATTATATACTCAACACGTCTTTCATGTTACGAAAGACTATTTGATGGAACTTAGAAACGAAGAGTATTGGCCTACATACACTGGTCAAATACCACGCCCAAGTCCCGACATGAAAAGAACCTCAAAGGGAAGGCCTAAGTCAAGTCAAATAAGGACTAATATGGACATAAGAGAACAACATGATCGAACAAAAAAAATGTTCATATTGTCAAATACTAGGACACACAAAAAGAATATGTCATAACATTACTGGATTGTGCACTTCTCGTCATTAATTATGTTTCATTTGGCACAAACTATTTAATGTACCATTGAAGAAAATATTAAATGAATGATCGTCTTTCATTTATTTTCCTTTTTATGATCAACATATACTTATTTAGTATCGGCTTATATCTCTTATCTTTATCTTGTTTGGATTTTTTTTTATATCTTTTATCTTTATCTTATTTTGTTTTGCCTTTATTTTATATCTTTTATGTTTTTAATTATTATTATTTTTCTGTCATTCTTTATTTATTTCTGTTTTTTGTTTTTATTTTATTGTTGTTGTTTTTATTTTCTATACTTATTTATTTATATATTTTTTCTTTTCATTTTTAAGCATTAAGTGTAGCATTTGCATTAGTTTTTTTTTTAGGAATTTGCATTTAGGCTAGACACTTCAATATTATTTGTGTGTCCACTATTAATTAATACTAATTGACTTTGATTTTTTTATAATTATGTCATGTATTTTTTACTTGAAATTAACATGATTATATCATCAATAATAATAAAAATAAATATTAATTTATGTTTATAGATTCAACTTTTATGTTGTTATAGGGTTTAATTTTTTTATTTTCTTCATTCTTAAAAAAATAATTTTAAACTAAACATTTTTAATTTTTAAGTTTTATTTTGTAAAAACTCATTTCTTTATTCATTAATTATATTTTAACTATTTTAAACATTAAAAATATTTATTTTTTAATGCATTCAAAATTAAAATTATCATTTTTTTAAATTTATTATTATTTTATTTATTTTTGAAATTGTACTAGATAGGAAAATAAAAAATAAAAGGGTGCTAGATAGGAAAATAAAAACAAAAGGGTGCAAGATAGGAAAATAAAAAAAAAAGATGTTAAATAGAGAAATAAAAATATAAATGGTGCTGGATAGAGAATTCAGTCAGGTGTGTTAATATTATGATGTTAATTGCTAGATAATAACATTTTTTATTAATATACGTCATAATAATATTGGTGTGTTAATATTATGATGTTAATTGCTAGATATAATATTAATTATATTTTTTTATTAAATTTATGAAATGGCCTACTTATAAATGCTAATTAGATGCACTAATTAAATGAGAGGTAACATTATCCAACTTATTCATATAATTTACAATATATTTTTTCTATTTTTATAAAAAAAAATTCTATTGTCCTATTTTTTACTATGTTAATGAATTTGGATGAAATAACACCCTTTTATCCTTTATAATCTATTTATTTCATTAAAAATTGCTTTTTTTGTTTTAATTATTCTGATATAAGTTTTAATTCGTTTTAGTTATTATCATAGGTAAACTTGTCTTAAAGTCTCTATTAAATATTTTCCCAAACGACATATAATAATTAAAATGAAAATATACATTGGAAAGACTAAAAGTAATAATAAGAACTAAAAAGAAAAATATTACAACAAAGAAGCAAAATAAAATATTTTTATTTAAAAAATAAAAACATATGGAAACTTTCATGAAAATATAATTTAATTAGACACACATAATATGAGGGGGAAATGGTTACATTTATATAAGCACGTGTGAGAGGACCTACCATAAAATGACGAAAGTGAGTATGAAACCTGGACAGCTCAGTGACATGCTAACGGTAACGGCTCCAAACGTTCACGTGTTGTAGCGTGTGTCCAAGCCATAATGTGAACCCCGTGAAAATTGACGTCTTTAGTTTTTTTCTTTTTTTTTTCTTTCCAATTTCAACTGAAACCCACTTCTTCTTACACGCGCTCTACTTATATACAAAAGTTTAATAGTTTTTTTTTTTATTGTATTATAATAACTTTTTAAACCCCTTCATATTATTTCAAATATTATTAATTTGATATTTTGTTTGAAACAGTACATGTTAAATTTATGATGATGTTATTAAGTGATATATAATGATACTCTACCACTCATTATAGATATCATGCATCATTATTGTAACCCAGTTATCATAAAAAAATTATATTAATTTATTTTGAAAAATAATAAACAAATTAAAAACATTCACAAGAGATGAAATTGAAAAATTTATTAATAATAATTTAAAAAAATACTAAAATTGCAAAACGTGAGAGAGAAAATAATGTTTGCATGAAGAAAACGTGAGATAAAATACAAGTAGGTGGATTTCGTACTTTTAACATTTTTTTCTGTTTGACGTAAGAAAAGTAATATATTTCACTTGACATTTGAAGTTTTAAACCCACAATTTACTTGTGAACAATATAAACTATTTAAAATGGTTTCAACTTAAAAATTACAAATATATATGGTCAAATATTTCGCTGAGCTAGTAATCTGAAAATTAAATAATAATTATTGCACTATTTATATTTATTGGTTAGAAGAAAACACTTAAATATATTTTTAGTTTTTCAAATTTAGATATTTTTAATTTTACCATTTTAAACTTAAAGTTAATAAAAAAATGTTTTGATCTCTATCTTCAAATATCATTAAAAAACATTTGAAAAAAGAAAATACACATCTAATATAGTGTTTGATAATAAGAATATAAACTTAAAATAAATTATTAAATAAACAGTTCGTAGTTAATTTACTATGTAAACTAAGTTTCGTATTACATTCTAATAGAGAAATTAAAAAAGATTTTAATTGTATAAATTAAAATAATAATAAAATTATCTCAAAAATTAAAAACTGAAAACTTATTTAATCTTTGATTTATGATAAGACATTGCATGTGCTGAAAGGGAGGATTATTCTATACCTAAGACAGCATACACATTTATTTATTAAACTGGTTATTTTATAAATATTTCTTCTGTAATGCTTATATTTATAAATTATCTTTCAATAATTATTGTCCCTGTCGATGTTTTCTATAATTAAAAATTATTTTTTGTTGTAATAGTAGTTTTTACGTATTCCAGAGACAAACTTTTAAATTTACGAATTAGATTACTTTTAAAGGATTTATATATTAATATATGCTTAATATCTTGAACGTTGGTAACACAAGTTATAAGAATCGTGCAAAAAGTTGAAATATGAAATTTGCCTCTCTTTTTTTAATCTTTTTAGATATATTTCAGTTCAAACTTTTACTAATGTTCTCCTGTAACTTTTGTGTTCTGCACATTTTAAAATTAATCCTTAAATGATGATAGATAAATAAATAATCTATAATTTTTTTTTCTCATATTCATCTTTGTTGAAACTTGTTCTCGTATATTATTACTAGAATATAATTTAGTTTTTGTATATAAATATTAAATTATACTTTTCAAACTCATATATTATTATCAGAATATAATTTAGTTCTTATATATAATGATTAAATTATATTTTAATGATAATACACATGAACCAAATTGTATTTTAATAATAATTTGTAGAAATCTATCTGAAATATAAAGATAAAAGACATTTTCAAGTATTTTATTGTTATTATGGGTATAAATCAAGGTTTAGAAGGAATTCCATAAAAGAAAGTTAATCATATTCTTTAATAAACAAAGATACTTATTAATAAAATATGTGAATAGTTCGTTACGAACAAATAAAATAATATCATTCCCTTGTTTATGTCAGAAGAAGAAAGACAATACTAATACTAATACACCAAAAATCAATTATTAAAGCTGTAGAGGTAAAATTGGAAGCAAAATTGAATACCCTCTCTACAGTTATAATAACATTGGAGACTACGTTAAATAAAATAAAAAAATTATAGTAGTTCAAATGTTTTACGTTAAAAAAAATTGATTACACAATGAAGAGAAAGATACGTTTAACTAAAGTAATTTTTCCATTTTTTTTAAATTTAAAAATCTGCATATGAATTAAAAATCACGTTTAAAATGAATTTAAATATCCTTTTCGTTCATTATTTTTGAAAAAGAAAAAAAGAGCTTCTATGCAAAGTAAGTAGTAATTTTCTTTTATCCCTGGCTGGTAGCAGAGCGAGTAGGGAGTAGACGCAATAAACGCGCGTGGAAAAGTGAAAAAAAAATCCCATTTGTCACAGTCAGGAAAAGAAATACACGTTCTTCAACTGTTTTAATACATTTCCATTCCAAGATTATTAAATAAAATAATAATAATATTATTATTATTAATTTTGCATTTCCGTCTTCTATATATTGTCACTCGCTGAGTTGCGGTAAAATCACCACCACGAATTGGAGGATCGTTACGAAACAACACAATGGCGCGAGTGGATCTAGACGGGAACCCCATCAAGCCTCTCACGATCTGCATGATCGGTGCCGGTGGGTTCATCGGCTCGCACCTTTGCGAGAAACTCATGTCCGAAACCCCTCACACGGTTCTCGCCTTGGACGTCTACAATGACAAGATTAAGCATCTTCTCGAACCAGATTCTCTACCTTGGGCTGGTCGCATCACCTTCCACCGCCTCAACATCAAACACGATTCTCGCCTCGAAGGACTCATCAAGATGGCAGATCTCGTAATTCCCCAACCATTTCTGTTTCGTTTCATTTCTTCTTTTTCCATTTTTAATTTTGTTCAATTTCTTTATTTTCGGTTTCTGTTGCAGACCATTAATCTCGCTGCGATTTGCACCCCCGCGGATTACAACACGCGCCCGCTCGACACCATTTACAGCAATTTCATCGACGCGCTCCCCGTGGTATTCCTCCTCTTCCGCTTCTGTTTCAATTCATAATTCGAATCTTAAAGATTTGGTTGGTTTCGATTCGACGTCGTTTGGTTCTTTGTAGGTGAAATACTGTTCGGAGAATAACAAGCGTCTTATCCATTTCTCCACTTGTGAAGTGTACGGGAAAACGATTGGAGCCTTTCTCCCCAAAGATAGTCCTCTTCGTAAGGTAATCTTTCACTAAGACCGTTCCAGATCTGTGCATTGTGAATTGTGCTTTTTTCCTTAATTTGGAATTTGTCGGTGATTTGGATTTCGTGAAGTGACGTGGCTAGTGCTTTTTTTTTTTTACGTTATATTTAGGTTGTGATTAGTGACTGATGATTGTCTTTTTATCATGTGATTTGTACTTTTTTGCCCGAGTAATGTGGATTTTCTTGATGGATTTGCCTTTGGATTTTGCATGTACGTTTTTCACATGCATTCCGGTTGTTAATTTAGATATAGGAGGCTGACTTATTGTGAATTTTGATGAATTGTCCTTGTGTTTTTTTTATTCATTCTTTAGGATCGGATTAGTGTTGGTTTTTTCAGTTTTGCAAAATTTGTCGCTATCTGTTTTTCTGGTTTTCTATTGGTAGCAACATTTGGTATTTTGTTGTTTCTTGTGATGAGATTAGATGATATGTGTTGTTTGTTGTGTTGTTTTAGGATCCGGCTTACTATATTCTTAAAGAAGACGAGTCTCCTTGCATTTTTGGTTCTATTGAAAAGCAGAGGTGGTCTTATGCCTGTGCTAAACAGTTGATTGAGAGGCTGATTTATGGTGAGTTAGATTTTCTTTTTTGTTTTGATGTAGTTTTTTTTTGGAATAATCCGATGATGAATGTTGATTGCTCTCACATGTGTGATTTTTGGCAGCTGAGGGTGCTGAAAATGGCTTGGAATTCACAATTGTTAGGCCTTTTAATTGGATTGGACCAAGAATGGATTTCATTCCTGGCATCGATGGTCCTAGTGAGGGTGTTCCTCGGGTTCTTGCTTGCTTTAGCAATGTCAGTTACTTTTGCTATAGGTTTTTCTGAATTTTATTCCGAGTTTCCAAAAAATAGTTCAAAATTTGTCAATTTTTCTTTCACTGCAGAATCTTCTCAGAGGAGAGCCCCTCAAGCTTGTAGACGGTGGACAGTCTCAAAGAACCTTTGTTTACATTAAAGATGCTATTGAAGCTGTCTTGTTGATGATTGTAGGTTCTTAATTATTTTTTCTTTATTTTTGGACTATTTGTTTTCTAAGTACAGGCCATGTGATTTTTTCCATCTTGAATTATTGTTATTGTCGGCTGGTTCACCGAGTGTCATGTCCTGTTTAACAGGAAAATCCTGCCAGGGCTAATGGTCATATATTTAATGTGGGTAACCCAAACAACGAGGTTACTGTTAGGCAGCTTGCTGAAATAATGATTCAGGTGAAGTAGTGATCTAGTTTTTAATTATTTGACCCACTGTTAGAATTTAGGCCTAATGTTTTTGAAATTCAATAATCAATTTTCTATTTCATTCTACAGGTTTACTCAAAGGTAAGTGGAGAAAAAGCTCCTGAAACACCAACAATTGATGTGAGCTCAAAAGAATTTTATGGCGAGGGATATGATGACAGTGACAAGAGAATTCCTGACATGACCATAATAAACAGGCAGCTCGGTAAGTTTCCTCACTCTTTCACTCTATCTGACCTTTTAAGAATGTATCTTTACTCGACCTGCTAATCTTCCAGGTTGGAATCCTGAGACTTCACTTTGGGACCTGCTCGAATCCACTCTGACCTATCAGCACAGGACATATGCTGAAGCCATCAAGAAAGTAATTGCAAAACCCGTTGCTAGTTAAGCAAGCTTTTACAGTGATGGTGATTTGCTTTCTTGGAGAAGGGTGTGCTTGCCTAAGTTTTCTGCCATATTTCAGTGGTTGATTTTATATTCTTCCTTTTGGTTTCGTTAGCCAGTAGGCAATAGCTCACATAAGTCATTGCCTTAATGTATGTTCTGGAGAAGTAGGAATTTATATATAGGGCAATCTGTGCTGCTGCTATGTAATTTTAATGTAGACTTTGCGTTACTAAGCATGTTGAGGCATTTTATAATATTAGAGAAGATGTTTTTTATGTGTTTTTTAGGGATCTCTCCAACATTGTTTTGTTGTCTTTCCGGGTCAGCTGTAAGTTGTATCATCCTGTATTGACCCTCTTCAGAGCCATGTCTTAATATTAATTTATTTTATGGCTATTTTATTTGTCACACTTTCTTTATTATCAAATAAATATTTTGACTTCTGGATATTCTTAATAGCTTTTTAATGTTTTGCTAATTATATTATAATTATTTAATAAATTATGGCTAATATATAATGAGTGTTCTCTCGATATTCTTAGCAAAACTCAATAACTTGTTCACCGAGGATTAGTGGGCTACAACACTAAATTATGAGACTTGAAATGTCTAATATAGTAGCAACCAAAATGATGGTGTGCACATTGGACTTGCCATAAGGGTTGTTGTTTGAAAAATCAGAATTGGGACCCACATTAAGTAGACTAGATAGATGTCTCCATGCATTGGACAGTGACGATACCGTTCCACTCCTGTAACCGTCCCATGTGACATAATAGGCGAAACCACCTAGTGCCTGGGAAGAATGAGCGGGTGCATTGAAAAAAATTCAACCACAATTGTGTGGGTTTAACTAACGTCAACTTGGGTAGAGTTGGATTTTTTTTACTATTTTGGTGTAATTTCTCGTAAAAAAATTACCAGAATTTCTAGATTTAGAAAAAAAAGAGAGTAAGTTGTGACTAAAATTTACGAAGTTTTGTTTCAGGTTCACAATTTTACATTAAAGAAAACATGTCTGAGGTTCATGGTTTTATATTAAAGTAAACGTGCTTATTAAATACGAATTTAACTCAAATTTTTAAAATCCTACATGACAAAAATGATTTTTTTTTCTTACACAAAAATCCTTAAAAACAACTTTAATTTGATGAATTTTCTTCTAATTTGTTAAAGTTGTTATGACACACGAAGACAATTTTTAATTTTTTTAATTAAAGTTCTGCATAACAAATACAAGTTTAGTTATTTGATTTTTATACTTTAGTTGTTTCTTTTTAAAATGAAACGTTTACAATATGCAAGGAGAATAAAAAATAAACTAAAATAATCTTTGTCATGTATAATTTCTGTGTGACAAACAGTTGAAGTTGTAAATTTCAGGAATAACTTACTTATTATTGTATTTTTCTAAATCTGTTTATTCTAATAATTTTTTTATGAAATTACACTAAAATAATAATAAAAAAACGAGAAATTGAAAAATTTATAAACAAAATTTATGAGCTAATGTCATAATTATCTTCTATTAATTTATTTTTTTTAAGCATGTACCACACCGGAAGGACACTGTTTTTATATATCTTTTTCAGAATAAAACTCCATCTAAACATAATTTTATCATCATTTGAAGTTATACGAGGGAGAATTTTTTTTTTTTAATTTCCTTTGTATTATTGCGTAAGAAAAAAACATGTTAATCTCTAGTTAAAGATGGAACCCCAATAATTATCTTATGAAAATTTCATTTCAATTTTAGTTCGATGATATTTAAGAAAAAAAAATGCTGGTAAATTGTATTAATCTTTTATATTTTCTGGACTACTCAGATAACTCAAGTGCTCACGTAATTTGTTAAATGAAATTTGAAATTAGTTCTTCAATAAATATCTTATATTATAAGATTATATTATTTTCTTAAAGTTGATTTATAGAGTATAGTTATAAGATTATATTCTTTCAAAACCTGTCTTTATAGAGTACTATTGATTGAAAAAAATTGGTGGACATTACTTTAGTTCACATGCAAAGATAAATCTAGGTGTACATGATGTGAAAAGAAAAGGGATAAAAAAAATAATAAATTTTTTTCTTTCAGATGAAGTGTTACAAATCATTGCTCTTGTATAATAATTGATGTTTAAAGAAAAATTTCAAAAATTAAAATTACTTTAAAATATTAATGATATTATAAGAAGAGTTAAATACACGGTCATTTTATTTATTAAGATACTAGAATTACTTAATTAATAAATTTTGATAAATTATTTTACAATTGAAAAACATTAACAATATTAAGCTTGATAGTTTATATTACACTAAAGTCTCTTAAATTCTAAAATTTCTATGTATGTGCGTCCAACTTTTTAAAAAAATATATATAGATATTTACATTATATTTATACATTTTAACATAAATATTATTGGATATACTCACCAGAAACTATCTATTATAATCATACCAAACCTCTTCCACACATATGTGTTTAATCATATTATCATACTTATAATATGTTATTCAACATTTTCATAATTATATTAACTTAGCCTAAAATAAGCGTAATTATATATGCTTAGATAATACGATTTGCCAACCATCCCATGTCCTAAACAGCTAGATTTTGCATTTTGGGTTTGTCGGGAATATTTAGTTGTGTCTTAGCTCAATCATGCATGTTGCCATGCATGTGCCTTCTTATTTTTCCTATTCCAGGATTAAAATACTCCTTTCTAAGTTCAAGAATGTCCCACTTAACATCGATCAAATTTAGGGAATATGTTTGAACATTAAAAAAATATAACAAAAGTAGGAATAAAAGTAAACAAAAGATTTATTATTTATCATTCTAAGTCTTCAATAAACAACGTCACTTTGGTAGAGTAGTTAAGGCGTGTCCCTCTCAGGTCACGTTTCACTATGTCTGTTTTCTCTATTTATTTTATGATCACTTTTTTTTTTTTCAAATTTTATAAACAATAAAACTAATTATTTTAAATTTTAGAATGTTCAACTTTATATTTAACCATTTACAAATTATATTAATGGGAGAAAACCATTGACATAAACAATTATATACTAAAATGACATTTCTGTTATTTTATTTTTCTAAAAACACCCTTTTAAACATTTTAAACAAACCAAAACCAGTTCAGGACCAATTCAACCACCATAAAAGAATATTTATTTAAAAGAGTAAAAAAATTCTAAAAAAATTAAAAAATTACCAGAGTTTCCAGAAAAAATTGTGGATTTTACCTTCTAAATCTTAAAATTATGTGTTACATTTTTATTGATGGACAGTGAAGTTACTAATATATGATTGATATATGAAATTATATTTTAAATTTAACATTTTATGGGGTTGAATTTTTTACATTTTTTCAAATTTCATCAGTGAACTTTCAATTTTGAAATTATTATATTTGAATTTGGGAATATTATGTATTTTACCTTCAGGTCATTTGCATGCCAATTTGTTATAGTGTGTTGACATTATTGATAAACAAGATGAAAAAGTGAAAGTGGAAGATGTGACCAATAAATTAATTAAAAATGTTTTACGGTGGATTGATTAGAAATAACAATCTAATACTCTTAAACAATAAACTCTTTAATGAACTTATATGTGTTCTATTTTGGGAACCTAAATATTTTATTTTGGTAAAATAAATTATACATCCACAATTTTAGAGTATTTTTTCAATTTGAAATTAAATTATTTTGATCTGATGCTTATTAATTTAAATATAAATTTCAAAAGTTCCAAAGACTATATTTATCTAGAAAAAGTTGGAATTAACAACTGATTAACTAAATTACTATAAATAATCTCTTAAAGTAAGAATTTATAAAAATATTTTTGAAATTTTATTTTGGTTAAAAAATACACCAAATATTTAATCTAATTTTCTACTAATTACTTTAAAAATTAGTTTACCATCTAAACATCTAAATTTCTTACATAAAATTATATTTTATATTTAACTCTCCTTTCTTCAACTATTTCAAAAGAAATAACCTTATCATTTTACTTCAAGCTTATACTTAATTACAAATTGACGTATTAGATAATCACAATGTTAATAAACTAATAGAAAAATAAAATGAGTATACTTTTGAAATTCAAATGGTAAAATTCACAAAATTGAAAGTTTGAGGGTAGAATTCACAAAATTACACAAGTTGAGTGCTAAAGTGTGTAATATAAAACCTTAATTCATAACTAAAAGATTTAAAGTAATGCTCAAATTAACAAACTTGTTTATCAAAAGAAACATTGAAGACCGTGGAGAAAATTCTCTAAAGAATCTTTGTCCTTTGTTTTTATTTAGCATTGTTGGAATCTTGATTTGGAATTTTATTTTGGTTGTAGCACATATAATCATTACTGTAAAGTATGCTAA
Source organism: Phaseolus lunatus (assembly GCA_013389735.1). Taxonomy (NCBI): domain Eukaryota; kingdom Viridiplantae; phylum Streptophyta; class Magnoliopsida; order Fabales; family Fabaceae; genus Phaseolus; species Phaseolus lunatus. The sequence goes on from CM023867.1 coordinate 8,008,600, forward strand.
CATGCTCACAATTATTTGTATAAATAGTTGAATAAAATATGTTTTCTTGTAAGATGGTTGCTGTGACCTTAATATTTGAATAAAATAATGTTATGTTTTTGGAAGATGAATTGTAGTAATTAATGGTAGTGATAAAGTTGGAAGTTCATTAGAATGCATAACAATACCATAGGATTGTAAGTTGCATAATGAAAAAATGTCCACTAATAATTTAATTTCTACTTTATGAGTAGTTGGCACAAAAGATCACATACACAATTTCTTGGTAGAAAAAAGTTATTCAACTATTTATTTTATTAAATAAATAAATAATTTTATTTATTTCTTAAAGTGTAAGATTGTTCAATTAAAAAATAATATAAAAAATTATAATAAAAATAAGTTATTCAACTATTTATTTTTTAAAAGTAATAAATAATTGTTTTTATTTATTGAAAAGTAAAACTATTCAATTAAAAAGATTATAATGAAAGAAGTTACCAATATCCTCATATATAATATAATATAGAAATATGATCTGAATCATTTAATTAACATACACAAGTTACTTTTATCAATTTTTAATTATAATATTAATACGAATTATCTTCTACAAACAACAAGTAACACAATGTAGATTTTGATGACATATAATGCACATATTTACACATCATGGTGAATTCCAATCTCCACATATTTTAAGTTTAATAGAAGGCAATAACTTTAAACAAAAATTTCATAAATCCCCTAATACTGAAAGAAAAACAGTATAAAATGGAAAATTATAAGACAAGCATAAATATAATGTGAAAAAATATAATAAAATCTCCACGCTTTTATTTAAATAGCTTACAATAAAGTAATATTTGATTACATTATTTTAAGTAGACAATTGAGCATTGACAACAAAATTAAAAGCTGATTTGATACAGATCAAATAAGTCCAAAATTAAGAGAAAATAAAAAGATTTAACAAAAGAAAGATAAAAAATAGTAAACAAGTTATTTTATTTCAAGTTAAAATTATTTCATTATGATTCGTATTGATTCAAAATAATAATTTATTTATGCACACCTAATATATTTCATATCTAATGATTGGAAATTATCTATATTCCTAAAATAGATCTTACTCTTATCATTTTATCTTTTATGTATTCAAACTCTAATAATAGAATTGTAATAAATTAGCTTGTTAGCTAGTATAAGAATATGTTCTGTTATACTGCATTTGAACTTGAAATTTTCGATTAGAGTTTGTAGTTTTTTTTTCTTTTTTTTTTGATCCAGGCAAAATATTACCCTTAAAAAAGATCAAGATAATTAATCAGAAAAATAATCAATTATTAATTTGTATATTTGTTCTATTAATAATTAAAAAAAAATCATTATTAGGTGAGAGAAAGATAACGATGATGAAGCAAAATTGCAGGTGCTACCATAATAGTAATAATCGTGTTCTTACTCTTGCATTCTCTCTCTTTCTCTTCTTTCTCTCTCATTCTCTCTGAGCATTTTCCATTCCTAATCGGAGCTTAAACAGAATCTAATAAAAGTCAATTTGCATTGGCAGATCCAATAATGATCTCCGTGTTCGTAGGAGAAGAGGGAGACGGTGGTGCTGCACTCTATCGCGGTGGTGGATCTGACCGGAGACGGTGTTGTCCGGGACGAGAAGGCTCTCCGTCTTCTTCAGAGAGATATGCAATTGCCAGAACAAGGAACGCCAGAGGCTCCACGTCGGCAGGGAGCTGGACAGCATCCTAATACGTTTCATAAACGAGTAGGTTAGGGTTTCTGTATCGCATTTTCGACTTCACGAATAGTGCGTTTTTTTTACGCGGAGTTGGAACTTGATTTTCCGAGATTGTGATGTCAATATGTGTCGTTCGTTGGTGCGGGAAATTGTTGTTAAAGTTTGCTTTGCAATGTTGGAAAGCATTTATGCTTGAATTGAATAGTAAATTACCATTGCTTAGTATAACGGGTATATTTGGTACTGGTGTGAGATAAACACTGTTGTGTTAATGTATTGTGGAGTAAGTAGGCAGATCAGCAATTTCTCTCATCCTTCCAGGTGTCAATTTACTGTATTGTTTGATCCGTGTGATTGTGATTGGTTGAATATCTTCTTATAGTGTTCCTTTGGCTGCTTAATTCATCTTTATATATTGATTACTTATTATGATAATTTGTGATTGGGTGTTGGGGTCCCTTTGAAATAGTTTATTTAATGCTTAGTTGGATTTATCTTATGACATTATGCACTAGTGCAAGTTTATAAAAATAGTTTATATTGACATGTCCTTAAGCAATTTTTATCTTTTTTCAGAATAAGCTCTTATGAAAATGGCTTACAGGTCGTATGAAAACAATTTAACCACATCTTGTGGATTATTAAAGCATTTTATACGCAAGTGTCTACATGACAAGTACTTATTCAATAAGTGCCTGAGAAAGTCGTTCCAAATGAAACCTTAGTGTAGTTGACATTGACTGCTGGAATTGTTTGGTGAGCCTGTAGTTGGTTCCTAAAACTCTGAAAAATTAGGTTGCATTTGCTTGCCGTTGCACTTTTATATTGTTTTCGGTTAGTAGAGGGTCAATGATTTTAGTTTCATCAGATTTTATTAAATGCTTTTCAATTAATAACAGTTACTTTCTGGGGTTACCTTCAAGTGACCATACTGACTGCTTAAGGCTTGATAAACTTTACTTTCTTTACTTGTTTTGGGGCTTTTATCACATGGTGAGAGGGGACTGTGAATTTCATATGGGAAACTATTGGGCATTACTGACAACATTAGGCATTTTAACATTTCAGGTAAAATTGCTTCTTTTTTAAAATAAAAAATCTTATATATTACCTGTCATTGGTTTCTGCAATCAAAACAACTCAACTCTTAGTAACGCATGTGTATTAATTTTCTACTTTTCTTTACATATATATGTTTGGCTATGATGTGGATTTTGTCACATGGAAGCTGTTTCTCTAATATCTACTACTAATTATCCAGAAAAGCTGGTAAATTTTTATCTTTTCATGACACCTTTCTTTAATGACTTGCTGCTATCCCCAAAATAGTATTGAAATGCCAGAGATAACATAATAGAGGTGATGGAATTCCAAATTTGCTATAGTTGGCTGCAAGTTGGGTACATCCTAACATCACCTTTGGTCAATGAAAATCATGACTTTGATATGGCAATAAATACTCTCTGGAATGATATTATTTGTTGAAATGACATGTTCCAGTGCCATAGCATTGACCATTGTATGGTAATGGGAAAAATGTCAACCTTTTCTGGGACTTGGCCTTGTCGTCTTGTAATAGCATTTTATTATTTGTACAACTGTCCCTCACATAGTATCTTAGTGAAGCCTTATTGAAAGGGGAACTTTTCCCTTTGTATATTGTTATTCTTTAGTTTTTGCATCTGAACTGAAACTTTTACATTGAAATATGGCCATGCAATATGATGATATTTGATGAAAAACTTGCAAATATTCACTCTGTAATTTTATTTTGGGTAAAAAGTCACTTTAGACCCTGAAAGTATTAGAATTGAAAACAGGTATCTGAAAGTGTAATTTTAGTCCTGTCATTAAAAGCCCCCTACCTGATACACTTACAATCATTTTGGTTGCTGAATTTTAGCATTTACTGTTATTTTAGTCTTTAAACTCTATCATTTATTGACATTCTTTCCTTGAACTTTGCCACCTATCATTTTATTCCTTAATTTTAACCACTTACTGTCATTTTAGTCTTTGAATTTAACCTTTTATTTTCATTTTAGTCCCTAAATTTAACCACGTTCTGCCATTGTAGGACTAATTTGATATTTCAAAAGTGCTTTCATGAACTAAATGATAGTAAGTGATTAAGTTGAAGTACTAAAATGGTTAAATCCACAGACTAAAATGATAGATAGTAGGCGTATGTTCAGGGAACAAAATGCTCGGTAAGCGTATCAGGCAAGGCATCTAAGGGTGATACCAAAGTGATAGAGAATAAGAAATTAAACTTTCAGGGAACTAAGTAACATTGAATTACAGTTTTAGAATAAAATTCGTAGTTTACCCTTTTATTTGTTTATTTGTCATTATGGTCACAACATTACTTTAAGTTAGGCTCGAAGTTATTGTAGATATCTGGTCGGTGATTTTTCTTGAACGTCTTGTCGGTGATTTAGTGCAATTTTGGTTGATAGAAAGCTGTTCTTTTATGTTAAACTGATCTTTGTTGCTGAGGAAATTGAAATATCATAAATATTGTACTATAAGATTTTAAATTTCAATTTTCAATGCCTACAATAATGAACCCCTGGGTTCAAAATGTTACTTCATTCTCACCTGTCTCCTTTTGTAGGACAAAAAACCTCGTCTTCCATGCAACAATAATGAACCCCTGGGTTCAAAATGTTACTTCATTCTCACCTGTCTCCTTTTGTAGGTCAAAAAGCCTCGTCTTCCATCTGTCCCAAGTAAGATTCTTTAGCCTATACCTATATCTTCTGAAATGTTTTTCCCTGATGGAGATTACTTTCTGGACCATCTTTTAAAGCTTCAAGAAGCGGTATGTCTCTGCTATAAGTTTGTTTGCTGCTAGTTCAGTTATACTAGTTTTGAGTGAGTTAATTAAATGTTTATTTTGTTGATTGACTGTCTTGTTTATTTATTTTGTTGATTTTTCTGTTTAGAGGAGTTACACCCCTTCCACTGCTTGAACAGGCGAAAATATTCAATGGCTACTACCATTTAACTTAAGGCACATACTTATTTATTTCCATTTTTTTCCTTGCTATCTATCTGCACAGTAGTTTTCTGTAAGCATGCAGACAGGGATGTGAGGTATCCTTTGAGGAGAAGCAGTTTTTGCTAATTGATTGTCATCGTACTAGTTTTACAAGATGAACATCCAATGGCTCAACAAGCCAGCACTGCATTGACAGATCCAGGAGCAATGCGGGCTACACCACATGTATGTTAGTTACGCTAACCACAGCCTAATTCAACAAGTACGGTCCTCAAGCCAGTGACTGTAGACAACCGTGAGCTATTTCTGGCTTGGTCGGCTTTTTTTAGATTCTTTCTGCTGAAAGTAGTGGCCATTTTCTTATATTGCTCTTTGGATTATTTGCGGTTCACATGATAATACAGCTTGTAAAAATAGTGTCGTTGTACAACTTGTAAATGTCATTCTCTAAAAAATAGTTTCATTAATAGGATAGGGAGTGTACAATACATACATTTTTGCTTTCAAGCGCTTCAAGTCTTCCGCTTCATAACAGAAACAAAATATTGTATGCGCAGTGATATTAAAAAACACAACTATCCCAAGTCTGACGAAATGCAAGTTCTCTATTACAGGTCTCTTCCGGCTGTGAACACCCAAAAGCATTTCATATCATATGCTGACAAGCGCACTCCATTTACATGACAAATTATGGAATAACTGTTAATGGTTATCCCAAGCATTTCACGGAGTGAATATGAACGCATTATAAAAGCTTTGCTTTAAATTGGGTACAAGTTTTTAACTTGACCGAACTCCAAAAAATGAGAATTTTAATTTTTGATCTATACAAATAATGCATCAGAGAAGCATTGTAAAAAAATATTGCTTATCTCTGAGTTCAGAGCAATTTCCTGTGGACTGAAATGGGAAGGACAATATCCCAATAACTAGGGAACAAAATCCGCCGAAATGCAATGATTCCAGATCAACAACGAAAACCATCGACTCCTCTCGTCATGTGCCCCTAGGTTGCAGAGCTAAGCATTCTACCAGCTTACATGATTGTTATTATCACAAAATTAATTCTCTATTACTCGGCGCCGCCACCAAGCGAACTATAAAAAATCAACATATCAGTTATTACCGTATTCCCGGCAATGGCCACACCTCCAACTTCCAGTCGATGGTAATTCAACCCAAGGCGAACATTGGCTGTGAATCAAAATCCCACAAATCTCACAACGGAGATCAGGGGCTGGTTCCATCTGCGAACATTGCATACAACTATAGCCGGTGTAAGTTGTAGGTTCTGAATTATCTGCCAAACTAACACCTCCACACGATTCAGGAATAAGGGTGGTGCTAGAATTTTCCATATATCCTGACAAGTCCCCAGACATATCAACTCCCTCAAACTGACCACCATCATCTGACTGTAGCAGTTCTGTTACAGAGAAGTAGGTATGGGGTTCAAAATCCATGTAATCATCGTAATTTACATTTTGAGAGTCATCCGGCAGCTTGCTGTCTAAGTCAACACCAGAGGCATATTCTAAAGATGTAGATTCCTCTGCAGGATTGCACAGATTACCTGCCTCTCCACCACCGTAGGTAGAGAATTCAGCATCCAAAGGTACACCTCCAAAAGAATCATCATCACCCTCATTCTTAACATTCCTTCTCACTGTCAGTTTCTGAAGCCCTGGCCCAGAGACATTGACACTGTTCCACTCAATATCCTCATCTATCTTAGGTTCTGTTATCAGTTCAACACTTGAGAGAGAGAAAAGAAGAGGATCATCCTCAACAGGAAAGAGGGGAGTAGGATCCTCATCAGGAAAGACAGAACTAGGATCCTCCACAGAAAAGGCGGAAGTATCATCATATACAGGAAAGACGGGAGTAGCAGCTTCACACTCTCTCATATCAGAGATTGCTCCAGAATCAGTATCTGCTCCAGAATGTTCTTTCTTTCCTTTTGTGCGTGACTTTTTGCCCTCTGGTCTCTTAGGCTTCACATCAGAGTAAGGACAAACAGGTGATTTTATCCTTCGACACTTGCAACATTTGAAGCCCAACACACTAGAAAGTTTGGATTCTTCAAGTTCAACAGCTTCAGCATGATACCAATCTGTGAAAAGCAAACATATCAGATAAACGAGTATAATCACCACTAACATTTCATAAACTATTTACTACAGAAAATCTTACTTTGGCATGTCTCACAGCAAATATACATCAGATCAGACATATATGGCTTTCGACACAAGTGACAAACAGGTTTTACTTCTGGTATGTTTGAGGTCCCTTTCAAAAGTATGTTCCTGAGCTTGAAATCATTGTCTGTATCTTCATTATTTTTCTTTTTCCATATAATACCCCAAGAACAGTTTTTGCGATGGCGTTTTCCAGCTGAAGTGGCCACGGAAGCAACTTGTTGCATGTCAAGATGATTGTCATTTATCCTAGTAGTTGGTTCTTGTCCAGAACATTTAGCCTTTGTCTTGGAAGATTTCTGTACTTGATCAAGAGTTTTAGGCCTTGATCTCTTCAAAACTGTCCCAGAGTTATTTTCTCGTCCTCGTAGGAGTAATGGACTGGTAGGAGATTCATTACTATTCTCTTTCTGAGCAAGTAATCTGGCATGGTAACATTGCTTGCACGTTCTCAAGTACTCAACTTCATTTGCAGAGACTATTGAATTTGTGGAACAACCCTCATGGCAATAACCTAGCACCCCATAAGGAACAAGATACATAACATGAATAATACAAAATGCTTGGACTTTAAATATCAAACATTAATAAAAAGTTTCGTTTGTTAGGTACCAGACATAATCTTAACTGAAACAAGTGATGGGAAAGAATACAAGAAAATATCAAACATTAATAAAAAGTTTCGTTTGTTAGGTACCAGACATAATCTTAACTGAAACAAGTGATGGGAAAGAATACAAGAAAATATCAAACATTAATAAAAAGTTTCGTTTGTTAGGTACCAGACATAATCTTAACTGAAACAAGTGATGGGAAAGAATACAAAAAATTATCACATCTCTTTCTCTCTGTATGTGTTCAAGGATAAAACAATACACTTACTATCTACTAAGAAAACATTAAAAGGGACTTTTTTGCTCTCAATTTCTAAAGCATTTTAAAAAAGAGTGGTGGAAGAGATTTGGGATGATTGAGAAAGGGAGACAAACTCCCTTATATAGCAATTGGTAAAAAGTCTATTAACTGAACCCACCCACGAGGTACTTTCGCTTAACAATTCTCCCGCTTCAATATTTTGATTGAGTTAATTGAATCTTTACACTAACTTTATTTCTTTGTCAACTCTTACGTTTATAGGTCATGGTAGGATCAACAACATACACACTTGTCAATGCAAACCAATTTTTGTCATAATATTTACTAGATTTTCTTTGGTATAAATCTTTTGTATGTTCACGCTTTGTTCCTCTATTACCTCTTGAACAAAGTGATCCCTACATACTTAAGCGTTTTGTCCTAGAATGAAAAACAATTTTTTTTGCAATTACAAGACACTCTAACTATCACAAAACATAGTAATCTTCTACTCCTTGTGCTCGAGTTCCCCCATTAACCATTGTTTCTGATAACTTCCTTCCATGTTTGGGTAACTCTCATGTACTTAGTTTTTATAGTGAACAAAGCTACTACATCTTGTAACTTGGAAAATCAACTTAGCACCCTTATTGTAAGTATAAGCGTAGGGTGTGCTTGAATTTCTACCTAAACCAACTTCCAGTTTCTACTAAACACTATCAGTGTATTTGACACTTCTTTCATATTTAGTTAGAAGCAAAATTTACCTCAAACTCTAGTTGATTTAAAAGCTACAATAAGTTGTTTTTTTCAATTTTAGTTGAATTCAACTCAACTTAATTTTCTAACTAAAATCTAAAATCCAAACACAACAAAAAGTAGATTTTTTAATGAAAATTACCTGAAAATTTGAATCAACATTGCCCCTCACAACAAATTGTGATCCTTCAAAACATAACACAACATGTTGAAGTGTTGCAAAACTTTCAGTAATTAATCTTTCAAGAGCCAAAATCTTCTATCTCAGTGAACTTGCATTCCTTAAATATTGTTTGTTGGTCCCAAGTCCTTCCTATCGAACTCTCTAGGCAATTGTGCCTCAAATTCTTAGATTTGAACTTTGTTATGACCTACCACCAACATGTCATTCACTTCAAACCTATTGAAATGGGTACAATGGTCCAAATTTGGTCTATTGTAACTAAGGCCAATGAAGGCATCAAATTTCTTGTCCCAATTACTATATATATATATATATATATATATATATATATATATATATATATATATATATATATATATATATATATATATATATATATATTCTTCAAGTTCTCCATAAAAAATCAACCATCACATCTAATTGTTCAAGATGTAAATCAAATGCAACACATAGCCAGAACTTTAATTGTAGTTGTTGCATAATCAAGAGAATTATTCCGTAATTAAGTGCAGATTTCATTCTCTATTTAATAGGACAAATTTGATTTGATTTGTACAGTTTTAATCACCTATTATTTTGTGCTTTCATTACCTTTTTTTTTTTTTCTTAATTATGTTGTAAACAGTCTATAAATTGAGACTGTAATCACATTTATAAATCATCTCAGAAATACATTTCATCTATTTCTTTCAACTATGGTCAATGTAACAATTGGCGAGAATATCTCATTGAAGTCAATACATTCTTTCTCTACATATCCTTCACCACCAATCTTGTACTCGTTCCACTTTATCGTTGTCATCTCACTTGATCTAGTAATCCATCAGCAACCAATGGTTTTCCAACCTTATTAAAGTTCAACAAGTTTTCATACTTAATTTCTATGAAGAGCCTTTATTTCTTCTTGCATTGTATCATCCATAGATTTCCAACCTTCTTAAAGTTCAACAAGTTTTCATACCTTGTTTCTATGAAGAGCCTTTATTTCTTCTTGCATTGTTGTCATCCATAGAGAAGCATATGAACCACTCATAACCTCTTAAAAGATTAACGGTTCTCCATCTTCACTTAAAAGAAAATATGCATCATTGCGTCATAACAGATTGGGAATGTCAAGATGATTTAAATTTCTCTTATGTTGAACATCAAATTTCTTCATCATCGACCTCATTTGGCTCTCGTTCATATTCAAAAGAGTCATTTGAAAATTTCTTCCCCATTTGCACTATAGCAATGACCTTTGTAATGTCATTTTTTTTTTCACTTTGTAGATAATTTCTTTGGAAAATCTACATCCTTGCTAGCAAAAACCTTGTGGGCAGTGGGACCCTGAAGTCATACCCCTTCACATTGTTAGCATAGCCAAGATCATACATTCCTAGATTTTTATCCAACTTTCTTCTTTCAAGAGAGTTATACATGACATAAACAAGACATCCAAACGCACATAAGAAAAAATAATAAGTTGGTTTGCCTTTCCACATCTCCATCATTGTCTTCAAACAATTATTGATGGTACATAACAAACACACTTAATTGTTTATGTCCAGAAAGAGTTGACCACTACTGTTGTTTTCAACATAACTCTTATTCAACTAGTAGAGTTCGATTTATCCAATACTATTTTTGACAAATAAAGTATTTAGATTGTTGATGTGATTCATTACTAAATTCATTTGAAGAATATAAAGTTTTTTTCTATAAAGTAATTATTGCGTGAAGTGGTTTAACATGATACAATTTGACGAGGGTATCCCAAGTCTCCTTCCAACTTCTTTTTCACAAGATGGGATAAAACTGAATATGCCATTGTCACCAATCTCTTTCCACATTTCATCTACAATATTCAAAGCTCTACCTTCAATAGCTCCTACACAATTGTCTTTTCTCAATATTACCCTTATCTTAAATTTTCATAAGGATAAATTACTCTCCTTCAACTTTACTATATCATATCTTGTTATCATGATGTCATACGAAAAATTTCAACTAAATCAGTTTATGCAATTTCCACTATGAATTGTATGGTCTATTTGAACAATAGTGATAGACCATGAACTAATACACTAGATGAGTTCCTAATAAAGAGATATAGATCACTAATGGACACACTTAGATACCAAATTTTTTCATGTCTTAACATTCCAAGCATGCACTTTCACAGTACCACACTTTATATTCAATAACGAGAATAATTATTTTCTTATGTGAAAGATCATACTAGTTGTGACCAAAAAGCATATCACTAGTGGACACACTTAGATACCGAATTTCACTTTGCCTTAACCTTCCTCCACATGCCCACTTTCACATGACCACACTTTATATGTGGAAGATTATACTAACTGATATTGAAACAATTGTGATAAACAATGAACTAATAAACTAATCCACCAGCTCAGGTAAGTCCAAAAAAGAAAGATAAAGTCAACATACTTAAATACCAATTTCTTCCTTGTGACACCAAAAAGAAGAAAGATAAGTCACTAACGGACATACTTAAATACCAATTTCTTCCTTGTGACACCAAAAAGAAGAAAGATAAGTCACTAACGGACATACTTAAATACCAACCAAATTTTTCCTTGTGACAACAAAAAGAAGAAAGATAAGTCACAAACAGACATACTTATATACCAACTATTAGATATTATTAGATATTATCAAATATTATTAGATATTGTTAGATATTTCTATTGGCTTTTTCTGCCGTCACTATGCCTGATTCGCCTATTTATACTAATTATGTCAATGGTCATCTCTCCATTGACAATTAATTGACACTTGGGTCTCAGATATTAAATTATGGTTTTTTAGAGTCAAGATTATGTTGATCATCTTACTCATCCAAATGTTGCTGAAAATGAGATTTCTTGAAAATTGATGTTCAATTATGCATTGTTATCAAATACACTATTCACTTGTCTTTAAAACAAATTTTTCGTACTTATGAGACGTGTTCAAAAGTTTGGAAACAACAAAATTATTATACACCAATGATATTGACGTCTTTTGATGTGGGTCAAAATCTCCTCACTATTGTTACTCCCAAACGTCTTGATGGTACAATGGTTGAATATCTAGGTAAACTTCATGTTCTTCTTCATGATTTTAGTGAGTTATTGCCCCATGTCTCCACTTCTTCTCAAGAACTAGAGCAAAGGTCCAAGTTCTTCATGTTATTGGACTTACATGGTCTTCCTGATGATTATTCTCGTGTCCGTTATCAAATTTTGGGATATCCTGTTGTACTCAATTTTACTTCCACTTATTCTACTCTTCTGTGTGTGCTAAGTAAGCACACCACTGATAAACCTCCTCCTGTTGAAGACTCTTCTGTTTTAGTCTCTCAATGTAATGATCACACCCGCCTACCCTCGCAAGTCGGGTAAAGGGCGTCACAAGTGTGACCATTGTGACAAACTTGGCTACAAAATTAATAAGTGTTATGCCCTGCATGGTCGTACGCCTAGATTTATTGTGGTTACCCAAACTGCTCATGTGAAATCTTTTACTGTGGATCCTACTTCATCTGATACACAAGGTCAGCCTACTATTTCAATGAATTTCTTAAATGATATGAGAATATCATCAGAACTCTAGTTCCATTGCTTTTTTTGCACATTCAAGTACATCTTTTCTTGGCCTCACTAATTCTATTGGTCCTTGGGTTCTCGAGTCAGGTCACATATCACATTACAGGTAATAAATATTTTTTCTCTTTTTTGTCTACCTCCAATTATTTACCATATGTTTTCATGGCCAATAGCTCTAGGTTCTCATCCCATGGTGTTGGTATTATTCATCTCCTTACTTCTTCATCTATTGATAATGTTCTTTATGTTCCTAAGTCTCCTTTATTGTGTGAGTCGTGTCAATTAGTAAAACACATTCATAGTTTTTTTCCTAGTAGTGTCTCACAACATGCTTCATCCCTTTTTGCCTTAGTTCACTCTGACATTTGAGGACCAAGTCATATTAAGTCTAATTTAGGATTTTAATATTGTGTTACTTTCATTAGTGATTATTCAAGATGTACTTGAGTGTTTTTAATGAAAACCATTTTGAGTTGCTTTATATATTTCAAATATTTTACAACGAAATTAAAAACCAATTTGGAGTTTCTATTTGAATTTTGCGTATTGATAATGGACATGAATATCTTTCTCCTTTTAAAAATTTTATGGTTTCTCATAGTATTCATCAAACTTCATGTGTTTATACACCTAAAAAAATTGGGGTAGTTGAGCCCAACAATAAACCTCTTGTTGAAACAACTCGTACTATTTTAATCCATAATGATGTTCCTCAGCCTTTTTGGGGTGTTGTTTTTTAGTGCATGTTATATGACAAAATTCCTCAACCTATTTTATTTCCTCATGACCTTCTCCACCCATTACCTCCCAAAGTTTTGGGATCCACATGTTTTGTTCATAATTTTAATCATGGTTTTTGATAAATTATCTCCTAGGTCCCACAAATGTATCCTTTTAGGGTTCACTCGATTACAAAAAGGACATAAATGTTTCTCACCTTTTCTTAACCGCTATTTTATTTCAGCAGATGACACCACCTTGAGTGAGTGTTCCCTTTACTTTAAGTATTCTCCCTCTCTTGTGTCTCTATCTAAATCAAGTTAATATTCTTGTTATGCATAGTACACCTAAAGATCACCACCTCCACCAACTCTTTAGGTGTATAGTCATCGTTAGACTTTCCATTATCCATCAGATGACACTCTTCTAGTGCCAACACCTCTTAGGGATGGCTCGCAGCCCGTTATCAAAAAATGTGGGTCGAACTCACTAATCTAACCTGCCGAACCACAGTCCACGTAGGGGCAAGACAAGTGGACCCGCATAAATAAAAAATAATTAATTTATTGTTTTGAAAAAATAAAGTCATACCTCACGCACCCATTATTACAATGTGATATTTATTTTATTTAAAAAAAATTAATTTAATGTACTAAAAGAAAAAATGTTTTTTAATCATCTAAAGAAGTTAATATCAAGAGGGATAATGAATTTAGTTTTAAGTAAAGTTTTATATTTAAAATTTGTTAATAAAAAAATAATAGAAAGAAGAGATTTCAATAAAATACTCATTAAAAAAATTGTCATTTTCAATAAAATATTTTGTAGAAAAACTTTGATATATTTACATACCTACAGAGGAAAAATTGATACAAAACAAAACTTTAATTACTTTTAATCAAGCCTTATAACAACCATCATACTTAAATTCCTTTATATTTTTATCTTAATTGAATGAATGGAAACATGAATGAAATTTTTAGATATTTTATAATTAATAAAATTTTAATTTTTTTAAAAAGATATTTTTTTATGTGAGCTGACTCGCAGGTCCACAGGTTACCTCTTATGTGAGACGAATTAGTGAAATGACCCTGCATTCATCATTCATTGCGCTGGGGCGGGCCTATGCAAGACAGGCTAGCCCGCATTGCCACCCCTAACACCTCCACCTGGCTCTGACAGCTGAGCCTGATCTTTTCATTGGCATCCATAAAGATATGTTATACCCGTAATACCTCTCCACTTTATACTGCTTTGAGATATAATAGACTATCTCAACATTTTCATACATGTCTTTCGTCTATTTTTTCTGTATCCATTCCAAAATTTGTAAGTGATGGTTTAGCCCATCTTGGTTGGCGTCAGGTCATGCTTGATGAAATGAATGCACTTCAAAATAATGGAACTTGGGAACTTATTTCTTTACCTTATAAGAAATTTGTTGGTTGTAGGTGGATTTTTGCTATTGCTATCAAAGTTGATCCTGATGGTACTATTAATTGTCTCAAAGCTTGCCTTGTGGCTAAGAGTTAGACTTCCCGTCATCCATCAGATGACTCTTTTCTATTGCCAACACCTCCACCCCTTTCAGCTCTGACAGTTGAACCTTATCTTTTCATTGGCATCCATAAAGGTATATGTTATAACCGTAATCCCTTTCCACTTTATACTGCTTTGAGTTATCATAGACTATTTCAACATTTTCATACACGTCTTTCATCTATTTCTTTTGTATCCATTCCAAAATCTGTAAGTGATGGTTTAGCCCATCCTAGTTGGCGTCAGGTCATGCTTGATGAAATGAATGCACTTCAAAATCATGAAACTTGGAAACTTGTTCCTTCACCTTATAGGAATTCTGTTGTTGGTTGCAGGTGGAATTTTGCTATTGCTATCAAAATTAGTTCTGATGGTACTATTAATCGTCTCAAAGCTTGCCTTGTGGCTAAGGTTTATACCCAAATTTTTTGGTTTAGACTATGGTGATACTTGTTCTCTAGTGGCAAAGATGGTTTCTCTTCACTTATTCATAGTCATGGTTGCTCTTCAACGATGACCTCTTTATCAACTAGATTTCAAAAATGTCTTTCTTAATTTCTTAATGGAGATTTGCAGGAAGAAATTTATATTAAGCAACCTCCTAACTTTGTTGTTCAGGGGGGTCTTTTGGATTGATATGTCATTTTCGCAAATCTTTATATAGCCTCAAGCAGTCTCCTAGGGCTTGATTTGGAAAATTTAGCAATGTTGTTTAAGAAATTAGTATGACTCGCAGTGAAACAGATCGTTCAATTTTTTACCATCACTTGAGTGTTTGGTGTATCTATCTCATATGAGTTGATGAATTCAAAATTTGTTGATACACCCATGGATCCCAATGTCAAACTTCTACCCAATCAGGGGGAGCCTCTCTCAGATCCAAAGATCCAAAGAAGTACAGAAGATCAAATTCCAGATACTATGTCTCCATTTGTGATAACTTGATCTCTTGGAAGAGCAAACAACAAAGTGTTATGGCAAGATCTAGTGCAGAAATAGAATATGAGTTTATTTGACAAAATTTGTTACTTAAAAAATTACAATTTAGAGAGATCACTCAAATGATCACTTATATGTGATAATCAGGTTGCTCTTCATATCAGTTCAAATCCATTTTTTCATGAAAAAACCAGAGATATTGAGATTAATTGTCATTTTATTCAAGAAAAGATTGTATAAAAAAATATCATAACTGAATTTGTTAATTCAAATGATTAATTAGTAGATATTGATACTAAATCCTTACAAATGTTTAGAATTGATTATATTGATTATATTTGTAACAAGCTAGGTACATACATTTATATGTACTAGTTTGAGGGAAAGTGTTAGATATTATTAAATTTTATTAGATATTGTTAAATAATTCTATCTATATAATGAACCATATTTCTTTTTCATTTTTTTTTCTATATAAATATGATCAAGGTTATCAGACTCAAGAGTTTGAGTCTACTCAGACTTGTGGGGGACCTGTAAACCCGACTCGTAGACTTGTAAGAGTCACATAAAAAATTAAACAAAAAAAAAAAATTACAATCTTACACCACTTCCAGACATCTTACAATCTGCCAAAAAGCTTTAAAAAATCTAATCTGTCCAAAAATCTCCAATCTAAAAAAAATCCTAATCTGTCCAAAAATCCCCAATCTGCAAAAAATCCTAATCTGTCCAAAAATTCCCAAACCCAACCTAAAAATAACCCTAAACCCAATAAGCTAAAAAGCCCCAACCCAATTTAAAAATCCCTAACCCTAAAGCCAATCTGACCTAATTTATCAACCCTAAAACCTAAGTCCCACGACCCACAACAGCAGCACATACCTGCGGTGCTTCGCGAGCAACACGTCGACGAGGATGCGCGGTGCACGATGACGATGCACAGTGAGCGGCATGGTGTGACGAGGGTGCTAGCATGATGACAGTGAGGAAGATGGCAGCGTGAACATGAAGCATGCAACACACCGTTTTGGGCTTTTTTTTTCACAACTAGGTGACTCAGCCTAGAACTCGCGAGTTCATCGAGTTTACTCAAAAACAAGTTTACTCCCCAGTCAACTCATGACCCTTCAGTAGACCCTTAAACTCGTAAGGCTTTTTTTTTCTTTATTTTAATATCAAGTTTTAATACCTTGATAGACATACTTAAATACTTATATCTTAACTTTCCTAGAAATGGCACATTAACTCATAACTAGAGAGATGAGAAAGAATAACAAAACTCACTGTACTCAAAAATGAAATTCCACTAAATGGAAAAAACTAAAACACGTCTTCAAGTTCAAGGGGAGAGCAATACCACACCCTCTTAAATAAATTAAAAATAGAATCTCTTAAATTAAAAATAGAATATTAAATCTCTCTTAATTTTTCTCAAAAACATTCAAAGGAGAGGAAGATATTTAAGATGATTGAGAAGGGGAGACAAACTCCCTTTTGGTAGAAGGCTACCAATTGATCCCACCGATGTGGGACTTTTATTAACAGTGACTATTATGTTAATAATATAGAAATGGATGTATATTTATATTTATATAGAAGTTAATAAATAAAAATTTAACAAGAATAACATATCAAGATTATATTGGAAATTTAGCACAGCAAAATAGAGTAAGGATGGATCATTCACGTACCTTGGCATGCATTACACTTGGTAGCATCCCTGAATCAAAGTAGATAGATAGGAATTACAATCTTTAGAGAAAACAGGTTTAAAGAGCAAAATGAGAAGGGGAAAATAGATATGAATGAAAAGAGGATTATTACCTAATTAAAACACCCATCTGACATACAGAACATGACACCACATCCAAGTTATCTCTCTTGCATGTAAGGTAAAAAAATATGTCCTTGCAGATAGCTTTCAACCGCTTTCTATGCAACCCAGATGCAGTGTTCAAATGCTGCTCTTCATTATATGGCATGTTTCCCTTGCCTTCTTCATACTCTTTCACCAAATATAGAGGAATTCGTGCTTCAGAAAACCAATACTTCTCCTTTCCTTCAGAATTTTGCTCTATTTCAATAACATTTTTCATGACCCGAGAAGGAAGATGTTTTTGACTCCCAAAAGCTATCCCATAACAATTTTTCCCCTCTACCAGTTTAGTGTCGCAAATATTTGCATTTCTGAAAGCAGAAGCTTCAGTCTCCTGACCTTTTCCATCCTGTATATTCTGCTCAGGACGAATCAGATCACTCCATCTGAGATAAAAATCCAGATATCTGACCTGATGCAAATAATCAAATATTCACCAGGTCAACAAGCTTATCCAATATACTACTTATACAGCCAAACAATGTTATAGCTAATGCTTGACTTATAACTCAATGAAAATAAGGAAACCTGAAGTGCCAGCTGCGATGCATTCCTACTCATTTGTACAGAAGCTCTCCAAACAAGTTGTCTACTTCTTTTAGGGATATCAATGCCATCAGCATAAAAAATGGTAGAAATTTTTCTTGAACCACCTGTCCCGTAATAAAGAAAACATTTTATTCACTAATAATTAAAAAGAAAAAGAAAAGAATTCACAAATACGAGTCCAGGAAAGCAGAGGAGACAACCAAATTGTAAAATTCAACAGGCTTTGTAGGCTCGACCTAAATTGATCTGAATCTTGACTATATAAGGTGTGTCCATTGTATGTTTAACACTCAGATATCTTGAACACCCAACAATATTCAGCTTGAAAGCTAACTAGCATTTCAACTAAAATATACAGGTAATGTGATATTTTAATATATATGTGTGTATGTGTGTGCGCGCGCGTTAAAATATAATTTATAGTTAATTAGTTCATAGCAATAAATTAAAAAGTCAGGCCAAGCTGATCTTTTAGCTTGGTTCTACAGCCTCAAGATTTGACCTCAATACAGCTCATTCTTAGACCTAACCCAACCCCAAAAATTGAATTCGGAAAAAGGATGTTAGATGGGAGAATTAGGAAGATGATCACTTGTGCCCATTGCCAAACCCAGTTCTGATGCTTAACAAGCAAGTTGATCAATTAGTTGAGAATCTATCAATTTTAAGAGTTTATGTTAATTGTTCATGGAACAAGGGATTGGCTGGTATAAAAGGGAATAGAGGGCAAGGTATAAGGGTATTGTGTGCACTCGGGAAGTAAGGGGGAGAGTCAGGACTCAAAATTCCAGGGTAAAGAGACATATTCTATTCTTTCAGCTTCAGTCCCAAACTCTTGCTAATTCTACATAGAAGGGAGGACCTAATTCTGTTATTCAATAGAGGTTCCATCTCTACTTCATTGCCATTTTATATTTCCTATATCCTGGTTTATTGTGTGGTTAAAAATAAAATACCTTGCCGTGCTGCTTTTCTGACCGTGGATTTTGGCAAGATCGCTTTCTGGAATATAAATTTGGTGAATTTGCCACCACGCCACAACACAAAGCTTTCAGGGCAACCATCAGCTGTAGCTTCATCAATAGCTGACCGCTTCTTGTAACGCCTCCCACTTGGTGCACGCTTCTGTGCTGTTCCAAGAGAATATGTGGCACTTTGTACCATGGAAAATTCAACCAACCAGTCATCCATCAGCTTGACCCAGTCCCCACAGAAAGAAATTGTCCGAATGTTCTCCTCAAGCTGAAAATGAAGTATTAACAGAATTGCTCAGATGGCACAAGCAAGAAATGTCATGATCAGATATTCCTAATATAGGCATGATAGTACACCATTCTGGAAAAGGATCACATTGACAGGCAGCAACATCGGCATCTAAACTATTTAAAGCAGCCAAGTTGACAGGATAAACCCGAAGGTATACAAATTGATGTAAAACTAATACATTGTATCAACTCATCAACACAACCACCCTAATATGTAAGCCCACATTCATTAGTTGAATAAAGCCACGAACGCTCCATACAAAATCTACTCAAGTACATGAAGTTCCTTAAAGCAGCAAGGCAATCAAAGGAAAAAGGCATCCTTAAATAACTACTTCACCAGAGATTTAGTTCCTGGTGCCCGTGTTGAATTTCATAGCAAAAGAGATAGCAAGCTGTATAAAGCCCTAAATTCATAAATAAATAAAAAAATCAGAGTCGTCTAATTTAGTTATGTGAGTGACATCATTCAGCATCTTTTGGCCCATTTGAATCATCATCAACTGTTGCAGGAAGTATAATTTATATGGGAAACTAGATAGGCCAAAACAAATGCAAAACTAGCTAAATGCCAACGTGTGACTTAGCAATGAATGACTATTAGCAAAAGCCAAAATATAAAATTAAAACAAATTAAATTTTTAATAATCACTTACTTCAAGTAAAAGTGGTTTGATAGCACTAAATGTTGTGGCCTGTTCCACTTGCTTACGCCATTCCCTTCTGTAGATTGAACTTAGGAAGGGCCCAACTACTAAACCACGTAAACATTCCTCCATGTATATAATGTAGGTTGCGATACTAGGGAGTACTCCCTCCACACTTCTAATAGGAGAAAAACCAGCAAGCACTTTTATAGCACTCTTTGTGGCACTTAGAGCAGCATGATTTAACATGCATCCTCTCTTGCTTGAAGCAGGCGCTTTGCAAGAAATGCACCAGCCACACCTTTCTCTTGGAACCTCCACAGGCTTCTTCTCAGAACTTGGCCAAAAGAAACGTGAAGCAGTTAATGAGAATGCTTTTGCTTGCAAGTAAGTGTTTCCAGATGCCAATTTCCTCTGATTGTCAGACACATGGCCCTCTGACCTAGATTCCTCAGAGGAAAGAAGGGCAAATTTAGCAGCTGCTGATGCAGCAAATTCACCATGTACATAGTAATTCATGTACGACAAAGGTTTATAGGAGAAACCCATGTAGGCAAAACCATTGGTTACATTGCGTTCACACTTTTCAAAACTGGCTTGAGTGCTTTCTTTGGTTTGGAAAGAAATATTTATAGGAAACCCTGTATCATTTGCATGGCCATGATAACTAAATTGACTATTTACCGGAGAGCACTTGCCAGGATCTACCACTGTAGACCTATCATCAAAATTTCCATGGTTCATATTGGAATGACAACTAACAGAAGCAGAATCAGCTGAGAGGATGGACTCCATCCTACTGTCCTCAGGAAGCTTTGTAGTCACAACAGGGCACTCACTACTGCTACCGTTGCCATTACACTGAAGAGCAGAACTTTGAGTGGAAACTGATGAAGCATCTAGAGATGGCACCATATTGTCACAGTAAGTTGTACTGACAGAGGTTAAAGGATACTCTTCCTTCATCAAATTGCCTTCACCCAAAGGAGGAAGTAAAAAAGAAGACGACTTAGTCTCCTCCTTTCTATTTGCTGAGTTCACATTTGCTCCACTTGAAACAGAATGAAACAACAAACTTTCTGGAACACTCCAATATTGTAGCATTGCCATGCAAATATCATGGTATATTGGTCTGTGCTGCATGGATGCATAAAGCACTCGGAGAACTTTGGGAATGTCATTCTGATTGTAGTATCTAAGACAAGATTCAGCACTGCCAATATTCAGCCTGCAACAAGCCACGTTACAAGATCACAAGGATACGACATCAGCAATTGAAGTGCATAAAAAAAGATTAAGCAAAATTTCAAGCCTAAGGATTTTAGAACCGAACTTCAAATTTCATTAACTTCAGAAATACCACCTACTGATCCAGCATAACAAAACAAAAGAAATTAAGCACAAAGATGTTGAGCATACACAAGTAGATGTTCGCAGGTTCCCATGAAGAGTTGCCCATACAAATCCTTTCCAAATATTTCAGCCCCTCGAAGTGTTGTTCCCTTTGCAATGGTTGGCCCCGACATATTTATTTTGCACTCTGGACAATACCATGGCCCATCTGGTATATGATTTTTCAACACACCAATACACCTTGAATGATAAGCAGAGGGACACCCATCACAACAAAGCAGGGTCCCATCCATGCCACAGAGGCGACATTCATCTCCATTTCTATCAACATCACCATCTTCAGTACTTTCTGTATGTCTGGAATATGAAATAAAGCTCCCAGGTTGGTTCACAGCATTTGAAGCTGAAACAAACTTTGTAGCTTCTTTATCCTCACATGCTGAAGTAAAGGTGTATCTTGGCTCGACTCTTCTAAGCCCAAATTCTGTAGGAAGGATATCTTCTCCATCATAATCCATCCCAACCTCAGATTCTCTCCGAATGTTCATTTCATTTAAAATATCCTCAGATTCCAAAACATCATCACAGAGAATTTGCAATATCATCAGCTTCCTACTGACAGGAAGTACATAATATTCTACAGTGGACACCTCTTCGTAAAATGCTTTCCACTCATGAGAATTTGTGTGTCCACTGACTACCAAATATTGTAAAAGAAAGACTGGCCATGTCACTGGATCCAGCAAGCTCCATTGATTGCACCTGCAAAGACATCAAACAAAACATCTTTTCAAATATAACGATTTTGCCAAATAAAAATGACTGTAGTGGTGCTATTGTAATGTAGCAGACAGTAACTTTAGACAGTTGCTATGGGATTCGAATAGCAGAGTGGTATTCAATAGCAGTCATTGCAGCTACAATCGTGGCTTATTGCGTGATATAACAGCACTACCATGATATAGTCTCGCATAGACTCCAAAAACCCATTCGGACTCCTAAAACAATGTTGTTTTATTTATTTAGTTCATGTTATATTGCAGAAAATGGCAGAAAGCCAGTAATCCACTATATCACTTATATATGACATATAATTGATATTTGAAATATATGGTTTAGTATAAGTAAATTTTAGGTTGTATGAAACTAAAACTAAAAATAGATAAAAATTGGCATAATATCAATTCAAAACTTCAATTGACCAGAGAATCGCCTAGCAGATTCAAAAAACTCCACAACGCAAAGCACTATATCGGCTATTTAACAACTCTATTATCACTATCCTGCTAAAGTGTTCGAGGAGTTGGCTACTTCATCCCCCTTCCAAATCTAAAATTGATAACTCTGTTAAAAGTGTAAGCAAGCTACTCATGCTAACAATGACACAGAAATATACGAATAATTATAGTACCTTAGGCATCTTGAAGCTCGCTCTGAGCCCTCTGATGAAAGGAATTCAAGGTGCCGTCTCAAAACTCTCATCAGCGACAGATGAATTGCGTCAAATAGTGAATTTGTGACCTGGTAATTCAGGGCACCGATGAATTCGTCCAGAGTAAACGGCTGTAGGAACAACCGTATACTAAAGGACCTCAGGAATCCATATACAGAGAATACCAGTGAGACACATTGTTCAGGAACCCCGATGGTACCTGATGACACGGGCAACTCGGGTGGTGGTGGCAGGGTCTCAGCCTCAGCACCAGAATCCATTCCCAGGCCAGTGCCAGAATCACTCCAAGAATTGACATCCCCATCCTCCTCCTCCTCATCTTCTTCCTCATCTTTCTCAATCATCAATCCACCATCCTTCAATTCACACAATTCAGCCCTAGATTCCTCCTTAATGGATTCCATTGGTCTCTTCAGTGAACCATTTGCGATCTTTCCACTATTCTTTGACACCAATTCTTCTAACTTCTCCTTCCTCCGCGCTAAATCACCATCCATTCCACCCTCTTTTACTAGTATAGTGCGGACCTCACCACTGTCAAGGTCCTCGGAATCGCCGTCCTCGTAACAAACTCTATAAAGACCGCCCTCGTAGTACACTACTTTTCCTAGGAACACTCCGTTCCTGGGAAAATTTTTCAAGACGTACCTTCCGACTAAAACCACGGCTCGCGTCCCCATGGACGCCTGCTTCTTTGCTTCGCTCTCATTCTCCTCATCATTTCTTCTCCTCTTCCTCGGGCGCCCCCTCGGTCTCGCTACAGGCGCCTCCATCCTAGGAGAATTAGAACCCTAAGATAGATTTCCTTTGATTTAGGCTTTCTAGCAAAAAATTGATTCCAAAGTTAGGGTTCAATCAGATCCTACAGAGGCATCTGCAGCGAGCACAGTTGAAGATAAGTGAGAGCCGAGACGAAAATCGAAGTGCGGATTGGAGCGAAATTGGGGAAATGGAGAAAGGAATTCTGAGATATTGGAAATGGAAAGGATGAGATAGACAGGGTTCGAAAATTGTGTGTAGAGTTGAAGATGAATGGTGGAGAGTGTGGTTGTTGAAGGTATAAGGTGTGAGAGAAGTAGAAATGGAAAGAGATAACCCTACCCTAGTGAAGAAAATGCACAGTGGAGAGAACAATGGATTTGATTTGGTTTGTTCTAGACTCAGTTGCCGAGTTGCGTTTTGGTTATTCTGTCTAGAACGAGTCATGGGTGTGTTGACTCGTTGAGGCTGAGTTGGGCACCAACACGCATGAGTCAGCTCCATTTCACTAGGTATCTGAATGTAATAGAAAAATACTCATTTGACGCGTTATTTTGTTTTCATGCTGTTGCTGACTCAACTCACCAACATATGAAATGAAAATTTAATTTTAATGAAAAAATAAATAAAAACTGTAACCATTTTGCCCGCGAAAACATTAGATTTAAAAGGTATTCCTTATAGTTTTCTTCTCTCCTCACTTTTCAACCATAGATAATTAAGGATGAAAATGGCCAGGGGTGTCATGCTAACAAGACCCATGCCAAGAGCACTTTTAATTTCTAAGTTTCATTGTTAATTTATTTGACACTTCTTATGGAGTTGTATTTTTGAAGTATGATATTTACATGTAATAATTGACATTATACAAACAATTGTTGTTTAGAATAAAAAAATCATTTAAAAGCTAATGTTTACTTTAACTAACCTTAGTACTAACAATGACAATGTCACTTATTTTTAAAATAAAACAAACTAAATTTAATATTAGTTTGATTAGTTGAAAAAAAGTGTAAGTAATTTATGTAAAATCAAATGTACAGTAATGAACAATAATGTATATCATCATTTTAAGGATCTTACAAATTATGAAGATATACACTTCTTTGATCTATGAGAGTCCTTATGTGAGTAGTTTCTTTTTAACTCATTTTCTCAATCTACCTCTTGCAATTCATTCTTTCTTTGTCACGTTCTTTCTTAATGGTTAACCGTGAACAACTTCCTTTGTCAGAGACAGAATCCTTTTCTATTTTTTTCCAATCTCCATCAAATTAGTTTTTTGTTAGGTATCATAATATATATATATATATATATATAACTTCTCACATTAATTAATAGGCCTTTTATTTTATTAAATCATATTAAGACTCAAAACCCAAAATTTATTTCATATGAATCACATTATAAAATTAATTTACATAATTTTCTAACTATTTAGTTCTTAATTGAAGTTTGGTTTTATTTAGTTATATGGTTTTAGATCTGCAGAATTTTGGCATTCTTGAACTTTCTCTAACTAAACTTAAAAGTGTGAGTCACTTTTAAGTAAAGGAAGTTATCTTTGGTGAATTATTATTAGTAAGTAAAGATTGAGTTGGTTATGTAGTGACTTGTGAATTCAATATAATTGGATATTATGTTGAGTTTTGAGTAATTATTTGTGTTAAATGGATTGGAATATTGTATATGAGCCTTATATGATGGTATTTGAGCACATTGAACTATTATGATACAATTTCATAGGTTTTAGAAATGTCTTGATTTGTGGCATGAAATTTTTGTTTCTACTTATTTTTGTTTAAGTGAGATATTTTCGTTAAGGTGAAAACGAGACATAGATCTTAGTCTTTCCTTTGTAATTTTATTTATTAAGTGAGAGTGTCCTCGCTCAAGTTATATTAGGTTTACTTAAGCGGAAATCAGATATAAAGCAATCATATATTTTCTGTGTAAATCTCGCTCAAGCGAGATTGTGTCACTCAAGTGACATTTCAAGTGTTAATTTATTGTTCAACTCAATTATTCAAGGAATGAAGTGATATTATATATTTTAATAATGTTAAATTAATTTAATTGCTACTGGAAGGCTTATGAGTGATAACTATGTGAGATGACAACATTTTATGTTACAAACCTGGAAAATAATATGTTAACACTTGTACTGATGCATGTATTAAGTATATGAACCTAGGTTAAGAGGGATATTCTAACCACATTGACTATTTGAATAAGTAAACTTCTTCATGTGGTGAGAAGTTGACGAAGAATTAATTGCACATATAAAACATGTAGAGGTTTGGATAGCGAATGCTTTAAACTTACCCTAACTTATCAAGATTAGGATGCAAACCTAAGAGGCTTGAAGTTTGGCAGGTGTTAATCTTTTATGTGAAATACTTAATATAGACCTTCTTGAAGGCATACGTAGATATCTTTTGTAGGATATCTTGTATATATATAGATCTATGTGTTGATCTAAGTTGATGAATGATGAGATCATGTCTAAATAATATGTTGATTACTTGATTTATGAGCTAATGTTAAAAGATTATTATATAGATTCTTGATAATTTATCCTTTATTTATCATGTATATGAAACATGTTTGTACTTAGCACTTAAACAAATATGTGTGTGGGTCTAAGATTTGAACTTGGAAGAAAGTAGTATAAAAGGTTTTTTAATACCTTTTACAGGTGAATATATATTATTTTGGGATAAATGTGCATATATTACATATGTGATTATTTTAAAGTACTTTTAGTTTTGTAAACTCTTTATTGGGTGTCAATACTACACATCCTTTGTGTAGTTAAACGCTTAGTTAAAAAAAATAATTAGAAATTTCAGTATGAGTTTCTAACTAATTTATGGTGTATGTCTAGAGTGACATATAGACTACTTGCTCCTCTTTCTACTTTAACATATATACCTTATATTGTTAGGACGATAGATATTATAGCAACAACCCTACATCAATAGAGCGTCATTGTGGCATAACAATATCAGACCGTTTTATATTAGTTGGAGATTATTTTATATTAGGTGAAGATTATCAAAATGGCAACAAGGACATCTCAGACTCTTCATCAACATCCTTCTATAAGTATAACATTAGGTGTAATTGTAGTATAATGGAAAGGTAAATCCAAACAAAGTTGATAAGTGGGTGAGCAACATTGAAAGAACCTTTAAAGCCGCTCAAACATACAAGACATCTACCATCTATTATTCTTTATATTCAATGATATATTATTCTAATAATGAATCTATGAAAAGTTATTTCAAATAACTTAACCTTTTTGTTTTGATGTATCCATGTAATAAAAGAACAAGAAAAAAATTGAGATGTGGGATTAAATCATGTGCGAATCAAGATAGGTGTGAAGTTATTTTATATTTGACCAAATGATCAAAATTTAAAAGAAAATAAAAAATATGTCTAACCCTAGATAAGGTATCATAAATTAAAATTAAAAAATTAAATAAGAAAACATATACACATCTATAACATTTATTGTTTATATCCATTTGTATTCAATTATGTCTCACTTACTTGTAATTGAATAGAAGTCATTTCCAACAACTTGACCTTCTTTTGTTTCTCCTGCTACAAGTAATAATTGAGAGGGAAAATGAGCAAGTTACAAAATTAGACATTGAATTGATTGTGGCAGATACAAAATGATTTTATGTCAGTTGTAATGAACAAAAAAGAGAAAATCAATAAAAAAATGTTTAACTTTAAAAAAATCACAATTCAGAGTAGAGTAAACCTAAACATGGATATACCTTAAAAACAGTAGATGTCCATTATCTAATGTCCATTTTTATTCAATGATGTCTCACTGTTTTAGTGATTAATCAAATAGAAGTCATATCGAACCTTTTAACTTTAGTTATGCTCAAACTAACGATTGAAAGTAAACAAATGTATGTGATTAAATTTGAATTGGTCATGACAAACATAAGGTTATTATATGTTAGTCACAATAAACAAAACCAAGAGAAAAATAATCATGAAATGTGTTTTCCTTTCAAAATAAAAAATCACAAATCAAAACAAAAGGAAACCTAAACACAATTAAACAGAAAATATATACACTTACAAGATATCCAATATCCGATATCTATTTTATATTTAATGATGTCCAACTTACTTGAGTAATCAGAAAGAAATCATTTTCAATACCATTATTTTTTGTTTTTCTTAGTCAAAGTAACAATTGAGATGATTAACTAGCAAGGTAAAAGATTGGATATTGAGTTGGTCATGAAAACATAGGGTTCTTTATATAATTTAAAATAAAAAAAGTAAGGAGAAAAACAATAAAAGAAATGTGTTTAACCTTAAATAAAAATTCCTAAATCAAAACAAAAGCAAGCCTAAACACATTTAACCTAAACCACCATATGGTATCTATTCGTATTCAACTATGTTTAAATTACCTAATTAATTGATCAAAGAAAATTAATCTATGACAACTTAACCTTTCTTTTTGTTTTGCGCACTCCAAGTAAAAAGAGATAGAACATATGGGTGGGTTAGAAGGTTGAATCCCGACTTGGTTCATAGGTGGAATGAGGGATCTAATAGAAGAAATAAGATAAAAGGGGATTTGGAAATGAGAGAATACATACATGATGTGGTTGTCGAATCGACAAAGAGAAAGATAATAGGAGATTTGGAAATGAGTTATTGGGATAATGTAAACCTAATCGATTATGTTTATGAAGAGAACGAATAATAAATTGGGCTTTCTAATCACCGTTTTCCTTTATAGCTGGATCTATCAATAATTATCAACTATGAAATCAGGCCCAAGATAAATAAAGAAAAACTATGTAGATAATATTTGATCATATCTTAAAATTAAAAAAAAAAAATATAAGATAACAACAAGAGTTAAATTAGCTTAATCATTGTTAAATCATAAAAAAAAAAAAACTACAAATCCATTTGTGTAATGATAAAAAGAAATGACAAGTAAAATTCTAAGATTAAATTTCAATTAGAAAGTGATGATTAAAAAT
Source organism: Phaseolus lunatus (assembly GCA_013389735.1). Classification (NCBI taxonomy): domain Eukaryota; kingdom Viridiplantae; phylum Streptophyta; class Magnoliopsida; order Fabales; family Fabaceae; genus Phaseolus; species Phaseolus lunatus. The sequence continues at coordinate 8,037,073 of CM023867.1, forward strand.
TGAGATTTGATGCAAAGATGTGCATATTTGTTGTTGAAAAAGATGAATTTAACAATATAGAATTGATTTAAAGAATTTGTAAAATATGTTGGTCTAGGTTGAAAAAGTAGGACCTAAATTGAAATATGACAATTTTATTTTAATCTATTTAGCCTATTATCCAAATGGATTTAGGTCAATATGTAGAATTTTGGGTTGACTAATTTTTAAAATAAAATAATATTATTTTATCAAAATATATACATGTATTGAAATTTATATATTTGATCACATTTAAATTTTTATTTTATTTTTGTAACTTAAATTCAAAAAACACATAATTCATTTTAGTTTTTCTATTTTTAAATTTCAAATATTTTTTAAATTAATCCAAAATACTTATTAATTTGATATATGATTGAATTAGTATAATGTTTTAAATTCTTGACTTGATGTATGATTGAATTAGTATAATGCTTTAAACTCTTGACTTGATGTATGATTGAATTAGTATAATTCCTTAAATTCTGGGACTCAAATGTCTATTTTACCCACACTACTAATAGGTGAAAAAAAAAAAAAGAAGAAGAATAGAAATTAACGGCATGAGAGGGTATTTCTTAAATAGTCCTAAAACTAGTGCATAAATTAAAAATGAGTTGAAAAAAAATATTTAGATAATATGTTGAACATCATAATGTATTGATGGATAAATAAAAATATCACGTGACAATTAATAGCCATAAATATGCTATATAAATAATTTATTGTTATTAACTTTTAAATATTAATTATCCATAAGATAACCACAACAAAAATTAAATTTCATGATACATTTGTTAACAGGACTTATTTAATTTTTTATATCAATTCTTAAATTAAACGTTTATTATTTAGTTAATACATATATATAAATAAGTCAAAACGTAACTTTTTATTATTTAAAAAAATAATAGTCTAAACAACACGATATAGTTATAATTTAACCTACTAGGGTAATTGGTGCATCTTCAATACGAACAATTATTGTTAAACACATTATATTTCCAAAGTTAATATAACTAATTAAATACTAATTTAAAAATTAAATATTAATAATAAAAATTATTTTATATACTAATAATTTTTAATTTTTAAAATAATATTTAATTAAAAATTAAAAATTGATGATTAATTAAATATCTATTTAAAAATTATCGATAAAAAAAACTATTTTTATATTAATATTTTTTTTTAATTTATAAAATAGTGTTCAATTTAGTATATAACAACTAATTATTTTTATCTCTAAAATTAATTTTTATTTAATGATATTCTAGTTGTATAAATAATTAATTTTAATCATAAATAATAATTTATTATTAAATATCACACCTATAAATTAAATTTCATAAAAATAGAAAATATGATGTATTTACTTATTTTAAAAATACAAAATATATTTGAATTTATTCCTTTAAATAAGATTTGAGTCAAGTTTGAGTTTTATAAATGTAAAAAATATTACTAGATGTTGTGAGTGATCAGAAATTTAAAAGGATGAAGGAATGTTCGTATATTTTTTTTTAAAAAAAAATAGAGATTTATACTCTTTCACAATTTCACCAATTGTTTTAGACAACAAGTTTATTGGATAAAAGAACTTCAATAAGTATGAAAAAAAAGTATGTAACATTCAATAAAAATGCTTATTCTCACTGAGATTGGGAAGCCTATTTCTAAATTTCAGTCAAAAGAGAGATATAAAGTGAAAGGATTAAAGTTGAAACTTAAAAAAAACAAAAATGAAAGCGTAATAAAAAAGTTTCTTCTATTTAAAAAAATATCTTTAATATCTGTTTTTCAGAATAGTACATGCTATCTATTTTTTTAAAAAAAACTAGATGATTTGTTTACAGAATACAAGCATTGAATGTCACAAGTTGTTTTTTTATATTTATATTAATTATCTTATTACCTTTATTGAAATTTTAATAATATATAATAATAAAAAATAATTTTAAATTAAAAATAACTCATTAATATATCGATTAAATTAGATATTATTTAGAAAGAAAATTATTAATATTTAAAATAATTTTTATTAGTAATAAATAATTTTTAAATTTATATTTAATTATTTATTTCTAAAATTTATTTTTATTTAATAATTTTTTTAGTGTAATTAACATTAAAAAATTATATAAAAGGGATCTAAATCTAAGAGTAGTAGGGATATACATGGACGATCCAAGAAAAGAGTTTGTATATAAAATTATTTAGTGGAAACATATTAGAAGTGGTTAGTTAGGTGATACTGTCTACAAAACAATAACATGATTGTTTTAAAAAAATATAAATATTATAAGAAATAGTTTTTGTGTGTGATGAGGAGATATTTATTTTTGCCTTATCATTGATTTGATAATTAGTAATATTTTTTTTTATTGTGATTTATATTTTAAATATACTAGTATGATCTTTTATATGAATAGATGGTAATATATATTTTTCTTGATAAAATATGGAATTTCCCATCAATAGATTTAATTGTTGTATGTATAATATAAACTATATAGGCCATTTATGAAATATTAATGTATTTATTAAATTTAAAAATATAATATCTATTTATTAAGTATATGACTTTTGAATCAATGGGTATTAAAAATATTAATAAATAATAAATGAAAATTATTTATTATTACAAAATTAAGTACAAAACAAGTTATATATATATATATATATATATATACACACACAATTAGTTTATCCTAAATTATCGTTAATAATTTTAAATATGATTATATATTAAAAATTCTTATTGAATATTTTCTAACATAACAAAATATTTAACATAATCAGATGCAAATGATAAAATAGGCTTCAACGAAAAATAACTCAATATAGTATTGATGTTTTAAATATAATAATTTATAGATATATTTATAAATTTAGCAAAAATAATATGTATCAATAGTATTATTATATTATCAATTAAAAAATATCTCTAAATTGTTAACTTGCACTTTTTTTTAAGATTAGATATCTTAAATTTAAAGTGCAGTTTTATAATATAATTTAACTTAAAGTTAAGGAAATGTTAACGACTTTTGTAAATTTATGGATATAAGTTTAATTTCAAAAGAATACTTTAATTTAAAACAAGTAAAAGTTAATGAATGTTTATAAACTCAATATCAATAAGTAAGGAAAGTTTGTTGTACTTTGAATATAATTATATATGATGGTTGAGAATTTGAATATGTTAAAGGTGGTTATTATTGATAAGTATGAGATTATCATAAGAAAAAATGGTTTTTTTTTGTAAAAATGTAATTTGTATCTAATAAATTTTTTCTGAATTTTGTATTTATGGGCTTATATAGTTTAAATGATGGATTATTGTCCAAGCGCCATTCAAGTAGTAAGTTATATTACTCACACTATTCAACCGATAAAATATAGAATTCAAATGATGACTTGAAGCTTAAGTGAGAGAAAGGTTAAGACCGTTCTCTTTCTTTTGGAGCAAGTAACGTTTATGAGACGAGAGGTTTTTCAAGTGTTAAGGAATTTCAGTGGTACATGAGAATCTAGGAGTTATGAAACCATGCATTTACATGTTAATACTTAAGTGACAATGTGGTTATTCAAACATTGATGATGTGGCAAAAATGGTGATTATGGAACTTGTTGGGTGACACCATAAGTAGCATCGCTCCAAGTGGTAAATATGCATGCATTCCAATTTTTTTCAAAGAAAGTGATTAATCATTCACGATGCAAATGATTTGGAGAACAAAGTTTATCTTTTAAAATATCTTTTCCATATATGCTTGAAAGTTAATATGTGTTCAATAGTGATTGTTCAAAGACATATGTTATAGTTAAAATTGATATACAATCATTTTTCATCTTCTCATCACTTAATATATTATTTATGTTATTAGACCATTAACACATGATGTCTTATCTATTTGTTTAAATCTTCAATGAAACCAAAGTATATTTTTTTAATAATTTTTATGATTAATATTATATGATATAATTCTAAGCATCCTTATCAGAGGGAAAACAACCATAAAGAGTTAAGATATCTTATTAGGTATCTACATACAACAAACCTCGTTATGTATATCAATATGTATCAAATCATAATTTTTAGTATTTTGTTCACAATTTCATCAAGGTATCTATACACAACACAAAAATACATCTTAAATACAATTCATATCACTTCTCATAATTATATAAAAATGAATTCCCTATTTTTACACAACATACATGATGTTGCTTGAGCAAAAATCACCGTCATTTAAGCAACAATATGAGTGAAAATTATGTAGTAAAATGGAACTTGTCTCACTCAGATTATAATAAAAGAAACATAATAAATAAAAGAATCATATTCAATGAAATAGAAAAAATGGCCCGATCTTAACCTTTTTAACTAAACCTTATTAACTAAAAAAGATTAAAGAATCAAATAGAAAGAGTTCTAGAAATTATATTATAGAATAAATCAAATATGTGGAAACGTAAGAATTAGCTTATCGTGTTCAAAATGATTTACTTTCTTTTAGATTGATATTGTTTTTTTTTATAAAAAAGCATACTAAATAAAGTTAAATTGTTACGAAAGGGTCATTGGGGTGATAAGTGAATATGTCTGGCTGGGAGGGAGTTCTTGAATGCCGAATCCCTGAACTCATATCCGTCGGTAGGCTTTCTTCCCGCTTAAGATAGACCCGCACACAACTCAAATAAAAAAGAATAATTCGAAAAATTATGAAAGATTTCGTTGCAATTTAATTGAATCTAGTACAAAAAAGATAGCACAAAAAGAATACATGGATCTGGAACTAGATTTCTCGAGCAAATATTATGCAAAAATGAAAGTTTTGTCTCACTTAAATTTTAGCTTCAACGAGAATTTCTCACCGAAGGAAAAATGTTAGAAAATTTAGGTCAAACTAAACCGTTCGTAACAATTCAAATATAGGTCAAATACCAACATAAAATCGTTTTACATATCTTATCATTTATAAAATGTTTCTAACTTATATTGACTAGTCAAAGCTCAAGTTCCACACAAGACGAGTATTTCAATTTCCTACACAACCTATCATTTTCTAACTTCATAATAAATATCTATTTAATCGTTACATTTTCTTCACAACAATTTCATTTCATATTATATCACCTAAAATATTTACTAACTATTATATTATGCTTGTCTACAGAACGTATAAAGTAATTCAAAATACTAGTGTACGTTAGTACGATTATAAGAATGCACAAAATAGATAAGACATGCAATGATATGCTAATGAAATAAATTTCCATCATAAAAAAAATATAATTTTTTTCAATCAATAAATTACAATCATTCAATCTTTTTAAAATACCAACCAATATAAAATATATTTTGTATATGAAATCAAACTCCATTGAGTAAAAAAAAAACCCTTTAACCACAACATAAAAACACTTTCTAATCACATTTTGATTATTCGCATTCTTATAATAATATGTATTACTATTATTAATTAACATTAATAATAAAAAAAAATAATAATACTAATAATCATATTAATAATAATATCAATAATATTAATAATAATATCAATAATATTAATAATAATAATATTAATTGATAATATTAATAATATTTATAATAATAAAAATATTATTATTATCATTATTGATATTATTAATAATAATAGCAATAATAATGATAATAATAATAACTCTATTAGTAGTATATAATGTTAATAATATAATGATAATATTAATAATAATATTGATAATATTAAAATTATTGTTAATGTTAATAATATTAATAACAATAATTATTCATATTAATATTATTAATAGTAATATTAATAACATTAACAATATTAGTAATTATAATAATATTAGTAACCATAATAATATTATTGTTAATAATAATATAAATATTATTATTGTTATTAATACTATTCATTATTATTATTATTATTAATGTTATTTATATTATTAATATGGTTAACATTATTAATAAGTTATTAATACTATTAATTATTATCAATATTATTTATATTATTAGTATTGCTATTATTGTTATTTATTATTATTGCTAATTATTATTATTGTTATTATTTTTAATAATATGAATATTATTAATTTTTATTTTTATTATTATTAATATTTTCGTCCTATGCACCAAAATTACATTAAGATCTTATATACAAATTATTGTCGTTATACTACTTTATTATTATTAAAAAAAATTTATACATAACTCGATTTTACTCATAAATAGTATTTTATACGTAAAATAAAAGTCCTAATTTATTTATGGATCCAAATCCGTAGGTAATTATTAGTAGAAAATAATGAATTTTCTTGTGTAATATTTAAAAAATTCATACAATACAAATAATAAAAATTGTACAAATAAACTAAATATGCAAACTAGTATTCACGCTATGTAACATCACAACTAGTGTTGTTGATTACATTACAGATATGACAAAGTTATGTTCAAAGCTTAAAGTTTCTCAAATTATTTCTAATACATTATTAATACATAACATCTCAACTACTATTGTATATTTCATTACAAATATTACAAAGTCATATACAAAGGTTAGAGTTTTTCAAAATATTCCTAATACATTATTAAAATTTATATAATACAGATATTGTACAAAACTAGAGCCCCAAAATAAAATCCTCTAAGACCTTTTGAATGCTCCTACACTTATATCGGTATCTACTCGTGTACGTAGTACAATCATCCCAATTCGCAACACAAGAAGAAAAGCAATCATAAGAATTCCTTTAAAAACTGTCACATGAATTTCCAATATAGGTACATCATTCCTATATATCAACCCACCATACTTTGATTTCATTTCAATCATATTGACTACACATAAATTCATTTGCAATCCCAGTACCTTGATTTTCTTTCAATCCCCGATACTTTGATTTTATTTTGATCATATGGATTACAAATGGATCTATCATCTTTCGAAAGACTCATTAAGTATGCTCTTACCAGATATTAACATCTAATCCACACCTTTAAGATCAGAGTAACTCTAAACATTCAATATTGTGTGTTTACAGTGGATCACAGTGTGTATGAACTCCCTTTTCACCTTCTTACCACCTAATACCTTAGTCTATGTGACTTAGATCATCAGATCATCAGTGAAGCTAGAAGATCTATGATAAAACATAAGTTTTTCATACTTAATGTACCATCAAACAATATCTCATAAGTTTCATACAAGTTTCATCATACAATATCATTCAATCATATAACATTCAAGAACTTTTCCAACATCCAAAAACAACACTTACAATTTATAAAATGATAAAATTTCAAAAGATTTAATTTGGTTTCATGATTTATAGAAAAGAAACAAAAAGGTAGCTAACCAAGAATGACAAATATTGTCTAAATGAGTTGAGCCCATGGAGTTGGGGCTTAAGTCCAGGGGAAATTAGCTTAGCGTAACAAAATTTTGCTAGATTTGGGGCAAATAACACCCCAAAATTTGCATGTAAATCTGCTTAAGCGCAAATGAAAAATGCTGAGGGAATTTGAGGTTGAGAGCACCCTCAAATCAACAATTTTAATCTACTTGGGTGTAGGGAAAATATGTCGAGTGAATTTGAGATATTTTGAACAAATTAGGAATTCAATCAAGCTCAAAGCTCACATGTTGAGTGAATTTGGGGGCAGAGAATACTTAAAAATCTCCACATCAATTCTCTTAGGCTTGGGCTAAGCGAATTTAACAAAATTTGCAAACTAAATCCCTAACTTATACTAGAAATCTAACCTTTTCAATAACTCAAATATATTTTTAAAGTTGTATTTAAGACCAATTCAATCAATATAAGCATCAAATGCAGCAATCCAACACCAACATGATATAATACAATTATTTTTCAATCCAAACTCATTCACCCATCCAACCAAAATCCAAAACTTAGTTTAACCAGCTTTACATTCTAACATGCATAATTCAGTTTATACATTTACTTTTGAATCAAAATAAGTTATCCTAAGATTTTTTTAATCAAAAATACAAGTAGTTTCCCTTACCAGAATTACTTGTCTTCAAAGTAATTTCCAAAACCACACAGTAAGGTTACTCCAAAATCTAGGGACCTATAACAAGTTATCAAATATAATCAAACTTTAATATATGGTAAAATAAGCTGAGAGGATCACTTTTTTTAACTAACACCACTAAAATTGATGACCAAAACATATAAAAAAAATAAGGGGAAAATAAATATTTAGAATAAATATGAACTTACTCTATTTGAAACTCTGATCAGGTATAAATGATCATTGACTCCTCACCTACTACAAGGTATGATCAGATTCTGAAACAGATGAGAAATGTGGAGAGAAAATTAGAGAGAAGGAAAATATTTATACACACACACACACACACAAAGAGAAGATGAGATGTTTCCTTTTTTTTTTCTTATGGGTCAGGGGGTACACTTTACATTTTTACAAGTATCATACTTACTTGTTTTAAACACATAAGTTACATGATTTAAATCAAATATTGGCCTTAAAGAGTTGTAATCACTTACAATTTACAAAATGATATATTTTAAGAAGATTCAATTAAATTTCATGGTCTATAAAAAAGAAATAAGAGACAATTGAACGAAAATGACTAATGTTGGAAAACAGCTTAAGCTCAGGGAGATGTCACTAAGCGCAGGGAGTTGAAGCTTGAGCTTAGGGAGATGTGCTCAAACGCAAGGTGTTGGCGCTTTAGTGCAAAAATCAAGTGTTGAGCGGATTTTGAGCCAAAGAGCACCCAAAAACTATAGCTCATCCGGCTAGGTGCAAGGGGTTAGTGCTGAGCGTAGAAAGTTGACAGTTGACACAAAAATCAAGTGATGACTGGATTTGAGGCAAAAAGCACAAAAAAGTGGCACCTCATTTCATTGAACATAGGGGGCTGGCACTGAGCACAAAAGGTTGGCGCTTGAGCGCAGTTGGCGCATAAAATACTCCAAAAGTAAAAGTTAGCCTAAATCTATCATATCTTGATTTATACACACACATATATATACAATTATATCTCCTTTGAATCACAATTTGAAAAATAAAACCAAGACTTAAACTTAAAAAATACTCATCACAATCAATCTAAACAATCAACAATTGTTCAAATTGTTTAAACTTCAAACCATTTTCATAAAATAACATCCATTTTACTTAACAAAACAAACCTAGCAAGAAAAATTTGAAACTTATGACTATGTCATCTTCACATCCAGATGCTCTAGTATAGGACACTATTAAAAAGTTAAAACTAATTCCCCTTACCTGAAATGCTTCAATTCAAAGCAATCTCTGAAAAATCAATCATTAATGCTACACAAAACTTAGGGACCTATAAAAATGTATTTAAATATTACCAAATTTTAGTATGAACTTAATCAAGTTGAGATAAACATTTTTCTTAATTGACTCCACCAAAATTTATGACAAAATCATAAAAAAAGTAAAAAAAAAAAATTAAAATAAATAGGAACTTATTCTATTTTAAAAATTTGATCAGATATGATTGATTCCTTATTTTTAATGTGTGATCAAATTTTAAAATATATGAGATTTGGAAAAAAAAAATTAAAGAGAAAAAAAAGAGAGAATATGAAAAAGAGAGAGAAGAAATTACACATGCATGTCAACGTATCATCTTACAATAATTTTTGTAAGTCATGGATCAAATTGGTAACAAATTTCCAAACCTTTTCAAAACTGTCACATAAACCGAGTCGAAAGGTTTCATTTTTCTATATGCTAATCCTACTCCAAAAATTTAGAATCCAAGTTTTGTGATTTCATAACCAATATAACCAATAGTAAAACGATTACTTTTACTTTAACTTTTCCTTTAATGCAATAACTAATATATCTTCAAGTTCTAAAAAGTAATAAAAGTAACCACATCTTATACCAATATAACACATTCATCTAAATCTAATTTTAAATCCAAAATAAGTAAAACATATTTTTGGAGAAAAGATAAAAAATAATTTTAAAATTTAGAAATAAGAGAGAGAAAACAATATTAAGAAATAGTGAAGTTTATGAAATTAATACAAAATATTAAAATTCTAATTTAGATATTTAATATAAATTAAAATTTTAATCTTTGTTATTTTTAAAATCGTTCCTATTATATATAAATATTGGGTTTTAAAATTCTTCTTCATTCAATTTAAAATAAATTTGTGTATTAATAAGTTGTTGTATTAAGTAATATTATTTTTTTATTTCTTTAAATAGATTTTGAGTTTAAGTTTTTATGCAAAAAAATATTTCAATAAGAAATTCTCCTTTACTAATTTATCATTAAATCTTACAGAGTTCGAATTTATAGTTTTGACTCCTGCATCTTATTAGTTTTTTTTATGGTCATTATTTCTCAGAATATCTAGAATATATTATGTTTGAAAAGGTTATTCCCTCTAAATATGTTGAACTAGTCTTTAATCATTTTGAAAAAACATATTTAATTAAATTTTATAAATAAAAACACAAAATAAAAATAGAAACATGTAGTGAGAATTTTTTTTCTAGAATATAAAATAGTCATATCCTTAAGAGTTTTTTTTTTTTCTCTTGTTCATGAGAGTAAGCACATTCTATACTATGTTTTTGCAGTCTCCTAATAAATATGTTTATTCACATCTCACATTTCTTAAATGCACGAAGATATTATGTGAAAGATATACTCCTTAAACAAATTACAAGTAGTTTGCTTTATTACTCACCAATTTTTCATGTTTTTCTATGTGAAATTAACATCTTCAAAAAAATATAATACTTCCACAAAACATTATTCTACCATAAACCTAATAGGTGTTTACCAAAGATATAACATTTCAAAATATTTATATACACATAAATACTTTAAAATAAAAGTCCAAATAAAATGTATAATTTCTTCTAAATGTTGTTTGTGCATTTACATAATCATTACACAAATAATATATATAATAGTAAATTATTAAAATAAATTTTCAGTACGAGAAGATGTATATAAAATATATATAACTCTATAAATAACGATGACAAATAAAAAAAAATTAAATAAATAAATAATTTTTAAAATAAGTATAAATTTATTTTGTTTGAAAATCTAATTGAATGAAAATAATTCTTAGGTTTTCGGCTAATACCATACGTTAGATACTAGGAAATTTGGAGAAATAAAATTAGAAAGGATAATTTTTTTTGTTGAGAGAGAAAAATAAGAAAATGAAAGAGTGGATGAGTTTTTTTTTAAAAAAAGGTTTCTACAAATAAAAAAATTATTAAATTTCATTTATTATTTAAGGATAACTTATATATTGTAGTTTGCATATATGTAAATTTTATACTCTATTTGTTTTTTGCGAACCTACTATATATTTTCATTAGAGATAATTTTATTATATTTTTATTAGAGAGCATTTTATTGAAATCAAATAAAAATTATTTTTACAACAAAACATTAGTTTATCTCAGACAAAAAAAAAATTATGAATAAATCTACATGACACTTGGTCTAATAGTCAAATATTTATCTAGAACCTTCTTCAACTATTTACATTTTATAATAAGTTCATGCCAGTGTAGTTTTTTATTTCTTTTTATATCTAACAACTCTTAATTAGTCTTGTTCATTACTTTTTTATTCTTATATACAGAATTTTAATTTTAATTTTAGTTTTTACTATTTAACGCATCAAAGCTAAAGCCTATTAAAAATAATATGTATAAAAATAAAATAAAATGATAAATTTAACTATAAAGACTTAAAAGTAAAATTATTTAGTCATAGAGATAAATAAAAGTAATTGTTATTATTTTACTTAAGACTTTCACCTCTAACTTTATGTCCATATTTAGATTTTTTTCCAAAAAAACAAATTAAAATCTTTTACACAATTATTTATTAATAGACTTTTTTAATGGTGAGAATTTTAACATAATACCAAATAATTTACCAATAATAATAAAAATTTCAAAGATAACGTATTATTTATTGTAAATAAATAATTTTTTTTTACTTTTGTAATAAAATTCTTTTCATCAGAATAAGAATTCCGTTACAGTATAGTGGTTAATATAATTTATTTTTTTTGCTTGCGCGCTAAAATCTTAGTTTCTTCTTCTATAACTATTTTTTTAATCATTTCTACAATCAAGAAACGAGTTAACTCAGAATGAAAGTTGAGTCAACTCAGATAGTATAATGACTCTGCACGTTGCCCAATAGAACCTTGTATCGTTTTCTTTTTGGCTCAAAAAAAGTTAATAATTATAGAAAATTATTGGCGGGAACAAATTCTCCCGCTTAATTAGTTTTGCCCACCATTTCTTCAAATAAATGATTCATTTCATATACACTCTAATCCTCATGCAACTTTTTGGTGACTTTTATTTATTTATTATTTATATATATATATATATATATTCATATTATAATTTTTTTTCAACATAAATGCTAATATTACATAGAAGTTAAAATTACTATAAGTAAACATTTATTTTTATTATTGTTGATTATTCGTATTTTTTAATTTTATTATAAATACATGTATTCACATTTTTAAATATTATTATAAATATACTGTAATGTATTCTAACATATGTGAAAAACATAAGTTATGTAAATAAGAAGGAAGTATTGAAATAAAACTAGAAAAAAAATTGAATTTAGATTTACTAAAGGAATAATTTTTATATCACTAGTACAAATAACAGACGAATATTACATCGGTTCTATGAGACATATTACACCACTTTTTATCATCGATGTAGATTTTATCAATGTAAAATGTCAATCACATATTACATTGGTTGTGAGAATCGATATAAAGTACCAAAATTTGATTAAAATAATTAAAAAATATAACACACAAAAGGGACATATTACACCGATTGTAATATGTGAATCAAGTATGTGACTCTGGAACACATATTACATCGGTTGTGGGTCCTAACCAATGTAATACGTATTCTAGAGTCAAATACTCAATGTACATGTTACATCGATTAGGACCCACAACCGATGTAATATGTTACATTTTACGTAGGTTATTGACATTTTATATCGGTTTTAGGAGTCATATTACACTAGTTCTATCATCAATGTAGATTTTATCGATGTAAAATGTCAATCACATTTTACATTGGTTGTGAAAATCGATGTAAAGTACCAAAATTTGACTAAAATAATTCAAAAATATAGCACCCAAAAAGGACATATTACATCGGTTGTAATATGTGAATTGAATATGTGACTCTGGAGCACATATTACACTGCTGTGGGTCCTAACCGGTGTAATACGTGTTCTAGAGTCAAATACTCAATGTACATATTATACTAGTTAGGACCCACAATTGGTGTAATATGTTACATTTTACATGGATTATTGACATAACTAATGTAATGTGACATTTTTTTGTATAAAATTATTAAAATGTGATTTTTCCCAACCTTTAACATGTAAATCAAATCAGAATACTGCTCAAATCAATTTCTATATTCAAAGACATACAAACATGCAATCGAAACTAATCAATATAGTATAATTAAATCCAACGAAAGTGTACATATAAGTAGAAAATTACAAATCATGACATGCTTTGATTCCTAATTTGTAGAAAATATTTGGACCATTCTTGACGGATTTGTTCAAGAGTTTGTGTGCTTAGTGACTATGTTTCTGCAAAAAGTTGAGAAAAGTAATAGTATATTAGTATTTATAATAACAAATATGAATTTATAATGAGAAGTTAGAGTACTTAAAATCTTATAATACCTGCTTTTAAGAGTCCATAATCTTCATACAGGCTATGGTCTACGTCCAATGCATTACATAATAACCACATTCAAAGCTTTTTTGTTGCTTATTGCACTATTATGAAATATAAGTAACAATTAATGTAATTAAACAACTAAATAAAGTAAAACTTAATAGTTTCAATGAAGAGGTAAATATATACCCTAGGATAAATCCAACGTAGAGTTTATGATGATGAATTGGATCTACTACCTAAGACACGACATACATTAATTGCACTATAAAAAGAAAAATAATTAGTAATTGAGAATAAATTATATAATTTACAATAACATACCTTTGTACTACAATTTTCATATCTGGACTTGACTTCCTATAGAGTGAACAAAATCACACAATAATATTGTCTATGAGGCAAATAAGCATCAATTGTTAGTGATACCTAATATAAAACATTTCATTAGCCATTTTTATAATTATGTAAACTCTAAACTATATATGTTTTGTTGATAATATAATTTTGTTTTATTATTTTCATTATTTATAATAATTATATATTGTTATTAATAATATAATTAAATATTTTTAAAATCATTAAATAAATTTATGCAATATTTAATTTTGTATATTATAATAAAATGTATGCATAAGGGTATTTGTATGAAATGCAAGAATCTTACATAGAATCAGTACAAATATATTTATTTGTGTAAATAATGAAAAAAACACTATCATCTTTTCCCCATTACTCTCCTACTCTCAAAATCACTTAAACAAAGACAAGAAGTACCTTCCCTCGTCTCTCCTGCCTCCTGCCTCCTCATACCTGAAAATAAACACAACATAAATGTAATAATTATAAAAAAAAATTATTATTATATATTGTTATAAATATATCAGCACCAGGGAATACACAAAATTTATACATAAATAATCTATTAGATTATTAAGTAGACATAACGTAATATTTAAAAGATTAAATATCTATTTAGTTTATCCCTGATGTTAAATGCACGTTAAAAATATTTAAATGTCATTCAAACAACTCAAACTCCAGTATTTGTCTTATTAAGATCTTTATAAATTATAATAATAAACAATTTCATTATTTGTATTTGTTTGTAGCATTAATATCACTATCTTAAACACCACATATACTAAAATAACATCTTTCAATATGCTCTGTAATTGAAGAAAAGTAAGGTCAAATTATTTCATGTAAGCTATATTTTTTTTTAAAATGAATTTTAAATTTATTTAGAATCAAGTTATTTGTAAAAGTAGAACTTCACGTAGTTTTTTCAAGTAAATTGTGAATAACAAACAGGAAATTTTATTAAAGGTAGTTAATTGGATTTATATAACTAATTATGCACAAAATTAATGGATACTTTACACTAATAATATAATTAAAAAATAATTTGCTTCTTTAAACTATCATAACAGCTAAATAAATAAGTATGACATATTATAAATTATTTTCCAAAGTCTTCTAAATTACCGTTTAAAAGGAAAAAATATAATATTTTTACCAATGAGTCACCATTAAATTACTTCTGCTCTCTTTGGATTGAGGAGGAAATTTGTGAGCAGAGGGAGTAAATTTGTAAGAATTTGTGAGGATTGGAGAGAATATGTGAGGATATGTGAGGTTGTTTGAATTGAGGGATGATAGAGTGGATTTGTGAGGATGATTTATTGTAAATTTACAAATTTATCCTTGTTATTAAAAAATATCTTAATAATGAATTATGATTTTTTTGTGTAGGTTTGAATTAATTAAATACTTTTAATATATAATATCCATAATTACTTATATTTTTAATAAAAAATTAAAAATAATAATAGAAAATAATTATGTTAAATTGAATTTTTTTTATTAAATACATTAAAATTTATGAAAATAATTTTTATTATTATATTCATTTATTACTTTATATAACTATATATATTGTTGATATTATAATTTTATTATTTATAATTATATGTTGTTATTAATAGTATAATTAAATATTTTTGAAATTATACCCCTCCCTCCTCCCCCTCCCTAACATATCAATTTTAACGCCCTCAACTGCACCCGGAATATTCATTTCCCTCTCTCTATATATAATATATATATATATATATATATATAGATATATATATCTTATTCTTTTCTCTTTTTCATATTTGTTTCCTCCATTTCTCATTCATTTCAAAATCTGATAACAGGTGTAACATAAATGAGGAGTTAAAGATCAATTCTATCCGATCAGATTTTCAAACAGAGTAAGTTTATATTTACTCTAAAGATCTCTTATTCTTTTTTTTTTTTTTTTTCGGATTTAGTCATCAATATTGTGTTGTAAAACCAAATAATTGAAGAGAGTATTGCAAAAGAAAAATAGAGTCTCGTTATTGATGGATGTGTTTTTTCCAGTGACCTTTCATCTCATGATCTCGATCTTTTTGGAGCACTTCACGGACGCGAGATCCTCCTCCACAAATATCGATAACCCATATAGGACTGGATCTTCACACGTAAGACTCAAACTTTTGTGATCCCCTCTGTTCTCCTCGGGCAATAGTGTAACAAATATGGTGCAACCAAAATCAGATATGGAGCAGCGGGATCGTTTTTCTCTCTCTTTTTCTCTTCTTTATTCCTGGGTTCTTTTACTCTTAGGAGTTTACTTCTAGTTTTGAGATCCCTTGATATTATTTGAGAAGTTCATGTTGTATCATGAGGAACTTGTGCAACAAACTGTGCATAAGTGCTTATGGACAATGATCATTCACGCCACACGAAATCAACTTTGTTCGTGTTTTCAACCTTATTTTATTACAATTGTAAGTACTTATGGTTGATCGAAAACAACTCTACACCAGAGAAGTCAAACGATGTTTCCGCAACCCATACCATCTTTGAGAAATCGTTTCTGGATGTTTCAAAAATTGAAGTCTTCACTGATCATAATTTTTTACGCTAACAAAAATGCATGTCTACATTGTTGGACATGTATGGAGTCACTTATGCTCTTATGACTTCCAAACCTGACTCTAGTTCGCCTACAAAATATATTGAAGATTAAATCCATGCGAATAAGGTATGTTGTCAAACTTGCTTAGTGCATTATTTAACATTTTGTTCGATGTGAATTGCTCCTACAAGGAAGCAAAAGATATTTGAGATTCTCTTATTCTCAAATACACTGTCCAAGATATCGTTAGAAAAAGGTTCATTATCATAAACTACTATCGTTGGGAGATGATTGAAGACAAGGACATCAAGATTCAGATCAACAAATATTGCAAGCTGCTTGAAGATATTAAAGCATAGAACATAGTCTTGTCTGATGAATTTTCATTTTCGAACTACTGATTGAAAAACTTCCACAATCTTGGACTGACTAAGAACAACAACTAAAGCACAGACACAGACAAATGTCATTGTCAGATCTGATCCTCATATCATTAAAGACACCAACAAAAGTGAGTGTGCTCTTGCAAGGGCTAAAGTGTTGTTTGTCAAGGAAAATATGGTAGAAGACAAACTAGCTCCAAAAACATGACCACAAGTTGAAAAGTAATAATAAATTTTCTCGTCCCAATGGAACTAACCTCACCTTTAAGAAGAAAGGAAATTGATTTTTTTGTGGAAGACCATATCATCATACACCTCAGTGCAGATAAATGGTCAAGAATGAAAATCATCCTAAGCCAAATATAGTTGAAGGAGAATATACAATTGTTGCGGTCGTTTAACAAGTGAACCTTATGACGAATGTGAATAAATGAGTGGTATACTCTGGGGCTACTAGACACATTTGTGCAAATAAAAATGTGTTTACCTCCAACACAAGTGTGGGGATGGAGAAGAACAAGTTTATCTCAGTGATTCCAGGACAACTCATGTCCTCGAAAAAGGAATAATTTTTCTAAAGCTCACATCTGGTAAGACTCTCTAGCTTTAAACGATGTGCTACATGTTTTATCTATTAGAGTTAATTTGATCTCTGTATCACCGTTAGGAAAAGTTGGGGTTAAAATGTCATTTGAATCTTACAAGATTATTATGAAAAAAAGTAATGTGTTTGTGGGGAAAGGATATTGTGATCAATGTCTCTTTGTAATTAACATTCTGAAGTTATTAATGAATTTGAATCTTCTACTTATACTGTTGATTCTTATTATGTGTAGCATGCTAGATTAGGACATGTAAATTCTTAGTATGTAATGAAATTACAATGACTAGGATTAATCAACATGCATGACAAACAAAGTAGGAAATGTGATATATGTGTAGAATATAAAATAATGAAGAAAACATGTCATTTTATAGAACGTAAAAATTGAACTTCTAGGTTTAATTCATATTGATATTGTTGACTTAAAACAAACCATATCTAGAGTTGGTAAAAATTATGTCGCAACCTTCATAGATGATTATTATAGATACACCAAAGTGTACTTAATTAAACATAAGGGTAAAACATTCAATAAGGTTTTAACTTATAAGATTGAAGTAAAAAATCAATTAAATAGGAAAATTAAAAGGATTAGATCAGATAGATTTGGTGTATATGTTTTGTTTAATGATTATTGTGTTAAATAAGGTATTACTCATGAAGTAACCTCACCATATTCACCTGAATCTAATGGAGTAGCTGAAAGGAAAAATATGTCTCCTAAAGAAATGATGAATGTTATGTTTATTCGTTCTAATGCTCTTGATAATCTTTGGGGTGAAGTACTGCTTACAACATATTTTTTACAAAATAGAACCACATAAGAAAATTGACAAAACACCCCATGAGTTGTGGAAAGGTTGTCAACATAATCTTAAATACCAAAACCAACCATCTTGACCTCATTTTTGCTTAAACAAGCTCATTCTTAGTTAAGATAGAAATTTCGCTCAAGCTAGCCTAACAAAATTTCTTCTTTCATTCTTTCTTTTCTTTTCTTTTCTTGTCTTTTTAATTGTTTGAATTATGTATGAATATATTTTTTTAATGCAAATTGGATATTAATTTGTATGTTAAAATGGATTGTGAAATTTTTGAATGATATGTATTGTATGAGGATGGTGAAATTGTATGGAATTGAGATCATAAATTTGGGATAATGTATGAGTTGTTGATTGGTTTGATATTAAATATTGATGCCTATGTTGTAATTAGATCCCCTAGCTTCACTGGTGGTCTAAGTCATATAGACTAAGATATCAAGTGGTGAAAAGTTGATGGTGGGGTTCATGCACATCGTGACTTATGTAGATATACGACTTAAGTTATATTGAACTTACCTTGATGCCATGATGAAAATTTATTTCTACAAGCTTACCTTTACATATGTTAAAGGTGTATGAACTATGATAACTCTATATATATACACAAGCAGATATATGTGTAGGTGCAAAAAAGACTTTTGAAAAAAAAAAGAAAAACATTGTTTTATTTTATTCCCTTTTATAAAATAATTTTTATATTTTAAAGTGTTACATCAAAATATATATATATATATATATATATATATATATATATATATATATATATGGGTAGGAAGAATAAAAACCAAGAGATAATTTACATTTCCACCCCTAATATCTCAATGTTTATCAAATTTTGTCTTCATACGTCTTGCCATTCATTTAACACAAAATCATCTATTCTTATCCTCTCAACTAATGTATCATATGTTAATGTGTAAAGAACTAGTTAAAAGTGATAAAAAGTGATCCCAAAAAGAAAACTTTACATTATTGAAAATCTTCAAGAATTGTATGAAACAAGTTTTCGATACAAACTTATTCTTATTGTAAAGTCTAGAGATGTTCAGTAAAGGATGATTTAAAGAAATAAGGATTAAAGTTTTAAATTATGATTAATATATATATGGTAAAATTTTAACTCTTTAGTTTTTTTTTAATAAAATTTCACTATAAGAAAATTTGTTTTTATTCACTAATAATTATCTAGTTTGGATTTAAGATTTAAAATTTATATATAAATTTTATATACGGATTATTATCTATAAGTAAAATTAAATTACTTACAGATTTTTTGGTAATGTAATTGTGAAGTAGTTTGATGACAATAATATGCAGTAAAATTTTTAAGTAATTTGGTGCTTATTAAGGATGGACATGGATTGAATTAGAATGGTCATGGAAGTAAAATTCTTTTAAAGAATTTTTATTTGTAAGTAATGATTATTGAATCGGTAGATAAATAAAGTATGTGTTATCTACTAATTTTACATACAAATTAAAATAATAATATTAATAATAATTAATAATATTAAAATATTAAAAATAATATTATTAAAAATATTAAAAATAATAATTAATATATTAAAATAATAATACTAAAATATTCAAAATAATAATATTAAAAAAATAATATTAATAATGTGAATAATATTTAATAATATTAATAATAATATTAATAATGTTTATATCATTACAGAAGGAGAATACATCATTTGATAACTTTATTTAATGTCAAATTTAATGATACAATTTTTGCTTTTATAAGTAAACCAATAATTTATTTTTATATATATTTAATAAAATATCTAATTGAATATTTTTTTATTTCAAAATAACTAAATAATTTATCCTTTTCAAATTATAGAAATATAATTTTTTATCATTATTTTTACAAGTATTATATATATATATATATATATATATATATACACACTTTCAAATTGTATTACTTTTTAATTATTTTTTCATAAAATAATAAAACTATTAAATTATAAAAAAGTATATTTTTTAAGCTGATAACAATACGTGCATGGTTTCACTAGTTAATCATAATAATAAAATATTATTATTATTATTATTATTTAACTATTAATAATATTAATATTAATATTAATATACTATTAATGTTATTAATATTATTATTAATGTTACTATTAATAATAATATTTTTAATATTAATATAACTATTAACTATATTAATATTATTAATGTTATTATTAATATTATTATTAAAATTATTATTAATAATAAAATTGTTGTTATTATTATTAATAATATTATTATTAAGATTATTATTATTTTATTATTAATATAATTAATAATGTTATTAATGTTATTAAAATGTTTATTAATATTATTATTAAAATATTAATAATAATATTATTATTAATATTATTATATTATTATTGATGTTATTATTATTATTATTAATGTTATTAATAATAATACCAAGAATGGTAATATAATTTTTTTTATTAATTAATTATTAATATTAATAATATTTATATTATTTATATTAATATTAATGATTTTTTTATCATTATTAATTAATATTAATATTTTAAATTTTATTAATGTTATTATTATTAACATTATTGATAATATTATTATTACTTTCACTATTAATAATAATAATTATTATATTAAGTTTTTGTGGTTTACATTCATTTTTTTATGTTTTTTTTTCTAACACTCCTCTGTCCATCAAATCATGTTTCAATCCAAAGTTTTATTTCACTCATTCTTTTCAAATGAATGAGCATCTCTCTCAAACAGTTTTTTTTTTTTTTCAAATTTGATATTAACTTTGTTTTTAATTTGAAATTTAAGTAATTATAAAATAACAAAATAACTAAAATAAAATATTAATATAAGGATAAAATAGGAACAAATTTGTGTACAATGAAAAACAATTATAATGGAGAATCCCTTTATATATAGATATAGATCATGAGTTCAATTTGCTAATGTAATAAATTAATAATTATATTTATCATCGTAATTCATCATAAATTTGATAATTTTTAAAATGTTTATAATAAACGTGTGTAGCAATAAATGTTAAATTTAATAAAATATAAGAATTAATTGAGACTATTTGAATATTATCAATTTATACATTCATTTGAAATAATTTGTGTTAATCTTATTGCATAATTAAATATCATAAACAAAAATAATCAAAATCATAGAAGAAAAGTTGAAGGTTAAATTTCACTTGAGGGAAATTGAAGAAAAATGCACATTGATGTAAAACAAGTTTTCGCATGTTTTACTTAAACAATAATGTTATAAAAAGAGAAATTGGTCCCGATATTATTTTAATTTAAGCTAAAATTCTTTAGCTTGGATGGAAGATATTTTCTTCAACGTGAAGGACTTGTCTTGTTCAAGTGAGTAATAATTCATTAATTTTTCAACCTATAAATAACTGGAAGACAAATTTTGAACAAGAAAAGATGACAATAGAAATAAAACAGAGAAAGAACAAGATTAAAGATAAACTAGGAACAAAGAATTTAAGGATCCATTTCTTTTCTTCCCGATCTTTTCTTCTATTTTGATTTGGCCTTGGCCTTCATCACCATAAGTGACTAAGCTCTTGTTTTGTCGAGATTGAATATAATTTATCAAATCTTTTGTATTCCTCTTTATTTATTCATACAACATGTTATTAATTCAATGTTAATGATTTGATTATGTTCTTAATGCTAATCTGACTTGATAATTCATCTTTTGATATTCAATTTAGATTCAAGTTGGAAAACAAGTTGCAAATACTTTCTTAATCAAATCGACTAGTGATTTTGAGTTTTATAAAAAAAATTCAATTTGTTAGTTGATCTAGTTTTTGAACTTAAGGTAAATTTCTTGTTTTAATGATTTTAGGAATCAATTGTTAAAACAAAACCACTAGAAATTATAAATTCAAAAAATTGATTTAGAATGATTTTTTTTGAGATTGAATAATATTGAATGATGAAATTCGTATATAGATAATAATAGGAGAACAAAATAGTAAAATAAGTGAAGTTAAATCTAACATTTATTATCACTACCATATTTTAATTTTATTGTAATTTGTTCATTTAATCTTATAAATCAATAGTAGATGAATAACATTGTTCACAAACTCTTTGTAAAGCTTAATTAGGACCATAAATATTATTAAGTATAATACAAATCCATAAAGATATAAGACGTGCTTAAAAATATTACATGAGGACGCTTGCTAACCAAATTCTAAAATCCCAACACAAACTTACCTTTGACCTATTCCAAAGCCTTTTGGTATAATAACCTTAGCTCTACCAGTTAAGGTAATTTGTATGCACAAAATTTGTAAAAGTAGTGAAAAAAAATTCTTCATTATTTCACTATCTGATATTTTAATCTATGTGATTTACATTATCAATGAAGGTAAAATGTCTCTTTACTTAATACCATAAACCACAACTGAATCAAAATATCATCCTATGCATTTACCCTTTCTAATTTAAATCAAATAATCATGTATCTCTATTTAACTCATCATCATTACTAATATTATTCATGTAGTTTATAAAAGAACAATATATATATATATATATATATATATATATCACATCTCTTTCTTAAAATCACAATTTATTCTCAAAAAACACATAATTTCAGTAAACACACAACACACACTTTCTCTATGCACTCACACACACATATACATATATTTCAACTCATGTTCATTCCATTTCCATATCAATTTCATATATACACAAACTTATATCATATAACACAAACTTTTTAAAATGAATTATTTAAATTTTATAAATGAAACATATATTTGGAAAAAGAAGGATGCCACTTAAGTGAATCATCCTCACTTGAATCGACTTTCTTCATAATTGAAATCAAGTTATTGACTCTCATTTATCCAAGTTGGGAACTTAATGCTTGAACATCATAATATGTTGCTTGAGGGTGATGCTAGCAGTTAAGTGATATATTATTGGAAGATATATAATTGTTGTGACATTCTCCTTGCTTGAGCATCCAAACAAGTGTTTTCTCTCCTAATCAAGTCATAATGCTTTGCCTTGACAATAAATGTCATTGTTCAATCATCGGTCAAGTGACCAACCTAATGCTCAAGTGGTTTATATAGAGAACTAGAAAAAACATAAAAATAGAGAAAACAAGTGTCATTCTCCTTATGCATTTTATCCCTTTCCATCCATTTTAGTAATTTAAACATACCCATTTTAATAATTTAGACACACAACATTGACATAAATGTCAGGATCTTGCGAGGAAGATACATCAGGGAGATTTGACAACAATGAGTCATGTTCAAATCTGTACAAGAGACCATAATACTACCGTTAATCCAAAATTTTAAAGCCATGGATTTTTGGAGTTTTATTCTTATATATTACTTATTTCCTCATTCTTATCCAAATGTAAGACTTACACTTAATTCATATAAAAATCTTCATTCTTTCTAAATATATTCATAACTACCATCTACAATCAAATGTACATAATTTATAAAAACATATCATGAAACTTGAAATACAAAGTATTCACTTAATAAATAACTATAAATCTTAAACTTCGATAAAAGGATTTCAATTCCATAATTCCATTTAGGTCATTTCTCTCGCATGTTATCCAGGAAAAAAAAAAGCATCAATACACAAAAGATTTCCTAAGCTTCCAAAACAAACTTAAAAATAAAAAAAATATAACTACTAATTTAATATGACAAAAAGTTTCCACTCTTAAATTTTTGAAATATGTGAAATACAAAAATCCATACAAAAAAGATATAACTTAACTTCACACATCATTTTTTATTTAATGAAAAAAAAATTAATGTGAGAAATATGTTGTAGAATTTTTTTTCTACACATATGTCTTTTCTAGACTCAAGTAGCACTAATCATGCATGATGAATGCATTTTTGTATTTTGAAGTTTGACTTAAACTCTAAAGTTCAAGTTAGTGTCTTTTCCATATTCGGTGATTGATATTCATATTAGATCGAACCTTCTTTTAGTTTGGAATACCCACTTATTTATGCTAATTTTTATGGGCCTATACCTGTACAAATTTGTATGGAAGACCTAAGTACCAATTAATTGTGATTTCAAGAATGTTTAGATGTAATGTCACTGCTCATCACATTTAATTATTCGAAGAGATGTGTAACCTTTAAGTATGCTGAGAGTATGTCGTGCGCCCTTATTGTTGGAGGGAATAGTCGTCCAAATATTGTTGCCAAGATATATGTGGACCTACCAAAGTCATCTTGGCCTTATACAATATAATAATAAGATTAAAAATGAATTTCTTGTTACATGTCATATGTTCTATATTTTAAAGGTTGGATTTATTGTGACATATTTTAAAGGTTGACTTTATTATATAAATTTTGTAATTGTTTGATCGAGTGCTTCACTAGTAGGCCAAAAACTATATATGCTAGTGAGCTTATAACTTTTTATACTTAAGAGCGTAATAGTCCAAACATCACGATTCGGTTGTAACTTGACCCACGTAATTTGTCATGAGGCAATTGATGCTACCTATAATAATCTCCTTCTCAGCAATTGTCCTATTAGGAATCGAACTCTTCGATTATGACTTGATCCTCATGGCTTAGACTATAGGACAATTGTGTAACCTGCAACAATTTTCTATTGAAAAATTGTCTTAATGGGAATCAAACTCGTGACCTTAACTCTGAAACCATTTGTTGAATTGAATGCTTAACATTGGACCAAAAGTTATAATTGATAGTTAGGGTGCAATTCGTTCTACTTAAGAGCATAACAGTTCATGCACCATTATTCGATTTGACTTAACCCACCTGACTTTCGTCATGAGACATTTGATGCTACCTACAACAATCTCCCCCTCAACAATTGTCCTACTAGAAATCAAACTCTTTGATTGTGACTTGGCCTCTTGGCTTACACAACAGGATAATTGTGCAACCTGCAACAAACTTCTATTAAACAATTTTCCTATTGAGAATCAAATTTGTGACATTGACTTTGATACTAATTGTTGAATTGAACACTTACCATTAGACCAAAAAACTATAACTGATAGTTAGGACACAAATTTTTCTACTTAAAAGCTTAACAATCCACATACCAAGATTTGATTCTGACTTAACTCACTTGACATATGTCACGTAACAATTGATGATGCCTACAATAGTAATTACTATGTGAAGGTAAACTTTATTTTTTATTTTTTATTCAAGTTTATTTAATTATATGGATTAATAATTAATTATAATTAATATTTTATTTAATTTTATTTGATGATTTATTGATATTTTATTTATTGATTTTAATGAATATTTTATATTTAAGTTTACGTATTGATTTTAATATATAACTTCATTTATTTATTACAATTAATATTTAGTTTAATTAATTAATTAATTTTTAATTTTTATTTATGTTTATTGATTATTTTAATTTAAAATTTCTATTTGACTTTTCAATTTATTTTAATTCATACCTATTTTTAAATTATTTAATTATAATAATTAAATAAACTTATTTTTAAATTAATTGATTTTATGTTTATTATAATAGTTTTTAAATAATTGGTTGATTTTAATATTTTAATTGAATTACATTTCATATTAATATTTTTTTAATAATATACTTATTTTAAATTGATAATTAATTTATTTGAATTGCATTTGATATTAATGTTTAGTTACTTAGTTTTATTTATTTATTTTAACAAACCACGTGAGACGTATTTCGAATTTTTAGCAACTAAAAAATTATCTGACACTTGATACGTATATAGTACCAATATTGATAATATAATATTTAAAATGTATGACATCAACAAAATTTATATATTATATAATTATGAATTATATAAGTTAAAATTAGTTTTTTTTAATAGAAAGATATTTTTATAATTAAAAATAATTTGTTCTTTATTTTTATAATCATAATAAAAATTTATATAATACATTTGAGTTTTTAAAAAATTAAGGTATTTCTCAATTTTAAAATTGTGTTAGAAATGTGTTAAAATTATTAAAAATTTAACAAATACTTTTTGAATTGGATACTATACATATTCTATGAGTGTCGGTGTTCGATACATCTACGAGTGTCGGTGTTTGATACATGTGTTCGAATTTCATAACTTGTTATCACTACTTACTTTACCAGCATTTTTGTTAAGTAACACAGTTGCTTAGTAAAGTGTTCCAAAATAATTCTTATAATAATTATTTTAAACTTAATATTTAAAATAACTTATAATGTGTTCATAATATGAAAATATTTACACTATATTAATATTTCTCTTAACGTACGTTGTAAACAGTTATACAAAATAGTTTCGATTATTCTCAATTCAATTAACCAACGTTTGATAATAAATCACTCTTTAAAATAATTTGAATTAAACATATCTTAATTATTTAAAAAAAATCCATTTAATGTTTGTATATTTTAACGTGTCAAACATTAATACTTTTTCATGAATTTAAATTTAAATAGTTTTATAACATTTACCTTTAAATACTTACGTTAGAAAAAAACAACTTTGCCATTGACCAATGCTATTTCAATATATATATATATATATATATATATATATATGACGTAATGAAAAAATATTCTAGAAAATTAATTAGCTGTATTTATAACTATAAATGAAATTATAAATATTAAATCTGTGCCACAATAAATCAATCGTTTTTATTATACATAAAAAAATTAATTGTTGTTTATCATAGTCTCCGTTATAGTTATGTAATTTCTTAAGGGATGTTATAATACATTTTGCCATGCATTTTCATTACGTATATTTTATTTTAGTTTATAAACTTTTTTTGTTAGATAATTTATTATATTATAATTTAAAAGGTCTCTTTAATTAAATAAAACTAACCTTTTAGTTCCTACCCTTAAAACAAATTCATAATTATTAAACATATTATTATTTTTATCTCTAAAGATTTAAGCATTAGTTAAAAATAATATATAGAAACTAAAAAAATAAAAATATTATTGTAAAGAATAAAACGAACATTTTTTCAGTATAAAGACCAAAATAAAAAGTTATTACAAGTAAGGAGACTGAATAAACAGTTATTTTTTAAAATATAGGAATTTTCTCCCACAATTATATATTATATATAAAATAAATTGTTAATTATGAATTCAGATTTGTGATTATATAACTCTTCCGAAAATTAATTTGTTTTCACTTTTGATCTTGAATTGTTTAAAAATTCAAATTTTTTATTTTTTTTTCTCAGGAAAGAATAAAATTATTTTAACGGTAAAAACAATCTTAAATTTTGTTTTATATTAATTTATTGGAAATTTAAATGTTTTTTTTCCTAAAAACATGAATAAAATGATTTTTATTACGAAACGTAAAACCTATTTAAGAAGTTTTTATACTAAAAAAGAGAAAATTACTATTAATTTTACAGCAGAAAAGTATTATTAATATTTTCAATATTAAAAATACTAATATTTGAGCAATTTGCTGTAGTTTTTAATCCACGATGATTTAAGAGAGAGAAACATTTTCCAAAAATATAAAATTAATGCCATATTAAAACTAATAAATATTTTACACGGTAAATAATATATAGGAAAAAATCTGATTAAATATTATAAAACATTAATTTTTAATTCATGGCAATTAAAATTTTATTGCCAATAAATAAAAAACATTTATTATTTATTTATTTTCATTTTTATAATCCACGAGATTCCTTCTTTTACCCTATATTAATTAAAAATAAAAAGAAAATCAAAATGCAATACAAAATAGTAATAACAAATAATAATTTTATTTTGTCCTTTTTTACTCAAACTTAAAATCCAAGTAAGGAATTTATAACATATACAAACAAAAATAAGAGTTCATCTCCTATTTTCTTCATTTATAAATTCACTTGAAAAATAAAAGCTTAACATGTGAGTGAGAAGAGTTATTTTCATATTTTTAGGAAAAGTTATAAAAAAAATCCAAATTTCTTCAGTTTCTGCTGAAAGAACCTCAAAAACTGGTTTTCTTTTCTTCTGGCACCTTCTTCATTGTGTTTTCTGTTCTAACTCCTTCACCATTATTACCTTCTTCTTCTCATTATTATTTTTTTCCTCACCCACAAGAAAATTTGTTTCCTTTGTTATCAAACAAAGTTCACAATCTCAAAGGGTGTCTATAACTCTCTCTACTTCTTATGGAGCAACAAAATCTTTCAGACACCGATCAGTTTTTTACTCTGGGCGCCACTTCGGACGAGTCACAGAGTCCTAAGGAACCAGTGACGCATGTCAACGCCGCCGCCGAAAATAACAACAATGTTGTTAGTGCAGTCAATGTTGCAACTGGTCCTGCTTCTGCTTCTGAGCTTGTTGTAGCCGTCACAAACTCCGAGGCTGTAGGTTCGGGATTGGTGGTGAAGCGAGGAAGGGGGAGGCCTCGGAAGCAAGAGGCTGTCAGGAACTCGGTGTCTCCGTTGTCTGAGGTGGCGCCGCCGCCACCAGGATTTTTCAATCAGACTAAGAGAGGCAGGGGACGTCCTCGTGGTTCTGGGAAACTGCAGGTTATGGCTGCCATTGGTGAGTTTTCTTGGTTTTTTTTTTTTGTTTATATTTGCATGCAGTTTTTTTTTTATTTGTTTTGTTACGGGTCATTGTCCCACTGTTGGTTTTTGTAAAATCATTGAAAATATGTTTTTCAATAAAAAAAATTCTTACAAGGAAGAAAAAAAATGGTACCATGGTAAAATTCTTTAAAAAATGGTACCATAGAGTTTATACACTTGGTGATTGATATGTATGAGTCTATAATGATACCAAGAGTATTATAACGGAGGATTTTGAGAGAGTTTTGTCACATACAAATTTATTCTTAATCTAGAATTTGTCTGCACATAAATATTGTTTGACAAAATTGTTTTCTGCTGACAGATGTTTTTTGTTTAACAGAAGGCACATTTGAATATGAATTGGAAAGGTGTTTGAGAGAATAAAACAAACTTTTTCAGATTTATTTTTTCTGAAAAAGTTTAAAATATTCCATTGGCAAAACAGAGGAGTTATATATGTTTGCTGAAATTAAACATGTATTTTTCATATTCACAATTTTTTTAAACCAAGATGCATCACAAAGATAAATAAATGTATTTTATCACTACAACTTTTTACTTATTATAATAATATTTTACTCGATATTTATCTTATTAATCAAATTGAAGAATGAATGAAACAAAACCTTTAAAATTTGATTTTTAAAATACTAAAATAAATCATAAACCATATTTATTAAAAGTGTGTTGGTAAAACCTGTCACATTCAAACCTGTATATAAAGTAAGTGGGTAAGAGTAGATGTAAATTTGTCATATTTTATTTCATGTGATTGGAATTAAATTAAATAATTTGTATTTTTATAAAAAATAATTTCGAATATTCATGGATATTGGGAGATATTAGTTGGTTTTCTTTTATAAATCCACCTATAACTGTGAAAGCATATACTCTAAGGTTTTTTTCTTTTCAAAACATTACCATGGCTACAGCACATGTTGTTATTTCTGATTAAATTAAATGACTTTTTAAAATATGAAAAATAACAAATAATTATGTTAGCAAAATCTTCTCAGAAGATCATAGTACTACATGTAACAAGATCAAAATAGATTAAGTCATTAAAGTTAATAATAATTTTTTTTAACTCCCATGCGCATTATCATTAACTCCAACTTTAACTTTAAAAGTACACAAATGAAATTGAAAAAGTTAAGGTTTAGTCAACGAGTAGGGATCTCTCAGAACAGTTATTGATTGTTATGATAATATTTTGATATGGAAAAATAATAATGCTGAAAAAAGAAAACTGTTTGGGTTATAGTTGACGCATTTTAGAAGTAATTTCTTTCTGGAAAGCAATCAATTTTTTCTTCTCACCTTTGTATTTTGGAATGCATAATTTTATTTTAAAATTTAAAAAATACTTTATGTTAAAGACATAAAAACATTTCTTAATTTATGAATAAATACAAACATTCAAACTTTAGAATTAGTTATAGTTCACTCTTAATATAGTATAAGATCCTTAATATAGTATAAGAGTTATTTATAATTAAACTTAAAGTTTACTACTTAATAACTTCTGCAACTTAAAACAACTTAGTTTCTTTTACTATGTTGTCACGAATATTTCTTAACAACAAATCACTATATTTTAATCTCATGTTCTGTTTTGTCTATTTATAAGCATGTCATGCATAAAAATGTTTGATATGTTTCTCATGCTTGAAACTTTATTTATCACAGGTGGGTTTATGCAAGAAACAGCAGGAGGAAGCTTCATACCTCACGCGCTGAGTGTGCAAATTGGAGAGGTAATAAAACACTCCTTAAATAGAACTGTCTTAGTTTTATAGAACTGTTCTATAGATGTGATATCAACTGAAATTAACATGTTTTTGATCATTTTCAGAATTTGGTAGGAGCGATAATGTCCTTTTTTGAGAAAGGCCCGCTATCAGTTTGCATTCTTTCTGCTACTGGTGCTATTTCAAATGTGACCATTCGTGAACATTCTGGTTCTAATCATATTATGAGATTTGAGGTACAAATATACATACTATCTCCAGCATAACAGTGTTCATATGAATCTCACCCTGCTTTCTGTTTCACTTGACATCAAAGTTTTGCATTTGTTACGATATTTATATACATTTTGGTTTAAGGAAAAAGGAAAAGAGAGACTGAAACAACTATATACTGAATATTTTGCATGCTAAGTATTAAGACTAGTTCTGTCACCTCTTTTTGTGTGTGCTTGTATTTCATTTTCTGATTTGTTTTTTCAAATTAATTTTGCTGCATACAGGGTACCTTTGAGATATTGTCTTTATCAGGAGCTTGTACCTTCGTTTGTGGCATTAATGGCCCAGTTCGTACAAGTGGATCGTTGAGAATTTCAATGGCTAAATCTGATGGAAATGTTTTTGGGGGAATCCTTGAGAGTGCATTGGTAGCATCTTGCCCTATTCAGGTAAGAATTTTATAAGATGTGGTGGAGATTTATCCTTTGATTTCACAGAAACTGTGCTATTAAACATTGAATACCTTATGAGATTTAAAGTAAATTTAGAAGATGATTCAATAAATTACTCAGGAGTTATTTATAAGTATATTTGCCTTGTACATATACCATATGAAAGGTGTCTTTACATTTTGGATGACAATTTTTTTTTTGTCAAAGCTACACAAACTTTAGTTTAAACCTTTGTACTTTTGGAATCTTATGTTTATTATTCACAAGAGAGTTAATCTTTAGACACTTGTTCTTCAATTATAAGTAGCTTTATCTCAATCTATGCTCAACATTTAATGCAAACCAGTAGAATGATACTAAAACTAGTTTGTTCATAAATTTTGTTAGATGTACTTAGTTTATTTATTACTGTACACTATTGCATTGTGATCATTTTCAAGCTTTCTGTCTGTTGTGTGCATCAGCTTGTTATGGCCACTTTCAAGCAAACCATGAATAGTCAATTCAAGAGAAAACAATTGTTTGGATTTTCTAATGTCCCCCTTATGCTGGAAAGTCCAGATTCAGAAAGGGGTAAAATGAAAGTTCCAAAGTGGACAGAAGGTGAGAAGAGTTGTTCTTCACCACCACCAACAGGACTTGAACCAACAACAATACCTGATTGTGTAGCAGAGAATGTGTTTTCTGCCACACTTAATGGAGGAACAGATAATGGTATTACTCCACACAATGTGCATTCTGCATGTTTTATTGGTGTTGATATGGACAACCAGGCTCCACAGTCTGCATCAGATGATTCAGATCAGAAGACTTCTGCAGACGTGAATGCAAATGTTATAGAATTATGAAACTATCTGCAATAGCTTCTTTGTAGTTTTCAGTATGGAGATTAAGTTTATGTTCTCTGGTTCATGCTAGAGGTTGAATATTTATAGTGTATGACTTTGTCGAGAATTGTTCATCTAGTTAGTCAGCATTGTAACTAAAAAGGAATAAAGTTCCTTTTGATTAATCTGATAGTTTTTGTCTGTGATTTTATTTTCTACTTTATATCTTGAAATGAGTATTCGACTATCTAAACCAAGTCATATCTTGCTCAAGGTATGAGAGACTTCCTTTGTTATATAAAGTTAAAAAATGGGAAATTCTTCCTATATTATGTAAATTTGAATTTGCACCTTGTCACTTTCCAATTTTTAAATTACTCTTTATTTTCAATTTGAAAAATTTGGAATTTAAAAAATATAATTCAAAAATTAATATCTTATTTTGAAAAAGTAAATTTAGAATAAAAAAATTTCAAAAAAAAAAAAATTCAAAACACAAAATCTCAAAATGTATTCAAAAAGGATTTCTAAAATTTAGAAATGTATTACAGAAATCCAAATCCAAAAAAAGTTTCAAAACTATTTTTCTATCCGCACCCCTTTTCTTAAAGTCATTTTTGTCATTTCATAGCAACATTTTCATTATTTCACTTAAAAATTTGGGTGCATGTTCAACTTCATATGTGTAGAATCATTCATATAGAGATGACAATGTGGGGCAAGTCATGTAGGCCAGCTCGTAGCCCGTTACGAAAAAGTACAGGACGGGATTACTAATTTAGCCTGTTGACTCGCTTAGGCCCACTCCGCATAATTCGCAGCTCGTATGGGCCGGTAACGGAACGGGACAGGCTGACTCGCATAAATAAAAAAGTAATTATTTTGTTTTGTAAAAGAAAAAACCATACTCTATGACATTTATTTTATTTTTTAAAAAATTAAATTTAATGTTCTAAAAAAAGAATGTTAAGGAGTTAGTTTTTTTTTATCAGCAATAAAATAAATAAATAAGAACCATTTTAGGGGTGATTCAACTCATGTACAAAATGACATAAAAACGAACAACCCCTCCTCCCATAAGTTTGCCACTAACTTCCTACCATAACAAATACAGTTTGACCAACCTAAATAAATCCTTATGTTTAATCGAATACATACAAAATCAGGGGATTCAAACACCAGTCAGAAAAGAAAAAACAAGCAGAAGGGACTTTAGAGATTACCCAGAACCAGACCTTTAGTTGAACTCTAGAGTTAGTATGAAGAGTGACAGTGAATTTAGTTTTAAGTAAAGTCTTAAATTTAAAATTTGTTAATAAGTTGGAAAATTTAGATTTTATTCATAGAGAATCTTTTCATTGGTATAATAGACTTCCATCTAGTTTGTTCTTAGAATTCTTTATGAATATGTACAGTCTCCCTATGTATCATTTTTGTTAACATATGAGTTTTGGTCTAATCTCTTATATTTTTGTATTTTATTTCTTTTTTCTTTTTTTAATAACAAATTTTTCATGTGATGACAAATGATTGTTGTTGCTTGAGGTGTCAGCCTAGTTGAGATGTCAAGTTGCATAGTGATGCCTAACATGAAAGCTTTTATAAAAAAAATTGTTAATAAAAAAAATAGTATAAATAAGAGATTTCAATAGGATAGTTAAAAAATTAGTCATCTTCATTAAAACATTTTGTAGCAAAACTTTGATAAGATATTCTTATATATTTACATACATATATAGGAAAAATAGATGCAAAAAAAAAAAATTTAATTATTTTTAATCAAGTCTTCTAACAACATTCATACTTGAATTTATATTTTTATCTTAATTGAATGAATTGAAATAGGGATAAAAATTAAATTTTTCAATAGTAAGAATAAATTTTTTTATAATTAATGAAACTTTAATCTTTTTTTATAAATATTTTTTTTATGCGGGTTACTTCTTATGTGGAACAGATCAGTTAAATGAATCTACACTTATTGCGTGCAATAGGTCAACTAAACTCATATTTTGCAGGCTAAATGCAGAATGAACCTATGCAGGACGGGCTAACCCGCATTGTCACCCGTAATTTCATATGTGTAGACAGAATTTGCCTTAAAAAATTATCAATGAATAATTTTTTTTCATTCATACGAAAACCCAGTGGCCGAGTTTGTATTGATTTTTTTTTTAATGTCTTTTTCTTTTCTTTATCTTGATTATGGACTTGTTTTATTTAATCTTCATTTATAAACTTATATTATTAAGAACTTTATTTTAGATAATTGTTACACTCCAATGATCAAGCTTTTAAAATTTAGATTATAAAATTGCATTTGATTCAACTTTATTTATTATTTCATATGATAATACTTTATTATAGTAATAAAATAAATTATTAAATATATAGACATATATAATAATTATTTATTATTTATATAAATTAGTTCAATCAATAACCTAACTCTTGAATCATTAACTCAATGCGTTATCTAATTAATGATTGAATTGACTTTCAGAACCCTAACTTCAATCAAACACTTTAATAAACTAGCTTTATAATTATCAACTTCCAATTTTCATTCATAGTCACGGAAGAACTTATTAATTTCTAACTAATTTTTTTAATTTCACTTTCGTTCAACCAAAGATATCATGATATAAAGTGTAAAATTTAACTAGAATATTCAAAGTTCAACTTTGAGTCTCTTTGCTTGCATAGAGTTAAAGAAGCTTTTTATAAGTATTAACTTGTTAATTTTGTTTCCATCCATTCTTAAATAAAGATTATTTACTCCTTGAATATTGAGTTTACATAATAGTTAGTTCAACAGTACAATTCTTTTCAAAATTTTTCACATAATAATATTTACAAATTTGTATCTATAAATAAATTTAATGCTAGATACAAATTATTATCCCAGATCAATTTAACATTATATATATATGAATTATTATTCACATATTTTTATCCATCGATAAATTCAATATACACACGAATTATTACTCACTAATTAACAATAATAATATTAATATTATTATCAATATTAATACTATTACTAATATTATTATTAATATTAAATAATATTATTAATATTATTATTACTATTAATAATATTATATTATTAATATTAATATTATTATATTATTAATAATATTATTAGAAATATTAAGAACATTATTAATACTAATATTAATATCACTATTATTATTACTAATACTAATAAATATTTATAGTATCATTAATATTAATTTTTATTAATATTACTTATATTATCATTAATATTATTAACTTTTATTAATATTATTATTAATATTAACTAATAATATTATTAACAATATAAATGCTATTATTAATTTTACTTATGATATTAACTTGTTAAAGATGTAACTTATAAGCATTAATTTGTTAATTTTGTTTCCCCGTTCTTAAATAAATATTATTTACTCCTTGAATATTGAATTGACATAGTAAATAGTTTTTATAACACCACAGAAAAAATTTCAAAATTACCCAAATATTTTTAACTAATTCAACCTTACATACAGTTATCACTCGCAAATCTATATTTATAAATAAGTTAAACATTATATACAGATAATCACCCATAGACTACCAACATATTTTTATCTATTGGTAAATTTAGTATTATATACAAATTATTATCTATTAATAATAATGTTATTATGAATAAAAATAAAAATAAAAATATTAATTTAAAATTAATAATATTTTAATTAACATTATTAATAATATTATTATTAATATTAATAAATATTAATATTATTACTAATATTAATAAATATTAGTATTTTTATTAATATTAATTTATATTATAATAAATATTATTAAAATTATTTATATTGTTATTAATATTATTACCAATATCCTTATTAATAATATAGATATTTTTATTAATATTATTATTAATTTTACATACACATACATATATGTAGATATTACCTAGGATATGTATCCGTAGAAAAATTTGCTTACAATTCTTTTTTAGGTAAATATAAATAATATTAATATTATTAATAGTATTAATATTTCTATTAATATTATGAAAATTATTATTATTAATATTTTAATATTATTTAAGAATATATATGTAGCTATTATCTAGATACATATCCATAAATAATATCTACGAATCTATATATATGAATAATATTAATAATAACATTAATAATATACTAATAATAATATTGACAATATTATTTTTAATATTAATATTTTTATCGATATTAATAATATTATATAATATTATAATTATAATATTATTAATATTTTTATTAATACTATGAATCTATATTTTTGAGTAATATTAAAAACATTAAAAATAATATTTTTAATTTATTAATATTAATATTTTTATTTATAGTATTATTAATATTAATGTTATTATCAATATTAATATGATTAGTATTATAAATACTATTAATAATTTTATTATTATTTATAATATTATTAATATTGGTAATATTATTATTAATACTATTAATAGTTTTGTTAATATTATTAATATTGTTATTAATATATTATTATGTTGTTATTAATATTATTAGAGTTGTTATTAATATTATTAATATTTTTATTAATATTCTTGTTAAGAATATTAATATTATGATTAATATTATTAATTAATATTATTAATGTTATTATTATTATTTATACTAATATTTTTATTTTTATTTTTATTAATGATATTAATATTTTATATATCGTATTAGTATTATTATTTAAAATATTTAAAATATTTTTTAATATAATTATTAAAATGTTATTAATAATAATATAAAAAATATTAGTAATATTAATATTGTTATTATTGTTAATATTATTAATTTATTATTAATATTAATATTAATATTAATATTATTATTAATAAAAGTAGTAATAATATTAATAATAATATTATTAATAAAAATAATAATAATCATAACAAGAATAATATAAATCATAATATAACTGATTTGTTAAGGTATTGATATTTTGGCAGAGAGATCACTAAAGAACCTTATAAACAAACTTTTGTTAGAGGGAATTGAACTCAAATCATCCAACTAAAATAAAAGTGAAAAATATAAAGAAAAATATTCTTTATCCAAATTAGAAAATGTTTTTTTTATTGTATGGACTTTCAACTGTAAC
This sequence comes from Phaseolus lunatus, assembly GCA_013389735.1. Classification (NCBI taxonomy): domain Eukaryota; kingdom Viridiplantae; phylum Streptophyta; class Magnoliopsida; order Fabales; family Fabaceae; genus Phaseolus; species Phaseolus lunatus. The sequence continues at coordinate 8,074,644 of CM023867.1, forward strand.
ACAAAAAAAAAAACAACTTCTAATTATTACAATACAAGTACTACTATACAAACTTGAAGTATTTCAAAACATTAATATTACAAGATTATGGCTTATAAATACAAATATTTACAATATAAAGTTTAAAACATCCTAAAACCTTCAAGGATCTCCTACACCTGTATGATCATCTGCTCGTGTATGTAGTACAGTCATCGCAGTTCAAACACAACAAGAAAAGCAAGGGTAAGCTAGTGAAAATAAAGTTTTATAATACACAATTAAATTAAAAGAGAAAATAAAGTTACATGGATCAATGTTTCAATTATTCAATCTTTTTCAAAATCCAACACAAAACAATCACGTAGATCTCACATGGATCTACACATCCAAGATATTCAACAAAAACGTCTTTCGGAAGACTCGTATTAAGTAAGTCCCACCAGAGACTAACACCTGATCCAAAGATTACCAACGAATCCAACAGAAAGGGTCAGAGTAAGTTCAATACAACCCAAGCCGTGCATCTCATATGTTACAATGTGCATGAACTCCTCCATCAGCTTCTCACCACCTGATATCTTAGTCTATGTGACTTAGATCATCAGTGAAGCTCGGAGATCTCTGTTACCACATAGGCATCAATACTTAATACACAACAAACATCAGTCCATACATTATCCCAAATGTATGAATTCAATTCCATACCATTTTTCATCATACAGTATCATTCCAAAACACAATCCATAATATTTGAAATCTTATTTAACCTAAAAAAATAACATTTAAATACTACCCCATCAAAATATAATATTTTTACAAACTTAAATAATATATAAACAAATATCACAAAATATAAACACACAACATCCCTGCAAGAGAAATTGAATATTGGGACCACGTCCCTTCCACATCAAGAATCTTCTAGCCTAGGGTGCTATAAAAAATTAAATTTAGCTTCCCTTATCTTAATTGCTTGCTTTCAAAGCAACTTCTAGAATTTTATTCCCCACAGTCTGGATAAGCTTCAAGATTTATGGGCCTAATGCAAGTTATCCAAATATTACCAAATTTTAGTATGAACTTAATCAAGTTGAGAGAAACACTTTTCTCAACTGGTCCCACTAAGATTGATGACTAAATCATAGAGAAAAACAGATAATAAGGAAACTTTAGAGTAAAAATGAACTTACTCTGTTTGAAAATCTGATCGGATAGAAATATAGCCTGAGTCCTCAGCTACAGCATGGTGTAATCAGATTTTGGAATAAATGAGATATGAGGGAGAAATTGAAGAGAGAAGGGAGAGGGAGAGAGAAAAAGAAAAAGAAAAAAAGAAAGAAAAGGAAAGAGGGGTGGGGCTCTCTTGTGTGTGTTTTACGGGGGGTTACATTATCCCCAACTACAAAAATTTTCGTCCTCGAAAATTAGCTTACCAAGAAAATTAGGATGTGATTATCTTATCTTCTCTTTTATTCCTCAAGTGGAATCACATTATATGAGATTTCATAATACTTTGACTATGTCGATGTTTCTACCATGAAGTTACCTGACTTGAGAATCCAAAATTTTAGCTGACTCCACTTTAAAAGAGAGATATTTTATTTAACTAAATTAGACATTAGAGTATGATTGTGACCAATTATATATATTTCCTTAGTTACGATACTCGAAAGACATAATGAATGTTGGCTAACGAAAAAGATAAACAATTTTATAAGTAGTAGAACCTATTCTCTTGAGAAACTAGTAAAGATCTATGAACTTTGAAGTCATCTTCTTAGATATGATTGCTCTCTTTACACCAAGGAATGACGTAACTCTAAGAAAATCATGATTATCCATAGAGAAATCTAAATGTATTCTTTATTTATCTGCATCAGATGTCTGCCTGGTCGAAGATGTCTTCAATTATCATAGTCCTCAAAATTTGATTCACAATTTTTTATAACTGAAGTGATGAAGGTGTGAAAAATACGCTGAGTTTTTTTTTTTACTTGACTAATTTCCTCCTGGTGTATATCAATGAATGCTTTGATGTCTTTTTCCTCCATCCCAAATAGACGATCTTGGTCAACCCCATGATCTTTAAGTATTTCGCAATATTACTACTGAAAGGTTATTGTCAAATTGCCTAAGAGATTTCAATGTGACTTAACTCAATGATCCATGACTTTGTTGTATTCGAACATGAACAGAGACACCTCACACCAATCTCTTTGCAAGCAAATCTCTGATAACATTCATGTTATCCAAATCCAAGCTTATATTAATATAGGCAACATTAAATTTCAAAGAAATGGCCATAGAACCTTGAGATAGATATAATTAAATCAAAATGAATTCTTCCCATATTTATTGGTAGGACTTCTTTTGCTTTCTAATGGTCTAGCTCATTCTGTTCTTTAACTTCAAGCGATAATATTCTCATATACAGAAGGACGTGCAACATCAATTATTAGAGACCTCTGCTTAGAATTAAGGGTAAAATCTACCACCATCTCACTTCACCCAATACCATGTGCTAAAGGATTCATTCTCACCCTTATGAAAAGGTAAGAATAACCTAGCCAAACACAAACTTCCTTAGCATTAGTTACAATACCCAATGACACTTCTTCACCACTTTTATCAAACCGAGACCTCTTATCTCACCCAATTATTTGCATTACCTCAAGCATATCATTATCTTCCATAGGTATAACATACATAGTCTTCATTAATCCATCCCATATTACTCATACTTAGTCATTTTTCTTCACTGTATGTGACAAATAGATGATAAAACTCATGGAAATGTTTTTTTTTTCACTCTCATCCCGTGAATGTCAAAACTATATTATCATACTTCCTAGTCATTATTTGTTCAGTCTTTGATTGTTTTGACAAGATAAACGAGTTGCTACATACTTGACTATATTTTCCTTCATACCATGTCACCAAATAAACTTCCTTAAATCTTGATACCCTTGTGTCATACTTAGATGTAAAATGAGTTTGCTTTCATGACTCTTAGATAATATATCTAATTTAATTTATCATCCCCTGACACATATTTTGTTTCTAAATTTCAAGATACCATTCACCTCCTATAGAGAAATCTTTACTTTTATCAGAATTTTAGAATATTCTTCAAATTGAATTTCACCAATTTCCTTACTCTCTCTTTTTCTAGAAACTCGTTAGTTATAACAAATGAACTACAACTTCCACTAAAATTAATAATCTTTCAAAACTTCATCCATCTTCTCCAAAAGGAATTATGCATCATTGATTACTCGACCTACTACAATCCAGAATCCATTATGTACTCTTATTGTCCATGGAAAAGGAACCACACATATATCAACACAATTTTATTTCTACTTAGTCACGTCCAATGGTTGTAAATTATCCCAGGTCTTTGATACTCCACTTCACTCTTTTATAGGTCTGAAAAACAAGGACCTATGGAGTCACTTCCTCTTTATCTTGAACCATCACAAAACTTCTTCAAATATTATCTTAGTTATGTGTGATTCACATTAAATCATTTTTATAACTTTTATACTAGACTATGTTCTCTGACTTCTTGTTTGCAAATACAAACAATTTATCCTAAACCTCAAAATTCCCCCTTTACTTTCATAATGAAATTCTTAGTCCACTTAGTTATTAACTCTCCATTAATTTGAGTCTTTAACCATTTCATCTAACACTTGAAATGTCTCCTTGCTCATGGCAATTTCAACCAAATTTTCCTTCCCCAGATGATACACAAACTTGAAGTCTTACTCCTTTAATAACTTCACCAATCTCTTTTGTCTCACGTCTAGTCTTTTCTAATCAAACAAGTACTTAAGATTCTTCCAGTATTGAATGTAACTAATCAACCTCCTGTAACAATCAATTAAATCCATAAAACTTTCTCTTTCCATGCTAACCTTGTAATGACATACTCACTTCTACTGGTCATATTTGAATTTATAGGTTGTCTTATACACATCTTCCCTTTTTACTTAAAATTTTCTCGTGTCTACTTGGAAAACGTTGATGCTTCATGCAACTTGATCCATCATACTATTATCCCTCAACAAATCTCATTTATTTTTCAAAAAATCCACACATAATCTAGATTCCTCATCATTCTTCTTCACCGACAATATTAATATTCCTTATGGTAGCATACTTGATCCAACAATCTATTTTCTCCAATTTAATTTTTCATCTTTGCTACTCAGATGAAATCATTTTATAAGGTGTCATTAACGCCAACCTTGCTCAAGCACCAGACCAAGGAAAATTTCACTTTTATCTTTGAATATAATCTTGACACTTATTTTGAAAAACTGTGTATAAAACTCCACTCTTCTGAAGTACTACTTGTCAAACATGTATTATTTATCTCTATTTGAAGTCAGATTATGAAACAAGTTACCCTAATTTGTGACCCGTTCCATACTCATTATGCAACTACTCATTTCATATTATTCCAATTTGAAGATTTCACATTTCTATTCATCACAATTAAAAAGAATGTGATGAACATAAAGTTAATTCATCCCCAAAGATTATATCTAGGTCCTCCAAAGACAGACGTCTCAAACTCACTTAGAATTTGAGTCCATCGGTTATAACAACCATCTATCGTGTATATATTAAAAAAAATATTACACTAAAACAAATGTTGGTGTAAAACTATTAGCTGAAAGTACCGCTTTAAAACTTACAACTAAACACTTAGCATGATTAAATTTGTCTTCGTCAAATAAACCTATATTCAATATCAACTTCACATAATATAGAAATAACCATCCTAAAACATATATATAAAAAAATATATACACTACTTTTAGAATTAAGATAGAAAATCATCTTGATTTAGTCATGAGTGTGCACCCTCACCACTTTATCAAGATTATTTTCATTCTTAATATTTTCATCTTTATTCATAACAACCAGTTTGACTCAAACACAAAAAAATATTTCAAATAACAACTTTGTTAAACATCCTATTAGAAACTTTTAGCTAGTCTTGAAGTTAGACTTAAACAAAAATCTACACGCAGGAGAAACACAATAAACCCATCACCCTCAGGTTATCCTAAGGATGAACCGCTCTGATACCATTAAATGTAACACCAAAAAAAAAACAACTTCTAATTATTACAATACAAGTACTACTATACAAACTTGGAGTATTTCAAAACATTAATATTACAAGATTATGGCTTATAAAATACAAATATTTACAATATAAAGTTTAAAACATCCTAAAACCTTCAAGGATCTCCTACACCTGTATGATCATCTGCTCGTGTACGTAGTACAATCATCACAGTTCAAACACAACAAGAAAAGTAAGGGTAAGCTAGTGAAAATAAAGTTTTATAATACACACAATTAAATCAAAAGAGAAAATAAAGTTACATGGATCAATTTCTCAATTATTCAATCTTTTTCAAAACCCAACACAAAACAATCACGTAGATCTCACATGGATCTACACATCCAAGATATTCAACAAAAAACGTATTCCGGAAGACTCGTATTAAGTAAGTCCCACCAGATACTAACACCTGATCCAAAGATTACCAGCGAATCCAACAGAAAGGGTCAGGGTAAGTTCAATACAACCCAAGTCGTGCATCTCATATGTCACGGTGTGCATGAACTCCTCCATCAGCTTCTCACCACCTGATATCTTAGTCTATGTGACTTAGATCATCAGTGAAGCTCGGAGATCTCTGTTACCACATAGGCATCAATACTTAATACACAACAAACATCAGTCCATACATTATCCCAAATGTATGAATTCAATTCCATACCATTTTTCATCATACAGTATCATTCCAAAATACAATCCATAATATTTGAAATCTTATTTAACCTAAAAAAATAACATTTAAATACTACCCCATCAAAATATAATATTTTTACAAACTTAAATAATATATAAACAAATATCACAAAATATAAACACACAACATCCCTGCAAGAGAAATTGAATATTGGGACCACGTCCCTTCCACATCAAGAATCTTCTAGCCTAGGGTGCTATAAAAAATTAAATTTAGCTTCCCTTACCTTAATTGCTTGCTTTCCAAGCAACTTCTAGAATTTTATTCCCCACAGTCAGGATAAGCTTCAAAATTTACGGGCCTAATGCAAGTTATCCAACTATTACCAAATTTTAGTATGAACTTAATCAAGTTGAGAGAAACACTTTTCTCAACTGGTCCCACTAAGATTGATGACTAAATCATAGAGAAAAACTGATAATAAGGAAACTTTAGAGTAAAAATGAACTTACTCTGTTTGAAAATCTGAACGGGTAGAAATGTAACCTGAGTCCTCAGCTACAGCATGGAGTAATCAGATTTTGGAAGAAATGAGATATGAGGGAGAAATTGAAGAGAGAAGGGAGAGGGAGAGAGAAAAAGAAAAAGAAAAAAAAGAAAGAAAGGAAAGGGGGTGGGGCTCTCTTGTGTGTGTTTTACGGGGGGTTACATCAACTATTATGACTTTGCATTGTAAAATTTATATCTATCCTTGCGACGAGAAATATATCAATCTTTTAAAATCTTGAATTGGTCTTTTATTTTAAGTACAATGTTTTGAAAATGTGTATCTTGAACTTGTATCGACTATTTTAAGTGTAATGTCTTGGCATGCATATACCAACTAAAAAAACGATTATGTTGGTAATTGGTCTTATGGTTGATGTCTTTATTCTAGGATTGTTAAGATAATCATGTTTTTAATGAGATCTTACTGATAACCTTTAGTGTAGGATCAACAAAATGATAAAATTCGTCTTGATCCCCGAATTAAATTGATGTTTTTAATTTATCAGCTTGTTTTGATTTGTCCTGCCTTACTCGCCAAACTAGTGGGTTAAAGACGAGATTAAGCGAGCTGACCTGTCAGTCCATTTTTTTAGATTAAAAATTAAAATAAAATAATTTAAAAGATAATTTTTTTTGTATTATATTATTTGAATGATGCGGATATGTAACATTAGTGTAACATATAAGTCATTAACACTTACAAATTAAGTTCCAATTATTAATTATAATGGAGTAACTTAGTATGTAAAAGTAATAATTATTGTAATTTATTCAATTAAGAACATTAATTAATCAATTAAAAACTTACAAATTTTAAAAGTACAAAATTTAAAAAATTAAAAAGTTGGGCAACTCACCTAAGATTTTCAATTTCGTTTTACTATGATGGGTCAACCAGCTTCGTCCCATTTTTGGTGGACCAATGATAGACTAGATTAACTCGTTTTGTCACCCCTAATAAAGATAATCATTTCATCAATGAGGTCTTACGATTGATGATCTTTAGTATAGGATCATTAAGACAATCATTTTGTTAACGCGATCCTACAAGTTCATGATCTTAATTGTAGGACCGTTAAAATGATCATTTTGTTAACGAAGTCTTACAATTGATGATATTTATTGTAAAATCATTAAGACAAACATGTAGTTTTATGGTCAATGACTTTCATTGTAAGATTGTTACAACGGTTATGTAGTTTATGAAATATTTTTGTTGCTGATTTTATTATAAGATTGATAAACGATATTCTTAAAGAAGAACAAGTTCATGTAATCCTTAATAAAATTAGATAAAGAGTGTGATAGGTTTGGGAGAGAGAAGTAGGAATGTATTGGGTTACCTTGACCAACCTAACCTATTTTAGCATAAATAGATATTAGTTTTTTCAATTGAAGGATGGATGTTGAAAAATATTTGAGTGAACCTCATGGTTAGCAGCGCCATGATCATTTTAACATTTTATAAAGATCATTTCCATGTCTCGTAGTTCCTTTTGTAGTAGTTGTTAAAATAAATTAGAATAACACAATAATTAGTTTCAAACTTTAGAGACAATTAATGGTAAGAAAATGGTTGAATAAATTTGAAGAAAATGGAATATCTATTAAGAGTACCTAGTAGCAATATTCACGTGATTCTTTATATTTTGTAAATGTTAAAGAGCGTTGTAGAATTTTAAAATACCTTTAACTATGGTACAAAAAGAAAAGAAAGGAGAAAACAAAACCAGTTCAATTTTCAAATTATATATTTTTTTCTAAATTTTATACTATAAAATATTGCACCTTTAAAATAACACTAATATATATGAATTGTACCACCAGTTTTCATTAGATACTCTGATGTATGAACAACCAAATCATACATTGGCAAATAATCGATAACTTTTGGCATCAAGAACTATCTGTCTAACTGCTGCAACTGCTGCTATTGCTCCCAATGCAGAGAAAGCCACAGCAATAGTTACATTTAACCAGTAAATAGAGCTTCGCTTAGATGGCTTAAATGTGAAATTGTAGAAAATCATTGGCAAGATGAAATCAAGAGGGATAAAGCCAAAAGCTCCAATAAGAGAGTTTATGTCTCCAAAAAATGGAAGCATGGCTGCTATAATGGTTGAAATAGTAATAGCCACTGATCGAGAAATCACTCTAGGGATTACATTGCGTTTGGAGAACTCGGGGCTTTTTGGATCTCCAAATGTTTGCTCTAGCACTTCATTTGTTGTTTGCAAATAAACCTGCATTCAATTCAATGGTTATTTTGCTAAAGATGAAAGATACCCTTTTAAGTTATTTTCATAAAAAAAAACAAATGATAGTGTTAAAAGTATTGTTATTTGTTTCTTATATAAAGAATCATAATGAAGATGGAACGTGTAGGACATATTTAATATTATACTTTGAACATGAGTTAAAGTTTAACTATGCATGATTTAATAGATCAAAATTTCAAAAGTGACATAAGTTATCTCTTAGAAACTCTCTCAGAAGTTAACTAAAAATGAACAATAATTAGTATATGACATACCACACCAACTGCTGATAATTGTGTTATAGTGAAAATGTTGGTCATGTAAATGAACCATGTGGGCACCAGAGGGTTCCCATTGTCCACAAAATTGCTTAATATGAGGCCTTCAGATTTGTTGCCAAATGCCCAATAACCAGATACAGATACGCTAAAGAAAGTGACTATAAGGACAAAATAGCAAATACATAGTCCCTTGAACATCTTCCCTTTTACTGGTGGTGCTAGTGTTGCCTACAACCACAAAAAAAATGCAATTAAGCACAATGGGGTTGTTTTTAATTACATTGATTAGTTATTATGATGGACCTGAATTTCTGGAATAATTCCATTTCCATAGGCCGTGGCAATGATGGCAATTGCATTGAAGATTCCAAATAAGCGATTCTCAGTGTCACCTTTCAAAGAGTAGTCCTTTTCTGGTCCTTTGGATGACTCTCCTGTAAAAATATTGTAAATTCCAAACCAAAAAGTTCAATTCAACTGCCAAAGCATAAAGTGCAAATTGCTAAATTACCAAAACAAGTCTTAAGAAATGAATTTTAACTCTAACTAAATCGGTAAGTTTTGCACTTATTTATATATTATGAATTGATCAATCTGGATTATGATAAACTTTAAATGATTTTGATACCATCTTAAAATGTAATACTTTAAGTGTAATTGAACTTTACAAAATTGACTTGTAAAGTGAGATTTGCATCCATTTATATATTATGAATTAAATTTATTTTTAATTGATGTGAGATCTGCTATAAGAAAAAAATTAGTTTAAGAAATTACCAATGTAAGAGGAACCAGCTGTAGCACAAACACTATAAGCCAAAGAGAGAATCAATGACACAAGATTAATGTGTCTGAGTGAGTGGAAAGATGGGATCTGAGCCAAAATTAGCATGAAGCATCCAAATATGATTACAAACTGGTAAAGCTTCATGGTCCCATTTGGATTTGACAGTAAGTAAATTGCCTGCATTTCATCAATTTGATTTTTGTAAAGTCATAATATAGAGTATAGAGTCATCTTTGATTAAAGAACTAATGATTTCAAAATTATGCACATAGTTTATAATATAAAATATATAGTGTTTTTTTACAGATAAATAAGTGGGATGAAGAGTTGACAATAACCTTCATGCATTGTCCTCCTAAAAGAGTGCAAGCCACTACACAACCAAAACAAACTACAAACTGAATTGGGCCAACAAAATAACGACCCCATCTTGGACCTGTCAAGGTTAGGTTTACATTAGTAAAAGAAAAAAGGGGTTTCTTCATATACCGTATCAAAATTCTTCCTACATCCCATCAATTTTCAAAACGTTTATTTTATCCTTTTTTTTAATGACTTCCAAATAATGTTTTATGAAAGTTTTTACCAAAACATACCTTTTGGAATTCATGGAATGTATTTTGAAATATGTTTTTATGGAAGCTTTTACCAAACATACCTTATATATATATTTCAATATTTTATTTTTATTTTTTAATATTTTAAAATAAATTATAATAAAAAATAAATTTGTATCATAATATATATTATATTTTACAAAATCTGAATTTTTTAACATTAAAATCATATTATTCATATACAACTTCAATTATTTTCATTTAATACTAAAGTCATCTCATCCATATCCATGTAGAATTTTAGTGTAATTTTTTAACCAAAGTTATGATATGACTTTAACTTTAAATTTCATCAACATTAAACTGATTTTCGTTAATCACAACTTTTTCATACAAATTCATACTCAGGACACGACTTACTAAGATTGTAATTATTATTTTTTACCCATTTTTAAAATTACAAAGTTAAATTGTTCCACTTTGATGGAAAAGCCACTAATTGACTTAATGTCTACAAAATTTAGTGACAAAATCTTTCATTGAATAAATAGTGATAATTTTTAAAAGGACTGATGTAATTATACATCTAACTTTAAATAACCAGATCAAGTATACTCACTGTGAAATTAAGAACACTTATTTATAAAATCATGAAATTCTATTTTTTTCTGAATATATACTGAACCTTAAACAAAACCCAAATGTCACACTTAATCTCACATCCTTAGCTTTACAAATTATAGTGACAATAGACAAAAAAAGAGAGATTGAAGAGGGTGTTTGAGTAAGAAATAAAGCAGCGTAGTATGAAAGTGAGGTACCTAAAATATCACGAGCCATGTCTCTAAAACGTAGCTGACGTTTACCATTTTGGGCGTAGTGTTCAAGAACCCTAGATATTAAATTATATGAATAGAAAGTCACCAATGCTCCAATCACCAAGCTTAAGATCCCAGCCGTCCATCCAAGGAAGCTGAATGCATAAGGAAGACTCAGAAGAGTTGGTGCCACAATCGATGTTGTCAAATGGTATCCACAGTGCATCCAAGAACCTGCAAAATCACACACAATAATATCATAAATAATAATAATAATAATAATAATAATAATATACATTTTTGAATTGTAAACTTTTTCCTTGTCTTAATTGCTTGGTGTACGTCCACATGCTCTTCAATTATTAAAAACCAAACAGTCAACAATTTGGTGATAAAAAAAACTATAAACCTCAGTCAACCAATTCGTTCATCAAAGTCGGCTGGGAAAGCCAATAACAACAACGAATTGATTTCTACGATGAAATCATGATTCATTGAAAGGAAGGTTTTATCATTTACCTCCAATAATTATAATATAACCAATATGTACCGATCCATCCAGTGGAACGATATACGTTATTTGGTAGTATGGTAAATTTAAAAATCAGGATAATATTTCTATAAATTCGAACAATATTTTAAAAATTTAAAAAAATTATAAGATAAATAAATTAATATTATTTTATTAAAAATATTAGATACATCTCATGAATGAAATAGTTCTACATATAATTTTTGTTATCTAAGAATAAGATATACTTTATAAAATATATCATATACTCTTAATACAAAATATTTATTTATTGTGATCAAAGAATATGTAAAAAAAATTAAAAAACACAAGTAAAAAAAAACATTAAAAAAGGATTACGAAAAAAACAAAAAAGAAGCGAAAAAAATAGAAAATAATTGTTATAACTAATTCTAAATATTATCTAGACTCTATCAATTTATACAAATATAAAATCTATATTTAAATGTTTATATAATCTTTTCAGCTTTTCAGTTAATTCTTACTGATCATAATGCTCAGAAGTTTGAGACCATATGCACAATGTTTATCTACCATATGTGGTAAATATTTTCCATACTCAATTTAAACAAACATAATTATCTATTAATTTGGGTAACACTCCTCTGTATATTGTTGGTTTATGGGAAGAAACGTGAGAGTTTGTATTTTTTATTTTATTTTTAAAAAATTTATTAAATAATAATTTTAAACTTAACTCAATTAATTTATAAGATAATATTTACATCATTTATATATTATAAATTAATTTTATTTTTAATTGATATGAAATATTTAATATATATTTATTATAACACAAGTTAGTTTATTGTGAGATTAAATATTTATAAATATTCTAAAATAACATATAATATAATAAATATTAACAAATTTTATTAAAATAAAATTTAAATAACTATCATATTAAACAGATTTTAAATTTAATTTAATTTTATAAAATTAATTTATAATGTAATTATTTAATGTGAAATCTTCCACATTACCAACAGTCTTAAAACATTGCAACATATTAGGAAAGCATGAGGGATAAGAATCCTATCGTTCTAAACAGTTTTCCACAAAAGACGAAGCACAGAAGAAGGAGAGTTTTAAGAACTGCACAATATAAGATAAAACCTTCAGATTTGAGGACAAAGAGAGCTCCTGCATCAACATCATTTTGGAGGTGAAGTTGTTGAACACCATTTGGGTTCTCAGATTTTTCATCTGGAAACAGAGTTCCCATCCTCTCTCTTGTGAGTGAAGAAGATCTTAACCAAAGAATAGAGTGATTGAGAGCAGAATATATAACAGCATATGCATATATAAGAGAAACTCTAAGTATTTTTACAGAAAAGAAGTGTGAAGTTTGACCAGGATCTATCTCAGTGATGCTACTTTTATAGACGCATTGTGCACTATGCAATCACCAACTTGGAAATACCGAGATATATGACCTAAGCCTCATTCAGATGATGACCAAAATGGCCTCACTCTACATCTATGGTTGATGATATTTGCTCACTTTGGAGGAATTTTCCTGTTACGTTTCTCTTTCTATTTCTAATTCATCTTTCTTTTCTCTCTGACTAATATGCTAATTGATAGACAAATTAGAAATAAGAAGACAAAATGAATACTCACTTCATTTGGTTGACTAAAAAATTGAATGACACTTAAATATAAAAAAATATTTTGAACATGCAACAAGACAAAAAATGTTAGAAGAAACTCAGTTAAAGATACATAAATTTTAAAAATAGTTAAAACTTAATTAAATTAAAAGATAATTTTTTTCTTGAATATTTTGATGTTTTCCTGATTTTTTTATTAGATATTTATCAACTTTATCAATAATTAGAATTTATCAAGGACCATTTTTACAAAAAGAATTATTAAAAAGTCGATTGACTATTCTTCGAAAAAGTTTATCAACTTTATTGATGATTTAAATTTATCAGAAAAATTGACCGATTAACTTTTGTAAAAATTTATCAACTTTATTAATATTTAATTGTATAGCTAAAAAATTGACAAGAAAAACAACTCAGAAAAGAATTTCAAGCTTAAATAAAATATTAATATGTAGGATCAATCCACAAAATAAGATTAAAGACTTAATTTAACAACTTTATTGTTACATATAATTTGATTGAAAAATGTTTATATAAATTATGGATGCTCTGAATGATTTTTCTTTTTAATTATATGTTACTAAAATAGGAAACCATGTTCAAGAGGACCAAATTCAGTATCATTGGAAAAAAAAGCTTGTTCGATATATCTTATATTATCCTAATAAGTTTTGCATGAGTTTTAATCAATAAAAAGTTTGTTTAACACAAAATTTAAGATTAATATCTCCCAGGGGGCAGAGTAAGTGTTGTTGTCACAAACAACCTTGTGGAATCCAAATTGGAACAGAGACTCTAATTTGAAGACGTCACTGAATGAAAGTTGGATGAATGAGTTTCATTACAAGTAAGGTTCTTTTCTTCACATATTTGCGTGCGTCCTACTGTCCGTGAACAAATTCGACGTTGTTACGCCATAGTCAACATAAGTTAGGTAATTATGAATAAAAAAATATGGATTTAAGTGATTTACTATATATGGTTGAAGGCACTAAAAATGGAGAACGATTCTGGAGATCGATTTAGGAATCATGTCTAATCACATATGAAACCTATTTCAAACCATTTAAGAAATGAGATTAACGTCTACTTTATATTAGATTGATATGATAATTAACCATAATTTCCATGCTAATTAAATCTTTTGATAAGAAGGTTCAAACACAATTTTATAAATAGATTGACCAAAATTAAACAAAGATATGTGTTTAATAAAATTTATTACGTTAATCATACTTAAGTGTTGGATGACCTTTTACAACTACTCCTCACTTTTGTTGAGATTCGAAATTCGAAATCCGACCTATATCTAAAAATTCTAGACCATGCTAGAGCATAAGAGGAGAGATCTCCTCGACTTATACAAGAATAATTGACATCTACCGTGAGACGGAGAATGACTCTAAATATACTTTATAGTAATGATGAGAAACATGACGAACTGACAATCAGAAGTCAGTAGAAAATGACTGAGGCAGAACAAATGACGTTGTTGATTAGACTGTAGATGGAGCTTGTCAAGCTAAAAAACAAAATGTGGAGGAGATAGCAGTACTTAAACAAGAGAATGAGATAATGAAAAGAAAGCTGGCAGAAGGGACACGTGTGTCCCAGAGCCCCAAATATGAATCCCCAAACCACGCACCACCACACCCAATGCATTTCCCATAAAAGATTTGTGTATCGTCCTAATACCTCGTCCCATGCCTTTGGAATGGTAGGAGGAACCCCTTGACACTCTTTTTATCATTACAAGAAAATCATTAAATAGAAACCAATTTTAGAGATAAAAAATAATTAGTTTCTATATTGACTAAATTAGAGACTAATTTTTTTTTTTGGTTTCTAAATTAGATTCTATTATTGTTAAATAGTTTCTAAATTGGTATCTAATTAGCTACCAAGGTTTTTAGAATTTAAATAATTGGTAGTTAAAATCTTGGTCGTTAATTAGATACCAATTTAGAAATTATTTAACAATAATAGAAACTAATTTAGAAATCAAAAATTTTTTTAGTCTCTAAAATGGTCTCTAATTTAGTTAATATAACAACTAATTATTTTTTCTCTCTAAAATTGATTTCTATTTAATGATTTTCGTGTAGTGTATTGATGTGAGTTGATTTTAGGATTGTTCATTTCATGGTGTGACTTTACTTAGATTGAGATTTTAGAAATTTAGAAGATGAAACTTAAAGAATATTCCCACTGGACACGAACTTAACCAAGTGGTTAAGAAAGTGTGAAGGTTCACTTCACAAAGACAAAAGGAAAACACAAGTATATGGTGAGCATGATGAAGGTGCGGAAATTAAAGAACATGAAAGGAAACAAATTAAAAACAAGATAGCCGAATGGAAGAAAAGAAGAAAACAAGAATATAAACTCAAGGAAAGAAAGGCGTAATGGAAATGGAAAACAAGATGAAGGAAAGGAAGCTTATGGTGATGGCAATGGAAGAAACACGCCACTTGGAGTATGGAGGTCCTCCAAGATAAGTGAAAATGGTCGCCACTTGAAGAGCTCACACTCTCACTAGATAAGACCTAAGCTAAGAGCTCACAATTCTCACACAATTTGTGCAGAGTTTTCCTTCTTCTATAAAATTCCACATGAAAATACATGGAGTAAGACACCCTATTTATAGGAATGGGTGCCTTGGTGGGCAAGAAGGGCAAGGGTAGGGTGGTAAATGTGTGAGGGGGCTGCCTTTAGGGTTTGACTAAGTCAATCCCACATTTTCGGCTTGTTCTTCTAGAAAGTAGGTTAAAAAACCTTCCTAAAGGGCTAGAAACAAGCTAAAATAATAACTACACCCCCTATTATACTATAGGCACCTATTCTAGCCTATCTTTGCTATTTGGACCCCTAAAGTGAGCCCAATTATTTACAACATATTTTATTCTTATATAAACCAATAGAAAGAACAACAGATGCTCTGTTCCTTGTCCATTTCTCCCTCTTGTGAGTTCTGCTTGATCCATGGTGGGGTCTTCACTTGAATAAGGAGATGACTTCTCATAGCTTGCACCAGTGGTCAACTCTTTGTGAGCTTGGTTTGCATCATGTATGAAGGCATCTTGGAAGAAAAATTGCCCTCATGTTGGAAAAGATTGGTGATAGACCGATATGATGGAACGATAGACCCAAATGACTACGCCAATGTATATGTAACCCAAATGAGTTTATATACAATAGACAACATTGCCTTGAGCCGACTATTGTCCACCTCATTAAAGGACGGGGCTCCAGTTGGTTTACTAGACTTCCACCCCTATCGATTGACTTTTTCGATACGCTCGTAGCCAAGTTTGGAACTCAGTTCGTGATAAGTTGACCTCATCATCTAACCTTCGTTGCACTAGTAAAATATCTTGTAAGAAAATGGGGAACCACTATGCCTATTTATGGAAAGCTTCCAAAAAGTAGCATTGAACATCCAAAACCTTAGCTCTAAGGTAGCTTTCTACCACATGGTCACAGCTTGAGAGTGGGGCCACTCACAAATAACTTTTGTAATAGTATTCACAAGATTCTTTATATTTTGTATATGTTGAAGAACATTGTTGTAGAATTCTAAAAGTTATTTTTTATGTATAAAATACCTTTGAATATAGTACACAAAGCAAAGAAAAGAAGAAAAATAGAAACACCAGTTCAATTCTCAATTTTCTTTCTTTGTCTAAATTTTATACTATCAAATATTGCACCTTTAAAATAGCAGTATATATATGAATTGTACCATCAATTTTTATTAGATACTCTGATGTATGAACAACCAAATCATACATTGGCAAATAATCGATAACTTTTGGCATCAAGGACTATCTGTCTAACTGCAGCAACTGCTGCTATTGCTCCCAATGCAGAGAAAGCCACAACAATAGTTACATTCAACCAGTAAATAGAGCTTCGCTTAGATGGCTTAAATGTGAAATTGTAGAAAATCATTGGCAAGATGAAATCAAGAGGGATAAAGCCAAAAGCTCCAATAAGAGAATTTATGTCTCCAAAAAACGGAAGCATGGCTGCTATAATGGTTGAAATAGTAGTAGCCACTGATCGAGAAATCACTCTAGGGATTACATTGCGTTTGGAAAACTCAGGACTCTTTGGATCTCCAAATGTTTGCTCCAACACTTCATTTGTCGGTTGCAAATAAACCTGCATTCAAATTCAATGGTTATTTTGCTTAAGATGAAACCCTTTTAAGTTATTTTCATAAAAAAAACAAATGATAGTGTTAAAAATATTGTTTTTTGTTTCTTATATAAAGAATCATAAACAAGATTAAATGTGTAGGACATATTTAATGTTATAGTTTGAACATGAGGTAAAGTTTAACTATGGATGCTTTAATAGATCAAATTTTCAAAAGTGGCATAAGTTATCTCTTAGAAACTCTCTCAGAAGTTAACCAAAAATCAGCAATAATTAGTATATGACATACCACACCAACTGCTGATAGTTGTGTTATAGTGAAAATGTTGGTCATGTAAATGAACCATGTGGGCACTAGAGGGTTCCCATTGTCCACAAAATTGCTTAATATGAGACCTTCAGATTTGTTGCCAAATGCCCAATAACCAGATACAGAGACGCTAAAGAAAGTGACTATAAGTACAAAATAGCAAACGCATAGTGCCTTGAACATTTTCCCTTTTACTGGTGGTGCCAATGTTGCCTACAACCACAAAAGAAATGCAATTAAGCACAATGGAGTTGTTTTTAATGACAAGATTAGTTATTATGATGGACCTGAATTTCTGGAATGATTCCATTTCCATAGGTCGTGGCAATGATGGCAATTGCATTGAAGATTCCAAATAAGTGATTCTCAGTGTCACCTTTCAAAGAGTAGTCCTTTTCTGGTCCTTTGGATGACTCTCCTGTTACAACATTGTAAATTCAAAACCAAAAGTTTCAACTCAATTGCCAAAGCATAAAGTGAAAATTGTTAAATTACCGAAAGAAGTCTTAAGAAATGAATTTTAACCCTAACTAAATTGATGAGTTTTTCACCTACTTATATATTATAAATTGGTATTATTTTCAGTCGACTTGGGATTATGATAGACTTTAAATGATTTTGATCTCATCTTAAGATGTAATACTTTAAGTCTATTTCAACTTTACAAAATCGACTTGTAAGATGAGATTTGCACTCACTTATTTATATATATATATATATATATATATATATATATATATATATATATATATATAATGAATTGACTTTATCTCTAATTGATGTGGAATCTCCAATAAGAAAAAAATTAGTTTAAGAAATTACCAATGTAAGTGGAACCAACAGTAGCACAAGCACTATAGGCTAAGCAGAGAATCAATGACACTAGATTAATGTGCCTCAATGAGTGAAAAGATGGAATCTGAGCCAAAATTAGCATGAAGCATCCAAATATGATTACAAACTCGTAAAGCTTCATGTTCCCGTTTGGATTTGACAACAAGTAAATTGCCTGCATTTCATCAATTTGATTTTTGTAAAGTTATAATATAGAATATGTAGTCATCTTTGATTAAAGAACCAATGATTTGAAAATTACAGAAAAATGCATGCACATAGTTTATAATATAAAAAATATAGTTTTTGATTTGACAAATAAATAAGTAGGATAAAGAGTTGATGATAACCTTCATGCATTGTCCTCCTAAAAGAGTGCAAGCCACTACAGCACCAAAACAAACTGTAAACTGAATTGGGCCAACAAAATAACGACCCCATCTTGGACCTATTAAGGTTAGATTTACATTAGTAAAAGAAAGAAGGATGTTTCTTACTGCACCCTATAAAAATTCTTCCTGCATCCCCATCAATTTCGGAATGTTTCCAAGACATATTATATACATTCCAAAATGTGTTTTTTAGAATAAATTTTCAAAAGTATGTTCTAGAAAGAATTTTCCAGAATGATAGTG
Source organism: Phaseolus lunatus (assembly GCA_013389735.1). Lineage (NCBI taxonomy): Eukaryota > Viridiplantae > Streptophyta > Magnoliopsida > Fabales > Fabaceae > Phaseolus > Phaseolus lunatus. Next base: position 8,093,741 of record CM023867.1, read on the forward strand.
AATTAGATTGGGCATTTTAGTCATTTCAACTAATTAATGAAGTGTTGGAAGAAATTTTAGGGTGTAGGGAGAAATTTGACGGAGTGCAGAAACTAAAGATAGATTGAAGAATTATAAGAGAAAAACAACATATAAGTGTTCTACATACTTTTAACTATAGTTTCATAGAAACAAACATACTCATTAATACTTCATTAATACTTTATTTAGACAATTAAAAAACCATTTTTATGTACAAACTAGAATAATTATCTGAGAATTTTTTAAAGATTTATTGTTCAATAAAAATGTTTTTTTTTTCTTCCGTAATTATATATATATATATATATATATATATATATATATATCCTTCAATCTATTATTTTATTTTCTAATATTTTAAAATAAATTATAATAAAACATAAAATAGTATCATAATATAATTAATTTTTACAAAATATGAATTTTTTAATACTAAAGTTATGTAATTTATGTATAACTTCATTTGTTTTTATTTAACGTTGAACTCTATTGGTGTTATACCATGATATGATTTTTTATTTCAAATTTTACCAACAATAAAATTGTTTTTATTTATCATAACTTTTTCATTCAAAATCATGCTCTCAAAGTACGACTTACCAATATCGTAATAAACTTTTCTTTACACGTTCTTTAATATACTAAAACTTAAACAAAACCCACACGTCACACTTAATTTCACATCCTTAGCTTTACAAATTATAGTGACAATAGACAAAAAAAAGAGAGATTGAAGAGGTGTTTGAGTAAGAAATAAAGCAGCATAGTATGAAAGTGAGGTACCTAAAATATCACGAGCCATGTCTCTAAAACGTAGCTGACGTTTACCATTTTGGGCGTAGTGTTCAAGAACCCTAGATATTAAATTATATGAATAGAAAGTCACCAATGCTCCAATCACCAAGCTTAAGATCCCAGCCGTCCATCCAAGGAAGCTGAATGCATAAGGAAGACTCAGAAGAGGTGGTGCCACAATCGATGTTGTCAAATGGTATCCACAATGCATCCAAGAACCTGCAAAATATCACACAATAAATAATATCATAAATAATAATAATAATAATAATATCATTTTTGAATGGTGTGGACAATTTTTTTCTTGTCTTAATTGATTGGTGTACGTCCACGTGCTCTTCAATTATTACAAAACCAGAACTCAACAGTTTGGTGATAAAAAAATTAAAAACTAAACAGTCAACCAATTGGTTCATCAAAGTCGGCTGGGAAGCCATTAACAACAGCGAATTGATTTCTACGATGAAATCATGATTCATTGAAAGCTAGGTTTTAATAATCATTAACCTCTCCATTAGTTCTAATAGAACAAATATATTTATTTAAATGGTTACTATTTTATTCAATTCAGCATGTTTATGTACTTTTCAGTTAATTCTTACAGATAAGAATGCATAGAAGTTTGAGACCATGTGCACAATGTTTATCTACCGTATGTGCTCAATACTTTTCATACTCCATTTGAAAAAACATAATTATCTATTAATCACTGTATACCATTTTGTTAAAATAGTGTAGGAAATGGTAATACTCCTCTGGACGGTGTTGCTTTAGGGAAAGAAATGTGAGAGATTGTATTTCTTATTCTATTCTTATATTTTCTTATTAAAAAATAATTTTAAATTTAATTCAATCAGTTTGTAAAATAAAATTTATATTAATTTTTATATTTTAATTTTATTTTAGTTGATAAAAAATACACAATAATATTTATTATCCGGAGACAAACTAATTCATTCAAAATAACAGGTAATACAATAAATTTTAACAAATTTTTACTAAAATAAAATCTAAATATCTCTAATCTACTTTAAACTAAATTTAATTTTATAAAATTAATTTTCAATATAAAACTTACATTCTAATTCATCTTATTTTAACTTTATTTTCATCTTCTTCTTTTTTTATGTGAAATCTTTAACATTTCTAACATTTTTTAAGCAAGTAGTGTAACATACTAGGAAAGCAAGAGAAATAAGAATCCTATAGTTCTAAACAGTTTTCCACAAAAGAGGAAGCACAAAAGAAGAAGGAGAGTTTTAAGAACTGCATAATATAAGATAAAACCTTCAGATTTGAGGACAAAGAGAGCTCCTGCATCAACATCATTTTGGTGGTGAAGTTGTTGAACACCATTTGGGTTCTCTGGTTTTTCATCTGGAAACAGAGTTCCCATCCTCTCTCTTGTGCGTGAAGAAGATCTTAACCAAAGAATAGAGTGATTGAGAGCAGAATATATAACAGCATATGCATATATAAGAGAACCTCTAAGTAAATTTACAGAACAGAAGTGTGAAGTTTGACCAGGATCTATCTCAGTGATGCTACTTTTATAGACGCCTTGTGCACTATGCAATCAGACCAACTTGGAAATACCAAGATATATGACCTAAGCCTCATTCAGATGATGACCAAAATGGCCTCACTCTAGATCTATGGTTGATGATATTTGCACACTTTGGAGGAATTTTCCTGTTACTTTTCTCTTTCTATTTTTAATTCTTCTTTCTTTTCTCTCTAATTAATATTCTAATTGATGGACAAATTAGAAATAAAAAGACAAAATGAATACTCACATCATTTAGTTGACTACAAAACTGAATGATACTTAAGTATAAAAAAAATATTTTGAACATGCAACAAGACAAAAATTGTTAGAGGAAACTCAGTTAAAGATACATAAATTTTAAAAATAGTTAAACCTTAATTAAATTAAAAGATAATTTTTTTTATCGAATATCTTGATGTTTTCCCGTTTTTTTTTATTAGATATTTATCAACTTTATCAATAATTAAAATTTATCAAGGACCATTTTTATAAAAAGAATTATTAAAAAGTCGATTGATTATTCTTCGAAAAAGCTTATCAACTTTATTGATGATTAAAACTTATAATAAATTGACAAATCAATTTTTGTAAAAAATTATCATCTTTATTGATATTTAATTGTATATACATTTTGGTTGACTTCTTTGGTTTGGTAGTTACATGTCTATTTAGTAAACCGGATTCAATTCTCTCATGTAATAACTTGTTAATATTAACTTTAATAACTTATATTATAATAATATATAATTATAATAAATAATATTAATAGTAATAGTAAATAATAATATGAAAAAATTTGACAAGAAAAACACTCATAGAAGAATTTCAAGCTTAAATAAAATATTAATAACTTTATTTTTACATATAATTTTTATTGAAAAATGTTTATGTTCTTGTCGGTTGACTCTCCTGCCGGTTGAGTCTACGACGTTCACACGCTTCATTTCCTCATCTTGAATTATGCTTTGCTGTCTCAAAACAACCTGTACCTGCTGATGGAAGAGGGCCAAGCACAACCTTCCATGAAAGGCAAGAGCCAAGTCAAGAGCGTCTAAGACCAAGCTAGGAGCGTCTAAGACAAGCTAGGAGCGTCTAGGACGAGAAGGCCAAGCTAGAAGCGTCTAGGACAAGAAGACTTGGATCAAAGCTATGAATGGGAGAGTGGCATACTAGCACATATTCCGTGAAGGCCCATCAAATGTAGTTTAGCTTTAATTGGGGTGTAAATAGCATAGCCATGTGGACAAATGTTTATTTTTCTGCACATTAGAATTAAGGAGAAGTTAACCTTCCCACTATTCTAGAAAGCCCATGGAGGGGGTGAACTTACAAACTAGACACACCCCTCCCCATGTGCTCACACTTTCCATGTGGCCCATGTGCTTCACATTTACATTTCATTTGGCTAGCATTAGGGTTGCATTATGGTCCTCCTTAGCCTATAAAAGGAGGAGCCTACACCTTGTATTTTCAAGATTAAATAGAGTATTGTTATGCTGCCCAAATTGTGCCATACACTACTCCTTGCCTAACACTTAGGTTTTAGTCTTCAATTCATCACTACCAAAGGGGTTGGCCAAACCTCCCCATTTCCTCACTCTTCATGCACCTTCAAGGAACCCATGCTTCCTAGGAAGGCCTTGCTCACCTCCTCCATAAGCTTCCGCATCAATCATCACCAAGGAACTCCAAAATCCAAAGAAGAGCTCATAGGAATGCTATCACCTGCAAGATAGAAAGGGGCGCCCTAGAGGCCGTTTGCACTCTGACGCTCAAGTCAAGAATCAGGGCAAGCACACCAAGTGTATTCAGTATCTGTGTTAGGTCTAGAAATTGCGTACCTTTGTGAAGTATTTTACTACCCTTTATATAGTCTAGGGTTTCCTCTGCACCGCTACCCATATTTAGGGTTTACTGAAATACCCTCGCGTCGCTATCACCCAGACTTATGGTAATCTAAAACGTAAGGTTTCCTTAACTGGAGTGCAAATTCTAACAGGATGTCCACCTGGGTACCCCCTCGTGCACCTAGTCTCTGGGGCCACCTGTCATGGGAGCGTCTTCACTGTTCACGTGCCGTGCGTGTAACTTCACTGGGAAACCCTAATCCTGATGAGTACTCGACCCTTCAGGACTCTGCACCTAATTGTGATTTCCCTGCCACACGCATGGGCGCTTCGTGACTTAGGCTTCTCCCTACCTCTGGGCATTTTACTGATAGCTGGTATTCTTTCAGGATCCACATCAGATGCTCTAATCCTGTTGTTCAAAATACCCTAGACCGATGTCACATCGTCCCACTCTGATGCCGAGGACTCATCATCCTGCTGAGTGACGAGGACACATCAGTCCACTCTGGTGATCTACACGCTGATGACTAATCATCCCACTAGTCCATACTACTTGTGGGATCCATCCCACGTGGTTTTGGCCCATACTGTGGGACCCAGCTGACGTGGCTCACCTTTACTAGCTGTTCTCGGTGTCCGAGGACTGGTCGGTACACAAGCCCCCTAGTCTCGAGCTGTTAACTTGTTTAGCGAAGAGACTAAGTCATCGGCTCAGGCTACCTACGTGGCACTGAGCGAAAAGACATGAACAGCGCGCTAAAGGGACATCTCACCAAGCCCCTCTTAATCTGCGGACATGTGGCTAGATCAACAATTAGGGTTTCTTAACGTTTGTGCTTCCTTGCCTACGTTAAACCCTTTCAAAACCCCGCGCCTCTACACTGTTTCATCACTTTTCCCTCAAGCCTCCATACTTTCTAACTTCTCTCGTACGCTCCTGTTCTACTCCAACCCTCGCAACCCCTCATCTACGTTCACTCAAAAGGTATGATCTTTAATCTTCTTCTTGCCTTTGCTTTATGATTCCGCTACCTTCTACATGCCATAATTGCGCTGGGTCTGTTTATGATTTCTGCATTTTAGGGTTTATGTTCTTCTTTCTCGTTTTCGTTCTTCTTCTGAGAGTTTTTGTCCGTCATTTGTTCACGACATCACTTTCTTCTAAAACTTTTTCTCCTTCTCTTTGCCTCTCATTTGTTTTAGATTCGAGATGGCCAGAACCAAAACCACCTCCAACCCTCCTCCAACCGTTGACTACAGGACCCTCTACCGCTGGGCCCCCGAGGATCTCCTTGCTGAGATCTCCCAACTCACCTCTAGTGAAAACTGGAGGAAACACAAAGACGATGAAAATGAGATTAAAAGGCGTGTCTTTGGCAGAGAGAGCGACGCGTACATATCGGTTCGACCTTGTACTAAGGGCGAACCTGTTTGCTCTGACGACCGCTGCAACGACAGGGAGCCCTTCTTCTTCTTCTACGCCACCGTCTTTAAACGAGTCAAAGTCCGTCTGCCCTTCACTGGGTTCGAGAGGGCTCTGCTCACTGAACTGAATGTGGCACCTACCCAGCTGCACCCCAACAGCTGGGCCTTCATCAGGGCATTCTCGATTCTCTGCAACAACCTAGGGTTCACTCCCTCGGTGGATGTATTCTTATACTTCTTCGAGGCGAAGACCCTGGGAAGAGGCTTTGGGTAAGCCTCAATGGGGTGGCGGGGAGGGTTCTGCTAACCCTCTTCCAGCAGTCCTACAAAGACTTCAAGCGGAAGTTCTTCCGGGTCTGCTGCAGCTCCTACGACTCCACCATGCTCGATGGGTTCCCATTATACTGGGTGGAGAAGTTGAAGTTCAAGAAACCACGAGGACTTGAGGAGCTGACACCCTTCGACCGTGATTTGTGCCAACTCCTTGCCAATTTGGGGGTGGTATTCAACACTGCCCATCTGATCAGACACAAATGTGATGTTAAGAATCTCAGAATCTACATAGGTACATTTTACCTTACCTTATCCTTCTTATATCTGCTTGCACTTGCATTTGCATCTTGTGTTCTCGTAACTGTGTGTTTGCATTGCATCTCGTAACTGTGTGTTTTATTCTGTTGCAGACATGGTGTTGGATGCTTGAAAGAAGAAGAGGTTGGCCGATCTGCTGGGTCGCCGCGCAGCTGGTGGCTCCTGTCCTGCTGGCTCCTCTTCTCCCACCGTGGCTGCCCCTAACCCTGTCTCTGAAAGCAAACGTAAGAGGGCTGCCGCAATGGTAATCTCTGAGGACGAGGACACTTGCTCCAACCTTGTTTTCAAAAGGAAAAGGGTAGAGGTTACTGCGGCGACCTCATCTACAACAGAGGGGCAACTTTCATCCTTCAGAGAGTGTCAATCTGGCGCTTCTTCTCCCCCCGAGCCTTTTCTGGCGCTCGAAGGTGGGGGTGGGGGAAACGCTCCCCCTTGCGACCAAGCGCCTCCTGCCCCCGAACTCCCACCCCTCCTCCAACAGGCCCTCGCTTATTTGTCTGCCAAAGAGGTGATGGAGGCCCTGGATAGGGATTCATCGAGGACCCGTATCAGCCATGGCCTTGGTGAGTTCCTCGCCGCTTCTGGTGCCTTATTGATCCATGGGGATGCTGACGCGACGCTGAAGGAGAAGGTGGCTCAATTGGAGAAGGAGCTAGAATAGAAGAAAGAGTTGGAGCTTCAAGTCCAACTGGCTGCCAAATGCGAGGCTGCTATGAACCAGGAGCTGAGCAGCCTTCGCCAGTCAGAGAAAGAGACCAAGAAGCTCCTATTCTCCAAGAGGCAGGAGTCCCTCCAGCTTGAGGCTAAGATTCTTCCCCTCTGCAACAAAATCATAGATTTTGAGGAATAGTTTGAGGGGGCCCAGACCAAAATGACCAAGCTGGAGGAGAGGGCGACCACCCAAGAAGTGCAGCTGGGAAAAGTTGGAGAGAGCTTGCCCAAACAAACTGAGCTGCTCAAGAAGACCAAGGCCGAACTTACTGAAGACGCCGTCGACGCCTACAGGGAAGGGTTTGGAGATGCCCTTGCTCAGTTTGCCTGCACGAATCCTGAGATGGACCTCTCGCCATTCTCTATGTCAAAGCAGGTAGTCGACGAGCAAATAGTGCCTAGATAGGTCTTCTGAGCAGCTATACTTTATGGCTGAACTTCTTGTAACAATCTTTTTGTAAACGCTCTTCCAATATAATTAATATATTTAACTTTTTGTATATACTTGTTTGACTTTATGCATCAACTTACTTGTAATGGTATCTCTATTGTTGTCTGGCTATTTTTGGCATACTTGGTTAATCACTCTCTTCGGCATAGAATCAACCCATAGGTACCACGCTTAACTCTGCTAAGTTGTTATGAGCTTTATTTTTCATTAGGATAGGAGATTATACCGTAACGAGACTTCATGAGAATTTCCCTGCTGAAAGGTACCTCATCGATCTCATCATCGCCCATATCTCTTTACCCTTGTGAGGATTCCAACACCGATCTGTATGCACCTGACTTCTCCTTGCTTGAGGCAAAGGGGGGATTTCACTGGAAGAAGTCGTTCTTGGCGTTCTAACTCGAAAGGGGAGGCGTTCAAACTTGAAATGGGAGACGTTCTTTGTGAACTTTCTCTTCCCACTTCCGAGATTTCCAACCCAAGCTGACGAATTTTAACTGACCACTTATCGCCCTTAGGCGAGGTTGGGCTTTGACTGGTGAACCTTCTTGTCCAAGTTGGGAGTTCTCACTCGAAGAGGAGGTGTTCTATGCGAACCTTCCTTCCAACTGTCGAGACCTCTGACCCCAAATGATAGGCTCGAACTGACCCCACATCGCTCATAGGTGAGAGAGGATTTAACTGACGAACTCTTCTATTCGACTTGGTGTTCTCACTCGTAGAGGAGGTGTTCTTGACGAACCTACCTTCCTACTTTTGAGACCTCTAACCCCTAGTGACAGGCTCGAACCGACCTCACATCGCTCATAGGCGAGGGAGGATTTAACTAACGAACCCTTCTGTTCAACTTGGTGTTCTCACTCGTAGAGGAGGAGTTCTTGACGAACCTACCTTCCTATTTACGAGAACTCTAACCCTAAGGGACAGGTTCGATCTGACCTCATAGTGCTCATAGGCGAAGGAGGATTTAACTGAGTGAACCTTTCTGTTCAAGTTAGGAGTTCTCACTCGAAGAGGGGGAGTTCCTTACGAACCTACCTTCCCATTTACGAGACCTCTAACCCCAAGTGACAGGTTCGAACTGACCTCTCATCGCTCATAGGCGAAGGAGGATTTAACTGGGTGAACCTTTCTGTTCAAGTTGGGAGTTCTCACTCAAAGAGGAGGTGTTCTATACGAACCTACCTTCCCACTTACGAGACCTCTAACCCCAAATGACAGGTTCGATCTGCATTGTACAAACACATTCAAGAATATATCTTAACTGAAAATTTTATTGGGTGACCTCATTAAAAACCCTTAGTAGGGAAAAAAGAGTGTCCCCTAGACTGTGTACAATGTTACATAATCTTAATTGAAATAAAACTTCAAGTGAGTCGCATTCCATGTACGAGGAATTGGACCACCTTCTAGGGTCTCAAGCCTGTACGCTCCATTTCCCAGGGTCTCTGTCACTCTAAAGGGACCAGTCCACTTGGGGGATAGCTTGTTTTCTATCTGGTAGGGAGATGCCTTTCGCATGACTAGGTCGGCGACCTAGAACTGCCGAGCTCTCAACTTGGAACTGTGCTTGAGTTCAACCCTTCTCTTCAATGCTTCGGCTTTGATTCCTGCCTCTTCCCTTACTTCATCCAAGAGATCTAAATTTACCTTCCTTTCTTCATTGGATTCCTCAGCCACAAAATTCTGGAAGCATGGCGAGCTCTCCTAAATCTCTACAGGGATCATGGCATCTAAACCGTATACTAAGCTGAAAGGGGTCTCCTTGGTGGTGGACTAAGGAGTGGTATGGTAGGCCCACACAATTTTGGGAACCTCCTCAGCCCAAGTCCCATTCGCCTTCTCCAGCCTTCTCTTCAGTCTCCTGAGTAGGACTCGGTTGACTGACTCGACCTGTCCGTTAGTCTAAGGATGCTCGACTGATACGAACACCTGTTTGATTCTCAACTCTATGCATAGTTTCCCTAATTGTTGGCTTGCAAACTGGGTGCCATTATCGAACATCAAGCGCTTGGGTACACCAAAGCGGTATACTATGTTCTTCCACACCAAGTGCTGAATCTTGTGGGTTGTGATTTGTGCTACTGGTTCAGCCTCGATCCACTTCGTGAAGTATTCTATGGCGACCACAAGGTAATTCATCTGTCGCACCGCCAAAGGAAAGGGCCCCAAGATATCAATTCCCCAGGTGTGGAATAGCCAAGGGCTGTATATAGATTTGAGCTCCTCTGGAGGCGCCTTGTGCCAATCTACGTGCAGCTGACACTGCTTGCACTGTTGCGCATATTTCGTGCAATATTCCCTCATGGTTGGCCAGTAATACCCCGCTCGAATGGCTTTGGATGCAAAAGCACGACCTCCTATGTGGCTCCCACATATTCCTTCATGGAGCTCTGTCATTATACGTACGCACTACTCACCATGCACGCACACCAGAATGGGATGTGTGAACCCGTGCCTATACAGCTCCCCATCAATGAGCGCGTACTTGATTGAGTTCTTCTTTACTTTCCTCGCCTCCGTTGGCTCCATAGGCAGCATCCCATCAGCTAAGTAGCGCTTATAGGGCGTCATCCATGTTTCCCCACTTTGCAACGAGCAGACTTGTGACGACACCTCTTCCAACGCCACATATGCATTGACCCTTGACTTCTTCAAAGTTTCCTAGGTCAGCAACCAATGACTCCTCTTCCCACCGTCAGTCTGGCTGATCTGGTGGACTCCTACTAAGTTATCGGTCGTGTACATGTGAGGTGCCGTCAGGGTTTCCTGGATGACCATCCTCTGCCTGCCCCCCTTGTCCGAGCTTGCGAGTTTCGCTAACAAGTCAGCTCGGGCATTCTGATCTCTGGGCACATGCACCAATTCAAATGTCGCAAAGGAACTCCTCAACACCTGTACATACTCTAGGTAGGAGGCCATCTGAGAATCATTGGTACTCTCCCGCCACCTTACCTGTGACCAGTAGGGAGTCACTCTTTGCCAAAAGACTTTGTGCTCCCATCTCCTTAGCCAGCAGAATTCCAACAATCAGAACCTCATACTCAACCTGGTTATTGCTGGCCTTGAAGGCAAACCGTAGGGTTTGCTCAATCAACAGCCCCTTTGGTCCTTCCAAGATCACCCCAGCCCCACTACCTTGCTGATTGGAAGACCCATCTACCGAGACCACCCATCTGAAGTCAGGTCCGTCCTGCTGGGTTTCTACCGAGGACATATCGGCTACGAAGTCAGCGTAAACTTGGCCCTTGATCGGGCCCCTGGGCTCATACTGTATGTCAAACTCAGATAATTCGTACCATCCTCCCTACTACAACTGGCTTCTGCAAGACTTTTTGGATGGGTAGGTCTGTCATCACCACGACTGTAAAGCTCCGGAAGTAATGGCGAAGCCTACGCGCAGAGAATACCACGGCCATTGTTGCCTTTTCTATGGCCTGGTATCTTACCTCAGGCCCTTGCAGCACCTTGCTAACAAAGTAGATGGGCTGGTGACTTTGATTTTATTCCTGCACTAGGACTGGACTCATTTCCTTCTCTGTGATTGCAAAGAATAAACGCAACAGGCTGCTGATCTGTAGTTTGCACAGCATTGGCGGGCTGGCCAAATATTGTTTCAACTTGAGGAATGCCTCTTAACACTCCTCGGTCCACAAGAACCTGTTGTTCCTCCTCAAGCATTGAAAATAAGGGTGGCCTTATCACCCCCAACTGACACGAACCTAGAAAGAGCAACCATCCGCCCCGTCAACTGTTGTACTTCCTTGATCGACGTCGTGCTTCTCATAGCTAAGATCGCCGCAAACTTGTCTGGGTTGGCTTCAATCCCTTGTTCGGTGAGCAAGAAACCAAGGAACTTGCTTGCTTCCACCCCAAAGACACACTTCTCTGGATTCAGCTTCAACCCGTACTTAACTATTGTAGTGAATAACTCCTCCAAATCAGCGACGTGCTGATCTCTCACCTAGGACATCACCACCATATCATTTACGTAGGCTTGCACGTTGTGTCCTATCATGGATGCAAGGACCTTGTCCATCAGCCTTTGGTAGGTATCGCCTGCATTCTTCAGTCCAAATGGCATGACTGTGTAGCAGTAGCAGGACAGCTCAGTCATAAATGTTGTCTTGCTCTCGTCCATTGGGTGCATCTTGATCTAGTTATACCTGGAAAAAGCATCTAAAAAGCTGAGCAGCTTGCAGCCCGAGGCGTTATCTACCAACGCATCAATACTCGACAAAGGATAAGAATCCTTTGGACATGCCTTATTGAGGTCGGTGAAGTCCACACACATCCTCCACTTACCATTGACTTTCTTCACCAATACCACATTCGCTAGCCACTCAGGGTATTGGATTTCTCGTATATGGCCAACCTTGAGCAGCTTTTGTGTCTCTTCCCTTATCACCTGTCTCCTCTCTTCATTGAATTTTCTCCTCCTCTGACGGACATGTCTGACTTGGGGATTTAACGCGAGGTGATGACCCAAAAAATCTGGGTCAATGCTTGGCATATCTGAGGCAGACCAAGCAAAGGCGTCCAAATGCCGCTCTATGACTCCTGCTACTTGGTCCTGCGCATCCCGGCATAGGGATTTGCCAAGCTTGAACATTTTGCCTCCAATCTCCCTTTCTACTACCTCCTCCGCTGGTTCAAGTCGTCTCTCTCGGGTGACCTCTGCTCGTGCAATCCCGACTTCTCCTCGGGACAGGTCAGTATCGGCGCACTCTCCACCTGGTGGTTGGGTGGTAACTGTGCACACTCCCCTTCTCGTCTTGAGGTTGTTCTCATAGCACTTCTTAGCTTCCTTCTGATCTGACCTAATGGTGATCACCACACCTTCTATCGAGGGCAACTTCATCTTCATATGCCTCATCGATGCCACCGCTCCCAGTCTGTTCAAAGCTGGCCTGCCCAACAGCATGTTGTAAGCTGATGGGACATTCACAACCAAATACTTGATGTTCTCAGTGTAAAAAGTCATCCCATCAATGAATGTGGTCCTCAGCTCTATATATCCCCGCACCTCGACCTAGTCTCCTGCGAATTCATACAAGCAGCCAGTATAAGGCCTTAGCTGATCTGGGGACAATTGCAACTTGTTAAAGGTCGACCAGAACATCACGTCGGCCAAACTTCCTTGATCGACAAGGACCCGATGCACCCTTCTTCCCACGGTAACCACTGATATTACAACTGGATCATTTTCATGAAGAACAATGTTCAGGAGATGTGCTTTCGTGAATGTGAGGTCGATATCTGGGAAGTGGTCTTCCTCACATGCTTCCACTGCCATCACCGATTGCGCATACTTCTTACGTTGCGACAAGGTGCACCCTCCTCTTGAGAACCCACCTGAGATGGTGGATCTCTCCATGTACGGGCAACTCGTGCCCCTGATCAGCCCTCGGTGCGACCATCACCTCCCCCCCTTATGACTCTCGCAGGTAATCATTCAAGAAGTCGCTATTGACCAACTCATCTAGCTAATGACCCAGGGCTAAGCAGTTTTGAATGGGATGCCCAAACGCCTGATGGAACTCGCACCATGCGCTCTTATTGGGCCCCAGTCTCTTGTCTGCCTTTGGGGTCACCTTCAGCCTTTCCGCCATATTGGGGATGACGATCAACTCTTTGAGCTCCACCAGGAAGTTATGCCTGGGGGGCACATACTCCTTAGCGCGTGCCCTATTCTAGGGCTCCTTGGCCTTGTAGGGCTTCTGCTTTCCTTGAGCTCTCTTTTCTGTCGTCGCCTCATGTACCTGTATGGACTGAGGGCAATTGGGCACTCGTGGTCGTGAAGGGGCCGCACTTTCAATCTTCTCATTGAGTTCCCCTTTGGGGGCGATGTGAGCAACGGTGCGATGCTTGATGTCGCCAGAGGTCTTAAGCGGCTTCGGATGAGGGACTCACTGAAAGGTCTTGACAATATTCCCTTCTTGAAGGCATGCACCACCATATTCTTGTCTTTGGTGTGCAGCCTCACCACCATCGCCCCAAAATCGGTTGAGGTAATCTTTTAGGGACTCCTTCTGATATTGTCTAACATAAAAAAGGTCATAAGACACTGGTGGGGGAGCCCGGTTGACGATATATTGTTCCCTGAACAGCGTGAAGAACTACGCGAAGGACATGATATGTCCCTCAGGCAGGCCAACAAACCACTCCAGCGCTGTCCCCGTCAACGTAGTCATGAAGAGCTTGCAATGCACCGCATCTGATTCCCCTGATAGCATCATCTGCGTGTGAAATGCTGTGAGATGCGCTTCTGGATCCTCTACCCTCGTGAACATAGTCTTAGGGTCCACGAAGGTGGCTGGGACCACCGTGTCCATAATTGCTTGGGAGAAGGGCATTGGAAAAGCCCTAGGCGGTGTCGGTGGAGCCCGATCATCCACCACACGATCCCCTGCTTGCTGCAAATTACGCAAATTCACGCGCAACTCTTCGTTCGCCCTGTGCAGCTCCTCATTCCTAGCTTGTGATGCGAATAGGTCCATCTTCATACGCACTTGATCTGCCTTTGATTCCGCCACCGTATCCTGGAGGGCACTCATCATTTCCATGAGTTGTTGTATGGTAACGCTCTCGCCCCCATTTGGTGGGACAGATCCTTGCCTGGTATTCCTCATGTCTCTGGTTTCTTCTCTCTTGCTCGTGTATGGGACCTTGTTTTACTTCGGCCCCACGGTGGGCGCCAAATGTTTTTGTCGATTGACTCTCCTGCCGATTGACTCTACAACACTCACACGCTTCCTTTCCTCACCTTGAATTATGTTTTGCTGTCTCGAAACAACCTACACCTGCAAGGTAGAAAGAGGCGCCTTAGAGGCCGTTTGCACTCCGACGCTCAAGTCCAGAACCAGGGCAAGCACACAAGTGTATTCAGTATCTGTGTTAGGTCTAGAAACTGCGTACCTTTGTGAAATATTTTACTATCCTTTATATAGTCTAGGGTTTCCTCTGCGTCGCTACCCATATTTAGGGTTTATTGGAATACCTCGCGCCGCTATCACCCAGACTTAGGGTAATCTTGCACGTAAGGTTTCCTTAACTGGAGTGCAAATTCTAACAGGATGTCCACCTGGGTATCCCCTCGTGCACCTAGTCTCTGGGGCCAGCTATCATGGGAGCGCCTCCACTGTTCACATGTCATGCATGTAACTTCACTGGGAAACCCTAATCCTGATGAGTACTCGACCCTTCAGGACTCTGCACCTAACTGTGTTTTCCCTGCCACACGCATGGGCGCTTTGTGACTTAGGCTTCTCCCTACCTCTGGGCATTTTACTGATAGTTGGTCTTCTTTCAGGATCCACATCAGATGCTCTAATCCTATTGTTCAAAACACCCAAGATTGATGTCACATCGTCTCACTCTGATACCGAGGACTCATTATCATGCTGAGTGACGAGGACACATCAGTCCACTCTGGTGATCGACACGTTGATGACTAATCATCCCGCTAGTCCATACTACTTGTGGGATCCATCCCACGTAATTTTGGCCCATGCTGTGGGACCCAGCTGACGTGGCTCACCTTTACTAGTTGTTCTCGATGTCCGAGGACTGGTCGGTACAGTTTATATAAATTATGGATGATCTGAATGATCTTTCTTTTTAATAATATGTTACTAAAATAGCAAACTATGTTGAACATGACCAAATTCAGTATCATTGGGGGAAAAAAAAGCTTGTTCGATATATAATGCATTATCCTAATGAGATTTGCATGAATTTTAATCAATAAAAGTGTGTTGAACACAAAATTTAAGATTATATCTTCCTGGGCAGAAGTCTTGCTGTCACGAACAACCTTGTGGAATCCAAATTGGAGCAGGAGAATCCAATTTGAAGACCCCACTGAATGAAAGTTGGATGAATGAGTTTCATTACAAGTAAGGTTCTATTCTTCACATATTTGTGTGCGTCCTACTTTCCGTGAACAAATTCAACGTTACGCCATAGTCAACATAAGTGGTAGTTACGAATAAAGAAAAATTGTATTTAAGTGGTTTACAAAATATGGTTGAATACACTAAAAATCGAGAAAGATTGTGCAGATCGATTTAGGAATCATGTCTAATCACGTAGAAAACCTATTTACAACCATTTTAAGAAATGAAATTAACGTCTACTTTATATTAGATTGATATGGTAGGTAACCATAATTTCCGTGATAATTAGATATATTGATACGAAGGTTCAACACAATTTTATAAATAGATTGACCAAAATCAAAGAAAATTTATGTATTCAATAACATTTATTACTTTAACTATCGAATACTAACTTGAGTGTCGAATGACCTTTTACAGGTACCCCTCACTCTTGTTGAGATTCGAAATCCAAAACCCAACCTATATCTATAAGTTTCAGACCATGTTAGAGCATTGGCCCATACAAGAACAGTTGAGTGAGATAGAGAATGACACTAAAAATACTTTATGGTAATGATGAGAAAAATGCCGAACTGACAGTTAGAGGTCACTAGAAAATAACTGAGGCAGAACAAATGGCATTGCTGATTAGACTGTAGATGGAGCTTGTCGAGCTAAAAAAAACAAAATGTGAAGAAAATAGTAGTACTCAAACAAAAGAATGAGACGATGAGAAGAAAGCTAGCATAATGGATGCATGTGCCCCAAAGCCCCCAAAATGAATCCCCAAAGCACGCACCACCACACCAATGCATTTCCCATCAGTCATGACCCGATCACTGGAAGTTGAAAGTCAAAGAGTCGTGTATCGGCCTAATACCTGATCCCACACCTTTGGAATGGTAGGAGGAACCCTCTAACACCCGTTTAATGAAGGCATCCTGGAAGCAAAGTTGCCCTCAAGTTGGAAAGGATTGATGATAGATCGATATGATGGAACGATAGACCCAGACGAATACGTCAATGTGTATGTAACCCAAATGAGTTTATATACAATAGACAACATTGCCTTGCCGACTATTGCCCACCTTATTAAAAGGTGGGGCCCTCAATTGGTTTACTAGATTTCCACCCCTATCGATTGACTTTTTCAATACGCTTGTAGCCAAGTTTGGATTGCAGTTCGTGATAAGTCAACCTCATCATCTAACATCCATATCACTAGTAAATATCTTACAAGAAAACGGGGAACCACTACACCTGTTAATGGAAAGGTTAAAAAAAGTAGGGTTGAACATCCAAAACCTTAGCTCTAAGGTAGTTTTCCACCACATGGTCATAGCTTGAGACCAGGGCCACTCGTGAATAGCTGTGTAAAAAGCTAGTGGCCAACTTGGATAAGCTACCATGAAGAGCTGCAAAATTTATGTAATTGGAGGAATTGCGAGAATTTAAAAGGACAAGGTCAAGATAGCCCCGAAGAGAAAGCATACCGAGAAGTTTAGCTAACAACAAGTTACGAAACATAAAATGACAAAATTCACCAAGTATACCCCTTTAAATGCAGACCGAAGTTGAATCCTAGAGGAAGCCCTCAATGTTTAACTCGTCCCTACCTGTAGAAAGGTATCGACCCCACTGAACCCTGACACAAGGAAGCAATGTCGGTACCAAAGCAACTTTGACCACACAAATGAAGAATGTTAGGCTCTGAAAGACAAGATTGAGGAGCTAATACAAGCATAACACCTCAAACAATATGTCAAGGAAGCTATATACCCAACAAGGCTTTGGTCCTTAAAAAGAAGGAGTCGGGATAGATATGACTATCATGGAGGTCATTGTTGAGAAGTGAATGAGCAGCAGAGACCATCCCAACAACCTAGAACAAGGGAAACCCAAGATGCCCTCTTAAGGGGAAGGGTGATAAACACAGTCGCTAGTGGATTTGTCGGACGTGGGGCCTGTAGACTTGGAAGAACTACATCAAGGTACCAGTAGACTACGATGTCAGCAAGAATCTTGAGGGTGGGGTACTATTGACTGACGATTCAAAGTGATTGTGCTGCCTATATGAAAAAATACACTAAATGTCAAGAATATGACTATATGCTCCAATGAAAACTAGGAGACTTGCACCACATCTCGTGTTCGTGAGCCTTTGTCATATGGGAGATGAATATCATAGTACCTTTCCCACTTGAGAAGGGAGCACACAAATTCCTATTGATATTCGTTTATTACTTCACAAAGTGGATTGAAACAAAACCATTGGTCACCATCTCGACCAGAAGCGTTAGAAATTTTGAATGGAAAAACATCATATGCTGATACAATGTCCCTTACACCATTATCACTAACAATGGAAGATAGTTCATCCACCAATGATTCGTTAGATTTTATGAAAGACTTAGCATCACACATGTAGCTAGCTCGATCGAACATTTTGAAATGAAGGGACAAGTTGAGGCCGCCAACAAAGTCAATTTAAACAAACTTAAAAAAGCGTTTTAAAAGTGACTAAAGGAAAATGGACCGAGGATTTATTAGAATTTTTATGAGCCTATATGTGCACACCCCAGTCGGCTACCCTTGAGACCCCATACAATATTGTATACAATGTTGATGCCATGATTCCAGTTGAAGTCGGTGAACCCTTACTGAGAAAATAGCTTTTCGACCTAAGTATAACTAATGCAAGTCTCATCACCAACCTAAACCTATACTCAGTGACCTATTAGACAAAGCTTGAATCAAGGACGAGGTCCGCAAAATCCAAAAGATGTAATTGCAAGGTGAAATCGAGAACTTTCCACCAAGGAGATCTTGTGTAAAGAATGCAAAGTGAAGCAAGTAAAACCAAGGAAAAATTCTCGACCAATTGAGAGAGACCATTTTAGATTCAAAGTGAAACCAAAAATGGATCATACCGACTCCAACACCTTTCAACAAATCCGATACAAAGGACCTAGAACACAACCCATTTAAAATTTTATTTTAGTTAGCTTTGTAACAAAATCATGTAAGTATCAATGTGTACTATTTCCTCATTTAACCTTCTTTTCCTTGGGAGTGTTTTAGCCGATAAGGTTTTAATCAGGCACTTAATAAAATTATCATTTTCTAATCAAATTTATTTTGGCCAAGGACGTTCTAAACTTGTTCATGTTGAATTAATGGAGGGCTAAGCTCAAGAGGTACTTGAATTGTGTTCAAGTAGATTTTTGCAAAAAGCAGTTTATATCAATCCAAACATAATTTTAATTGATTATTTTTCAAAACAACAGATTTATATTTTTAAAAGAACATTAATTCAAAAAAATGAATCTGTTTTGATAAAAAACAATTGATTAAAAAAATCTTAGACACACAATTCTTAAGGCACAAATCTATAAATCAATTACTCTTAGAAAATATTTAAATTTGTTTTAAGAAATTAATTTCAACATATTATATTTGAAAATAACAAATTATTTTTCTAGTTATAGTAACAAAAAATATTAACAGATTAAACTTGAAAACAAATGATTTTTTTCTGGTTATAGTATCAGAAAAAATATTAATTGATTAAACTTGAAAACAACAGATTGTTTTCTGGTTATAGTAACAGACAGGAAATATTTCAGCTTTCAAGAGCCAATGCAGAATCCAACAAATCCAAATACAGTTTTTAAAGAAACTTTTTGATTCAAATAACTTGTAAACCTACTAATGAATGCAAGAGTATACAAAGAGAATCAATCCACAGTGTTCCACACACAATTGCTTAGCATGTCAATTTTGTTAAATTCAAACAGTCAAACAGATCTGCAGATAAAAAAATACTTATTGATTTTAAAAATAACCGATTGATTTTAAACCATTAAGAACAATTATGCAGAAAAATAATATGCAATGATAAAGAAAGCTTAAAGCACACCAAGATTTATACTAGTTCACTCACAACAGAGTTACATTTAGTCCCACCTCACACCAAGATGGAATTCACTAGATCACCAAAATTCTTTTACAAAAAGGACAACAAAAATAGTTCTTCAATACAACAAGAACCAACCACACGTTACAACACCCTATTACAACTGTGATTTCCACCAAGAAACCCTATCTTGACACTTACACAAAGAATTTCATAACCGTAATGAAAAGGAACGAATTCGCCTTGACTATGAACCAAGAAATACAAAGGGATCTCCTAATTCAGAGTAGCCATTTGAAGAACCTTTTACCTCTAAATGGATGATGAAAATTAGGCACCAATAACACTCAAAGATCAACGACTAATGCTTCCAAAAATAGCTCACTCTTTGATTCTCACAAATTGTAAAAAGTGTATTTTGTGTAAACAATTCTCATAACTTTTTTCAGAAAACAAACTCACCCTTTTATAGAAGCTAAAACAGAAGCAATTTTAAAACAGAAAAGGATATTGTCAGTAAAATCAATCGGTTGAAAAACAAAACAATCTGTTGATTTTACTCAAAACAAATAGTTTGTGTGAAAACTGATTTTTATTAAAAATAATGTATTTAAACTAAAAATACATGATATCTTCCATATTAAAATATGGTTCTTCAAATGTAAAACACATTACAGAAAAATCTAAAACATTTTAGTATTTTTAATCAATTGATTTGAAAGATAACCTATTGAAAAAACTATAACTTTCCATAAAACAAAAGTATAACCAGTTGAAAACATTTTTAATCAGTTGAAAACCTTTTTAACCAATTAAAAAATAGTTTAACCAGTTGAAAATTATTTTGTTATTAGACCCTTCATCATTCCTAAAGGAAGAAGATAAATCAAGACAACCAAAATAGAACTGAGCTACCTAGACACATAAGACAACATGTCTTCACTCAAGACTTCAATCATGACTTCATCAAACACTTTAAGTTGGGATCCTTGAGATGTCCAAAATTTCATGCCGACAACTAATTTGGTCATGATCAAAACACGTTAATCCCTCCTGAATAAGCTATCGACCAAGGAATATTCACAATCAAGTGATCCCTTCTCATTAACCTAAATCGAGAGGTAAACAAAAAGACAAAGTATCAAGT
Organism: Phaseolus lunatus; assembly: GCA_013389735.1. Classification (NCBI taxonomy): domain Eukaryota; kingdom Viridiplantae; phylum Streptophyta; class Magnoliopsida; order Fabales; family Fabaceae; genus Phaseolus; species Phaseolus lunatus. Next base: position 8,114,077 of record CM023867.1, read on the forward strand.
AGAAAATAAGAATAGATAACTATTTGGGAAAGTAAAACTTTTTTTTCCTTTTTTTAATAATACTTTTTTCATGTGATGGCAAATGATTGTTGTTACTTGAGGTATTAGCCTAGCTGAGATGTCAAGTAGTTTTTAGCTTATACAAAGACTAAAAAAAAAAAAAGGTCTTAGGCCGTATTCATTATCAGCGAGGTCAGCCCCATGCCCCCTCCCACTCGGGATGTCACCAATTGACATGAGTTGGCCTCGATAAACAACCTTAAAAATATCAAACTTGCCCTTCTCGATAGGAATTCCGTAAAAAAAAGTTTGTTTGCCAAATAGCTTGGCTAAAGCCTTCTCCATGAGCTCCAAGAACATACTTCTTGAACTTCCAAAGCTTGACCTCGACATTCTCTTTCCATGAAACAACCTCTTAATGAGCCAGAGTCATTTCAATCAAACTCAACTCGAGCTCCTTCATGTCGGCATCCATTTTCTTTTCACTTTGCTCTAACGAAGTCCATTTTTTTTCCAATGACATACACCGAGCCCTCCAAGATCTCACCTTCTTGACATTAGCTTCCAAGTCAACAATCTAAGCCTCTTCCAAGTTGGAGTTAGCTTCCAAAATTGCCTTCAACAAGCTAGTCGACTCAGGGTGCTCGCACTTTATTTTTTCAACCTTAGCAAAAGATACTTTGGAGGCCTTATCACCAATAACCTTTGTTAGCACCAAAGTCCAACTTTGCATCTCCAAGTAAGTCGAGACCAACTCATTCAACGAGGTCAAGGCAACTACCTCCTTCTCACAAGAAATTAGAGCACTGAGAACCTTTGAAAACTTTAAGTTCCTCCCGAGCAAACGAGGGACATTGTTGGTCTCGACATTAGAGGATAACAAAACAACTGAAATTGTTTAGGAGATCATCCAGAATTTGGAAGGCTTCTCAATTTATAAACTAGTTTATAATATTTTTTTATTAATAATAAAAACTACTTTAGTTACCAATAATTTGTATCTATAAAATAGTATCTAATTTAGTCAATATGGTAATTCATTATTTTTTGTCTCTAAAATTAATTTTTATTTAATAGTTTTTTTTAGTGTATATTGATCAATAACACAGTTTTTATAAGATAATGCAATTTTATTATTAATATAATGATAACATACCTAAAAATTAAAAAAACATCATGGTAAAAATGTGAGAAAAAATTAATATGGTAAAATATTTAAAAATTGATAACTTAAGGAAAAATTGAATTTATTTTCGTTTGAAGATATGTTAAATTACATTCACCTCATCTCTTGTAGCATTAAATTTTTTTTTTTTGTATGTTTTAATAAAATAATTTATTTTTTATTTTATTTTAAAATATTATATTGACTAAAAATTAAATAAAACAGTTAAAATTTAAATTTAAAATATAAAATATAAAAGGTTTTTTTTATGAAAGATACAGACTTTAGAAATAAATTAAGAAAAGTGAGTTACACATTTAAAATATAATAGAGATGAATGTCATTCTATTATAAATAGAAAGAAAGTAAATTTCTATACTAAACAATGGAGAGATGTAGATGTCATCTAGTATAATTATTGGGAAGTAAATGTAATTTCAAAAAAAAAATAAAAAAACTTTAATTACAAAATAATAAAATGAAAAAAGTGTAATAAAATAAAATCTTTACACTTTCATTTTCCTTCAACCAAAAATAGGTGGAGTTACTACACTTAAACTTAATGTTGTGTTTGAATTGAGGAGTGAAAGTGTGAGGATTTGATGGAGTGAATGTATATTTGAAAGGAAAATGTGAAGAAAGTGAGTGTGTTCGGATTGTCTTTAAAAAAATAGAATAATCAAATATTTACTATTTTTGTCTAAATTTGGATGAATTAAAATTATTAGTAATATAATCTGATATAGTTGAATAATTAATTTTTAAAAAAATATGAGTTACTTGACAAAAAATAATTTACATTTAAAATTTTGAATAAATATAAAAATTATAAATTATTATATAGAAATAAATAATTTAAATATTCAAAAATTCTAATTAAAAAATCCTTTTTATTAAATGTAATAGTATTATTATATTTGTAATAATTATTATTATTATATTTTTTTTTATTATAAATAACTATATATTTTTTATTAAAATTTTATTTTATTATTAATTATTATTATTTTATTAAAATATTTGTATTAACTAAATTTATTTAATAACTAACATTTGTAATGAAGTCTACCTTTTATTAATGAAAAATAAAAAAAAATGTTAAATCCTAAAATAAAAAAAGATAAATTTGGAAAAAAAACTCAATGTTGAAGTGACTTTCCCTTTGATTGAAAAAATCTATTGTTCTACTTATATCATCTACTTCTCTTCTTCACAAAACTATGAATCCAAATAAAAAAATATACCCTCACATTTTTTGCTTATCAAGAGTAGATCTATATAAACAAACATACCCTTAATTACTAGCTATTATGTTCAAGAACGCGAGGTCTTAAAAATTTTAATGTTAAGTCTATTATAAAATTAAATTCGTTTGATATTTTTTTTTTTTTTTGATGAAATCATTTTTTTTTATTTTATATAGAAAATTTGAATTAAATTTTTTAATTTCTCAATATATTTAGAACCAAAAATATCAAAAGTATACTTATTTTTAGGGTGTATATATGAGTAGAAAAGAGAGAAATAAAGTAAAAAAATGGAAAATATCAATGTATATACTATAGTAGATGAGGTATTGAAAAAAAAATTATGTGGAACTTGTTTAAATTGTTTTAAATAATTTATATTCATTATAAGCAATTTTAATTTTTTTAATAATTTTGTAATCAAATATATGATTTGAAAACTCTTATGTAATAAGTTATACCACGGAATTGATAATACATTTTTAATTCCCTTAACTCTAAATCTTTCTTTACATAACTAATTAATTAGTTTTATAATTTCTAATTATATTCTCAACCTTTTTTTATTTTTTTAATAAACTACATATATTTTCACTAAAGACCATCATCTAATTTTATAGGACTACGACAACCTGTTTTTATTTTAGTAAAAACATATGTTCAAAAGAACTCCGTTGGAATTTAAGAAGTTATTAGGGTCTTTCCAATTTCATTCACAAAAGTTTGAAACTTCTGAAAATGGCAAAAAAGAATGGTAATTTCTCATTATTTTTCATTACTTTTTTTTAATTTTATGATTTATTTCAGCATAAAAATCGCCCAAAATAATAATAATAAATATTATTTTGTGAATCTCATAGTAATGCATTCAATTTCAACCTTGGAACAACTTGTTTGTCCTTAAAATTCTGGGTGTTTATTTATTTATTTATTTATTTTGGGGGTTTTCAAGAATATTTTTTATATTTCGAAAAATTAATTCCGTAACAAGAAGATATATTCAAGAATTTTATGAAAGTGAAAAACAATATTCTGAAATTTCTAATGGCGGGTCTCTCAAACAAGGACTATTTTTCTTTTATTTTTTGGGTCTATTTCAGTGTAATGAAAAAAAAGAGCATGAAATTCCAGTGCTGAAGGATTGGACCCAAACATTGGGCCCATATTGGCAAAGTTAACAGACTGGTCCAATGATATTTATACCACCTGTTTTGCTTTTTATACCTTCATTTTGTTTTTTTTTATATTTCAGGATAATTTATTCCCTTTCATCTCAGCACCCCTATTTTTTTTTTTTAAATTCCATTAAAACTAATTTTCATTATATACTCTAATATATTACAAAAATTAATTTCAGAATTCTTTTTGTGTAAAACAATCCAGTTTTCATAATACATTACTGAAATTAGTTTCTGAAAAAATTAATAAATTAATAAAGATAAACATTAAGAAGAACAAAAAGGGTGCAAACACCCTCTCCTTGGTTCCTCTCATAATAGGATACAGCCTCTCGACGATATTTTGCTAGGTAATGGTTAAAGTCCATTCTACTACTTAAGAGTATTTTTTCCTACACTCTCATGATTACTTAAGGGTATTTTCTCCATCAAGAGGTTGTCATTTTCTGAAAAGAAAAAAAACTTATAAATTACACTATCTCAAAGTCACTTCTCAAATTGCACAATTTTAAAGTAAAAAATTACTTGTAAATTACACCATTCGAAAGTCATTTTCTTATAAATTGATAAATTGAAAGTGTAGAGTGAAGATTTTCATATTTATAGGAATATAGAACGAAATTATGGGGTGTGAAAACAAATCCATGTTATTTAAAAGACCTAAATTGATATGGACCAAAAAAAGGAAATGAAAGCCCAAATGGATACGTTTTTTTTTTTTTTGAACTAGAAAGAAAAGGAAAAAAAATGTTAATTAAAACTATCATATGAAGTAATTCTTATATTACATAGATAATATAGTTAATTAAATAAATATGAAAATTTCAAGTCATTTCTTTCTTTTTCTTTTATACCTATTTTAGAAAAACATGAAAGAAAACAAAAAAATAACAATATACAAAGGTGAATTGATGTCACACTTCAAATTTAGTACTATGTTTAATGATTTTTGTATGGATTTGATGTAATTTAAATGAAATTTTTTTTTTTTTGTTATAAATATGGGCAAGTTTAGCCTTGTTGGCACAACTTCATTAAAAAAAGTTCGTGTTAGGGACATACAATTTTAGGTTAGAGTGCGCTCCATGTAGAAGTCGTGCCACCATGGTATAATTTTAGTTTAAAATTACTATAATTGAACTCATTATAAACAGAAACGACTTTGATTGATAATAAACTTAAGGCTTAATTAGAGCCGTGTCAAGGTGACAAAACTTCAAACATAATATTATTGAAGTGGTGTTACCATGCACAACTTCAACCTAGTTGAATATTTTATTTTATTTTTTTGAAAAAAAAAGTTTGTTTTTTATTTTATTTTTTTAAAAAAAAAAGAATAACTAATTGAATTATTAATTTGGAATTTTTTATAAAATTAAGAAAGATTTAGTTATTTTTTAATTGAAAAATTAATTAAAAAATAGTGTTAAAATCTTAAACCTAAAACCTGATGACTCTTTTTTACAGTAAGTATATCAAGTCAGAAGTAATAATTTGTCCTTAAGGACAGATATCGAACCCACAAGAAAGAATTATTTAAAGTCCTAATAGTATAATTCACTAAGTATAAGAATATGTACAATAATTTGATTTGAAAGATATTAACAAAAATTTGCTTGAAAATTAAATAAAAGCAAAATAAATGAGTAAAATAATTCAATTAAGAAAATTGGGAATTGGTTAACCCTTTTCACTCATTTGTAGTTTTAAACATATAACATTTCATCTTGAATGATATTGATGTACATATTAAGATCATTAATATCGATTTCTCGCAAGCAAAATTATTAAGAAAGTCTCATAAATATCGATTTCTCGTACATTTATAAAAATTCATTATCATTAAGAACAAATGTTATAAAACAATTCATATTTCAAATCTATTTCTAACATTCAAACATTTTAAGCATTATCATTTAGATCAAATGCTTAGAAGCATGGTTGTCAAACTCGCAAGTCTACGTAGACTCGTGGGAGCTCCGTAGACTCGACTCGTAGACTCGTAAGAGTCTACTTTCATATTTAAAAAAAAAATAGTGTAAATAACTACATTTAGTCCTGAATGAGAATCATTAATATACCAAATCATCTAACTTCAAAGTCTCAAATAAAGAAGGTCATACAAATACTACAAAAGTTAAATTGTTCAATTCAAGTCATAGAAATTAAATAATTAGAAATTCAAATTTCTATGTCCAATCCTCTAATGATATCCTCTCCTCCATCATCTCCATCATCATCTTCATCATCATCTCCATCTTCATAGTCTTTGAACAATAACTACACTTCACTTTTTTACCATTTCTATTAACATCTATCTCATGCTTCCATCCAACATCAGTTCTATTTCCTGGAGCATTTTTACTTCTATTAGAAAATGCAGATGCAGTTCTATTGAGCTCACTTGAATTTGATCCACTCCCAAACATTTCTTAACAAAAATACTGCTCCTCCAAATTCAATTTCTGTCCAAAAAAAAAAAAGTGCAGAGCAACCAGCAACCATTCTCAATTAAAAAACAGTACATTCTGCAGCCAATAAAAAAAAAAACAGAACCCTAATCCCTTCCCTACCCTAATTTCACACCACCTAACTCTAACCTTATATGATGAGCAACAACAACCCACGAGTCCGACAAACGCTCCGACGCGACCACCGCAACGCACCACCGCGACGCCACCACCTGCAGCAACCCGCGACGCCACCACCTGCAGCAACCCGCGACGCCACCACCTGCAGCAACCCGCGACGCCCCCACCTGCATCAACCCGCGACTCCCCCACCTGCAGCAACCCGCGACTCCATCACCTGCAGCAACCCGCGACTCCACCACCTGCAGCAACCCGCGACGCCACCACCTGCAGCAACCCGCGACGCCACCACCTGCAGCAACTCGCGACGCCACCACAACCTAGAGCAACCCGCGACGCAACCACTACCTACAGCAACCTGCGACGCGACCACCACTAGATCCACTGCAACCTGCGACCACCGCTCACATTCCACAGAACAGAACGGAAACACAAAACGAAACGCAAAAACCTAAGTTTTCCCCCATTCAAAACGACACAGTTTTGTTTTTTTAAAAAAAACCCAGCTGGACTCGCCAACTCGGACCAGAGTCGCGAGTCCACACCGAATCTACCGATTCCACACTGAGTCCACCGAGTCTACCTCAAAACCGAGTCTGCTACCGAGTTAACTCGGTAAGGCAAAGTGGGTTCGTAAACTCGGACGAGTCAACGAGTTGACTCGTGAGTTTGACAACCATGCTTAAAAGTACTTTCCAGTCAAATATAAGGATCAAAATCATGAAGACTTTTAAGCTTTGAAAATAAAATAATAATACTAATCATCAATCAAAAATTGAATATTATAAAAAAAATATAAAAAAAAAAATTAACTATTACATGGTGATTATTACAAACATGGATAATGATCTTTGAGATCTCTAAATTTGAGACCAAACAGAGAAGGCTAAAAAAGACTTATAAAATTTTTCTCATCAAATCAATGAATATAAACAAAATTAATTATAAACACTTAATAGTTTCAAGTTTAATATGGTAATATGATAATACATTTATACTGCATGGACAATATATTCATAGATCTTTCTTTTTAATTTAGACATTTTTTTCTTCATTTTATCTTTAATTTTTAAAATTTCACTACTTTAATTTATTTTAAAAAATAAAAAATTACTACAAAACATTTTGCGTCATATTTTATTTTTTTAAAACCATCTAACTTTGTCGGTAATTATCATAGGAATTCAATCATTATATAATAATAATAATAATAATAATAATAATAATTCACAAATAATTAACCTTTTCAAATAATTAAAGTATTTATGAGAGGTTTATGTTTTTTTGGAGCATCTCGTGTTGGTGGGTGTATAGTCTTTGTCTCTCTCATTTTTTCTTCCTTTTTAGTATTTCTATTAATTTGTTTAATTATAAATTAATTGTATACTCTGGACTTGGACATTGATGTTTGTACTGTTGGCCCAAAGTGTTTTTATTTTTCTTTTTTTGTTATTTATTGAACTTTAAAATGAAGCAATTTATAATTTATTATAATTATAGTAAATACTAAAGTAAAAAAAAAAAAGTAGAAAATTAGATGTTATATAGGTTGATAGCTTTTTATGAGACATGACAGCTAGTTAACTACATGCTTATAAACAAATTACAACAAAATATCTTTACATCATTTTTTTATTTTATCTTTGAACTATATAACTTTGTCAGTAGCTATTATATATATATATATATATATATATATATATATATATATATATATATATGTATATATATTTATATATATATTACTAATTAATTAATTACTACATATATAATAATTCATAAATAATTAACCTTTTCAAACTCTCAAATAGCTAGTTAATTGTTCTTTTTTACATTAAATTTTACTTTTGTATGATATATTTTTTCTAATATACCACACACACAAAAAATATAAATTATTTTTAACTAAAAGAAACAATACATTGCACAGGAAGTTAATCATTTTAAAACCTTTTATTTCTGGAAATTTTGTTTATGCTTAAATATTGAAAATGATGAAATAATTTGATATAAATAGTAAAAGGAAAAGACATTTTCTCACGAGTAAAAGAGATAATATTTATTTAAATAATTTAAATTACATTATAAAAATACCTTTATTATTATTATTATAACAACAGTTTAACCAAGATTTCAATTCATTATTGAATCACATTTCTTGTTCAAGTGATTAAGCTGCCACTGGTGAAGCCACACAGAGTATTCTGTGACTCCAATTCAGATTCAATCTGAAAGAAATGATGATAACAGAACTTAATATTCCATTCATGATTATAATTAAATAAGCTATAATTATTAATTATAAAATGATTAAGAAAGTTGGTCCTGCAAGCATAATGAAGAGTTGAACATTTGGAAGAAGATATGATATGAGTGTGAAGTGGATGCAGACAAGTCCTCACAGAGCCAGCTAAGTTGGTACTGTGGATCAAGTAGATATAAATTGTACACAGCTGCATGGTGGGATACCTTTCTTTTAAAAAATCCATTCACCTTCCAAACATTGATCTTAAAAGTTTTTGTCAGGTTTCAGGGTTACATTTTTTCAAGAGATTTGTCGGAGATAGTAAAAGTACTAGTTCGGAGTAAATTTTGACTCTAATTTAACATTATAAATTCAGTTTATAAAATGAGGTTTGTACCTATTTGTTAATTGATCAGTCTACTAAAATATTGTTGTTATGATAGACTCCAAATGATCCTGATACCATGTTAAGAACTGAATTTTTAAATCTAACTCAATCTTATAAAACTAATTTATAAGATAAAATTTATAGTTACTTATTTAATAATAATATTATTAAAGAGTAAACTTTTAAACCTAAACTCAATTTTATAAAACTAATTTATAAGATAAGGTTTGTAATTACTTATATAATAATATTATATAATAATAAGAAAAATGTTTATATCTAAGTCGATAGATCTTCAAAATGCATAGAATTTCTTTTTTGGAGAAGTTGTATTATTTAAACTATTTCATTGTTTTTTTATAAGAATTATTCTTTAAAGTCCTAGTGTAGAAAACAAATAACATTGTTAAGTTGTCTCAAAAATTTGAGAATGAAACAGAGAAGGAAGTTGAACTGTGGAATTTTCAGGTAAATAATGTTGAACTTGGGATAATTGTCAAATACCATTTATGCAAACATGTGCTGAGAGGGGGACCCCAAAGGAGTTTTTGGGTCCAAACCTTCATGGTGAATGAAAAATCAACACATTCCAAGTTTTCAACTGATATATCAGTAATTGGATTGGATGGTGTAGAAGTGGTGGCCTTACCACTGACCTATAAATATCATCATTCTTTAACATTTCACAAATTGAATAACAAAAATTGGTTCAGATTATTTCTTATTTTTTTGCATTACAGAGTAAAACAAACTGAATAAATCTTTGATCATATCAGACATACAGGCCATTACATGGAATTTTGTAACTATCTCAGAATCTTCATGTGATGTGGTAGGAAGGGTTTGTCTTATTTGTGTCCAACTCAATGTTCTAACCTGACAGGATTGTTTAATTCTATCAATAAAGAAAATTGATCACCAGAATAAATGGCAAACAAATGAAAAAAAAAATGAAGTGAATTGAAAATAGACTGAAAGTTGAATGATTGGAGATGCAAATTAAAAACAATTAAATAACCTGGACTTAAGTTGAAGCACTTAAAGTACATGAAAAGCAGATGAACAAGAGAAATAACTTCTGGGAAATGTAAATGGAAATCATTGAAACTGTAAAAGTGCTGGAAAACTAAGATATGCAAAGGTAAAATACAGAAATGAAATTGCACAAATTTAAATTGCAGAACAATGTGTAAATTGCTGGAATAGAAAAACTAGAATTGGAATGATTAGTTCTTTAGACCCACTCTTTGAGATTTTGTTCCTGCTTAAATGGCTATTTTTTACTGATAAATGACTATTCTTTTTTACTGATAAATAACTAAATTCTAACTCATTATATTATATGAACTGATATATTCATAAATACTGATAACTCTTACAAAATTTTCCTAATACATTGACAACTTTTATTTGTAATTTTCATTCTCAGTGACTAATACAGTCTTGATTGTTCAATCTTCAAATTTTTTATACTCCAATCAATTGAAAAGTCTTTTTAACATAGGCAAAATAATCTGTCAAGAACAATAATTTTACCAAAAAAATCAATCCAAAGACTATTATAAACTATTTTTCAACACTTAATTTGAAAAGGATGGTGACTTTAACAGCTAGACTGGTCATTAAAATCCCTATATGCCCATGGATCCACCATCTTAATACAGTTTGATAAATTATCTGCATGCAGAAGAAGATTCTGCCATAACTCACCCTGTTTATGTATACACAGTAGCCTTAAGGTTTTTCATATTGGTACTAATATGCCAGGGACTGTTTGGTTGAGTAAGGTTTTGGCTAATAACATTGATTTTTTTGCCACATTCATACTTTCAAGCAAGAACATTCTGATTTTCTCAACTTTCTTCACCCATTCAGTGACACAAAGTGTGTGATTAGGCTCCACCCTAACTAATAAAGTTACCTAGTTTATGTTCTTTGTACTTCCCCAATAACAATACATAATTTTGGCATAGAAAACATGCATGCTTTGGAATTAATGATTACCGTTGCCTCTAATGAAGAGTCAAACTGATTAATGTGGCGTGCATTAGATTTGCCAAAGTTTCGGTTACAAAATTTTTGGAATTAAAGTGAAATCATAACTAACAATCAAACATTATTATTATTATCTTATTAATGCCCATGTCATATAATATTGTGTTCATTCTTTCCATCTTCTTGGCATGTATGTATGTGCTTTCTCCAACAATTATCTCATCAAAATCGATAAATCTGGTCATTATCACATTGTCTTCTAGCATGCAATATCTTCCAGAAAATCCCATGACAGTTTAATGTCACTTTCAGTCTAAACATTTTCCTTTACACTGACGCAGTCATTTATCATAAATCACGGTCTTAATTTTCTCAAACCTATTTGGGGCTTTTTATAAAACTATAAATTGTATCGGTAGGGGCCGAATAGTTTCATAAAGTTTTATATCGATCCAACACTAATAAAACTTATTATAACCGTAAATAGATTCAACAATATATTATTATTATATTTATTATATCGGATACCGAATATTTAATTAAATGATGAAACAATTTTTTAGATTTTTTTTATCGATAATCAAAGTTAATAAGGTAAGAGTGAAAAAAAAAATAGAATCCAACAAAATCCGACTAAGTTGAACTGAAATGAAGAAATTAATTGTTAAACTGGTAAAAAAAAAAAGTCTTATATCTTCATACAAGAGCATAAATGATCTCGAGTCATGTAAAACACAAGTTGACAAAGATTGAAAGTTTGTTTTGTAGATTTGTAGTCTAATATAAGGATCAAGGTATCTGCTTTACGTAGGAAGTAAGTTTTTTCTTTTTAGAAAAAAAAAAAGAGACAAAGAATATGAAAGAAAGGAAAAAAAATAAAGCCATGTCTTTGGGTACAAAGAAAGACATAGGCCATGGTATTCTCTTTACTCATGATCGACAACATGTAATTAACGCATACAATTTCGATGTAGCTTTTTTTGCCCATACCCAGAGAAAAAAATGGGACAAGCTTATAGAATTACAAACCCAGGAGAATAATCCAAAATATTATAGATACAAAAATTATTAGTGGGTTGTTCTTTTTCTTTAAGGAAAAAAAAAGGGACAAAAGTAGATAAAAGAAAAAGAAATCGCCATTAGAGACAATGACCATGACTTAATTTGCTTTTTTATTTAAAAAACAAATCGGTTAGGTGGGCATAACAGTTGATTTAACAAGTCATAGTCTTTTTTGAGTATGAGTTGAAGAATAGAGAATTTTCTTTATAATCTCTTTCTAACTAATTTAAAAAAATCCAAATTAAATATTTGCAATTTTTGTAAGAAAGGGTATGGTGGGTGGAGTCAAGGATAGTTACCAAGTGGGTCTCTATGATCTACATTTTGTAGACACAGAATTCAATTTCAGGGTACTCTTGCCCTTCTTGATCAACAAACCAAAGAATAAATGGTGGAGTTGAGATTCCTTTCACTGTAGCTATTTCAATGTGATTTGTATATCACACCTAAAACACAGGATTTGATAAACCAGATTTGGCTAGATTAAGAGAAACAAAAAGGTTGAACCAATTTTTCCCTTCTAATTAAACTTTGGCATTTACATGGCTTGTTACACTTGATGTTCCAGAATCACCGACCACCTCTCAATAATAAGAACAAGGAAGAGAAACACTTGAAGTTACCACAAATTGCAGTGATAAATAATGGTGTCTAGCTATGAACACAAGTAGAGAGAAACGATGGCTATTGGCTACCGACAGTTTCATTAGTTGAATAGTGCTAAGAAATGGTTTCCAATACGCTATAGCAAATAACACCTAAAACTTAAACCTATTGTATTATTTTAATATAAACCCTTTGCTTCCGTGGATATAGTAGGACCAAACAATCAGATTTTGTTCCTCATTTCCTTCATACTTCATTTTTTTATCCATATTTTAGCCCAATTGAGTGTGTAAAAGGACCCACATGATAAGGCAGCCACAATTTTTTATATACCCTTAGAAGAAAATGTTAATGCAAGGGAAAAATTAGTTAAGTGTAAAAGTATAAATTATAAAAAGTTTTAGTCTCCCCCATTAGCTCAATTTATTTTCAGTCTTATAAGTATCTAAAAGGTTAATTAATGTTTTATGAGAGTGGTGACTGAAAAAAATCGAATTTTTAAATTGAATTCATTAATGATTTTATATACTTTTCATATATTACTCTTTTTGTATTATTAATTAAAAGTAAATGTCATTTTAATTATGAGGGTGATTAAAATATGAAAGAAGCAATAAATGGGATGATACAATAGAGGGGGTAGTTGGTTAGTTAACCATTGATAGGAGGCAGAAAAAGATTTAGAATGATGACTTTATGAGCATATCAAAAGGAGAGTCCAAGGGATATTCTTTCTTTATATTTTGATTTATGTGGTCGTTAAAGTCCACTTGTTCATTTTTGCTTGGAACATTTTGGAGATTTAAGATCAGAAAAAAAAAAGGACCTTAAAAAGTGGGAGATGAGTGATTGTGCATGAGACAAAATTAGTATGTTTGAAGGCCACTATTGATTATTATTGTGTTATGGATGAACGATCCAAATCAAAGCAAGCAGAGGCATTGCACGAGACTGAGTAGAGCGCAAAATAATGCGCATGTTACTGCGAAAATGGAATATCAATAACCAAATCAACTTAAAAGACTTGTCAAAGTTAGTTGTTTTGATGAAAGTCTACAAGCCAAGAAAATGAAAATTCTAAACTTGTGTTTTCCTTATTCTGATTATAAAGAAAGAAAGAAAAGGGTCATTGGGGTTTGTCCAAATTGACTGCGAAAGTTCTTCTTGTTTTAATGTTCTTGATAGAGATTTATTGTTAACTGGGTCATTAAGCTGAAAGATCTATAACCAAAAACTAAGTTGGTGAATAGTGAAAAGATAGCAGCAAATTGGCATGTTTTGGCTCATTAAAAGGAGAGAAAAAAAAAAGTACAACTCATGAATTGAGGTTGTAGGGTTTAACTGGGTTCAATCTTTCATAGAGAGTTAGGTTTCAGAACACATGAATTATATGATATTCCTTGAGTAACCTTTTACTTTTTTCCCCCTTTTTGTTTGAGAAAGTTAGTGTGGGTGTGTTATATTGATCCGTTTTTCATTTATACTGTGCAAGGAAAATTAAATGAAAGAAGATAACTTTAATTAAAGAGAACAATAAAGATAAGAACAAAAAAAGGTAGGTAGCATAGGTGTGTCCACAGTAGTACATACTCAATGTGGTGGGTAGGTCACATTTCCAACCCTTTTTCACATGTTCATGAGCATGCCAACATCAACAAAACCCTAAATCTAATGCGCCTAGATAGAAATGAGATCTTTTATTTCTAGGTACATGGGAATCTGCAAACTCAAAAGATCCCAATATAGTTCTTCACTCAGCAAATCTAATCTCCAAATTGTAAAAATATGAAGAAAAAAGTTATATTTTTTTTTAACTACCTACATTTCGGATCATTAGAAGAAGATGTTAAATTGATTAGATATTAAAATATTTTAGAGTATATATGTATCAGTCATTTTTATTATATTAAGATAAATTTAAAATTCATTTATAAAATTAATATATAAATAAATTTTACAATATATAAATGAATGTAAATTTTATCTTATAAATTATTTAAATTTATAAGGTTGAATTATATTTAAAATAGATTTTTCTTTATCTTATTTTAACGTGGAGTATTTTTCTTTTTAGTTTTTATTAGATATGTGAATACAAGAATAATGCACGGTGGTGGAGATAAGATACGTTCAACCAAACTTAGTTAAAAGACAACCACAAATTGTTGAATTTTTGACATGGATGAACAGTTTTTGACTTTTTTTGAAGGAGCGAAATTGAAGGAAAACTTAATTTGGTTTTGAGATTATGAACATAATGGTAATGTCTGGGGCTCTTGGTATGCAGTTTCCTGAACATGGTGCCGAAAGAAGAAGAAGAAGATGAGAAAAGAAGCACAAAAATTTGACAACATGACAGACATGACTCCTTAATCAAGGGATTGTTAAGTGTGTGTCAGGTGCTTAATTATATATGATAGAGGTCCCATCGAAAACCGATATGAGCATCATTCCAAAGCGCTAAATTTCATGTCACTCATTAATACCTCACATGATTACTTCTTTGAGCTAGCCAAGGTTAATATTTTTGTCCATAAATCACTAAGTTTACTTCATTACACAATAATTAAACTATGTTGTGTTTATAGTTATGAGGTAAACCCTTCCACATGTTTTCTAGTCTAACCAATACAAGGATCACGTTCTTGATAATGACACTGTCAATAAATTAAGGTTGGGTAAATCACAGTTGTTGCATCATGGACAAAATAAATTTTCACAATATAATTTCTACCATATATAGTTTAGGGTTTATGATTTAAATAGTGCTAAATGTCTCAAAATTCACAATCGAAAACTTAATAGTAATTTAACAGATAAGTAATGTAAAATCAAGTTAAAATATCACTTAAATTTTTATTAGTATAATTTGTATGTATAGATACTTCTTAATATTAATATTGAGATTAATTCGATAATTTGTATTAAGATTGAATCCACCAATATAAACCATTTTAATTCTATAAATACATATTTTAAAATAAAATAAATATTTATATTTAATAATATTTATCATCTATATCCATGTAATAACAAATATTCATTTTAAGTATCAGAAAATTTTTAACATGTATTTACACTTTTAACTGAAATTAAAAATCAAAGAGGGAGACTTATAAAAATTGAGATAAAAAATATTCGGAATATGATGTTTCTTCCCACAAGAGAGGAAGAAACTTTTTCAAATTATGAAAAAGATAATTAACCATATGGAAATCAAATTTAAGAAATAAAGAGATGAATATTTTGATATGAAAAGCATATAATACATTATTATTTTTTTTTTGAAGGGACTCTCCCAAGAAGAAAAATGAGTGTAAGATCTATTGGCTTTCTCATTTGATCATTATTCAGATTGGATCGATGATTTGGACAGAATATGCTTTTGGTGTATGGAAACTGTACTATCATATGCTTCCCTTCTATTAAGAAAGTAATTAACTTTGCCATGTAGATTAAAATAAACCCACAATTAATTAACGTCTCTTGAACAGTTGTGTTAAATATCTAATTCAACAAATGTGTTTGCCACCTGTATTGGGCACAATTTGGACTGTTCAGAATCCGTTTTTTTGTCCAAATCAATTTCAACTTATTTATACGTTATGCATAATTAAAACTCAATTTGAACGTTTTCTAATCAAAGTTAATCAACTCGATTAACCCCCAATAGTAATCTATTATTGCAAGATGCTTACTTATTACCCATAAAGTTATTTATATATATATGTCACTCATCACTCTTATTCCCTAATAATTGAAATGTTGTTAGAACTTGCATGGTTGTATATATTCTTTGGTAGGCACAACAAAAAAATCTTAAAATTTACATTGTTTAATGATCATTTAAAACTAAAATGCTACTGATTTCAGCTACCAATGTTTCATCATCTCTTCTTATTTAAAAATAGTACAAGCAAGTTAATAGATGAAAAGAAAACTTCATGGACAATAGCTAAAAATAATTATCCACAAAATTTAAAAATGTGCATAAGGTTGAAAATCAACACTTTATTACAAAAGAGTAAATGAATAACACTTTTACTATGATTCAACAATTCTAAGAAACTGCTTAAATGACCCCACAATCTAACTCTAGAAAGCATTTCTACGACATTAAAGAATAGGTGGGATCCAAAAAAGTTTAAAAGAACTCATTACTTGATTAAACAATCCATTGTTTTTTCGGTTGCTTTCCAATGATTTATGAATTACTACACGAATTGCCAATTTTAATAAAGTGAGAGCAACTTCAATTGGAATTGTCCTACATTAGAGATGGGTCTATTTTGTGGACTCTAGGGGTAATTGTATCCATCAAGTTTTATATATTTTTTAAAATTATAATATGCGTGTTTATAGTGACAAAATTAATAAAAGTATTTTAAGAAAATTTTATTAGTTTATTTTTTTTATAAACTATAGATATGTTTTTTTGTCCTCATTATTAAGAGTGTATGCGATTAACAAATTTAAATACGGATCAACAAGATTTGAAAGAAAAAGTTATATATTTTCTTTTAATTTCTCCTTTAATCATTACACAATTGTTCCAATTTGAAAATGTTATTCCTATCACTTATATAGAAGAAAAAAAAAATAACAATATTTGAGTTTAGTTTGTGGAATGACATTCATCCAATGTCAAAAGTTTAACCATTCATGACAATATTATTATATATAGTTGATCTTAATAAGAATATTTAACAATTTATATCATTAAAATATGTTCAACTAAAATCTTCGTCAAGTTATCTTTTTTGTCTTAAATAATCATTTAGAATTAGAAGAGGATCTCATTTTCATTTGGAGACATATTAAAAGGATGTTTTTAAAATTGAACACAACTTTCAACTTTCATATTAAAACAAAAAGCGCTTATTAGAAAGAACGATTAAATGTGACTTATAGATTGAGAATTTCTTGTAGTAATATCATAATCCACTTTATGAATTTTTTGATAAAAGATACCGAAAAAATTTTAGAGTAACGAGTCACGAAGAAATTCATACAAAAAAATGGAAATGTTATTTTCAACTCAAAACATTAAAACAATATTTATATGTTTTTCTAGTTACACATTATTCATCTTATTTCTAGTCAAAATAAAATTTTTAACTCACGTTAATTCCTAACACACTCTTAGATAAAACAATATAACTAAACTCGTTTTAGGAATGTTTCATGATTCATAAAATGTTTTAAGTCATTAACCATGTTATATTTTCATTTAACATTTAAAATTGTTAATAATGAGAACTTACATAAATATATTTTCATTTTATATAGGATCTACATTAATACAAATTTGTTTTTTTAATTTTATTTATTTACACTGACTAAAAATCATAATTTACTAAAAAATTATCATTTCATCTCAAACTACCACATCACATGTAATCCCAACCAATTATTTTGAAATATATATATATATATATATATATATATATATATATATATATATATATAATCATTTAATCAACTCACTAACAGTAGTATACTTAACAAAATTAGTTTAAAGATGTTGAATTTTAAAAAATCTTCAGTGATTATGATTCTAAATGTTAAAAATACATAAATAATCAATTAAACTATCTATATGTCAAGAAAATATTGATTAAGATTATGTAATTGACATGGTAGCAAGAGTAAGTAATAATTTGTGTGTTAGGAGGTTGGAAGAGAGAGAAAAGCACTTGTTAAAAAGTACTTAAACAAAAGTAAGCCAGGTTCAGAAAATATAAAGAGAATCTGATATAGAAAAGTAAAAAGAAAAAGTCATTTTTTTATTTTTCCAGCAAAAGAACTGTATATGAAGGTGTTTGGGAGTGACACTGCACAAGGCTCTAGGCTTAAAACACGTTCCCATAACCCATGTCATATATAGATTAGATTTGACTTTAATGTTACTCTTAATTTATATTACGTTGTTTTTACTCTAATAGAGGGTTGACCATAACCAATGTATCACTAATTTAATCCTACTTGAGTAAAAACATTTAATGCAAGATGTATCAAACTCATATTAAAAAGGAGTATTAAACCCCCTCCCAAAAATGTATTTTTTTTCAATATATAAATCAACATCTATCTCCAATTTGTCTCTATCTTAATTTTTATCTACCAACCATTGCACCTACAATTTCTTATTCACATGCACCAATTAAAAATTTAGTTTTATATATATATATATATATATATATATATATATATATATATCAATTTAGTATTTTTGTCTCCAATCTCACACATTCTAGTATCCTAAAACAACAATATGCAGTATGACTCGAAGTGTAAATTTTTCTAAATAAAATTTAAACTTTTTTTTTTATCAATTACAATTGAATATCGTTTTTACTTAATAGGAACACTAATTCAATAGAAATGTGTGATCAAGAAAAATTAAGACTTTGCTGGTATATTTGAGAAAGGTGTTATGCAAATAGTTAATTTGTTTGGTTATGTATTTAAAAAGTAAAAGATTATTAATATTTGAAATTTATATAAATTATTTCGTTATTGATATATTATTTACTATTTGTTTTAATTTTACATATCTATTTTTTTCAAACCAAAACTGTTTTATGGTGTTTGTTACGAAATTAAATTAATAATTATACATCTAATAGAATTTTTATATTGTTTCTTTTAGGTATTTTATATTGATTGTACAGTTGATGTAAATAATACCAGTGTAAAGAGTGCAATACTTCTTCTATTGGTTCTCAATCAATGTAAAAAACAATATATATTACATTGGTTATTTCTATAATCAATGTAAAATATCTTTAGAAAGATCATAAAATAAATTTATAAAACACTTATTATACCAATTCTTCTCACTACAACAACTAATTTCATAATATATTTTAATTATTTTTTTATATTTTTTATTTATGAATGTTGTAGCTTTAACAATCTTTACTTCAATATCTTGATAATCTACCACGTTGATCTTCTTTTTCAATGCAATAGGCGCTCGGCATGGAAATCTAGCTCTGATGTGTTCTTTGCATCTTTGAACAACTTTTTGTTCTTCAAATACTTTCTTTATCTATAATAAATCAAACATTGAAACTTGAATCATTTTAACTCATTCAACTAATTATGTGTTCTTTGCATCTTTGAATGACTTTTTGCTCTTCAAATACTTTCTTTATCTATAATAAATCGAACATTGAAACTTGAATCATTTTAACTCATTCAACTAATTGGCAGTAGATGTTCGAAAAGGAAATAATGGCTTTGAAGTAATCTTCGAGTCCTTAAGCATATAAAAATTTCTTTATCTAAATGGAAGGTGAACGTTGATGCTTTGGCGATTTTGGACTTCAATCTTTCCTTTTATGTATTATTCATCATCATCTTCTTCATATAAAACGTTCAATATGAATTGTTCATATATGAGCATTCATTATGTCACATCATTTGTTTATTATTCGAACATTCTTTCTCTTTATAAATCTTTGTTCGCAACTGCTTAATATTACTTGAATCTTCATCTGTGTGAATCTCTCTCTTTCACTTCATTGTTTTCCCATTAAACGCTTGATAATGAAACTTTGACTATCAACTTTATCTTCATCTTTATGATCCTTTGATAAATTTTTGGGAATAATATCAGTATCAATGAACATTATAATTAATGGAATAAATTATGAGTATCAGTGGAACGATATCTTATAAAATATTATAATTACCAAGACCTTCTATTGTCAAATATTTCACTATAAATGCATTTTCAAATTCTTTCAAGTTAACACAAGATTTAAACGTTGAAGCATAATCACTCTTTTATATGGAAAATGCATGTGGTCTGTTTTTCGAAAATTTTTCAATACAAGTTTAAACTTAATTTTGATTGCATAATTGTATTAAAAAATATTTATAATTAATATGGAATGTGTTTTTCATTCACATAAAAAAAAAACACACATGGTATTTGATATTTTTAGTTTTCTCTATATTACATTCTCAAATACGAAAAATTTTCAAAAGCATTTAATTATCTTATTTGAAAATAATGTTTTATATGAATTAACAATGTCAAATAGGATTCGAAAACACAAGAGTAATGTCATAAAATATTTTAGGAATGTAAATGTTAAGTAAAATCACTTTCCTAACGTAGTAAACCGTCTGACAGGTAGAAGATAATAAGATAGTCTAATATGTGAAAACTTTATTGACCGTCTGATATTCTCATTAGCATTGTCTAGTTGGAATTTTCATGAGCTTTAAGATCGTCTTTCTTGTGATGTCTAAAAGATCATATGATGAGATCTTCTAATATACCTATGAGTACTAGGATTTTTTGTCAAGACCTTCTAGTGAGATCGTATGGTCAAATCCTCTGGGATTGTTTAACTAGACTGGCTTTTGAGATCGTCTAATCCAATTCTTTTTTAGATTGTCTAGTCCATTCCTTTGAGATTGTCTAACGAGATCTTCCTGTAAAGATCATTTGATCCATTTATTTGGAAAATGTTCCCTCTTTAAATGTTGTTTTTATAAGCTCTTAGAGATTTGTCCAACATATTGAGACCAATATTAGATCGTTTGATGTATCTTTACTAGACTATCTAATAGATATTTTCTCTGTAAGATCGTCTAGTGAATCTTGCTCATCTTTCTTATTAAGATCTTCTAATTAAATCTTTTAAGTGTTGTATGATCATCTGATATGTTCAAAATAACACTTTATTTTGGCACATCATACTTTAGAAGTTTCTTGCGTGTAGAGCATATGTCAAGATCTTCTAGATTTGAGTCTTCAGAGATTGTGTTAGTCTGTAGACCTTCTAACATGTTGATTCCTTGAAAATGTCTTGATAAACCGTCTGATGTGTAGTGATCGATCATCCAATTGAACTAACTTTAATACCATTTATTGAAAATAAGAAAAAAATGAGCTAGATCTCTAATAATACAATAATATGTTATATGAATAAATCATAATAGTAAAATTAACATGTGACTCAAACTTTGTACACAAATTAAAATAAATAAATAAATATTTTATGCGAAAAGTTATAATTTATACACTACAATAAAATCATTAAATAGAAATCAATTTTAGAAACAAAAAATAATTAGTTGCTATTGACAAAATTATATTTAAAGACTACAAAAATTATTCGTATCTAAATTAGTTTCTATTATTAATAAATAATTTATAAATTGGTATCTAATTAGATACCAACTTTAGAATTTAAATAATTGATAGTTAAAACTTAAGTAGCTAATTAGATATCAATTTAGAAATTATTCATCAATAATAGAAACTAATTTAGATACCAATAATTTTTTTAGTCTCTAAAATTGATTTCTATTTAGTGATTTTTTAGTAGTGATAGTTTAGTATTTTTATGATAAAATAATAATTTAATAAGGCTTGACAAATATATTAATTATTAAATTAATTCTTAGTTTATGACCTTATAATACAATTTAGTTTGATAAAAATATATTGTAATCTTTTATGAACACATTTTGTATCAAATTTATTTCATAAAGATCAAATTGGTGTAAATTTTATAATTAAAAAGTATAAGTTGTTAAATATTTTCAACTTAGGTTATGTTAGCTAAAATAGCTTGATTGTTGGGTGAAAACTGAAAAATTAGTTGTTAATTGAATAATGAAAGTTATTAAGTTGGTTTATATTTTTTAGTAGCTAATTAGGAGTGATAACAAAAAATTGACGCACTTCTAATTCACACAAAATAAGTCAATTTGAGTGTTTCTATTTTCTATTTGACATGTTGTCGAATTCACCCACACAAACCCAAAATCATTGGTGAAGGTGATGGGCCAACTCATTTTTTAAAAAATAAATAAAAAAATTATATTTTATTTTGTATGTATAATTATCGAGTTGGTATGTATAAATTTATGTCTAAATTATTA
Organism: Phaseolus lunatus; assembly: GCA_013389735.1. Classification (NCBI taxonomy): domain Eukaryota; kingdom Viridiplantae; phylum Streptophyta; class Magnoliopsida; order Fabales; family Fabaceae; genus Phaseolus; species Phaseolus lunatus. Next base: position 8,136,463 of record CM023867.1, read on the forward strand.
TATAGCATTTTGTTATAGCACAAATTATAAAAAATAATAATATAACATTTATTATAAAGTTATATAAACTATCTAACATTTGGTATGTGTAATTATCGAGTTGATATCAAAATATTCACGGGTTAAGTTAATAACATATGTATATTAATTATAATATAATACTCTTCACTTCTATAAAAAACAAAAATGATTAATATTTTCTTATTATATATCTAAAATATGTTGTCAGCTCTCGTATAAAATATATTCAATATTAATATCATGTTATTTCTCTGATAAACATATACGTCTATAGAATATTATTTACATATGCCAAAAAACTTATACTACAGTACATATAGTCTATGGAATAAAAAATAAGAAAAATAATTGCATGTTTGTTTTGCCTATATATTTTTCTATCAAATTTTTTACCTATATATTTGCATTTTTTTGCCTATAGATTTCTTTCACTAGTTCATTTACATTATTTTTAACCATTTTATTATTCATTTTTTAAATATTTTACTCATTTTGTTACTTTTCCTATTTTTATTGCTTATTTGTATATTTTTTAATACATTTTAATTTTTTTACCTTCTTCAAAAATCACTTATTTATTTATTTATTTTGGTTGTGTCAAAGAGAATTGGGAATAGGTGAATTTGTAGACTTAGGACAAGGACATGGAAAATAAATGCATGGATTTGAATGAAGTAAATGATTGGGTGGGATTTAAATGCGCTTATTTTAGTGAAAGTAAAGGCATGAATTAAAATGTAAGGAAATAAATGATAAAAGTAAAATGCATGAATATAGGGTATGCCACACACCCATGAGGAGGAAAAAGAAAAGGTTTTGTCTTTGTAAAATTAAAAATAGATTAAAAAAATTAAGAATAATAAATCATACAAGAGATGGTAATAAAAAAATTTACAAATTTGAAAATCTTGAATAACTTATAGAATATATAAATTTTTAAAATAATTTATTAGGTAGTCTAAGGGACTTTGCCAAATACTTTTTTATTAGTCAAATTAATTTATAAGTTAGTAACTAATTTACTCTTTTTACACAACTCTTTATTTTATATGAATTAAAATATATTTATTCTTAATGATTATTGGTTTAAAAAATGAAATAGTAAAATAGATTCCATTATATTTTTTTAAATTATAGCATTGTATTAACAAAGGAAAAAAAATATTACAAACAAAAGACACTTAAATATTTTGTTTAAAAAGAAGAAAAAATATGATATCTATACTTATGTATAAAGGTTGGGTTGTTAGTGTAGTTGTTTTAAGTAGAGTTAGGTGTCTGGTATCTTATGATAGGTGGTGGTTTTGTTCTTCCTGTTGGGAGTGATTTGTAAGGTTAGGTTTGCCTTTCTTTATTATTTGTAAAAGGGTTGAATCACCCTTAAAGTGATTCTATTTATTCATTCTTTCTTGCTGATAAAAAAAAAACATATATATAAAGGTGATTCCCTAAAATAACTGTTTTTTGGTATACACAATTTTTTTCCTGATTCTATCCTTATTTAATATATCTCATTTTATTATTACAATGAACTATTTTGTCATTTCATATGAATTATTTAAAAAATAAAATTATTTTTTAATTTTTTAAATTAATGTTATGTGATGCCAACTAACTCTCCAATCTTCCTATACTTCCTTATTTTAAGACAATAACAGAAATAAAGAGAGCATATTTCTCACCTTCACTCCTCCATTCCCACACAAAATCTCACTTATGAAATAAAATAACATTCATTTTCAAACACTCTCTCTACTCAATTTCAAACAAAGAACTCTATTATTTAGTAAAATCATCATTTTTTATCTACCTTTACGAACGGGAACATCTTCGTACTCTCCTATTAAAAAATCACCAATGGAAGAAAATAAAAAACTTGAAGAAGAAAAACTCAAAGCATAGGAAAAAAACTGTTGACTAATCAAATTATCATTTTTTTTTACATGTTATTTTTTTTTTCAATTTCGATTTTTCAAAAAATATTTCTTCATGTATGTTTTAATTTTACATAATTGTATAATAATAATAATAATAATAATAATAATAAAAATAAAAATACACATTAATAACAAAAATAAAAAAATAGGACACAGAGGTGCTCTTTCACTTGTGTATTCGCTAGTATTTATAAAAAAGATTATAAAAAAATGTTGTTTGATTTATTTGTCTATTTTATTTCTTAAGTATCACTACTACATTATTTAATTTTTTTAACATAAGTTATTTTAGACATTTTTATATTTGTTGATGCGCTAATTTAGAAAGTGGATCTTTACACCATAACTAATGTAAAATGAAAGTTATAATCAATGAATGAGATTTTTTTTTAATTATGATATTATTGTTTCGTACTTTCTTATTTGAACCAAATTGCATTTTGATAAAATTGATATTTCATGATTAAATTTGAGAAATAAAATAATAATAATAACAATTAATTTTTTTACATCTCAAAATCTAAATTATATTTAAAATGTCTGATTTACTATATATTCTACTAGATCAAGAATTAATAATAGGTTATGAGTTAACCTATATGAAAGATATCTTAAATTAATGAGTTTATGAATTATTATTTTTCCTTTTATGATATTCACTCTTATTCAATGTAAGATTTTTATAATTGAATAAAATTATTTCTATAATTAAACCCATAAATAAAATATAACCATCTTAATTTGAAAATTCTTACACGTTAACAAAATTAAAACTATGAAAAATTAGGAAAATACAAGAATTAATTTAGAAAATTAGAAATACAAGTAGGTTGTGTTTCACTCATGAACTTGTCTAATTTAATTCAAGTTAATTAAGTTTTTTAAGACTGGGTTAGTCAATGAGTATTCTTTTATAATGTATCCGATTAAAATAGTTGGAAACCAGTTCATGAGTGTTAAACCTAATGAAATTCACCAAACTCAATTACATATAAAAATAAAAGAACAGTTTTATAATTAATTATATGAATTATTTCATAAATATATATCACTATAATTGTTTATACTTTACGAAATATAAAATTTCTAATAAATATTTCATGTAATACATACTATTTATGTGATATAATATGTTTCAATAAGATAATATATGTTGACTTATTTCTTAGACAGCAATACATTTACGATTATTATTTTGACGACTCGTTATTTTTGAAATTGTTATTTATATGTATGTTAAAGTACCTTCACTTGTAAGAATTATAAGCATTAAAAAGAATTGGTTTTGAGGTATTTTGGTTAAAAAATTAAAAATATAATATTTTTAATTACTCAATTTATAACCTAATTTTAAGTTAAGTTGATTTACTAAATAAAAATATATAAATTTAACTCAATCTAATCCAATTAAATTTAATTGAATCACTTGAAAATTAAACTAAATTTAATCGAATCTAAATCACATCTACTTATATCCTATGTATCACACAGACACTGATACGACACAGACATGGACACACGTATAATCTCTATAAAAATGTAGAAAAGGAGACACAAATCTATATATTATATAATTATGAATTATATGAATTGACAATAAAGATTTATGTACACCAGTATGTTTCAGTTTTTTTTCATGACTGATTCAAAAAGATTTGTTCCTTATTTTTATAATTAAATTAAAAAAATTTATAATAAGTTTGAGTTTTTAAAAAATTAATATATTTTTTCTTTTTAAAATTGTATTAGAATAATGATAGAATCGTTAGAAATATAATAATAATTTTTATTTATTTTGACACTTTACCAATACATGTTTTATGAATGCTGGTATCCAATGTATATATCCGGACACGTCTTTTAAGATGAATATCTGAATTTGATAGCTTATATTCTATAAAATATATATATATATATATATATATATATATATACATTTAAATAAATTAAAAGAGTACTGAATTATTTTTTACTTTTTTAATAACGTTTTACATTCCTCTAGAAAAATATGTGTCATGGGAACACCATTATTTTTTTTATGACTTGGATCTATATCACTCAGTAAGGCCTCATTCCCATTTCATATTTTTTAAAAAAGAAAATTTAAATTAAGCCATTTTACAAAAATAAAAAATATACTAATCCTAATTACCATTGAATCCAAAACTTCAATAACGGAATACAATAATCTTATTAAATCAAATAAATGCATATTAAAAATTAAAGATAATTATGATACGACAAACGTAAACGAATATTACTTACTATAATCCTTTAATTTTTTTTAAATACATAAATACTTTAAATAAATTACTTCTATTAATTTTGTGACTATTATAATGTCACATAAATTTTGCCAAAATTCAATTTAATATTACTATTAACTTGATTTTATAAGTTTTATAATCGATCATCTCATACCAATACATAAAACATTATTTCTGTAATTTCTTTTATAAAAAAATATAATTTTTTAAGTAACTTTAACAATGTAAGCAATTTATGTCATTTGTTCACCTTAGAAATTTACCAAACAACTTTGTAAATAAATGTATTAAAAATAATCTTAGGTATTAGCCAAGACAAATAAAAAATAAATTAATATTTTTGAGTAACAAAAACTAAAAGATAAAAATGCAAAATTTCCTCGTTTTACAATACTATAATAGTAAATGTTATTTTTATCCGAAATTCAATAATTAAAGTGTAGAGAATTCATTTGCTTAAATTTAATAAAGGAACCTAATCAGATAACAGGTAAGTAACAGTTATTTATCCAAAAAAATCTCTTTTTGTTTATGGTGTTTTTGCAGAGATGAAAACAATGGAAAGGTAAAATATTAAATTTGAACATTCTCTTAATGGTTTAATTGAGAAGATCGTTTTGTAGTAGAATTTAAAAATGAAAAAGTTTTAATACCAATCTGATCTATTTAGAAAGAAAATAAAGTGGTACCTTTGGAACCTGAGTAATCAAAACCAGAGAAAACACAACACTGATTAAACACTAAACCTGCATAGATAACTTTAGGTAAGGTAACATCATTTTGTACTGAGTAAAAAGACAACAATAAGTGACAGTGAAGAGGAGTGAGATCAGAATTGAGATCAGAGACACAGAATACTAAATAAAAATAATAATAATAATGATGATGATAATAATATAAGAAGAAAAACGTGTAGCAGGAAAATCTATCACCAAAACATGACTATAAAGGACCCCTTTATCTCTGCATCTATTGCCCCTCACAGACACACACACTCCCTCTCTCTCTTTTCTCTGTTTCTCTCTCACTCTCTTTCTCTGTCTAGAATGCCTCTATTCTACTCTGTCGGTCACACGCTGATAGAAAGATTGTAGAGAAGAGAAGCATTCATAAGCACCAATTGTGAGAGACAGAAGAGAGAAAGCAGAGAGAAGCATTTTTCCATGTTTGGGGAAGAGAGATCTGCACTATAAGTGTCATTGCCAACAAGGGCATTGCAGATTTTTATTGCCATTTCAACACCATACAAAAAGCACACACCTTCACTCATCCTCAAAACTTTCACTCTTTCAACTTTTGTTCTAACTTTCTCAGAACACAGACCCAGCTGTGAGAATGGTTGATTCAGAGCCAAAGTTCTTCATCCCGGAGTCAATCCAGGGCGTGAATTTCGACGTGACGGCTCAGATGAGGATGGTGTGGGAGGTGATAAAGGCGCCGCTGATCGTGCCGCTGATGAACGTGGCGGTGTACATTTGCCTCGCCATGGCCCTCATGCTCTTCATGGAGAGGGTCTACATGGGCATTGTCATCATCCTCGTCAAACTCTTCTGGAAGAAACCCCACCAACGCTACAAGTTCGAACCCCTCCAAGAGGACGAGGAACTCGGCAACACCAACTTCCCCGTTGTCCTTATTCAGATTCCCATGTTCAACGAAAAAGAGGTCTGCAAGATTCTCCACTCCGTCTTCTCTCTCTCTCACTTAAAATTAAATTCTCTACATCTACAAAATTTTATTCTCCATACATGTTTACTCCTTGTTGTGTAAGTCACATATTGAAGATCCCACATTGGAGAATGACATAATTAAAACAGTGCATATAAATGATTGAGTATTAGGTGGGCTTGACTGTTACAATGCCGTGTGCATCCAGATTTATGCTAGCTTCGAAACTAGTGTTTGTACTAACATATTGATATTATTGGGTTTGGTTAATTATTGGGTCAGGTGTACAAGGTGTCAATTGGAGCAGCTTGTAATCTCTCATGGCCTTCAGAACGTCTCGTGATCCAAGTGCTCGACGATTCAACTGACCCTACCATCAAGGTACTGTACAGTTCCTTTGTTTATCCACATTTTTTCAGTTTAATTTTGAGCTATTAATGTGAAAGATTTATGTAACTGTGCTTGTGCATTAGCATTGTTGTTGTTATTATTATTATATTAGTATTGGTATTATGTTGTTGGATTGGAGTATAATGTTATATGGGGTGGGTGCATTTATGTTTTGTGGGGTTTGGTGGAGGAATTGATTAATGGGATGTGTGAAAAATTTGAAATTGTGAATGCAGCAAATGGTGGAGATGGAATGCCAGAGATGGGCAAGCAAAGGGATAAACATAACATACCAAATCAGAGAGACTCGAGGGGGCTACAAAGCGGGTGCTCTAAAAGAAGGTCTAAAACGTAGCTATGTGAAACATTGCGAGTACGTGGCAATTTTCGATGCTGATTTTCGTCCAGAACCAGATTTTCTGAGACGTTCTATTCCTTTCTTGGTGGGCAACCCCGACATTGCTCTGGTTCAAGCTCGTTGGAGATTTGGTAAATACTTATTAACCCACTCACCCTAGTAAAATCCATTTCACCAATTCCTAGTACTTGGTTTTTCTTTTTTTTAACACCTCATAAGTGTCGGTGGCATTTAACATTGTTTGTTTTAATTAGAGAAAATTAGACTTATCATGTGGACTTTCACTTTCCACTTTGTCCCGGTTTGACCTGGCTAGCCCACCAAAACAAACCCTTCAATCACGGATGGGGACCACCAATGAGCCGAAGCAGCTTTTAATTAGTATTTTAGTAAGTGATTTGGAAGGGGGCAATTTGGTGAATTTAAGTGGATCAATCAAGTCTTGATGTAGTAGTATCTTTCCACAACTTACAAAAGCGTGATGATGGGTTAAAAACTCAGAAGAACTCGGTATAAATAAGTTACAAAAATGGTATTCAATCTATCTTTCTTTTTCTGGTGTCTTTAGAGCGACCCACGCAGTCTGACACATTTTCTTTTATCACTCTAGGGGCAACTATTTGGGGAAGAACATAGAACATGGTGGGAGGGGTAAAATTGTCTTTTTCTGCATCCATCCAAACTTCAAAGTTTCCAATCCAGCGAACCCACTTCCCACGTGCCTTTGCAGAATTTTTTGGGTTTAGATAAAAATACAAAAAAAATAAATAAATTCACTGTGAGGAGAGTACCATGTGCTTCCAGTGGACCTTACTCTCCCTTGCCGACACTTCTCAAATTCCCCCTTCTTTTCTGTTACGTCACCTAAGCTCAAAACATTAATCAAATTAAATAATAAACTTAGTTAGCTACAATTTATATATATATATATATATATATATATATATATATATATATATACTAGTTGAGTTATATAATAGTACATTAATAATATTGCTCATATAGTATTCAAGAAGAATTGGTGTTAGTTTATTTAAATGCTACAACTCCACTCACATTCTCAAAGTAAAATAATTTTAGCAACATTTATTTGAAAAAAATAAATGGATGTGGTGACATGTGCAAGTGTGGGGCCATTGCTGACTTTTGCTCTATTGTCCCTGTGGTCCGCCACAAGATCTCATTGTTGCATTTTTTACTTGATTCTGTACTACTACTTCTTATCTATGAAAAAGTTACTACATTAACAAAGTAAAATCATATGATCATCACAAGTCTAAAACTTTCTTTTACCCTTTTGAGATTGTTACTTCTCCTTTAATCATGTTCAACTTTTAATTATAAAGTTTGCATCAAGAAGGTGTTTTACTAACATGGGTAATATTTTTTTGACAGTGAATTCTGATGAGTGTTTATTGACAAGAATGCAAGAGATGTCCCTGGATTACCATTTCACTGTTGAGCAAGAAGTTGGGTCAGCCACTCATGCTTTCTTCGGTTTCAACGGTAATTCGTTTAACTTCTTTCTACTCTTCTACCCATGTTGACCTTACCTACTTCAGCATGTAATGTGACACATCTGTTACACAGTACATGGTCATAGCATAGGTGATTTATAGGTTAGTGTAGCATGATGATCATTTACTGGGAAAGTTGCTGATTGAGGAGCTTAATGCAGGAACTGCTGGTGTTTGGAGAATAGCTGCTATTAATGAAGCTGGAGGGTGGAAAGACAGAACAACAGTGGAAGATATGGATCTTGCTGTTCGTGCTAGTCTTAGGGGATGGAAATTCTTGTACCTTGGAGACCTCCAGGTGAATCAATGTTCTGTTCTGTCTACTCGTTAGTATTTCCAAAATTAACAATTGATATTTTGCATGGAGAATATGGATCATGTGATTATGAACTATCATTTACATTTTCTTATACTAAGTAATTGTACCCTTTTTATAATGGCACTTTATATAGGCAAAAAGTGAGCTTCCAAGTACTTTGAGAGCCTTTAGATTCCAGCAGCACCGATGGTCTTGTGGTCCTGCTAACTTGTTCCGCAAAATGGTTATGGAGATAGTAAGGAACAAGGTAGGTACTTTTATTCTTTGTTTCTTTGTACTGTATATATTGAGGGGTAAAGAGACAACATGAGTATTTCCTGGTATGTTCTGATGTTTTCTTTTGCAAACATTTCTGCAGAAAGTAAGGTTTTGGAAGAAAGTGTACGTTATATACAGCTTCTTCTTTGTTCGCAAAATCATAGCTCACATGGTCACCTTCTTCTTCTTCTGTGTTGTGATTCCAATCACAATCTTGATCCCTGAGGTTTACGTTCCAATATGGGGAGCTGTTTATATTCCTTCTGTCATCACCATTCTCAATTCAGTTGGAACACCAAGGTACGGTTTGGCCTTGTTTTTAACCTGTTTTTGCCATATATGTCATAGACTTGTAGGCATAGTTAGTCCTTCAATTTGTTCTAAAAGTTGTGTTGTGTGCAACTTTGGCAGGTCCATTCACCTTCTGTTCTATTGGATCCTCTTTGAGAATGTGATGTCTTTGCACCGTACCAAGGCAACATTTATAGGTCTGTTAGAGTATGGGAGGGCTAATGAATGGGTTGTGACTGAAAAACTTGGTGACTCTGTCAACAGTAATAACAAGAATAAAACAGGAGATGCTGCCAAGAAGAATAATGTCAGCAAGGCACCCAAAAAGACTCGATCCAAATTTGTTGAAAGGTCAGTTTCATAGTTTTATTTTTACTAATTTTTCCTAAGCAAATAATTGTGTTTGCATTTGTCATTAGTTATAGTTTCTTGTCGACGTCTCCATTGTGAATTTGTGATTCTCAATCATGCACACACTGGCATAATAGAGATGATGAGTTCTAGACTGTGTGGCCAATAGTTCAATGATTGCAAGGAAATAATTTTATAGGTTCCTACTTATTAGTAAATAGCTTTTAGATATTCTTCATTGTAACAGTTAAGATTCTCTTTGGGTAGGTAAACATTTATATGAACTTTTTTAAATTCCATTTTCAAATCAACAGCATGCCATGCCACCCTAATCAAAACGTTTCTGTCACATGCACATGAATATGGCAGAAGAATTTACAAACTCACATGCCCTTGTCAAGATCTTAGAAAACCCGCATCAAAATAATTTTAGCATGAACTCAAAATACTTGATGAAGGAGAAATTATGTCTCTTTTTTCCACCCCATTATTATCTCACTTTATTAATCCAACATATGCCACGTTAGAAGAGAAATCAGAAGGTACTTACTGTCTTAGCCCAATCATACTTTACATTATTGAGAAGTACCATGTGTACTTAAAGGTCTCAAAAGTTTTCTCATAGTAGACCCCTAATTGCAAGGGATATCCTTCTTTTGTAGATAATATTTGGATTTTTGTTCATCTCTTTTGTCTAATTATGATTTCTTTTCTTGTTTGAACATGAAACAGACTTAATTTCCTGGAGCTGGGATTTGCTGCATTCCTCTTCTTATGTGGATGCTATGATTTTGTGCATGGGAAACACAACTACTTCATCTACCTCTTCCTTCAGACCATAACATTCTCAATTGTAGGATTTGGCTACGTTGGCACCATAGTGTAAAGCTCATTAAGCCAAATTCTAAAGTTACTTAAGTTTCATCAATGTTGTGTCCATATTTTTCTAGTTTCTCCTCAAAAAAATACATCAAGAGGGGCTGATTTCTTCTAGCAGCAAACGCAGTACCAAAACATCTGCAGCTATTTTAGAGCAAATCATTTTCAACTTGAGAAAGAAATTAAAAGTCCTTTACAAGATTTCATTGCCATCCATCAAGAAGATACAAATCACATGCAAAGTGCTGTTATTACTAGAATTGCATCACACAGGCTTCAGGGCAGCTATGAAGATGTACCAAAAAGTGCTTAAGTTAGAGCCTTAGACATCAAGTAGACAGTGTGATTTTGTTTGCATAGATTGTTTTGTGAGATTTTATAGTTATATATTTCGTGAGTCCTTTATTTGTTAGGTTTGCTTAGTCTGAGCCAAATAATGTGGTGGATAAAAATGTGCTTCTAATTCATGTTATTTCTCATTTTTTTCCCCAAGGAATGAATTTTATTTACCATACATGCAATCATTTGCTACTTTCTTTTTGACATATAGTAAAAATAAATTCATCCTTTAATATTTTACCAATGATTCTTCCCCTTCTCTTCTTCATTACTATAAACAGTTTGTTTTCCTTTTAAAAAAAATTAGTAATACACTTTATAACACTTTTCATCAGATGTACCCTTCGAAAATTGGTTCAAATTTAAAACAAGTACTTATCTTTTTTATTCAAAAAAGAAAGTTTACAATTTTTTGATAAATTTCAGTCCAAAAGAACAAAATTCTCTTAAAAAAAAGTATTCATTTACTTTTTAGAATCTCTTATGAGAGACTGTGAAAAATAAGTAACTTGGTTACAAAGAGTGCGAATATTCCCTAGTCACTATAGCTTTCTCCTACCAACACCTACCGACACTTCTTCTGCATATGCTCTATGGTTAAGCTCTATTGCATATTTTTATTCACTCACACCTTCATGTTTGATTTTTTTAAAATATAATTTATTGTTTAAAAGCTATAACATATTTGATTTCTCAACCTTCCGACAAGAAAACAAATAATTGAAAAATTCAGACAGCCATTACAACCAGTCATTTTCAATAGTTCAAAAAAAGGAGTTCATTGGTGTGTGTTTTTTTTTTTCATTCTTTCCTTTGCACTTATTTAATACATGTCATGCTATGAAGGAAAAGCATGGGATGCTGCATTGCAATTTTTGATAATATCTTTCAACTTTTATAAAAACAAACATTAGGATAAGAGATCACATGCAGTGGTGCATGTGCTGTTTGTTGTGTTTTCTAAACCATGAAGCATAATTTTTTTCACTCACTAGACCTGTGCTTCAACTGACTAATATTCTGAAGCCAGTTGTCTTAATGCAAATGGCTCAATTGTAACCCTTTTCTCAATATTGCTTCATCATGTTACTAAGGCAATGATGTTCTTTTGACAGAAAGTATCCTTTTGGGTTTCACCAAGGGATTAAAAATAAGCCAAGTAACCCTTTTGGGAACGCTTTCATACCTGATGCTGCTCAATCTTAGTAATCTGTGATGGTAAGAATCATTAGTTGTCAATTTGGTTACTTCACACAAAAGGGTCATTATCCATGTAACTTTTTTCACCAATTTTATACCCTTAAGACAAAAGGTAATTACGCATGTAACTTTTTCACCAATTTTATATCATTTAAATTAAGGTTAAGGGTTAAATATCTTTTTCATGAAATTGATTTTTGTTTTTAATCTAAATTTTAAATTTTTTGAATATTTAGTAAGAAAATTAGTGAAATGTGTTGTTTTTAGGTAACAAACGAAATTTTAATATGAACTATACATATTATAACATTAATACGATGAATTAATATGAAATATTTCAACATGTACACACTAGAAATTTATTTGTCAGTGTAAAAAAATTGTCAATAACCTATTCCAATAATATTCTCACTACAACTATCAAGGAAATTTAAAATTTAAACTAGGAAAAGAAATCAATTTCGTATAAAAATATATTTAAGAAAAAAACATATTTAATTCTTAAATTAATTTATTTCTAATAACTTTGTTGGCATTGTAGAAGTTATGAGACAACCAATATTAGTCCTCAATCCTCATATAATAAGGTGGGTGCAATCAATTAAATTAAGTTTCTTAAGATCATTGTTGGAAGGGTCCAACATAATTTTTACCCTTTAGTTTAAAAGGTATGTCACAATGATTGTCCATTTTTGTATAAAGAAAACTAGATACTTTCAAGGTAAGATTTTTCTCAAAAGTGTATCATATGATATAAAACAAAGGTCAAAGTAACAGCTACATTTTGTTCTTGCATGATATTCATGCTGAAATCAAACACTGTTTCTTCTCAAGGGAATTGTGAGCATTTTGACCATACTAAATAAATTTGAAACTCTTATGTGCAAGTTCAAACAAACTAAAGGAACAATCAAATAGTCTTAAATTACACCAAAACATGCAAAATGACCTCAGACTGGGATGGAACCAATAATTGGGCAACAAACAAATAGACACATTTAGTTGAACTTGAGACAAAGTGTTAAAGAGATATAAAATGCAATGTTTGGTAAATAAAGACAAGTAATAATAAGAATTGAATATTATACCTTTCATGTTTGATACATACAGATACAACTCAATCCACGTCTAAAGAAAAATTCTACAATATTGTAGCACCGCACTGATTTTTTTGGATTTCAAATATTTATATGTTTGGGCCATTGATAATTACTTTGAGACTTTGGATTTTCCGATAATGTTAAGTGAGTGTCTCTTTTTAGATCACCAGAAAGGTCCTTAATATTTCTATCCGTTTATAATATTAATTTATGTTTGCTCTAATGAGGTTGTGTTGTTTTAATTATTTAAGTTTTAATTTTTTTAAAATGTATGATTTTTTAGTCAGTATTGCAAAAAAATATTAGTTAATAAGGTAAAATCGTTATTAGATAGCTGGGTTGAGAAAGTAATGGCAAATGGATCATTTTACTTCCAGTAAAATCTAAAAGAAAATGTCAATTTTACCTTTTGCACCTGCACAATATCTGAGTGCACCTTTCCAAAATACAAGGTTTTTCCCTTTTCTTTTAATTTTGAAAAGGGTAAATTAAAATTTTGCTGGCTGTGGGGTTCGAACCCACGCGCACTTATGTGCAGAAGATCTTAAGTCTTCCCCCTTAACCACTCGGGCAAACCAGCTTCTTGGGATATAAAATAAATTTGTACTAAATTAATTCTACATATTTCAACGGACATTTATAAATACGAGATTGCACTTTCGTTTTTAACTTTTACACTTAATTACTTTTTGGTGATCCGATTATTTAATTATTTTTTATTTTAATAAAAAAAAAATTAATTCTCTTGATCTTTAAAATACAAAAATTTTACCATTGATGATTTTAATTTACATATACTATAATTTATGACTAATAGATAGTGGTAACTTGAGTCATCTTCAATGGAAGCAACTTATGTAAATTGCTTGGCACATTTAAAAATGTAATTTGTAGTTGCTATGGTGTTATATCATTATTGAAGAACTTATATTTTTAATCTTACTTTAATGAAAGAAATTTTAAAGAACTTCAAATAACTTATAATTTATTTTAATTTACATTTAATTATGATACATAATAATATTCATTGTTGTTAGTGTATTTTGGACAAAATATTGTTTCTTATTCTTAAAAAGATACTTAAAAAGAAATTAATCAGCTCCAAGAGTCATATGAAAATGTTCCAAAGTGAAGAGTTGTTTCAAGTAACAATAAATAGCCTACATAACTCTTAAACATATCTCCACATGTGATGCTCTTATAAAACTGATGACATAAATTAAATGATTATATTATTATAGTTTAAAATTAATGAATTTGATTAAATCTTAAAAAATCACATTATTGCATCTTAAAAAAAGTAGAGTAGATTGAACATTTCTTTAGCAGAGGTAAATTGAACAAAATAAATAAATAATAGAACTAATACATTTCCAACATTATAAACCTTTCATCTAAAAACAATTTAAAGTTCTTTATCTAGTAAGTAGGTAAACCATATATTCAATTTGTAAGCTATATTAATTATCATTCCCAGGAAACCTCTATTTCTTGATGTTATATTAATTATTTTCTTAGATGTTTTTCATCTCTTTTTTATGTCTTTTTTCAATTTCCATCTTACATTATTTAGGTATCTTCCATCCTTTCTCCCCTTATCTTTCTTCTATTCAAATAAATATAAAATCATTAGAAAAATATTATTATTAATTACAAATAAATATGTATCGATAAATAATAGTAGACATGATTAATGAATATTTAAAAATAATAAATAGACATATTTTTATTAAGGATTATTATATGAGGTAATGAGTATATTACTATCATTAAATGTTACATTTTTATGAAAAACTCAAATTTGAAATTTTAAAAATAAAAATGAGAGAATTTTGAAAAACGTACATTATTTAGTGAGTACTTTTGGGGATTGATGAAAGATAGAATTTAAATCGTAGAAATTATTTAATTTTTTTTGGAATGAATTTGATATCTATTTATAAATAAAATTAATAAAGGGATTGGGTAATTTCTATGAAATAAATAAAGAAAGATTAAATTAATAATGAATTATAAATAAATTATTATATTATTTTTTTAGTCATTCCATTATAATAAAAACAATATTGAAGATTTAATTATCTTTTTTGTCTCTAATTTTGGAGTCAATATTCAATTCAATATAGTGATTTTTTAAAAAAAATTAATTAGGTCCCAAGATTTTTAAAAATGTTTAATTTGGTCCATTTCATTAAGTTTTAACTATTGATGATGTGACGCACACACTGCAAATGTGGAATGTCTTTCTCATCTTTTTTTTTTTGTTGCTTTTCTCTCTCATCAATGGCTTTCATCTCTCCATTTTCACAAACATGTTCACCCTCAACATGACTATCAATGGCTTCATTCATTACTTGAGAAACCTAAAGAAGTAGCTCTTGATGTAAGTCCCCTCCAGACTTTTGTCAACCCATATTATACACCTCAAGTATCCTGATCTATAAGTTCAACATCAAACCTAGTTGAAAGATGATTGAATTCAGAGAGAAATGAGAAAAGATGGAAGTTGTACAGTATTCAGAGGAGGCACAGATGCAAAACTCAATACTGCCTCAACCTCTTTGATAGGAAGGATGGTGAGAATTTTGAAGTGTGGATGTCATATCTATTGATGAAAACTTAACAAAAAGAATCAAATAAAACCTTTTTAAAAAACTTTAGGACCAAATTGAATTTTTTTAAAAATTATTATATTAAATTAAATATTAACCTGGGGAAAAAAAATTAAACCTTTCAGACTAAGTAGTAGCAGTAGTCTCTTCATGGTGTGCATAGGTCTAACGAAAGCCTAGAAGACATTGTCCATAATTTACAAAATTTTGATCGAATTCGAGTTCAAGTTCAAATAAATCTCCATAATAAATATTCAGATTGAATAAAAAGTAAACAAACTTATTTCACAACCGGTTAAAAATTCAAGAACGTACAAATGGCATTGCCCAAGACAAAAATTAAATACCGAATTATTAACACTTTACAAACTAATGGTGCTAATTTTAAAAAATTAATTGCAATTTTAAATTAACAAAGGAACAATTAAAACAAATTATGAGATCTGAAAAATATAGACTTAATAAAATATTAGAAAATATAGTGCGAATAAAGACTAACGTGATTTGTAAAGTTGAAGATTAATTTAGTAGAAAGATGCAAACAAAATTTGTTTGTTTTAATTCCAGCAAAAGCCTGCAATTAAAAATGGCATCCCAAGAGAAAATCAAAAAAACGCTTTAAAATCTGTGAAGAGATAGGAAAGAATTTTTTTTGCAGTGAAGTTTTCATTACATAAGAATCCCACCATCTACATAAATTATAGAATAAAATGAAATTGCAACACTTTAGAGAATTGAAGTTTTGATGCCGTAAAAGTAAACCAAACATAGTATCCAACATAAATGCTCAGTAGAATAATTAAAAAGAGGATTTGAAAAAAGCAGAAAAAACATAGGCGCTCATCGATATCAAAAAGAAAATTCCACACCTTGCGTTCATCTTAAGACAACGTGTACCAGCCTTAGGATAAAAATTGGAACGTACTGAAACTACTCACAGTAATACAAGGGAAAATTACTACTTGAGTACATAAAAATGCAATATCACTGACCACCATGCTTAGCCTTCTTATGTTGTTGGAAACCAGCTTCGTTGGTGAAAGTCCTAGACAACCATAAAATAATCAAGCATAAGTCATAACATATAACCTTCGTAAAGCTACTATTCAAGGTCTACTACTATTTTTAAAAATACAATCGTACTTTTTACAAGGTCCGCAAGATAGTTGTCCAGCAGAATTGGGAGACTGGCCTTTTGTAGCACTTTTGGGAGTCTTTGCACCTTTCTTCGTAGGATAGGGAGTTGCTACATGTACATTTTTCTTACCATCTACAACAATTTTTATCAGAATATTATCAGTGTACAACGGGAAGTTAAATATGAAGAATGCATTAGTCATAAACAATAACTATCAGCATTTACAAATTTCACTAAAGCATGGAGAATACATCTAAAGTAAAATGTATGCTTTGTTATGCCTAATACAACCTCCATTCAAAATGCATTCATCAATAACACACTAATGTAAGAAGCACCAGTATAAACGTAGACATATATGAAAAAGAAATTTGGATATGATACCAGTCTTTTCAGGAGTAGCAGTTTTAGCTTTCTTGGAAGAAGGTGGAGTTTTTGAAGCAGACACATTTGGTCTCTTCTTACCCTGATCCACCTTCAAAAGGTAAAGTCACACATTAGATCTGTTGAAGTTTTGCTCAGAACTCTTCAATTATAATAAAAAACGGTATATCTTGTGACAAATCAAAAAATACATGCATGATACAGCAGAAAGAAATATCTTACCTTCTTCACAGGAGTCTCTTCATCACTCTCACTAGCCTCGTCACTGTCGCTATCATCATCCATCTACAATTTTCAATGATGGAAAATTATCACAAAAACCGGCAAGAAAAAAAAGAGATTATTTTCATAAAAGACAAAGAATGAAAGTATTTACTTAACCAAGACTCTTGCATAAACATTAAGGTGCTAAAGAAGAAATCTTTGGAAGCATCCAATTATCTTATACTGTACATTTGGATTTCAAAAGAATGCATCCTGATACCTCATAGAATTGATAACATAAAACTGTAATTTAAAACATTGGTGACTAAAATACCTCATCAGAAGTTCCAGATTCATCCTCACCATCAAGGTCATCATCAGATTCGTCAGAATCAGAATCATCCTCCTCATCTTTCTTCGGATCAACAGCCTTCTTAACTTGTTTTACTGATGCAACTGCCGCAGGAGCAGGTTTAGAGGGCTTGGTAACCTTTGCACCTTCAGCTTTTATCACAGGTTTCCCTAAACGAAGATAACTATTAGCTATCTACATAGTAATACACAAAACTATACAATATATTTCCCATATAGAGGAAGAATGTACCATTTTCTTGACCATTCAAGACAAGATCCTCCTCATCTTCTTCACTATCTGTTCAAATTATACAAAATAAAACCATTCTTGAGCAAGCAAATTAAATAAAAGAACAGTAATAACAGGTTCAACAGAAGCAAATGACTCTCACCAGAAAAGTCAGCTATGTTACCCTCGTCACTAATGCCACAGCAACACACAAGTTAAGGAAAAATGAAAGATGAAGCAGAAATGTAAATGAATTTTAGTAAAAAAAATCCTTATTTCAATACCATGCCAATACAAACATCACAATAAGAAATTCAAACAAACCATAAACAACAACAAAATAGGTAAAAAGGTTTTAAATTATCTATGCAGTCAAAATTTCATAACATTTATTGATATTGCAGAAAATTGCAGGCAAATTAGGTCTACTGCAGCCACAATTGCAATCACAACCGCATTAAGTAAAAAACACTTCAAGTTAAAGGCATAACTTTCTCTAAAAAATACCAATATACAGTAATGAATCAAGAGTATAATATGAAGGAAGGATACGTTAGAACTTTGTATCCACAAACAAAGACACTAGCACTTTTGGAAGAGTGCGAAAGCTCCGACTCAGAGTCGAGAACCAAATCCAACGAAAGGTGGGGGATGTCATCCCTTTTAAGGGTTCCCAAAACAATCTTCTTGCCATCAACTTTCAAGTACAGAACCACAGCTTCATTTGCCTTGTCCTTTTTCGCCTCTCCAAGGGCAACCTGGGAAATGTGTATGTATGCACTCACTGGATCCATGGGATCAACCTTCACAGTTTGCCCAACCTTAACCTCAACACCTAAATTCAAACCAACACATAACATTAACATCACATCGCCAAAATTATTCACCGATTCCGCAAACCACTCATAAACATTAGCACACGAAACTTTAATCGACAGGTTCAAACAAGAATAATCGATCAGATGTAGAGTATTGCCAAAATTTAAAGATAAACAATGAAGCAAAGAATAAGAGAAGAGAAAAATTTACCCCAAAACTCCATTGGTGATTCCATTTGCAGGAACGGCGTGCAGAGAAAAAGTAAGAGAAAGGAGAGAAAGAGAAGGTGAATTAGGAGCAAAATGGGTTTAAGGGTTTAAGAAATGTATATATATTCACTTCGTTAGGGTTTTTAAAGTTCTCCGCGCCTGTTTCTTCTCCCCTTTTTCTTTTTTCTCTTTCTAGGAAAATATTTTAGATATTTTTCATATATTTATTTTAATATTTCTTTATTTAATATATTATTTTAGTTTTAGTTTTTTTTTTTTTTTTGTCTCTGATATTTTATCTGCACTTGTTTATATTGAGCTTGGTCTTTGTTGTAGAGCGGAGTTATAGATTAAAGTTAGCTAAATCAATTAATGTTATTATATTATTATTAGAAAAGGTTTTTGTCATGTAAAAAAGACATTACATTAATTATTTTCTTCTATTTAAATATTTTACGCGTTTTTAATTAATAAAAATACGCAAATGAAATTATTAAATTAGATTATAATGAACATATTTTTTATTTTAATAATGACAACTGTTTATATGTTTTTGTTTTTTGTTTTATTATGTGTGTGTTTTGATTATAAGGTAATTGTTGCTATTCTAAAATTAAGGTAATTATGGTTATTTAAAATTTAATTAAAATTAATACATAGTTTTATTTTATTAATTATGAGGTCTGACATTCTTAAATTAACACTGGCCGTAAAGTCAAAAATAAAAAAAGTCAATAAGTTATAATACTTTTGTGTATGCATAAGTTAATTTTACTTTTTGAAAAAGTTAGTGTCAATAATTTTTACCCAAACAGAATTTGAACTCGCGGATCCTAATCCAATATTTAATAAATTAAGTGAAAGTTTAAAATTTGGAAAATTTATCTAAAAGTTTTTTTAAAAAATAGAAAAAGGAAATACTTTTTTCATAAATTAAATTAAATATAGTTTTAAATAACTTAAATGAGAAAATTTTCACTTACTTTCTCGTGTAAAAATAACAACAAAAAACTATCAAGATTAAAACCTACTAGGATGTAAGGGATTCCCGATTAGACTCGAGTAAAAAAAGAAATTAACCTTTAAAATCTCAAACATTTTTTTCATCTTTTTTCTTTTTCCATTTTATCTTATTTTGTTACTTTTGAGAACATCTATTCTTTTCTTGCATTAGTTTGTCACCGATTTGACTATCCTTCGTTTCTTTATTTTTTAAAAACATTCTAAATTATATAGTCTAGAAGATATTTTTATATTTGGAAATGTTCTCTGGATTTATAGAATCCGAAAACAATTTAAAAAATATATATATATTCTGGATTACATTATCTGAAAGATAATCTCGAATCTAGAAACAGCTTCTGGATTATGTCATCCGGAATATATTTTAAAAAAATAGTATTTATTCTGGATTGCATAATATGGAAGCTAATTCAATATTCAGAAAAAGCTTTCGAATTACATAATCCAAAAGTTAATCCTTGATTTAAAAAAAAAACTTTTGATTATGTAATCCAGAATATAAACTACATCACACTATAAAACTTTATATATTTTAACTTCTTTGCATAAGGGTATTTCTGGGATACAAAAACTTATGAGGGTGACACAATAACGTATGAAGGTGCAAGAAGAAGCAATCTCGCATAGTTTGGGTTGATTGGGCTTTTAAATACATTGGACTATTGAATTTGAGTTGATCAAATTCAAAACAAAAACCTTTTATTTATTTAGTTACCATGATTGAATGAAACATTCTGACCAACATTTATATATTTTTATTTAAGTCACCCAAAATCTAGCTCACTGCATAAGATTTTGAAAGATTTAATTTGTTGATATTAGTGTTAAATGTGTCATAATATGATTTTGAGATATTTAATTTGTTGATAATAGTGTTAAATGTGTCATAATATTCCTATATTGTAGATGTGTAACTTCATCAAATCAACTATAAGATCAATGTAGATATCTCAAAATCTCTCTTAAATCATCGCAATATAGTCTTTCTAAGAAAGTAAAGAACAATTGGTGTATTTAATCGTAGTTTCATGCCATGGTACAAGATGACCTTCTAAATTGACAATAGCTAATTAGACCTACATATCATTTGGAGTATTATCAATGGATAAGAAATTCTCACATTGATATAGCCATCAATCTATGTTGTTTCCATTTATCCTAGAAAATTCAATGCATGGAAATCTTGTGCTACGAAAATAAGGTGCAATTCTTTGAACAACTATTGGATTAAAAAAGGTGGTTTTATTTAAAGAAGACTATCTAACAAGTTCTTGGACACTTTCTTCCATGGAATCAATCAACTTGCGTTGAAAATACCGCACCAATTTAGCTAAGTAAGTGTCTTGGTGTACATGAAGCCTTTCTTTCATGTCCTTAAAGTTAGCAGTGGAACATGTATTTAGTTTATTTACAAGCAAGTTAAAAATTGTGTAAAAAATCATAATGTATCAATGTTCATACATGTCCATATTGTGTCATGAAGCTATTGTGATGGTCAATTATAGGAAGTTATAATATGGGTTAAATTTTGATTAAGAGTATAGACAAAGAAGTTAGAGACCAGTGTTATTGAAAAAAGGATGATGACAGGACTATGAAACAAATTCGTGGTACATTGGTGCAGGCCACATATGGCATTTGCGAATTCAGTTTTTTGTGGCAACATATTTTGGCCAATTTAGATGTGTGATGTGATACATGGATTTGATTCCTTTTTGTTGTCATTTGGTGTGATACATGGATTTCATTCCTATTTTCTATGATTTGGTGTGATACATGGATTCCATTTTTTTTTTTTTTTTGTTATTTGGTGTGATACATGGATTTGACTTTGAAATATTTTTTGCAACATCCAAAAGACCACGCCTAGAAGTGAAGTTGATGAATCGGAATTTGAGAACAATATTTGAGTCATAATTGTTGAACCAAGTGGTGTTCAAGGTTTTGAAGAATCCAAATCCTTTGAAGGATGATGAAGCCTCTGCTTTGCTTGATGCTGCTGTGCTTGTTTATTGTTTTGTTCTGGGGTAGTTTAATGTTGTAATCCATCCTTAGATTAAATCTCAAAGCACTTAGCATCTCAATCTTTAAACAAAGTAAAGTGTTTTTCAAACTAAGTTGAAACAACCGATTGTTTACACTTAGATGTTTTGAGAAAGTTTGAAAACTGTTTTTGAATGAAGAAAACTGTTAAGTAACAAAACAACCGATTGATTCGAGGAAACAACCGATTGTTTGTTCTAGAACCTTAATAGAAAAACTGTTTTCTTTGACTGAGCTTTAAATGATTTGAAACTGAATACGCTCCAGCCATTAAATGCTTTGACCAATCTTTTTGAAAGCAATTAAGGGTTTGTTAAGATTTGATAACAAACTATTTTATATAAATTCAGAAAAACTGTTTTTAAATAACAGAGAATGCTTTTGACAAAGTTTTTTCTAAGAGAGTTTTCAAAAAGTGTTGAGATTGCTTAAGAGCTAAAGAGATTGATCAAGGTGTTGGAATAGGATTCTACTTGTATTGATTTCAGATCTTCATCTGTAACAAGTGTAATCTTTGTAACTGCTGAAACAATTCTTCTGTGTATTGTTGCTGAGATTGGATGTGTGTTCTTGAGGTGTTCAAGATCAGCAATCTTAGTGTTGGCCAAGGAGAGTGTGTGTCTTGAGGTTTTCAAGGTCATTCTCTTGGTTGTTGTGTAAGTGATCAAGGTGTGATTGCTTAGTGGATTTCCTCAAGGGTTCTGAGAAGACTGGATGTAGCTCTAGGTTGGAGTGAACCAGTATAAACAATTGTGTACAATCTCTCTATCCCTTACTCTTTAAATTCAGTTTGTTTGTTATTCACTGATATAAACAACCGATTGTTTCGAAGAAACAACCGATTGTTTTCCTGGCAGTA
Organism: Phaseolus lunatus; assembly: GCA_013389735.1. NCBI lineage: Eukaryota > Viridiplantae > Streptophyta > Magnoliopsida > Fabales > Fabaceae > Phaseolus > Phaseolus lunatus. The sequence continues at coordinate 8,159,232 of CM023867.1, forward strand.
CAGTTTTGCTTACTGTTTTGGCTAACTGAATTGCTTAATCAATTGGTTTCTAAAATAAATTCATTCTAGCTCTAAAAAGTTTGAGAAAACCTCTTTAAACAATTCACCCCCCCTCTAGTTTAAAGCCTTCTTTCCTAACAATAATGTCATTTGGTTTTGTGCATTTTGGTGGTGTCCATGGTTTACTTATTGGTTGTCATATTTAGGCTTCACTACAACATTCTTATAGAATGAAGTATTTGGGGATAGTTAATAACATGTTAACGACCAAACAAAATAATTGTAATGAAGCAACCCCATTTCTATGGTTGATGTTATTGGGCCAAAGATTCCAAATGAGTTGGACACTATAGAGGGAGCTATGTTTAAGATGGATTGAAAAGATGAGAAGTTTTGTAATAAGGTCTGAAGTTGTACCATTTACATTGTTAGATGTTCGTTTAGGAGTGTATTTTATAGTAGACATGTGAATGTACACATGATTTATGATGAACTAATGAGGCGTGCAAATTATAGTAGCATTGAGCAATTTGGTAGGTTGTACATTTTGTTAGGGTTGTCAAAGTTTTTATTGCCAAATAGAATGAGAATTGTTTTTCTAGGATTGTTTAACATAGTAGATAAGGTAAGCGAACTAGGTAAGTGTAATTGGAGGAGCCTCGTTTATGAATATTTGATAGGTAGTTTGTGTCGTGCTTCGATTTCCATGACCAACAAAGGACATTTATCACTTTTCCATATTGTGGGGTGTGCTTACTTGTTGCAGGTAAATCCAAAAGTGTGATTTATACAATACTGGTACAATGTTATGTTAATTAGTTTGTAAATTTGATGATGACTTTGAAATTCAATTGTAATAATGTAGATATGGACTTTGAAGTATGTGTTATTCCCAAATACAAAGGGGAAAAGTAAGGAGGTAAATTTCCCCGACTTTTATATTGGAATGATATCAGAGTTAGTGAAAACAAAGTGGCATTTATTTTGAATACAAGTTTGGTGAGTTAAGTGTGTGAATTATATTCTATTTTTTCCATGTTTATTTATTTAATGTGACTGACTCCATTTGAGAATTGCTTGTGTTTGTGATGAATAGGTTATTGGTCAGCTGATTGTCATAGAGTAAGAGCTTGGTCATGATATTGTGAAAGAAGCATTGAAACAAGTGCGACCTATCATGAATAAGAAGGAAAAAAAATACTATAATGTCACGCACATTGTTGCATAAAAAGAAAATTTGACTCATCGTGTTGAAGATCAGGGGTCATTGATGAGGAAGCTAGAGAAAATTGTAAGTGATTTACAGCAAATTTTAATGCGAAGACACAAAGGTGAGACAAATGATATTCCCTCTTCAATAGTTGATCCAATTTTAGTAGATGTAACGAAACAACGTACCGGGGTGCTTAATCATTGCAACCAAATAAAAGGTGCATTCAATGGCAACAATGAAGAAAGTAACATGTACATGCGACAAAAGTGTTAACCTAGAATGAGCTTTAAGGGTTTTGTCATTAAGACACCTTGTACTACTTATTCGAGTCGAAAACAGAAGCGTTGTTAATTGCACAGGTGAACTTTCTAGTCCATTACTTTTGCACTACTATATGTGCGCATTGTATTTGTTGAAGAGTAATATATTTAGTTTCTTCAAGGATGAACATAGGTTGTCAGTTTTTAATTTCTTAGTTGAAATATATGGTAATGGTGTTTTTTGTACTTTTTGGTCTTTTGGAATGTAAGTGAAAAACTAATTTATGGTGGTTCATTCAATTTTTGTACGTTGTGCTAGATGAATGCTATGAAGTCGATGGTGCAATATTGTTGGTATTCTTATACGTGTATAAACAATGTCATATAGAAGTAGTTATTTTAGGGTTTGAGTTGAGAAAAAGTTTAGACCTTTAAATTGGAAATGTAAATGGTTTGGGAACTTTGTAGTCATGACTTCTTAAGTATATGTAGTTTGTTAATATAGTTGGTGGCGCAATTTCGTAAGAGCCATTTAAATGGTCGTTGTTGGTAACCCATCTGAAAGCTTATATCAATGTTAACTAATTATTGATAAATTTTGTATGTTATATGGTTCATAAATGTATAAATAAAAATGCGTCTACTTGTTTTCTCTTTTTATTTTGTGTTTATATCACTGCATAATTTAGAATTGAAGTGACCATAACATGCGATCCAATTAAGGACATGTGTGAACAAATGGACTGCAAATGAAGTGGTGGAATTGTGAATAAGTGGTTATCATAGAGCACTTATGTCGTAACCTCATAATGCATAAAAATTAAGTATGATAACTAAATGAACAATTTGCGATACAAGTTCGTATAAAAGGCAACCCAATTAACCATATGTGTGAACAAATGCACTAAAAATAATACATTTACAATTTATGGATTTAGACACAATTGTGTAGAATGTTAAAAAAGTCATGTTCAGGTATCCATAGAAGTTAACCATGATGAGCACATCATTAAACTCAACTAACCCCTTTGCGACATGAGCATCAACATTCATAGAAAAAATGTTTCTCATTTTTTTGGTTTGTAGGAGTGCATTTTTTATGGTGTACATTTTCTAAAAAAAAATCCACAATCTTAGGTTGTGATTTGTTCATGGGTGATAATAGGATTGGTTTGGTTAAAAGTATTTTCTTTTGACCCATTTGCTTTTTGACATGACTAATTATTATTCGATAGCTTCTTCCTGCACCTCCATGACTTCTTCTCCCACCCCATACAAAAAGCGCATTTACTATTATACCCTTCAGTAAAAAATATTAAAAAATTAAAATAATATTTTAACCTACTTTAATATTTAACCTAATTTCAATTTCACCGTGCCTCTTCTCTTTCCCTTCCAGTGCCACACCACCCCCTCCCACCTCCTTCCAAGGTTTTTCCTTCTCTTCATCTCTCAAATTTCTCATCATTTCTAAACCTCACCTTCTCCATCACTCACACATTCACAAGTGCCCTTTTTCATTCACAGGTTAGTAAGTTTAATTTTACTAATTTTGCATTATTGCTTAAGTATTTGAAACCTGCATTTGTGTTGCTAGTCTTATGTAATCCGGTACTCACTCACTGCTGTTCTTACGTAATAGGCACCATATTATGTAATCCGGTACAATTCAGAATTTAAAGTAATTCCAGATTACGTAATCTAGTTTAGGTATTTAAGTAATTCCAGATTACGTAATCCAGTTTAGGTATTTAATTAATTATGGATTACCTAATCAGATTTAGGTTTACAATATGTTTCAAATTACATAATCCGGTATGGACATTGTGTACTTAGTGTTCCAGATTATTTAATTTGGTAGTGTTCTCATGAAGTTGCAATTTTTGTGTTTTGCGTTTTTCTTATGTATTGAGTTTCCAACCCACTTGGGTAAAAACTTTTTTATATTTTATGTTACGTATACAACTTCATGATTATATTATTATTTGTAAATAATTGAAATTCATATTGTGTTGTGGATAAATATGGCTTATATTAGAGGTGGTGGATCTCAGGATCATGATCACAGAAGACCAACGACATTCGTTTGTAGAAGAGACCGAGGTGGTGTCGAGGAAAGGATTGGTGATGATGTTCATATTGATAATGACAATGAACAAGGATTACGGGATAATGACCAAGTAGACCAGGGAGAAGGGTTTCCTGGAGGACCTTCTTATATGTCTTTACTGGTAAATTTTGCTGACCATGTTGCTATTAAGCTCTGGGAGGGTGAGGTAAGAACGAAAAAACCTTCAATTAAATTGTGTTTGTTAATTATTGTTTAAATTTATTTAATTATATTTAATATATATAAATTTTAAATTAGGATCGGGGAGAACTTAAATTGGTATCCCACGGTAGGAAATTATGTAAATTTGGGATGCCTCTTGCTAATATTGTGCTACTTGTACAAAATTATGGATTATTTAGTTTGTGCAATATAAGTTATGAAGTGTGGGACAAAGGATTGATTTCAGCCTTTGTCGAAAGGTGGCATCGGGAGACAAACTCCTTCCACCTTCCCGTAGGTGAGATGACCATCACACTTGATGATGTGTCATCTCTTTTACACATCCCCATTTTGGGTCAATTCCCAACATATGAGCCCTTAGAGTACAACGGAGTTGCAATAATTTTAGCTGAGTTACTAGGAGTGGATAAGGCTCAGGGAAAGGCTGAGATGAGGCAGTGTCGAGGCGTCCACGTATGATTGAGCTAACTCCGAGATATATACGAGGAATGTTGCGCTCAGGAGGCTTGGGAGTGTGCTGCCAAGGCTTACTTGTTGCATCTGCTTGGATGCACTATTTTTGCAGATAAAAGTGTCACCTCTGTATCTGTTTCGTACTTATTGTTATTCAGCAATCTATATATGTGTCATGGATATGCATGGGGAGCAACAACACTTACATATCTATATGAGCAGTTGGGGGATGCATCTTATTTTAACATGAAGTAGTTGGGTAGTTATGCGACACTGGTTCAAGTATGAAACCATACAAATAATTAGCAATCACATGTTACATTCCATAATGTTTTTTATTAAATATTTTATAATCAATATGATAGAATTACATAGGCATGGATTTATGAGCACTTCTTGTGCATGGGAAGAGGGGATATTAATCCTTCGTATGATGAGGTACACCCGCGGGCAGCACGATATATTGTTGCCCATTAGATTTGCGCGGTTGGTGATGTGCGGGTGCAGTTGGATGGGCTCACACACGATGACGTCAACTGGACTCTATATGAGAACCACAGATTGAGCAGGCCATTTGAGACCATTTATTTATTCTCGGGTCACTTGCGATTAGGTACCTTATCACAGAGACATATGCCCGAGCGTGTGTTGCGCCATTTTGGCTATGAGTAGAGCATTCCACCATCAGCGATGCCGGCTGAGGCTCCTGGTGCACATGTCATTGATCAAAGGTGGTTGCAGTTTGATCACCACGTGGTGAAAGGTTTGAGAGTTGCTTCTAGTCCATCTACATGTGTTCCTGAGTACATGTCTTCGTTTAGGATGGTATCACACCCATACATTCGCATAGGTGAGCTTGGAGATCGATCCAGTGTTGTACCACGTCGTCATCTTCGTAGTCCAAATGCTGAGCAAGCAGGTCCCTGTTTCAAGATGAGCGTGCACATTCGATGATTAAACAATATATTTGACAAGTTTAATTTATTTTATTGTTGGTGCAGTATATATTTAGGCGCATTGTCAATATCCTCCAACGCATGATAGATTTTCGTCAGGTCACTAAAGGCATTGACGCATATAAGAGTACGGAGGCAGCGCTGCAATTAGCTCAGAGCATGACAGATGATGGGACAGTGTACACTAGACGATCACATAACATCGTGGACGTTGTTGATAGTTTTTATTATTTCATGATTGTAATAATAGTAACTTTGTATGTGTACAATATGGTTTAATTAATTTATGTTATGTGTTTGCTATTTTTATCTGACATAAATGCGAATAAATTATGAATCAGAATTGAAGTAATAAATTATGAATCAGAACTTAAGTAATAAATTATGCATCGGAACCCCACATAATAAATTGTGTTTACATCAATCGTCTTCAAGGTTCACATATGTCGGACTAATACTGATTAATTGGGTAAAAGATTGCATCTGACCAATGTAATATGATGACCATAACCTTGCCTCTGGGTAACAATGAGTACACCATAAAATGTCAGTGGTAGGTATGGGACAATCATCAAGCAATTTTACCTGCACTACAAATGGAAATTAGCAATCAAAGGAATAAAAGTAATGTGTTGAGTAATAACCTTACCTGCACAAAGTGTAAATTATACACATGACCAATACATAGTAATCGGTGTAGACTAGCATTGGTAGGGGGTGCAGTACGCAATGGGAAAATAGTGATATTTTGTTTCAATGACAAACAGACTAAGATAATATTGCATCTGCTTGCTATTAAGTATCCCATATCCGGTATTGTCATCCATTTGTCAACACTGGCCTGCAAAATGCAATAATATAATTAGATTGCATACAAGTTCAATTAATCAATGCATATGACTGTTATGAATATTCACTTCCCACTGACAACTCATCCACTAGTAAGGATCTCTTCATATCTTCTACCCGTTGATGACCACCTAACAATGTTGCATATTCTTCACGCCACTGAGATATTTCTTTGAATAAATCCATTATGATGAGTGGCCATGACTTTTCACCCATCCCCAACAATGAGGCAATAGCACAAAACCCAGAATGTCCATCAGCTTTAACATCTATTACATCCAAAATATAAGGGTGACATTTTAGATGAAATTGATCAAGCATGAGAATTGCATTGCTGCTAGACGTCACCTTAACCTTTCCCTTAGGAGTCTTCAAAGATGATGAGTTATCGTTTACTAAATGGATGCGATCTACATACTCAAAATATGAAGGGGTGCGTTTTGTAGACTGATAGCTGTCGTTTTGCTGTCAAATTAATATGATTCTAGCATAGACCAGTCTAATACTAGAAAAATGATAGTATAATTATGGTCAGATGACCCCAAATCGTCTCCCAATGAATTCAATAGTGATTTTAGTGAATAGAATTCAAAACCTATCTGCAAACAATAAAAAATTAGCAATAATGATAAAGTAAAAGGGTTGTAATCATTAAGCAGGAAAATATAAATGATGATTTAAATTAGTAAAGAATGCAGATTGACTCCCAAGTTCTTCCACCAATGAATTCCTCACAGGTTTTCTAAAAATTATTCCTTTCTCAATTCTCAGCATAGCTAAAATAGATTGAACATGCGCCAAACCTAATTCAACTGAAACTCACCAGTAAATATGCGTCTACCGATTTAATTAATACCCACTTTGTTCCATGCGTATACTCCATGGGTATGCTTATCTCCTCTCTCTTGAATCATGCACCCAAGGAATTAATTAGAATAATACGAACTAACTAAGAAACCAAAGTTTAAGGTAAGGAAGACTCTCAATCATGCGTTCAAGTACTACCTCTTACAAAAACTAGTTTTCCAGGAGATTAGACAATAAAAACAACAACTATAAAGAATTGAAAAATGAAACTTTTATTGATCAAAACCTCAGAACTCAATGGGGAATCACAAAGGAATCAACCAAAAGGTTTAACTTTCCTTGCGGAGGCAACATAATTACAAAGAAGAAAAGAAACTAAGAAAACCCTATGAAGTTCTGCCCTTTTCTCCTTGAGGCTTGTGTCTTTTTATAGGTTTTTCTGCTCCAAGGATATTTGGGAAAATATTGTAGTTTAGATTTTGTAAACAGTTTCCAACTTTCCATAATTCTTTTTATTTTGTAGAAGATTTGCTTCCAATTCTGTTTCTGGGATCTTGTAGCTTTTATTTTCTCTTTCTTCTCCTCAGAATTTGTTTTCTGTTTTGATTCAAAGAAGCAACTTGGACTTTTGCATATTTGGTCCATTCACAAAGGTAGACAACTTCAGATCATTTACCCTAAAAACACAAAATTACATAAAATAATAGGTAAGGCCCAAATAAACCCAATTATATGAATATTAATTAAAACAATGGATTTATTTATTATAGTCCAATAATCTATGATTAAAGCTATTAAATGTGAATAAATATATGCTCATCAAATATCCCCACACTTATCCTTTTTGCACTCCTGGGCTAAACACTCTACATATATTTAGAAAGCTGAAAGGAAAAATAATGAAAACTCAAACAAAAATGCAACAAACCAGAACAACTACATTAGCATCATACATTTTCAAGAAAATCAAGAAATCAAAACCAACGTGAATGGAATCCTATGATTTGAACTACAAGCAGGTAATCAAATTCAAAGGTGAATCAAAATTTGATAAACTTCTCACTAGACGCTCTCTAACTCTTAAGTGTTTAAGTTTGTATTTACACTCGGCACTCATGCAAACAAACACTACCATATGCTTAGCAAGACTCTAATATTCATAACCATTGAAAAATATGCAATCAAAGATCAAGAGGACTTTATAAGGGATGTAATGGGACTAAGATAGAGGTAGGTAAAAGTGAGAAAATAGGCTTAAAAACCATAGAAAAACAAAGGAGCAATGGAGGACAAGTCCAAAAACAAGTGTAAGTATCATGACAATTCAACCCCTCTTTTTATTTCAAGATATCATTTTTTTTCATATCGTAGACAATCTACCAAGTGTATTAGACGTTCCACTCTTATTTTCTCTATTTTTTTTATTCCTTTTTTTTTTAAGAATTTGAAAAGGTATACTATGAAAATGAGATACACCCCTACACTTATTAGAGAACCTATTCCCAAATAATTCCCAAGCTCCTTTATCTTCTAAGGTAGGGACAAACATGGTTTTTCTGTTTTTTTTTTTTTATAATGAGGGTTAAAAACAAGAAAAATGTTATAGGCTCAAGGGGCTAACAAATGGATTATCATAAAGGTAGGCTAGTATGACTAGTGGGTTAATTTAAACAAAGAATGTCTCAATCATATCAATTCATGCATGTAAATCACAATTGTAAAACAAAGAGTCAAGCTAAGTTCTAGAATATAAGCAAACATGAGTGAAAACACACAAAAAAGAACATTAAACGATATATCAATTAAGGCTAAAAAACTTACTAGGGAGAGTCTATCTCAAAAGATTCAACCCAAAATTTCTCATAACCAACTTATTTATCAATTTTTAAGAAAATCCAAACAACAAAGATCAAGAAACCAAAATTTTCAAGAATTATAAAACATGTCAACCATTAGACAATCCTAAAAAGCTTATTTATTTAATTGAAATAGAAGAAAAAAGAAACTCAAACAAATTAAACAAAAACAAAAGACACAAAACAAAAGATAAATCCTAAACTATGATTCTCCTCCCCCACACTTAAATCATACATTGTCCTCAATGTAAAATCAATAAATAAATGTGTATGATAAAAGTGAGAGAAGAAGTACTCCCTCGTCAAGCTTGAGGGAAAATGGCAGTTGTAGCTGTTTCAACCATCCCCTCTACAGTACAAGCCAATACTCTTCATCTACAATGGTGTAGAAACACTATCAGCTGGAGTGTTTGACTAAAGCAGGCAGCAAGTAAACTATGTAACAAACCTATTATGATGATGGTACTGGGGTAGGTCTAGAGGGCGTGTGAAGTGGTACAACTTCTTCCATGAATGGATGATGGTACTATTTAGAGTAAAGATGGAAGACGTAAATTTATTCAATATAGACGATTTGATATGGTTAGCTGTTTGGGGATCGTCTAAGGGGAGTGGTATAAGGCTAGACAGTCTAGCTAGGGTAGACAATCTAGTGGGGGTGGGAGATGGAATGAAATATAAGTTAGAAGGTGGTGATGGCTGGTAAAGGGTGCTTTCAAATGTTCCAACTTTGATAGAAGGTGTAGCCAATGGAGATGATGGAATGAGTGATATAGGCTTCACCTTAATTAGTAGAGGTTGTACTATTTGAAGTTTCAAGGATGGAAGAATAATATCATCTTCTTCTCCACAAGCAGCGTCTACTTGAAAGATGGGTAATGTTTGCTCTTCCTCTTCTTGTATTACCTCCAAAACCATGTCAGAGTCATCTGCTAGTGCACAATCTTTTTCAGTAGATTCGGAAAGTATAGCAGCATCAACAACTTTTGTATCAAGACCTACATCACAAGGGTTAGTGCATTCTAAGAACTCATCTATCTCACTCTGTACATTCAATTGGATTGGAAAAGTTAAAATCTCCTAGAAACTCAAGCACAGTTTCATCCTCAGTGTTTACATGATGCACTAAATGATCTTCACATATCACAACTTTTAATCCCTCATGATTTAGCAATGATTTCTCCTCCATCAGTAGAGGTTGGACAGTAGCAATCAATGGTGTACCAATCTTAGGTTCAGCCAGCTCAGCTTCATGCAAATCATTCAGATTAGCTTTAAAAACAGTTGATATGCCCTACTTCTTTTCGAGAATGTCTATGGCAGAGGTAGGTGCTTCAAGGTTAGACATTTCATCAGTGCCTGGATCAAGAGTTATATCTGTTTCATGAGGTGATTTCATCTCTTGAACATAATCTGCAATCTCTCCAATCATTTGATCAGTTTTCTCTCTTCTTGCTACAACATCAGCCTCCTTTTGAATTAGAATTTTTTTAGCCTCCCATTCTTGATCATATTTCATGTTCATCTCCTCCATCTGCCTCACCAACTCCTCTAAAGTTGGTTCTTCCTTTTGAATTGCAATTTTGTTTGCTGCCCATTCTTGATCATATTTCATGTTGATCTCCTTCATTTGCCTTGGTTCTTCCTTTTGAATAGTAATTTTTTCAGCCACCCATTCTTGAAATTTTATGTTAATCTCCGTCATTTGCCTCATCAACTCCTCTAACGTTGGTTCTTCAAGATTATGAGAAGTATTATCAATTTGCACAAATGATAGAAAAGATGTTTGACTTTCATCAAAATAGTGTTGTTGATAATATGATTGTTGTCGAGGTTGCTCATAAGACTATTGACAATATGGATTATAATATTGAGGCTGCTGAAAGTAAGGCTCACATTGCTGTAGAGGCTGCTCACATTGTTGATAATATGAACTATGATGTTGAGACTGTTGAAAGTAGGGCTCACATTGTTGCAAAGGCTGCTCACATTGTTGATAATATGAATTATAATGTTGAGGCTGTTGAAAGTAGGGCTCACATTGCTGTAAAAGCTGCTTATAAAATTGTGAAGATTGCTACAAATATGGCTCATAATGAATATCATAATTGAAACTTTCTTTAGCTAATTTCTGTTCCATTTTGGAATTGAAAACAGGGATATGTAAAGGACACCAACACCTATTAGACGCCTTAGAGCAAACTTTTTTTTTTAATTAAAAAGCAAACCAAGTAAACTCCCAGGAAAGAAAGGTAAGTCACAAGCGGACAAACTTAAAACCAAGTCTTTCCTAGCCAAGGTCTTCCTTAAATTGCTTTCGATTGAAAAAAATCAAAGAGTAGCAATTGAAGTATCTACCCTAAATGCAAAATCCTATATAAAAAAACTAATATAAATGCTACACTTAATGCTTTAAAAAAAATAGTTAGAGAAAAAAAATTATGCAAAAATAAATAAATAAATAAAATATAGAAAATAAAAAATAATAATAATAAAAATTAAACAAAAAACATAAATAAAAAAATGGCAAAAATAAAGGCAAACCAAAATAAAAGATATAAGAAAATAAAATAAAGACAAATCAAAATAAGATAAAGATAACAGATATAAGGAAATAAAATAAAAACAAATCAAAATAAGATTAAAATAAAAGATATAAGAAAATAAAATAAAGCAAATCAAAATAAGATAACGATAATATAAGCAACTTGGACTTTTGCATATTTGGTCCATTGACAAAGGTAAACAACTGCAGATCATTTACCCTAAAAACACAAAATTACATAAAATAATAGTTAAGGCCCAAATAAACCCAATTATATGAATATTAATTAAAACAATGGATTTATTTATTATTATAGCCCAATAATCTATGATTAAAACTATTAAATGTGAATAAATATATGCTCATCATAAACCTTTGAAATTTGTTTGCTTGACTCTTTTGGGATCCTTTTGTCTTTACTACAATAAGTGGTGCACATAATGTTGTCATGTCCGGATAGGCAATTTCACGCTACTTGTTTTTAATTGTTACTTTGCCACAAATATCAACCTATTTGAACCAGGATAGAATGACATCCCATTCTTGTTGAATTGACAACTCAGATAACGAATCACATTTAGATAAATCTGAAAAACTCAATCTCGTCCACATAACATGAACTTCATTAAGTAGAATGACACCCATAGTATATCTGGCTAAATGACAAGCACATGGTAATCCGTGAGTCCGTCTAAGTACACATCCAAAAAGTTCACTATCAAACCCCACATCATTGACCTGATCAAACTCTTCAGCAATGAGAATCAAAGCATGATTAGATACAAAGCCAATGGCACATTGAATGTGTGACCTATCACATGTAGACTCATTTGAAAGGATGTCTTGATTTCGTTATGTTGAAGTATAATAACATGCTTGATAGCATCCCAACACGAGCATAGGTCTCTCATGCTATTTTGTAATATTCGTTTCAAAGACCAATGAGCTGATTCAACCCTGTATAAGTATAAAACATATAACAATTAGACGTTAAACACGTTCTAAACAAAGTAAAGGAATTAATATACTTGTTTGATGTTGTATTTCCCAAATGCATTAACGAATTTGTCCAACACTTCACAAACTTTTCTTTGTGCGGAATAATCCATGTGTTCTTCACATATTCAACAAGTAATGGCCACGGTGAACAAATAGTTTCAAAATTTTTAACAAACCCATCAAATTTAGCAATCTTTGTACAGTCAATGATAGTCCTCCATGAATCCATCACAACTTGCCAAGCCTCAATAGAATCTACCAACATTTTACACTTTGCTTTAACATTCTTATTGATGTGAAACAAACAAAGAATATTTGTTGCTTTAGGAAACACAATATTGATGGCATTCATCAAAGCAAGATCTCTATCACAAATAATGACTTCAGGCCCCACATGCGATGTCAAAAGTGACCCTCTAAATTTTTGTAGTGCCCATATGAAGTTCTTTTCTTTCTTGCTAGATAAGAATGCAAAACAATCAGAAAAGGACAAACCTGTACAAGTCACACCAACAATCTCAAGAAAAAGTAGTCGATATTTGTTTGTTTTATAAGTCGTATCCATCAAGAATACAATGTTAAATGCATTCAAGAGTTTCACAGCATTAGGATGAGTCCAAAAAATATCACTAACAATATTGGAAGACTCATGACACGTACTCCAGTGAAGATAGTTGTCACGGTCTAACAACATCATTAACTGTTGTAATTCAATTCTTGGTCCTCTAACTGATCGCTTGTACGAGTATCTTGCATTGTATACTTGCTTTATTGTTGTCATATTATCCTCATTATTCTCCTTCAAAGTACATAGTATGTTACCCGGCTTAACCATGCTTTTAGTCATATCAACAAGCATTGAATGTTTCATTCGCTTTTAATCTGCCTGCATATGGATGACCAACTAGTATATCAAACAAATCATGATTATGAGTACCACAGATTACCTTAAGTTCCCAACCTTGAGCTTTTCCAACAGGTTTACCTTGCAATTTAAAGGGACTTTGAGTACCTATTACACTAACCTCCAAACCATCCTTGTATTTTCTGTAACTACCCCCCCTTTCACACCCTAACAAGACATATGTCTTTCTCCCTTGCTTTCCATTTGCTATGTCATACCTAATAATGACAATAACAAAACCAAGTTCATAACCAACCCTGCGGACCCATTCAAGTAAGTCTTATCGTGAAGGAAACACCTACACAAAGTTATTATAACAATATTACTAAATCACTTCTTCAAATTATAATACAATAAAAATGAATGAAATGAAATTTTGTTCACCTCATCTGTTGTAAAATGGTACCATAGTCCCCTTCAACCAATTCATGTTGATGCACAAAATTCATTAATTCTTCCATACCACATATCACTTAATCGGATCTTTTTGTAATCAATCCAACCTCCATATCCATACTTACACCTTCATTCATCAAATATAAATTTTTATTTTATTCTAATATTCATAAATTCACAAAAGTATCCAAAATAAAACAACATTTTGTTTCCTTCCGAATTGTGTAATCCATAAGCTAAATTTTCACAGCAAAATGTATTCCGGATTATGTAATCCATAAGGTAAATTTGAAGCTCTAAAATGACTTTCGGATTACATAATTCGTAAGTCAAATTTTGACAACAAATGAGTTCCGGATTATGTACTCCATAAGTCATGTTTGAAGTTTCAAAATGACTTTCAGATTGAGTAATCCGTAAGCCAAATTTCAACACGAGTTCTGGATTCTGTAATTTGTAAGGCATTTATCAAGTTCAAAATTAACTTCCGGATTGTGTAATCCATAGTTATTTTGTTACTGGATTACACAATCTGGAAGTGTTTTGCTAGGTTCTGGATCTGGTATATGGACAAATTATCTAATCTGGAACACTCTTCATTTATGCCTAAAGAACCAAATTGTGTAGTTCAGTGATCTAGCAGATTAACTTACCAGAGAACGAGCCAAAGCTACAAAATGAAGAAGTGTATACACCAGCATGTTACCACCGCAACAACTACCACCAACTCAAGCAACACCTCAAGGAGCATGCACCACTACCACCACACCAAGCGCCTTCTCTTTTAGGCCGATTCTTCTACACGACCACCACACCAACCACCTTCTTTTACACTTCCAAACAAAATGTGAAACAACTTTAATTTTTATCTTTTTACTGAAGGACATTTTTGGCATTTTAAAAGTTTATGAAGGTGTCAGAAGAAGTCATGGAGGTGCAGGAAGAAACTGTCTTATTATCTCGCCATCAGTCTTAAAAAAAATCTAGGCCCATTCATTCAACTCAGTGATTTTACTATTTGTCATCCATTTTTATATTTGCACCATGTATTATTTAGAAGCCTAGGCTTATTCGGCTGGCTCAGCCTTTTTGCTATCTACCACTTGCTTTTTCATTTATGCACTAGAAAGTTTTTTCTTAAAAAGTTTAGGCCCAATGTTTCTGCTATTTTCCACCTAATTTTTTACATAAACCATTACCAAAGTTTTTTTTTTTGAAAAGTAAAATAAAAATTAATTTTTGGCACCAAATTTTAAATATCTATATGACCCCATATATCATCTGATATTTAATAACCAATTGAGTATTTGTATCATACACATAATCTTGTACTCAATACCTTTTCAAAAAAATATAAAAAGTATGTTTTCTCCAAATAAAAAATTAAAACAGTTAAATATCAATACATAATTTACATTATTTTTGAATTCTTTAAGAAAATTAAACATAATCACTTGTATTGTCTTATACTCCAATCAGCGTGAATCATAAAATTCAAAAAATAAAAAATTTTAAAAATTAAACACACAAACAAACACGGTTTATCATTTACAACTACGTAGATCGTAATTTTCCATTATAAATGAAAATACGTAGGATCAAGGATAATTTTTGTCGGACCCATGTAACAAATTTTGTAGGGTGTTTATACTAAATCTTCTTCTTCTTCCTTTTCTTCACACAAAAGCTCTCCTTTCTCTTTCATTTTTATTTTTATATAATAAGTATTAATATATTTTGTTTTTAGTATAATAATAAAAGATTATAGTATTAATATAACAAGTTTAATTATGTTAAATTTGTTTCAATTCCATGGAAGTAAAAGAACATATGTGTTTGGTCTTTAGTGATTCTAACATGTATTAATTAAAAAACAAATTAACATTAATAAGTAATTAAGTTTAAAAAAACCACTAAGAATTTTAAATTTATTAAATAAAAGATAAAAGATAAAAGATCTCCATAAATATTAACATGTCAAAGCATTTAATTAAATGTGCAAAATGATGATATGTAAAACAAATTAGACTCCAAGAGTCGGTTTATATGTAGGGAATATATTAATATCCTATATCTTTAATTGAATGTGCAAAATAATTGTGATTGTTTAAAATATTTTATTTTTCCAAACCAAAAGCTCTACGTATTTCTTTTCATACTAGAAAATTAAGAAGGAATAACGTAGTTCTAGCTTAAAAGATTATTTGTTGTGAATTTTAATTTTAAAAATTTTATGTTTTTAAAATTTGTTTATGTCAAAACTTAAAAAAAAAAATAGAGGGGTTGCGCATGAAAAAAAAAAGTCATTCGGTCAGGAATGGGACCAGGTTTTATTTTTATAAAATAAGAGGGAATGCGACGGTAAAATTAGGGTGCAGCGAGAAAAAAGGTAGCTGGATCTACAAAATGGTCCGAATTATTATTTTTCGTTATGTTTGGACCTTTAACTTCTGATTTTATTTTTTCTTTGTTTTATAAAAAAAGACCTGTGGGACCCACCATTTAAATATGTTTATGAGTGCATGAATGAATGAAAGAGAGAAAAGGTGATAAGAAATCAAACATGAGAAAGAAAAGAAAACATAAACAGAATGATGATGGGTGGCAATGGTGCGGCAGCGCGGTGATGCAAGGTGGGACCGTCAACCGTGACAGGTGTGGAACGAGATTGTTGGCGGTAGCGACATAGAGCGACGTGAAGCTAGGTGAGAGAGAAAGAAGAAATTGTTGAGAGAGGATGAGAAAAATGAGACAGGGGGTGTGAAAGGTAGAGAATGAGTTGGGTTGGGAGTGTGGAGAGGCGCAAAGGGGTGTGGCCAGGAAAAGAGTAAGATGGGATAGAGGGTGCGTAAAGAGTGGGAGGGGGTGTGGAAAGAGAAAGAGTGAAATGGGCTTGTGGGTAAAAAGGAAAGTGAAAGAAAAAGGAGGTGTGAGAAGAGGGGTGCGTGGTGTAAAAAGTAACAGGGATTTTTTATTATTTTTGTTTGTTGGCTAAATAATCTTTTTGATGTTAAAGGTATATATTTTTTATTTATCATTTTTTTTAATAACAACAAAATTTTAAATACTAGAAATTGTGTGTTGACATAACATTAATTTTTTCAATAAATACATGTGACAATATTAAAAAGCAAACATGTGTTTAATTATCTAAACCACTAAAAAAATTCCAATAAAAGTAGGAGTTAAATTTTTTTATACTAACACTATAATATATTTACTATACTAAATTAACTATTTGTCCTTTTTTATATCCATTTTATCCTTTTTAGTTTAGAGCAAAGAATAGAAACGTGATTATACAATGTAAAAAGGTTTCAGTGTACAGTAACATTATACATAATTCAAAATTGTTCATACTCACCTAACAGTCTAAATTGATTATTTACAATTTTATATTTTATCATATGACGCTCTGCATAAAATTATAACTTTAGGTGTTATTTATTTGCTTTAGAGTAAATTAAACAAAATATTTTGGATTTTTTTTAATTACACTGATATCCATATTTTTTTTTAAAATAATTCCTCGTCTTTTTTTACAACATTACACTTTCATTCTTTTGATATTATCTATATGTTTTTTTAGTATTTTTCAAATAAATGGTACAATTTACATCATTTATTAAGAATTTTAAAAAAAAATTATTAATTTAAACAAATCAAAGTCATGTCAATAAAATACGAACTCAAAAATAAAAAGTTGGACATAATGTAAATTATTTTTATGCACATAGCGATCACATTGAAGTTATGTTATGATTCTACAATTTCACTGAAAATAAATTTATATAGAAATTGTGTGAAACTTATATGACTTTAATTATTTATAACTAAAGTCACACGACTTTACTGTAAATTTAACACTACTGAAGTCGTGTTATATTGTTTTTACACTGAGATCGTGCATGCAGAACACGATTTTAACTTTGCTAATTTTTTTTTAAGAAAAAGTTTATTTATTTTTTTAAACAGTTTATTTAAATAACTAATTGAATAATTAAAAATATTAAAAATTTGATAAATATTTTATAAAATTTTGTAGGAAAAAAACTCTAAATGATCATAATTTTTGATAAAAAATTTAAATTAAGATGAGTTAAAAATGAAAGTTGATCAATCATTTACTAATAGTTTTTTTATTTTTTTATTTTAGTATTTTTGAGATATTTTTGTGCGTAGTTTTGGCTTTTAATTTTTGTTTCCGGTTATGGTTTAATATCATTTTTAATTAGTTTTCAATTAAAAAAATAACTAAAATATTTATTAATTTTATAAAAATTATCAAATTAATAATTTAATTAATTATTTTATTTTTAAAAAAAAAAAATTCTTATATTTTTTATTTACCATATTTACACGTAATTGAACCCTTTCAACCTTTAAAAAAAATTTTTATATTTTTTATTTACCATATTTACACGTAATTGAACCCTTTCAACCTTTTTTCTTAAACCCTAAAGTATAAAGAATAATAACCAATAAAAACTTTCACCATATCCTAAATTATATAACAAAATCTCTCATTTTTATTTCTTAATTCTTCTAACAAATAATATATTAAATTTGGAATTTTATTTTTAAAAAATTGACAAACTAAAGTCGTGTATGATTGATATCATTTAATTTTAAATTAAATGTAAACTCAATTTTAATCAAAATCATGTAAGTTCACATAATTTTTTTACAAACTCATTTAGTTGAAATCATGAATCTATAACATAACTTCAGCGATAAGTATTCACCATGCACGGTGTTTTAGAAAATCGTGTCAATAAGATAAAACTTATCTAAATTAGTAATAATTTTATTTTGCCTAATTATATAATAAATTATGTAAATTACACAATTTACATGCAAATACCACCTCTTGAGGAAAATTATATAATAATGAAAAATGTAAGAATAATTTAAAAATAAAATAAGAAAATCATTGTATACTTTACTCTTGTATTTTAACTGGAATTATTAGTATTTAAATATTGGTCTCAACTGGTTAATGAATTTTAAACTTTTCTTATAAAAGTAAAATAAAATAAAATTATTGATGTTTTTATTTTATAAGAAAAAAACGAGTTTAAAATGATTGTAAAACCATAATCATACTTTAAAAGAAAAGTTAAATAAAGTATTTAGCGAGGTGATTTAAAGAATATGAATAACATGAAAATTGATTATATTGGTTTAAGTTACTCAATTAAGTAGGTTAAGTTATTCATCTACAAAACTTTTCAAGTATTTCACTAATAAAAAGTTAATTACAAAGTGAATAAATAACTAGCTTTTAAGTATTTTTTTTATATTTTTTTTCTTAAGACAAGAAAAATCAAATATTATTAATTGTCATTAGTGACTATAAATAACAATGAATAAAAAATAAATATTCACAAAGATTTGAGTGAATAATGTTATAAGATGTTCTCGTTAAACTGGGAGTCGAAAACTTGAAGGTTGTGTAGTATGTATTCCATAAAATAATATTTGTCTTGCTTTTTGAGAGATCATCCTATAAAATTTTTCAATAACATCAGAACATATTCAAATAATAATAATAATCATATATTTTATCTTTAAAATAATATCACAACATATTTAGATAACAATCATATCTTTTATTTTCAAAGTAATATTATTAACAGATTAACAATAACAATCATAATCATATATTCTATATTCAGAATAATATTTTAAAAGATTAAATAATAACAAATTTTTATGTTTAGAATATGACTTTTATTTTCATTTTGAATTTATAATTATTCATTTATTTCTTATGAAGTTTGTATTTTCTTTTATTCATATACTAAGAAAAAACTAAGTACAATACAATAGATTACAGATAATTTTTTCATATACGCTTTACATATATTACACAAACAATAGGACTATTTATTCAGGTCTCATTATTTATAATTCAGAGAGATTCAAATAATTTTTAAATTAAAAATATATAAACATGGGTGATAATGTATTTATTAATCAAGACATCAGTTAAATAATTAATTTAACAACAAATCTTATTCCTTTAAATAAAATGAATTGAACAAATTAATAATTTGTTTAAAGAGTGGCAGTTTTTAAGACGTGTACGTTAAGTGGGTTAGTGGCTTCTACTTCCAGAGAGCATCTATAATTCAATTCCAATGCACTGAAATTTCACTCAATAAATTAATCTACTTGACATTAGAGAGCATTAGTTTGATTAATCTGGTGCCCAATCCTCTTCTGTCTTCTTTCTAATACTAAATATTATAATTTATATACTACTAATATAAAAATTAATTTTTAAGAATTTTTTAATTGACTATTATTTTTAGGACATTTAAGAACATAACGTTTTTTTTTTTTTCAAATGAGTGAAAACTATTGAATATATAAATGAATCATTACTAAATATCAACATCACTATAGTGTGACCAATTTCAACTTGCAGAATGGAATTGCTTCACGTGAAGGTAAACAAAAACCCAAATGAGAATAAAAAAAAAGAAGATGCTTCCAAAAAGCTAATAATAATATTGAAATGGCCGACATATTATTTTTTACACTAATTGGGCATCACTAATGAAGCATTAGAAATAATTAAAAATTTGATAGCAAAAATATCAACAAAATAACTGTGACAGAATACTAGGATCCTCCACCAATAATTTTTCAGAGAGAGAAATCCATGAACCTTAGCCATCCAAACGCACCACCCTTCGTCGTTTTGTCTGCCTCTCTTGAACACGAAGCAAACGGCGTCGTTGAGCCACCGTCACCACCACCACCACCATGCTTCCTCGGACATAGATAGAAGTTTCGAGACCCAATATCCCTCAGCTTCTCCTTCCTGTCCAAACCTGCACATAGAAACAACAACAAGAAGATTAACATCATTAATAATTTCCCATTCAACAAAAATCAATTTTTTCGGTGAGGGAAGCTTACTTTCTAAGGTGAACTGAGAGTAATGAAGATCGAACTGCGAAGGGTCGTTAGACGGCAGAATTGGGCGGCGACCTTCTTTAATGTACTGGTTCACCGCCGCCGCCACTAAATCTCCGACGGCCGACTCCGTCGTCATCACCACCTGTACGGGACCAAGGCTTCCCATGATCGTAACCTTCAGCAACAGCTTCGGCGGTTGTCTCGGCACAAACTCCGCCGCGGCTGCGGCGCGGTTTTTGTCTAACAGAAGTTCCGGCAGCGTCATTGGCCGCCGGATTGGGGTGCTGCACATAGCGGCGGGCGGCGATGAGTTACTGTGAAAGGAAGAGGATTTGTTTGTCAACTTCCCCCGGCGGTGAGGCTCGGCTTGGCCATTACGGTGGTTCTTCGAGTTTTGCATGGTGGTTGCTAACGGTTAAATAAAAAAAGAATATTTACAGGGAGGGGTAAAGTTGGAATTTGAGAAGGTTTTTTTCGGCTGGCTCGGCGGCTCTCTATTTCAATCGGCGGTACCGACAATATCTCTGGCGAGGGAAGCCGTGTTGTGAAGAAGAACTTCGGCTCTGTGGCTCTGGCCGGCGCCGATTGGAATCTCTCATAACCAGAAGGGTATAACCGTAATTTAAGAGCCTCTGAAAGCGCCAAAAATGAAAAAAGAGAGTGAAAGAAGGTAGGGTTACGGCGGCGCCACACACTGACTATGAGTTGTTATAGTTTTTCTCGGTGGGACTTTTTCTTGCGTTGGAGTGGTAGCAGTAGTTGGGTTGGATTTATAGAGAGTGGGGTTGAAACGGCTTCAGGGTTGGACACGTGGGTGGACTTGATTGACTGTCGCAAAACAGAATTGGCCCTTGATTTTAGAGATAGGGAATAGGGTGAGAATCAAAGACGACAAGTGAGGTGGGCTCACGGGAACACGTGGAGACTTGTGTAGAGGATTTCGAATTTGCGATGCTTCGTGAGCAAAAGAGCACAGGTGAAGATTCAATGAAACGGAATCCAAATTATTTTCGGATTTTTTAAAAAATTTTAAAAATTAACAAACAGAAAGTTCAATAATTGAGAAAGAAACAGTGTTTGTTTTAAAAACAGAAGAAATTGTGAAAAAATGAAACTTCAATTCTCAAACTTACTGTTGGACTTTTTCTCCAATAATGAAAGTACAAATTATTATTATTATTCTGAAATTTGAAATAATTTTTTTAAATTTTAATTCATTTAACTCTTCTTGACAAAATCATTATCAAAATGTCATTTATCAATTTATATGTATTTATATTAATCTTTTCATTTTTGTGATATTAACGGCATTGTTTTTAAAATATAAAAGAAAATTTATAACAGAATACCTTTTCGTAAAAGCAAAATTTTCTATCAATTAGTATAAAATAAATGGTAGTTTAGGTCACGATAAACCTGTCCAAGTGCGAGCTCAGATTTAATATTTTAAAAAAAATTTGAACAAAGTTATTTTCGGACTCAATTCTTCATATAGTATTATTTTTATTTTTATTTCTCCATCTTGTATCTTTTGTTTTTATTTCTTTATCTAGTATATTTTTATTTTTATTTTCCTATTTAATACTATATCAAAAATTAAAAAAAAATAATATATTAAAAAAATTGATAATTTTAATTTTGAATACATTAAAAAAATAAATATTTTAATGTTTAAAATAGTTAGAATAGAAATATAATAAATGAATTAAAAAAGTAGTAAATTAAAAATATTTAGTTTAATTTTTTTTAAGAATGAAGAAAATAAAAAATTAACCCTACAACAACATAAAAGTTGAATCTATAAACATAAAGTAGTATTTTTTTTATTATTGATGATGTAATTATGTTAATTTCAAGTAAAAATTAAAGGATATAAATATAAAAAAACTAAAGTCAATTAGTATTAATTTGTAGTGGACATATAGATAATATTGAAGTGTCTACCTTAAATGCAAAATCCTAAAAAAAAAAAACTAATACAAATGTTACACTTAATGCTTAAAAATGGAAAGAAAAAAATATAAAAATAAATAAATATAGAAAATAAAAACAACAACAATAAAAATAAAAAGAGAAACAGAAATAAATAAAGAATGGTAGAAAAAACATAACTAAAACCAAAAAAGATATAAAATAAAGGCAAAACAAAATAAGAAAAAGATAAAAGATATAAAAAAAATAAAAACAAATCTAATTAATACTAATTGAATTTGGGTTTTTTATGTCCGGTATTTTTTACTTGAAATTAACATGATTACATCATTAATAATAATAAAGATAAATATTAATTTATGTTTATAGATTCAACTTTTATGTTATTGTAGGGTTTAATTTTTTATTTTCTTCATTCTTAAAAAAAATGAATTTTACACTAAATATTTTTAATTTATTAATTTTTTTATTTTTATTATGTAAAAACTTATTTCTTTATTTATTAATTATATTTCTAACTATTTTAAACATTAAAAATATTTATTTTTTATAATCAATATATTTATTTTTTTAATGCATTTAAAATTAAAATTATCAATTTTTTTTAATTTATTAATTTTATTAATTTTTAAAATAATGTTAAATAGAGAAATAAAAACAAAAAGATGTTAAACAAAGAAATAAAAAAAAAGATATCAGATAGAAAAATAAAAATGAAAATATTGCTATATAAGAAAAAATGTCTATTTTTGTCTGTTTATATTTATATTTTGTTAAACATAATCGGAACAAATAAATCTTATCAATTGAATATTGGTTATGCAAATATGTAAAAGTTGTTTTGAGAAAAAAATATAAAATAGAATGATGTTGGAAAACAAAATCATCAACGAGGTGCATAAACAACAAATTTAAAATTTATCATAACTGATTTATACTAATTAAATAATAGCACCAATGAGAAGACTTTGATCTTTTAATTATTAAGTCTCAATACTAGTTGTAGAAACGATTCTCAAAA
Organism: Phaseolus lunatus; assembly: GCA_013389735.1. NCBI lineage: Eukaryota > Viridiplantae > Streptophyta > Magnoliopsida > Fabales > Fabaceae > Phaseolus > Phaseolus lunatus. Next base: position 8,182,646 of record CM023867.1, read on the forward strand.
AGCTCAAAAAGTTGGTCAACAACTTTTTTCCTTTATAAGTCAATGTTGATCACTCACTGCATAAAAAAAATATTTACTCAATTATTAATTATTTATTAATAATTCATTAATGAATTGGTTAAAGTTCAACAAATTCGTAAATCACAAATCCCATATTGACATTAATTACTATCCAATTGGTGATTATGTTGCAAATTCAAATAAATTTTCTCTGGATTAATTTGCCGAGTTGATGAAATAAAAAGAAATTGATTTTTTTTAAACAACATTAATAATGAAACGAACTATAATATATATATATATATATATATATATATATATATATATATAAATCCTTTGAATTAGTCATGGATTTCAATAATTAGGCCATGGCAAACACATCCAAAACACAAAACACACACGTAAAACTCTTTATGTTAATGTAAGTGGCAAAAGAGAATGATTGTTTATTTAAATTTTTGGGCAATAATAAATGCAAACAATTAGCATAAATCCCGTCCACAAACTTAAACACGATTCTCCTTTCATTAGTACAAGTCCCTACAAGCACACAAGTTTACGCAATAGTGGAAATTTTGACATAATTTTTCTGTGCTATATAATCACCATAAAGGAAAATGCTCATGTATTTTGGATGAGAATTCCAACACGAAACAACTTTCTTTGTAAAATGTACTAAGACATATATATTAGAAATTACTTTATATATTATTATTCATTTCTTGATTATTTTTATCTAATAAAAGGTCTAATCTATTATATATTATAAGTTCAGACTATAATTAGTTTTTTTTTTATCTCAAATTATAATTAATTAATAATACAAAATAATTGCATAGATTGAGAATTGGTCAGAAAAGTATCTTTCGTCACTACTTTGTTAATTTGATTGTCACACTTATTAATTTCTTTTCAGGAATAATATCAACAAAATGTTCTCTAACAATCAAGTTGATATTTGGTGGTTGGAATGTGTAATGCTATTGAAAATATAAATTTTATGAGATATGGTCAATCTATTTACAGAGATGGGTGATGATACCCTTTAAAGCGAGTCTAAGTTGACAGGATTCTCAGGGTTAATTTTTGTTTAATTTGACAATATAGATTGATTAGTGTATTCTAATTAGTTTTAATCCTTCTTTATTTATTTTTCGTTTTAGATCCCCGACATGTGTTTGACAATGTTTTTCGAGATCATTTTGGACTTATTGTTTCTGTTGTGGTTTGTCGAGTCGACCAAGCATAATCTCAATCAAACCGATAGTGTTGGATTTTCATGGTTTCTACAATGTACAATACAATATTTTATACTATTTTTTTTTATAGTTACAACTAAAATATTTGTAGACAAATATTTGTTTAAATTTAAAATAAATGTCTTTTGAAATAAACTATTTTAAAAATAATGACCTATTTTGAAGAAATAAATAAAAGTCTACTAAATCCCATTTAATGTTATTATTCTTTATAAAAATCTAAATTAATTTAAATAACAGAACCATCTCTTATAAAAAAGATTAATAATAGTTTATCAATCTTATAGCTTTTAAATGAAAAAAATTAGTATAAATTAACCTTCTTGGTTGTGGAACAAGTTGCAATGGTCATAAAAGAGGTGAGTTCTTGAGGATGATGATAGTATTTACTATTTATGTTGAGGTAGCACTAGGTCATGAAATCCTTATATATAGCAATGACATTGAAAAATATTGTTAGAGTCAACATGTATAGTTATTAGCAATAGTGATTTATATAAGGAACTAGAAAATTGTTTAAGAGTAGAAGTGGTATAAGTGAGATAAGATATTGATAATTTATTTATTGAAGGATAAAGCTTATAAATAAATAAAAGTTAACTATTCAAATTTTATTTTTGAAAAAATTACCTTCTCTCTAAAACTATTTTCTCTTTACCTTTCCTAACTTCTCTTTAAAAATCTAATAAATTTGTTCACCATTTTGAAGATTGGAGCTTGTCATGGTAATCCTGGTGGAGAATAAAAGAAGTCTATCTGATCAATTTTTGTTTTAGAGTAAGTTTATCTCTTTTTTGTGTTAGTTTTGAGAAATTATGCATGCTTGGAGAGAGGAATTTTTTCATGTGATGAAGTTAGAGCTAGGACGAGTCTTTGTTAGTCTAGGATCATAGGGACATGTTTAGATCATTGATCAGAATTTTTTGTACACATGTTTAACGTTCTTACGAGTTATGTTTAGCACTCTTCCTTCTCATTTGATAAAGGTCACGATGGAGAAGGTCCTTTATGGTGATGTTGCAATTCATGTGTCGACATCAGATGTGACAATTGTAGTAGAGGCACTACATATCTTCATTGTCTGGCCTAAACATCTCGTGAGACCTATATCAGAATCTACGCTATATCTTCGCACTAATATGAGTACATATGAAATATGTTATATATATACTAACTAACTTAATTATTTGTTTGTCGATGAGTATTAGAAACCTATGACAAAACTACCCGTGAAAAACAAAAAGAAAACATTCCCACTGATGATCCTGTGGTAGCAATGTTGGAAATTGCTACAACTTTAGATAGGACCATCGTAAAGGTTCCATGGAATGACAATGTTTTTTGCAGGGACAGTGATGTAGCATTGTACTTTCACATGTCTGATTTGTTGGACATTGCATTCGAAGATCAGAAGATTAACATAACAGTTATGCAATTATGGATGATGTAAGTTCAATTATTAAAACATTTATACTATTTATTTATTATATATATATATATATTAATAACTTATTGAAATTTAGGTATACTTATGGATTATGCTTCAATGAGGGGAAATAAGATACTTATGGGTTTTTAGAACCTCAACTCATTCAATCAATGGGTAACAAATAATTAAACACAAACATACATCATCACTGGCTTAAAGAATAGAGAAAAACAAATTTATCCTGTTCTGTAAATCCACAGTCCATATTCATTAAATAAGTTATACTAAATTATTTAAGAGAGATTAACTAATTTTTTATGTATACATCATTGGGAACTACTGATCATATATGCTCAAGATCATACTACTGCATGGTTTTGCTCATTGCATAAGAAACCTCCTAACCATTTTAAACACATAATAGATAGGTTAGACAATTTCACTTAACATATATTATACTTCTATATATATTACACAATGTTATGTGTTCTAGCATGAAATCCTATTATGTAAGTGCTTATTTTGGATATGACATGTTGAGTGGTAAGGCAAGTGCAAAAGCAAAAGACTCACTTGGATGCACCTTAAGTTATTTAAAGTAGATTTGTTCACCCACTTCAATGTGTATCATCGATTTATTTAATAACATTTATTTTGACTTGTAGTGAAATAAGCAATATAGAAATTATGAGTGCAGTTACTATATGATGCAGTGGATGTCAACCATTGTGCGAGCTGGAATTGATAGATGTTGGGATAAAGTAATAAATCAATACACAAAGAAATTAAAATTTAGTGTTTATTAATTATGAACTAATTCAAATGTTATAGTTTTTCAATGATCCACAACCATTAGACTCAGAAACACTGGAGTATGTTAAAACAACATGGTGAAAATATTTTGTAACCATGTACAACACCTTAGGATAGATGAATGATTAAATTTACTATTGAATTTCATATACAATTTTTTGTTTAAATTATGATGTTTTACGTAGTTTTTTATATTTAAATTTAGTTCAAATTTCGTTGCAATGCATGTTTTGTCTGAAAATTTTGCATATTATATATGAGGTAAGAATAGCAATATTTGAAAAAAAATACAAAAAAAATCTCTTCGAAGGCACTTTTAATGACGATTATGACTTGAACTGTCTTCAAAATTCTCTTCTAAAGGCACTTTTAATTACAATTTTGGCTTGAACCGTCGTCAAAATCCTCTTTTGAAGGCACTTTTAACAATGATTTTGGCCTTGAACTATATTTAGAAACCATTCGTTATTAATTTAAAATATAAAAGAGTTAGTAGCTAAAATCTTCATAACTAATATTAAACATAAATTTGTAAATTAGTTTATATATTTTTATTAATAATAAAAACTATTTTAGATACCAATTAACTTTTAGTTTATAAGATAATATCTAACTTAGTCCATAAAATAACTAATTACTTTTTGTCTCTAAAATTAATTATTATTTAATGATTTTCTTGTAGTATATGATATCTTTAGATGAAGGCATCCATTATTGGACATGCAAAAATGGTTTAGGTTAAACTGAACTCACTCTTGAATATGAGAGGAAGGACAAAACTTTAGGCAACTACATTTTCCATGTCTATCCATACCACAATTGGAATAAAGGTAACAAAGTGGTTCAGAGATACTAGTTAAAATACACACTGACCCCATCGTTAGAGACAAAGTCCATAGTTTTTTGTTTTCTTATTGTCAATATTTTTTAAGTTTTACTTAGTTAACTAATTACTATAATAATCTTATGTCTCAATATTTTTGTGTGTGCTAGTTCACAATTTTTACCACCTATATAAACCCTTAAAAAAGAGTGAATAAGAGATCAGACTTTTCATATGCACAAAAACTACAACAGAGTCCAAAATTGAACAGTGCACGATTCTTCTGGTTTCCAAACTCTATTATTGCACTTTGCTTGAAAGCCACAAGTTCATGTTTATGGCACTTTTTTTTTCAATTTAAAATTTGATTCTGCAGCAATTAAATTTATTTTGAAAGAATATATTATTTATACCTTGAAAGTGATCATATCTATCATAAAAAAAATCTTTAAAAAAATGAAAAAAATAATATTATCTCATTAATGATGTTTATCCGAGTTCTGATTATGTTATCTTCAGGTGCATTGGAAAACAGGTTATTACAGTACCTTACGTATGGTTCGATAAGCTCAGAATGTTGAAGATGGGGAATTATACAGTTAGAACCTCCCCAGGCAGCTGCCAAAATTTCTTTGCACAATAGTTATGGCAATTGTGTTTGGTGTGGACAGTTACTACCTGCAACTCCATCAATACGTGCCACGATTTTTCTTCAGGATAAGTTTTAGATGGCTAGGGTTTAAAACTTCGGAATTCTCGAATGTCACAGAAAACCTAATGACACCATATAGGATTATCATCATATACTCTTTTCTATACAGAAAATATTAATTTATTATTATAAAATATATTCAGACTATTAAATAAAAATTAAGTTTAGAAAAAATATTAATATATTGAATAAATTAGATATTATTTTATAAATTAAAAAAATATTAATATATATAATAATTTATTTTGAAATTTTGGTAAGTACACTGTAAGATTGTTTGAATTGGAGTGTGTTAAAGTAGATTTGTGAAGAAAGTTGATTGAAGTTTGGAAGTGATGTGATATTGTGAAATTTTTAAATTTTTTTAAAAAATGTATACAAATTTGATAAATTAATATAAAAGAATTTATAAATATAGATTAAAATTTAAATAAATTTAAATTAAAAAATTAATATTAAACATTAACAAGATACATATTAATAATTAAAATTAATCTTTTATTTATTATTTATTTTATTATAATATGAAAATTAATATTAATAATTAATAAATAAATTATAAATGTTAAATATATATTTTTAAATATAATTTTTATATATAATCAGGATATATTTTATTAACTTTTATAAAAAAAGTAATATATAATTGTGTTTCTCCACAAATCTCTTAATGCAAGGGAAGAAAATTTTGAACAAAAAAATCTCATCATTTTTTCTGTTTTGATCCTCATTTTTCCAACTTTCCTTCATCTCTCTCTTTTCCTACTTGTGTAGGTTGTGCAATAATTCCTAATAACCAGGGTTAAGACTTTGATAAAAAGAAGAGAGAAAAAAACTAAAAAAAATGAGTTTAATTAGCGTAAAGCCTACACTAAGTTCTTTCAGAAAGTAGTTTATACAATTTTTAAGGTATAATTACCTTATTTATCTCTACATTTAGGGTCAATATTCAATTTAGTATAGTGGTTTTTAAAAAAATCATTTTGGTCCATATATTTTTTTTTAAATGTATATAAATTAGTCATTTCTGTTAAGTTGCACCTTACGGAGTCAAAGGCTGCTTATGTGGCAGATAGATGAGATTGAGAAATGTGACGTGTCAAAATCAGGTGCTGACGAAGCAGTGAACACGAAAAAGACAGAATTGGAGCCACTTTCATCGTCAGCGTTGATTCCGTGTCTCGTAGAATTGGACGGTGTTGGTTTTACCATTCTTCTTCCAAAGCACGACCATGGTGGCAATGAGGGAAGTGCTTCTGAAATGTGAACCATTCTTTGTTTTCGCTTTTTGCCTCATTCCAAATAGATTCTATGTACTAGCATTTAATGTTGTAAGAAAAAAATCTTTTGTGTAAAAATATGGGGGTGGTGGGAGGGAAAGTTACGATGAATAGAAGAGAGAATGTGAACAGAGAGAATGGTGAAGAAAAGAGAGAGAAAAGAGGAAGAAGAGAGAGAAAAGGGGAAGAAAAAAGAATTGGAGGCACTAAAGACAAAAACCCACTAAGTGCACTGTGGCTAAGGACTTGAACCTGTGGTGCCCATGAAGGAATAATCATACCTTGCTCCTTGGTTCTCTCCAAAAACCCACATGGCAAGAAATGCAAAGGGTCAACGCCATGAAAGGGCACACAACCAGGTAATTTGATAGGGTGAGGCAAGTGTCGGTACTCACAAGTTGTTTCCTTGTCCAACCTTGGCAAATTCAAGTGCATGCTGAGTGTGGTGGCTGATATAGGGAAGTAAACATAGGACAACATGTTGAACTTGTGTGCAAGATCAAGTGCTATGGCGACATAAGAATCAACCACCATGGCCACGTGGGGGTGTTGGAAGTGATGCACTGGAGAGTGTGGTGGAGATGTTTGGTAGAAGGGTTTGGAGAATGGGTGTTTCATTGCCCAATGCTTCTCTCACTGGAACTTGGAAGGTGGAAGGTGGAGGAGAGAGGAGGAAAAGAGAAAAGGGTGGTGGTGGAAGGTGGAGGTCAACGAGTTCCAATCCCAATTTCAATGGTTCAACTGCCACGTTAGCACTTGATCTTGACACGTCAGATTTCTCAATCTCACCTCTCTACCACATAAGCAGCATTTGACGCCGTAAGGTGTGACTTAACAAAAAAGACTAATTTGTATACATTTAAAAAAATATAGGGACCAAATTGATTTTTTTTAAACCACTATACTAAATTGAATATTGACCCTAAATGTAAGGATGAATAAGCTTGAGTTGTGCGCGTTTGAGTTGCTTGTTGTTGCGTGAGTTAGTGAGGAGCGTTTGGAGCTGAAGTTAAGGTGAGTGTGTTGGTTTCTTAGTTCATTTTTTTTGTTTTCATTTTTGGTTCCTTTAGTTGGTTATTGGTTTGGGCTGACTTGTTTCTTTAGTTTGTGTTACATTTTATGTTTATTTGTGTTTAGTTTGAGTTGATTGAGAGGTTGGAGGTTGTATGAGCATTCTTGCATGGAGTTTGTAAGGGCATTTTGGTATTTTATACAAACAAGTTTTTTTTTTCACTCGTAGTTTACATGGACTAGACCGATGCTAAGGTAGAACATGTCAAGCTTAACAAGGGTCTAGCCCACTCTAGGCTTTTTTATTTTCCTGTGTAGCGTCGACTGTACCTTCTTTAATCACAAAGATAACTATTAATATGTTTAACTTAGGGAGGACTTAACCCTCATTATTAGCTTTCACATAACACAAGCTTAGCCTACTCTATTAACGAGGGCTTAACCTACGCTATTGGCTTCCAGTTAGCGAGGACTTAGCCCATATTATTAGTGTTCGTCTTAACTAGGGTTGAGCTCACTCTATTAGTCATAGGTTGATGCAAAAAAAAAAAAAAAAAAAAGCTTCCATATATGAATCGCTTATTTTAAAACCCATGCAAAACTGATGCAAAGATACAATACTTAAAGTCAGTTTTTTACTTTTTGAAATAGTTACTAACTCATTCTATATACATGTTTTCTTGTAATGGATAGACTCTGATACTATAATAAAAAAAGTTTAAACCCAACGCATCTTCAAAAAATTGACTTATATAAGATGACAAATTGACTTATATAAGATGACAAACGTTACTACATATATTATAATTTTGTTTTATTTAATCTATGTGAGAAGTATTTTTTTTCAAGATTCCTATTCCTACAACCATTCAATATATATATATATATATATATATATATATATATATATATATATATATAAAATAAAATAAAAAATTGGTGGTTGTCTCTTTCATTGGCAAAAACAAGGATGAACAATTAATTGGAAGGTGGTTGTGAAGTTGTGATCGTTGGTATGTATGAGACAATGAGGGTGGGGTGCCAAAGACCCATTTTGTCTATCGAATCATCAAATGAACGAATTATTGTTTGTCCAATAAAAAGGAAGGGTGCATGTTTGTCAAGTTAAGCCAATTATAGATTAATTTTACATTAGCGACTAAATTAACTAATAGAATCAATTTTAAGGTTGAAGTCTGATTTCTTTTATAATATCTTGAATTAAATTTATTAGATTTATAAGTTTATGGTTTGATTTAAGTTATTGATCGAACTTACATCTTGTACAAAAGCTATAAATTTGACGCTTTACAACTAATATTAAAAGTCACAATGTCAAAATAAAAGTTTTATATTTATATTTTATAAAAAAACATATTCTGTCTGAATCTCAATATCAAAATTTACTTACCAAAGAGGTATATTTCTATTGCATTATTTAATTTTATTATATTAAAAAAAATAACGGAAAAAAATTGTGTTTTGAAAAGGAAAAAAATCACAAAAGTTACAAAAATACAGAATATTTTTTTAAAAATAAAATTTCACAAACAAGACAGTTGTTTAAGTTAAGTAATAGACACTTTTTTATATGAAAAAGAAAAATACATTCGTTATTATTATCAAGGTATTTTTAGAAAATGAAATGTATATCAATTGGGCTAATTTATTTTTTTATAGTTATAGATTATAGATAATTAACTTAGTTATTTTAAGTTAACTATATTCTTTAATTTAAATTTTAAATGTATATTAAATTTATAAAAGAAGAATTTTAATATTTTTTTAAAATAATTTTATTTTACTCGAGCATGTTTTTTTATTTTAAAAAAAAGAATATATAAAATTATAGAGTATTTGGGGGTACCCACACTTTTATCAAGCATGTATTATAAGAATACATATAATTTTAAAAAACTATATGTTGTACACCAAATTTTAATTATTCAACTATTATAGTTAAGGTTGATCTAAACAAGTTTCAAAAGAGTTTATAAATACATCAATTATGATTTTTTTTTTAAATTCTAAATTATAATATCATAAAAATTATATATTTCTTTTAATGGAAAAGGAGCCACGAGAAATGATGTTTATAATTATTTTGAAGTATTTAATCACAAATTGGCAAGTTTGATTTAACAATGGTGTTGAGACACCCTAAAATGATTTAAGAATTTTATAAACTTAAGAAAAATATGACTATTAGTTCCTAACTATGATGTGGGCCATGAACTTCCATAGCCTTAATGTCTCTATGTTTACGTCTAAAAAATTTATTACTTTTTCAGGCTAATAAATTAAGATTTGGAATTATTGATTTTATTAATAAACATTTAATACGTTTCCTTTTTAGTCTTTAGTTAAGTTGTATTTATTTTGTAAAAAAATGTATTATTTTTTTTATTCGTAAGCTTATAAAAAGTAAATTATTATTTAAGTCAACTATAAGGGTTAAAAACAGAAAATAACCCGGACTATTTTAAAAAAAAAAGTCATATTCTCAAAATTAAAATACTGTAACTTATGTTTGAATTAAAAAAGTTTTAGAAAGTTTTAGAAAATTGAAAAGAAAAAGCACTTGTAATAAAATACACTTTCTGGATAATTTTTTAAGAAAATTATAAACTTAGAAAAATATTTTAATTATTTAAATTCCTAGATTCCAAACTTCAAAAGAAAAAGAATTAAGATTTCTCTTCTCTCTTCACCCTCTTCTCTTTTCTCCATTTCTAATACTATTTTTCTCTCTACTTTTTTTTTTTTCACTCATTTTTTTCTTTTACTTTCTCCCAATCTTTCATAATTTTCTTCTCTTTTGTTATTCCTCAATCTTACATTTTATCATCATTGATAAAAGTGTCACTATTTATATTTTTAATATAAAATTATTAAAATACTCCCTTCGTGTATATATATATATATAAATAAATATAAAGCTTTTGTTTTAAAAAAATCACTATTTTTGAAATATTTATTACATTAATTAATTTTTCTTGAAATATTTTTAAAGTTAATTAGTTAAAATTATAAATATTAAAAAAATTAGTTTCTTCTATTATGATTGAAAAGGATGAGTAACCACAAATTACATAACCACTATTCTCTCTTCAAATATTAATTAATTGGAAGAGAAGCAATTAAGTTGACAGAGAGATGGTCAATTTTTTTTTTTTAAAAAAGGACAATTTTAGAAAAACACTTTAAATCATTGGAAAATTGAATAAAAATGACTAATTTTATTTTTTTAAGAAGAGTGCATATTAATTGAAAGACATGGTAACCCATTTCATAACTCAAATCACTGCCTTTGTTTACTATATGTACTGTTAGGTCACTCTCTTTCCACATGCAAGTGGTGCTCAATGAATCCTTGTCCCTCGTACATTATTGGGGATTTTGGTGTTTCATACATGCACTAAGAGTGTGCTATGTCCAACCATTAGGGATGGCTTTGATGAGTGAGAAGTGGACCTTCATGTCATGGTCTTCTTCATTACTAGTTGAATATGGATATATAAAGCCACTTGCAAAGATGATGGTGAAAACCATTTATTTTGGTGACACTAAGTTTGACTCTTATTTTGGAATGAATGAAGAATTGGTTTTATGGGTAATTTTTCATTTTTGCAACAGTTAGAATCAATGCTATTACTTTGCTTTTCAAACAGAAAGCAACACCAATTCAACAAGCAAACATTTCAAACAGATCATTCATTGAGATTGAATGCATATCCAACATACATGTTTCCATATGTTGGGAATAATTTAGCCATAAGGTTTTTTTGACAAAAAAGTGAACTTAGTTTTTTTTTTCAAATTTATATAAGTTTTCGCCTATACTTTTTTTTAAACTTGTACATAAGTTTATTTTAGTTTAGGAAGAAGTTAAATTCATTTTATTCTCTTATTTTTCTTTTCTAAAAAAGTTTTAAAGAAACTCATCAGAACAAAATTACGTGATACATTTCTTATTTAGGAGATATATTAAAAAATTTAATTTGAAGGAGAGACTAAAGGTCTTGAAAAATATTTCTTTTAACATAAACAAGTAAAGCTAGGAGAATATTCTTTGTGCAATTGTGACATTTACAAAGACAAAGAAAAGAAACGTTCTAGACTTTGAAAGTGTAGAGAAAACTTAGACGAGAGAGATGAAGCACTCGTGAGAAGAAGAAAAAGTAAAAATATATTATGAGAGAGTATTATGTACAGAAAACCCTAAAGAAAAATATATGCATCGAGTGAAAAGAGAAAATAGAAAAGAAAACTAAAAAAAATATAGTTCTAGTAGAAAATATAAAGTTGGCAACCATCATAATACTATGAATGAGATTTGTTTCAAACTTAATGAGTGAAGAAAAACAGGTAGCAAATTAAAAAAAATGATATTTTTAGATAAAAAATTGCACACAAAATTATAATTTTATTAAAATTCAGTTTTAGTGAAAGATCTGAAGTGAAAAATAGCCAGACAAAGACATATTTTATTTGACCTTAAATCTTAATAAAAGAGACCTTTAATATTTCAAAATAAGGAATAATAAAAGCTCAAATAAATAAATGAAAGTTAGATAATTTTCATGTTCCATTTCAGTTCCCAGTCATTATATAACACTAATTTCTATTAATTTGCCTTTTTATAATCCTACAACCAATGGATACAATGTGAATGAACACTAAAGATAGGTACTTTTAATTAAGACTTTTTTCCTTGGTCCACACCTTCCCCCTTGTTCAACATTACTCTTTCAAATACATGTATGAAAGATGAAGAAGTTAACCATGTTTCTACCCTTTAAATTTTGAAATAAATTCAATTTTCATCTTTTAAATTTTAAAAATATCATTTTACTTTTTCAATTAAAAAAAACATGGTTTTAATTGTTCAATTTTTTTTTCTAGTCACAAAAATTTAAATAAAAATGGTGAGGAGGAGGAACAAGATAACAAATAGAACATGCACCTATATACCTAATTCCATGAAAGACAAAATTCAAATTGAATTTTTAAGGTTTTCATTATTTTTTTTTTAAAAATAATTGTCACATACTTCAAATTGGACTTGTCCACAACAAACAAACATTAGATTGCAGCATCCACTTATGAAGTCATCTATGGCAGCACGAAAGGTTAATGACAAGTTTGATTCAACTTAAAATAATAATTATTTTTTATCAAATAATGTAAAAAAAAAATTAAAAATAATATAAGATTCTTTTAAATTACTTGTTTTTATAATAGACATATTGAACAAACATATGGTAGGTAAAATTTTTTGTTTTATTAAAAAAATAAAAACAAACAAATTGACTCATCGTTGCACTAGTTAACACATTTTTCTATTGCTGCAAAGAAAAATATAATTATGAAAAGAAAATTTAAGAGTACTGAACTTTATTTTGCTCCTCAATCATCAAACATTCATAATTAAATTGGAAGTTTCATATAATAATTGTTTCATCAAACCTACATATTGATATGAAATAATAATTTCAAAAAATCATTTCACATTTAAAAATAATTAAGTATGGTACTATAAAAAAATTATATTCATTTTTTAAAATTTTTTTATTGATGATTATAGAGAAGTTTCTCCAAACAGATCTAATATCTATAATCAATTATTGTTATACCAGATTATAATTAGAATTTTTTAGATAATTGTGCTGAAAATTAATCTTAAATTATTTATTTTATTTCACCATAAAAATCCAATTTTTACATAAGAAAAATAGTGTGTATAAAACAAGGATTTTACAAAATGAAAGAATTTTTGTTGGGCCGGCGGGCTTAATTCACAGTCAAATTCTTCATGCACCTCCATAGTTTCTTCCCGAACCCTATATTTAAAAAATACGAAAATATTCCATTTCAAATTTTATAATTCAAAATTTAAATTTTGTATTCTAAATTATACAATTTGAAATAAAAAATTTTACATTTTGGATTGTAGAAATTTGTTTTATGAATTCTACCATCTAGAATATAAATCATGACTCGTATGATGAATTTTAGAATTTAGAATATAAAAAAATTATATTTTAAATTGTGTAATTTGAAATACTATTATTTTTTTTATTTCAAATTATACAATCTAAAATATAAAAATGTTTTTTTAGATTTTGCAATACAAAATACAAATTTTTCGGGTTAGATGATGAAAGTGAGGAATTATTATAGCAATGAGACAAGATGTGGGAGGTGTTGTGGCAGTGATGCTGGAGGTGAGAGCTACTACAGCATTGGTGTCGGAAGTGCGGAGCTACAGCAGTGGTGAAAGTTAGAGATGAATGGAGAAGATGAAAAAGACGATAAAATTATCATTTTGCGTCTTCTGTGGAGAGGTGCATGAAGAAGGCATGGTGCAAGAAGAAATTCTCTAATTCACATTGTTTGTAGGATTTGTTGGGCCTGTGCTTGGTATTACTAGTTTGAGATCGCTTCTTCCTGCACCTTCATCATTTCTTCAGCCACCTCCATATCTTTTTAAATTTTTAAAAATACCCTTCAAATTTTACACTACAAATTATATAATCTGGAACTCAAAAATTAGAACTTCTGGATTACATAAATCTAGAACCTATTTAACAATTCACAATACCAGATTACGTAATCTAGAAAGCAAAAATTAAGTTGAGATTTTGACTTCCGAATTACATAATCTGAAAGTGGTAATTTTTTACTTCCAGATTATGTAATCCGGTATTATGAATTCTTATATAGGTTTCAAATTGTGTAATCTGGAAGTTGTAATTTTTAACTTTCAGATTATGTAATCCGTAGTCTAAAAAATATAAAGGGTAATTTTTAAAATTTCAAAAAATATGGAAGTGATTGAAGAAGGGATGGAGGTGGTGGAAGAAACACTCTTACTTCGAACCAGAAAATCAAATCAATAGGTTCAGCATAAATTGGTGTAGTAAAAGAAAATATTCCTATTATTAAGTGAAAACTAATAATGAACACATGAAAATTCATAAATATTATAACTTGAAGGGAAGATAAAAACTTGTAATTTTTCTTTCTTCACAATTTCATTTTTCTGCAAAATTTATTTTATAAAACATAGGTACCAGTGTAATAAAGAATAATTACCTAGGTTTTTGGTGTAAAATATTTCTGCGTTCGTGCTTTTTTCAAATTTTATTATTTAATTTAATTTTTTGAATTTTTATAATTCAAAATTCTTAAAATATAAAATTGAAAATTGTCTGAGGTCCGTAACCGAGTCAATTTATTAGAATATTTCTTGTCTTTGTTCTATGGTTAGTGTCATTACTCTAAATTTTGCGTACTTTTAGTTTAAAAATATCTTAAAAAATAAAATTGTTTGTATCTTTAAATTTCATAATAGAAAGAAGTGCATATCTAACTAACTTATCCTCTAAAAAAAATTGATTTTAATGGTTATGAAATATTCTAATTAAATTTGTAGTTATTTAATATTTAATCGACTTTTACATCGATTTTAGTTCACAACTAATATAAGAGTGTGATTACAACTTCACAGGTAGAACAAGAAACCAACATATTTTTTTACGACTGTCATATTTCGTATTTTTGACATGAATTATATTGTAGTCTTATTTTTTTTTTAAATTATAGTATGTTGTATATATATAGATTTTATTTGAGAACTAAGTGTTTTATGAATTAGTGTATTTCTAATACTTTCATTTATATTATTTTTTATTATTAATTAAAAAAAAGTACATATAATACTTCGGTTATAACAAAAACCTAAGGTTCTTTATGTCTTTCCAAACTACAAATATAAAGAATCATTTTTCTTTCATTATTGGGAATAAGTTGCACAGTTTAAGAATCCATCACACTTTCTTTTGTGCAAGTGATTTAATCAATATAGTTGCGTTATTTTACTTTCTGCAATAGTGAAATACCACCCTTATAATTTCATGTTATTAGCAAACACACTGTCACAACATAGTTTATTATATTTTTGTATAGAATCAATTTTTTTTATATTCATAATTATTAAAATAACTAATTTAAATATTTATATTTTAATATTTTTATCATCATGTTACGTAAGAAATCTCGCAATGTGTCACAAAACTATTGCAACTATACAATCGAGAAAATATTGATACATAAGACTAATTTTTGAAAACCGAACATGTGTCAACTACCTGAAAATAAATTTCAGTTTAAAACAATCAATTAAGCATAACACATGTACAAAATCCTTACTTAATAATAAGATTAACTATGTAAGTTGTGTCAAACACTGACCTACATGTACATGTATTCTATTATCCTTATTTCAATCCTCGTATAACGAAATCTAACTTAAGTGTCAGAATGTTTTTGTAAATATTCTCACATCCAACCAATATTGATGACTACAGTCTATTACAAACTTTGAATTTATCTATGTAACGTTTGTTTAAGGCTTTTAGTTGACAAAGATTATTCATGGTATTAGATTGTTTATAAGTGCTCTCACTTAATTTTTTGGAATTGTTTTGAAACATATTGGTTGCAATCTCTTCCCTTTCTAGACAACTATATAATGAATATAAGATTGATCTTGATCTTTTATATATAAAAATTGAGACATTCCCGAAGTGTCTCATATTTTATTTTATTTTATTATTGAAAAAAATTAAAATTGATGATACTTAAATACGAGAACCATCAACAATTATTTGAACAATTATTTGAGTCTGATCCCATAAGAACACATCAAAATAAAATAAAACAAACCACAACCTAGAGCAGTACCCAATTTCTCTTAAAAAGAAAAATCACCCATAACAATTTGTTTTCCCGGCCACCACCCTAACCCTATGTTTAGATCAACGTATCTACTGTTGTTGACGATGGAAGTATAAAATTATTCGCGATCGGATCAAGGTAAATATGCAGATTTGAAAGCGTGGAAACATGCAAATGAATTAAAATCTTCTCCTCGCATACATGCAAAGAATTGAGCTGAAAGCCATGTCAGGAGTGACATTTTTCACTTTTACGCTCGAAAATGATATGTGCATGATGCAGCGTGGTATCATACTAATAAAAATAAAAATAAAAATAAAAATCATAATTATAATAATATAATTTAATAATAAAATAAATAATAATAATAATATAAATATTCACATATTTATAATAATAAAAAATATTAATATTAATAATATAAATATTAAAATAATAATACTAATAATATAAATATTAAAATAATAATACTAATAATATAAATATTAAAATAATAAAATTAATAATATAAATATTAAAATAATAATACTGGTAATTAAATATTAAAATAATAATATTTTTAAAAATTAATTTATAAAATAATAATAAAATTATAAATAATAATATTGATTAATATAAAATTTAAAATAATGATAATAAATATAAATATAAATTAAATAAATTAAATAAATTTATTAAAATGATATTATTATTAATAATTATTTTATTTTATTTGTATCAAATATTTAATAATATTATAAATAAATAAAAAATTAATAATAATAAAAATAATTATTCATGTTTTTTTTCTTAAAATAATTATTCAATGGTACTACAAATAATTTAAAAAATTATAATTAATTCAATTATAAACATAAATCCCTCATATTTTATTATTTATATATTTTCTATTACAAAAATAAAATTATAAATTTATATTTTACACCTGTTAAAAAAATTATAAATCATTCATCAAATATATATATTATTATTATTATTATTCATAAACTCTAATCCTTTACTGTATCCCAATCTAAACATACTAAATTTTCTTCAGACTTCTCAAATTTTCAGATTTCTATTATCTTACACCTTCATATTTTTACTCCCCAATCCAAACAAAAGATAAATTTGGATATTGCCTTCTCACTTTAGGTTTTTTTTTTCTTAAAGTGTGTAAAAGGTCCTACATTGCCATCATTATTCTTCTTGGAGTTCTAACTCTACAAAATGTAGGGTTCCAGGGACATTTTTCTTTTAATAAAATAGAAGGAAGGTGAACAATGAAAGTGACATTGTTAAAATGATTTGTGTGAATGGTCTACCATGTGGATTTTAATGTGAAACATTGGCTTGTCTGATGTTTTTTATTGCATGTAGTGGATAAATTGTCCAAGAATCTACAATATCAGAGACTCTCAAAAACTAAAGTAATAATGTTATAAAAATTCAAGAACTACATACAAATCTCTCCATGGATAGATTATTGTCAGCAATAGACCAATATGTGTCTGGCAATATGGCATTTAACAAATTAAACCGATGTGTCCAACATTGTTACTCTTAATTTTCAAGAACTATTTAAAATTCAAGTAATTTCGAAAACAAAAACATTTTCTAGATATGTGAATGAATCTATAATAAGCAATCTTATTAATAGATATTAAAACACCAGATATAAGAAAAGTATCGATTTTATATAACCATTAATGGGAGGGTCAGAGAAATTTATGTAAGAAAATAACATTTCAAAAAGCAAAACACATCATATTCAAGTGTATCCTAATATATGCAAATGCAGTGAAGATAAAGTGGTGGGTCTCTTGACTTGGCTGCAATGGTGGTTAATGCATACAAATTTGCTGAAAACAGGAAGTCATAATGACCTAAGCCATGAATGTGACACATAAAGGGAAAATATTGATTTTTTATAAAAAAAAATTATCAGAATTGATAGATTTTAAAAAATTGTACTCATATGATTAAGTCGTGTTAGTATCACAAAAATTTAAATTTGTAAAAGTAAAACTGTGTTATCTTGACATAAGTATAAAATAATTATATTTAACCTATATAATTTTGATTAATATCAATTAAAATTTATTTATTTATTTATTTTAAATGAAGTTCTATATTGAAGTCGTGCCCCTTTCACGACTTTTGTGAGAAATTATTTTATTATTATATTAATATTAATATATACAATTTTATATAACAAACTATTAATATGTTAATTGTTTATACAAAATTATTATTTGTGAAATGTAAAAATTATTATTTACACAATTATTAAATAAACAAGATTAATGAATAATTTTATAAAAATTATAACAAAAATAAAATATGTTAAAAATATAAAAATTATTATAAGGATTCTTATTAGGGATAACATGATATGATAGGTAATAATATTCATGTTATGATATAATTACATTTTACATTATTAACTTTTTTTTTTTCATTTTGCGATCAAATTTTTAACTACAATTTTTTTTTTCTATTTTTTCACTTTTAATTACTAATTTTTACATTTTTTATTCTAAAAAATTACTTATTGCTCAAATTTATTTTCCAAATGCACAATATTAATTTTTAATTTCATAATTAATATTTTTATATAAAAAATTATACTAAAATATCAAATACTTTTTCTAAAAACAAAAAACAATGCATTAAGTTATAAGAATTTTATGTAAAAATTATGTAATTGATGCACAATTTTCTTTAAATTTATTGAAATCATGACATTCATACAAAACTTCAGTTCAAATTAACACTAAAGTTATGTCAGGATAATCTGATTTAAACTAAAGTCATCTTATACTAACATGAGTTCAATATAATGAATTAAACTGAAATTGTGTATGTTAACACAATTTATTTAAAATAAAAAACAAATATCAATTAATATTAATTAAAATTATGTGAGTCACTGACTTTAACAATTTCAAGCTTATGTCATTCTAACATGACTTACTTATATGAATAAATTTTTTAAAATATACCTATTTCGGTAATTTTTTTATAAAATTACACCAACTCTAAAACCGAAAATTTGTGTCCATGGTGTAAATCATGTGGCATGGCCAAAGATAAGGATTGAGGGAATGGGAAAGAAATAGAAGTTTTGGTTCTCGAGATACAAAAGGGATAGTTGCCGTGAAAGGGTATGAGAAAAAGATAGAAAAAAATTTGAGAATGCATGGTTTTATGATGTAGTTGACTTACCTTAAAAATGAGCAACTTTATTCCGAGTCTTAAATAAAGGAAAACATCTCGTCCTGTTTAGAAAATTGTCGAGAATCTTTGGTTATCAGTTAGAATTCCAAGTTTATAACTCAAAGTGTTTGACTTAAGAATATAAAATTTAAATTAAATAATTGATCTCCACAAACACTGACCCATTTTCATTATAGCTAATTAAAAAGTGTAGCTCTCCTTGACCATCATTAGATGTAATATATGATTATGAGTTTTTTTATGGAAGAAAAACAGAAAAAGAAAATGTAAATTGAAGCAACACCCCACTTGCCAAAAAAGAAAAAAATCATAGCTACATATTTGCGTCACATCACATCACATGCAGAGACCATTGAATCGAATTCAATTCCCTAAACTGCACAATTTGCAGTGTTCACAATTAAAAGTTATGGCAGTTTGGGGGGTACCTTGTAAGTTGTAACACAATAACCAAGGTTCAAGAGAAAAAACATAAAAGAGCTTTTCTAACTTACTTTCTTTCTTTCCATGTGTCAAGTTTTGAAGCCAACAACATACATTGTTCTCGCAGATCAAATAACATTCCAGTAAGTGTTTCTTTGTCTCCCCTATTCTTACACTCCTCGTGTTGCTTTTATCAGATTTCCAAAATCACTTCCGTAACGTAGCTTCAACCGGGTTTCTGGAAGAAACATCAGTGAAACATGACCATGCATTCATGCTTCAAAAGAAACACACTAACATTTTAAATTATTCAAGCTTTAAACCGAATTTTACTTCACATTTTTTTTCTTCCTGTTTATCATTGTCCTTTAGAATCCAATGTCATGAGAAATAAGGTTACGATAAGATGTAATGATGTACAATTATTTATAATCTATAACTCTTTTAGTACGAAAATTTGGTGTTACGAAACATCACGACAACATGCGAAACCTATGCCTATCCTGTTCCAACTTTAGCAACTCTTCCATTCCTATTTTCGATGCTCAGGTAAACATCACTTAATTAATAAAAGAAAAACCTCAAAACGCTGGTGTCGTTTTCATTGGAAGCACTTTATTTTTACCTTACGTGACGCAGACTTTTTTGGACGAGAAAACTAGCTTTACTTGCTATAATAATGACAATGGTAGTAATAAATAAATAAATAAATAAAAAAGGAATAATAAGCTTTACCGTTTTACGTTGTGGACGACGACCTAAGAAGTCGTTTTGTAAGGTGTGAGGTTGACGACGGTCTCTGCGAACGAGTGGCGCGTTTCAACGGTTCGACCACCGAGTCTCTGAACCGGTACGGCAACGCTTGGTTCCTCCCTCGCTTGGACCGGACCACCGGTTCTCTCTCATCCAAAGCGTCACTGTATATATCAACAACCACCCACCTCTCTTTTTGTTTCTCCTGACTCGCTATCTGAGTCGTTAACTCGGTACCGAGTCCCCTCTCTTCCTCCGAGTCAGACTCGTCTTTTCCAGAGACCACTCTCGCCGCTTCTATAAGCAAATCGAGACAATTATTATCGCGCCCCTGAAACGACGCCGTTTGAACGTCGTTAACTTCGTTGTTAAGACTGTTGTTGTTGTTGTCGAGTTTCTCTGAAAGTTGAACGCTCTTCTCTGGAAACCCTTCTTCTTGTTCTTCTTCGATACTGTTTTGAAGCGTGGCGGAGGCGCTGTCGCTTCTAGAAGATTCCGATTCCGTGAGGGAAGAGAATCTGAGATTCAAATCGATGCCTACCCCTTTGGTGGGGAAGGGTTCTTCTTCTTGCTCTTGTTGTTCTGTGGAGGGTGGAGCCGATGATATTGTGCGGAGAATCTTGAAGAAGCACATTTGGGCCTTGGAACAGCCGCGGCACGAGGAAGCCATGAGAGAAAAGGAGAAAGCTTTTTTTTGTTCTCAGCGCAACGGATTATCGCATGGATCGCGGTGTGGGTGAAATCTACGATTTGGTGTGAGTGTTTGCAGCGAAAAAAAGTGCTTTCATAAATGGAAAAAGATTCTGGACAGTAACACACTACATGAGTTTATTTGTTAGGTTTAAAAATGTTAAATTTACTGTCTTTTGTTGGAGAGAGAACGTGACAGACAGGGATAGATAATTTTGTAAATATATATATATATATATATATATATATATATATGTATGTATTATAATTTATACTATGATATAAAGAAAAATATATGAGAATATATTATTTGTTAATTTTTTAATATTATTTTTACAGAATTATTTATATATTTTTTAAATTATATTACTTTTTTAATTAATTATTTATATTTTAATATAATAAAAACGTGAATACACAGAATAACGTGTATTCTTATTGTATAAAACTTTGGTGTCAATATTTTAATTAGCTAATTTTATTTTTTAATAAGTATAAATAATTTATTTATTTAATAAATCAATAATTAAATATCTTTTTATAAAAACAATAATAGTATAATTTTTAATATTATTTTTTTCTATTTTTTAATTAATTATTCATAAACTACCTCAGACTAAAAAAACTCTGTTAGAATTTTTGTATATGTAATCTGTGGGATGAAAATCTAACCCAAAAGGTATTTTAAAATGACATAAAAAAGTGTTTAAAGAAAAATGTTTTGGATTGTGATGATAATTTTGAATGGTATTTGGTAAGGTATCTGACAGTGTACTGAAAAGATGAGATCTGTTTTTCCAGATGAATTGCAGGACTTGATCCGAAGGAAGTTAGGAATCAGGGTTTAAATTATTTGATTTTGTGAATGAAATTGTTGTTTGGGATGCAGTGAATGTCCCTTTGTGGGGTTGAGGAAGGTTGTCGGACTGTAATTGGGCTGAGACAACGTGTCATGGTTGTTCCAATGAGATGTAACACGTGGCAAACCGGGATTGCTGAGGAAAAAAAATGGAAGACTCTGCAACTAGCCTTTGGCCCCCTCTGCATGCAAATAATAATAGTTGCTTCCTCTGTCTCCCTTCTCAACTTTTATCTTATCATCATCATCATCAAGAGATTGTTTATGATGTATGTGGATGTTTCAATTCAATCTAGATTGGACAATCACAGTAAAAAATTACAAGCTTTCAAAACATCTGAATACATAACAAACACTTTTACTCCATTTGGAAGTAAAAAACACAATGAATATTTCACTAATTAATGTAAGATAATAATGTATTATAAATACCGGCAATTATGTATATGCGACATAATTGTCACTATTCTTCGGTTGACTTCTCCGTTGGTTGACTTAGGCTGAACTCATCTTCTCTTGAAGATGGAGTCATGTAACAGATGACGTCCTACTTATTGATGCTTCAAGTATGGTTCTGTTATAACAGATGACGTCCTACTTGTTGATGACACTCCGACGTTCAAGTCAGTAAAGACTCACAAAAACAATAATAAATCTCAGTTTAGTGTGCAAAAACAGTGTACCTTCACCTGGGGTCTTAGACCCTTTTTATAACCGTACAAGCAACATGCAACAACTCTCATCCGAGAGAAACAAATTTTAACTGAGAATAAGCACATTTATCTTTTATCTGTAACAGAAAAAACGACCTACCACGTGCACCAATCATCTTCAGGTGCTTACCGTAGGCTAACACTCTGTTATAAATGCACATCCCTATCTTCTTTAGGGTTAACAACAGCTATCAACAATTATTCACGTGTAACAAACATGCAACAACAATATAATAACGAATATGCACAATAATAACAAATATTATAACAATTGCTACCTTATATATCTATTAGCGCAATGAGTATCTCGTTCGACAACCTTGTCATGCGCTTTGGGCCCTTCAACGAAATTGGACCAGTCACATAAATCTTACCTCGGTCCAACAATTATCTTTCTTGAATATGAAAAACATGATTGATTAATTAATTTCAACCTTTTGATCTTTTAATCAAATGCCCAATTAAATTTTTTTTCTCAATTTCAGACAAATATTTATTTAATAACGTATTAATAAAACTAATTTTTTTAATTATTTTATCTTAGTAAATGAGTTTTCATTATTTTATCTTGATAGGAAAGATTATATTTAATTCCATCACAATAAAATATTTATAAAATGAGAATTAAATTCTAAATATATTATAATTGGATCTTATTTTTAATTTGTGTGAAAATTTTAAAATATTTTGATATGGAAGATTAAATCTTGAGAAATGATCCAATCAATATAATAATCTAAGTATCTTGATTCAAATATCATTTTAATAAATTTATTTTGAATTTAATCTCTTGTAAGATGAGAATTATACATAATTTATGTATATTATAATTTGAATTTCTAATTAATATAAGATTTCTATATTTTATATAATTTAAAATGTATTTACCTGAAAATGATAAAAAAAGACAAATGAAATAGTAGAAAAAAAGTCTTACACTATAAAAAGTGCCATTTTACTTTTTCTATGTTTAAATAATAAAACTTTCACCTTCATATTTTTCCACACTTGGCATTACTAAAATCACAACACTACCTAATTTTGATTGATGCAAGCTTATACTATACTCAGGAGTATTATTGTCCAGAGTAAATTATACAGACATTTTTTTTAACTTTCTTGAATTATATTTCTCTGTTTTTTAAAAAACTTTAGACATTCTTTTTAATTTACACAATAATTTTTTTTTATATTATATATACAGTTTCTTAAGTTTTTAAAATATGATCCTTATACTGTTTAAAGAAAATCATTTTTATTATAAAAAATCTGAATATGATTTAAGATTACATAATGAAGTATAATTATAATTTACCCTTTTATCAATTCATTGTATGATTCTAAACCTCTTATTATTGCTGATATTATTTATAGTGAAAACACATGTGTTATCATCTCTCTTTTTTGCATTTTTGACATGTTATAAAAGTGTAAAGAAATTTTTAATTTGTATACAATTATAGGTTTAATCTTCATAATAAACCCATAAATACACCAAAAGCAGAAATACTAAAAAATACAACATGCTGAAAAGGAGAAAGACAACTCACCTTTACTTGAAGATAAAACAGATTGTGTAATTTCTTTATAAAAAAAGGAAATAAAAAACTGAATACAGTTATTATAGGAATGTGACAGTTTTGTAATAGTTAAAAAAAAATGTTGATACATTAAAAAGTTAAAATAGAAAATAATATGCAACGAAGTAGTGTAAGATGTATGTATACGACTTCTCAGATTATATTCCTTAATTTTAAATTACAATTTCTCATAATAGAGTATATTATTTAAGAAAAAAGTATTTGATACACAGTATAAATTTTTATATGAAAATATTATTTATAAAATTAAAAATTAACATTATGTATTTGGGAATAAATAAAAATAGTAAGTATTTTTTTTAAAAGATTATAATAAAAAAAATATTAAAAATATAAAAATTAGTATTTAAATATGAGAAAATTGGATAAAACTAAAGCTATAAATTTGACCCCAAAATAAAGAAAGATAAAAAAATTAATAATTCAAATTGTAATTAAATTATAATATGAATATTTTTATATTAGATCAAATAATTTTTCTATTAAAAAAAGCGTCACAAAGTAGTCTAATTGTTTTATAAAGTAGTTTAATTATTTGTATTTGAAATGAGGTGGAGGTGGATTATTATTATTGTCATCTTCATTATTGGATCCTTATCATTTATAACTTCATTTTCTTCCACTGTCCCACAAAATAATCAAACAAATATTAATATTTAACTATATAAAACTAACAAGCTAATTTTCATGCTATCCCAAATCATCATTTTTATAATAATTTCTATATTTTTAACAATTTTTCTTATAATTTATATAAGATTACCTATTGATCTTATTTGTTTAATAATTGCACAATAATAATCTTTACATTTCATAAATAATATTAAAAATATTAATAATAGCATATTAATAACTTTTTTTTATATAAAATCAAGTGCATTAATATTAAGATAAATAATAGAATAATTATATGTGAAAATCTTGTTAAAGATGCACGATTTGAGTTTAATATAAAAACAAGGAAAATATTATTTTAACATCTACAAATTAAAACACATCAGTTTATAGTTATGATTTGATCAATACAATTTCAAAAATAACTATTTCAACAAAAAGTTGTTTCTCTTTCCAGTTATAATCTGATGCATGATTGTCAACATATTAACACTCTAAAATCAATTAAAATCGTGTTTGTTAACATGACTTCATTTAAAACAAAATAAAAAAAAACTTGGATTAAGATGTAAGTTAAACATAACTTCTAATGAAGTTATGTTATGATATGACAATTTATTTATATAAATATTTTTTTTTTAAATTAGTCAATATTACTTTAGAAAATTGGAACTTTAAAAAAAAAAAAGTTTTAGTGTGTTAATATGTTGACATGTTATGAATGTAATTGTTTGAGTGGTGGTTGGCAAACAAAGTTCATCATAGCTTACAAGGAATCAAGTAGAGGGTAGTTGAACTTTAACTTTCCACCTTTAATTTTTCAAGTACTACTATTATTATTGTATATTTTCCATACTCATAGACTCAGCTGGTATATAGAATAGTTATTTAAAAGGATGTAGATTATTACATCATATTTAAGAATATTCTATAAGTTTTTAATTTATTTTAAATAGGCCTTTTTATCACTTCATTTATAAAAAAACGACATTTTAACTTAAGTAAACGAATTTTATTGCAAAAACACAATAAAAAAATCAGTTATTTCGTTAATTTTTTTTCAAGTTACTTAAATTTAAAAATTAACAAAAACATCAATTGCATTGGGTAATAGGTGAATGAATGGATGTGGTTGTACGTGAGAAATGTGACATTGTGGATAATCTGCGAAACTTCCTCTCTTCGTAAGTTTATTTGGATTAACTTAAATATTAATTTCTTATCCTAAGATACAATTTTAATTGCGAAGTTTTTCTTTTCCGAGGGAATTCTTAGAAAAGGTTTTAAATAATTTTATACATTTTTTCAAATGATTTTTGTAATTAAGCTTTACAGTGGAACTCAAGAAAACATGTTGCTGTTATTTATTTATTTATTTATTTAAACAACTTAAATTATTAAATTTATGATCTAACCTTTTAATATTTTATGTGATAAGAGATTGGTATCACCTTCTTAAAAAAAGAGATTAGTATCACTTAATTAATTGAGATTTTTTAAAGATTACAAAGAACTTTTAGTACACTTGACACCATTTAATTATCACATTTGATTATACTTACCGAGTTGTTTATTTAGTTTAATTAAATGTTTGGCTATTAAAAATAATAAATTTAGTAGTAAAATAAATCATTTTATTAATATTGTTCATCTTTAACACTAAAAATTTTGTTATATTGAGGAGGGAACAAACCTAAAAGCTACAAAATAACATATTATGACATAAGAGGCCATATAATATCTCTAATAAAAAACAATTTAATCTTGCTTTATAAATTAAACAACAATCTCTGAGTGATGCTAGAAGAATATATATTTTTGAAACCCTAAGTCCCAAGCATGTTAAAGAGTTTTAAGCAGCCCAGAATTCATTGGACATAACATAACATTTGAGGATCTTATAGAGTTCTCATGAAACCACCAAACCATTGCCATTTATCATTTCAAAATATGCAAAAGGTTTGAATCCCACCAACTTAAACTCATTGATGAACCTGCACTTAACTTTTTCATGGTAGATTGTACAGTGGTGAAGTGTCCTATAACCAATGATCACGTGGAAGGATAGATTGTCCGGTAGTAATAATAATGTCTTTTTTTGTTGTTAGTTGGGATTTTATGGTAACTTTAACTTTTATGTTTTTTGGTCTCACTTCAACATTTAACACTGAATTTCTCATCAGTATAAAAATATGGGGCATTTCTTTATTTTGATCTATTGATGTACTTAGGTCCCTTTCCAATAATCTATAAGTATGAGTCAATTTGAAGCTTGCATAATAATAAAAATGATATTTTTTTTTTAAATTTTAAAATTTTTTTCTTGCATTTCGTAATATTTCAAAATTGAATTTCAAAAGTCAAAATAGTTATTTTAGATTATATAAGATAAAATAATTGTTTTGGAAAGATTATTTCAGAATATTTTTTTCTCTTCTAAATTTCTATTTTTTGAATTGACTTTTATGTTATGAAAATTAAATTATGAAATTGATGAGATGCATGAAGAAAATTGATGATATAACGGAAGAACATCCTAATAAAAAATACAAAATTGTCTCTTCCAACTTTTATTTTTTATATATATTACAAGTGAATTAATATTTTATTATTTTTAATAAAATTTTAATTTTCTTATGTGGACTGACCATAGTTCTACAAGCAATCCTTTATACGAAATGGACTAGTAGATTCAACTCTCATTACTTAAGCAAGACCGACCAACCCAACTCACATTTTATAGACTAATATGGAACTGACCAATCTGGATTATGACCCCTATCTAAACATCATAAACATCAAGGGACTCATAATTGTGACTTATATACATTATATAGTAGATATTTAAATAATAATTAAAAAAATTAGAATATAAAAATATTAGTTAAAATAATAAAAACGTAACCTATTCTTATCTTAGAATTTTTTTTATAAGCACAATCTATGATGATACCATATGTGAGAATTCATAAATATTTTAAACAATTTTTTTTCTAGTTGTCTTTATCTTATCAATAAGTTAGTCTTAAAAATTTTGTCCTCTTCTAAATGCAAAAGATATGTTACATTGTCCGTGTTGTACATCCGACATTTAACACATTCAGGTTAAAGTGCGTAAATGGGACAATTTAAAACCTTTATTACTAATTTGGGCAAAATTTATTTTTTTTTTACAAAATTAGGTTAAGTTGTGGGGGATTAAAATGATTTTGAGTTAAAACTCATATGCCATATGCACAACTTTGTGTAATTATGTTAATTAATTGAAGTTGTACATGAGTGACACAACTTTAGTCCACAATAATACAACTAAAGTTGTGTCACCCTTGTACAACTTCAGTTAATTAACATAATTAAATAAAGTTGTGTATATGACACACAAGTTTTGACTTAAAATCGTTTTGATCCTCTACCACTTAACCTAATTTTATAATTTTTTCCCCAAATCATTAATAAAAGTTTTAAATTTCTCCATTTACGTACTTTAGCCACACATTCATCTCACAAATATTTCAATCATGTTAACATAGACGACTACCTCCCAAACTCCATTTCTTCATCCATTTGGCTCCAATAATCACCGACGTTCAATTACATTTTTTTACTTAATATTTTTTAGTTGTCTAAAGTAAAAAAATGATGTAGTGTAACGGTGACATGCATACGTCACTTAATGTGATAATATGATTGTGTTGCTAAAATTCATTATATCTACATTTCTACTTTGTAATAAGAGATTTGTTTTTCCTTGTTGTTTGTGTTTACTTTTGTGTGTGTAGTTTGTTCTTTCATTGTGTTAACTTCTAGCTCTTTTATCCAATAAACTAGTATTAAGAGCTTATGTTTACTCATCTTTTTCGCATATGTTTATAATAAAATATTTCAAAAACATATATATCACATCCAAAATCGAGAAGTTCAATAAGAATAAAAATTTCAACCAATGGAAAATCAATATCAAGGTTTTGGTGAAGCAGCAAGGCATGTGGACGTTGTTATCATGGAATACATCGCACATAAAGAAGAATGTACTAGCGATGCAAGAAGAAAAAACACATCCAATGATTGTTCTTGACAATTAAATGAGTTTTTTTTGGGTTGTTGAAGTAAAGACTCCAGTTACATTGCAACATAGCTAGAGACAATCTTCATCATGAAATCCATTTATAACAAGTTGTTGTTGAAAATTCACTTCTTTGGATTACATATGAAGAAGGATACACTGCTAAAGGCTTACCTTAATGAGTTCAATTCAATTTTGATGGAGCTTCAGAACATAGATGTGACGGTAGAAGACATAAAATGATTCTATTATTCTTTCTTTTACCATCTTAAGAAAACTTGGGGAGTTCTTTAAATGTAGGAAATGATTCCATTATGCTTGAAAATGTTATAATTTTAACCTCTATACACGGGAACTCCCTCACGTGGCATATAAGAATCATTAAAAAACATTATCCTTTTGAATATAAAATTTCAAGAAAGACAAGAAATAAGGTTGATCCAAAACATATTTATAACCACTACAAGCACTTTACTGATTATCCAAGATTATCTAAGAAAGGAAAATTAAAAGCACGTACTGACCGCTATTCAAAATGACATCTCATCAGAGTATAACTTAGTGTTCTAGGTTATTTTGCAACAATATTTATGTTATCATTAAGGGTCAAATTCAAGTTTCTTTATTATACGAGCCTTCAGAGGAACTGGTTTACTACATTTGAAGATTATGCAAGTATTAAATTATTAATGGAAAATTACAATTCATGTGAGATGATTGATTTTGACTATGTTCAAATACAAATACATGATGGGATAGTTCAAAAACCAACGTTCAATAAGTCTGAAGTAGAAAAAAAAACTTTATATCCATTGAACTCATGAATTAGAAAATTTATGTGTCATATATTATAAGTCAATGGGTGGAATAATTTTGTTGTGATGTTGGGGAGTTTAGAGAGTTCGAACATTAGAAGGTGTCAAACATTGATATCAATAATTATTCTAGGTTTACCTGAGTATTCATGATGAAATAAAAATATTAAGTCTTTGTAAAATTAAAGTATTAAACACTTCTAATGTTGAACTGGATCGAAAAAAAAGTCAAGTATCTAAAGGTGAACAACAATTTGAAGTTTTTCCCAAATGAGTTTAACGACTTTTGTAAGACTAGTGCATTGTGAAGAAAATGACTATTTATTATAACCCAATACATAATGAAGTTGTTGAAAAGATGAGCAATATGTTGGAAAGATCAAGGTGTATGTTGTCGTGTTCTATATTGGATATAGTCTTTTGGGACTGAAGTTGCAAACACTGCTTGTTTCTTGGTGAATCAACCTCCTTCCATGACCATTACATTCAAGACTCTAGTTGAGGTATCACTACAAGAAAATCATTAAATAGAAACTAATTTTAGAGATCAAAATAATTAGTTACTAAATTGATTAAATTAGAAACCATTTTATAAACTAAAAAAATTATTGATATCTAAAGTAGTTTCTATTATTAATAAAAAATTATAAACTAGTTTCTAGATTGATATCTAACCATTAGCTACCAAGGTTTTAGCTATAATCACTTTATACTCTAAATTAGTCTTTTATAGACTAATTTAAAATCTAAAATATTAGTAGCTAAAACCTTGTTAGCTAATTAGATGTCAATTTAGAAACCATTTTATAATTTTTTTATTAATAATAGAAATCACTTTAGATACCAATAGTTTTTAATATCTAAAGTAGTATCTAATTTAGTCAATATAGTGACTAATTATTTTTTGTCTCTAAATTTGGTTGTTATTTAATGATTTTTTTGTGGTGTATGTTATGCAAAACTTGTCAACTACTTAATGTTAGAGGTGTTTGTTGTCCGACTTACAAACATGATGAGGGTAAGATTGAAGCCTAGTTTAAGAAGGGAAAGTTAGCGAGTTATGAAAATAGAGAAAAAGGTTTAAAATTATGGTCATTATCTAAGAAATAAGTGGTCATGAGTAACGTTATTTTGTTTCTTGAAGTCATTATATTGCATGTGAAACTCGAGAAAGGACCTATATTAAGTGTCTAGGAGCCACCAGAGGTTCCTATCCAAGTGAAGTTTTCTTTAGTTGAATTGTATGGTAGACTTGAGATGTCTCCATTATGCACTCAATCCCCTATTGCAAAAACAATAATTTGAACTTGTCATATAGATATAAAAGGAAGTGGGGAAAAACATAGAGTACCTAATGTTCTCGTATGGGGGTTGGGGCCTAGAGAACTATTACTAACACTTCCTTCAGTCCATCGGTCTTCACGCCTTCCTTCCCTCGCTAAAGCTGTGTTCTCTTTTCTTCCTCCTTACTCTCGTCTCTCGGTCTTGGATGGTACTTGCAGAAGGCACTCTGACGCTCAAGTCAACAAAAGCGTTCGACACTCGGTTGTCAGAGTACTGTAGATAATGACGTACCTGGTTCTTTGAATCTACGTTATTTATATTACCTTAGTGGGCCTTCATTATTGGGCCGGATTAGGGAATTGAGCTACTTAGGGTTGCATTGCTTAGCTCTTAATCGTTGACTCTACTTAAGCGTATTGGTATTGATCGGCCTTATGAGGACGACCTTGACATCGGTCGACCTATTAACGCGGAATGTGATGCTGGTCGGTTTAGCGGTGAGCACCGAACCATGTGATCATTCGTACAATCCCTACCGATACACCTAACATCTGCCTTGATTACAACAAAATGTCTAAACTAGTTTTTTTTCATTATGCAATTTCCTGCAATGAAGTTAACTAGTGGGTAGTTGCTATACCTGGGAAGATGAAATCTTTGCATAAAATTCAAACATAGAAATGGTCAATCCCCCTGAAAGTAGGAGTATTGTTGATTGAAAGTGGATATTCATGAAAATATAATCTCATGAATATTTAATACTAGACTATTTAAATTTAATATGTCAAAGTTCAAAACTTACTAGGACTACAACAAGAAAGAGATGTAATACATAATTTTTATTTTTTAAAAATTAAACTAAAATATTGGTATGATGTAGATCTGAACCACGACAATTTCTCGATCTATTTATAATATAGGTTTAGTCAAACCAACACACTTTTTATTTGTCATGTTATATTGGATCAAACCGGCTATTTTTGCAATCTTAGATATTTCTGTATTAATTTTTTTTAAAATTCTTAATAAATACATATTTAGATTGTTGAGAATAATTTGTCTTTGAACATATTTATGAAAAAAACCATCACAATATTTTGGTTAAAAAATTGTTTTAAAATCGAGCAAGTCGAATATAAACGTTATATATAAAGTCGTATCTTAAAAAAACATATTTTTTGTCAATGGAACAATTACACATAATAATAACACTAACGCAAGAGAATAGTATAAAATAATTATCCCCATATAAAATAGAATTTCAAAGTGCAAGAGAGATTTCTAATATTGTTAGTACTGAGATTAAGAAAAGTTTAAAAGAATATGAGATTGTTTCATGGAAACATATTTATACATATAATAAAATATAACAAAAAGTTCAAAAAAGTCTAATCAATTAAATGATTTTTAAATATCACATTATTATTTTTTAATATTTTAAAATCCCAATTAAGTAACACCAATTAATTGAGAAAAGATATTCATTTGAACCCTTTATATATCCCACAATCATTGATAGAATTTATTGTAGTTATTTCAATAAGTGATTATGATTAGTTACATGACGTTAGTTAAATAAGTCGGGTGCTAAATTATTAATACTTCAATTTGTAGTAGTATTATCTTTCTAGAATATCTCATAAGACAGAACAACACTTAGAATGCAGAGTGTATAAAAAGAAGTAAGAGGATAACCCATGTGATTAGAAAATTTCTCAAAGTTTATCTAAAAAAATTATGATTTTATTTGAGATTATGGATAGTAATTGAGTTTTTTTTTTTTTTTTTATAAACATAGGAAATAGGTGCTAACATTGAATTTTTATTTGTTGAAGATTTACATCGACTAGAGGTTAAAACATTTTATAGGATATAAGTAGGTGCAAACCTCACCTTATAAGCTAGTTTTATGAGGTTGAGTTAAGTTTAAAATTCACTTCTTAATCTGGTCTTAGAGTCATTTCGAGTTTATCATAACAATTGTTTGTTGGGTTTATCAGACCATCTGTTATCGAATCGTTATTAGACCACCTATAAATATAGTCTCACGCACGAGTTGGTTGCTTCGACGTGAATGAAGTGTATTGAAGATCCCATATCAACTAGAGATTAAGTCATTCACTATTTTTATTTGTGACCGTTTTCTGTGTGCGCTCTATCCTTTGAAAGTAATTATTGTGTATATAACAATTTGTATAAATTTGTTATATAACAAGCCAGATAACAATACCACTCACTGTATATAACAAGTATTTTTTGAAATATTATACAATATTTGAATACTTATCTTCTATATTTCTTATTTCCTTTAAAAAACCTACTCTCATTTGAAAACATACAATATTGTAAATTTTAAACATTAACAATTTTTTTCCGATTTGAATAACATGCTAAAACTTAAAATCTGTCAGATCAAGACGAGTCCGAGCCCAGCCCACTGTTCACAAACCAATCTTTGGGTTTCTTCGTGCACTCCACAGCTTCTTCGTGCACCTCCATATTTTGTTAGAAAGTTAGATTTATTTTTAATGAAATTAAAAATTAAGTTTAACTCCCTGCATTGTTCACCATCTTCTTTGTCCTAGTAGAAATAGTATTTCAAATTTTATAATTCAAAAGTCATTCTCTAGATTTACAAATAATTTGAATTGTGAAATTCATAATAAAAAGTTGATTTTCAAATTTTACAATTTAAAACTCATTTCTAAAATTATAGAATTCGAAATTTCGAATTCTAAATTAAAAAAATCATTTTCTGCATTCAAAAATAATTTTTAAATTGTAAAATCTGAAAGACAATTTTATATTCAGAAGGATATTTTTGAAATTTCAATAATTATGAACTTATAGAAAGAAACTATAGAGGTGTAGGAAGAGATTGTCCCAATCTTTTGGGCACCGTCACAACTTCTTAAGCCCAATTGTTTCCTCCGTGTAGCTTTTCCCATGAACAAGTTAAAAATAACATTTTGAAATGGACGGTTTCTTCCTGCACCTCCATACCTTCTTCTCTTACCTCCATAAATTTTCGTATTTCCAAAAATATCCTTCTGTAATATTACAGATTACGTAATTTGGAAGTTATTTTTCAAATTTGTAATTAGCTTCCGGATTACATAATTCGAAAGTCTTTTTTCAGATACATGATTACTTTCTGGATTATATAATCTGGAAGTCTTTTTTAACTTCCAAATTATGTTATCCGGAAGTCTTTTTTTAAATGTGTTTCTAGATTACATAATCCAGAAGCTACTCTATGGGAGTAGTACAAGAAGGATAAAAATGTATTTTTATATTGTATATGGGGGTGGCAGAAAAAGATATGGAGCTGCAGGAAGAAATCGTCTTTGAAATGACTTATTATAATTGGTCTATTCAGGTTAAAATGTGGGCTTCTTCCTGCACCCCTACAATTTTCTTCCTGCACCTCCACAATTTTGTAAATTCCAAAACTAACCTTCACCTTTTATTTGAAAAAACTAGAGTTTTTTAGGTTACCGGATTTTGGGATCCGGGAGTGTACTATGGATTCATCAATCCGGAAGTGAATGTTTCGAAGACAAATTATTGATTTTCGGATTGTTGAATCCAGAAGTCTAATTTCTATTACGGACTGATGGATCCGGAAGATTACCGGATTCACCAATCCAGAAGATTACCGGATTCACCAATCTGGAAGATTTACGGATTCCCCAATCCGGATTGAGGGATATTTTTATCTTTCCATTACATTGTGGGGGTGCAGGAAGAAATATGTAGGGGTGCAGGAAGAAACTGCCAAAAATGTGATGGTATGATCCACATGCTTCAAACATGATTACACTCAAACTTGCATACATGTCCATATGTGCTGAATAGCGAAATTGTGAGAATTTGAGAAAATGGAAGAATGAAGATTTAAAAAGAAAGTATAAAAAAAGTTCGTGTGTTTGAATTGAGATATCTTAGAATGGATGTGAAGAGATTCTGTTGAAGTATATGAGTAATGTGACGGTTGTGAGGATGTTTTGAATTATTTCTAATGGTGTAAAATGTAAGATTACAAATTTATTATTATATATAAAAAAAATTAAAAAATAAAATGAGTTATTTTTGTGTACCTTTTAGTTAATTAAAATAATTTAAAATTAAAATAATAAATAAATTAAATAAAATATTTTACATATTTTTGTGTTATAATAAAATTTTATTTTATTATTCATTTTATTAATTAATGTTTTTTAATCCAATTTAGAAACTATTTAACAATAATAAAAACTAATTTAGAAACCAATATTTTTTTAGTTTCTAAAATGGTCTCTAATTTAGTCACTATAGCAACTAATTTTTTTGGTTTCTAAAAATTAGTTTCTATTTAATGGTTTTCTTATAGTGTATTTAATATCCTATTTAAATAAAAATTTGAAATATATAAAAATTCTAAAATATTCAAAATCCTAAATAAATTCAAATATTAAATTATTTAATGTCGTATTTAAAGAAAAATATGAAATATATAAAATTTCTAAAATATTCAAAATCTTAATTAAATACAAATTATAAACCTTATACCTTAAATTAAACAAAGATATTGGAAACATGTCACAAAAGACAAAAAAACAGTGAAACAAAACACAAAATCGATTATGTGTATCATGGATAATCAATTATCCAAACATTTTCCAAGCATAATCGATTAAGGATGAAGGTTTATTTACAGGATAATCGATTATCCAAATG
The DNA here is from genome assembly GCA_013389735.1 of Phaseolus lunatus. Taxonomy (NCBI): domain Eukaryota; kingdom Viridiplantae; phylum Streptophyta; class Magnoliopsida; order Fabales; family Fabaceae; genus Phaseolus; species Phaseolus lunatus. The sequence continues at coordinate 8,218,469 of CM023867.1, forward strand.
TTTTCCAATCATAATTGATAATGGATGAAGGGTTCTTTAAAGGGTAATTGATTACCTGTATATTTCTGCTACAATAATCGATTAGGGAATAAACAACATTGACCACATAATCGATTATCCTTAAAAAAAAAACACTTCAAATTGATTATGTTCTCAACTTAATCGATTATCCTCTATTTTAAGTTCTAAAATTGATTATCCTTGTCTTTGTTTTTTACACAAAATCAATTGCATGTGTTAATCAGAGGCACCAAAACGCTGCCATGCATAAATTATTTTCGGGACAAAATTGAAAAATGACACTGCTTACATGGCCTTCACCTTATTTCTCTGCATATACTCGAGGACGAGTTCCATACCCCTCCCACACCTTTCCTCGCCCTCACATCAGTGCAAACATGTAGATCCAAACACGAACAATCCCCCAAAACCATCGTCGAGAACAGAACATCCCTTAATACAAAGACTACGTTAAGGTTTGAGTTTTGAGTAGAGTGATTTGTCCGATAGCAAATTTAGTTCATAGGTCAAGTACAAGATGTTCTTATATATTCAGATCTTGGTACTAGCACCATGCAACTTTTAAGTCACTAAGACATATACAATCATTGATTAAGCACATGTACTTGATCTTGATCACTCCTAAATCAAGAATAAGGCAATGTAGACATCTTTCTTGTCTAGAATTGTGTACCCGCAATTGATAATTATTTTTAAGGAGCACCACACATAATGAGACTCTTCGTGAACAACACCAATTTAGGATAAAAAACCTTACTTTGTATTTACCTTGTCTGGCAAGATCCATTACTCATAACTAAAAGGGTGGATATTAAATACAACTCTACATCATCACTATAAGAGAGATATATTAAATACTTATGGCTTAAAGTCTCTCAAATTCTTTGGCTAGAACAACGATAATCTTTATAGTGACTAATTTAGAATCTAAATTAGTTAGTAACTAAAATTTTCGTAGCAAATGTTAGATACCAATTTTAGAAATTAGTTTATAAATTTTTATTAATAATAAAAATTACTTTAGATACCAATAGTTTTTTAGTTTAGAAAATAATATCTAACTTAAACATAGTAACTAATTATTTTTTATCTCTAAAAAATTAATTGTTATTTAATAATTTTATTGTAGTGTAAATAAAATGTTAAATATGAAATATTTATAAGTATATAAATATACCTTTATACTCACTATAAACTAACACATGTTGAATGCTTACGGATTAAACTCGCCAATATCTTTGACTAGAAAATATATAAAATAATTTTAACTTATACAAAAAATTATTTATTTATTTATATATATAAATCCTTATTGAGAAACTCGTTTAAAAATATAAATTTGTTTAAATGAGTTTCTTTGTTAGGCTTTTTAAGAGAAAGCAATAAATTATTTTTTATAAGTTAAAATAGCTACGAATAAACTAACATGTATATATATATATATATATATATATATATATATATATATATATATATATAAATTATTATGTTCATTTAAATTTTTATTTTAAACTTATGTATAAATTGATTTTAATTTATAAAAAACTCATTTCATAATTGTTTTTTGATACTCATGGGAATAAAGACACAGGAATAAAACAAAATTACATAATAGATTTATTTAAAAACTTATTTACACTATTTTTTTTAATGGGTTGAAATTTATTAGAAAACACTAATTTTAATGACTCTCACTTCTAAATAAGGAGAAAGAGTAAAATGACAATAGTTGATTTTGAATATATTTCACTCAAACATAAAATAAGTTTTGAAAAAAAACTATAAAAGAGAGTGTTTTTTACTACCAAGTTAATAAACTATTAGTGGTAAACCCTAAACCATGAATATTTAAAATTGGCAAATAATATATGTAATATAAAGTTTCCTTTGATCCATACATTCTAAATAGAAGATATTCCATTTTTCATACAACAAAAGGTTTGCAAAAGATGAAGAAATTGTTGTTTTTGAACTTAGAGTCAGTGGGTCCCATTTTCCTTTTCCATGTAATTAATGGATAATTAGACTAAAACACTAAATCATTGTCACACTTTTGAATTTAATTGGAGTTAGGTGATGATCACATTTTTTCATTTCTATGTAATTAATGGAGTTAGTTAGAAGCATGATTTTTAAACATTTAAATCATAGTGTCTCATGCTTTAAGTAATAGATTTTTCAAAGGATATTTTGTTGCAGATATTTTAGTTTATGCTTATCTCAAATACAAAATATATTTCATGACTTTATTTTGTTTACCTACTATTTTGATGATATTATTAGTAAACCATCATTAAAATGAATTGAACATTATTAAAAACTTGAATTAGTATCTAATTTATCCCAAAAAAATTAATCATAAATCTATAAGGTGACACATTTCTCCCTCAATTATGTATTTTATTTCAGTTATAACTATGAAATTGAATTAATAATTGTTATTAACATGATTTCGTCAAGACTTAAAATTTTCCTTTATGACACTACAAGAAGATATACCAAAGTTTTTTTAATTATTTGTCCAACTTTGATTCAAGATAGTTCCCTCTAACTAATAAGCTTCTTCTGTTTCTTTCATTATCAGAAAGAGAAGAAGAAAATTCTTGTATAAACTAAAACAATGGAACACACACACACAAATCCTACAATCAATAAAATAACTATGTAATTAAAGTGCCATTTTGGAAAATAACATATCACAATATATTGAAATGTTAAGTATTTTTTATTGTTTTCATGCATCAATAAAGTACATCCCTAGTGGAGAACACATCATCATGGTTAATTATAAACTGCTCTAATTTATTTATAATAGAATAAAAAAATATTTATATAAATGTTATGAAGTTGAGATGGCCGAGTTGGTCTAAGGCGCCAGATTAAGGTTCTGGTCCGAAAGGGCGTGGGTTCAAATCCCACTCTCAACAAATTTTTGAATTTTTTTATTTGATTTTTCAATCCTAACCTAATTAATTGGTCTAATTTTTTTTTAATTGTGGACCAAGTATTGCCCAACCAACCACATTGATTTGATGTCTGTTGGACCCAATCCAACTGAAAATCTGATGAGAAATTGCTCTGTTTGTGTCAGAACATCATACCTAAATCCATCTTCTGAAACCCTACTTTTTTAGGGAAATGTCATCTTTTTCTTTTAAATAGAAAGCACAACTATATTTTAATCAATTCATAATCAGAACAATTTAGGTGAAAAACGAAGTTAAACAAAAAAAAGTCTCATTTTTTTCTTCTAAAAATCCACACGCCAGTAAAGTCACATCCTGAGCACCCCTTTTCAGGACATGTTTTGATGATGCATTTAAAATTTTAAAAAAAATCATTATTTCATTTAAATTCCCTATATTTATGAGATTCTTTATTTGAATAGAGTATTTAAATTATTTTCATTTATAGCACAATGTGTGTGTGTATAACTGAATGTAGCCAATACTTTTTTTCATTAAGCTGTCTATTCTTATTAATTAAAATTTATTGAAAATAGTAAAGTTTGGTGAACCTCAACATTAGAATTGTACAATAACCCGGTGAAAAAGAGTATATGGAAACATTAAATACTTAAAAAATATAAAAATGAATCTCTTGATGAATAATATCATAAAAATATAGTTTCATTTGCTAAATTCAATTATTTATGTAATTCACATGACTAACTTCAACTTCCATGATAAGGTCGTTAATGGTTTGTTGTTTTTTCAAGACTTGTAAAATTGTAAAATATGTATATTGTGGTAGAATAAATTTGTAATTTTGTATGGGTATTTGTTTCATGACAAGAACCTTTTTACATGTATTAAAATAATCACTAATTTAGTTTTTAAATTTAGTCTTTAAAATAATAAAAGAATTTAATTTAGTTTATAATTGTTCGATCGTGATTAAATAATGACCCTCCACAAACTTGAAGTGCCTATTTGATCAAATGCCATAATTTGATTACTACAAAATAAATTCTCAGTAACAAATAATGCACAGAGATTACAAAGAATTCTTAATTAAAAAATAGTTGAATTTACATCAGACTAAATTAGGATGCAAGGAAGATGAATCGTGGATTAAAAGAGCTCCATCATTATCTTGCCCAAATCATCCCTGCAAAGGGAATTGCACAATACTTGATTGATCAAGCTTATTCCAAGTTACAATGGAGTACTGGCAATGGCAAAGGAAAGTGACAGTAACAAATACTGTATTAAAGAATCCACCTATATTCTGAAGGATGGTGCCACTAGATTATCTGCAGAACACTTATGAAAAACAATGAGTAAATTCTGGGTATACTTGAAGGAACTGTAATGGGTGTGATCTTGTGTTATAGACCCTTGAATTGTAAGAGCAGAAAGAATCCAATTTCCTTCAGCAAATGATCCAGTATTCCCCTAGAGGCAGTCAACAAGACCCATATATGCCCCATCTTTTTCAACATGTTAGTAATCAAACCCAAAAATTTCAATGTTCTCGCATCTTCAGGCCTGTAATGTGATCAAATTGTAGACACTAGCTCAGCATTCGCTCACAGTTGGCTAATTGTAGTAAAAATTAAAATTTGTGTAACTAGCAACATATTGATTAATATGAATAATGGTGAATTTTGGCCTTCAATGTTTTGGTTTATATTGTGTAGAGCACCTAAAATTCAGTTGAAGCAAAAGGTATATAATCTTCTAAACAAGTAGCTTATAGCCAGATAGCCTTCCAAATGCACATTCATCCTGGCAATTTACCTCTTTTTCATTCAATTTATTAAGTATATCCTTTGAAAAAGAATGTTAAAATTCAGATTAGAGCCATTTGCATATGCAGCTTTATCTTAAACAGTAAATCTCACTACAAATGGTTCACCTACAACCTCCACCAGCTAAAATTTTAATTTAAAACAGTAACTCAGACACATTAGAACTACATTATCAGCCACCTAAACTCCCAACAATTTTTGCCCGTTTTGCAAGTTCCCTAACCACTGACAATGGTCTAGGCTTTCACATTGATTTTGTTAAAAAGTATCCAAGTAATCTCCTAAATGCCAATTAACAGAGTCCATACCCTTGTATTATATTATATATACAAATCCTGAGATAACATTGGAGAAAAGTGCTCATAAAATAAAACCTTTTCAGCAACATGTCACATTGAAGCTTGAAATATGCTAAGTTTAGAATCAATGAAACTCAAATTGAACACATATAGTGCAGAAACACATTTAGATCGACACTTGAAATCATTATTCGTTCAAAAACACAAATAGAAAAAAAGGAAATCAAAATGGAACACTGAGACGAACCTGGAAGCATGATTTTCAGCAATGGTTCATCACCCACAAGTGAGTTCCCCCGCCCAGATTATAGAAACTTCGTCCAAATTACAGGATGCTGAACATGCTCTCCAATTGAATGCACCATGCATTTTCAACTGTTGAAAACCATGTGGATTATGTTCCTTCAAATACCTAGATGAGTACAACAGATGAGACAAATGAGCACAGAGCAATATGACCTCAAAAACAAAAAACAAAAAACAATTGAAAACTCATCTAAAAGTTCACAAGAACGCCAGAAAAGGAAACAACAACTCACCAAATCCAACAATTAAACATCTCACAATTTCAAACGCCGAACAACACGGCCACACCTGCTCTGCTTTCTCAGAATTTCCTTGGCAAAATCCTGATTCCCAGTAATAGCAAGTCCATTCAACACCCTATTGAAAGTAAACTTCCGCGGCAAGAACCCTCTATCAACCATCTCCATCAACAATTTCCCAGCCACCACCAAATCCTCCGATTTCTTCCTCAAAAACATGGCACTAATAAGAACATTGTAAGTATCCAAATTGGGCAAGCAAGGCTCATCCTTCATCTTCCCAAACATCTCCAAACCCTTCTCGATCTCCCCAGCATCACAAAAGTACCTAATCACAACATTATAAGTCTGAACAGAAGCTCTCAAACCATGCTCCCCCATTCTCCCCATAAACCCTAACGCCCTCTCCATGTCACCAACATGACAAAAACCTCTGATTACAACGTTGTAAGTAACTAAATTCGGCACACACAACCCCTTCCTCAGCATCTCCTCAAAAACCACCACCGCACTCTCCACGCTATCCTTCTTACACAAAACCTGAATCAACGCATTACACGTGGCGACACTAGGAGCCACACCCTCCTTCACCATCTCATCAAAAACCCTACGAGATTTCTTAACCTCACCCACTACCCCAAACCCGTGAATCACAGTCGTGTAAGTCACAACATCAATCTCGCACTTCCTCTTCTTCATCTCCAAGTAAAACTCCCAAGCCTCCTTAATCTGACTACTCCGAAAATAACCTTTCAGCAATGTGTTGTACGTGACCATCGTAGGGTTTATCCCTCGCTGCACCATTTCCTTCAGAACCTGCAACGCCATCGGCGTGCGTTTGATTAAGCAATAACCGTTTGCGATAATGTTGTAGCTCACGCTATCGAGTCTGAATCTTGATCTGAACGTCTTGAGCAAGGTGTGCGCCATTTCCACGCGCTTCGATTTGCAGAGCACGTCTAGGACGGTGTTGAATGAGTTCAGGTCCTGACGGCAACCGTGCTCGTGCATGGAGAGGAAGGTTCTGACGGCGCGGTGGGGTTTTCCGTTCGCAGCGTAGCGCTCGCCGAGGATGGCGAACGTTCGGTGAGTTGGGCCGCGGCGGAGGGATCGCATGCGACCCACTAAGGCCCATGCCGCGTTGTAGTCGTGCATACGGGCCGCGATGTCGACGGCGTGGTCGAACGACGAGGAGCAGTGGATGTAGGAAGGGTGGCGGTCCAGGTGTTTGAAGAATTGAAGGGCCTTGGGCCCGTGGTTCCAGAGGCGCTTCAAGACCCTGTTCACGAGCTCGGGGGCCCATTGGATTGTGGGCCTGCATAGGGCCTCGGAGAGAGTGAGTGGGTCTGATTCGAGGACTAGTTTGGCTATGGTGGCGTCCGAGGGTTGTTGAACTCCGTCGGACAGCGTAACCGCGTTACGTAGAAGCGGAAACTGATAGTGCTTCTTCGACACAGGGAGAAGGTGAAGACGAAAACGCTTCTGGAACATTTTAGGGCTTTTTCGGATTTTCACGGAACGCGCGTTTAGTTGAAGCTTTAGACGGAATGCCTTGTTTTTCTAAATTGTATTCTAGTCCTTCTGATTATTTTATTTGCAAGTGTTGATCTTGTGAAATTTTGAATCTGGTCCTTCTTACAGTGTTGTGGAGATCAAATTTAAACCACGAAATTGCGAGATTTTAAGTTTGATTATTTTAAATAAAAATAAATATTAAATGCTTAAAAAATAAATAACTCTTTGAGTCATAACACAATGATTATACCTCTTAAAAATAAATTATTTAAAAAAAACAACAAATGGAAGTATGATATAAAATAAATTTAATTACATTATTTATTTTTATATTTAGAATTAATATTCAATTTAGTTCCTATATTTTTTAAAATTATATTTATTTTCTAAGTTTTATTTTACGATGTTAAATATTCCTTATGTGATAGATAAAATGTTTATTGTTATAGGATAAATATAAAGAAATATAAGATAATTAAATTTATAAAATAGTAATTAAGGAGGAGGTACACTGATTTGCTTAAGCTACATTGATTATCAACCACAAATAATCTAATTAAAAAAATTAATTAAGGATGAGCATAAGAATAAGAAAGCCCATCCCTCACCTACCACTACACAAAACCCTTTCACCAAACCCTCATTCTCAACCCAACCTGCCGCCTACAAATTACATATTACTTTCTTCTCTCTTATCTTCATTTCACCCTTCAACTACTTAATTAATTAATTTAGTGTAACAATTTATATGCTTTAAAAAAATAGCATGTCTACATAAATTTTTCATTGATTAAAATTTATTGCAAATAAGAAATATGAAAAAAAAAATTAGAAGTCTAGACTCTGTGACAATTTTTGTTATTATTTAGTATGTCTACAATATAAATTGATTTTGATATATTAAAATAAATATATTTTGAGACTAATAAAGAAAATAACACGAAAAGATTCAGAATCTTTTTTAAATGTGAGTATAAATATTTTAATTAAAAAAATACAACTATTGACTTTGAAAACGTCTTTCTAACATCCCCTAAATACATTATTGTTATATCATCTTCTATCATTCAATTCATACACAATTTGATTATTTGAATTATTTTATAAATGTAGATGAAGTAAGTTTATGACCATCAAAATTATGACAATTAAAAAAATAGCCTACAAAATTCTGACAGTTAAGAAACATTATATACAATAATCAAGATTAAGGTTTAACTAAGTTTTTAATGGTGTAAAATTAACTATTTGGATTTTCTATATTTTTTAAAATTTTTTTTTATTCTTATAAAATCTAAAATCATTTTTAGTTTATATAATATATGAATTTTGATTTTAGTTCTTATAATTTTTTCTCCATTCAAAATTTTTAATTATTATCTTTAGTTTTAAAATTTTAATAATAGTTATTATATTGACTTAAAAGTTTTTTTAATTTACATTATATTATGTCACTTTTTTTTTAACATATAAAGAGTTAATTAACATCATATATAATACTTAGATAAAAAATAACAATTCTTAATTTTCTAGTAATCAAAATAGAAAAAAAATTATATAAAAGGATCAAGATCAAAACTTATTCATCTTCTTTACTCTAATGTAAAATTTGTAACTTCATATACAATGTCCTTTTTTAGTGGATACAAACATCTTAAATGTTATATATTTTTAGGATCGTGATTACTAATAGTTTAGTGTTTATAAGTTTTTTACATGATTAATTATTTATTACGTTATACTTCAAGTAATTATTATATAAGTATAGAATTTTCAATAAATGTTTACACTATTAGTATACTTTAATTAAAATGTTAAATATCAATATAAAAAAGTAGCAGTAGGGTTGGAGTGCTCTTCAAAACCGTTAGCATTAATTTTATTTTTTTAGTTATATATATATATATATATATATATATATATATATATATATATATATATATATATATATATCAGAGATGAAGACCTTTGATTTATTAAAAGACAAAATTAGTTTTATTTTTTTATGTTGTTCGGTAGTTGAAAAAAAAAAGCAGAAACTAGAACGAATATAGTATAAGTATATCATTTGTATTTCTTAATTAATACATACCCTTAACCATACATTCCTTAAATAAATTGTATATTTTAAAAAATAAGTTAATCTCCTTTTCAAAGAATAATTTTGTGATTAAAGTATTAAATTAACCCCATTTTCCTTAGGATATGTTTCGTTTAGTATTTATTATTGTTACATTTTTTTATGCATGACATTATTCTATACAACTGAAAAAATCCCAAGAGAGAAATTATGAGGAATAATGTGATAACATAACTAGTTTTCATGGTAAGGTTCATGAGTTCAAAGATAACGGGTATTTAAAATAGTATATGAAGTTTGAATAAAATAAATAAATTGATTGACTCAAATGCAAGAAATAAACAAAGACCAACCCATTAAAGACAAGTCTTTTCACCTATATGCTAAACAATCTTAAGTAATTTATCTTTAATATCCTTAAATAAGACAACGTCAATTTCATCATATTTGTACTTGTTTAGGGTTTAGGGTTTAGAATATTTTAGTTTTCTTTCAATAGTTGTTTCAGTCTTTCACATTAGATCTCCACAAGGAAAACACAGTTAAATTTCAAAATGAGTCAAAATGTTTTTGAAAAAGGTTTTATAAAGTTTATAATTGATTGTATTCTTGTTGAATCAATTAAATTATTCTTGAAGATGTTCAAAACAAAATAATGAATTATGTGTATTTTTAATTGATTAAAACATTTCTGTTATAATTGTTTTCAAACAATTAATACTTTAGACATTAGATTAAAAGTGTAAGTTTCCGTTTTTAAATTATAAATAGAACCTTTTACTCACTCTTTTTAACGACAAATCACAAATAAAAAGTAGTATTCTAGTGATAAATTATTTTCATATACTCATTTTGAGCATCAAGATTTAAAGAAAAAACAAAGATTTGATAAAGGTTGTGATGTTGCTCCCTTGTGTGCTTCTGTTGTGATTTGGTAATCTCTTTTCAATTTGTTCTTGTTGTAGTGATTCTAGTATCATATTTTAGATTGTCTTTGTTGGAGTGTTTTTGGTATTTGTTGTTGTTGCAAAAATTGATAAGGAAAATATCTTCTTAGGTGATTAAGGAGTGGATAAGGCTAAGATCCTCTTTATGTGATTCAAGAGTGGATAGGGCATATATCCTCTTTGATATCTAGAGTTGATTGAGGTTGATATCCTCTTGGTGTTTGTTATGTTGCTTTGCACAAACACTTGATTGATAGTGGAATCATTTTTTCAAAGGGTAAAAATCTAAAGACTAGATATAGGATTGGATGAATCTGAACTAGTATAAACCTGTTGTGTAATTTTTATAATGATTTATCTCTCTCTTTGTATTTCTTTCTAATTATTGTTTCAATTGGATTCTCACATTAATTGCATTTTGGTTTTCTAGTTGAAACTATTTTTAAAAGAAACTTAAAGAATAAAAATATTTTATGCTATAACCAATTCTTGTATCAATTTTTCTTACAATAGTAATTATATTCAGTTTTATATCTTAAAGAAGTCTTAAAAGAATTCCAAGAAAGGAGATTTAAAGAGAAATTAAAATCAATTCACCCTCCTCTTAGTGGTTTAATCAAGTTATTCCTTATTTACTAATAATTGGCCTCACAATTGTTGAACAAGAGCTTTGATGTCTCTAAATCCATGAAGATTGGTTGAAGGTGTTGTTGTTGCTTGTGTGTGTGGGTTCTGGGTAGTTTGAATTTGTAATCCACTCTTAGTTAGAATCCAAAACTGGTTTAAATAAAAACCTTTTTGAAAAAGAGTATTTTCTAAAGAAGTGGAAAAACAACCTATTGTTTTATCGTTTCAATCGGTTGTTTTACACTTAGAGGTTTTTGAAAAGGATTTGAAATTGTTTGACTTTGGTTGACTTTGTTGTCAAACCAATTCAATCAGTTGTTTCGACATTTCAACCGATTTTTTTTTAAAATCCTTAACAAAATTCTGTTAAGTTTGGTAAATTTGTTTTAAATTATTCAAAATTGATTTGGCTCTTGCATTAAATGTTTTTAACAACCTTTTGGAGTTTAAATAGTTTATTTTACGCTCTTGGGTTAAAGATATCAGATTAAATCTTTGAAATCAGTTTTCTCCAAGATTTACTTCAAGCTTTTGGATTTTCTCAAAGAGTGAAATAGGATTGTTGTGTAATCTTTTGATTTTAATCTGTATTAGGTGTGATCATTCCTTATTCTCTCTTGTATTTCTGTAATAACTATGGTGTGCAAATTCAGAAGGTGTTATGAATTTTGTGTTGTAGTTTGCCAAAGGAAGTGTGTGTTCTTGAGGGATTCAAGATCACTTCTTTGGTGTGTGTGGTTTGTAATCTCTGTTTGATTGCATAGTGAAATATCCAGTGGTTCATGGGGACTGGATGTAGCTCTTGGTGTAAGAGTGAACCAGTATAAATCTGTTTGTGTGATTCTCTCTTTCCCTGATCTCACGTATATCTGTGTTAAGTTGTTTTTATTAACTGCCGATAAAAACAATCGGTTGAATCGCATAAACAACCGGTTGATTTTTTGGAAATCAACTAAAACAATTTTGTACCTTGGATATCTTGGTTTCTTTCTCTGTGATTCTTCATTGGCTTTCATTATACCTTCAAAGTTTGCGAAAATCTTTTATAAACAATTCACCCCCCTCTTGTTTAAGGTCTTTAATTCTAAGCACAACTAGTTTTTAAAATATACTCAAGACAAAGATTTGTATTTTCTGGTATGACTTTGCAAAATCAAACATTTATGGAAGGTGTTGCTACAAACATGCCTCCAATATTTTGTGGCAAAAATTATCCATTTTGAAAAATAAGAAAGCAAATATTATTGGAATCAGTTCATAGAGGAATATGGTATATTGTGATAAATGGAATATATATTCTCATGCATACCATTACCAATATGCCGGTTGAGAAAGAATTCAACTCTTGGAGTGAAGAGGAAAACAAGAAAATGCAGTACAATGCTAGAGCAAAATACATAATGGCTTTTGCACTTAACATGGAGAAGTTCTTCAAAGTTTCAAAGTGCAAGAATGCAGAAGAATTGTGATAAACCTTGGAGAAAACTCAAGGAAGTATTAAAGAAAGCAACAACAATAATAAAGATATCAAAACATGTTTTATGGTTGATGTTGACTCTGAAAAAACAAGTTAAGTACTTCTAACTCTATTCAAGCTAAATACAATGAACATCTTGATGCTTTTGAAGAATTGCACGAAGAAGCAAGTACACTTGCTTGTTTAAACAAAAAGCTCAAGATGAATTATAAGACATTAGAAGACAGATTGAAACAATTAGAAGAGGAGAATGAGATTCTAAATTCTTATTTTTTAAAATCTAGAAATAATTTACAAGATCTCCTTTTGTTATTTCAATTTAATCTTGCAAGTTGAAATTCATAATTTTAAAGATTACAAAAACTATAAAAAGAAAGTTGATTATCTTGAGAAAACTCTTGTAAATTTTGCAATGGAAAAATCTAACTTGGACACTTTCTTAATTCCCAAAAGTGTGTAATCGATAGAGTCAAAATTGGATATTTTTTTTAAGGAAAGAAAAATCTTTTAAGAACTACTTTCATTTTAAAAAGTCATCCAGTATACCTTTGGTGTCTTGTTTTTATTGTTTACAGAAGAGTTGTATATCAAATTATTGTTATTTAAAAAATAATAGTTCCAAATGGAAAGTACTCTTAGCTACTGAAAAACAATATAAGTGTTATCAACATAAAATGACCCCAAAAAGTTATCAACTATTTCGTAGTAAAATGAGCAAGATGAAAAATTGAAATCAAAAGCTCTTGCAAAAAGATATAGGTGATTAAAGATTGCAAAAAGAATTGTTAAGAAAATTGAATGTGTTAAATAAAATGTTTAAAGATAATTCCAATATATATTAATATGTTATTTTAGAGTTTAATCTATTATTTTTTTAATGGACTTTATCTGTTGCTAAAGCTTAATCAATTATAGTATGCTATAATCAATTATATCAGATTATTTTGTTTTTGTGGTTTTTGTTTTAATCGGTTATCCTTAGGTTTAATTAATTATTTATGTGAATGTTTGTTTTTTGTTTTCTTTGTTTTAAACGATTACAATATTAAAATAATAGATTATTTTTATCTATTTTTATTTGTTTGAAAAAGTTATGAATGTGTTTAACCAATTACCATGAGTTGTTAATTGATTAATGTTACCATTTGGAGTCATTACAATCAACTAAAAATAACTATATTCACTACATTCGATATGATTTGAAGTCTTAATCTTGATTTAAATGCCTAAAACATTAATATTTTTTCCTATAAATATTGTTTAACCTGAACTCAATTTACAAACCATTCTTGTTTGAATTAATCTTCTTGTGTAAGCATATTCTCTCATTGCATTCACCACACTCTCTCTTCCAAATATCTGTTTATGTGACATCTCTATCACAATCAAAAAGAGCTAGAAGATTTGTAATAACAAAGAGAAAGGATTTAGCCAAGTTAATGCCACCTACATCTCTTAAAGGTTGGATTAATGATGAAGAATCAAGAGAAGAATTTAGGAGGTTTTGAAGTGACCGAAAATTGTTCATAAGTTTTTTCTCTTGAACTTTTTCAGAGGATAATGTTTTACTTTCCAAAAACTACTTAGGGATCAAGGGCTTAAAACATTTATGGAAATGCAAGGCATGTTTTATCCAGACTTGGTAAGAATATTCTATTCTAAGTTGACTTGTGCTGAGGGAGTTCTCATCTCAAATGTTAAAGGGGTTGAAATTTTAATTGATGCTTTTGCGTGGTCAAATATTGTTGAGTTGAAGCTAGAAGGCGGGTTTGCCCTCTGATATTGAAAATTTTATTAAATTCATTTTTTATCTTGATTGTTTGATGAATCCTGCTACATTATAAGGTACCAATTTTATATATTTCAAAAACTAGTGGGCATGAAAATGGATAAAAGACTTATGGCTCTTGTAATTGCATGGATTTTGGCTCCTACGGGGAGTAATCACGCATAACTATTTGAGGATGATAGCTATTTCATGCTTTTAAGAATGGAATTTAGTTGCATTAGCAATTGTTTACTCAAAGATTATGCTTAGGGCAAAAAAGATTGCAAGTTTGTCATCTTCCTTTCCCAGTATTTTTGTTAAAGGTTTTTTTGCACTATGGTGTTGATGTTGAGGGGAAAGCTTTCACAACTATGCAACCCTCAAATAAAGTTGGAGAAAATTATCTTCATAAAATGGGGATGACCAAGAGGAATTGTCAATGAATGTTTAAGAATGAAGACCAAACTTTTGTACATAAAAGGTAATTGATTAATCTGAGAAGCTCATGCCCAACAAGAAGAAAATGTACATTTTTCCCTTTTGAATTATCTTTACTCAAGAAATTGGATGATATCAAAAGGAGAAGGAAAAAGAGCACAAGGATATCTTAAAAAAATATTTACTCATCTCTAGAAAGTATAAAGAGAAAAATTCAAGAGATTGAGTGTCAAGAGGAGTGGAAGTGAACACAATGAAGAGTTTTGATTATTCACTAATTGTTTTGCTTTGATATTATTAGTTATAAGTTAAATGAAATTTCAATAGTTGTATCCTTAATTTGTTACAATGTATGGTGAATGCAATTGAAATTATACAGAATATTGTTTGATTTATTCTCTAAAACGGTTAAAAGTTGTCATTGTATCAAATTGGTGGATTAAAAGTGAGATAACAAATTTTAAACATAAGTTTTTATACTTAATGTGTTGATTATATTAGGCCAATTAGGTTAAAATTTTGAAAAACATTTTTTTTTTAAATTTATAATTTGCAAACATTTGTTATTGTTAGATTTTTTTAAAAAAATACTATACCATTGTTGTAAGTAAAACTAAATAAAAACAATTATTGGTACATATCAAATCAAGTATCAACTTAATTCAAATAGTAACAATTATATACAATGTTTATAAAAACTAATTCAAGACTTGAAGTTATTGAAGTTGTCATAATGATTTTGTTCCAACAGATTCAGGATATATAAAAAACACAACGTAATTTGTCCATATTAAAAAGTTATAATAATGAAATGAACTTATCAACATAATTATATATATATATATATATATATATATATATATATATATATATATATATATATATATATATATATATCACATGACATGTTTCACTTATGCATTACATTATAAACTATTAACATGATAACTAAATCATAATGCAAATAACAAATATTATTATTTGAAATGTAAATGTTATTATTATGTTGGGATTTTTAAAGCCAATGATCTATTCACCCATGTCTTCCTACAAACTCATAGTTATGTATCAAACAAGTTACACCAATTGAAGAACAACCTTTTTAGCCTTTAAAAAATAATATTTGAAATCCACTAAGTTTCGTCCAAGAGTCTAGAAATGCCACTGTACCGCAATTTTGAAAAACTATTTTTGCTAAAGAATTATTGCATCAAGAATCCTTCATTACCATGGTGCCATAAATGTAGAGATATGTCACAACACCTTGTTTTTGTTAAGTAAATTCCTAGTCAATAAATGGAGAATTGCATAGAGCCTTTGGCACATACCAATTTCATGTTTAAGAATCCAATCAAACACTAACAAATCTTAAATGTGTAACAACTAACTAAAGCATAAAACATAAAAATGTAGAAATAGTTCTTAAAATAACTAAATATGAGACAAGCATGTCATTCCCACTTCTCATCTTAAATTACTAGTTGAGTTGTTATTTCAAAACATCATTTCTACCATAAAGATCATATATTCAAGTCAAACATCCTAATAGATGATCAAAACTAAAAGTTATAGAAATCAAGAGATCTTATATACACTTCTTAATAATTTAAATGTAATATCAGGAAGTGGACTTTAAGTTTAACTCAACCTTATAAACTACTAATTCATAAGCTGAAATTTTCACCCACTTATGTAATATGAAATGTCTTTATCTCTAGTCAATGTGGAATCTTCAACACATCCCCTCACGTCGAAACTTGTCAACTCGTGTGTGGGACTAAATAATGGGTGGTTCGGTACCGACCTGATAGCGAGTGACTTAATCAGTCCAACAAACTCTCACTAGGATATACTTTAAATGATTATGATATCGGATTAAGAAGTGAACTTGCAACCTAACTCAACCTTACAAAATCGGCTCGTAAGGTGAATTTTACACTCATTTATATACTATGAAATGTTTTTATTTTTAGTTAATGTAAAATATAGAACCTATAACAATTTGAAAAAAAAAATGATCATTTAAAATAGGGAAGACAATACGGGGCGGGCCGGCCCGCTAGCAAAAAGTGCGGGGCGGGCTCAGTAAATCAACTCGCTGACCTGCTTAAGCCCGCCCCACATAATTCACAACCCGCGTGGGGCAATAACGGGGTGGGGTGGGTTGGCTCGCTGACCCGCAAAAAAGAAAAAAACAATTATATAGTGTGTTGTGCATGTGCTGTCACAAATTAATTAGGTTTTTGCACACTACCTCCATGCACACTGTCTCCACTCTGTAGCCTCCATGCTCGGTGACATCTCTTCCTCCACACACGTAATGCACGACGGCATGACGACACCACACATACTGCCTCCACAACCTCCATGCACGACGACACGACCAGCCTCCTCCACGTTTGCACAACGCAAAAAAAAAAAAACTTTATATAAACTAGCCCTAATACCTACAGATTAACCCTTATGCGAGGCAGGCTAGAGAAATCAGCCCACTTTCATTATGCAGGACAAGTCAGCCCGTATTGTCATTCCTAATTTAAAATAATTGCAACTTAAAAACTAGGAATTGATATAACAACCTAAAATTCATAAAAAAAATATCACTTTTTGTACAACAAAATTATTTATTTTAAAACTTTTTTACTACATTTCATTTGAACCAAGCAACCCTTTTTTTCATTTACTCTTTGATATTTCTCTTTTAATTCTTTTTTTTTCCTACAAACTACAAAATGCTGACCGTCTTTTCGGTATTTTAATCAGTCATGGACAAAAGGGTTGCAATATGAATTGTAATTGTTTTTTCCGTGGATGTTATCTTGGCAAACAAAAGTTATATATCAAATATGATACCTACTTTAGTAATTATTAAGCTAATCACTGTTGTCTGTAATTTAACTATTGCACAATATATAAATATAAATGTTGAACTCAGTAGTAGCCCGCCCGTTGAAAATATGTATAAAAGGGAAAATATTTCAAAATATATTTCCCTTTTTACATATCTAGTTTTTAATTTGAATATTGAAAAAGATTGCCGTTTATCTAATATGGTGAATTTTTTAAAATATATAAATTATAAATTAGATTTATAATAAAAATAAATAACTTTTTATATTAGAATATGTTGACATATCCTCCTCAACCATTATTGAAATTCAATTTAGAAAAATTAAAAGGTTGATTAAAGAAATACCTAGTAAGATGCCAAATCGAATATTCTATACCCGTTCCTGCGCACGTGCTAAAACTTCTAACATAGAATATTCGCCATCCCTTCGGAAACAAACACCAATCGTTCCAGGGAAAAAAATTATGCAAAATAAATTTAATTTAAAATAGAATATAAATAAATTAAAAAATCCCAAATCTTAAGGAAATAAAAATAGAGAAATATGAAATAGTTTAATTTTCAGACATGATTAACTAATTAAAAATAATTAAGTGACAGTATGTACACTGTCGATTGGATACTTCATACAGTATATACTGGGATTCAAACAATTTGAAGTTTTGCTTGTCAAATGGAAGATTGAGAGAAACAGATACGATAATATGATGAGAAGCGTGGGAGAAATTTGCAATGCTAATCTTCTCGGGGACAAGAGGGGTTCCAGGGTGTCATATCGATAGGGTAACTGCCCAACACACGCAAGAAAGTGGTGAATTCTTGAACCTCAGCGAGGGCGTTCTGTGCCCTAACTTCCGCCATAGAAGCTTGAAAATCAATGTAAAACAAATACTCGAAGTGTTTGGCGGTTCCTTCGCTCTCATCATCAACCACGCGAATTGGACGGCTACGATGAGGCCTGGACTCGATCTTCGTCAAGCTAATGTTCCTAAACGCGAACGCCGAAAGAACTTTAAAAAGGACTGAAGTTCCCTTATCGTGAGCGAAGACGATGCTTGTCTTGAACGGCCGATCCGTGCGCGGAATTATCGGTTCGCGAGCCAGCATCACGAACCGCGTCACGTTGTTAGGATCGTCCTGGATTCCGTCCGCGAGGACGTGCAAACCGTAGAGCTCTGCGGCGCGGGCGCTCGCGATCGCCGCGGTGTCGCGGAGGCCGTTTGTGGCGACGAACTCTGCGGCGCCGGCAGTGTCGTCGACTGCCTCACGCGCCACGTTGAGGCCGAGTTTCGTGAGTGAGTGCTCGCACTGCGCTAAGGCCTGCGGATGCGAGATCACGCGCGTGAGGAACTCCTTGCGGACGCCGGGGAGTGCCAGGAGGCAGTGGTGCACCGGGAGCTGGACCTCGCCGACGATGTGGAGGCGGTGGCGGAGGAGGAGGTCGTAGTTGCGGTGTATCGAGCCGCCAAGGGAGTTTTCCACCGGCAGTACCGCGCGATCCGCGATCCAGAGCTCTACCGCCTGAAACGCCACCTCGAACTGGTCGCAAGGTATGGCTTCTCCGTTCGGATACGCTTTCCCCGCTGCGGCCTCCGAGTACGCGCCGGGAACGCCTTGGTACGCCACGCGCAGCTGCGAGCCGTGCATCGGTGCAGGGGAGAGATCGGTGATCGAGAGCGGCTTCGGCGGAAGGGGCTTGCTGATGGTGCCGTCGTGTTTGACAGGTACGAGATTTAGATTCGTTGCGGCAGCGTTATTGCCGTTTACGCCGGCGGGGTTGTTGTCGCCGGCGGGAGAATCCTCCTGCTGCGACAAGACTTTACTGGCTAATATGACGTTCAAGCTTTGCCAATCGGTTCGGGTCGCGCCGAATCCTTGCGAGAAACCCGCGGTGTCTAAGCCGTAACCGCATTCGACCCTTAATCGGGTCGGAGCGATCCGAATAACCGAGTGAGACGGGCGGTTGAGATAGTTGATAGGGTTGGCAGACGGCGGAGTGAGGATCTGCATATTAAATGGCTTAACAGAAATTATTATTAAGAAGAAAACTTAGGGTTGAAATTGCTTATTGGAGCGGTGTAGTGTTTAGCTTGGTGTTCTCTAAAGAAAGGAACGAAGAAGCTGAGAGAGGAAAGGGAGGGGTTGAGGATTTTATATACTGGTTGGTGGTTTTAGATTTTAGGAGAAAATGGAACATGACATGTCTTGAGGGGATGGTGTATGCGTGAAGGAGGTTCGGTCAATCCCACACCTAACCCCTTCCTTTCTCTTTCCATCTTTCATATTCATATTACACACTCACACTTATTCTATCTTTAAACCTGTAAATTGTATTTTTTTCTTGCTGTTGCGTCATCTTGTCATTACAGAATTTCTGCCTTGGCCATCATTGTTTTCTGTTTTTTATAATTGTTTTTAGTTTTCTATAATCAACAGAAATGCAAAAAGAAAATATGTTTGGTGAACTGATTCTTTTCTTTCTTTAGCTAAAACTTACTATAAAGTTGGACTTTATTTTTTAATATTCATTTTAACACATTATTTTAATTTCTTCTATATCCGTTAAAAACTAAAAAAGAAATTATAAATTATAAAAAGATATTTTTTAACTATACAAGTTAAGTAGCTTAAAATTTATTGAAGAGTTTATTTTAAAATGAAGGTAATTTTTATAATAAATATTTTGTATACATGAATCTAAAGATTAAATCCTTAATTGTTTATGCTTAAAAAAGTAAGATTATGTGAACGATTCCGAAGGATGGCGGAAACAGAATTTTTTGAAAGTTATGAAGACAGATCTGAGAAGGGTAAAAGGGAAACAACAAAACTGAAATTTCCTACCCGATAATTTATTATTATGTAATTCACACACACATACATATAAATCAACATTAATATATTTTAATCTGTAAGCTCTAAACTAATAAATTAGTCTCTATTTTTTTGAAGTGCGTTATTTAAATTGATATATACATAATTTTTGTTTTATATAAAAGAATGTAAAAATAATTAGTCAGAACGATAATAATTTTTGTCTCTCCTTTGTCTCACTATATAAACCCATTTGAAGTTACCAATTTATTTTATGAAATAGAGATTCACGCCATCCATTTCTTATAATGTGTTCATTTTTTAAAACACTACGTCTAAATTGAGTTAAATAAGTGAATTCGTGGGTTTGTTGTAACTTTAAGATATTGAAATTGAAAGTATAAGCAAAAGTATTCACTTAAAGTAAAAATTATAACAACGTTTACTTAAAAATAATATATATATATATATACATACATATATATATATATATGTATATATAAAAGTTTATTACACATTTTACTATTTAATTTTGTGTGCGTATTTTCTTGTTATTTTTAAATTTAACGTATTTTACTGTCTAAATTGTTTTCATATACTTTATTATTATATATATTTTAATTTGCATGCAATTGCACCATTATTTATTTCACAAAATATGGTGACAGATGCTTTTTAGGAATACATTGTCATACGTTTAACCGTGTTATGAAAACCAACCTCGTCATCAAATCGGTTAAGGTACTTTCTTATTGGATTAATGGTTAAATTGTTGAATAGATAATTAATAGGTTAATTAAATCAATTGACTCGGTATATAATAACAGATAAAAATTATATAACCAAAATAGCTCGATTAATCTATACATTAAAAAGAACTTGATCTCTAGGTACAACTCTTTTCTGGATCACCACACAACTCATATACAATAAGAAACCTAAAATAGAAATGAAAGCATCCAATATTTAACTAAGAAATAAATTACTATTTTTTCAAGTTTGAGCAAGGTGAATGGTGTAATCAAATTTTGCATTTTTACTAAAGTAAAGAGCATATTACTCGAGTGAGAAGAATTCAATAAAAATAATATTCTCTTGCATTTTATTATTTGTTTGATTTATTATATATCTTGTCCTTTAATTAAGATGTTATATATTATTAAAGTTTTAAAGGTAGTGTTTCTTGTTTTATATTTCATCAAAGTTTTTAATTAATGTATGATAACTATGAAGTATGAATGCTGAATTTAGTAAATGAGTTGTGTACTGTTCGGATGTGATCGGTTAGAAGAACAATATAATTTGTTCAGATGTATAACTGATCTAGCGAAATTTAGCTCGGCATTGTTTCGATGAGAAGGTGAATTTGTATTCTTTAGTTATTTTCTATGATTAAGTCAATATTTTGGAAATTCTTGTTTTGTTTGTTATATGAAATATTACTTGACAAATATACTTGAAATGTGATGTTGTGGGTGTTTTTAATGGTTTTTATCCCTGATAAATGAGTAATGTCGATTTTAGTTGTTATATAAATATGTTGTTATATGATTTCTCAAAAAAGAGGGATGAACGAAAGATGCTATAAAAAGGAGATGACCCTTAAATATTATTCTATGCAATACACACTATACTGATACATTTTATGCTCTTATTGACTTAATTATCGGAGTATTGCAAATAGGTGGAGTTCCTCTTATCTCATTGTGACCTCCAAACATTCAAAAAGCTGCAATTGCAAAATGATCATCTTGGAGATCACCTCCAAACCCCAACCTCTAGCTCGACAAGAACAAGTTGAGAATTTCAAAGTTAATTGGTATAAAATAGTAAGTCCAGTGAAGTAAAGGTAATACTAATTTGTATGATTGAAGTAGGAATGACAATGCGGGGCGGACTGGTCCGCTACCAAAAATCGCAGGGCAGGCTCACTAATCTAGTCTGTTGACCCGCTGACCTACTTAGGCTCGTCCTGCATAACCTGCAGCTCGTGCAGGCCAATAGCGGGGCAGGGCGGGTTAGTCCACTGGCCTGCATAAATAAAAATATAATTATTTTATTTTTTCTGCAAAAAATAAAATCATATCTCACTCACTCATTATTGAAGTGTGACCTTTATTTTATTTTATTTGAAAAAAATTAAATTTAATGTACTAAAAATGAAATGTTTTATTTTAATCATCTAAAGGGGTTAATACTAATAGTGACAATAGATTTAGTTTTAAGTAAAGTCTTCTATTTAAAATTTGTTAATAAAAAAATAATATAAAGAAGAGATTTCAATAAGATGCTCTTTAAAAAATTAGTCATTCATTAAAATATTTTGTAGCAAAACTTTGATAGATACTCTCTGATACATTTACATACATATAGAGGAAAAATAGATACAAAACAAAACTTTAACTATTTTTAATCAAGCCTTCTAACAACCCTTATACTTGAATTCATATTTTAATCTTAATTGAATGAATTGAAACATGGATAAAATTTTAATTTTTCAGCAGAGAGAAATAGTTTTTTTATAATTAATGAATTTAAAAAAATATATATTTTCTTTATGCGGGCTGGCCCATAGGCTACCTCTTATGCGGGTGGGCTAGTGAAATGAGATTGCATTCTTAGTTTGGAACGGGTCATCTCGGCCTACATTTTGCGAGCCAAACGCGGGGCAGACTAACTCGTTGTTATCCCTAAATTGAAGTGTAAGTATTGAATTGTAAAATGTGCTCATAATGAAAACTTGATTATTTCATGTTAATGAGTAACCTAGATTAGACAAGTATGTGAGAATTTATTCTTGTAATTGTGGAATCTATGGAATTGATAATTATAAAGTGAAATTATATGTCAAATATTAATTTCCCATGTTCAAATTTCATAGTCTTTTTGAAAATTATTTCGTCTTGGATGGTAGTGTTAAAATAGGCCTTAAATAGGCTTTATTAAAATGTACCTAAGACCCTAGATATGCCTTTACTTGTTTTTTACTCTTTCCTCTTCATCATTGTATATGAGAAGAACTATTGTTAATATAAATGAGAGCCTAAAAAGAGGAAAATTAAGCTCTCTAAATAATATTGTCTCCTTTTCATTTATCTAAAGTTGGTATTAGAGTGAGTTGATTCTACTCTGCCTGTTTTAGTCTCGTTTGGTATATACATTGTTCGACCATCTTTTGTCATTATTTTTCGTCATCACATTTTTCTTTTATAACCACCAGATCTGAAAGGTTTCTCCAAGCAACAACCAACCTCACTGGTTTCAAAGGTTGAAACTATCCCCACGTGCCACCACACACACCTTTTTCATTCACTAGTGTTGGGTGCATGGCGCATTGCATGACGCTCATGCGCCACCTTCCTTTCAGGAAATGGCATCTCGCCTCTTCCATAGGGTTCATCAGACCTCTTAGTCCCTGTTTTACCCTTTGATTCATCATTTCCAACTTGGTTGAAATGGAAAAATTGTTATTCTTCATCATGATTTTTCTCTTATTCGTTGTTTTTGCTAGTCTCCTTAGTCAAAATCTTTCATAGTTGTCGCCTCCTTTTTTTGAACTCCTACCATCACTTACGAAAAACTAAATGGAAAAAATTATCTCTCTTAGTTTGTCTTAGTTGAACTATAGTTCCTTGGTAAGAGTTTTCACAATTAGCTAGAAGAATATTGGAGCAAAGTACCATCAAATCAAGTTGAACAATGAAAGTAAATATAATTTCAACTTTGTACTTTACTATGCCATATATGGGACCCAAAATATTGGGGACTCTTAGATCTTTCAAGAAATGTGACTCAAATAGAAAAAAGGATAAATATTTTTTTACAAATGATATTCAACACTTTTATTACTTTGTCGATAGATTGATAGATTGCCCTCTTTTAAACAAACAAATCACAACATGGTATCTTTTATGGTTGAAGATCAATCAATTGTTGAAGAATTGAAGGTGTTCTTGGAGGTTGATTCATTATATGAGATTAGGAAGAAGCTAAACAAATTTGATATGGTTATGATTCCTTGTGTCATAAATCTAGATTTTGATAATGTTAAAGATAAACTTTTAACATGTCACATTGTTTTGCTTGTGAAAAGCTTGACACTACGACTTCTTTGAGTTCTAACTCTTTAAAGTAGAAATTTTCAAGAGCTTGTTGAATCTTTTGGCATAGTATCTACACCTAAAAGAAAAGGAAGCAATATTAGAGAAGGATGTTGTGGTGCAGGACATCCTTAACGCACATATTGTAAGAAAATGGGTCATATTTAAGAGAATTGCTACTCTTTACATGACTTTTCCAACAAAACAACCAATATCCCTAAAGTTGAAGTTGTTGAACCCAAATTCTTTGATGAAGAGTATCAAGAGTTTTTTAGGTTGAAATCTAACAACTTGACACAATCATCTACAAATCGCAGTTAATCAACAACTTGCATCCCACAATTTTTGGAAAGTCCAAAGTCCATAAATAACTACCTTAGATACTTCTAGTCAGATTTCTGGTAATAATATTTATTCTCATCTCTTTTTTCTCCTAAAAATCCTCATTAGATTACCTTATCCAATGGTTCTAAAGTTACCTCTGAAGGGTGTGTTTGTCAAGTTTCTTTTTCTCCTTCCTTGAATTTAAAATTTGTTCTTTTCGTTCCTACATGTTCATTCAATCTTATTTCTTCAAGTCAATTAAAAAATTCTTTCAATTGTTTAGTAACTTTTGATGTTAATTACTTTGCTATACAAGAACGTGGTACATGTCAGTTGATCGGTGAAGAACATGAATCTACTATTTTGGAAGTTCATATGTGTCTCGTTTTTCATATTCGTCTCCTAAACTTTTACAGGATCATTTGGGTCATCATCAATTATCAAAGTTAAAGAAAATTGTTCCTCAATGTAGTAGACTTCAAACATTAGAATGTGAGTCATACCAGCTAGGAGAAACATGTTAGATCTTGTTTTCATAAAGAATATGAATTAATATGTAATTCTGATGTTTCTATTGTTCATTATGATATTTGGGGTCAAGTCATGTCTTATCTTTTGATTTTAGATATTTTGTTACTTTTATCAATGAGTATTCTAGATGTACTTAGGTTTATCTAATGAAAGATCCCTGAACTTTTGTCCATCCCTATGTCTTTTATGAATAAAAAAAAAATCAATTTGGCTAAGTAATTAAACTTTTAAGAACTGATAATGTCGTGAAATACTTTTTCTTTAATTTTTTTGTGTTCTTAAGTTCATTTTACATTAGTCTACTTATCCTTACACATATCAACAAAATGGTATAGTATAGAGAAAAAATAGATACTTGGTTGAACTGTCCATACCTTATTATTTGGTGTCAATATACATGTTCATCGTTGGAGTGATGTTAATAATATCGAAAAATAAATAATGTTGAATTACCCATACCTTATTATTTGGTGTCAATATACTTATTCATCGTTAGAGTGATCTTAATAATACCGAAAAAGAAATAATAGTGGTATACGAAAATAAAAATATTCCAACAATTTAAATCATCAAACAATTCTTATTAATATCAATAAAAAGTAGTCATTCCGACAATGTTTCAATCTTTGTTATTTGTTAAGTCAATGACATTCCAACTCAAATCAAACTAAGAGAATAATAAAAAAAAAAGGATGAATTTGAGAATATGAAATTTTTTTAATTTTTATTTTTTAGATAAATTGAAACTCTCTAATTTTAAGTAATACAATTGTTATAATGAATTTTGAAATTTTCTTTTCTTTTGAAATTCCTTACTTGAACAATATATATTTTCATAAAACATTTTAAATATTTAAAAAATGGATTATCTTTTTAAAATTTTCTATCCAAACAAACTATAAAAAATATTTTATATCACAAAACGTAAAATATTGACTACATTATTTTCAAGTCGAAAAAAATAATAATAAATTGAACAGAACTTAAAAGGTAAAAGTAAATTATTTTCTCAAAAGAAACAAAGTTTCAAATAGATTTTTACGAAACGTATAATTTAATTTTCATTTTATTATTGAAAAGTCGTCTTCAATGCATATTTAAACAAACAAAAAATTAGTTCTTGTTGGCATAGATAGACTAAAGGTTATAAAAGTTTAAAATCAAAATAGGAGAGAACCAAATTTTAGTTTGGGATCTTTTGAATATAATTTATTTTGTCATATGCAATGCTGTATAAATTTTTTCATCTTCACAATTAAATAAAAAATTGTTTAAAGATAAAAGGGAGAGTATAGGGAAAAAAAGGCCACGAAGAACTTTAGTTCTACATGCATATAAAAAACATATCAGTAGTATGAGGTGATTATTGTTTATTTAATATTTTATTATTATTTTATTATCATTTATTTTTAGTACTTAGTATATCGTTTTTGGCTAGTGGTAATTTGGATGCGATATAAAAATAAGGCACGAGTAAAATAAACGTTAGTTTTTATCTAATCTTTCACGTGCATGGTAATGAATCCTAATAATAATTAATTCATGGTAACAATAATACAGAATGATTATAATTTTATAATAACAACGGTAATAATAAAGTAGTGTTACTAATAATGATAATGAAAATAATATGGTGATAATGATAAAAAATAGTAATGATTATAGTGAAAGTGATTACAATCGTTTATTTGCAATAATAGTAAAAATAACACTAATTGTTATAACAACCATAGTGATGGTGGTAAGACTGATTGAGGTAATAACAATTTGGTTTTTTTATGAAAGTGAAAAAATCACAATTTATATGAAGGTGATGGTGATAACAATAATGATGAGATTAGTAGTGGTAGGAATAATAACATTGATGATAATAGTGTTGTTGACAATAAAAATAATAATGTAATAGTTTTGGGTTCGTTAGTTCGATCATGATTTCTTATTTGAAAGGAAAAATTCTTTTTATTTTTGGTCGATTGAGAGCGTGGAAGGATTTGAACCCCCAATAATGTAATTTGTAGTTATGTGCTCTAATCCTCTGAACTATAAGTCCTACAACATCATCATCAATTTTCATCACTTAGCCTAAGGAATTGTTTTAACCCTAATTTGGTTCTTGTGTCTTATTTAAATATAGTTTGTTGTGAAATAAAATGTTGTTATTATTGTATATATTTCGTGTTTTTTTTTCAATTATCTATTGCAAATTGGCTGCTAAAAGAAAACTCTTACTTTTCCATCTAGTTCTCACTATGGTTCCTTTTGTTTTAAAATTATTCATAACGATTTTTGGGAAAAGTCTCATGACTTTACATGCTCAATATAAGTATTTTGTTATATTTGACCATTTAATTCTGATGAAAGCACCCTCCAAGACAACGAAAGACTTAGGAAATTCAACATTTTCCAAGTTTCTTTAAGAAATTCAGACTAGGGTTCCTCTTCCAACGAATATTTCTTGGAGAAGATCTCTTACTAGAATACTCTTCTTTTTGCAAGTTCAATTCTTATTCAATTCAAAGGTCAAAAGATTTATAGATGATTGTAATAATTTTATTTGGATATATTTTCTTTGATATAAATCTGCCAAGTTTTCCATATTTAGAAAAATATATGGCATATGTTGAAACCCAATGCTAAAACTAGTACTAAAATATTTTTCTTTGACTTTGGTAGTAAATACATGTTTTAGGAGTACCTTTAGTAAAAAGGCATTGTGTTTCAATGCTCTTACCCCAATAGTCCTCAACAAAATGGCATTGCAAAACATAAGAATTGTCACTTACTTGATGTGACACATGCATTGGTTGTCCAAGCCTCTGTTTTGTCTAGATTTTGAGTGGAGGCTTTTTCCACCATTATTTTCTTAATCAATTGTCTTCCTTCTCTGATTATTGATTTTAATTTCCCTTTCTTTTGTCTTTTAAAAATTCAACTTGATTACAGTGCTTTACATACTTTTGGTTGTGTATGTTTTGTCCATTTACTGTACTTAAACAACATAAGCTTAGGGCACAATATGTTCATTGTGCATTTCTGAGGTATAATCACTTTCATGAGAATCTCATGTGCTATGATACTTCTAACCATCCTTTATGCATCTTCAATAATTTGACATCATTTGATAATCAATTCTTGTTTCCTTGTTTTTCTCCTACTTTGAACCATGTTATTGTTCTTCCTAAGTTTTCCAGCTTATCTCCATCTATTAAATGTTTCAAACTAGGCATCACATATGTTAAAAAAACACTGAAGCCAATTCTTCTTTTGTTCTTGAATAGGTTGTACCTCAATGATCTAGTCGAATGCCTTAAGCATCTCATTGATTACCATACATGTTTGATTCCTCCCATACTTCTTTGATTATTTCTTTCTCTATCACATGTATTCCTACTTGTTACTTACATAAAGATGTATGTTGTGTAAAAGTTATGAATGATGAACTTCAGACCCTTTAGGAGAATTTGAAATCAGATATTGTCCCTTGTCCTCCTAATATCAAACCCATAGGTTGCAAATGGGTGTATCATGTGAAACTAAATTTGAATGGTTCTCTTAATCGTTACATAGCTCGATCAATTGTCTCAGGTAACAAGTAGAAATATAGGATTGATCATGAACTTCATTTTTATAATTACCTCAAATGGATGATTTATTCATGAAATGGATGTGAAGAATGTCTTTCTTCATATTGAGTTAACTAAAGTTATTTACATGGATCCTCCTCAAGGTCTCTTCGCTTGATCTGTTGGTGTGGGCAAGCTCAAACACTCCTTATATGGTCTTAACCAAGCTTTCAAAGTATAAATAATTTTTGTTATATTATTCATAAGTTCTCCTTTATTCAGAGTAAAAATGACTGTTTTTTATTCATCCATCACACACTAACGAGAATTATTCTTTTACTTCCTTATATTAATAATATGGTTATTATTGACTTTGATTAGGCATCCGTCAAAGAACTTAAACAAAAAGTACAAATCACATTTCATATAAAGGTATTACTTGCATTATTTTCTTGGTTTTGAGTTTTATTCCCCCTACAAAGGCACATTTCTACATAAAGATAAATATACCCTGAACTTGATCTTTATGGTTGGCCTCCAATAAGTTAATTTGGTGGATACTCCCTTTGAAGTTAATGTTAAATATCACTATGATGAGGGTGATCTTTTTCTAGATCCTTTATTTTACCAATAAATTGTGGGTAGTCTTAATTACTTGACCATTACCCGACCTGACATATCATTTATCATTCAACAAGTGAGTCAGTGTATGCATTATGGTCGCCATATACACTTGACAACGATCTATTGTATAATTCACTACTCGAAAAGAACTTCTCAACAATGTCTATTCTTTCTCATAGGGATAACTCTTAAAGTAATTGCTTATAGTGATGTTGATTGGGTTAATTGTCTTAATATTCAACAATCGATCACTAGTAGGTGCATAATTTTTGGCTCCTTGTTGATCTCATGGAAAAATGAGAAGTAAACACAAATCTCTATATTCTTTACTAAATCAAAGTATTGCATCATGTCTACTATTTATTTTGAAATAATTTGACTTTGTGATGGTTGAACGTGAATTTTCTCAAGTAGATCCAATGCCTTTGTGCTGCACTATAAGTGTTATTCATATTGTTGCAATTTTTGTGTTGTAAGAGCAAACCAAACATATTGAAGTAAATTGTCACTTTGTTTGTGAGACTTAAAATGACTATATTATATCAATCACTCTATCAATACTTAGTTTTAAATTGTGAATATTCTCACCATAGTTATTTCTTGTCTCAATCATCAATTTCTTGTTAGCAAATTGATATTATTTGACGATAACATCAATTTAAAAGAGAATGTGAATCAGAAATTATTTGTCTTTTTATGTATATTAATATATTTTCCTAAGAAGATAGATAATTAAGAAATTATTTTTCTCTCATAATTGTATATAGTAATCATAAAAAAATAGGTTAAACAAATCAAATAATAAAATATGTATTTAGTAATAGTAATGATATGTAAACACTCTTATTATTATTTATAGAACAAATAATAATGTACATTAAATATTAAGTCATTTTCATTAACAACCCAACCAAAGATGAGTTGGTGATGCTTTAATTGAGGCCAACGAAAAGATATCCCGACCAAAATTAACCTAAAAATTCTAATGTTAGCCAAAGAAGTCTTGATAAAAAAATAAACAACAAAAGAATAATAAATGGGTGGAAGAGTCCCATTCATGACCTACATAAATGGGTGGAAGAGTCTCATTCCTGACCTACATAAATATTGTGTATACGAGAGGATTAAACAATGATTCCTCAACAAAGTTCAAACTAAACAGAACCATATAGAAAAAGTAAAAATGTTTCTCAAAAGACCAACCAAAATATATATTAACCAGACTATGTCTTAGAATGGACAGTAAATTTGGATTTTTTTAAGTCCAAACAATGTTTCAATCAATATCCAATTAATTGGATTGAATTTAAAATATAAAAAATGGATTTAAATATGAAATCAAACTACTAAAATGGGATTAAAATTATTCGAACTGACATGGTTATAAATTAATTTTAATTATTTGGAGCCGTATTTTTAGCAAATACATACATAGGCTTGCATCACTTTACGTACCTTTGATTTGAATAAGAGTGTAATATGAGATGCGTTTATATTCTTACAGCTTGTTCACGGAATGAACATTAAACTAGAGAAATATTGACGACAACAGCACAACAAACCTTTCGTTGTCCTGAAGATGCACTATTTTTCATGAGTACTTACCAACTATACTTACATACATTCTAATTGTAATATATAGCTAGTCTGAACTAGGAATTGCAAATGAAGCTTGATAAAACTACAAAAAGGAAATTATATATACATTCAAAATGCCTTTATGCAAGGAAAAAAAATACACCTGGAGATGTCGAATGAATAAAGAAACTAGCTATAAGGTTAATCTAATAAATTACAACACAAATAGGCCCCAACAAATCCCAATGTGTACAAACTAGCACTGTAAAATGCATCACCTATTACTCTCCATCATTGCTCAGGCTCCTTAAGCAGTTGAGAGAGTATTTAATAAAGTGAATATGTCAACCAAAGAAAAACAAGTGTTCTTCTAGATTACAGGCCAACCCACTTCACCCATCTGAAAATCCGACCAATTCTCAAGGGCAACTCATAGTCATTGGCAACAGCAGGCTCTCTTCTAGCAACCTCGGCTTCGGACCAAACATATACCCCACGTTCCAGCTTACTGCCAGGTACGGTATTATCCAGAATAACAGCCACAAGAAATGCTATCACCATGTGTAGCGAAAAAAGCGTGTTCAAGACATAGTTCAACTGCAAAAGGATTAACAAGTGCTCTTTTAGACAAACCTACATTGCAACACAAGTAAAGTTTCTACAAAGGAGTAACAGTGATTTTTAATCGGCATTCAAGTGTTTAATAAAAAAAATAATCAATACTAATTCCAGGGACATAATTACTTTTTAGCTTAACAGTTTCACCACATCATGAATACTTAGTCAAAGTAATAGGCATTTTTGGCCTTACAATAAGAAACCAAATACCTACTCCCTATTAAGCATGGTAGTTTCAACGTCCATTCACAGTATCATGGAGATAAATATGTAATGAAGTTTCATGAGCCACACACCCATCTAGAGAAATGAAAGTGGCCTTTGGATTACTCTTTATCTTTTCTGAAAATTTGACACAAATTCAAGCACCATATAGTAAAACATAAAGATACAAGCATACCCCTCCATATTTGCTGTGGAAAGGCCCATGAGAAGCCACAATGTAGGGCTGGAAGTAATTTGGCACAGACAGGTTGGAATTCGGGGAGATGCCATATTGTTGAAAGTAAGCAGGTATGGAAAGAGAGAAAAACAGTGATAGCCCAACTATGATGATATTGCGTGAGCTTCCAGCCTCACTATAGCGTAGATTTGACAAGCCCAATGCAGTGAGCATTGCCCACATAAAGCAGAGGAGACCAGCAACCATAACTTCAGGTATTGAAGCAATGAATCCTCCAACCTTACCTGTTGTGCGGCATAAGCAAAATTAAACACGGATAACTTGTAAGAGTTGTTTTACAGATGATGAGAGAATAAAACTACAAAACCATATTAAATGGGCACAAGAAAAGGCAGCAAAAGCAGACAGAATAAATCACACATCCTAACTGTATTATGACTTATTTGGTCACAAAAATGAATGCAGACATCCAAGAAATCAATAGCTTATGTAATGTTTCTATGAAGGTTGATGCACTTGGTGATCAACACTGTGGTTAAGTGGCAGAGCCATGGCAGATTTTTTGCCAACTTCCACAGACAATTTGTGAAGTCAAGCCTACTATGGTGGCATAATAGAACATAATGGCATGTTTATATGGCGGAACTTTGGCCTTTCACCACAACTTAGGAAAAGCATTTGTAAATGCAGGGAAAACTGAATATTAAAGGTTGCAAAATCATCTAATCATATACATATTTATGCAAACAACCTAAGCAATGTTGAGATTCTCTAAACATCACAACCGCTTCTTTCATCATTAACATTCTCTATAGTTTGCCTTAACTTAAAAACCAGCATCTCTTTGTGCATTATTGAGCACAGTTAAACACATAAAGCTGCTAGTGCTTTAGTCATACCTTAAATGATAACACAAATATATATTACAAGTCTGGGTAGCAGTTGTTATCTGTGAGGGAGAGTAACAAATCAGGGAATCTAGTTGTTAAACAACGTTAAGCACCTAAAGCTGCTAGTGCTTTAGGCATACCTTAAATGGCAACACAAATATATATTACAAGTCTGGGTAGCGGTTGTTATGTATGAGGGAGAGTAAAAAATCAGGGAATCTAGTTGTTATACAGTATGCTGGAGATTCTACATCGACTAGAGATAAGGTTAAATCACAATATATAAGTGGATACAAACTTCATCTTACAAACCAGTTTTATGAGGCTAAATTAAGCTTAAAATTCACATATGGCATTAAAATATATTCTAGTGAGTTTTGTTGGGTCTATCATGCTACTCGCTATCAGGCCATAGACCACTCACAAATATATAGTCAATGTGTTTCCCATTGAATATATTCTCTAACACAGTTTATCTACTTCCACACTCAACTCTAATGTCATCAATTTGCCTTCATAAGCCCTATGCTTGTTCATTACTGTATGCACACTTTACAGATAACCTAGTTATTCAGAACTTGAAATTTTACATCAGTATCAAACCTGACAAGGGAGGGATCAGTTTGTACCAGGACAAGTAAAAGCTTTTCAAAGATTGCAAGGGATGAGATCATGAAATCAATAAACAGTTTCAGCTATTATAGTATCAAGCTCTAAGTTCAAATTTTTAGAAAACATACCACATGCATCAAACTATGAATTCAAGAGAGATAAAAGGAAAGAATATACAAAGACTTTTGTACTGGTTCGTTTAACTCTAGAGAGCTACATCCAATTTTCTAATCAGCTAAGTATAATTTCATTAAATTTTCAAACTTTTACAAACATACCTCACATGCAAACTTAGAAAAGCTAACCAAGAAAGTCTCTAGAACACCACTTTCAAACTTATGAAACTCTACCATAAGCTATACACCTCAACACAACCCTTGTGTCAAGGATTTACAAACCCACAATGCAAAAGAAAAAGCTCAAAACAACATCATTTGGGTAAACGTTTTACCAAAAAACAAATGACTAATCTTGCATAGGATGTTGAACTTCTTTGATCTTTATGCACAGAAAATATGATGATATTTTGAAAAGAAGTTAGACCGTTGTAGAAGAACTTGATTTTTCTCAGAAAAAACTATTCAATCTTTTGTCGAAATAATTTCATAAAGAGAGAAGATAGTCTCCAAGCCTTTATATTTGCTGCCAGCTTTAATCTGTTATAAAGATTTTAATGTTAAAATGCCCAGTTTTGAAGAAAAGATTTGTGCAATTTAATGGATTAAAATAATTTTAAGAGAGTGCTTTGTAAGACCAATAAGTTAGCAACTAGCTTATTTAGTGGAGTCCTAATCGATTGAGAGACTAAGTGAACCAAGTTAAAAATCTTATTACATTACTTTCTCTATATCCCTTGAACCATAGGTTTGGGGCATATGGCATGTTTTCTTTAAAATCTTAAGATTTTTAAACCTGTTACTGTAATAGCTGAAAGTGTGCATTGATTTCAAGACCTCATACATCACAATCTTTGAAAAGAAACGATCTTTGTTGATCATCGAAACCATTTGATTCAAAGGAAATAATTCTCTGAAAATTTGTAAATCCCAATTGAGTTCAACCCCCCTCCCAACTGCTGGCCAATTTTTCTATCATTCCTCGAATTTATATATTTGGAAATTTTGCACTAAACAATTTTGGCCCCAAAAGCTATACTTCTTTATCCACTTGTTGGGAAATCATTGATCAAGTGCAAATAGCAGTAGCCATTTGATTGGACAAGAACTTACATAAGACTAGATTTAGACTTTAGTTTGGACATCATAATGAACTATACTAATGCAATTTTTTTATTCTACAGCCCGTAATTCTACTGGAAGCTTGATTTCCAGAAATGATTTTACAAACATTATATGTTTCACACAAAATAATCGTACTAAATGCTGCAGACCAGAAAAATGAAATTTCAGAATCACTGGGAAACCAAATAAATTGCATGATAAATAATACCTCAAAACAGACTACATGAGTTCCTTACAAGAAAAATCAAGGATACTGGATACCGAACCCAAATTAGCTTTTCAACCAAGTAACTCAATGCTCATAATAAGTGTACTTCTGAAGAAGGTTAGATTAGATCCCACCACAGAAACTTACCCACAAGAGACAACACTATCAGAAAGCATGCACCCAGTTGAACTGCCCGGCGGCTCCCCATTTTAGTCACGGCAATTGTATGAACATTTTCAGTTAAAGTTATAGATCCAGTTCCAGTTCCCCAGAGACCAGCCAAGACACTAGAAAGACCTTCCAAACCAATGCCTCGACTAAGAACTCCTGTAGTCGGTGGTCTAGATGCTACCAATAACGAAGATGCATGGTAGGTGCCAACCTGCAAAGATTAAAAGTAAATGAATATCAATGACACAGTACAATGATTTCTTATAATCCTGCATACAGAGAAAAATACAAGGAACATATCATTTACAGTTGTTCTCAACTAGATCAATACATATTTTTATTTGACAACCACCTTGCAGCATCAAAATTCTTAAAACTTTAGCAATTAAATAGTTATTGTCATTGATCTAGTAATTTCCTAAGTCTTGAGATAGAACCAATACAACATTACTCACCTTACACTTGGTAATAACTTGATGTTAAAAGACAACGGCCAAAAGAAAAGACGTTGATCATATAAAAAAATGACAAGATGAAAATCATGAATTTTAAGTTTGGATCCGATAATGTGTCATTTCAATAGCAAAAGTTTTTCACCTTCGTTGACAAAGTATTCAATTAAAAATTAACTTACAATAGCTTATGCAAGGTTCGTATTTTACCCTCCAAAGGAATATTTTTATTAAAAGTATATCATAGTAGTGGGTGCAAATCATAATTTCCGATCAAGCCTGTATCTCTATCCAAGAAAAATAACGGTCTTGTGAATACAATACAATAGAACATAGTTATGAAGTTGGTGGTAGATCCAAATCACAATTTCCCATCAAAGCCTGTACCACATCCCAGAATAAGAGCAGCCTTATAAATACAATATTACTAGAAATGCCTATAAAGATTCTATAAGGGCACTATAGATATCTAGTTTTTTTTTCTCGAAAATAACATGTCAGGTGATCAACATATTCAGAGTAAGATTAAATACAGCCCAGGAACCAAAACAGAGAAAGACAAGAAACTCACCGAATCTACTGATGAGATTAAGGAAACCACGCACATTACAAGAGCCATTTTCCAATGGAAGACAGGAGTACCCCATTGTAGTGGATAAGGAAACCTAAACCATGGAGAGGATAACAATGCTTGAGATGTATCAACCCGACAATGCCTCATCCTTGAAAAATGCTTTCTGCAGTGCTCTGAAACCATATTTGAGGCAGGTATATTTATATCACACCCTTTGTAGCTGTAAGCTCCGGCTTCAGTCAGCAAGAAAGCAAATGCCCATGTAATTGCCAGTCCCAGAGGAACCTGGCAATTAGGCAAAGAAAACAGAAATCATTTGCTACAGCACAAAATTTAATTTCAAGTACTAAAGAGTTACGTAAGATTACTTACTGCATAAATTAGAAATATGCGATGCCCAAGAACAGATATCTTACGAAGATACTGTGGAAATAGAGAAATAACAGATTACAAATTCTAGTCCAGTGCACCAAGCAATACTATACACACTCAAGGATTTTTTTAATAAAGAATAAATAAATGAATCCATATTAAAAGAAATAAACACTTAAGGCCAATTAAACAAACTTACAAGAGAAAAAACAATAACCACTAATATTTGAACTGCACCAATCTCAATACATGTACCAACTAATGGGAAACCATAACTGTAGAATGAAAGTCCAACTGCAGCAATAGTTGGGGCTACAACTACAGGATTGATTAACCTGTAAGGAAACACATAAAATGAGGCTCATTGTCAACTGTACTGAACAGAAAGTAAGACTGCAATTTGATATTTTTCTTTTAGTCAACTCAGGCAATGAAGTGACTTAATTTTAATTTGTTACAAAAGGATTTAAACTTTAAGTTGTGACAAAAGGCAAAGGACATAGTTTCATATTGCATAAAACATCAAGGGGGATGTGTATAACTGGGATTGGTGGGAGGAATCATATTCAAACAAGGTATACCTAAAGCTTTGAAAAAAAAAACACTTTTTCATGGAAGAACTATCTCAGCATCTTAATTAAGGGAATTGACAGTATTAATACTATAAAACAACTAATTATAAAATTAGATAATAACCTTAGGTAACAGTAAAGAAAAATATATCATTTCCATACTTTTAAAAGTACTCATAAACTATTCTAAAAGAACATTGTTTATCTAGCTATTTTTATTATTATATTCACCAACTCTATTATGGAAGATGTTGAGTCTTTCAAGGGGGGATTCACCAAGGAGATTTAACAACAAAGAGATTTGAGTCAAACCCACAAAATTTTGTAATGTAATGGGTCATCCTATTAGTAAACCAGTTTGGGCCAATTTCTCTGATTTTGATATTCTTGACCGGTTTTTGTGCATATGCAGAAATTTTTCTCATTATTACAATGGATCCGAAAAAAAGAGTTTCTATCAAATCAAATATATACTTTGGTTTTCTTGTATAAAAACTTTGGCTCGTAAGCACCAAAGTACTGTGCACACTTTTTTTAAAAAATTAAGTTCAGAAAAATTGTTGGAAGAATGTGGGATTGATACTACCTCCAATTCAACCCAAAATCTTAAGACATTTTACTCGATGTGAGACTCAATTCCTAAGAGAAGAGGAGAATTTTATTAGATCTCCATAAATCATCATGTAATGATTGTTAGCATGAGAACACCAATATTAATATTATTATAGACCATATTTTAAATTTTATATAACCTTATGCAGTGTTGGAATTTTCAATTATTTATTATAAGAAATGCTGACAGGAGTTAGCTCAACTAGTATGATCATTACGTCAGGGATACAGAATTGTTTCAAAAAATATAAGGTACAACAGGGTCAGGATATGTTAACGCAAACTTTGCATATACATACATATACGCACATAACACACACACACACATATACATACATACATATATATATACATACATATATATATATATATATATATATATATATATGTGTGTGTGTGTGTGTACACGTGTCAGTCTAGTGTATGGTCTAAATTAAATCATATAACTAATAATCAGTCAAAGAAAATAAAAACTGGTGAAAACACCAAAAGATTGATTTATAGTGGGTTAATTTAAAATGCTTAATATGATGCCATTTTCATTGTTTTTTCCATTAAAAGGTGAGGAAAAAACAAAAAAAAAAATTGTTATTTGCCTTTTTATTTTACATGTAAACCTGCTACTTGTTAATGAACATTTTGTGCACTTGTGTTTGTTAAAAATTAAATCTAAGGACTTTATACTTTTGAATGATATTTGGTTTGTATTTTTGGTGTTATAAGTTCTGATATCATATTTCTTTAATACTATTTTACATATTACTTTGTTAATACTGTTTTGATTATGAGTGAACCATTGAACCCTGAACTAGCGTCATGAGCAATTTAATGAATGGTCCAATTTTAAAAACATTAACACATTCATAAATATTCATGTATGAAGTCCACATTGTCAATAATCTTGGTATTCCTTCGATATGTTTGAAACTCATTAAATATAATTAGGAGTGACAAACTAGATGAATCAGATAACATTAATTTGTTAACTTATTTTGATTTATTTAAAAAAATCTGATTCATCCATGATCTATTTGAAAAAAATTGTTCTTCTAATTCATTCATTAACAATTTTCTAATGAATGGATATCCAATTCATCCACAAAAATAATACTACATTTACTTCTGTATATAAAAAAACAAATACTTAGTTTAAAAGTAGCTGAATTGGTTAGTTTAAATTAATAATAATGTCACAACTTTAGTTTTATTTCAGAAATATTCACATAATTAAAACTTATAAGGAGTGATTAATTTAACTGCTCATAGTCATAATTCAATGAATTGTTTTTCAAAATTACTTATGTTATTCAATAACCAATAATGCATTTGCTTTCATTAAAAAAATGAGTGAATGTCTCATTGATATAGTTCACAATAAATTGAGTATAAAAACAAGTTAACAATCAATGTAATTGAAATTAGTCATATGTTTTTTAAAATATATTTTTTGAAAAAAAAAATATCTTTTTTTGAATATTTTAAAAATTAAATTTAAGAAAGATTTAAATATGAAAAAAATAGGTAAGTTAATTTTGATTAATTAAGAATTGATTAAAGGATCCATTAGATTTTGATTAATAATACATGAATCATTAGTTATTCATAAAATTAAATGGATGGGTTGGATCTCATCCATTTTTTATTTTCATTTTGTAAACTGTACGAATAATTTACCTGTGAATGAATTGGATGGATAAATGGTTTTATTTGTCACGCCTAAATATAATAAAAAAACTAAGAAATGAAATCTTATGGGTTAGTATGTTTGCCCCTCCAAAACTTTTGTCTAAGTTCCATTGCTACGTCTACGATTCTGTAACGTGAATTTCTCAGCCTTTAGCACAACATTTGCATCAATGCACAATTATTCAGTTTAGTGAAAAATTGAAAGTGTGTATATGTAAAAACTAATAAAAACAATCAAGTTGAGAAAATCCCAAAACCATACCTTACTAACAGTGACATAAGTCCAGTATATCCAAGTAAAGCTTGAAAAGCTGAACCAATAATTATAGCCCCCTGGAGTTCCTTCATTATATGCTTGAATTTCTGCAAATTGATAAATAAATTTCATCATCTATTTTTTCCAATCATTCACAAACTCCCAACTAATGAGTAACTAAAAGAAATTAGAAACTGCTGCAACACCCGGCAACTTTGTTATAGACAAAACCAATATAAAGACAACAATCAATATCTTCTGGAAGTCAGATTCCCACTAGTTTGTTGAACGAAAATCAGACAGCTCATATTTTATCTTGAAAGTAAAAATGTGAATCATCCGAACTTCATCTAGCATCACCAGTCGCAATTCATGACTGCAGGGAATCAAATTCCTAGCTTCTTAAACATAAAGGAAAGGAAAGAGATACAAACATTTCCATTCAATCCTTGAAATTCCGGGGAATTGATTATCGCGAGCGCCGGCGCCAGATAAACAAAAGAAGGGCCCTGAATCAAGGGTAACCTGGAGCCAAAAGCAATATGCAAGAGAGTAGTCACCCCCGAGACAAAGAGCACGGTCGATACCACCATAGAAGTTTCCTCCTACACTCACTAACACATCAAGAACTTCGCCACCAAAACCAAAACCAAACACCACACAACACGAAAACACAAACTAAGCCAGATGAAAACAACTCACATGAGTGCCTCCCATGGCAGGAACAAGCACAAGCGGAATCAGAACCAACGAACCTAATATCGAAACAAAGTGCTGAACACCGTACACGCCAATAGGAACTACAGAGTAACACACATATGAAAATTGAAATCATACTTTAATTCCCTTCAATAACCGAATCAAATCAACAAGCCCTTCAATAATTCAAATCGAAATTAAAAAATATTTCAATACCTAAACCAGGTGAATCTCTGAGCTCGTACTTCATATGCGCGTGCCGCGACACGAACTCGTCGTCATCCACCGGCAAGCCGCCCACCACTTCCTCGTGCCTCGCCATTCTCCTCGGCTGCGGCTGCTCCGCGGCCGACGCCGCCTGTCCGTTGGTGCTGAGAACCGAATTCTTCGGCACGCCATCAGATTCTCTCCGCTTCTTCGCGATGGCAGGCGGCGGCGGAATCGGAACGGGAGGCTTGTCGCCTTGTGCGACGCCGTTAGCAGTTCCCGGAGTTCGAACGCGACCGGCCTCGAGATCGACGTTAGGCGGAGGGATGGTTATCAGGCCCGAATCGGTGGCATTGGTCTCGCCAGAGAATTTTGGCCTGAAACCTGTTTTCTTGGCCCAGGAAGAAGGCGGCATTGGCTTGGGCTCCGGCGGGGACGGAGCCGTGCGGTTACGGTTGTTAGGATCGGAATTGGACATGTTTGGGATAAGCTATAAGCTATGCGCTATGCGTAGTGGTGTGCATAGCTTAATGGTTGCAGATCTGGTGCGTGGAGTTGCAGAATGAAGAGGCGAAGGTGCTAGGGTTTTACACACAAATGAATTAACGGAAAATGGAAAATCGAAAATGGAAAATACGCAGTGAGGTGTGAGAAGCGGAAAAGGAAGAGAAAGGAAAGAGTGTGAGAGTTGAGTGTGGAGTGAAGGTGAAGTAGAACGTGTAGAAGGCCGTTGGAATTTAAGAATACATATTTATCCATCTATCTATTTCTCTTATTTTTCTACTCTGTTTATTTTGTTTTTTCTTTACACGACAAACGGTGGACTTCAAAATTCTATTACATGGGTTGGGAAGAAAAGACAGAAACAAACAAAACGGGAGGAATTTTGTTGCCCTGGTTAAACGGAGCATCGTCAGAGGTATTATTATTCCCTCTTTTATTATTATTATTATTGCCTGCCTACTATTAATATATATATTTTTTAAATATTGTATTAAACTGAATACATATATTTTCTTATAAGAAAATAATCCCATTAAGTGGGATACCATCACACTCTATTAATTATATATTATAAAAAATTATGAGCAAAATTAAATATAAAAAAATGTATATTATTATAAGGCATGTTTAATTTTTATACTCCGCTGTGGAGTATTTTATTGTGTGGCATTAAGTGCATTTCTTTTGTAGTATGGTGTGTTGTTATTTAATGTGTCATCTTCTTCACTTAATATAAGTGTCATTAAGGTCTTTCCCCCACCCCCATTCAAGACTTTTGTGAGGGGCTTCATCTTTTATTTTGTTCCTTTCACTTCTTCTTTTATCTTGTTTTATAGCCTTTTTTTCTGGTAGTTTGTCCATTGTCAAACAGACTCTGACTATATTATTTTATCAGATTACTTTTTATCCCTCATAGATGTTTTTAAAATACTTCTTATATAGTAAAATGATAAATTTAACGTTTCATGCTCACTCACATAAATTATTTGATTCAATTTATCTAAGACCAAAAGCCATATTACTTTCTAACATTATTCTATAATAAAAAGAGGGTATGTATCCAACTTTAAATAATTCAAAAATAAACTTTAATGTATAATGTCTATTGAATAACTTACTCAGACATTTTGATAATTTGATGAGAAGGAGATGAAGATCGTATAATTTTGTTAATACGAATTAGACCGTTTAGTACGTGTTTATTATAAATGTTTTAACGATTTTATTTTTTTAATGATCTTTTGTTACTCCTTCGATATAAGATATATATATATATAGAATTTTTATAAACTTTGTTAACACACTGAAAACCGTGAGAATTTAGAATTTATGTATATAGACCTTCTATTTTAAATAAAATATTTTCTTCAATTTTGTTCTTGTTTTTTCTTACTTTGTTAGTATTGAGAATCCAATAATATATTTATATTTCTATATATGTTTCTTAAAACATAATCATGAAATATATGTTCAGATGCAGTTTCGGGATCTATTTGCATGCACAATACAGTCATAACAGGTCATCACACAAGCAATAAACATAAGGGTAAGCTTGTTGGAGATCCTACATCAACTAAAGATTAGGACATTTCATAATTTATAAATGGATGCAAACCTCACTTTATAAACCGATTTTATGAGGTTGAGTTAGGCTTAAAGTCCACTTTTTAATAAAGCTACCCAAAGGAAAACAATGAAGACAAGGTTTTAAATAAAAACAACTCAATTTATCATCTTTATATCAAATGCAT
Source organism: Phaseolus lunatus (assembly GCA_013389735.1). Taxonomy (NCBI): domain Eukaryota; kingdom Viridiplantae; phylum Streptophyta; class Magnoliopsida; order Fabales; family Fabaceae; genus Phaseolus; species Phaseolus lunatus. The sequence goes on from CM023867.1 coordinate 8,261,152, forward strand.
TCATTCATACATATGGATCAAACAAGGACTCACATATCAATGATATTCAACGAAGAATACCTACTGGTTCCTTTTCAAGGACATGTATTAAGTATTTCCACCAAATATTTAGCATCTAACTTATTTTAGCACCTCATATATGCAAATCTCGACTACATGAATTAGGGTGAGTTTAAAGTATATCCTTACTCATACTACAACATGTGTTCTTATTCATTCTTTTATACTCCAACATGTGGTCTAACAATAAAATAAACCCCAATTTAGTTTCTCACCAAAGATACTGCCACTTGACCAAAAATAATTTTGTTAAGCGACGAGTATGAGATGATACAATCATTGGAGTAACCAATATGATACTTTCGCTTAGCACATCTACTTTCGTTTGAGCAAGGATATTAGATTAAGCACTCAATATATTGACCTAGACGATACATATGCTTAAGTGCATCTATTTTCACTTAAGCTAGGGTACTAGAGGAAGCACTCAATAAAGTGACTCGATAGTCACCTTCGCTTAAGCACATTTGTTTTCACTCAAATGAGAGTATTTGATGAAACACTCAATAGAGTGGCTCAAACAATACCTTTGCTTAAGTGCATTTGCTTTCACTCAAGCGATAGAATCAAACGATACTTTCACTTAAATGAATCAGAAAAAACCTTGCTTTAGCGTGTTTGTTTTTGTTGAGGTAGGGCATCAGATGAAGCACTCATTGGAGTGACTCAGATGATACTCTCACTTAGTGACTTAAAAGAACCTTCTACACTAGCATATAGACCCTTCTAGAAACGAAATTATCCTTATCTTGAACTTTGAACCATATCTCCCTCTCGTTTCATAAGATTATCCCTCCTAAAATACAATGGAAGAAATTAACTTACTTGAAGACTTAAAATAAAATGAAAACTTTGATCAAACAAATAAGGAAGAACTTTAGTTCAATATACAAGGCAAAAACTCTGGACTCATCGTGTAATATAAGAACATCAAGCTCAACATGCAGTTGAAAAGCGTCAAACTCAACATGTAATTAACAATCATCAAATCTAATCATATAGTTGGAGAGCGTTCGACTCTATAGACTCAACATATAGCATATGAACTTCAAACTCACATACACCAAAGAACTTAGATTCACATACAATCTAAGAACTTCAAGCTCATTCATGCAACACAACATTATTCTCCTTAAACCTTCACAAACAAAACAAACTTTATATGAAAACCATCAACTAGGTTATCTAAGGTAGCTAACCTTACTTGAAAAATTCAACTACTCCAAGTTGAAACCCAACAAGTACCATTTCAACAAAAGAAGCTTAATTGTTCAGAAGGTACCATGATCATCAAACTAAAGATGTCATTTTGGCCAACATAGATTAATCTCTACCCATCAAACTTTACATGCAAGCATCTATACCTAAACATTCAAACAACCTAACAAGAAATCGTCTCAAGAAAAAAGATAAAAAATAATTTATTCTGAACAAAATTTTGATCGGTAGCTTGTTTTTTCTTTTCAACTAACACCTTAAGACAAACTCAGATTTTGAATAGAATGAACAATTATTTTATAATCTTAGAAAAAATGTAAAAAAAAAATGATTTTAAAGAAAATTGATAGTTTTTTTATAAAATAAAGTTTAAATAGTTAAGTTTATTTATACTTTAATCACTTATTTTTGTTCTCAAAAGCTATATAAAAAATAATTTATGATTCTTTTATAAATTGATCATGTTTTTAAAACTTACACACACACGTTGAATATATATATATATATATATATATATATATATATATATATATATATATATTATTCTAGGTTGAATTAAAAGTTCTTTTCCATAAATTATATATACAAATTTTATATTAATATAAAAGTATTTAATAATTCACTCATATAGATTAAAATTGATATAAATATTTTATAAATATTAAAAAATTATTTATTTATATTAGTGTGACTTCATTTAAAAGGTAATTAACATGAATATTCATGCTCAAATGAAACTGTAATTTAATATATAGTAGGATTGAAAAAAAATTATATAAATTTATTAATTGTGTAATATCGATAAACGTTTATGATTTGATATTTCTTTAAATATATACATTAAATGTATTTAAACTAAAAGTATAGTAAATAAAAATTCTCGGTACGTAATATTTTTTTTTAAATTTTATAAACAATTTAAATTATACAATATATTAGGTGATAAAATTTCTGTAGCCGAAAAAAACAAATACTATAAGGTTTCACAAAATTATATAATTCCATGAAAAAAATCCTAAACAATTATTTATAATTGTTTTTACATGTTTTAATGCTTCCAAAATATTTAGAAGAATGTGTTATGTAAATAGTTGATTGAATAACTTGACACACACGGTTAATAACCGAATTCAAAAGTTATTTAGTTAACTGGACTTAACAAAGTATCCATCAACACAATATAATTAACATAATTATTATATAAAATATTATTTTAATATCGAGATTAACTTAATAATTCGTCTTAATATTTCAAACTTAAAATTAGATGTTATAATGCTATAAGTATGCACTCCACAGAAATTAAATACATGGATTTATTATAATAATTAATACTTTAACTACCAAATATCAAAATCTAATTTGAACACGTCGGAATATCTCTTATAAGTATCCACCTTAAACCAAGATCAAAGATCGAAGTCGAGAATCAGAATCACAATAGTTAATTATTTGAGAAGACAACTGATTCACATTGTAAGAACCTAATGAATTTATCCGTGTTTCTTCTTATTTATTATTCTTTTTACCTATTTTTTTTTCATGTTTTCACTACCATATGCTTAAAGGATACATGGTATAGGTTTTTGTTCAAAACCAACATTTATTAGAGTGTATTGTAGCTGTGGAAAAAAATAAGGCATTTGGTGCAGAGAAAAGCATGAATCACTTTTTTATATTCATATATATGCAGCATGAAATTGAATTGATGGTGTGGGGTGCATTCACAGAATCATCATTGCCATATATGCTACTCGGAGTTTGGTGTAAAGATTAAAGCTTCACGAGAGATATCTGCACAAAGTATCCCTTCTCTCTATTTCATTCATCAATGTCATCCTCAAGAAAAATTCACATATCTCATGAGGATTTCAAGTTTTGCAATAAATTCATAAATCTCTAAATTTTCATATTTCTTTCTGCTAATAAAATATTACATTTTTTGAAGTTCCAACTACACATTTTAGATATAGTTATATAGTTTAATTAAGTTTTAAATATTTTTAATTGAATTTTTATTACAATTTTTGTTCTATTGAGTGCCTAATATTTTGTTAGGTACCTCTCCTTTGATTTTATCTTAAACCCAATTACATTCCTGCTATTCTGTCTTGTCATCTTCAATTTTTCAGATAATTTTATTTTCTTATCTTTAACTTGTGAGATTAATTTGTTGTTTATCTTTCTAATTTCTTCCTTGTTTATTTAATATTTTACAATTACAATGCAACTTTGTATCTAAGATGAGTTTAGTTATACCTTTAAAGAAAATTTTTTGAGAACACAATTTCAATTTTGTATATGCCATTTTAATATTTTATGAGAAACATTTTCTTTAACTTTTTAAGAAAATCATTAAATAAAAATTAATTTAAAAAATAATAATTAATTACTATATTAATTAAATTAAATATTATTTTAAAAATTAAAAGAATTATTATATCTAAATAATTTTTATCATTAATAATAGTTTCTAATTGACTACTACTAATTTTAGAAAGTAATTAGTTGATTATTAATTAGATGTGAATTTAGAAATTATATATTAGTAATAAAAGCTATTTTAGATATTAATTATTTTTTAGTTTCTAAAATAATATTAACTTAATTAATATAATAATTAATTATTTTTTATCTCTAATATTAATTTTTATTTAATGAATTTTTTATAATTTTTTTTCCATAAAAATATCAAAACAAAACAAAACATATCCCAAACGTCAGAAAATATGTCTTTTTCATTCTTTGATTAGATTTTTCCTAAAAAACATGATAGGTAGAATTCTTTTACTAAAAGTAAGTGATAATCTAAATTTGTTGAGTTAAAACAAAAAATTATTGAAACAAATACTATATTATTCTTGTTAAATTATTTTATGTGGTAATGCATTAAAAAATAGTGAAAGTGACATATTATCTACTTGATGTGTAGACAATGTATATAAATATAATCGAGATACTTTTATCCACCAAACATAATTTAATCATTTTTAACCATTAAAATTCTCAATAAATATAATACTTAAGTTTTTTTTATGGTTGACTTGAGTCTAAACCTAAATTTTAAAATGATATTGAAATCTAAGATGTCTTCTAAAATTTTACGTAGAATGTATTACAAATTTCATATTTGAAATGTCTAGTTATTATATTAAATAGACTTAAATATATTAATAAAATTTATTTTATTTTGATTTCTATAAAAAAGAAAGAGATTAAACAGATATGAAATATGACAGATTATAGAAAATCATAATATAAGAGAAGAAAATAAATTAACAAATTTGTAGTGAGAAACTAAATAGGTAGAAAGATGAAGACATAGTGATGGTGGGGTACACTTCACAAGTTGTCGATAGGAATATTAATTATTGAGAAAAGTAGAAAAAACAAGAAAATATAAAAATATAAAATGCTAGCTGTGAACAAGCTTCTTCTGAACATTATCCAAATACCTACTAGTCGTTTAATGATATCAACTAGGCACCACAACAACAAAACTAATATAATAATATTAAAAAAAATGTAAGATTTTAAAAATATCTTTAGCACCATATCTTATACAATGTATCAATTTATTTAAATATCTATACTTACATTCTAAATTTCTAATAAAAATATACTCCAATGCCAATGCATCACTTCAAGAAAATTATTAAATAAAAATTAATTTTATAAATAAAAATAATTAGTTGTTATATTGACTAAATTAGAAAATTATTAAATAAAAATCAATTTTAAAGATAAAAATAATTAGTTCTTATATTGAATAAATTAATTTCTATTATTGTTAAATAATTTTTAAATTGGTATCTAATTACCTACCAAGATTTTTGTTACCAAATTTAGAATCTAGATAATTGGTAGTTAAAACCTTGATAACTAATTAGATACCAATTTAAAAACTATTTAACAATAAGAGAAACTAATTTAAAAATTAACTTTTTTTAATTTTTAAAATAGTTTATAATTTAGTTAATATAACAACTAATTATTTTTTTCTTTAAAATTAATTTTTATTTAATAATTTTCTTATAGTACATAAATCACTATAATTACTAATAAAACATGCATAGAATATATAAGTTGATTTTCTAAACTTCACAAGATTTTAACATATCGATCTTAAGATTTAAAAATATCTATAAATCATCCACTAATGAAGTTCATTTTGGTGGTTAACAAGATTTATAGACCAGTTTAAGTGTGTCTTATCTTGAAGATGTAAAATTATGATACTTTCAATTTCATTTATGATTTTAGTAATTTTTGTGACAGAAAATAATATGTTTACCTAATTGCTTCAGCACACTCTTCCTATATCAAAATAAGTTTCATCTTAATCCTCTATAATATAAAGTTATTATTAAAAACCTTTTGATCTTAAATTTGGTGATCAGTCTTAGTTATTTTTTTTTACTTTCTTCCTTTTTTATCTTCCCAAAGAATGTATCAATTATTGCATTTTTAACAATAAAATAAAATAAAATAAAGAGAAGAAAGAAACTTTGTTTTATTGATCAATAATTAAACACAGAGATTACGTGTGAGAAAAAAATTGCTTTATATTCAAATATCAAGTGTAACAAAAAACTATTCAATGAATTATGCTTTACACTACCTGAAGAGTTTACAATAATAAATATACTAACATTTTTTAGACCCATTAGATACCTTTTCACTAAAATTATACCCTTTCACTAAAATTATTAATTTGGAGTCAATCTCAAACTACTTCTAGAATAAGTTTTATATTATTGATCTAACAAATAATTGAGTTGAAAAAATCCTAACCTCCACATAAAGTAAATTTAACTCACTCCAAAATAATTAACTCTTAAATCCTTTTCAAAATTGCATAAGTCTTTACAATATTGTAAATAATAAATTGATTTCTAAATATTTTACATTAATGATAAATTGGTCCTTAATTATTTTTATTTTTTTTAACTTAATTGTAAGGTTGAAACTCATCCCAACTTGCTAGAGTCAAGCTCAATCCCACCTGACTTAATTTGACCCAGTCCAACCTTGCATGACTTAAGTGCAACTCGACAAGATATTTCTTGACTTTGGTCGAACTAGGTATGATCTAAGTACAATTTGGTTTGACCTTGAACTGTGCCAACTTGGTTTGACCTCAATCTGGACTAACTCGATTTGACCTCAATCAGATCAAACTTTGTTTAACATTGGCCCGAATTAACTTGAGCTTAGTCCAACCCAACAAAGCTTCAACTCGATTTGACACATCATAAATGGACTAGGCCTGACTAGTCTAACATGGGCTTGCCTGGGCTTAACTCAAACTAACTTGGGCCCAACTTGACTTGACCTTTTCTAATAGGGGTCCAACCTGACTTAGGCTTAACCCGACTTAATTTGATATGAGCTCGACCTGACTTAGTCTAACCCCTGAGCATAGGCCAACTTGGTCTGACCTTGGTCTAATCCGACTCAGCCTGATTGGCCTACCCAACCCAACCTGACATGGGCTTGACTTGAAATGAGTTTAGCCTAGGTCAATCCTATCTCATCCCAACAAGAGATGACTCCACTCAGCACGATGTAAAGCCAACTAAACTTGACTTGAACTTGGACAACTTTGGCCCAATCCGACCAACTTGACATAGTCAAGACCCAACCTAACTTGACCTAGGCTCCACTCAACTCAGACTCGACTCAATCTGACTAGGGCTCAATCTAACTCAACCTAATGTAGGCTTGACTTGATTTGCCCAAACATAAATTGGGCTCGTCTCAACCTAACTTGACTTGAGCCACGCCAAACTCGACTTGACTTTGACCTGATTTGTCTCAAGTTGACCTAAACTTGACCTAACTTGATTTGACTTGAACCCAACTTGACTTACCTTGATTGATCTTGACTAATTTAATATCGTCCTGTCCCGAACTACCTTAATCAATGCCTGACCTTATATGTATAAATATTTTTAAGTAAATATTTGTTTTTTAATTTTTATTAAGTAAGATTTTTTACTTTAAACAATTACCCTTAAGTTAGCATCATCATTAACCAATATTCCATGCTCTTCACTAAATAATTATGATTTAGAATAAACTTTTACATAATTTAAATATATATAAGAGGAAAAGTTGTATCGGGGGAGAGATTTTGATACCTTTGAAGAATCACTAATATGACTTCAATGGCTCATAGTGATCTTAAATAGAAAGTGAAACCTAAAGAAACTTAAACATTCAAATGCCCAAGATAAACAATAAAAATATATAAAATTTTATATTAACAAAGAATTACTCGATAGTTTATTTAATTAACAATCAAATATATATTTTTGATAACATTCAACAGTAGTTACATGGAAGTAAGTGGTGATGTGATGGTTCCGAGTTTATGTGTGGTGTTTTGAAATGGATTGATTCATTGTGTGGTGTTTGAAAAAGCAGAGCATGAAGGAGACAAGTAGTGTGTTGATTATGGCTGGCATTGAAAGAAGAATATTATACCAAAAAATGATGATAGTTTCTCAGATTATTCAACACAGTCATCGATGGTGTGAGTATTATAACCGCGAATTCGGAAACTTGGGTATCTATAAACAAGACACTATCCACCATTGGGGTTTTCTACCTTCTAATTCAACTCAACCTCATCATCATCACTTCCATTTTCTCATTATTTCTCTTATATTTAATAAAGCTTTTATATTTCATGTAAGAATTACAAAGAATAAATAAATGAATAATAAAAGATAAAGCACTGATAAAACTAATAAGAAACACTTATTTATCCTTTCAAGAAAGGAAGAGACATAGTTAAATAAATAACTAAAACAAGTAAAATATTTGAGTTGTTATTTATTTAATTAAATATCTAAAATACTCAAGAGCAATTTTTATGGAAAAGGATATTTATCTAATTAAATCTGCATATTACATGGAAAAAAAATACAAATATTTTTTTTCAACATAAAAGAAAGTTGTTGATAGCAGTCATTTTTTTAATTAAATTAACAGAATTTTAGTTTCAGTGCAAAGATCGTCTAATAATTTTGTTATTGTCCAATAACTTTGTTAGACCATCTAATAGTACTAGAGATATGATAATATAGATATGATCGAAATGGCTCAAATTTATTTCTCAAAGGATTTAATAGTGAGTTCAATGCAACAAAGTTCAAAACTTATATACAAACAAGAAAGATTAGTAATAATAATAAAGTAAAATGACGGTTGAATAAAGAAAGTAGGTTGACTCTCAATTTCATTCACCATGAAATCCTCATTGGTTATCCTAAGATTATTATCTTTCCAATTCTCACACAAATGTCAAAATTAATCAAACAAATGTCAATCAAATTCAACATAATTTTATTGAAAAATCAAGGGTCTATTGACGTATTTAGTGTGTTACTCGTATCCAAGCGTCTACTCATAAGATGTTTATCATTTACCTCTTAAACTAAGCAAAAAAGAGATTGGTTATAAGTAAGCAAACTAACTAAGAACTCAAGTTTAAGAAAATAATTGAATTATCAACAAGCGTTCAAAAGCAAATCCTTTGACAAAAACTCATTTTAAAAAGACCAACAATAAAACATAAGTTGCTACAAAAAATTGAAGAACAAAACTTTATTTAATAGAACTCTCATAATTCAATGGGAAATCACAAAGGAATTATCCAAAAGGTTTATTCTTCCATGCGGAAGATGAAAATAAGAAAATTACATAAATAAAATTAAGTCTAGAGTGTGTTGTGCGACTTTTCAATCCCCCTTGTTCTTCTTTTGAAGTTTCTTTTATAATATTTGTTTTCTTTGCACAAAATTGAATTCAAAATCTATCTTAGAATATTGTTTGACAATTATCAAATGTTTCATTTTTCTGTATCAACTTATTAATCATATATTATATTTCCCAATCACTTTCACATCCCGTTTTCAGTTTTCTTTATTGTAGAAGATTTACTAAAATAATATATTCGAAGAATATTTACTCGATTTATGACGCACTTTAAAGAGGAATTTTAATTACATAAATAGAGAGTGTGTTCTCGCATAGGATTAAATTGGTTTCGATTATTGTTTCCTTAGAATGTAATAGAATCACCAAACCAATATCTTCTCCCAAAATTGAGCATCCATAAGTAAATATTTTGGGAAGACGTTTAATTGGTGTGATAGATGAGACTTTATCTAAATTCATTAAAATTATGAATTTACGTTTTAAAATTTGCAGCAAAAAGAAAACTACAAATCCTATAAGTAAAATAATTTGAAAAAATATTTTTAACAATAAAATCAAAGATAAAAAGTAAAAAAGTAAATTGATTGAGTTAAAACAAATTAGAGAGACAAGATGTAAGTTGATCCAAGAATTATAAATAAAAAAAACAAAAATAATAACCACATCATTTTAATGATAAAATAAAAAAAATATTAAGTACTTAGAATATTTTTTTGATGAAAATTTAGTTAAAAATACTTAAATTAATAAAAATTTAAAACTTCAAATCAAACCATAAAATTTAACAACTTTTATCATTATTAATTTTCTAGAATAGTGTGTGGTTTTCTTAAAGTATCATTATTCTAATAATCTACTTTCACTAAAAAATTATTAAATAGAAACTAATTTTTAGAAAAAAAAATTAGTTGTTATAGTGACTAAATTAGAGACCATTTTAGAAACTAAAAAAAATATTGGTTTCTAAATTAGTTTCTATTATTGTTAAATAATTTCTAAATTGGTATCTAATTAGCTACCAATTATTTAGATTCTAAATTTAGTAGCAAAAATCTTGGTAACTAATTAAATACCAATTTAAAAATCAATTAACAATAATAGAAACTAATTTAAAAACAAAATTTTTTTTTAATCTTAAAATTGGTTTCTAATTTGGTTACTATAGCAACTAATTATTTTTTATTTCTCAAATTAGTTTCTAATAAATGATTTTCTTGTAGTGTATACATCAATAAATTTTATATAATGTATGCAAAACTTAATTATATCTTTAACATATACCTTCAAATGAAAAAGTTCTAGAGCAAACGCTCAAAATTTGTCTTTAGTCTTTACATTTTGTTAAACAAAATTTTTCAAAAGATTTTTTTTTTTTCAAAAGAATTTTTTACAAAAGAAGAAGAATATTAATAAGAGAAGATGTTTAAGCATAAAATAGACGTGAAATATAAAAAGGAGAAAGAAAAGAAACTATTTGAGAGATACAATTATTTGAAAAGAAGCTATTACTCTAAAAAGCAATAAAAATATTTGTAATTATGTTTAATTAAAATTTTGTTTATTAAAATTTAAAATTGAAAGGTTTTACAATTATTTATTTTTAAATATGGATTTTTACAAAATAAACAAGGATCTTAAAATACACCATAAAGTAATATTATATTGACATATTTTTATAAAAAAAAGTAAAAAAAAATGGTGATGTCAAATGCAAAAAATTATCACATAAAATTTTAATTTACATTTTATATGTTTTATTATCTCACATCATTTTTAAAATTTCCATAATTTTTTTCTCCCATATAAGAATGTTGTAAAATTCACATCTTAGTAACTGTTTTTTACTTGTTAAGAGATGTTCTTAAAATAAATAAAAAATAATATTTCATTCTCATAAGGTCTTATTTAAAATTTTATACAATATAACATATTTTAATAGAAAAATCTTAAGAGTAGATCTTTAACTTATTTACGTATCTCCCACATTTAAAACTGCAACTAAAAATTAAAAAAAGGGAGTAGGGCAGGCCTAATTTAAAGTGGATCAAGTATTTAAGCCCGTTGTAATGTACCATAAATAAGTTTTTTGCATTCTGCACCCCCATAAAATTCAGCTCCACCTCTCTATAATCTGAACATTTATTTTTGCATTTTAAAAATTATATTTTAGAATGTATAATTTGGAATACAAAATATGTATAATCTAAAATATATCTTTTATGTTCTGAATCACATATTTTCTGTTCTAGATTGTACATTTTGATGACATAATGACACGTTTAAGGGAGATGTCCCTAGTATGTAAGAGTGATATTCCTAATTTCCATCCTTATGAAGTGTTCATAAATTCACGTCTGTCCGTTATGGACTGAATATTATTTATATATTTAATTGAAAATAAATATAAATTGTTCAAATTATATATATTATTTACTTGTAACAACGTGACATAACCTCCTAACTGTTTTGTTTGCGCAAAGCAAGCATCCCTAACTAGTCATACATGTGGGTGAGTGTGGTAGCTCTCCATGTGTACCCACTACACATCCTCAAATTGTTGAATAACAATAAGTACAATACGTTAACTAGTGTCGCACTTTTATAAACAAAATTGTGCATCCAACCAAATGCAACAAATAAGCATGAGTTGCAAACTCTCATATGTGGTGTACGATGCACTCCTCGTACACCTTGCACAATTAGCTTAGTCGGATGTGAGTACCACGACACTACCCCAACTCTGTTGCGACATCACAAAATTCTACCCCAAGTAACTTGACCAACAATGATGACACAAATGTACAATTTAACATCACATACGTACAAAACTGTCCTGCAATGGGGAGATGGAGAAATTCAAACACATCATCTAGAGTGATAGTCATATCACCAACAGGGAGATGGAAATTGTTGGTGTCGTGGTGTCACCTCTCAACAAAAGCTGATATGAGACCTTATCAACGGAGTTATAACTAACGTTGCACAATGACAACAATCCTGTATTAGGTACCGTGACCTTAATTTGGGAATGAGAGATCCCAAACTTACTTAGTTTATGTTTATGAGAGACCAACTCCAGTTTCTCTCAATCCTCACTCTCTCATAGTTTATAAGTTATATGGTCAAAATAACTCTACAACAACGACATATTAGTAGGTCTCATAGCAAATTCTACTCAAATTTCCTTATGTTCTCTTGTAAGAGATGGTGACCATCAATAACAATAACAATTTGTTCCATATTTCTTCTACGGATTAAAACTATCAATCTCTGTCTATTTTGCGTTTAGGATGTCAATATAATATTTTGAACAATGGATTAGTGTTTGTCCATAGCTCCACTTCAAACCCCATACATGTAATTCAGGTTTCTGACATCCGTTCTTCAGATTTTTCGATTTTGTAGATCTAAATGCCACAAAAACTTTAACATGAAGATGAACCCTCGGAAAGTAAAATGGACAAAGGCATATAGGAGAGTGCGTGGAAAGCAGAGGTAAATGAAACTTTGTTTCCCTTTTTGTCCACTCAAATGTTAAATTACCAGAAACTAAAGTTGTTTGAATTAAATTTGGTCTTTACATGTAAACAATTTATTAATATTTAAAAGTTACTCTATCTTAAAAAATTATATAATATAAGATTTCTAAGATAGAGGTTTGGTTGTTGGACCACGTGTCTTTCCGTAGGCATCTCCCTCCACGCAGAGCGATATGGAAACAATGGGAGCCAACCATATTATTATTATTATTACATAACATAAAAAATTAAAAAGAAACAGAGTCCCAAGTTCCAACCCAATCACAGTACGATGTTTTTGGTGGCAAGACCATGCGGTTCTTCTTCTGCGCGCTTTCATCATCTTCACCCCACTCCCACATCGCACCGTACCAGAAACGTGGTTATTAGATGCTCCCTCAGCACCGTGCAGGAGAAGAAGGAGAAACCTGAATTGGATTCGGAGCTCCAGTCTTCGCTGGCATTTCCGCCGATCAGGGCGGCGAAGAGGGTGGTTCTGGTGAGGCACGGCCAAAGCACGTGGAACGCGGAGGGGAGAATCCAAGGAAGCTCTAATTTTTCTGTTCTCACGAAGAAGGGGGAGTCTCAGGCTGAGACCTCACGCCAAATGCTCATCGACGATAACTTCGATGCCTGCTTTGCCAGGTTTCTTCTTCTTCTTCATCATCTTCCATTGCTTAATGCAATTGCTAGTTATTGTGTCTCTTCGTGACTTTGGATTTTCTTCTTTGTGCTCTTTATTGTTCTAATAATGTGTAGTCCTTTGGCTCGATCCAAGAAAACCGCTGAAATCATTTGGGGATCTCGCCAGGAACCCATCATTCCCGACTTTGAATTGCGGGAAATCGATTTGTACTCCTTTCAAGTATGCTATGCTCCACTCTCACAATCATCTTTTTCTTTCTTTTTTAGTTCAATTTCTACTTAATGTCTCTGTAGCAACTTTTATAGTCAGTGTTGACCGATTATAAATCATGCTAACTGTGATTGTTAAAGTCATTATTATAAGAGCTAATATACATGTCAGTTTCTGATTCGTTAAGAGCATATTCTATTTTCTCTCTCTTTATATTCACTGGTAATTAAAAAATGAACATGCACTGGGTTGACTTAGTGGTTAGACACCTGTTCTCACACATTTTGGTGATGATTCAAATAGTGAAGACTTCATGTTCGGATTCTTGTTGTGTACTAAAACTTGTTGAGTCAAAGATATTAGTGTATCCAAGGGGCCGGAGGAGAAAACCCGTGGTATGAAAAAAAATAGAATAACTGTTTAAGCAAACATTTTGTTTTCATTTTTTTGTTGCTTTTCACTCATGCAGTCATAAAATCATAAAACATGTCACGTTTTCATGATGTCAAAGATTTATACACGAAAAAGTTTCAGTATTTGTTGTACAAATCTTTGAAAATAACGAAAAAAGAAAAAATAAGTTGACAATTTTATGATATGAGAGATCACGTTATTTTTAAGTAACTTTAAGAAAGTACTCTTTTTGTTGTTAAAGATCCACATTGACTATTGATAAAAACATTTTATAGTATATAAGTAGATGAAAACCTTATCTTATAAGTTGGTTTTATTAGATTGAGTTTTGCTTAAAATCCACTTATTAATATTTGTTTTTCCATCATTGCTTGTAAGAGAAAATGAATTATAACAATTTGGAGTTACTCTTAGGGTAGCTTGATTCATTCTCCTTTTCATATTATTTGTTAAAAGTAGAAATAGAAAACTTTTTGTCGAACCAAATAGACCTTTATTGACCTTATTCTTCATGCATGATATTTGAAAACATGAACACATGAAAATAGAAAATGAGATTGCTAATATTCTCCCAACAATGTTAGTTGGTTTGAGTTACATAGAACTTGGTTTTCCTTAAGAAAAATTTTGGGTTAGAATCTTATGTATGGGAAAAATAAGTATTAGGAAACCTTTGTGTCCTTAAGAGGGTTCACCAAGCTCAAGTTAGACTAGTCAAGATTCAAAGTAACTTCTGGATAACGAGGGTCAAAGGCCTGGAAAACGAACACAAGCCATTAACTTTCTACTCCACGTCTTACTTTTGTTATTTTGGCTGGAAGATTAAAATATTGAGAATTTAAACTTGGAGGGATGAAATTGGTAAAATTAATCTTTAAGGATGGAAGTATTTAAAGACCTTGAACCTTCAGACATCAATTAATAACATTAATCTGTGAGGTACCAAATTAAATAAGCTTGTATCTTATTAAGTACTAAAATGGTTTTTGTATTGTACTGTGGTATAGCTTGTGACTTGGTGTGACTGATCTTGTGTTGCTTTAGGGTCTGCTGAAGGATGAGGGGAAAGCAAAATTTGGTTCTGCTTATCGTGAATGGCAAATGGATGCTGAGAATTTCATCATTGATGGTCATTATCCAGTTAGAGAGCTGTGGGAACGTGCTAGAAGCTGCTGGACTAAAATCTTAGCTCATGATAGCAGGTCTGTTCTTGTGGTTGCTCACAATGCTGTTAATCAGGCTCTTGTTGCCACAGCAATTGGTACCCGTTTCTTCCTCTGAGGAAATTTTGATGATGAAAAGAAAAGATCAAATTTTGTCAAATAATATGCTCAGTTTTTCTTCCATTCCTAACAATCAGGTCTGGGGCCCGAGTATTTCAGAAAACTACTTCAGAGCAATTGTGGTGTTAGTGTGCTGGATTTCATCCCAAGATCTGAGGGTGGATCTCCACATATTTGCCTTAACCGCTTAAATCAGGTATATGGGCCCATTTACTTGGTACAATGCCACAAAGTGGACTATCTGTGGTTTAAATGTGGAATTGGCTTTGTTATCCCCTGGCCATAACTTCAAAGTTGATGAGAATGAAGAATGTGTTATTCCCTCTTAACAAAAAAATGTTTTTTTATTACAAAAAACTGTTCTACAAACAGAGTTGAACTTTAATGCAGACCCCTGGTTCACCTATTGCTGGTGGGAAATCTGGAGGTCGAGAGACAAGTAAGCGGATCATACTTGTTTGTAATGGATCAACACAAGGAAACGCAGAGGTATGAAGCAATGGCTAAAATGTATTTGATAAATTTCTAAAATTTGAGTATTTTTTTTAAACTTATTTTTGTGAAGTTTTAACTGATATGCTGCTGCGGATACTCTATCCTTTTGAACTATTTCTTTTCTAATACTAGCAGCAAAGTGTATTCCTATGAACCCAAGCAATGCCAGTTGAAATATTAAGTGTTTACTGAGTGTTCTTATGACTCATTCTAATATCCAATGCAAGTTGCGAAATGTTGTTTTTAAAACTAGAATGGGAAGCACGATGGAAGGTGTTCAAAGAAATAAAACTGTAAATTTATGGAAGTGATTGTTGTATGACCAGAATTAATGTTTACTCAAATATCTTTTTGACGTGATTCTGGTGCTTTAAATGCTTTGCCATATTTATTTTCCATATTTTATCAAAATGCTTATTGCTCTAATTTTTGCATCGAAATGAAAATTGTGAGATATAAAACCATCTGTATGCTTTCACCAAAAAGCTTAAGGTTTTGGAAAACCATTTGTTGATCATCTTTCAGGTGTTCATGATATGATAGTCAACCATGTGGTTTAGAGTTGTGCTTTCACCAAATAATTTAAGCTTTTGGGATAATTGATTGATCTTGGTTTATGATTCCAAATGCATTTCTTCACATACAGGTTCTAAACAAACTATCTTTTGTTAACAGGATGGGTTTCCTTTTGGTGGTGATCAACCATTGAACATGCTTGGTGTCATACAGGTATTACATCCAATCATCAGAAATAGGTGGGCAAAAGTTATTTCATCTGATCTTTTGCATGTATAACAGTCCCAGAAATCTGCAGAGCTACTACTTGATTTGAAAGTGAATTCCATAATTAGCAGTCCTAACAAAGCCTGTGTTGAGACAGCCACGGCAATCTCCCAGGTAGCCTCACTTTTGGTACTTCGTAGTTAATTCCTATCGTGTCAAATTCCTATTTCCTAGTTTAATCTATTGATTGCAAGTACTTGCGTCTACTTCTACATAGACTCTGGTTTTATACACACACACCCCTGTTAAATTGTATGCCTGAACTGGAGAGTTCTGGTTTCTATCTCTATTCATATTAGTTTTCCTCTAATTAAATTGTTAGATTTGAATTTAGGTACAAGAAGCTGCAGACTGCTTGGGTGCTGACTGTGTGCCTCGATATGTTGAGATGAAGCAGATGGGGAACCTTGATGTTGAAACTATCTTCAAACAATCTGAAATGGCAAGTAATGTTTGAATGTGGAAACGTGGGTCAATCATTTGTTGGCATTTTTCTTTCTCTGAAATGGATACTTTAGTTAATGTAGTATTTTCTGTGGAATGATCTTTACAAAGATCACAAAAATTTGGTAAATACAAATTGAAGATATAGAAAAAAAAAGAAGCTTGATGATAATCACTTGACAATATTGAAAAGTAGAAGGAAATTGTGACCATCTCAATGTACCAAGAAATTCAACTAGAAAAAGGTTTTGCCTAGCTGCTGCTTGTAATTTCAATATCCATTTTTCTAGTCTTCTTAAATAACAAGGATTGGTTAACAGTTGATGTGTGCATTATGAGTATGTTCTATCTAATTTTCATTTATTTATTGTAGGATATATCCAATTTTCCGCCATTTCAACCTGGTTGGTTAAATAGAGTTGATGATGGATTGAGAACAACATTATGGAATCAATCTGGAAAAGCCTGGCGATCATTGTTGGATGAAATATCTGATGAATCTAAGCCAGACGAAGTTATAGTGACAGTTGGTCCTCCTGCAATCCACATAGCACTGCTGGGGCACTGCCTTAATTTGACTAAAGAATGGTTGGGATCATTTCATCTTGATGCAGGGAGCATCAGTGTTCTTGACTTCCCTGATGGAGCTAAGGGAAAAGGTGTCATCAGGTGCATAAATTATACTGCACACTTGGGGAGATGGTCCATTCCTATCACAAGATCAACAGAAGATGGTGAAGAGTTTTAAGTGTAAACTTGTGATTCTAAAATGGAATTGAAATAACACCCAGCTTTCAAGTGTAGAGTTTCTGAGTCTCAACATGGTCAAGATAGTTGAAATTTCAAGGCATGATGATGACAGTAAAAATGAAATCTTATAAGGTCTTAGTAAGAGGAGGATGACCTAGGGATGAGACAGCATGGTTTTTTGCCTGCCTTCCTCGTAATGCATTTCACTTCAAGATATAGATATTGCTTCATGTGATATGTGCAGTTCATAACACCAATCATCCAAGATTACTATGTCAACTGTGCTGTATTTTTCTTTTCAAATGGCAATTCAGAATATACACTATTTGGTGATTGCTGACTGTTTTCCTGTGTAGAAAACAAATCAAAGTTCTGTGCTCGCTATTAGCAAATAGTGTCACTGGAAGAAATTTTTGACAGAATTCAAAAGATACAACAAAAAATTATGACTCTTAAGAAATACGTAATTGAGGAGGCATTGAATATGTTATGGAACTAACGTTGTGCTGTCTAGTATTTTTTACTCTCCTCTCTCTCTTCAGATAACAAGTAAAAGAAATCGTGAGTTATGTTCGAATATTCCATTTCTTGAATGATTTCAAATAACTTTATTTTGTACATTATGAAGGAACAGTTTTAGTGATTACAGAATAATATATAAAACATATATTACCATTTTTCATTTCATTGGTAAAATAATAAACATATTACTAAAAACAACTATCAAAAGAACAGGTATATTTAAATTTATTAAATAACAGATAAAGTGAAACAATCTAAAATGACATGTGCATGTTTTAAATCTGGAGAATAGTAACGTTAGGCGATATTTGAGGAGTTGTGAAATGAAAGTGTGGTACTGTTTGTGGTCTCAAACAAGCTTTTCTCGTGTCAAGCAAGTTTTTCTGGATATTTAACTATAACTCATTGTACCAATAACAAGGTCAGTGTCACAAACACACAAACAGTGGCAATTGGGTGTCGTTTTAAATAATGCAGTTGAGTATTAATGTACTATTTTTCTAGCTGCATAAATTTGTACAATGTTTCATAGCAAAATTTGTATAAATCTGCAATTAGATGGAGAATTTTAAGTTGTGTTTGTTTTGGGGGGGGGGGGGGGACTGTTCACGCACACTGATTTGAAGGTGACTCTCCCATTCTCCCATTTGTTTCACTCGATTTGTAAAGATTTGAGTGAGCATATTTGCATGCGATCCAACTTTAGGGTTCCTTGCATGTGTGACAGTAGATTTGAAGAGAAAGCTAGTTGGATAATAAATAGATATGAGTCGGTAAAAAAAAAATAATTACGAATTTGTCTTTCTTTTTGTTTTTTTGCATGTTTTTTCACTTTACTTGATAGAGAGATTCTTGACCATATAGAGATTCCTGAATATTAGTAGTTGCTATGTTGACCACGAGTAGGTGAGGCTTTTATCATGACATTAAAAATTCATGGTGATCATTGTGTTGGGTTCATAGTTTGAACCTTCAAATCTTGGCTTTGTGGTGTTGTGGTTGGTGTGAGGTGCTTTGTTCCATTCTCATTTGCCTTTGTTGCTTGGTTGGTGTTGGTGGCTTTGAAGAAATGTGGTGTTGGAAGTGTGTTGGTGTTGTTGTGTGAAGACGAGTTATTGGTGGACCTTGGTGTCAAGATCAACTAGTAAAGTGAGGTTCATGGTTCCCAAATTTATATTTGGAGTTTGATGTGTTTTTCTGAAACAAATCCACAAAGCAAAGAATAAGATAATCAATTATGGGAGAGATAACCGATTATTTTGTTGGTTTTTCACATAGTGTTTTCTTTCTAGTCATGGTGTTTTTGTTTCAGTTGTGGATTGTTTCATGTGCATAACCTGATTCTTCCTAAAATGATCCCCAATTAATGATATGATGTTTTGTAGGTGCAACCTCAAGGAAGGTGCAATTGTGTTGGTGTAGCTCTTTTGGTGTTCTCGTGGTTGTATACCTCTAGACATCAACAAGTAAGCTCTCAAATACATTGTCTTCCATTCATAAGTGTCTCATTTGCATATATATATTGGACACCCATAGATCTTGCATGTGAGACGTAAATGGAGACTTGATAATAAATTATGCTTAAATAATTGATTAAAATGATAAAAATAATAAAATAAAATAAAAATAATATTATAATAAAAATAAATTATTTTTATTTGTATTCCTTTCAGTTGAATATAAAATCTTTTTGGTGTAATTGATTTGGTCAAGAACTAAATTGGTTAAGGAAAATATTTAAATAGGAAAACAAATTAGGTTAAGGTACATATAACACATATGAAGGACAAATTATATTTTGGGTTAAAATTTATATGAATTTAATTTAAATATGCCTCTTCCATACATCATTATGATTACATGCATCATGATTTATTATGACATCAACCTATCTATCGATGCATTTGTCTAATTAGGTTGGATACACAATTTTGGTAAAAAAAACGTTGAAGAAATTGAATATTGTTAATGTTAATCGTGTTTCTCGAAACATGATATGGCTAACTAGAATGATGAAAAACATCTTGACGACGAAGACCTAACAATACCTGATGATCATGTACAACATGTCCCACTAAACCCCTAATCTACCATGATGGTAAGATGATTTCCCAAATTTGGGGTGGTATTGAAGAGTTGTAACATGGATTAAATAACTTAAACATGAATATGAACCAAGGATTTGAGAGACTACATCAAAGAATTAAACATTTGCAACAAAGATTTGATGAGTTGCAAGACTTTCTCCAATTATTACTTTCAAGATATGATTATTCTTTTTTTTTAAATTTATGCTTAATTATTGTAATTTAATTATCCTTTTCCATTATATTGCATTGTATCGTTTTATGTTTAATATTAATTATATGTTAATTTTTTACACCAATTTTAATTTATTGTATAATTTTACAAAATTTACAATTTTACTTACATATTTTACCATTATTTCTATTCAAAATTTATTTAATATTATCAAAATTTATTTTCAACAATTTTACATATATATATATACAATATTAGATAATTTGTATTTTTTTCAACTATGCAAGAAAAATCATAACAAAAATAATATTTTAATCATACACGAATTCTACGTACAAATAACTAATCAAATTTTATTTTAAATTATTTTTAACACAACAGTAAAATTATAATCTTAAAATTTTATCACATCACTCATAAATTTTCAAAAATTATATTTTTATTTTTCTCATTTTTTATTTTTTTTCTTTATCCAAATAATTTCATTTTTCACTCTCATTCTCCTCAATTCTATCAATTTTTCATTAAGTGAAATCCATTCTTAAATAAGGAAAGCATTAGACTTAAGAAGATTGAATTTGTCACCTCAATGAAACAAAGTAAAAAATTCACCTTTAAGCTGCCATAGAACATGAATCTTAGACAAGATTACACAGATTGCTGAGATGCAACTATTTTTGTCACCAAAATTCTTGAATGGATGATGCCATTGCTTGTTCAATTTTAAGAGGAAGAGATCTGAAATTCAAAACTCTGTGATGTGATTCATGTTTAAACTTATTCAATGATTGAGTATATCATTTGATCCGTCCCATCACACGGAGCTAGTTCTTGATTTTGCCGACAATCACATTATCTTTTATCTTCAAACAAGATTTTGAGAGAAAAAAAGGGTATGCAGAATTTTAAGTGTCACTTTCATCAGTTTGTGTTAATGAGAAAATGAACCCTTAACCAAACTTCCCAAAAGCAACACCAATCCCATGTAAAAGAATGTTATTTTATTCTTAATTGTCTTTCGAACAAAGATTCATTGATTACTTTTAGGTACCTTGTTGCAGTTTTTTACTCATCTCTGATGGATATTGACGTACTACTAACTTTTACATGTTTATAAGAAAAAATAAATTATAAATAGACAATTAATTGAAAAAATAAATGTTTGTAGTGTATCAAATTTTAAACCGTTAAACTCTTTATAATTAAGTTTATTCTGTTAATAAAGGTTAGCAACTAACTTTTAATTCTCAATCATTTATAATCAAGTTAATATATAGGAGATGAATAGTAAATACAATTACTTATAGACTTAAAATATCAATAACGAATGAAAAATAAAATAAATAATATTTAATCTTTTTTTATAAAAAAAATTACCTTCACAATAAAATTGATGCTTTATTACTATATTTTCAACAAGTTTTTTTCCTCACATTTTATTCTTAAAAATTTCAATCTCAACAATTTTTACTACTTCATTAGTTCTCTAGTAGAATAACCAAATGTATTTTTAAAAAAAAAAATCAAAAAAATGTGATTTCTTTTACTAATTTTTGTAGAACGACATAATTCTGACCTCATTTTAAAAAAAAAAATTCATGACACTGTCACCACTTTGTTAATAAATTAATAGATCAATAAAGTTTACGAAAATTAAAAAGTTTGATGGTAGTATGTGAATTTTTTTTTATAGATAAGCCTAATTGTAAAACGATAATAATTAATACATTAAATCTAAAATATATTTTCAAAAAATTAAAACTAATAACACTATATTATATAACCCAATATATATATATAATATTTAAAAAATTATAATTATGTTAATGTATACACCATATTAAAAAAATTCAGTACAATGCAATGGATCTAGGCTAGGAAGATCTAAACTCAAAATAGAAAGAAAAAAAAAAGGAAAATTTATTCAATCTTGCTTCATTGACTTTGTGCTTGAACATGATTTTTATACAATAGATCAATTTTGTTTCTTTTACAAGGTCCTTAAAATATTTCAACGAAAGAAAGAAATATAAAGGCCAAAAGTAGCCATCGAATTCAATTGCTGGTTGGTTTCTTGTCATTATCACCAAAACCAATTGCTATAACATAATTAGAAAAATAATAAAGTCAATTGTCTATTATTCTAAATAAAGGAATCACATAACCAAACCAATATATGAGTTAAATTTAATTTGGAACAATGCTCTCATTTTTTTTATTAGTTTGCAATCAATTCATTTTTTTATAGCTTTTTTTAATATTATAATTTTTTTTAACAAATTTGAAAATTATCTTCCATTATTATTACAATTACATATGGTGTATCACTTTTTGTTAACTCATTTTAAACAAAATTAAATTAAATTAATAACATTTAAAATGGTAAGAGTAAGTTAAAAAATATATAAAAAGAGTTATTGAGTTTGTTTTTTTTTTCTTTTAACTTTATTTGAGAGCTAGCACCCCTAAATCATGTTTGCAGTATTCTTGAGACAAACTTGTAACTAAAGAAAGTGATCCACAAAACTTTTCTTTTATGTAACACAGACATTACATCAGCATCATATATATACAGATACATTTAAAAAGTTTTGATGTACCCTTCTAATAATTCTCCCAACTTAACAAAAACTTTAATCAAAGATTGCACATTTAATGTTTTTAAATGGTGGTTTTAGTTAAACATTCACCTATATCATTGAATACCATATTTAAAGAACTGTACTCTAAAGTCCATGACATTTAAGACATTATAATAATCTGTGACTTATTGAACCCAACATTTGACTATTCACTGTATTATTGTACTATCCAGGATACAGATGGTTTTTACAAGACAGCTAGTTCAACATATGTTCCAATAAACATAATATCAATGGCTAAAATATTTGCGAATCAAACACATTTTCCTCTCTCAAATCTATTAATTATGTTTATATACTTCAAGTGTGATAAGTTTGAGGGAAGATTTACATTTCATAGTATATAAGAGACTAAACTTCATCCTATGAGTCGGTTTTGTAAGATTGAGTTAAATTTAAAATTCACTTTTTAATATAATGTCACAGTCATTTAGAGTCTATTCTAGCGAAAGTTTGTCTATTCTAATAAGAGTTTGTTAGGCTGGTCAGGTTACCAATTATCGTATTGCTATCGGATCACCTAATCTGCTATCGGAGCATCTGTTATTGGGCCATTATCGGACCACACAATTTTTTTTTCTTTTGATCAACAATCTCACACACGAGTTGACAGGTCTTTGCGTGTGAGAAATGATTTTGTAAGGTTGAGTTAGGTTTAAAGTCCACACTATTGGACTGTTATCAGATCACCCATAATATATAGTCTCACATACGAGTTGACAAGTCTTGGCATAAGTAGATGATTTTATAAGGTTGAATTAGATTTAAAGTTTAATAAATATAAACATTAGTTTATTAAAAAAAATTGTGTAGTTTTCATGATATAGGAAGAAAAATGGAGTTTTGAGAGTAAATGAATAAAAAAAAAGAAGAAGGTATCTAAATAAGTCACTCCTTAAATTATATGTGCAGGCTGACATGTAGTGTTTTATTTTTCTAAAACCAAATTGAATATAAGGTCTTTGCATGTGGGGGATGATTTGTAAGATTGAGTTAGACTTAAAGTCCACGTTATTGGACTGTTATCAGATCACCCATAATATATAGTCTCACATACGAGTTGACAAGTTTCGGCATAAGTAGATAATTTTATAAGGTTGAGTTAGATTTAAAGTTTAATAAATATAAACATTAGTTTATTAAAAAAAAAATTGTATAGTTTTCATGATATAAGAAAAAAAATAGAGTTTTGAGAGTAATTGAATGAAAAAAAATGAAGTAAGGTATCTAAATAAGTCACTCCTTAAATTATATGTGGTAACATTCAGTGTTTTGTTTTTCTAAAATCAAATTGAATATATTGATGGAGTGATGATCATAGATGAGATTGTGAGAGCATTTTTTGGCATTAATATTTTGACATTTTTTAAAAAGTGGAATAAAAGTAAAACTTTTTCATGTTTATAAAAAAGGATTAATATGAATGTTGTTAATTCACAAGTAAAAATGAAACTTCCTTAACCTTTAAATGTCAACTTACACAAAATGTTATATAATAACTGCCTATAAATATCCTATTTAAAAAGAAGTTAACAACTATACATATTTTTATGATTATTTATTTATAAAAAGATATAAATTTTTCAGAAATTTTATTATTGGAATATTTTCATATCCAAGAAAGTAATTTGATTTCTTGTAACAAATGCCTTCCAAGAGAGTGATTCTTTACCTGTTTTTGATAAATTATTTCAGTGTTGCATCTCATCACATACACACTTATCATTTCAATCTATCTTGGTAGAAACATAACCAAAAAAATTTAACTGATAACATTTAATTATATGTTATGTAAAGATTAATTAAAAGTATGGTGGTCTTAAAACATGTAATAATCTCTCTGGTTAAGATCACAAAAAAACATAAATTTCACCCAAAATAGTTAGATTAAGGCTTGTAAAAGTAAAAATATAAAACAGAAATATACAAATAGTTGTGTACTCCATGATTAACAGGGATTTTGCAGAATGTGTTGAATAATGGAGAGAACATGTAGCATAGGGCAGGGAGAGTTTGCCTAGTCCCTACCTTGATCATTCTCATCAGTTTCAAATTGTTTGTCTGCATACATTCAGTTAAAGCATAATTTTGGAAGAAAAAATAAAGTTGAAAACGGTTTTGATTTTGAAGTTTGAATTGCTCTTGGGAAGGAACCAAATAAAAAGTGGGGGAAAAGGTTATGGCTGGCCCAACTGATTTATTAATTCCCAATATTCCCGCAGATAGATAGGTAACAGGTTCCTTCAAGTTTCATCAACAACTTAGGATAAAGTCTAAGATCTATTGGTACCAAGTGTGCATTATTATGTGCCAAAAGAAATTCAAATTCAACTTTGCCAGGAAAAGATGTTTGGTTGAAGAAAAACTTATCAGTATTACATAAGGCCAAGGCACAATAATTTCCTTTTCAGTTGGATTCCATTCTGCCCCTTTTGAGTGGTCACCCTCACCTTCAGTTTAATTACATGTATCATCATGTTCATGAGTCATGACCCTTTGGAATCTTAATCTAAGTAACCTTTAGCATCAAAAGGGAAAGAAGAAAACAATGAGGTTTCTCTAGAAAAAGAGTAGTGTGCATAGGGTTCACTTTACTGATTATTGTTTTACAAAGGTATATAATGTGTCTGTGACACATGGATTATAATTGCTTAATCATAACACATCGATTTGATTCATCAGTCCCTACCATGAATCTCTAGTCTCTATTACAATTACCAGCTACTATGAACTTTTCAAAAGTAAAAGGCTCAAGGAATTTCAAGGTTTCTAAGTGAAGAGTGAATACAAGTATGTGCCTTTTCTCAGCTAGCTTTGTGGGCAAGCTGGAATATAATATGCTTCTCTTATTTCATTCATGGATTTGCATTCACAATGCAAGTTGTATGTAGCTATCTAATAATTTGTTGAGAGAAATATATGGTTTGTAAGGAATCTGGTTATTATACTTTGTTAGGGAAAAGTTCAAAATGTAGATGAAAAGAAAAAGAAAAGTTAACATGCCTTCTTTATAAACCAGGAAACTCACAAGAACCATGCATTCTATTCACCTTTTTGCAGCTCCTCCTTTCCCCTCTTAAATAACAGCTAAAATTAATTCTGCACATATATAGTTGCAATTGTAGTTGTGAAATGTTTGAGACCCTTAAATATTTCATTTGAAGAACACTTTGTTAAGAGGGATTATACCTACTTTTGTGAACTTGAGGTGTACCTAGTCAAAATTCAGAAACTAACTATTGGAGTTACTGAAAATCATTTAAGAAGTTGTTCTGGTTGAATATAAGTTCCTACATACAAATTTGAAGATTTCACACATAGCATTTGCTGACATATTCAAGATATGTGATTATTATAGTTATAGCCATATCATATGTTATATCTCATTTAGTTCTGAACTTCAAATTGGTGATTCTCCACCTAAAAAAGTGGCCTAGTTGTCCACACAGGAATACCCTTAATGCACAGCAATAAATTAGCTGCAATTCAGCTCAATATTTGTCATCACACTTTACAGTGTGATTTGTAGATGCAGTTACATATAAAGAATCCTTACGTTTACCATAAGCAAGTTTGAATGTTCGATTCATAATGAGGAAGCCAGAACATGCCCCCAGCAGGACCAGAGTTTCTGGGGTCCATGACCCAAAACAACATGCCCTTACACTTGTACCTCAACTAGAGAAAGTAATGATGCCCCTTATGCCCTGTTTCATATTGTTTGTGACAGATTCCACCATGCCCTTAATTCACTTCTCTTTTACCTCTTCACACTTGTAACAATAATTCAATCATAATAACCTAACATATATAAACGAAAAATGTTCTTCTCTTTTTCACTTGAGTCCTTAAACCAAATCAAACTACAACTCCTTGTGATGTGTGAAGCTGTGAACCCTCATCTTCACACACTCATCATACTTTATGTTTGGTTTGAGAACACTTCCCAAAAAATGTAGAATGACGGGTAGAAACTGGATCAACAGTTAAGCTTTAATACTTCATGTGCTTCTGTTCATTCAAATGCTTTTCTTTCCCAACCACAACCACATGATATACTTTGTTTTATTCTATGATGCAACAATTAGATCATACTAATTAAAATAGTCACACACACTCCTTTAATTTGACATTAAATGCTTTAATCTGAATTTAATTACTCAGAAAGGTATTAACTAGTTCATGCATGTCTTCTTAAATATTTCTCATTGATGATGAGTTTGTGTTGGGATGAGTTCAAAGGCCATATTTATTTTGTGGGACCAATATTCACCATTTCATATTCATGGCATCCTCACTGCACTATTCACTTTGCTGGTTTATTGTAAGAAAGAGATATAGTATTTTTGGCAGCAGAAAGAAAGAAAAAACAGCCACATATTTATCCCATCAAACTTTTGCTCCAATGGGTCCCTAAGAAAACTTCTATTTAACAAACTAAAAAAAAAACTTTTTTTTCATTAAGTTATGTCTTTTTTTTAATATGATGAATGTTAACCAATGCTCAAATAGTACTGATTAAAGAATATAAAAAAATAAAAAAATATTGGGTATTAGAGAGCCAAAGATATTTAAAAATGGAATTAACAACACATTGCACCGAAAACTTAAAATATAATAATTGACAAAGGAAACTTCCCAAAATATAAAAACCACAGTCATCTCAAGTTATTTCTCTGCTAAATATATGAATATGATGATTAATTACACGTGATAAAGAAAACTGAGTTTTTAAACAAACATATTCTTATCAGAAGAATTAGTGAATTATCCTCTTTTTTATAAGACTCAATTAATGAATTCATTATTGTTGAAACATAATTGATATATTTTTCAAAGCTAATACTATACTAACATTAATGGGGCACATTTAATTTTTTTTGAAATCTTTATATTAATATTAATTCTCGTAGTCTCTTTCATCACTAAGAGCTATTAAATTCAAAAAAACGAGTCTTAATTAAATAATTAATGCAAAGATTAATTCTACATTGGGCTTTACAAAACTATTAAAGTTAACTTTTAATGTGATTCTTACAAAAATGAATGGAATTGGGGTGAAGCATAACTGAGAATCAAATTAAGTATTTAAGAAAAATATTAATAAGCCAAATTTATTAAAAGATAGTCAATGGTACTCTATTAATAGTTTAAAAATAATATATATTTTAAATAAAGTAAAATAGAAAACCATATATAATACAGAAAAAAGAAAACAAAAAACAGGTGAGAAAGGGAAATAAAGGAGATTCCTCTGTTTTTTGTTATGCTTATTCATTCACATTTATGTCCCTTTGTTGTTTTCCAACTTGACCACTCATACCTGATGAGGCTAATAAATTGTTCATAACATATTTTTTATTTAATTGGAGTTATTAATCATCATCAAACCCAAGATATGAATAGTAAATAGAAAACAAAAACAAAAATAAAAATAAAAAACTGGTGTTGAAAAACCTGATGAATCTTTTCTTTTCTTTTAAATTGCAGTATCAACTGGCAACTCAGAATAAAAAAGCAGAGCACCAAGGATTCTCTTCCCTCTCATTAGACGCACATTATTCTAAGAAGAGAGAGACTGTGTCATGTTAAATGTCAAGTCTTCTTCCTCTCAGTTTCCCCCTTTCACAAACCCAAGACAGAAGATGCAACCATAACCTCCAATTTCTCAGACATCACAATTTCTCCAAAAACTTCAGATCTTTGTGTGAGAAATAAATCCCACATTGATCACATAAAGACAAAAGCAAGTGTATATAAGTACAGGGGAGATAGGTCTTCAACAGTTGGTGCTCTCTCCCTGTGAAAACCAAAAAATGAGAGACATTGTTACTTGCTTCAGCGAGAACGCAGTTAACGTGTCTCATTCATCTATCTCGTGTTCTTCTTATTCAAACAACGCCTGCATCTCTCTCTCCGACATTGTTCCCTCCACCCAAAACTCAGTCTCCAGCGTCTACAAACTAGTCCTCTCCACGTTAAAGCAAATTCTGGTCACAGTCACATGGTGTAGGAGCCACTCCAACCAAGGACTCGCCATAACCTTCGACGACGAGGACCCTCCACCCTTTAGACTCAACACCAATTCCCGTTTCTTCAGGAAGAAGAAGGGCACCAAAATCCTCGAACCCTCTTCTTCTCTCTCATCCAAGGTCGAAATCTTGTGGGATCTTTCAAACGCCAAGTATGAATCCGGTCCCGAACCTGTTCAAGGCTTTCACGTTGTCATCGTAATTGACTCGGAAATTGGTCTGGTTCTCGGTGACACGGCTGAAGAAACAGTGGTTTCCAAGAGGCTCGATTTCCGAAGTAACAACATAAACACCGCTTTGGCTAAGGTCTCTCTTTTGTCACGAAGAGAGCATTGTTCTGGGAACACCCTTTACACTACCAAGGCTCAGTTCTGCAACACTGGCACGTGGCACGATGTTATGATCAGATGCAGCGTGGAGAAGGAGAATGAAGGGTTGTTCAAGTCACCAGTTTTGTGCGTGTGCATAGATAGGAAGACCGTGATTCGTGTGAAGAGGCTGCAGTGGAATTTCAGAGGGAATCAAACGATTTTTGTTGATGGGTTGCTGGTTGATTTGCTTTGGGATGTTCATGACTGGTTCTTCAGCCCTTCTTCTTCTTCATCATCTTCTTCTGGATATGCAGTGTTCATGTTCAGGACTAGGAGTGGCATGGATAGCAGGCTGTGGTTGGAGGAAAAGAATGCACAGAAAGATAAAGACAGAGTTGAATTCTCCTTGTTGATCTATGCCTGTAAGACCACATAAGGGAACTCAAATTGTTCTTCTAATTCCTTTTTTTTAACCTTTTTTTGTCTCTTTAGTTTCTTATTCTTGCCTTAACTCTTCTTTTATTTCCTTTCCTCTTGAAAGGAAACATACTCATTTTTTTTAAGAGAAACAAAATAATTTCCAGTTTCAGAAACTTTAGTTGTACAAGAAAAATTAGTCTTTCTCTGCATTTTTCCCCGAGTTCAGTTTGTGTCACATCTGTCAAACTCTCACAAACCATCTTTGATATATCTGTCATGTAATTTAGAATCCATAACCTTTGAACTCAAAATTTGCATGCAAATTATCCAAACCCCAACACCAAGTCCACTCTATCAGATTAACAATTAGAAACTATCTTAGAGACAGTGATTTTAGTTTGTAAAAACAATTGGAGCTGATTGTTTTTGAATGTTACTAGAAGTGTACTATGTTGGATTGATCTTCAACTGAAAATAAGCATGAAGCCATAGGAAAAAATGTCCAATTTATTTACTAGTTTTATTCTTTTTTGGTATGGGGGAGAAAAGAGAAATTGAGCTAAAAGGGTACTAATAGAAGACTTTGATTGTGATGAATGAATTGGCAAGCCTTTTATGGAAAACAAAGTTAAAGGACTCTTGTGAATGGAAATGGAATAAACCATATCTTGACCAGTCTTCTCCTTGTTCCTCACTGTAATATTTGGTTGAAAGGTGAAAACGTAATTTTGATGATAACAGTCCAATTAATAAATAAAGGGCAAGGTAGGATGTGGATCTTACTTAGCATTTGGTTGTGATATAGCAGTTTACTTAAAACACTGAAGTGTTGGTTTGGTTTAGAGGGATTAGTTTAGAGGGAAATAAGGTTAGGTTTGGTCGGGTCACTTTCATAGGAAAATGATTCAAAAGAACGAAGCTCCAACATTTTAAATGTTGGTTTTGTCTTTACTGGCGTGGTGGAACCTTTGATTATGCATCATGGTCTATTCCTGTGTCCTGAGATGCCTCAACATGTGTTCATCACTCCTGGTCCCTCCAAACTTCCACTACACCCTCTCAACCAAATCATCATCACCTACTTTCTCAATGCATGCGTTTCTAAACATATACAAATCTTCTTTCTCACTCACAAATGGATACACTTTATTTGGATCAAATCAACTTCAAATGCCACATTTATTTTATTTACAACTTTTCTGTTCTGTGATGTTCCTTCTTTCTAAGTTTCTTTCTATTCTTAACTTCGTAGAATTTATAAAGGGTTTTTCTTTCTGTAACTTGTTTTTTTATGGCTAATGTTCTGTTTTTTATTTGATTTTTGCTTATTACTACAAATTATTTACATTTTTTGGTTTTGTTTGTTTGTTAAAAGGTATAAAAAAATGTGTTTATAAAATTTACTTGACTTCAACTTTTTAAGTAAATGTGAGACTCGTAAATAAGATATCTAGTTATATACAAAAAAAATGGTTATTAGTAATATTTTTTAAGAAAACCATGAGAAAAAAAGAAAGAAAATGATAAATATGTATTAAAATTAAAAATTATGATATTTACAATCATCCTATAGCTTCAATACTATTATTTTAATTATTTTTTACATCATTTAATTATAAATTTATTTTTTATTATATTTTTCTTTTGTTAAAATTGTCTAACTATCTGTGTTGTCAAAGTGTAGTTTTTCTAGAATTAAAACCGAGACATAGAGAGAAAATAACTAGAATATAATGGGATATGTTGTAAAAGTATAATTTTTCTAAAATTAAAACAGAGACATAGAGAGAGAATAACTAGAATGTAATGTGATGGGAAGAGAATGGCAACAAAAGGGAAGGAAAAAAAAAGGGTTTGGAGAAGGTAACAATTGTGTTTTATTATTTATATTTATACCAATATTTTTACGTTACATTTCACAATATTACGTTTAAAATTTGTGTCTTTATTTGATCACATCAATCATTTTATTTCACACGTCTATCTGTTTCCTTTCAATCTTTCCTTTTGCTGTATAACTTTTCATAAAAATGTTATACATATACAATTTTTGTTCTTCTTTCATCTACCTTTACAACCACTGTAATAATATAATAACGTATATCAAAATTTTATATTAAAAAATAAATATAATTAAAATATTATTATTTTGAGTTATTACATAAATATATTTTATGTAGTTAATGTAAAAATATCACCTCTCTTTTGCTCTTTTTCTTTATACTTTGTTCAAAATAAAGTGCAAAGATGTATTCAGTATTACTACTGTTCACTAAAAGTGACAGTTATCTTTTAATTTATTTCCCTTTCTTTCTTCATTTACATAATAGTTTCCAACAGAGAGTACGTTTCCATTATGCTTTACATGTTACTTTGCTGG
The DNA here is from genome assembly GCA_013389735.1 of Phaseolus lunatus. Lineage (NCBI taxonomy): Eukaryota > Viridiplantae > Streptophyta > Magnoliopsida > Fabales > Fabaceae > Phaseolus > Phaseolus lunatus. Next base: position 8,293,270 of record CM023867.1, read on the forward strand.
TTCTGCATCTTGGGTGCTGTTTGGTGGATGTTACTTTCGCAGTTGCCAAAATCTCTTCACACATGCTCCTTCTTCTTCCTTTCCTATCTCTAATTCACTTGTTTGTGTTATCCTAAAAACTTATCTTCTTTTAGCCTAACCTTCATAAGTGTCTCTTTCCCAACAAATGGAGATAATATATATATATATATATATATATATATATATATATATATATATATATATATAAAAGATTTATACCTCATTTATATACTATAAATTGACTATCTTTAATTGATGTGATATAAGATGTATAAGCGTGTAAAAAAATGAATGTGTTAAATATGTTTTTCGTTGTACTATAATGTGAAATTGATTTTTGTCTTTAATTCAAATTTTAGATTTTCTGGATATTTGTAGTAAGTAAACTATTGGAGTAGATCTTTATCTTAGGAGTGTTCTTTTATCTAACAAATGAATTTTTAATGTAGAGTAGATTATAATATTATAACATTCACGTTAAACATGAGTCATCCTGAAATACTTTAATATCTTAGTACATACTAAAAATTCGATTGTCACGTTAAAAAAATTGGCAATAACTCATTCTAATAATTTTCTTACTATATGTATCCAGGATGTTTAAAGTTTGGACTAGAGACGAAAACTAATTTCGCATGAAACTACGAAAAAAAAAACATTCAACCCGAATTAACAAAGTAAAAGAGAAGTGCTTAGTAAAACTGTGAAATTTATTAAAAAAATATAAAAAAGAGAAGAATATGAGAAAGTGTAAGACTTGATGGTGTTGGAGGTGAAAGTATAGTAGTAAATAGATAATACATGTATGACATCTATGAGGGTACATGTAGAAAAGGAAAATAATGGAAAAGTTTCTACAGTTGAAGTAATAGCTTGGAATTAGATAGTTGATGATTAGCCATGAGAATGGGTAGGTAATGGTGTTGCTAAAAGCCAACCAATTAAATCATAGTTGGAAGATTTAGCATTAAAAAGTGAGGCCTTCAAGCTTGTTCAATCCACCATCATTGCCCCCACCTAGTGCTTCTTCTAATATTGGGAAGCAAGATAACAAAAATCTGTTAATAATCTCTTTTCTTGCACTTGATTAGTCATATGTTTCATTGGCAATCAATATACACACTAAGATGTATCCACTTTTGTATGTATTATTTCCTCTTTCAAATAAATATATGGATAATGTTGAATTTGGAGGAAATTAGTTCTGCAATGACTTTTGAGAACATATATTTTGAATTATGGTATGCTACCAAGAAAAGGAACATTCTTAAAAAAAACAAGAGGAATAATCTCTCTCTTTCTCTTTCTCTCTCTCTATATGTAACATACTTTATTTTTAAGTCTCTGAAAAGTTTTTGTGTAAATCATTGATTAACAATTTAGTTTCACTAGTTATTTTTCTGAACAGTAAAAATATATAAATCCATTTAGAGTTATGAAGAAATTTCATTATAAATGGACCTATCCACTTATATCTCCTTTGTCACTTAACTTTTTTTGGTACTCTTCTGGTGTTAATTTAGTATTAGGAATGTGACAATCTTAGATATTAACATGACCCAGGTGGAGTGTTAGACTTAAATTTCTTTTTTGTAAACATGGAATTTCAAATTATTAGTGAGATGAAAATCAATGTGGAACATTCAAGACTCTAGAATCGTCTTCTAAAGTTTAAAAGCTCACGTATCTGTTGAGAGTCCATGACAATCTGTGACTGATATTATCTCAGTTTATGATAAGATTGTGAGCATTAATTTATTTATTTCAGAGTAGATATTATTTGGATTATCTGCGTATCAATTGGTTTATGTCTAAAGGTGGAGGTATTTTTCTTTGTTTCAAACATAAGAAAGAGTTGGTTTGTGCCTTTTGGACGGCAGTGTAATGATGCTATGAAGATGGTATCTATTGGGAAGCAATAACATCCTTTTTTATGACTGATAAATATGAGAAATCTAATAGATGAAAAAAGTTGTTACGATTGGGTTGCCTTATCTTTGATTTCTATAAGTACATAGTGGGTACTCACGTAGACTGACTACCTACAATCTTTTGAGTACAAAGAGTATTTATACTACTAAAAATTATTAAATAAAAATTAATTTTAGAAAAAAAAATAATTAATTGTTATATTGATTAAATTATATATTATTTTAAATATTAAAAAAAATTATTGATATCTAAATTAGTTTCTATTAATAAATAGTTTCTAAATTAGTATTTAATTAACTATCAATGTTTTAACTACCAATTATTTAAATTTTAAAGTTTATAGCTAAATTCTTGGTAGCTAATTAGATATCAGTTTAAAACTATTTATCAATAATAGAAACTAATTTAGATATCAATAATTTTTTTTAGTCTCTAAAATAGTATTTAATTAATCAATATAACAACTTATTATTTTTTGTCTCTAAAAATTTATATTTAATGATTTTCTTGTAATATTAGTTGTTAAGATCTTGTTTAAGCATTAAGTAAGTTATATATTTGAGTTCATGGTTTGAGGAGTTATCGAGTGGGCAGTCATTATCCGAGGAAGTGTATTAACAATCTCGTCTTGACTCTAAGAGTGATTCCATTATAAACTTGCAGGAATTTGAGAAAAACAACAACAAAACAAAGAAGTAGAAGAAGTCTCAATCTACTAAGCGCATGCAAAAGCGCTTAGGGAATTAATGACAAAGAGCATTTAAAACAAAAACCTCCAAGCCCTAAGCATCGAGGAATTTGCTAAGCAAATTTGTGCTAGAGAAGGGCCCAAGCTATGGAAATTTAGGTTGTTGAGCGAATCTGTGAGGATCTGAGCGAAGAAGAAACCCTTTGACCAAGGAAAGCAATTCGTTGGGTTAGGTTGAGAGTGGGCTCCGAGCCAAACATTCTTCAAGCTGAAGAAAGCTAATCCACTAAGTGGATTGGCATGCATTAAATTAATTTCCTATTAAAAGCAGACCTAAGCTCTATAAATAGGGAGACCCTGTTTCAAGCTAAATAGGTTGACATGAAGGTGTAAAATTTGGTAGAAGGAGAGAAGCCTCATCTGACGTGCAACATCCAAGACTCCATGTCTTTAGTTGCTAATTATTCATCTTTGAATGTTCTTGTAAACATCATCATGAGTAGCTAAACTCCTCATGTTGGGATTGAAGAGCAATGTAATATTCTTTGTTATTTATGAATGTTTATTTTAGTTCATTTGATTTGATTGAATTTAATGCCTGATATGTGAGGAATCACCGTTCTTTCCTTTAGAACTTGAATGATGTTGGGAAACACTTTCATTTTTTGAACTCTTTCAAATCATCCAAACAAGTCAATGTCTGGGAACATAATTGAATGTTTGGCTTGAATTGTTCCAACTTCAAGCAAAAGCAAGTTATTCTAAGTCAAGGAATTGATAGTGGTAATTTGTTGTTCTAGATAACCATGATTAAGGGATTGAATTGGTTTGACCATAAGGATCATTGAACTTGAAAAATAATGCATTTGTAAGTAACTTAGCATAAGAGATTTACAAAGAAATTCAATCTCAACCCTAGTACTGAATAGAAAACTTCACCTTTTTACATCTAGTTTCAATCTCACTAATTATATTTTTTACTTATTATTCATTTTACTCATTAAAAATAATATATACAACCCTTTATGATCATATTTCCACTTTATAATGAAAGATATTTCTACTATGCTTATCACTAGTCCCTTTGGATATGAGAACCCCTCTTATCAGTTGTACTGCAATTGACTCGTTCCACTTGTTGAAAAATAACCACACCATCAGCTAGCCTTGGAGCAAGTTGAGAACGATCTCTCATTAGACACAAGATACAAGTGGGTGGTTCCGTATGTGAGGGAGACTTTCTCTAACTATAGATGGTTATTTGTCGTTTGCGCTTTCGCCACTAGCATTTATATGCTGGAGAGTTTAGTCAAGGATGTCATCTTATTGGTTGTCCAACGTTGTGCTATTTATAATGTTTGTCATGGTCAAGAAGGGAGTTTAGTTTACTTTTTTTACATGTATGTCTACTTGTTCAAGTATACATATGTGTTTTTTAATTAATGAATTTGTTATGGATGTGCTCAAGGTTCTAAATGTGACATCCACCCAACTTCCTCTGAATAGTTAGTCACAAGTATATAAGGCATTGTGCCTAGACCTTTCTCCCAAAATGTACTCTTTTTTTATATTATCCAACCAAGGGACCAAATGGGATTCCTTTCTCTTGTAAAACAATCTATAAGACATCCCTCTTTGCCATGTATACTACCTCACATAAATTTTTCGAAAGAATTTTTTAAAGTAGTTGTTAATATGAGAGGTTATCAATATTTTTATGATCAGGATAAGCTCAAGTTTTATTTTTATTGGACTGACGATCTTGTAAGATATCATAGTTTTTCGAGATCTCATATGATCTTGGATGATAATCATATACTAAATATTCTTAATGAATTTCAGTAGAAGCTTTCCACCATAAGATTCTTTATGTCCATTTATCTTTGCAATATCATTAGAATCTAGATGGTATACATTGTTTTTTCTTAATTTCACTTTATCTTCTCGATGTTAACTTTGTAGAATATTTCTTTTTCCTTCAAATATTATGATAGTCACGTACCCTCAAAATAGTAACTTGTTCTAGCACTTCATTAACTATCAACTGGACTAAAGAGGGAGAATAAGAAAAGGGATAAGTTCCCTTGAAAATATCATCAAGCAGAGAGGTCACCATCAAACCAATCTCCTAAAAGACATATGTTGTTCTTTCCTAGGACCAGTACAAGTTTGGTTAAGACCTTCGTTGGTTGCGACTTCCATGTTGGATCTAACTTAAACATCTCTTTGAGCTCATCTATGAAAAAGTAGTCACGATGGCTACTTTGAATGATCTAATAACTTCATGTATGGACTTGCAATCTCTGGGCTATTGTTGGTGCCAAATGGGATCCAAATTGGTGTGGAGTGGGACCTCAATGGAGTTGAAATCAAAATAAGAGTTGGCCTACTTGAGAGAGGTTGTTGAAAGAAGTAAAATATCTCCAAACTAAAAATGTTTACTTATCAGTCGAGATGTCATTATGGAAAAGTCATGTCTGCAATCAGAAGAGAGAGAAAAGAAATCAAAAGTTGAGTTAAATGGCTTGGAACAAAGCATGAGTAAGATAACCTTGGACACATCACAAGGAACAACATGCATGGATGAAGGTCAAGAAGAGCATAGAAAAATTTAAAAGGTTCATTCTTAGTTAACACAAAGAAGATTTTAATAAGACGCTCCAACATATGACTTTATTTTATTGTATTCTTTTCGATGAAGAAAATTTTGATGTTGGACAATATGTCTATGAAGGTGAGTTGATTCTAGTTAAAGACATCTTAAAATTCATCGATTCGTCTATACCATTATGATAACAAAGTTTATTGAGGTGCTTACATTTTTTATTTTTAATTATAAAAAAAATCAATTTTTGTAATTTGGTTGTTAATACCAATTTTTTATGTCTATATTTTTATTAGAGATTGTTAATGATTATAATTATAAGTTGACCTACTATTTTTTTATTTATAATATTATTTATTTAAAAACTCAACTTTGAGTATTTGTTTGCAAAATTCAACTTTGAACATATCCTTATATTTCAAATCCTTTATCAAGTCAAAAACATGAAAACAACTCCATGTATGAAGTAGACCCTAGTAATAAGCTTGAGGTCATTTTTCCAACATTCCTATAAAAATAGAACCCTCTCACATACCTAAGGGCCAAACCCACCATATCGAACAGCTTTTTATTTTCAAAATTCATCAACTTTAAGGAAAATGACAAACATGGATACAAATTGAAAAATGAAAATGAAAAATCCTAATCCACCTGTCCCATCAAAGAAAACAACAACCAACAAAACATAAAGTAAAACAAAAGGGAAACACATTATTTCATCACAAAGCTGCAATGTTAAATGAAATTAGAATCGTCAATGGGTCCTTGCAAAATAGTGTTTCATTCTAAAATAGGCTTTAACATCATTTTTCTCTTTTGTTTCAAATAAGAGTTCAATAATTTCGAAAATCTTACTTTTTTTACCCCCTCCTTTTCGATTCTTGTTACCGAGGGTTACTAACTTTTTGTTTTTATCTTTAATTATCTTAGTTTAAAACAAAACAAATGTTACAAAAACTATTAATTAGTTTTGCACATGTTAATTCATCTTAAGTTTCCGTTTAACTTCATTACTTATGAGAACATACAAAATTATGTTTAAATTTTATAAGGAGTAAAATAATCCAAACTTTTTTAAGAATATTTTTATTATTTTCGCTATTTTACAAAGATACAAAACATAATTTACCCTAATTAATATATAATAATATTTACATTAAATTGTATTTTTTGCCTATTGAATTTTCAAATTATCTTTTTACTCACGTGCTTTCAATCTTCGAGCAAAAGTTATATTTTATCAAAATTGTAATTGAGACTACAAAATTACTTATTTAATCTATCTAGTTTAAAATTTAAAAATAACGTGTGCGTATTAATTTTAGTTTAATTTTATCTGAATACGTGGTTATCTAAAGTAGCAGATTTTTGAAATAACATACACCTATTTAAAATTTAGAATAGTACCAGATTAGTTTATAGGCAATTACTTTTTTGGGTTTCTTCATGCACCTCCATGAAATGTTAGATAGGTTCAAAATATTCATGGATTTTTGAAATGCGGAATTAAGAAGTGTGTTCTGATTATATAATCTGAAATTATTTTTGGATTTTGTAATTCATAATTATATTTTGTTATATAATTTAAAATATATTTTTAAATTTACATGATTTAAAAATGTATTTTAGTAATCTAGAATATATTTTTAAAACAAAATATATTTTTGGATTATATTTGTATTACATAATTTAAAATATATTTTTATATTATATAATCAAAAGTGTATTTTCAAATTATGTTATATGAAATATTTTAGATTCAATAATTCATAGATGTATTTTAAATTATGTAATTCTAAAATATATTTTAGATTATAAAATTTAAAATATCGATTTGTGTAATTTATTATATTTTTAGATTTGAAAATAATTTAAAATTTAATTTTGAATTCCAAATTTCACATTCTGAAATAGATTTAGATTACGATGAATAATTTGTATTTGTATTTCTTTTTTTTTAAATAGTTGAACTCATCTAACATCTTTTTTCAATGTGCCATACTATAAACAAGAAATTTCTTTCATCCTAATTTATCTTATACTCTAATATTGTAATTCATCTCATTCCAATATTTCTATTTATTTTATTCTCTAATCTTTTGAATCTTTGGTCACCTAATTTCTTTTATTTAAATCTCTTAATTTATCTCATTTTGAATTCTCTTTATTCATTTTATATTTGATTTATTTCATATTCTAACTTCTTTACCTCTTAAAACTAATTCTTTATATCTTTATATCGTACGATCAAATTTATCTTATGATATAACATCTTATATTTGTACATAATTTACGTCATATTCTAATGTCTATATCCCTTCAGACCTAATTTATCTCATTCAAATTTCGTTATATCTTAAAATCTAATTTATTTAATACATTCAAATATCTCAGAATCTATTTTATTTAATGTTTTAAGAGCCTTTTGTCTCAAAGAACTAACTATTTATATAATTTCCTTTTTGAATTTAATTTATCTTCATATTTTTGTAACTAATATATCTCATAATATTCTCATTTACTTCAAATTTATTCTTAGTTAATGTGTCATATTAATTAATCATTAAAAAACATTTGGAGGGGCAATCTCTACACAAAAATACTAATATAGAAGTAATTTTTAAAAAAAAAATTTGGAGCTGCATCTTGTTTATCTACATATATAGTTTTACTTTTTTGGTAAGATAAATTTGAGTTTTTAGCAAAACTTTCATCATATATATTTGATTTCAGTTTCAAGTAATATCTTAAATAAAAATAATGTTTTTTCAAACTCAAATTTATTGATATACTAAAATGTAAGAAATTGAATATCCAAACATATAATTTAGCCAGTATAACTCAGGAATCAAGATGAAGTGTGTTACAAGTAGTTAAACTTAATGGGTAAATTCGTTTGATAAAATGTATATACCCAAAAGAGGGTAAATAACATTGTCCATGATAAGGTTTGCATCACTTTTATTTACTATTACAAATGATGTAGTATTACCTCGTACTGAATTTGAATGCCTCCATGTAAATTTACATGTGTTGAAAGAGGATTCTGCTAAGGATTTTTCATGTATCTGCAAGTAATAAAAGATTGGTGATCACTACTAAATGCTAGAAATTATGCCATTCACTATTCTAAAATTGCACGCGAGACAATCTACAAAAAGGATGCAAATAGGAATTGGAATTATACAGAAGGTTGTGCAGTGCAAAGCATTATGTTTACCCCATATTTCATAGTTATACGAGGTATAAAGACACCATTCATCAAGGGAGTCTATAATGACAATGTTCTACGACAAACCAGGTCAGACATTTCCACATAAATGTATGCTTGAAAAGTGTATACAATTGAAGACAGATATTAGATTGTAGGGCTAAACCTTTAACAGGAAAAATGAAAGAAAAAATAAAAACTTTAACCTGTAATAACCTGATAACGAAGAGGGAAGTATATACATCAAAACAAGACACCTTTCTTCACTCTTTGCTTATATCCAAAAATAAGGTCTATCCAGTGATGCAAAATTTCTGAGAAAGTCTGGTTCAAGAGCTTCCCTGTGGTCACTGATGAACTCTCCAGAGCTACCTTTGGCCCTTGGAGATAGGACAACATCCCCAGCCTGAAGAAACACCATAATCATTAAATTTACTAGTCACTTCACCACCATATTTGGCTCTCAGAATTTAAAAATAGAAAAGGATACATTTTCAATAAGATAGCCTTCAGTATCTTGTTTTATTTTAACACGTGAAAACCAGTAAAACATTCAGCATATAATCCTCAGGTATGCATGACTGCAAACAACACATCATATATAATGAAAGAAAAATTGCAACTCAAAACAAAATCATAAAGCACTAAAAGAGACCAATCATTTTCTAAACTAGTCTTCACCTTCAGGTGTCTGGCAGTCCATTGGTTTATCAAGCCTGTGAAATGTTTTTTGGATTGGACAAATCAAGATTTCCACTCTCATAATCAGCAAGGACTCATGGAAAGACTGGATAGATATTGGGGAAGATCACTATATCCATGTCCTGACCAGGTGTTTAGATGCATTGCATAAAGCACTGGAAATTGCTTATTTCTCCCTTATGACACCTTTTAGAAAAGGATTTGATATTATCTTGAGAGATGGATACCTTGTTGCTTTCTTGTTTTGATGATCCTGAAATCGTTGTCCAACCTGATACAAAGCAGATAAACTGCATTCAAAAACGTGAAATGGGGGAAGGCATAACCACACCAAAAAAAGTGGCATGAGAACCAAATTTAAAAAGATAAAAGCAAAGCTCAGATCTGTGCTGCAACACTAAACACCTTAAAAAGAATAGCACCATAGGGAGGGTCAAAATTTCAAGTCCTTAAGGGCTTTTTATGCTACAACTCATCATCAATAATGCAGCATAAATGCCATGGTCATAAACTAGCAATAATATCAAAAGATAAGGAGATAATTCTTACATGCTATTCCGAGTAAAATTTATGTTGAAAATAAGGTTTTGACTCTGATTCATCAGGACCATTTTCAATTTTTCCGAGACAACTCTGGTTTCTCTAATTAAACTGTTCATCAAGAATATTCTATACTGTATCAACTTCATGGTTGCAGTATTCGAGCTTTTTCCACATTCAATACAGACCTTCAATGGTAGACAACTGCCATATTGGCTCTTATGTGAAATAAGATTTACTTAGTTAGAAAGATGCCACTTACTGTGTAGAATCCATCCATAGTTATCTTGCCTAACAGCTCTCAACTCAGTGGAAACAGCATTACAAACTAAATCCAGCGATATCTTTGCTAATTTGCTGCACCCAGAGTCTTAAATCCAATATTGCAGCTTCTAGATATTTCCTTCCCATTTCTTTCTTTTGACAAAAATCCATCTTTTTGATTCTTACTCCTTGAAACTTTAGCACCATTCAAAAAACTCAGATAAACTTCTAGTCAATAATTTATCAAAACCACCATGGAGCACATCAAGTTGCTGCCCTTGATCAGGTCTACAAACAAGCAAGTCTTCCAATGCATCTCCCTTATACACTATAAGATACTTGTGTTAGAGTTAAGCAGGGTCTGAAGATCAAGAGGGGAGGGGTGAATTGATCTTTTAAAATTTTTGCAACAGGAACTGACTTCTGTATAACAGAGATTAAAAGAACAGATTGATTTCAAATAAAACAGATTTATTTTTCCAAATCACCTTCGTACAATCAGAACTTAATCAAACAAGATTTTACACAATTAAAAGGAACAGCAGAACACACTTGTTCAGATATTTGCAAGAAGGTTTCAACCAAGAGAAGAACAGTTCTTATTAAACCCAGAATTAACAGATTCAATTTCAAATGAACAGATTTATTTTGGACAGTTATCAATTCAAATTCCAGAAATAAATGCAAGAAAGGAGAGAAGATTGCACACAAGTTTTTATACTGGTTCACTCATCAAGAGCTACATCCAGTTCACCTTACACCAAGGTGGAATTCACTAAACACATACAACAATTACAGCATATACAGCAGTTCTTGAAACCTACAAGAACACTCACATACAAGGCTGAAAAACACCTATTTCAGCACACCTTGCACTCCAAGAAACCCTATCAAGAAGTGACTAACACTTCCACCTTTACAACAAATGAGAAAGGAAAAAAATACACCTGAAAAGAAGATGCAAGAACTCAAACCAGTAGTTCAATCTGCTGCAAAAACTGCACCAGCACCTTCACAAAGCACAAGGTTTTCCTAGAACAAGCACACTTGAAATTTCTTTTGAAAACTTTTCACAAAAACCTTTGAATTCTTCTTCTCACTCAGAAACTGATTGAAACGTGATTGCACTGTATATTTTGTGTGAGAGAAGTCTTCTATATTTAAAGAAACTAGTTTCTAACCATTTTTCAAAAAACAGTTTGAAAAACAGTTAAGAATAACAGAACCAAAATAAATCTATTTATTATCCAGGAAACAGATTTATTTTTGTCCAGTATTCAGACTTTTTGAGAAAACTTTAAACAGCATTTTTGAAAACTTTAAACACTCCTTGTGTTTGGTTTAAGCTTGCTTTAGGCAACTAGAACAGAATGACCGATGACCGACCGGTGCCACATTACTTTCCAAACGACCGATGACCGATCGTCCCACATTACTTTCTCAAAGACCGATGACTGATCACATTACTTTCCCAAAGACCGATGACCGATCGTACCTCATTACTTCCTCCAATGACCGACGACCGATTGGTTCCTCATTACTTCCTTCAATGACCGACGACCGATTGGTTCCTCATACTTCCCCAATGACCGATGACCGATTGGTTCCTCATTACTTCCCCCAATGACCGATTACAGATCGGTGCCTCATCACTTCCTCACCTCCTAAGCCTAAACCAAAATTCACTTAAATCCTTTTACAAAACTATAAAGTACTGAAGCAATTTTCTTCATCAAACACACTTTAAGCCAAGGTTGGGAAGAAGCTTCCTTCAGCTTCAACAACTTGAACATGCCAAAGGTAATATTTTGTACATTTTGCCTTTTACCACAAAGCTTCACACCGACAGCAATTAAAATCTGTATCGATGTTGCTGGGAGAGAATATCATTCTTCTATGAGCAATCAATAATTTTGTATCGATGTTGCTGGGAGAGAATATCATTCTTCTATGAGCAATCAATAATTGATAGACAGTACAGCTTTCCTTTCCTGAATCATCTCGAGAGGAAGTAGTGGAGAAACTCTTTTTAGGTTTATTAAGTAAACCAACCACAAAAGAAGATCATCTTCCCCAATCAAGGTTGTCAAACTCGCGAGTCTACATAGACTCGTGGGAGGTCAGTAGACTTGACTCATGGACTCGAATCGTAAACTCGTTAGAGTTTACTTTCATATTAAAAAAAAAAAATTAATAATTCATATTTTCAAAATGTGTTGGGTGCAGATTCAAAAATGTTGGGTGTAGGAAGCAATTGCCTTAAATTAAAAAAAAAAAAAAATCAAATTTTGAACCCATCTTCTATTCTGCAGCCCAATAAAAAAATTGAACCCTAATCCCCTAAATCACATTGCATAACAATGCAACCCTAATTTCACACCACCCATCTTTAACCTTATATGATGAACAACGCTAACCACCTGCAATCCGCGACCACCGCAACCACCGCACGAACCACCTGCAACCTGTGACCACCGCCCGCAACCCGCGACCACCGCAGGAACCGCCACGACCCCGCGACTAACCGCCACTACCGCACGACCGCTCCGCTCGATCGTAACAACCGCCGCACTCCACAAAAGAAGACGCACCACCTCCGTGCACTCCATAGAAGAGCAACCAAAACGAAAATGAAATGTGAAACCCTAAGATCACTTTGTTTCCCCCTTCAGAACGACATCATTTTGGGTAAAAAAAAAACCCAGTTAAACTCGCCTACTCGAACCAGACTCGCGATTTCACTCTGAGTTTGCCAAGTTCATTCCGAGTCTGCCAAGTTCATTTCGAGTCTGCCGAGTTTGCTCAAAAAACGAGTCTACTACCGAGTTTACTCGGTGAGGGCATGTGGATACGTAAACTCAGACGAGTCAACGAGTTGACTCGCGATTTTGACAACCTTGTCCCCAATACGGACTAAGAATGATGGGAGGATGTAGTACAATACCATCCAAATAGAATAGAGCTTTTAAGAACTGAATGGATATAAGCCTCTAGCTGCCTACTTCCTCTTCAAATTGATGAGAGCCTCTTTTCACCAGGAACAACTTCTTCTAATTTACCATCTTATTTGTCAATTGCTTATATAAAAATTTCACCAACCAAACCTATCTCCAAGAATCAACCAAAAGCAACCGATAGGAGGAGGTGGGGATCCATTAGCTTCTATCATATCCACTTTTTAAGGGGAAGAGGATGAATAAAGGAGGGATCACCCGTTAACTATTTTTTTTCAAATCTAGATTGAATACAGAATTCCTTATATGAATCAAAATTTTCTTGCCATTTAGACATCTGTCTCTTCAATAGATCATATGCCTTTGAACCTAGAGGTTCGAGCTTCTTCACAAGAGCATCAAATCTCAACTCAACAGGGGAAAGATCATCAAAGATTTCTTGACCAACAGATTCAGTTTGCTCTGTGGACTTCTTTTTTGGGACATGAGAAATGAATGTATCATAATTTGTGTCACTATAAACAGATTTTTCATGTACATGGTCAGCTGCAGACAAGTTGAATGAAACTAGACGGTATAACAAAAAGAATTTTGATTTCGAAGATCCAGCCCAGGTTTCCTCTCCATCCTCAGCAAGGGAGACTACATGATCATCAAGGTGTGTAGGCCCATAAGCTGAGACAGCAATTTCGCCAGCCACCTGTATAACTTCTTTGTATTTCGGGCTAAGCTCTATTTCTACTGAAAATTCACCTCCTTCCATGTTTGATCCCCCATTGCAAAATTTATTAAGCACAAGAAGAACAGGAAAAGGAATAACTGGACCCACAATGTCATCATTGTTGTGGGGTGATGATTTCCTTAAAAAGAATGGAGACAGTTGAGGAAGGTTGGGAACAGCTAAAGATTCCGATGATACCCTATTGTGATCCAGGTTTCCAACAACTTCATAGCATTCAGCATGACTCAAAAACGCCAACTGCAACGGTTCCATAGGTAAGTCAGCCCAAAATCTTCTCAAAGCAACCTTGTGTAAGCTTGCTAGTAGCTTGACATCATTAAAAACAGAAGTAACAGGACACGATCTTAATTGACCAAACCTACAAGCATTTAATTTCTCACATAATAAATCGTACACTTCTTTGTGTTCTTTGTCATGGACATCCTTATAGTTCTTTTTTAGTTTTCTAATCAGGAATCGAGTAAGTCCACCACTTGCATATGATTCAAGGTAATCCAATTTTAAGTAGTTATAATTTTTTGGAAACTTGTACTCCTCATCACTCGTGGGATACAGTAAGTGTCTATTCAAACACAATACTTGATCGGAACAATCTTCTAAGTTTCTGGCCTGAGCCCAAGAGGCATGATATCTCTGCAATTCAAACCTTCCCGAGAAAGTAAGCCTTATTAGTGTAAAACCCCCATTTTCATCAGGTTCACACAGTGATGCAGCAAGTTTATTGCTTAAAATGCCAAATCCCAAAACTATCTATTTCTTTTGCTGCCAATCAATCCATTCAGGAAGCGCATCCTTTGAGAACTCTTTCCTTAAGAGACAACTTCCACAATGACACTCTTGACCAGACAAATTAATCTTCAACCGGAAGCTCCCAAGCACAGATGGCTGGGTTAATCTTCGATGTAACATATTCTTTACGAACTGGTAATACATACCCATAGCAGAAGATATTGAACTCACAATTCCAAATACTTCCCAACATAATACAAAACCCAAATTCAGAAGCCAACTTAAAAGCATCCTCCCTCGAGTGGGACCTCAAATCAGACAAGCTCAATCCAGACATGAAGCTAGGCCCTTCAATCCCATGCACCCATTGCAAAACCGGCACCAAAGGCAGCTTCCTCACATCACATAGAAGCAAAACACTACTAGAAACCACAACAAAGTAAAAGTTGTCCGGAGCAGCCCTTGACAACACAAGAAACCGCTCATTTTCATCCGGAGCATACATTCGCAGCATCTCGATCTTCATCAAACAACTCACACTACAATCTTTCAGCCTCAAATCAACCAAGAAAACAACATCAAAAAGCGCTACAACCAAATCCTGGGGTGCCAACTAAACTCACAGCTTAGCCACACCTTACTCTTTGAAGAATTATTCCAGGGCACCTTCAACCTAGTCCCCTTGAAACCAGTACCGGTGCCACAACACTCCAAATCAAACAAAAACAATTGGCCACTCTCCAGCAATACCATGCTCTCTTCCAATATATGAGGACTCCAACAAGGATGCGCCACAGGGCAAGTCTTGAACATCTTATCACCCAAACAAACCACGCTAGGTCTATCCAAAATTTGATTGTGCCTCATAACGAACCAATGAACGGAATATAGAGTAGTAGCCAGCAAATACCCGATAACTCGAGAAGCATCATCATCCTCGTCATCACTACCTGTGAAACCAAAATCAGCAACAGGGTTAACAGAAATGTTCAAGATACGGTGCGAGGAGCCAGTAGAGGCATAAAAAACGTCGCCTTTGGTATCGAGTTGAGGATGGAAACGCGAGTCCTAGAAGCGAAGAGTGAAAAACGCGAGCTTGTGGTTGTTGGAGCCAGCGGGGAATAAAAGAAGGGTGTAAGGCGGTGGGGGTAGGTGAGGAGGTGGAGGCAGCTGTGTAGGAAGGGGGGAGCGGCATCGTTTTGGTGGGAGGAGGAGAAGAGGGAGGCAATTGAGGAAGCGGTGGAGGGAGAATGGAAGGAGGGTGGGAAGAGAGAAGGAAATGGGAAGGTAAAAGGTAGGGAGGGTAGTAGAGAGATGGTAGCAGAGGGGGAAGAGAAGAGAAGGGAGAGAGAATTAGGGTTAGGATTGAAGAGAAGAGGACCCAAAGGGAGAGAAGGGGAATTGGAAAGAAGAAGAGGAGCTACGGTGGAGGAACCTACGGGGAAGAATGATTTCCATTCTTCTGAGAGTTCCATTGCAATTTCACAATCCTTATCACAAATTCACCTTCTCTACCACACCTTTTAGGATCCTTATATATTATCACCCTCTGTCAACCAACATAAATCTCCATTTTCTTATGAAGGTCATATGAAAGAACAAGATGATGGGTCATGCAAAGTCGAAGTGGCTTCATCGGATGCTTCACGCCAAAGTAAACACTACCGACGTCGCCTGCAATGTGAATGTTGAAGTACATGAGTAGACAAAAAAACATGCAAAGAAACAAAACCTAGCAGATAACATAAAAGAATATTAGTTTGATCGTTATCATACGCCGTTAAGGATTCAAACATAAACAAACATTAAAAGGAAATCGAAAAAGATAAACTAAAGCTTTCCTTAGTTCTAAATACACTAAACATAGCATTTTTCGTTAAATAATTTCAATTTTCAATTTATACCTTTTTAACAAATGTGGTAAAGGGACTCCTTGACATTAGACAAGGTTTTAAATTGAGGTAGCATTGCAGCTACCTGCAATTCTTGATATTGCAAATAAATGTGGCTGGTGTCCCTGTGTGGTTGTGAAAACCACAAAAACCTTGATGTTGCAGCCACAATTGCAAATGTGCACCACAATTTAAAGCCAAGAATCCGAAAGCTAACTAGTATTCAAGATTGAACAGCTCCTCACAGAACTCGAGTGCTATTATAGATGCTGATTTTCTTACTGAACAGCATGAATACTAATAAAAAATGTAAAACTATATTCCATTGAGACAGCCAAATAGATTTTTTTAAAGTGCAACTATCCAAAATTCTCTACGTTGAATTTTCCAGAACAAATACCGAGCCATGCATGGAGCAGAATCAGAAATCTAAAACAGTTCTAAAGACAAGTTCATATCCTTATTGTACAATTTCTTGCCACCAAACGCAGCAATCAGCGCAAATGCCATAGATACAGGTCTAGCTAGGGTTTCGATATTTAAGAAGCTGAGCTAGGAATTTGAAAATGGCGTGATACGAAGAGCGTTGACGAACATCAGGAGTTCAATTCCACTAAAGAAGAATCGGAGAAAAAAGAAAGAAAGAAATGAAAAAACGAGACTAAAAGAATATGAAAGTGAAGGGAAAACACACCGTCGTAGAAGTAAGCGATTCTATCCTTGGAGCGCATGTTTTGGAGAGAGCGTTGAAGAGTAGTGGCGGGAATTGGCGAGAGAGAATATGACTAACATGGCTGTGTCAATCGCGTCAGCTTTCCCTGCTGTGCCATATCGCCTCTTCCTTTCTCCCTGTTACTGTATGACCGTGTGTTTCTGTCTGGTTTTTTATTCTTAAATCAATATTTAACCATTAAACAACTTAACAACGTTGTTTATTAAAAAATTTAACAATGTTTTTTTTATGAAAATGACAACATAAAAAATTCATCTTTAAAATATTTGACATGACATTTTTTATACAAAGAGCATTACTATATTTTTTTTAAAAAAATATATGCTTTTCAAATTAATAATTTACAGGTCTTAGAAATAATAATTTGGATTCTTGGTCATGTGGGCTTGGACATCTTATCTTAGTATGGACTTGATATATTCTTAAGAAAGACTGTTTCTTTTTGCACCTCCGTACTTTCTTGTGTCACTCCCATAAATTTTTTATTTCAAAAACATCCTTCTTTAATTAATTTTTGGATTGAGATTAACTTCCGAATTATGTAATCCTGAAATTTTTTTTCAAATGCATAATTAAATTTTGGATTATATAATGCATAGGCTTATCTCAAATCCAAAAAAGATTTCCAAATTTCATAAATCTAAAGAACACTTTTGGATTCAAAAACATCTTCCAAATTATGTATGGAGGTGGCATAAAAGGATAAAAAAAGTATTTTTACATTTGGTATGGGAATGACACAAGAAGGTACGGAGGTACAGGAAGAAGCAGTCCTTAAGAAACCTTGTTATACAATTATAAAAATGTATTCTTCATGTTCATAACAGTGACTGCACATGGAAACTACTGCACACCATTTGCTTTGAAAAGATCATCAATTGGCAGCTTGTTATGTACCAACCTCCATACCTGGAATGATTTAGAAGGAGAGATTATGCTTTTAGTCCAAGCCATGATCTGTCCATGTCCTTTTATGTGCATGAACGTTTGTTTCATTCAAAGCATACCATCAGTTCTATTTTTCCATCTCGTACAGTTTTGCCTTCACAAAAGGGAATAAGAATTCCATTGATCTCAACAACCAGATCAGAATGGTTTTGCACCAAAATACAAGGAATATTCCATTTATGATTCTGAATAAAATGTGTAACACAAGCTTTCAAAGAATGATGAAGTTGTGAAGGAATATTTAGGATATCTACAATAGCCCCAGAGAGCCAGTTATTTGTTTAAAAGTTGAAGTTCTTCTTCCCATCTCCTAACTTCCTTGTAATGTTTTTCAAGAACTTTTCAATGTTGAATTGTATTCCTGCACAAATAGAATACAGAATGAAGGAACTAGAAGGCTTAACTCTTCTCTAAACCTTTGCTGTAGTGATTTTTGCCCATTCACACTATACAGTTAACATTTCCCAGCCAAGTTTAAGCATTGTCGCATGATTGATATCAGAAATTGATCTCAATCTAGGGCTCCCCATGTTTCAACTTTCTTGAGAAATCCTTTAGGCCTTAGCTAGACTTGAAAACTGTAGAATAACATACAGGATAACAGAGGAAACCAAAAGCACCCTACCCATATAAGTCAACAATGACCCTTTTCAGGTTGCAAACTTACTTTAGTTATGAATCTATAGTCCAAAGTATCCAAGGCTTTGGTGATGCTATGTTTAATAGCAACTTTTCCAGCAATACAATTCATATTAAGTAAATTAACAAAATTTAGATTCCACTCCAATGCAATCCAAGATTTTCCTACCATGAACAAAACCTCTTTGATTTAAACGAACAAAAGACATTGAAAGAGTACTTGTCAAATGAATTTGAAACGAAGGACCTTGGTCCTTTGAAGTATTTTCTTGGATTTGAGGTTTCAAGATCAAAATTAGATATTTTTCTCTTCAAGAAAAAATATGCATTAAATTTATTGAAAGAAATTAGAAACATGCTAACCAACAAATTCTCTAATTAAGGAGGGATGGTATTGAAGAATATCAAACTCCAACTAATAAGGAGAGATATCAGAGACTTGAGATTGACTTATCTTTCACACATCAGCTCTGATTTAGCTTGTGTTCTTAGTATAGTTAGTCAGTTCAGGCACAATATAGGTGAACATAAATTTTGTTATACAATTACATAAAAGTTGCTTCTCAAAAAGGAGCTTTGTTCAAGAAAAACTTCAATATGAACCTATTTCACATTTGTAATATGCAATCTTATCACATGGAAAAGTAAGAAGTAGAAAGTTCTACTTAGATCTACTGCAGAAGCTAAACTTAGAGGAATGGTTATGTGGGTTGGTCCACCTCGCATAAGAGGTAGCCCGTGGGCTAGTCCGTATAAGGAAAATATTTTTTCTAAATTAAAATTTTATTAATTATAAAAAAAAATAAAATTCTACTACTAAAAAATTAAAATTTTATCCTTGTTTCAATTCATTCAATTAAGATAAAAAATATAAAAACATTCAAGTATGAGAGTTGTTAGAAAGCTTCATTAAAAATGATTAAAGTTTTGTTTTACATATATTTTTCTTCTATATGTATGTAAATGTATGAGAGTATCTTTTCAAAGTTTTGCTACAAAATATTTTAATGAAATCTTTTCTTTATATTAATTTTTTCATTATCAAATTTTAAATATAAAATTTTACTTAAAAAATTAAACTCACTTTTATTCTTAATATTAACTTCTTTACATGATTAAAATAAGATATTCTTTTTTTTTGGTATATTAAATTTATTTATTTTAAATAAAATAAAATAAATGTCGCACTGCAATAATAATATGTGAGTAAGGTATGATTTTTTGTGTAAAAAAAATAATTATTTTTTTATTTATGCGTGTTAGCGGGCCAACCCACCCTGCCCCCACTTTTTAGTAGCGGACTGCAGGCCGATCCGCATAACCTGTCCCGCATTGTCATCCCTACTTACACATCTCATTTAACTATATTGTCATAATAAAAGTGCAAGTAACATTATTCATAATACTCTTTATGAAGCATGTGGAGGTTGATAGTTTTTTCATAAAAAAATAATTTAGAAAAAAATATTCTAAAATTATCAAATATTCGACAAGATTAGGTGACAAATATTCTTACCCAAGGTTTTGACAAGGCTTGACAAGCCAAATCTAAAGATTATTATAAAAGTTAAGAATGTATTACATCCATTTAAGAACTTAAAGAAAGAAATTGTTGAGATAAAAATATTAGATTGACTAAATTATAGGTTTGAATAAAATATTGTATAATCAAATCTTCCTTAAGTATATCAAATACTATAAGAACATTGCATATCTATTTTTCAATTGATACACTCTACTTGGGATTCATCATTTATAGCTTCATCATATTTGCTGGTATTCCATGTGGTACTAAGTACATTTGAATGACTGCAATATATTAACTACATGATGTCTAGAACAAAGTGAGGACAAGTGAAATGGAAGCAAAATTAAATGCATTTCAATGAACATTAAAATACATTGAATTTCTCTGGTTGTATCGTTAAAAGTAATGTTCACAAGTAATTATGAAAAACCTATGATAAAGTGTTTGATTTTAAATTCTGTGGCAGTTAGATTAGAATTTACTACTGCATAAGTAGCTGGAAATGTTATTAGTCAGGGACCATTTTCATATCAAAAACATAAATGTGCTTGGTTGAGACCATTTTCATATCAAAACCATAAATGTGCTTGGTTGAGACCATTTTAATATGTAATGCTCCAGGAACATGCAATAATCATTTTCCACTGTGTTTGGTAAGAATAAAATGATAAAAAAAAGTGTTGATGTAACTTTGTAAAATCTTATCTTGTTTGATTAAATTCTTTGGAGAGAAAAGAGGGATTGTGGCAAACCAAAAATCCAGAGGTGGGACCAATCACAAACCACCACCTTCAGGCTAAAATCCCACCCAATCAAGCCGCCACATTGTGTGGCCCCCAAGCCATAAACCACCGGTGATTCACCATAACTAAAAGAGCTTTTAAATTAAAATTTTTAATTAATTGATTAGTTAATTATATTGGATAACCATCTTTACATGATGATCTAATAGTTACTTAAATCTGCAACAGTAGTGTCTGTTGTCGAATGATGTCATGCGATTACCTTTTGTGAGGAAATAGTTTCTGTTTATCTTTTCTGAATGATAAAATAAAAACCTGCAATCGCAAAACAATGCTCCATAATTATAACTATATGACAACTTTTATAGTCTCTTTATTGCTAAAAGACATGATAAGTAGATTAGCAGTGTATTTGTAGGATTTTGTATAGTTGTGAATATACATATTTATATTATTATTATTATAATTATTACATAAAAGGCGATTTGATGGTATTAGTGGTAAAAAAGAAATGGAAAATGGAGGTGTTGGGTGAGAGGGTGTCCATTAATAAGAATCAACGAAAATGTCAGGGGAAGTGTGATGATCATCATCATATACAGCTTTGGTGTTAGGTGGGGGAAGAAAGGGTGGAGTTGTACACCTAAGCAATGCCCAATTAACGCCGTCAAAAAAAGAGTGTTGCTTGATCGCAGAAGCCCCCATGAGCGACCCTAGCCTCTTTGCGGGGTCCTTAACCAGCAACTGCGATATAAGCTCCTTCATGGCCCCTGAACAAGCCGGTTCCTTCGGGAACTCAAGGGCTCGAGCCACAATGTTCGCCAGGGTTAGCTCGTGGTCCATGCCCTTGAAGGGTGTCACGCCGTAAAACAGTTCGAACATAAATATACCCAGAGTCCACCAGTCCACGGCACTACCGTGGCCCTCCCCAGACACGATCTCCGGCGCCAAGTACTCGTGGGTCCCCACGAATGACATCGACCGAACGTTCATGGGCTCCGCCACGAACGCAGGCCCGCTAAGCAGCTTCTGCTTCTTCTTCCGCTTGCGCCTTGGCTGGAAACACGACGCCGTCGGGACTATGCAGCTCGGGATTATGCACGACGACGCCGCCACCCGTGCGCCTTCCACGTGGCAGTTGCTGCGCGTGGGAAGGGGGTTTTGGTCGGAGATGATCTGTGCCGTTGATGTGGAATCGTCGCATTTTAGTGACAGGTCGAAGTCGGTGAGCATGATGTGGCCGTCTGATCTTATCAACACGTTTTCGGGCTTGAGGTCGCGGTAGATAATCCCCAGCATATGGAGATATTCAAGTGCCAACAAAACTTCGGATGCGTAGAACCTGTGATTATCACCATAATTATTGAATAATGTTTGTTAGAATGAGCAATCAAAGGTTTTGTTTGTTTGCAAGACAGGAAATGTGGTTTGTTTTTGAAGTTGGCATGTGTTGTGCGACATATTTGGGACAACATCGATAATCTCCATGCAAATGGAAGAAAAGAAAAGAAGTCAACGACAGAGGCATATGCATGTCCAAAGTTATTTTAAAAAAGTCGTGTGTGGTGTTTGATGTGAGAGTGAGACGTGCAAATAATGACAAGAGAACAAAAGCAGTTAGTAAAGTGACTCTTCATGCAAAGGAAGCAACTACCAAGCATTTTCTTTGTAATTTCACCCAAAATAAAAATCAGGGGTAGTTGAACATGTCTCTGAAGGATTCAGCTTTGTTTCCATTGGTCTGCGCTGTGCTGTTTTTTAACACGTAAAAGCGTGCTCAATCAAAAGCAGCAGAAAGAAGAAAATGAAACAAACATTTTTACATGCATTGGAATCTTTTCAAACCTCGCCAAACACACAGACAACCTTATCTCATCATGTGGGAACAAATGAGGGAACACTCAAAAACCAAATTCCATTACATCACAGAAAGATAAACAAATTAATTAATTATACTCTACAAAAATGTTTAATTAGGAAAATCCCTTATCCCCTGCCTATTTTCCACAATAGGGACCACTGCAAGATTTGGCTCGCAATCACTTTACTAATTTTAAGAAATAAAACGCAGAAATCCCGCAAAAATTATGGAATCGAGTTTAAAATGTTTAATCCCCTCGAGTGTGTCTGTGTGTATATATATAAATATATATATATATATATATATATAGAGAGAGAGAGAGAGAGAAGAAAGAAGATTCGTCAACAGGGGTAGATTCTCCCGTAAGAAAAAAGCTATGAACTTTTTCAGGTTAAAAAACTCTCCGTAGTCCCCACAAACCTGTAAAATTGACATTAAAAAATAAAACATCAAGTAGAATTTATCCAGCACCTCAAAGGGTGATCATGCGCACCTTATGGGTACCACAGTTTATGACAAAAAAAACTGAAGTAGCAGCGTGCGTTGTCGTTTTGACTTTGAAAGTAATTTTACATAGAATGCATAGGCAATCACACCATCACGTGCCGCCATTTCAAAAATCACTTCTCCAAAACGTCCTCATTATCACATTCTTAACTTCCTAAACCCACTCCAATATCACTGTTAGTGTGTTCTTAATAAAGATGGTTTAAAATTGAATGAAATAGGTTTTGTAGGCAACCCTGTTTGGTTTGGTTTGGTTGGTTGAGTTGTAAAAGTAAAAGACTTTACTAATTTAATAAATGAAAAAACAGTAAATTAAAAATTAAAATGCATAGTTGTAGTAATAATTCCTTGTGTGTCGATTGGGAAAGAGAAAATTCTAATTTCACCTGAAAGCTTTCTACCATCTTTTAAGGGAATGCACGTAAATTACTCGAAACCCATAATGAAACCAACCCTATCATAATATTTTAATACTTATTTAGAATTTATATAAATAATACTCTAATTATTAATTGATATGATTGGTGAATGAATAATTTAACATGAGGATTCTTCCCTCCAGAACAAAAAAAAAAGAGATTGCAATGATTTCATTGGAAGGAAACGGCGGGCGCACCTGACGGCGGATTCGAGGAAGCGTTTGTTGGGGAAGCGCTGGCGGAGGACGTGCAAGTCACCGCCGGGGCAGAACGGCGTTAGAAAGCAGAGCCATTTGGGCGCGTGGATGGACGCGTAGAGCGTGGGCAAGAACGGGTGATCCAACATTTCCAGAATTTCCCTTTCTGTCCTCGCTCTCCCTTCCTTGTTCCTCCTCGCCAAGTCCTCCTTCTCCATCACCTTCGCTGCGAACACCGCGCCGCCACCTTCTTCCCTGGGCTCCGCCAAGTAGACGGCGCTCATGTCGCCGGAGCCGAGGCGGCGCGTGAAGCGAAGGTGCGAGAAGGCCAGGGGCCTTGTACGGTGGATAAAAGAGGCGCAGGGGTCGGAGGAGGGCGCGTGAGGCTTGGCGTTGGGGAGTGGCGGGTGGAGAAAGTGGGAGGAGGTGGAGGGCGTGACGGTGGTCGTTTCTGAGCTGAAACTTGTGCTGCGTTTGGTGGTTGTAGTGGTGGAAGCGAAGCTGAGACTGTGAAGGTCGTCGGCTAGATCCTCTGTGTCCATGGTTTGTGTTTGGGAATGAAAATGAAAATGAAAATGGAAGAAGATGGAGAAGAAGAAGAAGTAGTTGAAGTGGTTTTGAGTGTGCGTGTGAGAGTGAGAGAGAAAGAGAGAGAGAGAGGCTGTGATCGGAGAAAGAGGGTAATTGTCGGTTAGATCCTTTCCTTTTTTATTTTCCACAGCCACACGCGGCTTTCTATCTCAAAAGGGTTGGGCCGAGAATCTGGGCTTGGCCCACCTTCAAACATTATTACAAAAATACCTAAATTTTGAAAAAAGTCAAAATAAATTTCTCAAAAATATCAAACAAGTTTTTCTAAACTTAATAACTTACTGCTTTAATCCTTAAACACGTGTTAAAATAATCTTTTAAGGTTTTCACTTCATAAATAAATATTATAGTAAAACGACTGAGTTTAGTTTTCTCTTTTTACTTCAGAGATTATTATTATGACAGTATATTTATTTAGTTTTTAGAAATGTCTCCTGCTTTAAAAGTTTAAATACTTTTTTTCTAAAATTATTGATTTAGAAATTTGATCTTTACAAAATAATATTTTTATTTTGTTGTTGGTTCATATTACTGCCTAACATATGTGAATGATTTATTTGATTAGCAGAAATTTAGCCATTAGTGTTTGCGGTATATATAATCTTGATATATGTCGTTTTTTTTTTTTTTGAATTTTAGTTATTATAAGAAATTTTATTTATTTACCTCAAAATCAGTAATTTTAAATTTTAAAAACTTTAAAATAACAAATTACAAAATGGAAACTAAAATTTGTTCATTTTAGGAACTTAAGAGTTTTAAATTTCTAGACATAGAAAAATCATAGAGACAAAAATAAAATTACATTCTGAAAAATGAAAACAGCAAATCTTAAAATAGAAATTAAGAAAAATGATCATCTCGGTAATGCAAAAAACAAGCACCTTTCTATTTTCTCACATTTAGACCATGTTTTCAATAAACTTCTATATATATTTGTTTTAAACCTTTCCAATTAATTGATTTTAACTTAAGGATACGAGTGATGAGAATGTGAAAAGAGTAACAAAATACCAAATAAAATTGCATTGTTTAATTTAATTAGAAATTTGAGTGAGATACAAAGACAACACTAATGTACGTAATAAAGGCTAGAGAATCCAAATAATTCAACCATTAAGTATGAAAAACAAAAGCAATATAAGTGATATATTAAAAAAATAATTAAATTTTAAATATAATTTGAATATTTTCATTAAATTCTTTAATTAATAAAATTTCATCATATTAAGTATTTATAATATTTTTTATTTTTTCTAATTACTTAAATATTTGATTTTATTCAAACGAATAATTAATGTTATTTTTATTTTTTTTTTATAAAAATTTTCATGATAGATATTACTATATAAAATATGACTTATGTTTTTCACTTCAACTCATTCATCAACTCTTTTTATTCCCTTCCCGATATCTGTCAATTATTTTCTTTCCTCATAAAAATGAGTTAAACAAATGTAAGGAAATCTAAAAAAAATGGATAAATCGATGGATGAGTTAGATATGAGAAATCCAAAAATAATATCAAATTATTTTACTATTGATAAAAATCAAATCACAAAGTATTTAGATGAAAAAAAAAAACTAATCTAAAAACAATGGATAAATCAAACGGTGAGTTAGATATGAGAAGCCTAAAAATAATGTCAAATTATTTTACTATTGTCAAAAATTAAATCACAAAGTATTTAGATGGAAAAAAAAAACTATTCTAGACATAGAATAAAATGATAATAAAAATTTAATTGAAAATATTAAAATTTATGAAATAATTTAAATTTAATTAAATATAAAAACAGTAATAATCTTATTGTCTTAAGTCTGAAGTTTAAAATGTCATATTATAATATATAGCTTATTAATACGCAATTGAGTTAAAAAAAAAAAAAACTATATTTTAATAAGTTTTATTTTTGTGTTTCATTAGTGCTACCAAACATTCTTGGTATTTCTCCTCCAAACACTCTAACATAAAATTAATGTTTTAAGTAAAAATATGATAACACTATAGTATTATGAAAATAGAATTCGAAACCATATGCATAAAGATTAGGTGAGGGACGTTAAAGAGTGAAGTAAATAAGCTGTGCATGTAATGCAGCATCATTCACTCTTCTCACGTGCATGTTCAGGATCAGATGGTTACGAACAGTGTCTTCAGCACTTATAAAAGCAAAATGTAGATGTAATTCATATTTTTAAATAAAAAGTGTATACATATATCCTATATCATGACGACCAAGAAGGTTGATAATAATTCTACATAATTGTAAAACTACGGAAGAAAAAAATAATTGAAATTGCAATATTAAAATTATAATTTAGTTAATTCTATATTTTTTTAACATCAAAATGTAACTCTCCTTAAAAAAAAAAAAAACTCCTCCTATCTCTCGATTTTCATTCATTTCAATATGTAGTAGCTCAATACTTAGATATATTTTTACTCAATCAAATTTTTAAACAGAATAAATTTATTTTTATTTTAAAGATTATTTATTATTTGTTTTTCTTTAAAATTTATTCATCAATTTTTATGGAAAAAGTTGAGAAAAATGTTAATTTCAAATTGTTTTACCACATACTGAATTTTAGTGACATTTAAATAAGATGCTCTGGATCCTTAGATTTAGAAATGATTTTTCTGCTATAAGTGAAATTTCCATTAGAATAAAGAATTCCAGTAAGAGAAATTAACTTTAACTTTTTAATAGTACCATAGATTAAAAGATCTTGATGTAAAAGGAATGTGGTTCTAAACTTCAATTTCTCTTGCAAGGATGTTGTTTGATTATATATTGTTTGAACTTGTAGAAATATTAGATTTTGATAGTTTAGTATTTAAGTGTTTTTATTTTTTTTATGTTAAATGGGTTTTTGAATGTTGTGAATTGTGTTATGAATTATTTAGAGTGTTGACTTTCGGTGAAGGTTTGGAATTAAGTCTCTTAGGTTACTAAAGTCTTGATATTTTTGTTCAAGCTATTGATTTTCACTCAACTGAAATATGGTTAAAAAATTATCCTACTTTCAGGTTCATTTTCATTCTTACTTAAGCTAAAAATTATTGCTAAGTTAAAAGTCCATTCACTAGTGCATAAAAGCTCTTAGACAACAATTTTGAAACCGTAATCTATCAGCACATTATCTATACTTTCAACTTATAGACGACGACTCACAATCATAGAAATTCTTATTTGAGCTAGCATAATTTTTTTTTCATTTTTTTATTTCTTTTGTTTTCTTCATGTCTTTTTAATGATCTAAATTATGCATGATTTTTTTTTGTTTTTATGCAAAGTAGACATTTGTTTGTAAATTCAATTAATTTGTGAAAGTTTAAATTGTGTGATTGAATGGTGTGTAATATATATATATATATATATATATATATATATATATATATATATATAAGTGATATTGTATGATCATATATTTTGGATAATGTATGAGATGTTATGTAATGGTATATTAAGTATGAAAAACTATGTTTTAACAAAAATCCTATAACTTTACTCGTGATCTAAGTCACGTAGATTAAGGTATCAAGTTATGAGAAGCTAAAGAGGGAGTTTCTACACACCGTGACTTGTGGAGACACACAATATTAGATGTTTAGACTTACCTTAATCCTACAGAAGTGAATTAGATGTTAGTTTATAGTAAGGACATACATAATGAGTATTCGGAAAGACGATAGATCCATATGCAATCATTATAATTAAAATGAAATTGAAAGTATTGAGGATTGAAATAAAATCAAGGTACTCTGAGACAAATGAATATGAGTAACTAGTATGAATAAAATGAAAATGATTATTGATGATGATATTGGGATATAGTTGAATTGTGGTGATTTGTATTGAGTATAGTATGATTATTATTGTTGAAAAAAAAAAGAATTATATATATATATATATATATATATAAATGATTAACCTAATTAATTCTTTTTACTTATATTTTTATATTTTTGTATGTTAAAATAGACTTGATTCATGAGTTCCTACTTACTATTGTCTTTTTTTATTATTTGTTTGATTCTATTTAATATTGTTGTCTAATTTTTCATTTTCATGAGATTTGTTTAAAAATAGGTTGTATATTTATTTTATTTACGTGTTTTTCATATATTTATATCAGTCAAAATGTTAAATACATTATAACAGACTATAAAATACGTTAATGAAAAAAAAGAGATAATTTTCATGGGAGGTTTTTTTCTTGGGCTCTTCAAAAACGTCACAGGAGAAACAAAAAATATTTGAGAACACTGTCCTTTGAAGGAACAATGAACGTAATTAATTTACGATTTTGCCACTCTTCCCAACTCCTCCTTTCACGAAATCTCCTCTGCATTATTCCTTCTTTGCAAACTCCAAACTTCAATCTGAGAAACCCAACAACCCCTTTAGCCATTTCCTGCAAAAATCGTTTCTTTTCTCCAATTCGTGCGTCCATGGCCTCCCCAGCCTCCGTCACGGACAACCAAACGAAGCCATTTTCCGTTCTCTTCGTGTGCCTCGGCAACATCTGCAGAAGCCCCGCTGCCGAAGGAGTATTCACTGACTTAGTCAACAAAAAGAGCCTCAATTCGATGTTCAGAATTGATTCTGCTGGCACCATCAATTACCACGAGGTGGGCTTCTGTTGTGCTTATAACAAACACCTCATGTCATTTCATCCAAAAAATGGTTTTTTAGAAGAGAAATTATGATGGGTTTATCTTTAGTTTAAAAGGAATGAGCAAATTTTTTACAGGGTACCTTAGAATATGAGCAAAGTTTAACTCAATCCCATCAAATTCGTTGGTGAGATGAGTGTTGTTTCACACCAACTGTTTAGTGTGTGGATAATATATTAGATGACCCAACAACTGAACTAGTCTATGCTATGATATCATTTTAGCATCTGGGTTTAGCCTCATTCAACCCCACTAAACCAACTAGTAAGGTGATAGTTGTTCCCACAACTCTGTGGACTTGAGATTTTCTCAATATGGTCCACCAATCAAAATTCTCACTGAAATAATTCTTAAGACGGGGATTATCATATTTGTCTTGTGTCAGTTTGTGATTGGAGTTCACACACACATATATGTTATTTATTTGAGGACTTTTGGATAAGTAGTCTATGCACAATTCTGTTTGAAGAACAGAAATTTCATTAATTCTAAGTCTGCATTTGATAAAGAATGACATCAAATCGTGAAGTATTTTTCCATAAAATTCAAGAGGAAATTGAGAATGTTTTGGGGGTGGAAATGCAGAGATATAATATGAAAGATTTTGTAGGTTCATTCATTTACAATATATCTTCAATCACAAGTTATCATGGATGATAAGTTGGTGGATTTTTTCAATAAAAGTTAAAAACTTATACCAAGCCTCTGCAGTGTAAAGATTTTCATAGTACGTGGAATTAAACTCTATAGATTGTTTAAAAAGTTATTATTTTTTTTTGGGATGATGGTGATTTTTGAAGGGAAATGAAGCGGACTCGAGAATGAGGGCAGCCTCAAAGAGGCGTGGGATTCAGATAACTTCTATTTCAAGGCCAATCAAGCCCTCTGATTTCACTGACTTTGACCTCATTCTTGCAATGGACAAGCAGAACAGAGGTAGATTCTGAGATGGAATGTTTGGTTACGTGCTTTGTGATGTCTGCTGATGGACATTTTCTTGTTTCCTTTAGAGGACATATTGGAGGCCTTTAATAAATGGAAAGGAAAACATTCCTTACCGGATGATGCACATAAAAAGGTTGGTGCAAGGTCTTGCTCTTCTTTGGGGCTTTTGTTTGGTATACTTTTTGGTCTAACCAGGAGTGTGATGATGCAGGTTAAGTTGATGTGCTCATATTGTAAGAAGCATGATGAAAGTGAAGTCCCGGATCCCTATTATGGTGGACCGCAAGGGTTTGAGAAGGTAATGATATTCATGAATCATGTTGGTTATGGTAGCACTTGGTTAGACTTGTATGTTGGAGTGGAGTGTTAATTCGTAGTGCTACGATAGTTTTGAATGATGCCACTACTTGGTTCAATAAACTATCATATGGATATTGCTTATCTGGTCTCAAATTGTTGATGATGCAAGAAATGCATCTATTTTCAAAGATAACAAACACTATTGAACTACAGGAAAACTCTTTACTCTTGGTAGATGCTTTGCTTATCATCATTATGTTGGCACTGGCAGGTGTTGGATTTGCTAGAAGATGCTTGCGGGTCATTACTGGAAACCATTTTGGCAGAAAATAAACATGTACAAGAATCCTAAAACATGTACAGAAGATTCAATCCTGTGGTGAATTTATAGATCCATTAATGCAGATGTCATAATATCTTCTTGTTTCAGTGGTTCACTGTCCCAAACCCAACGATTTCTATGTATTGTTTGAAACTTCTTGCCATAGTCAGATAACAATTTGAGTCATAAGTTCCATTCCATCTTTGTTTTCCTTCAGTGCTGAATTTCAGCAGATTATAGCAGAGATATGTACGATGATATTGGCTATTATGTTGACGTACACGTTTTTGAATTCTTTCACGGGTGAGGACTGATTTGGGGCGTGTTTGGTCTGTGTTTACTGGTGTGCTGCTATGCACATCTTTTCAGAATCTATATTATATACGTTTGAGGCAAACGCACGGTTTGTTGTCTAGGCCTTTCAAATGATGAATATTATTATTAGTTGTTAGAAGCAACCACTGAATCGAACCAAAAATTCAGATTCATTTAACTTGGTCGTTTGGCATGTGATGTTACACATCTTTTCAGAAGCTATTAATCAAAACTTGTACATTTTTCACATAGTGAACATGATTTGATATGTTTAAGACGTTTGTCCAAACAAGCATTAGTTGTCTAAGCCTTTCAAATGAGGCACATTATTTGGTATTACATGCTGCAGCATTGAACCCAAAAGTTCAGATTCATTTAACTTAGTTTGACAAGGTTTACCTACTACCATTGATTGGGAGTAATGGGGTGGTGAATGCATTTAAAAAGTTCAATTGAATATCACACAGTAGGCACAAAGCTTATTACTTCAGTTTGAGAAAATTGAAAAATGCATATTCAAAAAATGTCAGTGCTCTGCTTCGGAGTTGGGAAGATTTTAATGGTGGGTGATACTGATTAGATAGGTTGGTTGGTTAAGAGCAGAAGAGTTTTAATTGAAAGGAAATATTTTCAACACTTTCTCACTTCTTTATTTTAAGACTCTAATTAAAATTAGAACTTATCCATTTTTTAAGACCAGTGTCATTTTTGTTCTTTATTTTTATAAAAATACCCTTAATTGTGGATAATTTTTCTAGCTGTAATAAATAGTAAATAAAATACATTAACATTTATGGTTTTTAGAAGTCTAACTTCGTCTTGTGTAAAAAAAAAAATCTCGAAAATAAAATTAATACAATAAATGTATTAAATATGAGAAATACGAATGGAATTAAAACTTAAATAATGTTTGAAAAAAATGTTTCATTAATATTAACAATTTAATATAAATATAATGTTAATAACTAAACTAACCATTAATCTTAGTAGACTAACTAATTGAATCTTGTTGAAAAAGATTATTAATATTTTTATATCCTTCTATTCTTTAATTTCAAGGAATAAGAATATTTTAATCAATATGTTTATATTGGAGAAGTAAATAAGAGAAAATTAGACTCCTGTCCTTTTTGTTTTCTTTCTTCCATAAATTGAATCAAACAATACAACCCCATTTCTTCCCTTCCATTTCTCATAAAACATCCCATCAGTTCTGTAATTAGGCGACTAGGGCAACTCTAGTTCCAGCATTGTTCATGACATGGCACCTTAGTACAAATAAATAATGTTCAGCTTGTGTCAGCGTTGCTCTCAATTTATTGAAAATTGCAAAATTTGGTAAATCTCATAACTAATGACTATCTTTTCTGATTTTATAATTTTCAAAAAATTTTAACCAATACATACACAAATAAACTTTAACTAATAACGGAGGGTGCACAAGGAAGAATATGTTAAAAAACTGAGATTCTGGCATTCTTCATAAACTTAAAATACGATAAAAAATAAAGAGCCATTAGACCATGACTGCACCCCTTGACTCTGACATGTGACTGCATTGAATCATGGTCCAGCTAACTTCATGAAACATCCATTTGATCATTGTCATTGTCAGCTTCATAATACTCATCATCGCGCTGGATGCGCTTATCTTGAGTGTGCTCTGAAAAAGAGAATTGTCATTCCCATGAACCAAGATTTGGCACCCAGACAAAAAGAGAGGAAGAAAAATATCACCCTTTTAGGTTTAAAGTCTATATTCAATTTTAGTTCTTCTAGTTTAATTGCTGATATTTAGTCCTTATGATTTTTCAATTAAGTTATTTCTCCCAAAAGTTTATCTACTACTGATTAATATAATAAATAATAAAAATAATGGAAATTTTGATGTATAATAAAAATGTGATGTATGCATATATATATATATATATATATACACACACACATGCATACAAAATAAAATTACTCCCTAGAGTAATTTAAGAGTTACTCTCCATCTTAACCCTCCTCTTTAATTTTCTTTCAATCTAACTGATAAAATGAGTTGCTTGCAGAAAATAAAGGATTGAGATGGAAATATCTCCTCTGCTACTCTCTCTCTCCCTATATATATATATGTGTGTGTGTACATACACATTCATACTACTTTTATTCAAACATTTTACACATTTTTCTTGGTTAATTTATATAAACCAATGATATGTTTCCTTCTTATATTTATGCTAATTATTGAATGGAAAATTGAGGTTCAAGACTTAGTTTGAACATTTCGAGAAATATGAATCAAAATTAGGCATCCCAAAATCATAGATTAAAATAGAGATCAGAAATGCAATTAATAATTTTTTTTTCTTTTTCCTTACGATCAATGCGCTCATCAGGGTTCTGCTCATCTTCATCGAAATCTGGAATGTAGAAGTCAGGAGGGACCTGTCACCCACAAAACGTTAGTCACACCTTTAGGAAAACACCACCAGTTGATGCATTGTTAAAAGAAGTTGAATGATGACATCATCAAAGGGGTTTGAGCCCAAGTCCAAGTTTACGAAAAAGCATAGCCTAAATAATAGATTTCAATAGTCCAAATGCCCAATCTCAATGGCCATCTTCCTTCAGTTTAACAATTTTACTGAATCAGTTGATGGTATATAGTTCCTGAAATTCCACCCAACTTTTGAACCCTTCTCTATCCCGAATCTACCAACGATTCTCACCTTAATTTATAAACATTATAAGGAATATTTTTCACTTCAAATGCTTAAAAATATACCTCCCAAAAATTGATTAGCAACCATCGGTAAAAGATTAGTAAAACAAGAAAGTTGAAGAGCTTGTAACATAACACCTCTAAAGTAAAAACAAAACATTCACAAGAAACAATTTTATGATAAAATAAATAATCAAGCCCGTGTACAAGATGGGGTGCTGCTATTTCAAGGATGAACTCACTCACCTCCTGCATCTGTACACTAGGAGCATGTTGTATGCAACGAAGATTTTCCAAGACTTGAATTTTAATGGTGCTAAGATATGATTTACTATTTAAGTTTTCCTGCTCAATTTAAAGGAAAAATTAGTACAAGCAATATTGTAAAGAGTAAAGATACCACACACTGCAAATTAAACATTCTAACGTGTATATAACCCAATCCAATGAAATTGGAGACATTAAATGTGAAAAAGAAATCCAAATCCAAATCACAAATCAAATTAAATTCAATGCCACGGAGAAACCCCAATAAATAAATACATACTATCTGCCCATTCGGAATCTTCAAAGAGAATTCTGGTGCAAAATATTTAATATAATCATTTTCCGGAATCTCTGCAAGACAGAACAAAGCAAGTAAGAAAAATTTCCACTCTGCAAAAACAATAAGACAGAATTTAAATCTGGATGCTGAATTGACTATATCGGACAACACAGGTATGGTATTATTTAGGGGCTTGTAGGGTTAAGACGGATTATATTGTCTATCAGGACATAAACATAAAGCCCAAGCTCATAACTAAGATAGAAAGCATTTGGGGGATAAATTATTCTCTGGGCAAATATTGCAAGATAAATATAATGAAACAATAACTACAATAATGTATTGCAGATTTTTTTTTCACCAATCCCGAGTGCTGTGTGCAACTACAGAAATCCTATGCTAGACAGCATAGAAATTATGAGAAAGGGGCAAAATAGGGGCTTGGGTCATAACAAGTAACAACCTTGCCTATGAGGCAAAGAGGGTGGAAAGGAAGAGCAAACAATTTGAAGTAACAGATAAAAAAAAAAAGAGGGAAAAGCAGTGAAGAGGAGATTCAGTATTGAGTGAATTTAAGGGGGGCTTTAGGAAGTTAGGTTTACAGAGCCTCAAAGGTCTCTGTAGTGTTCAAATCACCATCACTTTCACAATTCACATAATAGTGTTTTAGTTTCACTTTAAAGCTTAAACAAAATATATATTCAATCCCATTAACAAAAGAAAATGAAATCTTGGTATAACATGTCATAATTCAAGACTTGAAAAGAGGCTGACTTATACCATTAGGAAGCTCTGTATCTAGAAGAACTCCTGTTTCAACAGTCCAACATCGAGCAACATTTTCTTTTGTGTATCCCCCACCTCCAGTGACCTGTGATAGAAGTCCATTCATCTAAAATCATCCAAAGCACAAGTGGAAGGCAAACATAAACTGATATAAACTCACCAGCAATGGCAAATTGAATCTTTTTACAAAGCTAACACATTCAGAGTGACCTATTAAAGAAACATCAACAAATAAATTTTCTAATCAAGCTAAACCATCCACTAAGCAATAGAGACCAATATTTGAGAAGAAGACAGACTAAGAACATAAACAAGAACAACCGAGCTTTATCCCTAACATTGAATTATGATATTTTTTTTTATCAGAATAGGAAATTTACTGGGAGATAAGCACCATCAATAGAGAGATTGAAGCAACCCAAGCGATCTCCGGCAAGCGAATCTGCTCCACACTGGAGAACTATTGCACCAGGTTGATATGTTTCAACTACTTTGGAAACAATCTATGGCATAAGAATTTAAAAAGGTTCAGACAAATTACCACCAAGCAGAAATAATGCAATGAATGTTAAAATGAGAAGCTTTAGAATTCAGGTTGAAGTTTGGCAGAAAAAGAAAAGGAAAACAAAAAATTGAACTTACAGTCTTGAAAAGTCGCGTGAAGCTAAGGTCATCTATTCCATCCTTCAATGGGACATTTATGGCATAAAACTTTCCTTCTCTTTCTCCTATTTCCTTTAATATGGTAAAATCAGTTCAAATCACTCCAATCTATATAGAGTATTTCCAAAACTTTTCAGACAGAATAGAGCATCCCATTTAGAAAATTACAACATGGGGAACAGTGAATTGCTGACCTAGAATATTAATATTATTGTAATAACAAGTTTGTAATAAAATAGACCGATTGGCACAACTAAAGATACAAACAGAATAAAGAAAATCACCTTAGCATCACCGGTACCCGGGAAGAACTGATCTCCATACTTATGAAAACTGACAGTCATCACCCTGTAATGATAAAGTTTACCATTTAACAAGGTAGAGAAAAATCACAAGCAGCATGGCCAAATTCACTATATTCTCAATTATTAATAGCTTCACCTCGTAAATCTAACATGATATAAGAAACTGACTGACCTGTCAGTGAAGTAGAAGGCTTCTTCTACGCCATCACCATGGTGCACATCTATATCAATATACAAAACACGGGCATGATATTTAAGAAGCTCCAAGATTCCTAAAACCAAGTCATTGATGTAACAAAACCCAGAAGCCTCGCATTTCTTGGCATGATGAAGTCCACCAGCCCAGTTTATAGCAATATCACAAAGTTGGTTGTTCAATCGACGTGCAGCATCTGCAGGCACATAAGTCAAACAGCATATATATATGACAAACTAGGCAATAACAATAATTCAGAGAAGCACTATTATAAACATATTATACCTATGGTTCCGCCAGCATAAATCTGACAAAATTCAAATAAGTTGTCAAATACAGGGCAGTCTTCTCCAAGGTTATCTGACACAAACGATTAACAAAATAAGAGAAACCTGATATTAGCTGGTAGCTAGACAATAAGTTAATAATATATAAGAAAAATAATTATATAAGCATCGGGGTTGGAAAACGTTAATTTCAGAGGTCAGACATCAATAATTTATGGAAGGGACAAGGGAGGTAAGCTCATATTTGATGAAAAATAACAGGAATTATCGGTAAAACATTTACTATATTCTACAGTGCTTTCCAAAGCCCTCCTTTCCCCCCAAGCTTATCTGCCATGAGCATTAGGGTTGCATAATGTTAATCGAAACATTTATGAACTCTCCTCTCCACCCCCAGTGCATGTTTCTGGACACGGAAGAATTTAACGACAGTTACATCTAGGATAAATTACACATTAAATATTTGGGTTTCTTTGCAACACTTAAAATCACATCTGAATGCTTTTAAAAACAAATAGCATACATTTTGTCAGTTCATTTAAGAACAAGTGCTGAGTGTCAGGCGTAATTCTGTGCAAAAACTCAACATAATCAGCTGAGTGAAACTGGGCAAGCTCAACAGGATAAGCCTTGTGAGGACGCTGAATCACACATAAAATAGAAACCATTAGAACAATAAAAAAAAACATATAAATGAAAAGCAGAACAGCCGATATATGTAACTAACATAAATCTCCATTTTCTTATGAAGGTCATATGAAAGAACAAGATGATGGGTCATGCAAAGCCGGTGTGGCTTCATTGGATGCTTCGCCCCAAAGTAAACACTACCGACATCGCCTGCAATGTGAATGTTGAAGTACATGAGTAGACAAAAAAATGCAAAGAAACAAAACCTAGCACATAACATAAAGGAATATTAGTTCGACCCTTATCATACACAGTTAAGATTCAAACATAAACAAACATTAAAAGGAAATTGAAAAAGAAAAAGCAAAGCTTTCCTAAGTTCTAAATGCACTAAACATTGCATTTTTTTCAATTTTCAATGTATACCTTTTTAACAAATATGGTAAAGGAAACTCCTTGACATGAGACAAGGTTTTAAATTGAGGTTGCATTGCAGCTACCTGCAATTCTTGATATTGCAAATAAATGTGGCTGGTGTCCCTGTGTGGTTGTGAAAACCACAAAAACCTTGACGTTGCAGCCACAATTGCAAATGTGCACCACAATTTAAAGCCTAGAATCCGAAAGCTAACTAGTATTCAAGATTGAACAGCTCCTCACAGAACTCGAGGGCTATTATAGATGCTGATTTTCTTACTGAACAGCCTGAATATTAATAAAAAAAAATGTAAAACTAAATTCCATAGTGACAGCCAAATAGATTTTTTTAAAGTGCAACTATCCAAAATTCTCTACGTTGAATTTTCCAGAACAAATACCGAGCCACGCATGGAGCAGAATCATAAATCTAAAACAGTCCTAAAGACAAGTTCATATCCTTATTGTACAATTTCTTGCCACCAAACGCAGTAATCAGCGCAAATGGCATAGATACAGGTCTAGCTAGGGTTTCGATATTTAAGAAGCTGAGCTAGGAATTTGAAAATGGCGTGATACGAAGAGCGTTGACGAACATCAGGAGTTCAATTCCACTATAGAAGAATCGGAGAAAAAATAAAGAAAGAAAACGAAAAAACGAGATTAAAAGAATATGAAAGTGAAGGGAAAACACACCGTCGTAGAAGTAAGCGATTCTATCCTTGGAGCGCATGTTTTGGAGAGAGCGTTGAAGAGTAGTGGCGGGAATTGGCGAGAGAGAATATGGCTAACATGGCTGTGTCAATCGCGTCAGCTTTCCCTGCTGTGCCATCGCCTCTTCCTTTCTCTCTGTTACTGTATCACCGTGTTTCCTTCTTCTTTTTTATTCTTAAATCAATATTTAACCATTAAACAACTTAACAACGTTGTTTATGAAAAAATTTAACAATGTTTTTTTATGAAAAGAACAACATAAAAAGTTCATCTTTAAAATATTTGACATGACATTTTTTATACAAAGAGCATTACTATATAATGTATAATTTTCAAATCAATAATTGTTTTTACTTAAACAATTAATTTCTTATTTTCTTCCTTTCAGCTTCTCAGTTGATTATTTGGATTTTTTTTTTTTTATGTGGGGTTATGTTTGTTATTATTTGACTATTGGATTTGGACTATCACTTAGTTGATGAATCTTGGTCAATTCTTAGCTATTAGTTCAGGGCAACTTCTTCCTGCACCTCTACATTCTTCTTCTTGCACCCCTACATTCTTCAAAAATATTAAATTTATCCTTTATAGTTTTTGGTGTTTCTGGAATAGTGATTCCGTAAATAAAAAATATTTTCAGAATAGAAAATTCAGAAAATAAAAAATTATTATGGAATAGCTTTTCCAGAACAATTTTTTTTATTTCTAGATTGTTAAATCCAGAATACATAAAACATGTTTTGGAAATGATGTTCTGGAAATATTTCAGAAAGAACAATTCAGAAGTCATTTTTTAAAGGGAGCAAAACTGTCTTTTCAAAAAATGATGGGGTGCTGGAAGAAATTTGTAGAGGTGTAGGAAGAAGTTGCCTTAGTCCAGGCTCACTCTCGATTGGGTATGTATTGGTAAATTGCTCTGATGATACAGTCAGAATTATCAGATAAAAACATCATACTTTAAACAAATCAGCTATTTATAGTGTTCATTGTTGAACTTTAGTTTGATTGGACTTTTAATTTTTACACCTTATAGTTACTAAATATAGTTTTAGTATTTTGATATATTTATTAGGCTTAATACATTATCATTTTGTTTTATTATATTATTTTAACTTTACTTATCTTTTCATGCGGTAGCCACCTTTCAATCTTTCGACCCTCAGCCTAATGAGTACATTAATCAATAAGAAAAGTTAAATTAAGTTCTTTGACAACTTAAGAATTAACCTTTATATGGAGTTCTTAAATTAAATTTAAGTAATATTACAAAGACTACAATTTTAAGTATATATCAAGTGTATGAAAGCTGATTTGTTGGTGTGTAGTAAATGGATGCCTAGGGTGGGTTCTGACCAACACGGAGTTGAATTAAATATGGTGGAATGAAAGTATGGATGGTGCTATGATAGGAACTTGGGCATTATGAATGTTGAGTGATGTATTGAACTGCATGGTTCTTCTCCCTTAATGGCCTAGTTTTTTAAGGTGTATTGAAGTTTTGCAACTATTTACATAGAAATTAACAAACTAACTTCAACTTAAGTTTTATATAAATGACAATCAATGCACGTTGTTTTGCGTTAAAAAGAAAGTCTTTCTGGACTCGCTAACTTGATCGCAAACTCATGAGTTTGGTCGAATTCACTGGGTTCACAGATCTGTTGGTGCAATAGGTGAACACAATATCAACACCCAAAACGGACACAAACTTACCCAGGTGCGTTTTGCATAAATCGTGACCCAGAAACAAGCAAATGCAGTTCAATTTTTTGCTTTTTTCTTGTGTCCAATCGAGCTCGCTTAATCTACTATAAAATCGCGATTCTACACAAGTTTGATTGAGTTCACACGAGCATACTAAAAAAAACAATTCTACGTGCGAGTTATTTATGTTAGAGAATGTGAGTTGTCTCACATTTTTTATAACTATGCTTAGTTTAACATTATAAATTGTCTTAGGTAGTCATTTGTAATTTGTTAAATGTTTGTAGCTAATTGTTTTGAATGTTACTAGTAGTGTATGATGTTAAATTGATCTTAAACTGAACATATGCAAGAAGCCATAGGAAAAATGTCCAATTTTTTTTAATCAGCAATAAAAATTTAATAAATAGGAGTACTAGGGGTACTCCAACCCATGTACAAAAATTCCTATCCTAGAGAGATGAGGTTTCCAGATAGAAATGTCTAAAACTTAGCCATATTCTGCACATACAATTCTGATAAACTTAAACCTTTTTAAAAAACATCAGGATTTGAGTACATAATTCAATCTATCTATCAATACATAATCCAATTCCAAAATATAAGCATTTCAGCTCAAAAGAAAGACTTTGCCTCCTTGCTATCTACTGCAATTTCCAAGCATCCATTGTGACTATAGTTGTACCCCAAGGATATTCCTCTCATGCAAACCGGGAATCCATCCAAAAAGCAGAAAAATGACGTTAATCATCAATGTAGAGATTTTAAGCATTCATATACATTCGTACACCAATCAAAGTAAGAGAAATTTGACTTTGGAAATTTATAACTTACCCATGCCCACGCCTTTACTTGGGCCAAAGCAAAAATTTCAGCAGGATCCACCACTGCATTATTGAAAATTATCTTATTAAATTCCCCAAATAATGGAAATTCACATACATTTCCAAACACAAATTCCCAAGTAGTTTAGACCCGTAAAACCTATTTGTTCAAAATGTTAAATAGCATTATCACAATGTACAAAAGCTCTACCAGCCCAAGCATCAGACATATACCAAACTTTAGAAGAAACTTTACATGTGAAAAAAAGATGATTAATTGTTTCAAGCTCAAACCCACACATGGCACACATCCCCCCTCCAACATGAATTCCTCTATGTATTAAATTATCATATGTTGCAATTTTACCAATTAAAACACGCTAGGCAAAGTAATGTGCTGATGGAAGAGCTTTTAGGCTCCAAAAAGAATCAAAATTGAATGCAGAGAATGGATGTGGCTGCAAGATATTTTGATGGCAAAGAATTTTATAAGCAGAGTTAACAATAAAAGAATTTGAGGTATCACCTACCCACATCCACTCATCATTTCTACAAGCATCTATTTTAATAATCTTCAATTCATCCATAAATGCATTTAAAATTTCAGTTTCCCATAAAAACCACTCTCTTCTCCATTTTATTTGCCATACCCATTGATTTTCATGCCATACCCCATATTTATCTATCGAACCCTCTTTAAGCATTGAGTTTGAGAAAATTTTGGGATATCTATTTTTCAGAGTATCATTCCCTATCCAAACATCTGTCCAAAATAGAATATTACTCCCTCCTACCTTCCATCTTCTCTGATTATCAAACCAAGAAATTGAGTTTCCTCCACACACCTTCTTCATATCTCTCCACCACCAAGATTCAGTATTTAACACAACACTATCATCCAACCCTCTCCAAGAACCATATTTAGATTCCAGTACCTGTTTCCAAAGTCCTGATTTTTCACAACCGAGTCTCCATTTCCATTTCCCAAGAAGAGCCATATTAAACAGATTTACATCCTTAATTCCTAGTCCTCCTT
This sequence comes from Phaseolus lunatus, assembly GCA_013389735.1. Lineage (NCBI taxonomy): Eukaryota > Viridiplantae > Streptophyta > Magnoliopsida > Fabales > Fabaceae > Phaseolus > Phaseolus lunatus. Next base: position 8,335,098 of record CM023867.1, read on the forward strand.
CCGATTTGGGTTGACATAGGAATTCTCATTTGATCCAGGCTATCTTCCTTTTATCACTTCCCCATCCCCATAAAAAATCTCTTTGTAATCTTGTGATTAATTTCCCAACTGCTGTGGGCATTTTGAACAGAGATAAGTAATATAAGGGAACAACTGAAATGACAGATTTTATCAATGTAACTCTTCCAGCAAAAGATAAATGTTTTCCTTTCCAACTAGAGAGCTTACTTTTAATTTTTGATATCATGTCATTCCAAAATACTTTTTTCCTATGATTATCACCCACAAGAACCCCTAAATATTTAAAAGGAACTTCCATTTGATTACAATTTAAAATCGCAGAGTATCTTAGAATTTTAGTATGATGTGTCCCTATACCTGCAATTTTACTTTTTCTAAAGTTCACCTTCAACCCAGACACAAGTTCAAAACATCTCAGAGTACATTTAATTGTTGTGATGTTTTTCACATTATCCTCACAAAAAAAGATAGTATCATCAACAAACTGTAACATACTAACCTCAACTTGATCTAGACCCACTTTTATCCCATCATAGAGTCCTTTTTGTTGGGCTACTCTCATGACTCCCGCCAAACCTTTAGCCACTATTAGAAATAGAGATGGTGCTAAAGGGTCACCCTGCCTTAGACCCTTTGTAGGTTGGAATTGTTCAGAAGGGCTTCCATTAACAAGTATGGATATAGATGATGATTCTAAGCAACTCCTAATCCATTTAATCCATGTGTTTCCAAACCCCATCCTCTGTAACATATAAAATAAAAAATTCCAGTCCACAGAGTCGTAGGCTTTCTCAAAGTCTGCCTTAACAACGATACACTTACTCTTCTTCTTTCTTACCTCCTCTATAACTTCACTTGCCACAATTATGCTATCGAGAATACCCCTTCCCTGAATGAAAGCTGATTGTTTATGGTCAATGATTATATGCATGATTTTCTGCAGTCTTCTAGCTAAAATATTTGCTATGATTTTGTACAAACTACCAACTAAGGATATTGGTCTAAAGTCCTCTAATCTAATAGGGTTAGTAATTTTGGGAATAATTGTGATGAAAGAGGCATTACATCCTTTTGGCCATCTGCCCCATTTGTGAAAACAGCATACCGCTTTATATAATTCTATATTTATAATCTCCCAGAATTCTTTAAAAAATCTAAAATTAAAACCATCTGGTCCAGGAGATTTATTACTATCACAGCCCTACACTGCCTGTTTCACTTCTTCCATAGAGATTGCCTCTATCAAAACCCTATTATCCTCACTGCTAATTTTTGAGAAAGGAACATTATCTAACAACAATTGAATTTCTCGTGAGCCCGTGAATCTTTCTTTATAGAACCTTAGAACTTCCCCCTTTACCCTTGATGGTTCCTCGCACCATTCATTCCCTACAAACACCCCATTCAATCTGTTTTTATTTGACCTCCATTTTATAATCTTATGAAAGAATTGTGTATTTAAATCCCCTTCTTGCAGCCATTTGATTCTTGATTTTTGTCTATTAAGCATTTCAATTTTTAGCCATAGATTTTTTAGATCAACAAACAAAGACTTCCTTATTTTTCTTTCATCCTCATTTAATCCATCTTGCTCATCTTTTGTGTCTAAGTTGCTGATCATTTGTTCTAGGTTAATTAAATTTGTCTGCAGTGAGCCAAACACCTCTTTATTCCAAGTATTAATCCTTTTTTTTAAAGATTTCAATTTTTCCTTCATTTTCCATATTTCATTTCCTTCTAAATATAGATTTTCCCAACCATTCTTAACACAATCTTTAAAGCTTCTGTCTGTTTGCCACACATTTAGATATCTAAACGGTTTTGATCCCTAATCTTGTTGAGATTGTTTTATAATTAAAGCACAATGGTCAGATACCGTTCTATTTAAAGCGTATTGTTTACATTGTGGCCAAACATCCATCCATTCCAGAGACATTAGTGTCCTATCCAATCTTGATTTTGCCTCCCCATTTGTTCTATACCAAGTGTATCTCCTTCCTACCATTGGTATGTCAAATAGTTCCATGTTTTCAATGAATTCATTAAAATCCTTCATTTCCTTTTTGTATGAGCCCAAAGGTTGACAACCTATTCTTGTTGAACCAAGTGGTGTTCAAGGTTTTGAAGAATCCAAATCCTTTGAAAGATGATGAAGCTTCTGCTTGCTTGATGCTGCTGTGCTGCTTTGTTGTTTTGTTCTGGGGTAGTTTAAAGTGTAATCCAACCTTAGATTAAATCTCAAAGCAAATAGCATCTCAGTTTTTGATAAAACAAAAGTGTTTTTCAAACTAAGTTGAAACAACCGATTGTTCTATCGAAACAACCGATTGTTTATACTTAGATGTTTTGAGAAAGTTTGAAAACTGTTTTTGAATGGAGAAAACTATTAAGTGACAAAACAACCGATTGATTCGAGAAAACAACCGATTGTTTGTTTTGAAACCATAACAGAAAAACTGTTTTCTTTGACTGAGCTTTAAATGATTTGAAACTGAATACGCTCCAGTCATTAAATGCTTTGACCAATCTTTCTGAAAGCTTTTATGGGTTTGTTAAGATTTGATAACAAACTTCCTTTTATATAATTCAGAAAATCTCTTTTAAAGGATAGAATGCTTTTGAAAAAGTCACTTACTAAGAGAGTTTTCAAAGTGCTGAGATTGCTTAAGAGCTAGAGAGATTGATCAAAGTGCTGGAATAGGATTCTACTTGTATTGATTTCAGATCTTCATCTGTAACAAGTGTAATCTGTGTAACTGCTGAAACATTTCTTTTCTGTATTGTTGCTGAGATTGGCTGTGTGTTCTTGAGGGGTTCAAGATTAGCAATCTTAGTGTTGGCCAAGGAGAGTGTATGTCTTGAGGTTTTCAAGGTCATTCTCTTGGTTGTTTTGTAAGTGATCAAGGTGTGGTTGCTTAGTGGATTTCCTCAGGGTTCTGAGAAGACTGGATGTAGCTCTGGGTTGGAGTGAACCAGTATAAACTTCTGTGTACAATCTCTCTATCCCTTACTCTTTAAATTCAGTTTGTTTGTTGTTTGCTGGTATAAACAACCGATTGTTTCAAAGAAACAACCGATTGTTTTCCTGGCAGTGTTGTTTTGCTTGCTGTTTTGGCAAACTGAATTGCTTAATCATTTGATTTCTGAAAGATATTCATTCTAGCTTGTAAAAGTTTGCGAAAACCTCTTTAAACAATTCACCCCCCCTCTAGTTTAAAGCCATCTTTTCTAACAATTCTCTCATCTTGTTTTCTCACGGCATTAAAGTCACCAAGTATACACCACTTCTTTAAATTTTAAAATTTCCTTCCACATTATTCTTTTTTCACTTAGGCTACATGCAGAGTTCACTAGTTTTACTCTTTTTTGCTAGATGACACATTTTATTCGTAGAAAACCATTATAAATGATTTTCTCAAAGAAATAAATTCCTACATGTATTATTTAGGAAAGAAATTAGTTCCTATATGTTATATTTAGTAACTTGTTTTTTTTATCCTATTCAATTTCTAGCATAGGTTACACATTACTACAGTGTGCACTGAGAGTAGCACTTTTCCTTTATCTGAAACTGATCCTACTGTTGGTGCTCATTCAGAAGGTAATTGAGCATTTTTAATTCATCACACAATTGGGCGGTGTTCTCTGGCAATTGTTAAACAATAACAATGATAATATTTACATGCAATGTCTTTTAAGATAATTCAATGGATAATAAATATTTTTAGAGTTAAGGCTTTCTCCTCCTTGGTAGCCTTTTTCAAACAGTACAGCTACTCATGATTTCAAGTTTTTTTTTTTTGTTATTGTTTGATTCTCTTGTTGCCTACAATATTTTGTTGCTTCACTTTGTTTTTCAACATAGTTCACCATTTTTCTTGAAACCAAGGCAAACCTCGTACAATTCACCATGGCTAGCTTGAAAATTCACCCAACATTGTACATAACTATCTATGTTGAAATAGGGTGAATCACTAACATGAATGTTGATATGTGTGAACTGGGGGACATTATGCTCTGTGCATGTTGTTGTTTGGAAGGATGGGGAGTTTTTATCCTACATAGTTAAATCTTCTTATAATCGTTTAAGGAGAGATCGCGAAGGGGATAATTCCCGTGTACAAAATGTTTTGAAGATATATAGCTTTGCCTTCTGCACGGTTCACTACATGGAGGGTATTGGAAAATAAGTTAGCTACTAGGGTCAATTTGGAAAGTCGTGGGATAGTAGTCGAAAGTCCTTTGTGTAGGTTATGTGGGGTGAAGGAGCAGTCTTGTCATCATTTGTTTTGTGAGTGCAAAATAGCTTGGCTTGTTTGGAGTCAATGTTATGCTTGGCTTCGAGTGACGTCCATGAGTCACAATGATTCTTGGTTTAACTTTGTTCAGTTTAGGATGTGTTGCGCTTCTGATTCAGTTAATGATGTTTGGAGAAAGATTTGGATTGCAGTAGTAAGTGAGATTTGGAAGCACACGAATAATGTCATTTTTAAAGGGGGTGTGGTTGATGTGTTAGAAATGTTCGTCATGGTTCAATTAAAGGTTTGGTCTTGGATTATGTCCAAGTCTCACGTTGGGTTTTTCTCTTACTCTGACCGGTGCCTTGATCTTTTGGCTTGTATGAGGTTCATTAAGTGATGTATTACTGTGTTGGTTAACACTTTAGTAGGTGTATGAGTTTAGTCAGATGCATTTATTAGTTGTATGATGGAGGTTTCTGCCTGTTTTGGGAGGACTTAGATTTTTTTTTTCGTATAAGGGTTGGACTACCCTGAAGTGGTTCATATTTATTTATTTTTTCTTGCTGATAAAAAAAATGGGTCAATTGTTTTTTTGGCTGAAAATTGGTATATGCAAACAGACACTATTATGTATTTTCTGGTTCCTTTATCAAATTTTAAGAAATAAATATTTCCACGCAAACATATTTTGAATATGAGTTTATTAAATGGTCATCTATTTACAAATTATTTTTAATAAAGTTTAAGAAAATTAAAAAACAATAATTTTTCATCAATGGTAGTGTTAGATCATAATTTGATCCATGAAAATTTGAGTTGACTAAAATATAAAGAATGATCGATTGTATACTTTTTCTTTTATCTATACCTATATATAAAGGAGATTCCCCACTTTAACTGCTCTAAATTATTTTCTTATTTTATCTTTGTTTAATATTTTGTTTTATTAATTTATTTTGGTTATATAGACATTTTATAATTTTAAAAGTTAAAAAAGCAGTTTTTTAATTTTAAAAATTTATTTTATTTGTTTTGACTTAACTGGAAGGAGAGTGGAGAGATTAGTACATTATTTTTCTGTTTTAAAATGATCTTTATTTTATTTTTTTATTTGTCTATACCTATATATAAAGGGATTCTCCGCTCTCAATTTTTTTCCTATTTTTTCTAAAATATTTGGTATAGGCAGTTTTGAATTGAAATAACAGTTTTTAAATTTAAATTTTAAAGATTCATTATTTCTCTTTACTACATGTAAACATTTTCTTTTAACTACAGTTCCATACTTCTTTATTAATCTCACGCACATAACTTCTCATTTTATCGTTCTTGAGATAAATTATTTTTGAAGAATAAAAAAAATCAAAGAAAAAGAAATAAAAATATGAAAAAAATTATTTTTGAAAAATAAAAAGAAAAAAAAAATGTGGATATACAAGCAGGTTAGTGCCTGTATTCCCACTAGTTTAAATAAATTCTTTTGTCTTGTAAACATGGTCCCGTCTACTTTTAATTGCAAAAAAATATATGTTAATTTTAAATTTGTGGTATTTTCTAACTTTTTTTAATATTTTATTATTAATTATAGCTAGCTTAACTCTAAAAGTAAAAATATTAATTAATATAATTAAGATAAACAATATATTTTAAATTAAAATAATTAATAAATTTAAATATGTACTTAAATTAGGCAATATATCTGATATTTAATATAAATAAGGTAGTTATATATAAGTATTATTTTTTATTTTTTCGTTCAATAATTTAATTTTAATATTATTGTATGTTAAAAAATAATTATAACTTATTCAGAGCTTAAAAATTACTTTTTATATATTAATTTTGATATTATAATATTAAATTATTTAATTATTGTTTTTAAATTTATAATTCAATTAAATAAAAGAATACTATTAAGAAGTGAGATTAAGATTAAGGCAATGATTGTTTTCATTGTGAGATTTCTAATAAAATTTTTTATAAAAAAAAAAAAAATCAAATATGATTTATTTTCATTTTTAATATATCGTGAGCAGAATGTTTTTCTAAAATAATAATTACTTTTTATTTAAAAAATTATTTAAATAAAAGTATTACATATCATTTTATTTTATAATTATAACTATATGTTTGTCATTTTATACGCAATGAATGACCAATGATAAAATATATTAGTGTATTGAAAATAAAATCATATTTTACGGTACATAGAAAAGAAAAGTTTTTATATATTACATGTAATTTTAATATATAATCATTTATGATTTTTTTGTTTGAGATAAAATTTTTATTTATGATGTATAAAAAAATGATTTTACAATTATTTATAATTGAAATTAATATATAGGAAACAAATTATAAGTGTCTAAGTAAATTATAATTAATTTTAATAAAACATTCTAGGAGTAAATATTGAATAAGAAATAATATACATAAATTATATTACAATTAAAAAAATGTAATAAATAAATGTTTTTGAAATATAAATTATATATATGATTTATGATAAATAATTTATAGTGGGATATAATGTGTTTTAAAGATATTAAAAATTAATTTAGTAAAAAAAAAACGATATATTAATATTTCTGCGTTTTTCTGCTGACATCTATTGGTTCTTTCTATCAGTGTCTGCAACTATTGTTTCTATATTACATTGTCGATTTTAATTGTTTCCAAAGTTGATCAAAAGTTTTTTTAGTATTGATTGAGAAGGCTTTTGATCAACAGTGATAATAATCAATACTAATCAAAGTTACTTGAGAAAATTGTTTAGTTGATCTATCGAAGTATCATTAAAAAAATAGTTTGATTAATAACGTTAGAAAAAAAAAAAAGGTAAAATCGTCCTAACTAATGTTAGCCGAAAACATATACTTAGAAAAACTGTTTTAAATGACAACTAATATTTTTACATTAGCTGAAAAAAAAAACTTTGACCAATTAAAAATCACCATCAATTAATATGTTTAAATTATTAAATATTATTTGATATTAGAATAATTTTTACATTTGATAATAATGAAAACATTTTATCCAAAAAAAGTTAAAGTTAAATTTAAATTATCTTATTTAAAAAATATTTAAAAATAAATCAATTTATGTAGAAAAAAATTCAAATTTTATATCGTTTAATTTCTTTAAAATTGTTTCAAATTCAATATTTTTTTTAAACTTATGAAATTCTATATCCGAACAAAAAAAAGTTTAGTATTTTTAGAAAATTTTGGTTTGCCCTTTAACTGTTTGTCTGCTTTAGTTAGCCTTACAATATAGTTAAATAAGATGAACAATTAGATTTCCTATAAACCCCTGAAAGGTGACAGATTTTATCTTGGACAGAAATTCAACTACTATTTTTATTTCTGATTTTGTACTTTTATTTGAAACAATCTTGTTCAAGGTACTATCAAATACCAAAGTAAATGCTTTGACTTAAAATCTTCATTCTCTTTTTTCACAAATTATAATTTTGGATAAATTTTTTTTTATGAAAATTGTATTCACGTTAACGATTTTAAATTGAAAATCATTTTTCATATATACAACTATAAATCGAACAAAAATATTAATGTAAAAGTCGTATCTTATCAATGATTTTGTCAATTTCATTAAACAAAAATTATATAATATCCTAACAACTTTCATCAAAGCTAAAACTGGATTATTTTACATACAAGGTTCATGTTGAATACATGTTCACTGTTTTGTGCCAGTCACAATTAACATAAAATGTTCAAAGATTATGCATATTAGATTTTTATAGCAAATGACAAGTGTACAACCACCAAGTACTATTAACTAACAAACCAACCCTTAGCTACACTTTCTTAGACACGCATGAAGAAGGCAACAGAAACTGAACCAATGAAAGAAAGCAGAGAGAAAAAAACACTACCAGTAGATTTTAGCACAGCCTTGGAGATGACCTTGTCTTCTGCAAAATTTTCGTTACATCAGATAGTTTCCTCACAACTCAAAACAAATGGAAAGCAAAAAAAGAAATAGGCAAAACATAGATAAACAGTTATATAAATTCTTCTAGTATTGCTCTTCAATCAAAACTAGAATTTTACCTTAGTAATTTATGTGTGAGTTTTTATTCCATGGATTATTATAAGATCAAAATCTAATTATAACTAGAAAATAACACTTCAAGCAACCATAACTGGTTATAATATAAGTTTTGTTCAATAAAAATCTACCAAGTTACTTACTGCACTCTTTAGGGTGACATAAACAATTCAATCCAGCACCACAGGTTCCATTAGGTTTTTCACACCCTTGACAGATTTCTGGTACACGAGGAATGTCAACAGATATCCTTGTTCCAACCTTAAATCCTTGATCATGTCCCCCATCTGATGCACTTCTATGTACCCAGCTGTAATGAGAGCAGTTCAGATGCTCAGGGTGAAAATCCTTATCAACTTTTTTCAGATCTTCAAGAACTAAGCATGGATGAGGGTGGTTATGGTTCTTTTTAGTCTTAGAAGATGGTGAAACAGCACCTCCACACTTGTACAAGTCCCTACAATTTTGCATGATTGGTAAAATGGGGTTTCTTCTGCTCGAGCAATTGAAGAGAACAAGTGAGTTAGGCTCAGGAGGAGAAGGGAAACCAGCTGTGACAGCCAGAGGAGAAAAATATTGTAGAGAAGAACAAGAAGAGTGAGTGATGGTTAGTAATCTACCATTGTTGTCTAGTGATGAAACATGAAAAAGGCCAAGGGATGTTCTCAAGTAGAGATTCTGAGATATGCACAAAACCATGCTATCTAAGATAGAAGAATTGGAGAAAGGTGTTTGAGTTTTGATATTCCCACAGTAGTTTGCATCATTTTGCTGTATAGAAGAACCTAATAATATGATATTGAATAAGAGTAAAGAATGAAGAATTTGTGGTTTCTTGAATGCCTCCATGTTCATCCCTTTTCTCTATCGATGCAAAGAATGTTCACTAAGTTATTTTAATATTTCTGTTGGTTTCTTTTTTATCATACAAGATAGAAAGCATGGTGTTAATAACTCTAGAAAACACTTTTCCCAAATCGATCTCTTTCTAAGTTGGCCCATGCATGTTAGTGACTTTCTTTTTCCTTCTTTTCTTTTTCTTAGTCACTAGAAAAAGGTCACATTGCTTTGAGAGGGAATCTAAAGCTTCAAATTTCAAAAACTTTTTTTTTTTTAATTTACTACTTTAATTCTTAAACTTTTTCACCATTTTTTTTTATCTATTTCATTTTATTCTTTCAAGTTTTCTTATTCAACAAATTCCCTAATTTTAATATAACTACTTCGTAATAGTCTTAAGTTATCTTTTTTTATCACTAAAGAAAAAATGAAATAAATATGAGACATTATAGAGATGTTCCAACCCTATTACAATTAAGCACATTATATACATGCATAACTTCCAAATAACCAAAATACCATCAAAGTCGATATACAACAATCTTCTATACATCAAAACCTAACCTATTAACCACGACGAAACCCTTGTTTACATCACCCCAACTTTTATAATTTAAAGATTGCCATGACAACAGTTGTTAAGATTACACAAAATCAAATCAAAATCCAAAACACAAGAAGTCTAAAACGACTTCAAATTAAATTATCATAATCGAATTACAATAGCAGCTCTAGAAAAAAAAAATAGTAACCCCAAAGATGTATATTGTTGGGGATAGAAATCAAAAGCTACAAAGTTAACACGACCTCTACATCCTCTATAAATTCCTTTCCCAGCCATCAACATAAAAAAACTTATTTGAATCTCGTAAAAGTCAAATAAATAGCATAGTATAACTCATTCACAAATTTATCCCAATAAACTTGGACCAACAAAATCAAACAAATCACCTTAATGTTAAAATAAAATAAAAGAATTCAATTAGTCTTAAGTTATCTTTATATTTAACTTAATGTTATTTTATTTTATTCTTCAAAATTTTAAAATCCAACAAATTTTTATACTGATTCTGACTTTATCATCGAGCTCCTTGCAGGTACCTACATCCACCTGAGAGTTGATTCTAAGTCCAAATGCTGAGAATTGAACCTGACCAAGTAAGACAAGTGAGAGCCCATATCCTGTAACCAAGAACCAGCCCAAGCCCAAGTCAATGAACCTTGTGACAGAAAGCCCAATATAACCGTGAGAGTTTGAGATATCGAGAAGAGTACTAATTGTTTCAAAGGCCCTGTAAGTACAGGTAGAGATAAAGTTTATGGTATTGAGGATTTGGTTAACATACGCCATGGAGTGTCATCCCTCACTCAGACCTTGTACTAGCTTGTACCACTGATTATAGTGACTAGTTGTCTGAGAATGAACAAATTCATATGCAAGTTCAACAAGCAAATGAAAACTTTGATGCACAACTGAAAAGAATAACTTATCACATCAAAGTACTACACATTGGAGGACATAGTCAAGTTGATGCAACAACAATTAGCTATGATGATGGAATGACAACTTGGAGATACTTCAACAAGTACAAGTCAGGTCCACCCCCACTGAAGACTTTGATGACCAACCTCTTACTTGAAGTTCACCCATAGTGTAAGTTTAATTATTTGATATTTCTTTCATGTACTAAGTGTTGTATTCTAATAATTTCCATTGTATTTTAGAGTTACTTTCAATTGACTCTTCACTATGATCATTATGTCAAATGTGACACTTTTTTTTTCTTAATCCTATAATTGTTTTATCTTAGTTTTCTAACATTCTTTAGTCCTACTTTGAGTTACCAAACATTTTTCATTCTTACTTTTAATTTATTTTCTAGATCATTCTTTATTTATGAACTATTCATGTGATTACCACCTCTTTAAAATGTTTTCTTTAGAACTCAAATTATAATCTAAACAATTGATTGGTTGATGTTATAATTGAATTTGGAATTACAATTAATACTGAGTTTGGATATGAAATTACAATTGAAATTGATATTGAATTTGAATTTTGAATTACAATTGACATTAAATTTATATTGGATTTTGAATTATAATTGATATAGGTAGGTTTTAAATTTAAAAATAGATAGGAAATTCTTTTTAAATTGAACTAATTTTTTTTATCATCCCTAGTGTCGACTTAACCAACACTACCAATTCTTTTTTCTACAAGTTAGCATTGGTCAGACCAATTATAAATCTCACTTTTTCTATTAATTATTTATTGTGTCGAACAAACCGACACAAACCTTTTAATTAAAATATTTTATTTACTTAAAGTATTTTTTTTTACGATGCTATGGTTATATATATTTTTTTATTTAACGTATGCCTAGTCGCTCATATAATTAAATTATTAAATATTAACCGTCCAATTTGGGTCAGTAATTGATGTACAAAAATTTTAATTACACTTTAACATAGTTTTTTTTTAATTTGTCTCTGACACCAAAACCATTTATTCTCTCACACCAAAATCATTTATTTTTATAGTATAAATAATGAAGTGAAATGAAGTCGCACTATAAGAAAATTATTAAATAATTTTAAAAACAAAAAATAATTAGTTGTTATATTGACTAAATTAAAGATCATTTTAAAGATTAAAAAATTATTAATTTTTAAATTAGTTTTTATTATTAATAAATAATTTTTAAATTGGTATTAATTAGTTATCAAGATTTTAAATTTGGTAGCAAAAATCTTGGTAGTTAATTAGATACCAATTTAAAAACTATTTATTAATAATAGAAATTAATTTAGAAATCAGTAATTTTTTTGTCTTTAATTTAGTCAATATAACAATTAATTATTTTTTATCTCTAAAATTAATTTTTATTTAATAATTTTCTTATAATATCGAGATTGTTAGATATCTTTATGATATATCATGCTCACAAATTTCTATGAATATAATAACAAATACTAATGCTTTGTTTTCTCCTCTAGAATATGTGAAGGCAATATAAGAATAATAGGAAAAGGCAAACGAAAAAAAAAAACCGAAAAAAAGTCAAATTATTTCAGGAAGTGTCAATAATAATAATAAGCAGAAGATTGAAATTCTTTAAAACAAAAATATAAGAAAAAGTAATGAAAGGAAAAATTTATTGGACTTTAAAAATTTAGGGTATTAAAATAAAAAATATTAAATCTGATATGAAAATAGCTTAGCATTGATATCAGAAAGTTAAATAGAACTAAAAACAAAGGACTAATATGTTGAATGCTAAAAGTTAAAAGAGTGAAATGAAATAAATAAAGGTTAATAAAAAGATAAATTAGAAATTTTACTTTCTTTTAGAGTTGTCATTGCTTTAGAAGACCATCCTTCCAAAAAGTTGTGTTATTATCTCCAATTGGTCATTGGTTTTTTGCATGTTCAATGTTTTTCACCATTGATAATCATTTCATACCCTACTAAAGTAGATTTGGTGTTTATGCTTTTTAAGGCAAGGCAAGGGCAAATGATATCTTGACCCCACCTCTTTATTCTACCATTCAATTGTTCACTGCATCAATCAAGAAACCCAAATATATGCATAGGTTGATACATTTAGTGAACCAAAATTGTGCATAACTTTATTTTCAAGTCAGCAATGATCAATGTAGCACGTGAGATAAGGATATACACCCTACAAGAAAATTATTAATTAAAAACTAATTTTAGAAATAAAAAATAATTAATTACTATAGTAACAAAATTAAAGACCATTTTAAAAATTAAAAAAAATGGTTTCTAAATTAGTTTCTATTATTGTTAAATGATTTTTAAATTGGTATTTAATTAACTGTCAAGGTTTTAACTATCAACTATTTAAATTCTAAATTTGTTAGCAAAAATCTTGATAGTTAATTAGATACCAATTTGAAACAATTTAACAATAATAGAAACTAATTTAAAAATCAAAAACTTTTTTAGTCTCCAAAATTGTCTCTAATTTAATCACTATAGCAATTAATTATTTTTTATCTCTAAAATTAGTTTCTAATAAATGATTTTCTTGTAGCGATATATATATATACATATATATATATATATACATTATTATACAAGAAAATTCAATAGATTCACTAAACATAACATATAAAAGGTTAAATATGTTTTCTATTTATGTACTTTCATCCAAAATTGGTTTTTATTCTTAGTTCAAACTTTAAATCTCATGTGTATTTGTAGTAAGTAAAACTATTGAAATGAGTTCTGTTAGTTTTTTTACGTGACAAACAAATTTCTAATGTGAACTAAAATGTTAATATATTTCATGCTGACTTACTATCTTATACGTTGAAAATTTGCTATGTAAAAAAACACTTATAATATTCAATAGTTTCTTTACTACAAGTATTCGAGAGGTCTAAAGTTTTAATTAAGAAAAAAAATCAATTTCATATTATGAGATAAGAATGAAAAATATATTTAACCCAAATATAAATAAGGTTAATTGTATTTATAAGGTTATAAAAACAACTATAGTAAAATAATTTAACAAACTTACATGAATATGTGTTGAATACTTTAAAATTGCATACTACAAAAGATGTATGTGTATATAAACTTAGTTGATTCTAAAACTTTTAGTTGTATGGGAGCACATCTCACTAATTACCACACATGTCATTAATCATATTCTACTCAATATATATATATTTAAAAAATAAAGAATAATGAATATAAAGACTAGTGATATTTTGTAAATTTATAACAAAAATTTAATTTTAACATCTAAATATTAGGGATGACCATGCGGGGTGGGTCATATGGGTAGGTCCCCAGCTTGCTATCAAAAAGTGTGGGACAAACTCATTAATCTAGTCCACTGACCCGTTTAGGTCCATCCTGCATAACTCACAACTTGTGCGGATCAACAACGAGACAGGATGGATTGGCTCGCTGACCCACATAAATAAAAAATAATTAATTTAATTTTTGTAAAAATAAAATCATACCTCACTCATTCATTATTGCAATGTGATGTTTATTTTATTTTTACAAAATTGAATTTAATGTACTAAGAAAATGAATGTTTTATTTTAATCATCTAACAAAGTTAATATTAAGAGTGATAGTTAATTTAGTTTTAAGTAAAGTTTTACATTTAAAATTTGTTACTAACAAAATAATATAAAGAAGAGATTTCAATAAGATACTCGTTAAAAAATTTGTCATCTTCATTAAAATATTTTTTAGAAAAACTTTAATAAGATACTTTGATACATTTACATATATATAGAGCGAAAATAAATACAAAACAAAATTTTAATTATTTTTAATCAAGTCTTATAACAACTCTCATGCTTGAGTTCTTTTATATTTTTATCTTAACTGAATGAATTGAAACATGGATGCAATTTTAATTTTGCAGCAACAGAAATAGGTTTTTTTATAATTAGTAAAATTTTTAACTTTTTAAATTTTTTTTTTATGCAAATGACTCCTAATTCGCAAGTTACCTCTTATGCTACGCAAGCTAGTGAAATAAGCCTGCATTCATTGCGCAGGGCAGACCAACCTGACTCACGTTTTGTGGATCAAATGTGGGACGAGTCTATGTGAGACGGGTTAATCCGGATTATCACCCCTACTAAATATGTAAATTAGTTTTTAAAATATCAAAGTGAAAATTTTTCTAAAATAACGAATAAGGGGTACACATCTGAATTTTAATATTACAAAAGTAACTTTTTTGTTAAGAAAATCATAATTTTTTTAATAATTATGGAAGATAACCTTTTGTTTGGGCTCCTCGCTTTCATAGATTGGATGTTAGTGGACCTCTGTTTAAGACTGGCACTGTTGTTTAATAAGAAGACTAAAGGGGAAAAAGGTTCCCAACTTGACCTAAAAAGTAAAAGGAAGATGTTGAGTGTAAATTTCTTAAAGAAGTGGAAGAAAGGGACAGATTGAGAGGGTGGAAAAGAAGATAAAGATAAAAAAAAGAGGTAATAGAAGAAATAGAAGAGACAGATTGAGAGGGTGGAAAACAAGATAAAGATAGAAAAGAGAGGTAATAGAAGAAAGAATAAGTGATATATTTAGGTTGGAAAAGTGTTTTTTATCACAATAAACTATAAATAAATATTGATTATTTAATAAATAAATATTATCATTTAAGAGGTGATGTAACTCTTATATAAAAAAATGAGATAAGGTCTCACACCACAATTTATTCTAAACTCCTAACAAAAACTACTTAATATCCCTTATTTCCAAAACAATACAATCAAAAAATTCCACATTTAGCAAGAGTCGAATTGAAACATCACATCAAATTTCATAAAACATAAAAACATAAACATACTGCCAAAAAGAGATAAACTCTTAAAATTCCTTTTTACAAATAACATAACAACTGAATTCACCACAAACTCAAAAAGGCATAGATATTCTTTTTCAGATAACTCTTGCTCCTTCTTATAATCTCTTTGTTAGGTTGTAAGAGTAAGAAAAGATGAAAAAAAAAAAAATAGATGATAAAAAATATATCATATGATACTTGTTTAATTTATCTCAAATAAAAAAAAAAGCTAAAGATAAACTTATAAAAAGTAATATTACAATCAATACATACTTCAATATTATTGGTATTTTTTTTAATTGCACTAATTATTTTTAGTGGAATTGTTTTACTCTGACTTTATCTTAAATAACTTACATAACTCCGTGAAAAGAGAAAAAAAAAATTGAAAGAGAAATGAAAATACCGTCTTGCTATGATATTTTCAAACTATATCATGCTTATAATAAAGAAAATAATATTGTTATAGGAAAATAGATATGAAAAGGGTTAAACTGAAGTGTATATTTCCATGATATAAGTTCTTAAGAATGGCATCCAGAACCTTAAAATCTTCCAATAGAAAATTTGTAGACACTCAACTCATTAACCGATTAAAAAGTCAAAAAAATTATGACCAATTTTCTTTTAGTAGAAACATTACTATATAAGCTTTTGCTAATTATGATAAAAAGTAAATAATATTTTTTAAAAAGTTATTATCATTTATATTATATTAAAGATAAAAAGAAACGAGTTACTAATACATCATAACAACCCACTTGTTATAATTGATTTATTTAAATATTATTAGAAAGATTGTTATCTGATTTTAATTGATAATAATTGATATAAAGATATTTCTTATGATAGTGAGTAGATACATAAGTCTTTCATGATTAGAATCATAATATTTTTTGTTAAGTAGGTGAATGATATGATATGTTTGATAGCTACATTTTGAAGATGAACAAACTTTATTGTTTAGTTCTTCTTTATATATATTGAAGTACACTATTAAATATTTATTTATGAATATTAAAGTAAAATGATTAATTTTTATATAACCTTTAAACTTTACATAAAGATCATTGTACAATAATTAGTGTTTTATAGAGCTTAATGCATAATGGTTAGTGAATAAATTGACGTTCAATTTTTTTTTATCAACAAGAAAAAATTAATAAATATGAAATTCTTATACATAACATAGTGAAGGGCATACCGCTCATCCTACCTAAGCACACCTTAAAAGAGTGTCAGTACCTACCTACCAAACAAACAATCCCAACCAAACCGTCAAAATAATAAAACTTGAATGCCTACTACTTAAAGTCCCCTTAAACACAAACACCCCTCAATAACATAAGAAAGACCGCCCAACCGACTTAAATCAGTTACAAGTTTTTAATCGAAAACATACATACTAAGAATTCAAGACACAATCAGAGAAGGAGAAGCATATCAAAGGAATTTTAGAAGAAAACCAAATCCAAACATTTAGTTAAGCCAAAGAGAAAATGTTCAATGGTTAATGCACATGTTTAACCACGAATAAATTATTGAAATATCTTTTATTCTCAATTAGAAGATATAAAATTTTTAGTGTTTGGAAAAAAGATATTGATACAACTTTCTATTGTTCAACTCATTAAAAGGTGTACACTGTTAGGTGCTAAATTAAGAAGATAGTTGCTAACTTTTTATATAATAATGTATAATATTTAGTACAAACCAATAACAATTATTTTTTTATAACAAATCATTCTTTTGTGTTTTTTAATTTAAAGAAATATTAAAGACATAATAAGGTCAGGCTACAAATACTCAAGGTGCAAGATTGTACTAAATTTCCTTAAATAGTAGACTCAAGTTAAAGACACTCAAGATGTAAAACCAAACTAAACACATTTTCATAATTATTAATAAAGAATTGTTGAAGATACGAGGTCGAGCTAGATAAACTTAAAATTTAATAACAAAATAAAGATCCTCAATTTATGCAATTGGGTTAGTAATACTCATGATGTGAATTCGTGTTATGCACAGGACGTGAAACCAAACTAGAGATACTATCATCCTTGTTAATAAAAAATTGCTAAAAAATGATCAAATAAAGATCAAATATTCAAGGACAGATAAGTTGACGGGTTTTGCATTTTTTTTTCTTTTCATTAAAGAAATAGAAACACAAGATAAAATAAAATTTGTAATATAATGAAATGAATTAGCTGAATATTTTTTATATTCAACATGTGATTATAATTGGGAATGCAAAAGTTAGTTGTAATATATTATATGTATGAGTATATATATATATATATATATATATATATATATATTATTTCACCTTGTATAAATAAACACTAATATATGAAATAATATAGATATATTGCATAAGTAAAGTTTAAAAAAATGCTCATAGCTTATGTAGTAAAGTTTTTAGTTACTTTTGTCTAACTCACCTTTTTTTCAAATAATGAGGGTGTGATATAAATATATATCATAGTGGGATAGATAAAATTATCTTAAAAGATATTGTCAAATTATTAATATAAAAAAATGAGTTATTTTATAGTAAAAGAGATAGCATAACTAGAATAAATCACTGTATCTAAAGTATTGTTTACTTTGAAAATTGATGTTCTGTCACAATTTTGTTATTAAAAGATATTTTAGTGAGTTGAATAAGAGAGAAACATATAAATTACATTTGATCTCGACTCTTGAATGATATAAGACTATATGTGAAATAATATTGTGTTGTATGTGTGTAATTATTTTAATACTAAATAAACAAAAGAGAGGAGAAGAGTACTCTTGAAATGGAATCTCAATTGGTGATGAGGAAGTTGCAACACAACTCCATGATTTGGCAACTCAAGTTTCTTTCAAAGAAATTCACAAATTCAATGATTCATGAATTTTTAGGCACCACAAAATGGAATAATACTATATTGCATGTGGGTAATTATTTTAATAATAAAAGAATAAACAATCTCAATAAAAAAAATCTTATGGAGGAATCACAATCCTATTATTTAATAATATATGAAAGTATTTATGTTAAAAAAAAATATGAATAATTTTTTTCAGTATTTTACTTGTGTGAGTAACAAAATAAAAGGTAGTGCTTCTTTGGATTTGTTGTCAGTGTCTTGGAAATTGGAAGCCTTATAAAATGTGTTGGCTGTAGAAACATGGAGAGAATTTACAGAGTATTTGATAAGAGTGGAAAATTTTTTCTCTTTTATTATTAAAATGGGATTATTTTTTTTGAAGTTATGAAAGTTATAAATAAAATTGTTTTTTAAAATTATAAAAATCGTGTAAACTCACCACAATTTTAGTTTAAATTTATCATAAATAAATAAGTCTTAACACATTCACACACCTTCTCCCACCACTTTTAAAAACAGATTTTATTCAAAAATCCGAATTTATAGTAATAGATCAACATTTTTTATCTACATGAAGCATTTTCCATAGTAATAACCAATTGAACTGCTAGAACTTTCATTATTTAGGAAAAAGGAGAGCTTATTATGAAGTTGAAATTGCAGAAGAACATGCAGGAACTAGGAACAACCACAACAGACTACAAATAGAGGATCAAGCTGGTGCTTTGACAAGCTTAGATGGGAAATCCAGCACCACAATCTTCTCAATAGAGGGTGAAAACACTCCCGAGAACTCAATATGATTGGGATGAGTCTGAAATGTGTTGAACTCCTCTTTCCCATTGAATGTCATCAAGAAAACATGAGTGAAACCTTGTCTTAGCATATCATGGCTTTCAATGTCTTTTCCCCTGTCATACAAACATGTGATACACATAATAAGTACAGTAGAATTGTTTACTAAATGCTAATGGTAGAGAAAAATCAAGAGAAATTCTGCATATGCCCAAAATAGTCTAAAAGGTTAAAGATCATATATACAACCTGTAGTTGGTTGTGCTTTTTGTTTACTGTATCTAAAAGGTTATCATTGACCACTGAGATACCAAAATCACACAAAACTATTAACCAGTCATTTGAATGCAGAAAAGTATGTGTTAAAGAGAAAGAAGAAACACAACCATCTTGAAATAAAGTACTGCAATTTATGGTTTTGTACCATTCAAAGGATTTGACTTGTTGAATTCCAGATACCATCTTCTCCAACCCTTGAATGAGTTCTTCAACTGCCACACCATCCTTGAACTTAACAACCACAAAGTGATTAAAATCTCCCATAGCTACAACACAACTCTTATGAATAAAAGTAGCACCTAGCAGCCACGTATATATGCACAAAACCTATAGAACATGCACGCATAAACTATTACAGTCCCTATTTGTCCACAGTCAGATCCTAATTAAAGACCAATTTCACCGCTGCTTGAAAATCTGTTAGAAATCTCATATTAGTATTATAGATAAAGATATTTGATAACATGAGTCTCAAGTTGAACACTAAGAGTCGGAGAAGGACAATCACTCATTCTTAAAAACCAATATATATATAAATATTACTCTATAATCAGTTTTATTTTTTAATATTCTTAATATGTATCAAAGTTATTTAAAACTTATTATAATAAAAAGTTGTTGGATTTATTATGTTACCTGTTATCAAATTAATATCAAATCACCTATAAATATATAATCTCAGAAAATCTTAGCAAATTAGACTTCATATAATCAATCAGCAAAAAAAAGTTATTGGGGACAGAATCCACGGTTCAATATCAGGAAAGGTACTAGTTTTAAACATAGACCCACCATGGTGCAACTTCTTCTCCATATTTGTACAGTTAAAATTGTCTGGTGTAATTGTCATTGTACATGAAGGACACACCCTTGGGGTCATTTCCATCTAGAAGTTTGAGTTATGGGTTGGCCTCATTCAGAGTCAGAAAACATTATCATAATATATATGCCACAAGCCTTTCCTTTCTTCACTGCCATTTTCTATTTAAGAAAAGTGGTGCCATTTGCTAGACTGTTCCCCTTGTCCTTGCCATGTGCACCACCAAGGTAAATTATTGAACTTCAATTCATGGATGAATGGCATCTTTTTAATGTACTTATCTTTAAGGAATCTTGACTCACTTCAATATACAACAATGATGTGCAGCTCATTTTTTATTCATCAGCTTCACCTATTTAATTCCAATAATACATATTTGTTTATTATTTTAGTCTGCTTAACTACTGATATTGAAATCATTTAATACATGTAACATGGGAACTTGGAAATTCTGTGAATACTTTTATTAGTGTTTTGTATCAAAATGTGTTTCTTATGTTATTATCGATGGAAAAAAATGTAGACACATTTGGCTTGATTGTATGAAATGATATGTCAAAAAAGAAATGTATTATTGATTATAGATAGCCTAATAACACCAATACAATTGGTAATCTGTCTTAATCACAAGTTATTATGAAATAAAAAACCTTCAATATACAATTGAATTATTTGGGCTGATATTTTTAGTAGATTTTCTCTTTATCTAATCCAAATTTTAATAATTGATGACATTTTAGTCAATAATGAACTCCAATATTTACTCCTAGATTATGTTCAAGAAATTCAAGAGTAAAAGTAGATGAAAGAAAGAAATAGATAGTAAATTTAACTTTTTGCTAAAAAAAACTAACTTGTATATCAACCACTAATATTAATATATGTCTAAAAATAATATTTATTGATAAAAAAATTTAAAACACAATTTTTTTACATTGTACCAATAGAAATATTTATAGGTAAGATCACTTTGCAGTAAACTTCATTACTATAAGTGTATATTAATAATAACCTATGTATCGAGTTCATTTCACATGTGAATCTTGTATAAGAGTTATGAATGTCTTTTGGAAAACACAAAGTAATGTCATGATCTTTTGGAGGTACTATTTGATTTACTTGCTATTTTCAGTATATTAGGCACCACTTAGCACTAGTATAAAATAATTGTTCTATTATTGTCATATAGTGTGATGAATGAGAGGAATCATAGGATACAATAGATTTTTCTCTTTGGGGAGATGAATTGAGTGTAAAAATGTTAAAAGGTTTGGAACAAAAGTAACTTGCAATTTCATGATTTCATGATATATTAATTTTACCTTCTACTTTTTAAAGATAAGACCGCTAAAACGAAACTGTGATTGAGTTTTTACAATACTTTAAATGTGGTGATTAATCCTAGTGATATCATCTCAATATACTTAATATCATAATATTTTAGAGTTGAGAGTTTCATCACAGTTTTATTTTTAAAAAAGGTTCGAAATAGTTCAGGAATGAAAATGTATATAAATTGTCCTTGACCTCGATTCATAAGTGATGTGAAACTATTAAACATACCGGAATAAACCCTTTAATTGATGTCTAAGAGAATGATGATTTATTTAAAATCTATTTTTTATTTCCTTGAGGAAACTATGTGATAACATATTATATATATATATATATATATTATATATTTATATAATTGATTTTGATTCTATTTTTTTAATAGTATAAATGACTTATGAAGTTAAAATAGATTAAGAGGAGGAATTGAAAGATGAATAATATTGCATAACAAGTTTCAAGATATTTTATTATTGTCACATGAAATATAAAAAGCAATGAAATATTGAAAATGACTAGGGTATAAATATATCAATTATCTTACAAATAGCATGTGGTCCATACTAGATTTTTTAAGGAAAAAATAAGTCAATTTTTATTAAGTCATGCAAAAATCTTATTTAAGTACTAGCTTATTTAAATAAACCTAAACACTAGCTTATCTAAATAAGCATAAATAAATAAGCATAAATAAATACTTTTTTTTTATTATTATAATTTACTATCATGAATTAAAATCTTATAAAATATTTATCTTTAAAAGTAAGCAAGTTAATATATAAAAAAGAAGTCAAGCTTAAACATATAAATTTTTATCTGTAAATGGAAGCCCCAATCTTAGCTTTACCTTGATAATGGGCCAAGCTCATTTTTGCTGCTTTTGCAGTTTTCAAATTTGTTGACTAAATTGGTTTCAACTAACAAGGATAGACAATTATTTTGTTTCTGTGAATCTGTTAAAAACGTGTAATCAGAATAATTCTTAAAGAATGAAATGTAGTTTCAACACATAACACTCATATGACTCATGGTTTATTACATTGTCATGCAATAGTTTTAAGTTTCTTTTTTCATTATTATGTTATATGTATATCAATTAATTTTCCCATAACTATTTTTTATATAAAAAAGAAGATGATTAAACGATATTAGAATAGTATTACTTTGCATTAATATGAAATTTAAATTTTATATAAATACACAATAAACAAAGATAAATATTTAAATGGATCATTTTAAATCTGTAAATTGAATCTATGCATTGGTCAATTTCTTCCTCCACCTCCATATTTTCTTCTTACACCTAGATAAATCTTTCTGTTCCAAAATTATTCTTAGAGAAAAGGTGCAAAATTTGTTTTTTCTTTTTCATTTTCAAGTTATATTATCCGTAAATCTTTTGACTTCTAAAATTCATAATACAAAAAACACATTCCAAATTCTAAAATTTTTGTATTACAAATTGCCGAGTTCAAAATGTATGTTCAAATCCAAAAAATACTTTTCAAACTCTAGAATTCGAAAAATAAAAATGTATTTTAAATTCTAGAATTGGGAATGTATTTTCAAACTCATAAAAATCTTATAAACTCTAGAATTTAGAATTAAAAAAAGGGGAAGAGGGGTGTTGATGAAAAAAAAAAAGAAAATAACAAAGTTATCATTTCATTTCTTCTATCCATGTGCAGGAAAAAATTGCCAAGTTTTTACATTAAAGAAGAGGCCCAAAAGAGAAGAATAAAAAATAATTTGTCCACACTACCAAAAAGTTTTTTTTTCCTCCTAATATTTTCTATTACTTTATTAACTACACGAATAACATATAACATTCATCTTCCCTTAATGTATACTCAATAGGAAGTACTTATAATATTTTTGGAGCATTTTCTCCAACTTATTTGTCAATACTTTAGAGACAACCTTATACATACAACCTAACAAGGATATAACTCAACTCAACCAAATCTATTAAATTTTCTTTCTTAAGTACTAAGATTATAAACGATGCATTGCGATCTTTAACAATATTTACAAATCGTTGGATATAGTTAATTGCTTGTATTACATCTCACTTTATTGTCTTTCAATTATTATTGATAAAGTTAAAATTTTAGGTCGTGTTTCAACTTTTTTCATCTTTTCTTTTATTATTACCATGTAGTTTCGAGTTTCTAAATATGTGTTCCACATTCTTTTAATCATGTCATTAAAAGCAAAGATTGTATGCCAAGCATCCCAGCCTAGATGGTTTTGAACCACAATCTATCAATGATGTCTTTAATACTAAAGCATGGTCAGAGACTTGTTTGTCTTGGGTATATTGTTTACAACACGTCCATTGTTCCATCCATTCATAGAATACTAGGATATTTTCTATCCTACTGTTACTCATTAGGCCTATACCATATACTTTTTACCAACTGGTGGCACATCATATAATTAGTTTTCTATACTACTATTTTTTAGCCAAAACAATCTACTGCAATTATTTATATCATCATCAAATAAGGAGTTAAAAATAGTATGAATAACTAACCTCATATTTCTTCTTTGTGCTACTCTACTTCCTTCCATTTGTTTAGATGTACAGATTTCTAGATTCTTCTTACTGGATTCGTCCATCCAAAACTTCCTTTGTGCGTTGGCAATAAAAATTTAATAAATGATAGTACTAGGGACACTTTAATTTGTATACAACAAACCTCAAAATATAGAGTCATAATCTCAAAACTCTCCAAAAAAAACCTTGTAGCTATGTCTAGACTTTCCAACTACAAATCCTCACCAAAATATACACCTCATTCCACAAACAAGAGCTATTTTCTCCACATAAATACATTGACAAAGTAAATAATCTTAAAGCACCCCACCCCACAAGATTAACACAATTTACAAATAAGAAAATTTCCAAGAAGCATTATAGCAGTTATTCTCTATGATTGGGAATTACAACAACCTGCATAAAACATAGGAACTAAAACATGCATAATTAATACAAAAAAAAAAGAGTGTTATTACCGATTCCCTGCATATATTCATGTCCAACCTCAAGGGGTAACCATGATACAACACCAAAAATATGCAGGTAGGAGCATAATGTACATAACCTTTCTAATGACAAATCTTAGACCCCAAGAAACCAGAAAAAGTACCATAATAATTTGCACCAAGAATTTACTTAATTGATTTCAAACTTTCAAGAGAATTAAGGCATCATTCAGGATAGGAGAATGTTGTATTTGATTATTCATGATTTATCCACACTCAGACCTTTATTTGTGTCACTCTAAAGATTTGTGTCACTCTAAAGATTTCCTCCGCATATCAGTAAACCTCTGAATATCACATTGTTTCTATGATTCTATATCCCTCATATTACAATTATCCACATGCATCTCCAAATCTCATTTCATTTTTTCCTCAGGCCAATGATATCAAATTGATTGAAGTATTGATCTGGCCTATTATGATAAATAAAAGATCTACCTAACCACTTATCACATAGTTGCCACACCTTAGTACCCATCCTTAAAATTAAAGAATAAAAGACTTAGATTCTCTGGATGCGTCCCACATAAGAAACAGAGCCCTTCACCAATTTGTACACTCTTGTATTCTAAATTTTCACAAGTAGAAACTCTGCCAATGATAACACACCATGCAAAATATTGGGTAGAGGAGAGAGCTTTTGATTTCATAATTCTTCAAAGGAGAACTCTTGCTCATGAAGGCTTTGTGAAATTAGCTTTGTATAAGCTAATTTAACTGTATAGGCATTTGTAGTGTCATTCCTCCAAACCCACTTGTCTTTCCCTTGATTATTCATAGTTACATTTTCTAGTTCATTCATGAATAATACCACCATCTCATGCTCTCATTCAAACCACTCTCTTCTCTAGGCTACCTTCCATTGTCAATGGTTATCACACCAAGTTCCATATTAGTCCATGGTATTGTCTTTACTTACCGAATTTGAGTATAGTCTAAGGAACCTATATTTAAGTGGGTCATCTCCTAACCATCTATCTATCCAAAAACATATTTTATTTTTGTTTCCTATTTTTCAGCCTCTATTCTTATCAAACCACTTGTTATAGTCTTCCCTACAAGTCTTCCTAATATCTCTCTACCACTATGAGTCTTGAATTGAATCGTGTGGGTCATTAAGCCCTCTCCAAAAGTCATATTTGGATTCTAGAATCTATTTCCATATACTTTGGTCTTTCCTTCCTAATCTCCACTTCCATTTTCCTAATAAAGTCATGTTGAACTGTTTTAGGTCCTTTATTCCTAAACCCCCCACAACTTTAGGTTTTCACAATTGGTCCCATTTTACCCAAACAATTTTTCTCGTGTCATATCCCCAACCCCATAAGAAATTCCTCTCTATCCTCCTAATCTCTTTCTCCACTCTAGCAGGTATTCTAAATAAGGAAAGATAATAGAAAGGTATAGATGTAAGTATGAATTTGATGAGAGTGACTCTTCCAGCGAAGGAAAGATGTTTTCCTTTCCATAAAACAAACTCTTTATAACCTTGTTAATCATATCTTTCCAAAAGTTATTTTTTTATTATTAGCCCCACAGGTACCCCTAAATATTTAAAAGGTACTTCATACTATTGTAATTTAAAATCTAAAAAAACCTATCTATTGCCCTACTATCTATACCTATACTTGTTATTTTGCTTTTAATGAAGTTTACCTTAAGGCCAGAGACTAATTCAAAGCATCTTAGTGAGCATTTGATAATCATGATATTTTTTACATATGCTTTACAATATAAAATGATATAATCTACAAATTGCAAAATACTAACATTCACTTGATTATAACTCACCCTAATGCCTTTATATAGACCTTTCCTCTCTGTCTCCCTAATCACGCTTGCTAACTCGTTGACCACAATAATAAATAGAAAAAGGGTAAGTGGATCTCCATGTTTGAAGGCTTTAGTTGTTGGGTTGGACTACCATTTATAAAAATAGATATAGACAATGATTCTAAGCAACCTTTTAATCTATTATATCCATTTGGCACAAAAACTCATTATGTGGAGCATATTGAAGAGGAACTCTCAATTTACAGAGTCATAGGCTTTTTTAAAATCAGCCATGACAATAATGCACTTTCCTTTCCTCCTTATCGCTTCATCTATTACGCCATTTTCCATCACTATATTGTCTAGGATTCCCCTATCTTGTATGAATGCATATTTTTTTTTTTATCTATAATGTTATGCATAACTTTCTACATCAATTTTGATAATATTTTAGCAATAATCTTATATAGACTCCCCACAAGAGATATAGGCCTATACTCTTCTAATCTTGGTGAATCTGCTACTTTTGGTATGAGAGTGATGAAAGAAGCATTACACCATTTTGGCCATCTTCCCATTTTATGAAACCCACATACAACTCTTTACAAATTGAATAAGATCCCAAAATCCTTTAAAAAAATTAAAGTTAAAGTCATCTGCCTCGAACTTTTATTGCTATCATAATTCCATTTAGCTTCCTTCATTTCATCCTTAGTGAATTCTCTAACCAAATCATTATTTTCCTCCCTGTTAATTTGTGAGAAAAACACATTAAATAATCTCATTTTCAGTTTTGCCTTTCAATGTATTCATATTGAACCTCCATTTAACAAACCTATGAAAATACTATGTGTTCATATCTCCCACTTGCAACCATTTGGCTCTAGATTTATACTTTTCTACCATTTGAATTTTAAAGTTCTGACTTTTCAGTTCAACTTAAACAAAAGCCTTTCTTTGTCCAAGCCTCTAAATCATTTCTATTTGTAGGATATCGAATACTTTTTTATTTCAAATGCTTATTAATTCAGATTTTATTACTCTTAAATTATTTACCGTTAGTATTGCATTAATGGTTAGTTTACAGGACAATTAGTATTCCTATTTTATAGCTTCCAGTAATTGTAATTTTATTATATATATTATTGAAGTAAATCAAAATGTGTGAAGCAGTTCAACAGTTTTGCAATTCCGTTCAATTAGTGCCTATAACTTTTTGCCTTCTATTAGTTTCTACAGCTGGTATCAGAGCCAATCTGTTATCATGAACACTACCCAATTATCAGTCTCTATCCTTGATGGAAAAAATTACAATCGGTGGTGTGTGCAGATGAGAGTTTTATTTGATTATCATGAGTTATGGGATGTTGTTGAGAGTGGAGTGTCTACATTAGCTGATAATGCTACTGAGGCGGAACGAGTAGCACATCGTGACCAGAAGAAGAAGGACAAGAAGGCTTTGTATCTCATCCATCAAGGGATGAATGACGAGACGTTTGAGCAGATAGAAGGAGCAAAAAATGCAAGTGAGGCTTGGACCATTTTGTCAACCAATTATAAAGGTGATGACAAGATCAAGAGGGTGCGTCTTCAAACCCTAAGACGCCAATATAAACTGCTGCAGATGGAAACCACAGAGACTGTTGATGTCTATATAAATAAAGTTCTTGCTTTGACAAATCAGATAAAGACCAATGGTGAAACACATTCAAAGCATGGAGAAGATTTTGAGGTCTGTAACTCCCAGATTTGAACATGTTGTTGCCGCAATTAAAGAGGCCAATGACATTTCAACAATGACAGTAAGGTTATTGTTCGGTTCCCTACGAGTGCATGAGCAGCGGATGAATGACAATAAGATTGAAAAACCAATTGAACAAGCTATAAAAGCACAAGCCTCAATTGGTAGCTCCTATCATAAACACGATAGTTCACGAGGTAGAGGACGGGGACGTAGTGGTAGCTATTCCAGCAAAGGTCGTGGTGGCCAGAATCATGGAGGCGCTGAGCAAAACAATACTGGTTCTAATCACAATCCAAATTCAAATAACTTTTGGCGCGAAGGACGTGGTCGCGAAGGACGAGGATGCATGTATAATAAATCAAATGTGGAGTGTTATAACTTCCATAAACGTGGCCATTATGCAAATGAGTGCAGATCAAATGTGGAATGTTATAACTGCCATAAGCATAACCATTATGCAAATGAGTGCAGATCAAAAGGTGATAATCATGCGGCCAATTGTGCTCAAGAAGATCGTAATCATGAACAAGATGAAGATGATCATGCAGTACTAATGGTAGCCACAACAAATGAAATTCCAAACAATCAGACTTGATATTTGGATACAGGTTGCACGAATCATATATGTAGTCAGAAGAAGCTGTTTGCAGATTTGGATGACTCATTTCGCACAAAAGTGAAATTCGGTGATGGCAAGTTCGTTTCAGTGACTGTAAAAGGGCAAATTCTTATCACATTGAAGAATGGTGATCACAGGTACATCTATGATGCTTATTATGTACCTAATCTAAAGAATAATATTCTTAGTATGACAATTATTGGAGAAAAGTTATTCGATTTTCATGAAAGACCAGATTTTGCACTTGAAGGACAAAAATGGACGAGTACTTGCAAACATGGAGATGGCGAAGAATCGAATGTTCAGACTCAACTTAAAGAGTACGTTGTCGGAGAAGTCCCTTTGTGATGAAAAAATTGAGCTTGAAGGTTTAAGGGAAAAATCAAATAGCTTGGAAGAATTGTGCAATTTATTGATTAATGAAAAGCATAATTTTCTAAATGAAAGGAGTGGACTGGTATCTCAATTGGAGAGTGTTGAAGTAAAATTTGGTAACCTAGAAAGAAGGTTTACAGAATTGGAAGAAAAATATGTTGATATGGAGAAAGAAAAAGAAAGTAGAGTCAATCAAGTTAAAGAACTCCATTTGTTGCTTTTGGCACAAAAAGAAAAGGTGAATGAATTACAATCCAAATTAGAAACCCATTATAATTTTACAAAGGTAGAACCAAAGGTCAATGACAAGTATCTTCCATCTTTTGTTATTGTTGATAAGAGTGTAGAAAATATCTCAGATGGTCCAGTTGCGGGATACAATAAAGTTCTTTATGACAATAATGGTTTTGATTTGGGAGAAGACAGTAAATGGAACGCTGTCAAGGCATCGTCTGAAAGGGATATATGGTCTAATTATCATGTTCCAAGCTCATTGAAGCCAGAGTCTTTCTTAAATCCTTTTAATTCAAAGGGTGAAAGTGCAAAAGATTTTGTTTGGGAGACTAAAAGTATTTCAAACCAGAACTCTGCATGGGCTGGTGTAGTGAAGAAGACTGAAGTTGCTTCTAATCCAAAAGAGTGTGGTGACGGTTGGAAAAATATTGAAAATGTGGGTGATGATAACATTCAGAAAAGCAATTTGAGTGAAGATTAAGAAAGGTTTGAGTTTAAGGGAATAATACTGCAGATCAGAAGATCAGATTGCACATATATTTTCACTAAGCCATTGAAGATCGATGCTTTCATCAATTTAAGAGATTTGTTGGGCATGAAGGTTATTCCAAATCAGAATTAAGGAAGGATGTTGGTTATTAATTCAGATTTTATTAGCCTTAAATGTTAATTATTAATTCAGATTTTATTACCCTTAAATTATTTACCGTTAGTATTGCATTAATGGTTAGTTTACAGGATAGTTAGTATTCCTATTTTATGCCTACAATTTTTTACCTTCTATTATTTTCTTCAGTTAGTTTCTACACATATCTCCCATTTGCAATTTGCAACCACTTGTCTCTAGATTTATACTTTTCTACCATTTGAATTTTAAAATTCTGACTTTTCAGTTCAACTTAAACAAAAGCTTTTCTCTGTCCAAGCCTCTAAATCATTCCTATTTGTAGGATATGGAATACTTCTTTATTTCAAAGCTTATTTTATTCTTAAGTGATTTCAACTTTTTTTCTATAACCCGAATTTCATTTCCTTGTTTTAGACTATTCTAACAATTCTTTACAATCTCCCTAAAACCCTTATCATAGTTATATAACACATACTTTTCACCTATCATAGATGTATCAACGAGCTTCATGTTTTCTGTAAACGTATTCAAATCCTTTAATTAAGTGTTTTGAGGAATTATTTTAAAGTTCTGTAAGTCCGATTATAAATTTTTGAATACCAGTTCACCTGGTTAGTGTATAACTTATTTTAAAAAATAGATAAAAATTGAAGAAATAAAGGTTATTTAAATATATTATAATTATATTTTTATCTAATTCAAATTTAAAATTTAATCCATCATATATTTCGTTATTTATGTAAGTTGTTGACTTACAATCTTCATATATTTCTTTCATAATGAATAGCGGACATTAATTTCCTGCATATGTCCAAAAGTAATTATTAGAACAACTCATATTATTTTTAAAATTTGAATTCGAAGCTAACCAAGATTTAAAACTAACTTAGAAGATAATAATTATTTATCACTCATATCACTACAAGAAAATAATTAAATATAATTAGAGATAAAAAATAATTAGTTGTTATAATGATCATATTAGTAGTTAAAATCTTGATAGCTAATTAAATACCAATTTAGATACCATTTAACCATAATAGAAACTAATTTAGAAACCAAAATTTTTTTTAATTTCCAAAATATCTCTAATTTGGTCACTATAACAATTAATATATATATATATATATATATATATTATGTAAATTATAATTATATTTTCTTTTATCAGTTTGTTATTATACAATCACACAAAAATATTGGATCAAATCTGATTTTATTTCCGTAGTCAAATAAATCCAATCAAATTTGTATATTATTTTTTTAGTAGTTGATTGTTCTCATGCCTAAATATATTTTAAGTTTCTGAAATAGTAACAAGTTTTAATTTGAGTTATATAATTAAATAAGTCAAATCATTGTTTTTAATCTTCTTAAAAAAAGTGAATTTTTAATTTTAATATCTGTAAAATATATTTTTTATTTTCATTCTTAAAAAGTTTGAAATCATTTATTTATTTTTGAAATAAATAAACAATTTTTTTTACTAATTTTATTTTTTTAAGAATCATGTTCTATGTGTTAGTTAATTAATATTAGAGTTATTAAAATAGGTTTGGCTCGATATTTGATTAAAAAAAAGTATATAAAAAATACTAAATTAAAAAAAGAAATTATGACCTAAATTGAATTAGATTATTTGGTCCGACAACTTTCTATATAAATAGATTTAGATCGAAACAACCAGCAAACTTGCATCCTTAATTATGAATCTACTCATCTATAAAACAATAATTATCCTTAAATAATATCACTTTTTAAATACATACATAATATAAATACTATCAAGGATGCACAAATCATTTTATCATTCTTCATCGGTATTATTTTAGAGGAAAACAAATAAAGAAAAAAAATTACCTATAACAAAATAAAAATTACACTACTAGAAAATCAATGAATAAAAACCAACTTCAGATACCAAAAATAATAATTGTTATATTGATTAAATTAAATACTATTTTATAGACTAAATAAATTATTAGTATTTAAATTAATTTTTATTATCAATAAACAATTTTTAAATTAGATTCTAATTTGCTATCAAGCTTTATCTATTATTTAAATTTTAAAATTGATAGATCTTGGTAACTAATTAGATACTAATTGTTTTTGCCAGTTGACTTTCTCGTCGGTTGACCTAGGTACATGCCCCTCTTTCGCCTGTCCCCTTAAAGCTCTATTCTGCGATTTCTTGTCGCATTGGAATGCGGTTTCGTTGAGACTAAGGGCGTCCTATCTGTTGACGACACTCCGACGATCAAGTCAGTGAGGGTTCACAAAAAGCAAACAGTTTTAGTCTAGCGCCCTGCTAGTGCCAAGCATGCCCAAGCGCCCGCGCGATGCCCGCATGCCCCTCGCGCCCGCGCGATGCCCGCATGCCCCTCGCGCCCGCGCGATGCCCGCATGCCTCTCGCGTCCGCGCGATGCCGCATGCCTCTCGCGTCGCGCGATGCCTGCATGCCTCTCGCGCCCGCGCGATGTCCACCTGGCGCTCCTGTGTAGCAGGCGACCGGCGACCTCGTAGCCTTCTAAACTTAACTTTTTCCTCCCTTTCTATTCTAAATAAAACATACTTAGAATTTATTTAAAATATAACTCTTTTATCCATAAATTTTTCAGGGTCCTTACATTCTCCCCACAAGAAGAATTTTCGTCCTCGAAAATTGGATTACAAGGAAAAGAGGTATGGATAAGCCTCCCTCATGGGTTCTTCTAACTCCCAAGTAGAATCCCCCGATTTCTCATCCCACACACTTCACCATGTCGATGGTCTTGCCTCTGAGCTGTTTACATTGCCGATCGTCAATCCTGACGGTTTGCTTCAAAGGACAAGTCATCCCTAATCTGCACGTCGTCTACATCCAGCACATGACTAGGGTCTGCCATGTACTTCCTCAGCTGTGACACTGTGAAACACATTGTGCAGATTCGCCAGATGGGGAGGAGGGCGATCTCATACGCCACGGGCCAATCCTTCTTAAGATCTGATATGGTCCCACGAACTTAGGGGACAACTTCTTTGACCTGATCGCCCGCCCCTACACCCTTGGTTGGTGTCACTTTCATGAACACGTGATCTCCAGCAGCAAACTCCAAAGGCTTTCTCCTCTGATCTGCATAGGACTTCTGCCTACTCTGAGAGGCTTTCATTCTGCTTGTATCTGCTTCACCTTCTCGGTCGTCTGCTGAATCAACTCTGGCCCAACCAAGACGGCCTCGCCCTCCTGGTACCAACATAGGGAGTTCGCATTTCCTCCCATACAGGGCTTCATATGGTGCCATCCCAATGCTGGCGTGGTAGCTATTGTTATAGGTAAACTCCACTAGTGGCAACACCTCCTCCCAACCTCCCAATTGATCCAAAACGCAATGCCCTCAGCAGATCTTCCAAAGATTGGATCGTCCTCTCTGACTGACCATCTGTTTGGGGATGATATGCAGAGCTCATCCTCAACTTGGTTCCCAAACACTCTTGCAAGGTCTGCCAAAACCGTTTGAAGTGAACTGGGATCCCTATCTGAAATGATGCTGGAAGGCACTCCATGCAACCTCACCAATCTCCTTGATGTAAGCTGTGCCAACTTGGCCATGGGCATCTTCATATTTACTGGGAGGAAGTGGGCACTCTTCGTCAGCCTATCAATGATGACCCAGATTGCATCATGACCCTTTACCGATCTGGGTAAATGGGTGACAAAATCCATGGCAATGCTGTCCCACTTCCACTCGGGGATATCCAGTTGCTTGCAACAGCCCGCCAGGTTTTTGATGCTCCACCTTCGCCTTTTGACACGTTAAGCAGGTTGCCACGTACTGGGCGACGTCCCTCTTCATGCCTGACCACCAAAAATGACTCCTTCAGGTCATGGTACATCTTGTTCATGCCTGGGTGGAGGTTAAGGCGACTCTTATGACCTTCCTCTAGGATCATCTCTTCAACTCATCATTTGCGGGTATGCCAAATCCGCCATCAACCTCAAGATCCCATCATCGCATATCTCAAAGCCTCTCACCTGATCTGTTCTAGCGATCCATAGTGCGCTTCAGGCTAGGGTCCTCCAATTGCTTTATCCTTCAACATCCCCAGGAAGTCATTAGTTATAGTCAGCTTACTACAACTATGTGATTCACGTGAAACTCTACTCCCAGGTTTAAGTCCCTGACTGCTCGATCAGTTTCTGCTCTTCCATCATCATGGTGGCGACTTGTATAGACTTCCTACTCAAGGCATCTGCCACTACATTGGCCTTCCCTGGGTGATACATGAGTTGAAAGCGTAGTCCTTTAGGAATTCCATCCACCTTCTTTGTCTCATGTTTAGCTCCTTCTGATCGAACGGTACTTCAAGCTCTTGTGGTCACTGAAACACCTGGAACGAGCTCCATACAGATAATGCCTCCAGATCTTCAAGGCAAACACTACCGCTGCCAACTCCAAATCATGAGTAGGGTAGTTTCTCTCATGCACCTTGAGTTGCCTTGAAGCATATGCAAACCACTCTTCTCTTGCATCAAGACGCATCCCAAGCCTTGATGTGAGGCATCACAGAAGACATCAAAAGGTCTTCCTACTTCTGGAATCACCAGCACTGGAGCACTGGTCAACCTCTCCTTTAGTTCCCTGAAGCTCTGCTCACATCGGTCGGTCCAAGCAAAGGGTTGGTCCTTGCGGGGCAGTGTGTTAAAGGAGCCACAACTTTGGAAAAATCCTCAATAAACCTCCGATAGTAGCCCGCCAACCCCACAAAGCTCCTTATCTCAGTCACTGTCTTAGGACGTTCCCATTGCAGCACTGCCTCTACCTTGGCTGGATCTACCGAGATCCCCTGGGCAGATATCACGTGTCCTAAGAAGTTGACTTCCCTAGCCAGAACTCACACTTAGAGAACTGGCATAGAGCTGCTTCTCCCTCAGTATTTCCAATACTGTCCTCAGGTGTTCCTCATGCTCTTCCTCGGTCCTTGAATAAATGAGGATGTCATCAATGAAGACCACTACAAACTTATCCAAGAAAGGGCGAAAGATCCTATTCATGTAGTCCATGAATAGAGCTGGAGCATTGGTGACTCCAAATGGCATCACTACATACTCGTAGTGCCCATATCTAGACCTAAAGCTGTCTTCTGAACATCTTCAGCTTTTACCAAGATTTGTGATACCCCGATCTCAGGTCAATCTTGGAGAACACCGAGGCCCATGACTGAGTGCCCACCATCTGTCCCATCAATCGTCAATCCCGAGGTAGGGGGGGGGGGTGGTATTGTTCTTGATGGTCAACTTGTTCAATTGCCTGTAGTCTATACACAACCGAGACCCTCCATCCTTCTTCTTGACTAGGAGCACTGGAGCTCCCCACGGAGATACACTGGGCCTGATGAACTGTTTCTCCAGCAGCTCTTCCAACTGTTCTTTAACTCTACTAACTGGCTGGTGCCATCCTGTAAAGGTGCCATTGATATTGGTCCAGCTCCAGGTACCAAGTCAATAGAGAATTCCAATTCTCTCTTAGGGGTAACCCAGGCACCTCTTCTGGAAATACATCCGTGAAATCCCTCACCACGTGTATTCTGCTTACGTCCCCTTCATTCTCACTTCCAACCGAGAGCTAGCATCACGAAGCACCTCGCCCCTTCTTCCAACTCTGATCGCCCTCTTTTGAACTGGCCACACCTCTGATTTTGGGGGTCTGGAAATGCTACCTTCTGCCTACCACAGTCTATGAGAACATGATTGGCAGCTAGCCAATCCATTCCCAGGATAACATCTAGGTCCTGAAGAGGTAGGCAGATCAAGTTCACTTTGAATCTACGTCCCTCTACTATCACTGGACATTCAGGGCAAACTGTGTGGAGGTCAAAACCGTCCTGACGCAGGTGTAGAGACCAACAGTTCGAAGGGTAACTCTCTCACCATAAGGCCCAACTCGGCTACACACACAAGCTTGACACAAAGGAGTGTGTCGCTCCAGAATCAAACAAAGTTTTACACCTCTACCAGCTATAAAGCAAACATTCTGCACAAGGTTACCTGATGGGGACGCCTCAGCTCCTGACATGGCAAAAACCCCTCCCGGTTGCCTGAGGTCTGTTGCCTTCGTTCCTCATCTGCTGGGAAACCACTGGGTTGAGTCATTTGTGCTGAGTAGGACAATACTTGGCAACGTGCCCCGTCTTCTGGCAGGTAAAGCATCTCCTCTCTGAGTCTTTCTTGGGGCACACATTGGCTGTGTGTGGCCACCGCAAAGGAAGCATTGAAATTTCCTGGTTTGTTGCTGATGAGACTGGGGTGGTGCTGCTCTCGTCCTATGCTGTGGAGGCCTCGCGTAGGGCTTAAAACTGCTGTTGCTGTACCCTTGCCTTCCCATGGAGGAACCGCCTGGGTGGGACCTGCTCACCGAGACTCACCCTTCTCTAGAGTCTCCACCATTTCGCCTTCTCCACTAAGGCATGAAATTCTCTAATGCACATCGGGGCTATGGTCCTCTTCAGCCCATGCTTCAGTCCTTCTTCGAATTTCCTACACCTCCAAGCCTCAGAGGTGGCTTGGGTATAAAACCTGGCGAGGTACTCGAACGAGCAGCATAGGCATTCACAGACATATCCCCCTGCTCCAACCTCAGGAACTCAGCTTCCTTCGCAAATCTTGCGCTGGTCTGGGAAGTAGTACTTCTCCAAGAACCTCACTCTGAAGCTTTCCCAATCCATCACTTCTCTCGGGCCTCCATCATCTGTTGAGTTCCCATCACCAGAACTCAGCTTCCCCAGACAGGAGGTATGTGGCAAACACCAGCTTCTTGTCTTCAGGGGAGGAAGTCGCCCTGAATATCTTCTCTAACCCCTGACCCACTGATCTGCTTGATCGGGTAACGTTCCACTGAACTTAGGTGGGTTGTGCCTGAGGAACTCAGTCAGTCCCATATGCTCCTGAGGCTGACCGACGTCGGGGTTTGTTGCGGCCGATCTGGCGGTCTCCCACTGTTGCATTGTAGCTTGGTGATTTTGAGACATCGCCGCATTCTGCTGCTGGATGGCACTTGCCATCATCTCGATGGCCTTGGCGATCTGACCCATTTCAGAAGAAGGTTGGGGAGGGTAGAGGGTCTACGTGCCATCTCTCTTGTTGTTCGGATCTTGAAGCTATGAGTTTTCTATATTCCCTACAACTACAGGAATGAGATTGATAAGAAATCAATTCATTCAGGAGGTAATAACCAGACCTTACAAAGGTCAGCATCTCAAAGTCATCAAGAATTTGAGCTTAACAACATACTCGTAATACTTAGAATCTCAAGCAAGGTATTAGAACAGCTACTGATATCATCACCATCAGTTCAAACAACCATTTTCAGTCAATTGCAGAAAAACTCAATAAGCTAAACTAGATCACACCAGCATTCAATGTATACTAAACATCAAATCTTTGGAATTAAGATTGAGAATCATCTCGATCCAGTTATGAGTGTGCACCCTCATTACTTCATCAAGATCTTCTCACCCTTAATACTAAGGTTTTCAGCTAGAGTATACGTTCACTAAAGCACAGAAGCCACACAAAATTTTTCAATACAAAACGTTTTGAAAACCCTTCACTATAGTTGTTATTTAAAAACTCAAATAACTTTTATGAGCAGAAGAAACACAATGGATCCACAGCCCTCAGGTCATCCTAAGGACGAAACTGCTCTGATACCATTAATGTAACATCCCACCAAATACATTTCATATTTATATAATATAAATGAAGATAAACAAGTATTTTGAAGTAAACATAATCATATATATATATAATGGAGTTTTCTCCTCATCGGGAGTTTAATACATAACTGTGAATCTTTCCAAAAAAAACTTAACCAAAAATACAACAAAAGACCAATCGGGCGATATGCTAAAAAAAAAAAAAGGGCGATCTCCTAGTCAATCAGGTGATCCTATCAGCCAGGCGATCTCCTATCAGACCGGCGATCTCTATCAGACCGGCGATCTCACTTTCCTGCAACGTCATCTGCTCCCGTGTAAATCATACACGATCATCACAAGTTTTAAGAAGAACATCACAAACGAAAACGCAGGGTAAAGCTAGACAGTTTTAAAAGAGAACTTAGATATGAACTTTAAAATCAAGATAAATTAATTTAAGGCACCCACGTAAAAACATCAGCTTTCTCATTCTTCCACATACCATCAAGTACAAACCCACATTTCACAATTCCTCAAGAGTAGTTCATATCACACAGTGTAGCAAGTGTCTATCCACATACAGTGTTCCTCATTTCTCACGTCAGGTTTTCCACTGACTCACATACATAGACACAAGACACTAATTCCGGAATACTCGTGCATTGATTAGACTCAGAGATCTGCACCTGCCATATTGCCCACTGTGGAATCTCTCACATCCACAGGGTCGCCGTGAAATCTCTCACATTCATCAGCGTATAATGAATCTCACACATCACCATACAGCATGACAGGGTTAATCCACGCAAAACAGGTCGGTTTGTTCTCTTTTAAACAACCCACCCATACAGGTGAACCTCCTTCGACTCTCAACAACTGAGTAACTTCCTCTACGTGAGTCCATTACCTCAGCAGAGTCAGGATATCTCGTTCTTAATCACCGATCAATGCACCTACTACAAGATCCTACACGGTATTTTCTTTCTGAAAATACTATGCCTCGACCTCACACTCACCACATCCAACACATCATACCATTCAAATAAATCATTCAAATCACATCAACAACCATTTCAAGCTTCAGATCTTCGAATACCTCATGTAAATCTCAAGTAGTTTCAAAACAGTATCAAAAACAGAGGAGTTCGTAAAACAGCGCCAAAACCGGCGATCTAGTTCAAAAACAGAGTGTTTCGAAGATTGTATATAAAACCGGCGACCTCGTCGCCCAAGCACACAAAACGAGCATTTTACGCAGATGAAAACGAAAATGGCGACCACGTCGCCCTCACTTCAGAAGATAGCTAAACTATGGCTCGTATGGAAAAGAGGTCTAGCTTCCCTTACCTGGACTTGCGCAAACACCAGGAGTTTCGAAATCCAACGAAGCTTGAAGAACGCTTTGACTCTGTTCTTGTGTCTGGTTTTGAAGAGCTTGCAGAGAACCACCCAAGTGCTCCAAGGGCAAACGTCGAACTGGTGCTTGAGGATGCCTGGAAAACGCAGCGCGAAGGGGAGAAAGGAGGAGGATGGAGATAGTCTCGCTCTTTCACTCTTGGGTCACTTGTAACGCTCTTTGCCTCCTCTCAGTGGGTTTTGATCCCAACCATACCTGTCCTCGTATACTGCTGCCCTCCCCTTTTTCTGCAAAAGCCTGGGCGTACGTTCCTCTGAACAGTGCGACCCCGGTTGTCTTTTGTGCATGCAAACCACTGCTCTGAACAGTACTGCCACTGTTTGTCGCTTGTGCATGCCAGCCACTGCTCTGAACAGTACTGCCACTGTTTGTCGCTTGTGCATGCCAGCCACTGCTCTGAACAGTACGACCGTGAGTGTCTCCCGCGCACGCCAACATTCTGATGTCACTATTCTGAACCACCCTTTTCGTCTACGTGGCGCGCGTGCAGAACGCCTCATGCTGGATGTCTGGGTCCCACGTTCTCTGTGTATAACTTAACGTAGCGCGATGACCTTTCGCGCGAAGACTCTCGACCGATGACCTCTCGCGCGAAGACTCTCGACCGATGACCTCTCGCGCGAAGACTCTCGACCGATGACCTTTCGCGCGAAGACTACCACCGATGACCTCGCGCGAAGACCACCACCGATGACATCTTCCTGGCGAACGACCGATGTCTTCCTCTGGGAGACAGCCGATGTCTTCCTCTGGGAGACAGCCGATGTCTTCCCTGGCGACGCCCTCATAACTCTCGCGCCTTGGCCACGTCCACATGCATCGCGCCCTGGCAATGCCCACGTGCCTCGCGTCCGCGCGATGCCCGCATGCCCCTCGCGCCCGCGCGATGCCCGCATGCCCCTCGCGCCCGCGCGATGCCCGCATGCCCCTCGCGCCCGCGCGATGCCCGCATGCCTCTCGCGTCCGCGCGATGCCTGCATGCCTCTCGCGTCCGCGCGATGCCTGCATGCCTCTCGCGCCCGCGCGATGTCCACCTGGCGCTCCTGTGTAGCAGGCGACCGGCGACCTCGTAGCCTTCTAAACTTAACTTTTTCCTCCCTTTCTATTCTAAATAAAAACATACTTAGAATTTATTTAAAATATAACTCTTTTATTCCAATAAATTTTTCAGGTCCTTACATTCTCCCCAACAAGAAGAATTTTCGTCCTCGAAAATTGGATTACAAGGAAAAGAGGTATGGATAAGCCTCCCTCATGGGTTCTTCTAACTCCCAAGTAGAATCCCCCGATTTCTCATCCCACACCACTTTCACCATGTCGATGGTCTTGCCTCTGAGCTGTTTACATTGCCGATCGTCAATCCTGACTGGTTTTGCTTCAAAGGACAAGTCATCCCTAATCTGCACGTCGTCTACATCCAGCACATGACTAGGGTCTGCCATGTACTTCCTCAGCTGTGACACGTGAAACACATTGTGCAGATTCGCCAGATGGGGAGGTAGGGCGATCTCATACGCCACTGGGCCAATCCTTCTTAAGATCTGATATGGTCCCACGAACTTAGGGGACAACTTCTTTGACCTGATCGCCCGCCCTACACCCTTGGTTGGTGTCACTTTCATGAACACGTGATCTCCAGCAGCAAACTCCAAAGGCTTTCTCCTCTGATCTGCATAGGACTTCTGCCTACTCTGAGAGGCTTTCATTCTGCTTTGTATCTGCTTCACCTTCTCGGTCGTCTGCTGAATCAACTCTGGCCCAACCAAGACGGCCTCGCCCTCCTGGTACCAACATAAGGGAGTTCTGCATTTCCTCCCATACAGGGCTTCATATGGTGCCATCCCAATGCTGGCGTGGTAGCTATTGTTATAGGTAAACTCCACTAGTGGCAACACCTCCTCCCAACCTCCCAATTGATCCAAAACGCATGCCCTCAGCAGATCTTCCAAAGATTGGATCGTCCTCTCTGACTGACCATCTGTTTGGGGATGATATGCAGAGCTCATCCTCAACTTGGTTCCCAAACACTCTTGCAAGGTCTGCCAAAACCGTGAAGTGAACCTGGGATCCCTATCTGAAATGATGCTGGAAGGCACTCCATGCAACCTCACAATCTCCTTGATGTACAGCTGTGCCAACTTGGCCATGGGCATCTTCATATTTACTGGGAGGAAGTGGGCACTCTTCGTCAGCCTATCAATGATGACCCAGATTGCATCATGACCCTTTACCGATCTGGGTAAATGGGTGACAAAATCCATGGCAATGCTGTCCCACTTCCACTCGGGGATATCCAGTTGCTGCAACAGCCCGCCAGGTTTTTGATGCTCCACCTTCGCCTTTTGACACGTTAAGCAGGTTGCCACGTACTGGGCGACGTCCCTCTTCATGCCTGACCACCAAAATGACTCCTTCAGGTCATGGTACATCTTGTTCATGCCTGGGTGGAGGTTAAGGCGACTCTTATGACCTTCCTCTAGGATCATCTTCTTCAACTCATCATTTGCGGGTATGCAAATCCTGCCATCAAACCTCAAGATCCCATCATCGCCTATCTCAAAGCCTCTCACCTGATCTGTTCCTAGCGACTCCATAGTGCGCTTCAGGCTAGGGTCCTCCAATTGCTTATCCTTCAACATCCCCAGGAAGTCATTAGTTATAGTCAGCTTACTACAACTAATGTGATTCACGTGAAACTCTACTCCCAGGTTTAAGTCCCTGAACTGCTCGATCAGTTTCTGCTCTTCCATCATCATGGTGGCGACTTGTATAGACTTCCTACTCAAGGCATCTGCCACTACATTGGCCTTCCCTGGGTGATACATGAGTTGAAAGTCGTAGTCCTTTAGGAATTCCATCCACCTTCTTTGTCTCATGTTTAGCTCCTTCTGATCGAACAGGTACTTCAAGCTCTTGTGGTCACTGAACACCTGGAACCGAGCTCCATACAGATAATGCCTCCAGATCTTCAAGGCAAACACTACCGCTGCCAACTCCAAATCATGAGTAGGGTAGTTTCTCTCATGCACCTTGAGTTGCCTTGAAGCATATGCAACCACCCTCTTCTCTTGCATCAAGACGCATCCCAAGCCTTGATGTGAGGCATCACAGAAGACATCAAAAGGTCTTCCTACTTCTGGAATCACCAGCACTGGAGCACTGGTCAACCTCTCCTTTAGTTCCCTGAAGCTCTGCTCACATCGGTCGGTCCAAGCAAAGGGTTGGTCCTTGCGGGTCAGTTGTGTTAAAGGAGCCACAACTTTGGAAAAATCCTCAATAAACCTCCGATAGTAGCCCGCCAACCCCACAAAGCTCCTTATCTCAGTCACTGTCTTAGGACGTTCCCATTGCAGCACTGCCTCTACCTTGGCTGGATCTACCGAGATCCCCTGGGCAGATATCACGTGTCCTAAGAAGTTGACTTCCCTTAGCCAGAACTCACACTTAGAGAACTTGGCATAGAGCTGCTTCTCCCTCAGTATTTCCAATACTGTCCTCAGGTGTTCCTCATGCTCTTCCTCGGTCCTTGAATAAATGAGGATGTCATCAATGAAGACCACTACAAACTTATCCAAGAAAGGGCGAAAGATCCTATTCATGTAGTCCATGAATAGAGCTGGAGCATTGGTGACTCCAAATGGCATCACTACATACTCGTAGTGCCCATATCTAGACCTAAAAGCTGTCTTCTGAACATCTTCAGCTTTTACCAAGATTTGGTGATACCCCGATCTCAGGTCAATCTTGGAGAACACCGAGGCCCCATGAATCTGGTCCATCAAATCGTCAATCCGAGGTAGGGGGTACTTGTTCTTGATGGTCAACTTGTTCAATTGCCTGTAGTCTATACACAACCGAGACCCTCCATCCTTCTTCTTGACTAGGAGCACTGGAGCTCCCCACGGAGATACACTGGGCCTGATGAACTGTTTCTCCAGCAGCTCTTCCAACTGCTTCTTTAACTCTACTAACTCGGCTGGTGCCATCCTGTAAGGTGCCATTGATATTGGTCCAGCTCCAGGTACCAAGTCAATAGAGAATTCCAATTCTCTCTTAGGGGGTAACCCAGGCACCTCTTCTGGAAATACATCCGTGAAATCCCTCACCACGTGTATTCTGCTTACGTCCCCTTCATTCCTCACTTCCAACCGAGCTAGCATCACGAAGCACCTCGCCCCTTCTTCCAACTCTGATCGCCCTCTTTGAACTGGCCACACCTCTGATTCTTGGGGGTCTGGAAATGCTACCTTCTGCCTACCACAGTCTATGAGAACATGATTGGCAGCTAGCCAATCCATTCCCAGGATAACATCTAGGTCCTGAAGAGGTAGGCAGATCAAGTTCACTTTGAATCTACGTCCCTCTACTATCACTGGACATTCAGGGCAAACTGTGGAGGTCAACACCTGTCCTGACGCAGGTGTAGAGACCAACAGTTCGAAGGGTAACTCTCTCACCATAAGGCCCAACTCGGCTACACACAAGCTTGACACAAAGGAGTGTGTCGCTCCAGAATCAAACAAAGTTTTTACACCTCTACCAGCTATAAAGCAAACATTCTGCACAAGGTTACCTGATTGGGACGCCTCAGCTCCTGACATGGCAAACACCCTCCCGGTTGCCTGAGGTCTGTTGCCTTCGTTCCTCATCTGCTGGGAACCACTGGGTTGAGTCATTCTGTGCTGAGTAGGACAATACTTGGCAACGTGCCCCGTCTTCTGGCAGGTAAAGCATCTCCTCTCTGAGTCTTTCTTGGGGCACACATTGGCTGTGTGTGGCCCACCGCAAAGGAAGCATTGAAATTTCCTGGTTTGTTGCTGATGAGACTGGGGTGGTGCTGCTCTCGTCCTATGCTGTGGAGGCCTCGCGTAGGGCTTAAACTGCTGTTGCTGTACCCTTGCCTTCCCATTGGAGGAACCGCCTGGGTGGGACCTGCTCACCCGAGACTCACCCTTCTCTAGAGTCTCCACCATTTTCGCCTTCTCCACTAAGGCATGAAATTCTCTAATGCACATCGGGGCTATGGTCCTCTTCAGCCCATGCTTCAGTCCTTCTTCGAATTTCCTACACCTCCAAGCCTCAGAGGTGGCTTGGGTATAAAACCTGGCGAGGTACTCGAACCGAGCAGCATAGGCATTCACAGACATATCCCCCTGCTCCAACCTCAGGAACTCAGCTTCCTTCGCAAATCTTGCGCTGTCTGGGAAGTACTTCTCCAAGAACCTCACTCTGAAGCTTTCCCAATCCATCACTTCCTCTCGGGCCTCCATCATCTGTTGAGTTCCCATCCACCAGAACTCAGCTTCCCCAGACAGGAGGTATGTGGCAAACACCAGCTTCTTGTCTTCAGGGCAGGAAGTCGCCCTGAATATCTTCTCTAACCCCCTGACCCACTGATCTGCTTGATCAGGGGTAACGTTCCCACTGAACTTAGGTGGGTTGTGCCTGAGGAACTCAGTCAGTCCCATATGCTCCTGAGGCTGACCGACGTCGGGGTTTGTTGCGGCCGATCTGGCGGTCTCCCACTGTTGCATTGTAGCTTGGTGATTTTGAGACATCGCCGCATTCTGCTGCTGGATGGCACTTGCCATCATCTCGATGGCCTTGGCGATCTGACCCATTTCAGAAGAAGGTTGGGGAGGGGTAGAGGGTCTACGTGCCATCTCTCTTGTTTCGGATCTTGAAGCTATGAGTTTTCTATATTCCCTACAACTACAGGAATGAGATTGATAAGAAATCAATTCATTCAGGAGGTAATAACCAGACCTTACAAAGGTCAGCATCTCAAAGTCATCAA
Source organism: Phaseolus lunatus (assembly GCA_013389735.1). NCBI lineage: Eukaryota > Viridiplantae > Streptophyta > Magnoliopsida > Fabales > Fabaceae > Phaseolus > Phaseolus lunatus. Next base: position 8,380,042 of record CM023867.1, read on the forward strand.
GAATTTGAGCTTAACAACATACTCGTAATACTTAGAATCTCAAGCAAGGTATTAGAACAGCTACTGATATCATCACCATCAGTTCAAACAACCATTTTCAGTCAATTGCAGAAACACTCAATAAGCTAAACTAGATCACACCAGCATTCAATGTATACTAAACATCAAATCTTTGGAATTAAGATTGAGAATCATCTCGATCCAGTTATGAGTGTGCACCCTCATTACTTCATCAAGATCTTCTCACCCTTAATACTAAGGTTTTCAGCTAGAGTATACGTTCACTAAAGCACAGAAGCACACACAAACTTTTCAATACAAAACGTTTGAAAACCCTTCACTATAGTTGTTATTTAAAAACTCAAATAACTTTTATGAGCAGAAGAAACACAATGGATCCACAGCCCTCAGGTCATCCTAAGGACGAACTGCTCTGATACCATTAATGTAACATCCCACCAAATACATTTCATATTTATATAATATAAATGAAGATAAACAAGTATTTTGAAGTAAACATAATCATATATATATATAATGGAGTTTTCTCCTCATCGGGAGTTTAATACATAACTGTGAATCTTTCCAAAAAAACTTAACCAAAAATACAACAAAAGACCAATCGGGCGATATGCTAAAAAAAAAAAAGGGCGATCTCCTAGTCAATCAGGTGATCTCCTATCAGCCAGGCGATCTCCTATCAGACCGGCGATCTCCTATCAGACCGGCGATCTCACTTTCCTGCAACGTCATCTGCTCCCGTGTAAATCATACACGATCATCACAAGTTTTAAGAAGAACATCCACAAACGAAAACGCAGGGTAAGCTAGACAGTTTTAAAAGAGAACTTAGATATGAACTTTAAAATCAAGATAAATTAATTTAAGGCACCCACGTAAAAACATCAGCTTTCTCATTCTTCCCACATACCATCAAGTACAAACCCACATTTCACAATTCCTCAAGAGTAGTTCATATCACACAGTGTAGCAAGTGTCTATCCACATACAGTGTTCCTCATTTCTCACGTCAGGTTTTCCACTGACTCACAATACATAGACACAAGACACTAATTCCGGAATACTCGTGCATTGATTAGACTCAGAGATCTGCACCTGCCATATTGCCCACTGTGGAATCTCTCACATCCACAGGGTCGCCGTGAAATCTCTCACATTCATCAGCGTATAATGAATCTCACACATCACCATACAGCATGACAGGGTTAATCCACGCAAAACAGGTCGGTTTGTTCTCTTTTAAACAACCCACCCATACAGGTGAACCTCCTTCGACTCTCAACAACTGAGTAACTTCCTCTACGTGAGTCCATTACCTCAGCAGAGTCAGGATATCTCGTTCTTAATCACCGATCAATGCACCTACTACAAGATCCTACACGGTATTTTCTTTCCTGAAAATACTATGCCTCGACCTCACACTCACCACATCCAACACATCATACCATTCAAATAAATCATTCAAATCACATCAACAACCATTTCAAAGCTTCAGATCTTCGAATACCTCATGTAAATCTCAAGTAGTTTCAAAACAGTATCAAAAACAGAGGAGTTCGTAAAACAGCGCCAAAACCGGCGATCTAGTTCAAAAACAGAGTGTTTCGAAGATTGTATATAAAACCGGCGACCTCGTCGCCCAAGCACACAAACCGAGCATTTTACGCAGATGAAAACGAAAATGGCGACCACGTCGCCCTCACTTCAGAAGATAGCTAAACTATGGCTCGTATGGAAAAGAGGTCTAGCTTCCCTTACCTGGACTTGCGCAAACACCAGGAGTTTCGAAATCCAACGAAGCTTGAAGAACGCTTTGACTCTGTTCTTGTGTCTGGTTTTGAAGAGCTTGCAGAGAACCACCCAAGTGCTCCAAGGGCAAACGTCGAACTGGTGCTTGAGGATGCCTGGAAAACGCAGCGCGAAGGGGAGAAAGGAGGAGGATGGAGATAGTCTCGCTCTTTCACTCTTGGGTCACTTGTAACGCTCTTTGCCTCCTCTCAGTGGGTTTTGATCCCAACCATACCTGTCCTCGTATACTGCTGCCCTCCCCTTTTTCTGCAAAAGCCTGGGCGTACGTTCCTCTGAACAGTGCGACCCCGGTTGTCTTTTGTGCATGCAAACCACTGCTCTGAACAGTACTGCCACTGTTTGTCGCTTGTGCATGCCAGCCACTGCTCTGAACAGTACTGCCACTGTTTGTCGCTTGTGCATGCCAGCCACTGCTCTGAACAGTACGACCGTGAGTGTCTCCCGCGCACGCCAACATTCTGATGTCACTATTCTGAACCACCCTTTTCGTCTACGTGGCGCGCGTGCAGAACGCCTCATGCTGGATGTCTGGGTCCCACGTTCTCTGTGTATAACTTAACGTAGCGCGATGACCTTTCGCGCGAAGACTCTCGACCGATGACCTCTCGCGCGAAGACTCTCGACCGATGACCTCTCGCGCGAAGACTCTCGACCGATGACCTTTCGCGCGAAGACTACCACCGATGACCTCGCGCGAAGACCACCACCGATGACATCTTCCTGGCGAACGACCGATGTCTTCCTCTGGGAGACAGCCGATGTCTTCCTCTGGGAGACAGCCGATGTCTTCCCTGGCGACGCCCTCATAACTCTCGCGCCTTGGCCACGTCCACATGCATCGCGCCCTGGCAATGCCCACGTGCCTCGCGTCCGCGCGATGCCCGCATGCCCCTCGCGCCCGCGCGATGCCCGCATGCCCCTCGCGCCCGCGCGATGCCCGCATGCCCCTCGCGCCCGCGCGATGCCCGCATGCCTCTCGCGTCCGCGCGATGCCTGCATGCCTCTCGCGTCCGCGCGATGCCTGCATGCCTCTCGCGCCCGCGCGATGTCCACCTGGCGCTCCTGTGTAGCAGGCGACCGGCGACCTCGTAGCCTTCTAAACTTAACTTTTTCCTCCCTTTCTATTCTAAATAAAAACATACTTAGAATTTATTTAAAATATAACTCTTTTATTCCAATAAATTTTTCAGGTCCTTACATTCTCCCCAACAAGAAGAATTTTCGTCCTCGAAAATTGGATTACAAGGAAAAGAGGTATGGATAAGCCTCCCTCATGGGTTCTTCTAACTCCCAAGTAGAATCCCCCGATTTCTCATCCCACACCACTTTCACCATGTCGATGGTCTTGCCTCTGAGCTGTTTACATTGCCGATCGTCAATCCTGACTGGTTTTGCTTCAAAGGACAAGTCATCCCTAATCTGCACGTCGTCTACATCCAGCACATGACTAGGGTCTGCCATGTACTTCCTCAGCTGTGACACGTGAAACACATTGTGCAGATTCGCCAGATGGGGAGGTAGGGCGATCTCATACGCCACTGGGCCAATCCTTCTTAAGATCTGATATGGTCCCACGAACTTAGGGGACAACTTCTTTGACCTGATCGCCCGCCCTACACCCTTGGTTGGTGTCACTTTCATGAACACGTGATCTCCAGCAGCAAACTCCAAAGGCTTTCTCCTCTGATCTGCATAGGACTTCTGCCTACTCTGAGAGGCTTTCATTCTGCTTTGTATCTGCTTCACCTTCTCGGTCGTCTGCTGAATCAACTCTGGCCCAACCAAGACGGCCTCGCCCTCCTGGTACCAACATAAGGGAGTTCTGCATTTCCTCCCATACAGGGCTTCATATGGTGCCATCCCAATGCTGGCGTGGTAGCTATTGTTATAGGTAAACTCCACTAGTGGCAACACCTCCTCCCAACCTCCCAATTGATCCAAAACGCATGCCCTCAGCAGATCTTCCAAAGATTGGATCGTCCTCTCTGACTGACCATCTGTTTGGGGATGATATGCAGAGCTCATCCTCAACTTGGTTCCCAAACACTCTTGCAAGGTCTGCCAAAACCGTGAAGTGAACCTGGGATCCCTATCTGAAATGATGCTGGAAGGCACTCCATGCAACCTCACAATCTCCTTGATGTACAGCTGTGCCAACTTGGCCATGGGCATCTTCATATTTACTGGGAGGAAGTGGGCACTCTTCGTCAGCCTATCAATGATGACCCAGATTGCATCATGACCCTTTACCGATCTGGGTAAATGGGTGACAAAATCCATGGCAATGCTGTCCCACTTCCACTCGGGGATATCCAGTTGCTGCAACAGCCCGCCAGGTTTTTGATGCTCCACCTTCGCCTTTTGACACGTTAAGCAGGTTGCCACGTACTGGGCGACGTCCCTCTTCATGCCTGACCACCAAAATGACTCCTTCAGGTCATGGTACATCTTGTTCATGCCTGGGTGGAGGTTAAGGCGACTCTTATGACCTTCCTCTAGGATCATCTTCTTCAACTCATCATTTGCGGGTATGCAAATCCTGCCATCAAACCTCAAGATCCCATCATCGCCTATCTCAAAGCCTCTCACCTGATCTGTTCCTAGCGACTCCATAGTGCGCTTCAGGCTAGGGTCCTCCAATTGCTTATCCTTCAACATCCCCAGGAAGTCATTAGTTATAGTCAGCTTACTACAACTAATGTGATTCACGTGAAACTCTACTCCCAGGTTTAAGTCCCTGAACTGCTCGATCAGTTTCTGCTCTTCCATCATCATGGTGGCGACTTGTATAGACTTCCTACTCAAGGCATCTGCCACTACATTGGCCTTCCCTGGGTGATACATGAGTTGAAAGTCGTAGTCCTTTAGGAATTCCATCCACCTTCTTTGTCTCATGTTTAGCTCCTTCTGATCGAACAGGTACTTCAAGCTCTTGTGGTCACTGAACACCTGGAACCGAGCTCCATACAGATAATGCCTCCAGATCTTCAAGGCAAACACTACCGCTGCCAACTCCAAATCATGAGTAGGGTAGTTTCTCTCATGCACCTTGAGTTGCCTTGAAGCATATGCAACCACCCTCTTCTCTTGCATCAAGACGCATCCCAAGCCTTGATGTGAGGCATCACAGAAGACATCAAAAGGTCTTCCTACTTCTGGAATCACCAGCACTGGAGCACTGGTCAACCTCTCCTTTAGTTCCCTGAAGCTCTGCTCACATCGGTCGGTCCAAGCAAAGGGTTGGTCCTTGCGGGTCAGTTGTGTTAAAGGAGCCACAACTTTGGAAAAATCCTCAATAAACCTCCGATAGTAGCCCGCCAACCCCACAAAGCTCCTTATCTCAGTCACTGTCTTAGGACGTTCCCATTGCAGCACTGCCTCTACCTTGGCTGGATCTACCGAGATCCCCTGGGCAGATATCACGTGTCCTAAGAAGTTGACTTCCCTTAGCCAGAACTCACACTTAGAGAACTTGGCATAGAGCTGCTTCTCCCTCAGTATTTCCAATACTGTCCTCAGGTGTTCCTCATGCTCTTCCTCGGTCCTTGAATAAATGAGGATGTCATCAATGAAGACCACTACAAACTTATCCAAGAAAGGGCGAAAGATCCTATTCATGTAGTCCATGAATAGAGCTGGAGCATTGGTGACTCCAAATGGCATCACTACATACTCGTAGTGCCCATATCTAGACCTAAAAGCTGTCTTCTGAACATCTTCAGCTTTTACCAAGATTTGGTGATACCCCGATCTCAGGTCAATCTTGGAGAACACCGAGGCCCCATGAATCTGGTCCATCAAATCGTCAATCCGAGGTAGGGGGTACTTGTTCTTGATGGTCAACTTGTTCAATTGCCTGTAGTCTATACACAACCGAGACCCTCCATCCTTCTTCTTGACTAGGAGCACTGGAGCTCCCCACGGAGATACACTGGGCCTGATGAACTGTTTCTCCAGCAGCTCTTCCAACTGCTTCTTTAACTCTACTAACTCGGCTGGTGCCATCCTGTAAGGTGCCATTGATATTGGTCCAGCTCCAGGTACCAAGTCAATAGAGAATTCCAATTCTCTCTTAGGGGGTAACCCAGGCACCTCTTCTGGAAATACATCCGTGAAATCCCTCACCACGTGTATTCTGCTTACGTCCCCTTCATTCCTCACTTCCAACCGAGCTAGCATCACGAAGCACCTCGCCCCTTCTTCCAACTCTGATCGCCCTCTTTGAACTGGCCACACCTCTGATTCTTGGGGGTCTGGAAATGCTACCTTCTGCCTACCACAGTCTATGAGAACATGATTGGCAGCTAGCCAATCCATTCCCAGGATAACATCTAGGTCCTGAAGAGGTAGGCAGATCAAGTTCACTTTGAATCTACGTCCCTCTACTATCACTGGACATTCAGGGCAAACTGTGGAGGTCAACACCTGTCCTGACGCAGGTGTAGAGACCAACAGTTCGAAGGGTAACTCTCTCACCATAAGGCCCAACTCGGCTACACACAAGCTTGACACAAAGGAGTGTGTCGCTCCAGAATCAAACAAAGTTTTTACACCTCTACCAGCTATAAAGCAAACATTCTGCACAAGGTTACCTGATTGGGACGCCTCAGCTCCTGACATGGCAAACACCCTCCCGGTTGCCTGAGGTCTGTTGCCTTCGTTCCTCATCTGCTGGGAACCACTGGGTTGAGTCATTCTGTGCTGAGTAGGACAATACTTGGCAACGTGCCCCGTCTTCTGGCAGGTAAAGCATCTCCTCTCTGAGTCTTTCTTGGGGCACACATTGGCTGTGTGTGGCCCACCGCAAAGGAAGCATTGAAATTTCCTGGTTTGTTGCTGATGAGACTGGGGTGGTGCTGCTCTCGTCCTATGCTGTGGAGGCCTCGCGTAGGGCTTAAACTGCTGTTGCTGTACCCTTGCCTTCCCATTGGAGGAACCGCCTGGGTGGGACCTGCTCACCCGAGACTCACCCTTCTCTAGAGTCTCCACCATTTTCGCCTTCTCCACTAAGGCATGAAATTCTCTAATGCACATCGGGGCTATGGTCCTCTTCAGCCCATGCTTCAGTCCTTCTTCGAATTTCCTACACCTCCAAGCCTCAGAGGTGGCTTGGGTATAAAACCTGGCGAGGTACTCGAACCGAGCAGCATAGGCATTCACAGACATATCCCCCTGCTCCAACCTCAGGAACTCAGCTTCCTTCGCAAATCTTGCGCTGTCTGGGAAGTACTTCTCCAAGAACCTCACTCTGAAGCTTTCCCAATCCATCACTTCCTCTCGGGCCTCCATCATCTGTTGAGTTCCCATCCACCAGAACTCAGCTTCCCCAGACAGGAGGTATGTGGCAAACACCAGCTTCTTGTCTTCAGGGCAGGAAGTCGCCCTGAATATCTTCTCTAACCCCCTGACCCACTGATCTGCTTGATCAGGGGTAACGTTCCCACTGAACTTAGGTGGGTTGTGCCTGAGGAACTCAGTCAGTCCCATATGCTCCTGAGGCTGACCGACGTCGGGGTTTGTTGCGGCCGATCTGGCGGTCTCCCACTGTTGCATTGTAGCTTGGTGATTTTGAGACATCGCCGCATTCTGCTGCTGGATGGCACTTGCCATCATCTCGATGGCCTTGGCGATCTGACCCATTTCAGAAGAAGGTTGGGGAGGGGTAGAGGGTCTACGTGCCATCTCTCTTGTTTCGGATCTTGAAGCTATGAGTTTTCTATATTCCCTACAACTACAGGAATGAGATTGATAAGAAATCAATTCATTCAGGAGGTAATAACCAGACCTTACAAAGGTCAGCATCTCAAAGTCATCAAGAATTTGAGCTTAACAACATACTCGTAATACTTAGAATCTCAAGCAAGGTATTAGAACAGCTACTGATATCATCACCATCAGTTCAAACAACCATTTTCAGTCAATTGCAGAAACACTCAATAAGCTAAACTAGATCACACCAGCATTCAATGTATACTAAACATCAAATCTTTGGAATTAAGATTGAGAATCATCTCGATCCAGTTATGAGTGTGCACCCTCATTACTTCATCAAGATCTTCTCACCCTTAATACTAAGGTTTTCAGCTAGAGTATACGTTCACTAAAGCACAGAAGCACACACAAACTTTTCAATACAAAACGTTTGAAAACCCTTCACTATAGTTGTTATTTAAAAACTCAAATAACTTTTATGAGCAGAAGAAACACAATGGATCCACAGCCCTCAGGTCATCCTAAGGACGAACTGCTCTGATACCATTAATGTAACATCCCACCAAATACATTTCATATTTATATAATATAAATGAAGATAAACAAGTATTTTGAAGTAAACATAATCATATATATATATAATGGAGTTTTCTCCTCATCGGGAGTTTAATACATAACTGTGAATCTTTCCAAAAAAACTTAACCAAAAATACAACAAAAGACCAATCGGGCGATATGCTAAAAAAAAAAAGGGCGATCTCCTAGTCAATCAGGTGATCTCCTATCAGCCAGGCGATCTCCTATCAGACCGGCGATCTCCTATCAGACCGGCGATCTCACTTTCCTGCAACGTCATCTGCTCCCGTGTAAATCATACACGATCATCACAAGTTTTAAGAAGAACATCCACAAACGAAAACGCAGGGTAAGCTAGACAGTTTTAAAAGAGAACTTAGATATGAACTTTAAAATCAAGATAAATTAATTTAAGGCACCCACGTAAAAACATCAGCTTTCTCATTCTTCCCACATACCATCAAGTACAAACCCACATTTCACAATTCCTCAAGAGTAGTTCATATCACACAGTGTAGCAAGTGTCTATCCACATACAGTGTTCCTCATTTCTCACGTCAGGTTTTCCACTGACTCACAATACATAGACACAAGACACTAATTCCGGAATACTCGTGCATTGATTAGACTCAGAGATCTGCACCTGCCATATTGCCCACTGTGGAATCTCTCACATCCACAGGGTCGCCGTGAAATCTCTCACATTCATCAGCGTATAATGAATCTCACACATCACCATACAGCATGACAGGGTTAATCCACGCAAAACAGGTCGGTTTGTTCTCTTTTAAACAACCCACCCATACAGGTGAACCTCCTTCGACTCTCAACAACTGAGTAACTTCCTCTACGTGAGTCCATTACCTCAGCAGAGTCAGGATATCTCGTTCTTAATCACCGATCAATGCACCTACTACAAGATCCTACACGGTATTTTCTTTCCTGAAAATACTATGCCTCGACCTCACACTCACCACATCCAACACATCATACCATTCAAATAAATCATTCAAATCACATCAACAACCATTTCAAAGCTTCAGATCTTCGAATACCTCATGTAAATCTCAAGTAGTTTCAAAACAGTATCAAAAACAGAGGAGTTCGTAAAACAGCGCCAAAACCGGCGATCTAGTTCAAAAACAGAGTGTTTCGAAGATTGTATATAAAACCGGCGACCTCGTCGCCCAAGCACACAAACCGAGCATTTTACGCAGATGAAAACGAAAATGGCGACCACGTCGCCCTCACTTCAGAAGATAGCTAAACTATGGCTCGTATGGAAAAGAGGTCTAGCTTCCCTTACCTGGACTTGCGCAAACACCAGGAGTTTCGAAATCCAACGAAGCTTGAAGAACGCTTTGACTCTGTTCTTGTGTCTGGTTTTGAAGAGCTTGCAGAGAACCACCCAAGTGCTCCAAGGGCAAACGTCGAACTGGTGCTTGAGGATGCCTGGAAAACGCAGCGCGAAGGGGAGAAAGGAGGAGGATGGAGATAGTCTCGCTCTTTCACTCTTGGGTCACTTGTAACGCTCTTTGCCTCCTCTCAGTGGGTTTTGATCCCAACCATACCTGTCCTCGTATACTGCTGCCCTCCCCTTTTTCTGCAAAAGCCTGGGCGTACGTTCCTCTGAACAGTGCGACCCCGGTTGTCTTTTGTGCATGCAAACCACTGCTCTGAACAGTACTGCCACTGTTTGTCGCTTGTGCATGCCAGCCACTGCTCTGAACAGTACTGCCACTGTTTGTCGCTTGTGCATGCCAGCCACTGCTCTGAACAGTACGACCGTGAGTGTCTCCCGCGCACGCCAACATTCTGATGTCACTATTCTGAACCACCCTTTTCGTCTACGTGGCGCGCGTGCAGAACGCCTCATGCTGGATGTCTGGGTCCCACGTTCTCTGTGTATAACTTAACGTAGCGCGATGACCTTTCGCGCGAAGACTCTCGACCGATGACCTCTCGCGCGAAGACTCTCGACCGATGACCTCTCGCGCGAAGACTCTCGACCGATGACCTTTCGCGCGAAGACTACCACCGATGACCTCGCGCGAAGACCACCACCGATGACATCTTCCTGGCGAACGACCGATGTCTTCCTCTGGGAGACAGCCGATGTCTTCCTCTGGGAGACAGCCGATGTCTTCCCTGGCGACGCCCTCATAACTCTCGCGCCTTGGCCACGTCCACATGCATCGCGCCCTGGCAATGCCCACGTGCCTCGCGTCCGCGCGATGCCCGCATGCCCCTCGCGCCCGCGCGATGCCCGCATGCCCCTCGCGCCCGCGCGATGCCCGCATGCCCCTCGCGCCCGCGCGATGCCTGCATGCCTCTCGCGTCCGCGCGATGCCTGCATGCCTCTCGCGCCCGCGCGATGTCCACCTGGCGCTCCTGTGTAGCAGGCGACCGGCGACCTCGTAGCCTTCTAAACTTAACTTTTTCCTCCCTTTCTATTCTAAATAAAAACATACTTAGAATTTATTTAAAATATAACTCTTTTATTCCAATAAATTTTTCAGGTCCTTACATAGTGTCTACTCAGCCCAACCCAATTGATCCTGGCTTCATACCCAACAATCTCCCACTTGAAGTCACGGAACAATGTTCACCTGCGCTTCAACTGTGTATATGTACTTCTGTAATCTATCACCGGAACTCAATGTTCCACCACTAGTTGCCACCAGCCTTCTTGATCATCTTGAAGGCTTCACAGAAACTCCCTTGAGTTTCAATACGTTCGTCATGGTTGAAACTGCCACTGACCCATCCTCTGTTCCTACCGGCTCCCACTTACACGAACTGCCAGATCCTGGAACATCCTGAGAACAAACACTCTCCATACTCAGCAAGAAATTTTCTGGAGATGTTTCAACAGCTGGAATACTGGTTCTCCTAACCCACTGTCTTCTGGGCACCTTAGCTGAAGCACTACCCGTGCTCTCACTGCCACAAGTACCTCTGACTGGTCTACCTGAACCTCTCCATGCTCGTTCATCCTGAATCTGACTTGTGGCTCTGGATTTCTTCCTTGCAAAGACAACCCTCTTCTGCCCATGAGATTCTGTGAACCGGACTTTGTTTATCTTCTGAATTGGGACGGTCCCTCCCTCAGACGGTAATTCGACCATATACAATGAACCTCTCTTTCTTCCGCGAGCCAAGACAAGATTTCCCTTGACAACCTTCCACTGCCCATTTCCGAACTTCACATTATGTCCCTGTTCGTCCAACTGCCTAACAGAAATCAAACTTTTCGTCAAGCTTGGAACAACTCTGACATCCTTCAAAGTCCAGAAACCGACTGGCGTCTTCAACACTGTCACCCATGCCCGTAACATCAAGAGTTCTATCGTCTGCTAGTCTTACCTTTCCAAAGTCTCTAATAATCAGATTCTGCAATGCTTCACTGCTGTGGGTAGCATGAAATGAAGAACCAGAATCCATGACCCAGGAATCCACACTGCTATCCACGCAACAGACTAAGAGGTCCTCGTCCGCGGAGTATTCTGCAATGTTGACTTGCTTTTCGTTTGGGCATTGATTCCTGAAATGCCCCAACTCCTTGCAGTTCCAACATGTTACCTTTGAGCAATCTCGAGTCTTTGACTGACTCCTTCTGTTCTTGCTCCCACTACCTCTGCTATTTTTTCTACCTCTGATGACATTTAGCGAGTCACCCAAAGATTCCCCGGAACTCCTTCTTCTGACATCTTCGCCAAGAACGAGATCACGAATCTTCTCAAAAGTGAATCCATCAGGCCCTGCTGAACTGGTAACCGCTGTAACCGTTCCGGACCAACTGTCAGGCAAAGACGATAGTAGTAGTAAAGCTTGAACTTCATCATCGAACTTAATGCCTACTGACGTAAGTCTGGCTAAGATCGAATTCATATTGTTAATATGCTCAGTAACTGGACTGTCTTCCTTCATCCTTGTGTTCACCAGTTCTCTAATCAGAAATACCTTGTTAGCAGCAGATGGATTCTCGTACATATAGGACAAAGCTTCCATGATCCCTTTCGCTGTATTCACCTTCAGAATATTGTACGCAACATTCTTGGTCAACGAGAGTCGAATAACGGACATAGCTTTCCGATCCAAACCTGTCCACTGTGCTTCAGTCATCTTTTCAGGCTTCTCACCAAAAACCACGTCCAAATCTTTTTGAACTAGCAAATCCTCGATTTCCATTTTCCACCAACTGAAATCTGTACCATCGAATTTTTCAATTCGAAACCTTCTGTCTTCTGCCATCTCACTGCACCTCCGTGCCGTCTCACTCACCGCAAGCACCTGCACCTATTCACCGTGAAAACGCGACCTGCCGCCGCCCCTGCGAAACCCTAACTTTGGGATGCCGCTGCTGCCCCTGCAAAACCCTAGCTTTGGGACGCCACTGCAGCCTCTGCAAAACCCTAGCTTTGGGACGCCACTGCAGCCTCTGCAAAACCCTAGCTTTGGGACGCCGTTGCAGCCCTTGCAAAACCCTAGCTTTGGGACGCCGCTGCAGCCCCTGCAAAACCCTAGCTTTGGGACGCCGCTGCAGCCCCTGCAAAACCCTAGCTTTGGGATGCCGCTGCAGCCCCTGCAAAACCCTAGCTTTGGGATGCCGCTACAGCCCCTGCAAAACCCTAACTTTGGTATGCCGCTGCCGCCTCTGCAAAACGCTAGTTTTGGGACGCTGCTGCCGCCTCTGCGAAACCCTAGCCGCAATTTTCACTTCTCGTCAAATAATTTCTGCTGATCGGATCTCTAGTGTGTAAATGAACCAAAGCTCTTGATACCACTGTTGGGAAAAACGCACGCGGAAGCTACACACACAATCACGAATCAACTGCAGAAAATCAAGAACAACACAAGAATTTAACGTGGTTCGGTCGCCAACTGCAACCTACATCCACACGGGCAACTATTAGGTTTATTTCTATTCTGTTGCACACAATTACAAGTACAATGATCTCTTTAAATAGAGATAAATAGAGATAATAAAGGGGACACAATGATTAAGCCCAATCACTAAAACATAGTGTCTACTCAGCCCAACCCAATTGATCCTGGCTTCATACCCAACAATAACAATCACATGTGTACACTTATCTTTAAATATATACTATGGACCCCTTACATGGCAGACCAATTATAATTACACTATACTAGATTTACCAACAAATCTGGGTCAAACTCATGACCCACATCCTAGGCTTAATAATCGACTTGACCACTCATCAACTCAAATCGAGAACCAAACTATCATCATTAAAAATCGAGGACCGAATTATCGTCAGTGTAAATCGAGAATCGAACACTCCTATCCAATACACTAATATATATATATATATATTATTTATTAATCATATAAATTAGTTTACATATCAATAATTTTATAAATTATTGGTTTTATTTTGAAGGAATAATGGTGCAATGAGAAAGATTGGATTTGCCACCGCATGGAGACAAAAGTAGGGTAGTTATTACAGTGTGAATTGATGCACAAAAGGTAACATTGAGAATTGATCGATCTAAAACAACAACACGTCTCTTTGTTTCAATATAAACAAGGTTTGTCTGGTAGATTTAATTAAAGTTTTTTGGTAAAAAGAAATAAGAAGAAAAATAAAAGTAAATAAGTTTAATTAGTATTTTTATTCTATTGTTTTTTTTAGTTTTTAATTAAACATTCTTAATTTCCATTTATTTCAATCCCTTATTTTCTCTTTTCTCTGCAAAACGTGTTCTAACTCAAAAAGTTCTTTCTTATCTATTTTGCTCGTACTGAACGAAGCACATATATATAAAATAAATAAATAAAATTTGACTTTGACTAAGTCTACTAGAGAAGAGATGCTCATTGGTCACGTTCATACCTATATCTCATCACTAGAGTCAAAAGTTCTTTTGACAGAAGAAAACATAACTAAATTTTACCACATTTTCACATAACTCAACTATTTTACATCAGTGTTTTCGATTACATATGACATATAAAATATATACAAATGAAGAAACATTATTTGAAACAAAGTTTATTTAATAATAATTTCTTTTTTTCTAGAAATCTGATTAATATTTGAAATAATTAAAAAATAATATTCATTATATTTTAATGAAAATATTAAAATTAATTTATTTTTTTTAATACTTTGTTCAATGTCATATGTTATCGTTTTTTTATTAAAGATGAATAATTCTTATTCAGTTTCCTAATGTAAAATAAAATGGGCAATAATACCTCTTTTGTTTCTTTGTAACTTTTAATGCTATTAAGACCTATCTTTCAATCTCAATTATTACTTATTATATACTAAGAAGCTTGCCTAAACTGAATGACAAATTTTCAAAATTAGGTAGCAATGATTTGGATAACCACATACAAATTCTTAATGAACTTTTTATATTAAATTAATTATCCCAAGTTAAATATAATCAGCCTACACTTTCCCTCAACTAAAAATCTCATATTAAAAAGAAATTAAAAAAGTTAAAACAACACATAAATGTTTTTTACAAACACCTAATTTTAGAGTTTGAGTTAGAGATAATGTTTTGATGTCTTACATAATTAACTTATGAATTATTGGTATTGAATATTTTCAATATATCTCCTAAAATAATCCCAACACTTTTCTTCATCTTTTCTACCATATCTCGGGCTTATTTGGCTGTGCCTGCTGTAGCATTCTTCACAAAATTAGCTGCATCTAATTGCAACCCTCAATAAATATATATATATATATATATATATATATACACACACACACACACTTACATAAAAAACATAATAGAGAGAGGGAGAAGAGAAAAACCATGTCAGAAAACCACTTTTTTTTTTTTTTCTAGAATGTATACGCAGATGTATATGTAAGCAATAAATGCTTTCTATATATAGAGAGTCCTTTATCTCTAATTAATAAGTTTTTTTTATGACAAGTAACTAAGAACTACAATTGTTCAAGGCACGAGATGGATTTATTTAACGAGATAGATTTATTTAATCAATATAGACACGGACACTGATACGACATGGATACGGATACGGAGATACGTATAATTTTTAATATATTATATAATTATGAATTATATAAATTGACAGTAAATATTTATGTACATAAGTATGTTTTAGTTTCTTTTTGGAGCAAAAAGATGTTTTCCATGACTGATTCAAAAGGATTTGTTCCTTATTTTTATAATTATACTAAAACTTTATACAATAAATTTGAATTTTTAGAAAATTAATGTATTTCTTATTTTTAAAATTGTGTTAGAATCGTGTTATAATAGTCAGAAATTCAAAAAATATTTTTTGAATCGGACACTTCACCAATACGTGTCCTACGAGTGTCATACAAATATCGTGTCCGATAAGTGTGTCCGACACGGACACGTTATTTAGAGGAAAGTGTCTGAGTTTCATAGTTACCAGTCTCTTAAAAAAGTATTTTTAAATGAAAATAATTATTTTGACAATCACTTTTTCTTAAAAATAACCTTCGACAAATAGTATAAAATTTGAAAAATGTTAACCTATCATGATCTTTTTTAAATAGAATAAATTGGTATAAAGTGTAGAGAGGAATCTGGCACATACAAAATTATTGTTGGTTTTTCCATATACTATAATTTCAGACTTAGTTTTTTTTCTCCCTTATGACCTTGCTAGTAACATTTATAAACTTTTCTGTCTTCAGATGGATAGGTCTTTCTTTTTATGAATTGGAAAAATGGTTGGGAGAAATTAGCAGTATACCAGTACCTACAGTAATTGACCAAAGATTCTAGTAAAAGTAACTATATAATGATTTCATTTTTAACACACGCGCCCACACATACATATATATGTGTGTGGGCATATATATGTGTGTGGATGCGCGCGTATGTTAAGAATGAAATCATTGAATGATATAGATATATAGATATAGATATATAGATATAGATAGATATATAGATTCTCACTGTGTTTAAAATATTTGTGAGAAAGCAGGTAGTAATGATACATTGAACTAGATATTCCACAGAGTAAGGTCTATTTCAGAACCTATATGATCCCAGTCCAGAGCTGTTTTGGTAGAGGGTGGGGTAATTAGCAAACCCTCTGCCATACTATCCAACAGACCTGGCATATTATACACTGCCTCCTCATCAAAGAACACTGTTTCAGACTCATCATTCTGCATGCTGATGCTCAAACAACTGTCTTCATCATTCTCATTTTCTTCAAAATTAGAATTGCCATGAGAGGAAGAAGAAAAAGCAGTGTTTGGCATGAAAGCATGATCAAGAGTAGTAGCTTTTGCTGCTTGCCTTATATCTAGAGCAGAACGAGACTTTGCAAGGGGGAGAAGGGAAACTGAATCCGGGAAATTGAAGTTAGCAGAGATGCCATTAAGGGCTAAGACAGCCACGTCATGTGCCCTAGCAGCCATTTCAGGAGTAGGGTATGTGCCTACCCAAATCCTTGATTTTTTTATCGGTTCCCTAATTTCACAGACCCATTTGTTGCCGTTTCTTTGGCGTACACCCCTATACACAGGGTGCCTTGTCTCCCTAAACTTCTTTCTACCTGCTTTCCTCTTGTGAGATGGATTAGCATTGTTGGGTTGTGGATTTGGAGAATGACACAGTGGATTAGGGTTTGGTGGAGATAGTGAAGTGGAACAAGGAGATTCGTTGTTCTCAATGTCCATATTAATTATTTATATCTATGTGAGTTTTGGGAAAGAGGAAGCACAAGAGTGGATAAGGGTTAATGGGGTTTCTATTGTTAGGAAGTGAGAGGGGCAATGAGTGTGTTCTCTTTCTCTTTCTGGAAGTGTGAGGAGTGAGGTTGGTAAAAAGATGGTATTAAAGTGTGGTTGGTTGATTAATATATATATAAATGGCAAACGCGAATTGGACAGAAAATGAACGCGGAGAGGAACGTAAGTACACATGCCACACATGTAGGCAATGAGTTTGAGTGCTTTGGTTGGTTTTAAGAAACCACGTGGGACGTGAAGGAGATATTTTAAGGGTCTCTATATCCCTGGATTGTGGAAAAAGTTTGGTTTCGTCAATGGATGTCTTGTCTCCAGCATGACTGAGATCGAAAATGGTATTCAAATTCAAAAAAGATAAACTGTTAAACCAGGCTACACAGACTGTGGGGGAAAGAAAGTGACAGATAAATATAGAAAGAAGAAGAGAAAATGTGGCGATCAAGCTAAAAGGAAGAAAGACGATGAAAAGAGAGTGAAACTCTGGTCAAAGTGTGGACGATATTATATAATTCAGATTTGTATTTTATATATATATATATATATATATATATATATATATATATATATATATATATATATATATATATATATATATAATTGTCTACAAACAATATGATGAACTTGAGTTTCTTACCATAAGAGGCAACAACAATGAATTTCTAGCAATAAGAAAATTATTAAATAAAATTTAAATTTAAAAATAAAAATAATTAATTATTATATTGATTAAATTAATTATTATATTGATTAAATTAATTATTATATTGATTAAATTAAATATTAATTTTAAAAAAATTATAAATTTTTATTAATAATAGAAAATATTTTAAATATTAATAATTTTTTTAATTTATAAAATGTTTTCAATTTAATCAAATTATTTTAATATTTAAAATTAATTTTAATTTATAATTTTCTTGTAATAATATTCGTTCATAAAATATAAATTAATTTATATTATTGATTTGTTCTACATAATTTTTCATTTGTGGATGGGTTGAAAAAAGTTAGAAATTCTTTTTAAATTCTTTAATTTCAAGTTTGAGAGTATTTTTTTAAAAAAACAAGGATTTAACTATAATAGTTTAAAAAAAATTAAAAAACTAATTATTTATTATATCGCATTTTGGTCTATGAGAATAGTAGATTATACAGAGTGAACTTTTTTTTCAGCAAAAAATAATTAAATAAAAAAAATATTTTAGAAGTTTTTCAATCTTATATGTGTGATGATGCAAAATTTATAAAACTAAAATAAAAAATCATTACTTTAAACCACGTGCATGACAGATTTTATTAATAGTTAAAACTCATTAAAACTAACGATTAAAAATTAATAAATAGAAAATGAGATTCGCAATTTTTTATTTAAAAAATGAAGTTAATTAAAATGTTCAAAAACCGTGTTGAATTGCAAACCACGTATTTTTGTACGAAAAACAATTTTACTTGATATGATAAAGTTATTATAAATAATAAATTTCCTTTTTCAAATATTTAAATGGCTAAAAATATGTTAAAACTGTTTGTATGTTCAAATGATAAAAAAAACATGTGTAGTCCTTAAAAATTGTTTTCTTGTCTGCTTATTAAAAAGAATACGATTTAAATTGTCAAAAATGTTCTTAAAGGAGGTATTTCCTAAATCCAATGCATCTCTATTTACTATCACATGGACTAATTCGATTCAACATAATTTCTATCATTTACGAATTAATATAATTAATTTATCAATCCATCTCTATTTGCTATCGCATGAACTAATTCGATTCAACATAATTTTTATCATTTACGAATTAATATAATTAATTTATGGGTTAAATATTATGAATTAATATAATTAATTTATAAATTAAATATATTTTTTATTCTTGTATTATAATATAAAATTATTTTTTATTTTTGGTCTAAACTTTAAATGATTCATATACTTGTAATATGAAAATAGTATATAAAATTATTGTTATTTTTTTTATTTAAATTTGTTTTATTTTAATTGTTGATGAAGTGGTTCTTCAAATTGATCTAATTCAACGTATAAAAATTATTTCAATTATTTTCATATTATAAATATCGGTATGATCTAAAGTTCGGATTAACGATAAAAGCTAATTTCATATTATAATATAGAGATAAAAAATATATTTAATTCTTGATTTATTTATAATTTTATTTGACTAATTTGATTAATTCTTTAATATATATATATATATTTATTGTAATCGCATGTTTATTTATTATTATATATTTTTAATATATTTTTCTAGAAGAGATAATAGATTAACGTGAAATGCCATTTAAGACTTTAATTTTTTTAAGTCAACCCTATATTTTCAGCCTACCATCCAAGACTGGACATGTGGCTAGGTTTCTGTCGACATTGCATGTGTGCCGAACCAGACTATGAACAGTAAAAATAAAAATAAAGCCAGAAAATAGCAAGAAGCTTGAATAAATTAAGGCTACTCAACTTTTTATTTTCCTACAATTATTTCCCATTATTTTCCTGTTTATTTATTATTTTTAAATTCTATCTAATTAAATTCTTCAAAAACAACTTTTGTTATCTAATTGAATTCTTCAAAAACATTTTTTGTTATCTAATTGAATTCTTCAAAAACATTTTTTGTTATCTAATTGAATTCTTCAAAAACATTTTTTGTACTTTTGGTTTTCAATTCTTCCTACAAATTCTTCTATATATGATTGCATTCCAAACGAAAAAGAAAAAAAAAGTTGAAATTAATTTCTTCTAGATATGATTAAATTTCATATAAAAAAGAAAAAGTAGTGTAAATTTTAAAGCGCTATTGAAAGGAAATATTTATCTTCCATGATATATTTTGTCGTGAAAATTTGAGTTATGAATACTCTTCTAATTACACAACATAGGAGTTAGTCCAGAAAAAGAAACACAATGATGTCAAAAATAAATAAATATTAGTAGTAGTTGACATAATATTCAACTTAAGTAGAGGAATGAGAAACAATATCTTGTTTCTTACTCTTCTAAGAGATCAAAAATAGAAAAATTAAAAAAAGTTACTAGCCCAATCAACATAAAAAAATAAGTACACATTCCAAAGAAGATGATGAGGGAAGAGAAGACTTTGAAATTGAGTACCATGAAAATATCTAATAATCCAAAAAATAACTACTCAATGCACTATAGTAGGAGAAACAAGAAATTGATTCACAACATGAATATCATAAGAAATATCAGGATGAGTACTGGTGAAATATATTAGATTGCCAACAACAGTATAATACATAGTGTGATCAGATAGATGGATATTATTAAAAGGAGTATATTTTGTATTGAGTTCAATAAGGACTTCGGATGTGCAAGTATCAAAAATACGAGTTTGTGCTAGAATAATGACAATATAATTAGATTGAGAGAGAAGATAACCTCTAGGAGAATGTGCAACTCCAATACTTAGAAATAATGAATAAAACTCAAATCCTTCATTTCAAATTATTTTGTCAATTACAATTTTAACTCTACAATCTCGTCCACATCGTCTTTAGTAATTATCATGTCATCAACATATAAAGAGAGAATAATACAATAATGAATAGTAGTCTTTTAAAGCAAAGCAGAGTCAGAATCACTTGAACATAATCCAAGAGATTCAATAACTATGGAGAAATTCTCAAACCAAGCTTAGGGAGCTTGTTTGAGGTCATAAAAAGCCTTTCTTAACATATACACCCTTAAGTTATGAGAAACACCTGTACAAGGTATCATGTAGATCTCCTCTCTTAGACCACCATTTGAAAATGCATTTTTAACATTCATCTAAAAAATATCCCAATGACAAATAGAGGCAACATCAATAAAAATACGAATGGTAGCCATCGAGGTGAGGGATTTTGCATAATATAGACCATTTTCATGAGAGAATCTTTTAACGACTAAAAAATATTTGTAACAATCAAAGACACAATCTAACTTTGTTTTAAACCTTGTAGAACTATTGAGAGTTAATGACTAATTTTCCTAGAGGAAGAGATACCAAGTCCAAGTAACAGACTCATATAAAGCATAAAGTTTCTCTTGCATATAGTTTATTGCAAAAGTGGATCAAGGACAACCTCTTGATAGGAATAAGGTCCAAAAAAATTGTGAATTATGGTTAAGAAGAAAGAAAAGGAAGATGTATGAAAACATTAAACAAAATATTGTGATTGGATGGACTTACGAACGCATGGAAAAATCGAGGAGGTGGAGGATCAACAATCATAGGAGATTCTTGGGAAACTGTGGGGACATCTTAAGTTGTAGTATTACCAATATCATCTTTACAATTCTCAATTTCAAGATCATTTACAACATTGTCATTTTTAGAAAAAAGATTAATACAAATGAGATCAAACCTTGTAGGATTATAAGAGTCGGAAGAAAGAGAATGGAATGAAATATGATGAAGGAAAACAACATGATGAGAACATATGATTTGTGGTTAGTAGGATCATAACAATGATAACCTTTTTTACTATCTCCATAACCCAAAAAAAACACATTGTAGAACAAGATAAAATGTACTACTTTCTACTTGTGGATGAAGAACAAAACAAGTAAAACAAAAGACTTTCAAAGAAGAGTAACCAAGAATGCAATCATTCAACTTTTGAAAGGAAGACATACCTAAGATAACAAAAAGATGGAATTCAATTAAAAATATGGACAATAATAAAAACAACTTTTCCCTAAAATTCACTAGGAATTGAAGCACACAATAGAAGAGAATGAGTAATTTGAAGAATACGGTAATATTTTCTTTCGGTAACTCCATTCTATTGAGGAATATTTGTACAAAAATTCTAATGAATAGTACCACAAGTAGTAATTCACAAAATTTATTAGAAGTGTATTCACCACCAAAATCACATTGAAATTATGTTGATTTTTAAGCATGGTACAAAACATAAGATATACATAAAAAAAAGTCAATGATATTTCATAAAATAAACCCAATGATTTTTACATAACATAAAGTCAATGATTTTTCATTTATTTTTCTCATAATACCTATAAAGTATTTTATTTCATTCTCTTTGTATTAATATTATCTTCTATAAATTTTAATACTTTTAATTTTCAAATTTTATATTTTCTAATATTTCAATTTTATGAATATTTAAATTCACTATAAAACAAAATTTAATAATTTACTTTACATAATTTAATAATTTTCTTCTAGAAACCAAATTCTGAAAACTTTCTTTTG
Organism: Phaseolus lunatus; assembly: GCA_013389735.1. Lineage (NCBI taxonomy): Eukaryota > Viridiplantae > Streptophyta > Magnoliopsida > Fabales > Fabaceae > Phaseolus > Phaseolus lunatus. The sequence goes on from CM023867.1 coordinate 8,402,147, forward strand.
TAAAAATAAGAAATAAATGTGAGACTCTAAACAAAAATGGTGTTATCGAAGAAATTAAATACCAAATGGTGATATTTAAAAAATTAATTTCAAAAAAATGTGTCATTTTTGAGAAAAAAGTCCATTTAATCATAGAATTAAATGAAAAATTAAAAAAAAACACTTCATTAAAAGTATAAAGATGTCATTCTAAATAATTAAAAGCTTAATTAATCTTAAAAATAATATTAGAAAATATGTGTGTGAATTGGAATTTCCATACCTGGGAATGAATACGTTTTGAAAATTGAATCAAATAACGTTAGGTTCCCACTTTTACTTAGTAAAATTGCAATTCCTTCTTTTCTTCATAAGCAGACATCACGAGTATGGATAAAGTCCACCGTTCATACTCAACCTAACACACCTCTATCTTCTTCGACGATCATAATTCATGGTCCCCAATGTTTTTCCATTTTACAAATCACATGCTTTAAGACATTTTCTTTGCTTTAATCGTGATTAAAGCAAAGCTTTTCCTTTCTAATTAATAACTTTTTTTAATAATTTGTCAGCATTATCAATCTAATTACAAATTACCATGCCTACTAAATTTATTGATTTTATAATAATTATTTTAAAAGTTATATATATATATAGATAATATAATTCATTTTGATATTAACTAGAAATTTACCAGGTGTGCTACTGCGCGCATGAATAATCTTAATTGATATTAATAGTTTGATTTGTTTCATCTAATTTTTAATTTATGAACTTATTTAAAAAATAATAGTGGAGGTTACAAAGACATCTCTCAATAATTTCAAACAATAATTTTTTTTGCTTTATTTTGATCTTAATCATTAATTCTTTCAATCTACTCTCTTTTAAGTTTATCTTTAAATTGAATTTTAATTCTTTTAAGAAGATTATCATTTGCTGAAAAACATTATTATTTATAATTTTTTCATTATAATATATTTATATATAAAAAATTTATCCATCTGAATACATGTCAAGGAAAATATTATTTATAATATATTCATAACATCTTACACATTTTACTTAATCAACTAAGCTAGATTGTGTACATTTTTAAATATACCTGTTTATTATTAATTATAATATAAAGTATTCAAAAATATTTATTGAAAATTAAATTATATGAAAATATGGATTTATTATTTATGATATACCGGCTTTACTACTAATTCGATAAAAAAATATTGAAGTGTCATCAACTATTTGTTTGATTCCTTTTTGCAAAATATATCTTAAACAAGGAAATGTAACACAAAAGAATTTAGCTTATACGCTTACGGTTAGTGATACAACAATTGTGAAATCTATGAGACTCAGACATTTTTTTTATATGGCGTGTCCGTGTCAGACAAATGTATTAGACATGACACTTGTAGGACATTTATCGTTGAAGTGTCTAATTTAGAAAATATTTATTGGATTTTTGACAATTCTAGCACGATTTTAATGCAATTTTAAAAATTATAAATATATTAATTTTCTAAAAACTTAAACTTATAGTATAAATTTTTATTATGTTTATAAAAATAAGAAATAAATCCTTTTGAACCAACCATGAAAAACATTTTTCTGCTAAAAAAAAAACTGAAACATACTTGTACACATAAATTTTTATTATCATTTTATAAAATTCATAATTATATAATATATAGATTTTCATAATTATATAATACATAGATTCGTGTCCCCGTGTCCTACATTTTAAAGATTATACATATCTTTATGTCTATATCGTATCAGTATCTGTATCCGTGTCGTATCAGTGTCTGTATTAGTATCTATGCTACATAGCTCATAACATAATTTCCAACATCTTACCACCCTATAGTAGTGATAGAATTACTTTCCCGGAACTAGTCATGTACTATATTAAAACTAAACTACTTGTTCCATTACCAAGCAGAGAATTACCAATGTGCGGAACTTCATACCAGATTGAGCTGAACTCAAAGTAGATGGTGTATTGGAAAATGGTATCTCTTAGATTAGAAGTGACCTAAAATGGTGACATGTTTAAACCAAAATTTGAACTAAATGTTGATTCTAATCCCTTCAAAAAGCATAAGCTCTACACATGAAAAGGTTTCTCTACGACATATATGACCAAAATTTTGTATGAATTAATAAAAAACAAATGAGGTTGAACATTGAAACTTACTGACAAAACCATTTGAATATGATTCAAGCAAGTATACCAACTTGGCCAAGACTTTTATGCAATATATGATGCAATAGAAATTTGTTTTGCTTTGACTTCATGTTCATGGTAATGTTGCTCGAGATTCTAGAAATAAAGTCAAATTAAAATTAGATCATAGAAATAAAATTAAATTAGAGTATATAAATTGTTGATTATTAATTCAGATTTTATTAGCCTTAAATGTTGATTATTAATTTAGATTTTATCACTCTTAAATTATTAACCGTTAGTATTGCATTAATGGTCAGTTTACAGCACAGTTAGTATTCCTATTTTATAGCTTCAGTAATTTTAATTTTATTATATCTATTATTGAAGTAAATCAAAATGTGTGAAGCAGTTCAACAGTTTTGCAATAACTTTCAATTAGTTCCTACAACTTTTTCCTTTCTATTATTTTCTTTAATTAGTTTCTACGTATCAGAGTCAGTCTGTTATCATGAACACTACCCAATTATCAGTCCCTATCCTTGATGGAAAAAATTACAATCGGTGGTGTGTGCAAATGAGAGTTTTATTTGATTATCATGAGTTATGGGATGTCGTTGAGAGTGAAGTGTCTGCATTGCTGATAATGCTACTGAGGTGCAACGAGTAGCGCATCATGACCAGAAGAAGAAGGACAAGAAGGCTTTGTATCTCATCCATCAAGGGATGAATGACGATACGTTTGAACAGATAGAAGGAGCAACAACTGCAAGGGAGGCTTGGACCATTTTGTCAACCAATTATAAAGGTGATGACAAGATCAAGAGGGTGCATCTTCAAACCCTAAGACGCCAATATGAACTGCTGCGGATGGAAACCACAGAGACTGTTGATGTCTATATAAATAAAGTTCTTGCCTTGACAAATCAGATGAAGACCAATGGTGAAACACATTCGGAGCAAAAAAAAGGTGGAGAAGATTTTGAGGTCTTTAACTCCCATATTTGAACATGTTGTTGCCGCAATTGAAGAGGTCAATGACATTTCAAGAATGACAGTAAGGTTATTGTCCGGTTCCCTACGAGAGCATGAGCAGCGGATGAATACCAATAAGATTGAAAAACCAATTGAACAGGCTTTACAAGCACAAGCCTCAATTGGTAGCTCCTATAATAAACACGGTAGTTCATGAGGCAGAGGACGGGGATGTGGTGGTAGCTATCCCAGCAAAGGTCGTGGTGGCCAGAATCATGGAGGCGTTGAGCAAAACAACACTGGTTCCAATCACAATCCAAATTCAAATAACTCTTGGCGCGGAGGACGTGGTCGCAGCGAACGTGGTCACGGAGGACGAGGAGGCATGTATAATAATGGAGGACGAGGAGGCATGTATAATAAATCAAATGTGGAGTGTTATAACTGTCATAAACACGATCATTATGCAAATGAGTGCAGATCAAAAGGTGATAATCATGCTGCCAATTGTGCTCTAGAAGGTAATTATGGCAGGTTCGTTCTGATGACTGGAAAAGGGCGAATTCTTATCACATTAAAGAATGGTGATCACAGCTACATCTATGATGTTTATTATGTACCTGATCTAAAGAATAATATTCTCAATATGGGACAATTATTGGAGAAAGGTTATTTAGTTTTCATTAAAGACCGGATTTTGCACTTGAAGGACAAAAATGGACAAGTACTTGCAAACGTGGAGATGACGAATAATCGAATGTTCACACTCAACTTAAAGAGTACATTGTCGAAGAAGTCCCTTTGTGATAACAAAATTGAGCTTGAAGGTTTAAGGGAAAAATCAAATAGCTAGTAGAGTCAATCAAGTTAAAGAACTCCATTTGTTGTTTTTGGCACAAAAAGAAAAGGTGAATGAATTACCATCCAAATTAGAAACCCATTATAATTTTACAAAGGTAGAACCAAAGGTCAATGACAAGTATCTTCCATCTTGTGTTATTGTTGATGAGAGTGTAGGAAATATCTCAAATGGTCCAATTGCAAGATACAATAAAGTTCTTTGTGACAATAATGGTTTTGATTTGGGAGAAGATAGTAAATGGAATGTTGTCAAGGCATCTTTCTTAAATCCTTTTAATTCAAAGGGTGAAAGTGCAAAAGATTTTGTTTGGGAGACTAAATGTATTTCAAACCAGAACTCTACATGGTTGGCGCAGTGAAGAAGACTGAAGTTGCTTCTAATCCAAAAGAGTGTGGTGACTGTTGGAAAAATATTGAAAATGTGGGTGATGATAACATTCAGAAAAGCAATCTGAATGAAGAATAAGAAAGGTTTGAGTTTAAGGGGAATAATACTGCAGATCAGATTGTACATATTTTCACTAAGCCATTGAAGATCTATGTTTTCATCAAGTTAAGAGATCTGTTGGGCATGAAGGTTATTCCAAATCAGAATAAAGGGAGGGTGTTGGTTATTAATTCAGATTTTATTAGCCTTAAATGTTAATTATTAATTCAGGTTTTATTACCCTTAAATTATTTACCGTTAGTATTGCATTAATGGTTTACAGGACAATTAGTATTCCTATTTTATAGTTTCTAGTAATTATAATTTTATTATATATATTATTGAAGTAAATCAAAATGTGTAAAGTACTTTAGCAATTTTACAATTAGTTATACAACTTTTTACCTTCTATTATTTTCTTCCAATAGTTTCTACGTAAATGAGGATTAGTCTCATTTTATATGCATCTCAGCTATAAGATGTCAATAAGATAAATGCATTAAAAAATTTATATTAAATAAAAATAAAACTAAATTATAATCTATAATTGTTAAGAAATTCGTGACTTCAAATAAAGAGTCCAAATAAAACCGGCTCACCCACAAATTATACAAATAATCAATTGATTCCAAAGCTATATTTGTAAAATATAATTTTTAAATTGTTGCAACAGATGTGGATAATTAAAAGATAAAATAAAAGAAAATTATATTTAAGAAGATTATCTCTATTTAAATAAATAAATTTAAATATTATTTACTTTAATCATAAAAAATATATAAGATCAACTAGAATAATATCTTTATTATTAACTTAATATATTAAATTTTTTTATTTTGATAAAAACCAAATACTATCGTTATTATTAAAAAAGAATAAGATAATATCAAACAATCACTTTTTCTTTCCTTATCAATTTTCACTGTTTTCATTTTTCTTTAGTCGCAAAAGGTCATTGACATCATTCTTTTTTAATTTCTTATTATTAAACACTTATTTATCATGTGTTATCATTTTGGCAAGCCCACACGTTAGGTACATTTAATGTCAAGATCTAATGTAGAGATAATCTTTTTGTTAGCTAATTTTGAAAATATTTTAATTTTAAGGTTCAAATTGGTTAGTAAGAAATTAGGGTAAGAAGAATTATTATTACTGACCATCGACATTAATGCGGAAAGTAACAAAAATTATTAAGAAAATCTTCAATGGTTTAATTATAATAAATTATTTACTATCACTTTTACCTTACTTACTAGAAGGAGTAGTTTCTTTAATTAATTAGTTTTTGTATTCCTCTTAAGAAAAAAAACTTATATTTAGTAGTTGATTCTGCATTAAATAATATTACTTTTAACATAATATAAAAATACATTTTAGAAAAACTATTTTGAGTTGAAATTAGCAAAACTAAATTATCTTAACTATATTTCTTGATTAGTTTAAAATGATTTATTTCATTTATATTTGAGTACAAAAACTATAATTTTTGTACTAGGCACAATTTTAGTTCTTTTATTTTCCACATTTTAAAAAATCTACAATTTTGACTTAATGCATAATTTTTTTTTTATGTTCCATCTCTTTTATTTTGATTCAATTGAATTTTAGATCTAACACATTCGTTTAAGGTATCATTAAAAAACCATTTAATTAGTTAAAATGTAAAATATATATATACAAGAAGATTAGAGCAAAAATATGAATTTTGTAAAAGAAAAAGAACTACAGAAATACCAAATCTGTGCCTCAAAGTGAGTAAGCTAAGATTTGTTGCGAAGTGAGTGTGTTGCATATGTTCCGGTTCAAATTTTGCTTCATCATTCTCTTCTCCATCACTGTGTCAGCTTTTTGTTTGTCTTTATGTTGAAAACAAATCAATTTAATGTATCTTATTCCTTAAATTAAATGATTTTCTCGTTAAAAAGGCACTTGCTTTTGTATATTTAACTTGTCACATTACAAGATAGTACTGATGTAATTTGAATGTGTTCTCACTACCTTACTATCGATATATATATATATATATATATATATATATATATATATATATATATATATATATATATATATATATATATATATATATATATATACACATATATATGGCCTACGTGTAATTGTAAGAATTGATTTTTATTTTTTTATTGTTCTTCTTTTATCCTTTTCGTACTTTTTTTTGTGTGTTTGGTGTTCATTTGTGTTTGAGGTCGTTTTCTTTTGCATTTCTTGTACTCTTCGGCTTTTCAAGTGTTTGTTTCTTGGTGTTAGGTCGAAAGTTAATTTGTAAAAAGTTATCCAACAATCAAATAAGTAATTTGTATTAAGAGTGTATGATGTATTTGGTAAAAATGTACATTACTCTTTTATAACAACTTATTTATAGTGTTTCGTAGTGAATTATCTCATTTATTGACCGTATCTGACACATATCTTTAATAAAATAGTATTGGTTCATTTAATCTCATTGTTCCCAAATTTGTCGGAATGTTGATCAGATTTATAAGAATATTATCCTGATTTGTAAGATGGTACTATATTTTTCACGTATCTTTTATTTGCTCTTTAATATAATTAATCACCCTGTCAGTTGGTCACCAATATCAAGTAACGTGGCTCATTCATTTGACTTCGATCAATTAAATATACATATAAATAAATAATACTAAAAAAGTTGTATGATTCTTTTTCCACAAAAAACGTGTTTATGTTGGTTGTTTTAATAATGTCTTGTGTATAGGTATTTTCGGATTTGTGATACATGTACTGAAGTAGTTATTTTAAATAGATTATTTGAGTTTGAAATGTTTGCTTCATTCATTAACTTTTATATATTTTTTAAATATAGAACAATTTAATCAATTAAGAATTATTTTTTAAAAAATATTTTTGTTAAAATATCCCTTTCAATCAATTCACCCATCATCTTAATCTTAGTATTGTTCAGACTCTTTATTCTTGCAATATATAGAGTGTTTATAAAATAATTTTGAAGTAAAGTAGCTAATTTAGGTTTGAATTTACTATTTTTAGGTATCACTTAAATAGATGTGATTAATCGCATGTAAATATAATTAATTTTATTTGACAAGAGGTTATGAACAAATGAAAGTTAATATATAATTATTTACATGTCGATTAATTGTGTCGTGATATTATTAAAGTATATAATAAAGATTAATTTTGTTTTACAAATTACTATTAGTATTATGGAAGTGAATCCTCTACCATAAAGAAAATACTCGAAATGGTAATGTGTTAAAAAATCAATTTTCATTTTGCTAAATCTAGTTTTAATTGTAAAAAATATTGCAATGATAAATTGATTTAAGGGTTAAGATTTTGTGTGATGACGATGTAATTGAAGGGTTATACATGCCTAACTACATGTATAAATATTATAAATTTAACTCAAATAGTTAAGTTAAAAAAATATAATTATCTAATTAATAGTGTTGTAGAAAAAACAAAACAAATAAAAAGTGGTTCCAATATTACGTGACAAAACTAAAAGCACGTTATGCATGTGCTAGTTTTGGATATTGTTACAAGGCATGGACTGATATTGGATCACACGTACATAAGCTTAATATGGGTCAGTTGCTTTCTGCACGCCCATACTTTCAATTTGCACCCCTATATTTTCAAGTTGTACTTTCATAAAAAATTCAAAATTCTAATTTTATCCTTCTAAAAACAAATTATCAATTTTGAGTATTTAAATCCAGAATGTGCCATTAGAATTTCATTTATACATGTCAGAATATTAAAAAAAAAATATTTTGAAGTGTACAATTCAAAATATAAATTATAGATTTCAGAATATACAATATAGAATTTGAAATACATATTTTTTTTATATTCTATATTCTACATAATTGACGTTATGGGCTGGCCTTGAAAATCATGGAACTAATACTCGGAAAAAAAAATTCAAGTCTTATATTTTATAAAATTATTTTAAATTTATAAAAAATTAAATATAAATTTGAGTTGGATAAGTGTTAGAAGAATTAAGTTTGAAAACAAATAAACTAAAAACAATGACAAATATATTTTTAACTTTTGAGAACACTAAAAACATAAAGGAATAGCCTAAAAAATCTAATATCATTTTACATATTTTTAAAAATAAAGAATAAAGAGTGGATTTGTGAGCCAATCCTTCCATAGTATGAACTAGTGAGTTAAACCACTCCTCTCAGATATTAGATCTAAATTATTTTATTGTTATTACATATTTTTCATTACAATGTAAAGTTTGATAAACATGTACATTTAATTTTTTAGGTAGTTATTATAAAAATAGATAAAATATAACTTTTTTTTACTAAAAGATAAATGATTTTTTTTTAAAACAATTTATTTGTATCGTTTTAACTCGAGTTAATGTTGTCTTTATGAACCAACTACTATTTTCAATTTTGGACAATTTTGAACCTTTTTTCATGCATAAAACATGAACATTTTTTCATTAAATTTAAAAACTATAAAATTTAACTATCGTGTGAATTAAGAAATATCATAAACGTGGTGAAAATCACTTGAAAAACATTTATATTATATTTTTCAAATTGTTTGCGGTGATTCAATTTTCGGACAATATATACCTAGTATTTTTTTATTCACCAATAAATTGAGTTTTGTGATTTACTAATTTTCATATAAATAAATATAATAGGTTTCAATCATTAAATAAAATCAAAATTGTACCATAAAATTGAAGAGACAACTACAGTTTTGAAAGACCATTTATTTAATTTTAAGAGTTAAAATACCAAACTGAATATTTTAAAAGATAAAAATATAAAAATAAATTAATAATAAATTAAGACTACAAACATAGTTTAACTTATAAAAAGTAAAGAAATTTATTATACATGATAACTTACAAATAAGATGATAATGTTAAAAAAAGTGACCATGTCCCGTTTCTATTAATAAATTTATTTTATTGCACCTCGTGTGATATACTTATCTAACGTGAATAATATTTGAAAAAATTTATAAATATTGTTGTCAGGATTACTAAATATCATATAATATCGCTCTATTACAAATTATGGTTTTAATCTATATAGCAAAAAAAAAATTAATACAACATAAACACATAAATACATATAATTTTTAAATTATAAGATACATATGTATATAATATATAATTATAAATTATATAAATTAGTATTAAAAATTTATATGTATAAATATGTTTTAATTTTTTTTTAAAAAAATATTTCTCATAAGTAATTCAAAAAAAATTATTCTTTATTTTTTAATCATAATAAAAATGTATACAATAAATTTAAATTTTTAAAAAATTAATATATTTTTTATTTTTAAAATTTATATTAAAATCATCAAAAATTCATCAAATATTTTTTAAATTAAAAACTATACATATCCTACTAGTATAAATGTTAGATGCCTATATCCGACACAAACATACTATTTAAGACCCACACAAACACACTATTTAAGAAACGTGTCCAACTCTCAGATATTAGTATAATTTTCTAGTTCTCAAGGAAATATCATTTTTGAAATTGATCATTATTTAAGTACATTTTACTCCTAGCTCTATGTTTATTTTTATTTTTTTGTTAAAAGAAATAAAAATTGTATAAAAATTAAAACACAAGTCATATTCTTAAATCTTTCATAAGAATATCTGACAATGACAGTGTAAAAACCACATTGTATTACTGATAGTGAATATCCTATTTATTCTTTTTAGGTGTGAGAAAACGTTTAACTTAAATTCGTTTCTTAATTTTTTTTCAGACGATCATGAGATGCCTTCAACAATGGCCATATATATTTCATTTCGCAAATCATACGACATATTGGTCACTGTTCACACTGAGAATATTTCACCTTCTGTTCCACGAAACCAGGAAATTGGTCCTTGCTCTTAAGACTTGAAATACGTTTTCGGTGCCCACGACCTTGTCTGTGTTGTTCCCATTCATGTAATCCTCTAAGAACCCGATCTCCGCACGCCTGCCAAAAGGAAAGTTCATAAGAAAACTTAAATTTTTTATGTAGTATTTCATACAGAAAAAATTGGCATCCAAATGAAAATTGTATGCAGTTTGTGCCACATTATTGCATTAAGACCGCAAAAGCAGCGTAATTCAATGCAGAACGCCATAAGGATCACCACACTCCCTTTCCAGAGTAAAAAGAAAATTCATTTAAGTTATTAACAAAAAACGAAACAAATGTCTCTGGGCAAGTGGATCATAAAACATAACAGACCTTGCATACGTATTGAGTCCAGAGGTCCCTTTGGATTATTTTCATCCCTGTGTCATTTGAAGTCCCAAAGGTGGATGAGAAGCTTCCGTTCCCACTCAAGAAAGATTTAACTATCTCCACAGCAGATTCAACTACTTGGCGTGCCCATACATCTTCTGATTTGCCTGAAACATAAATAACCATAATCCAGGATACTAAACGACCTAATTGATGAACATAGAAAATACGCAGGAACAAGATTAAAACAGCTTACTTGATATTGGTGCTGTGGAATCAACAAAGTGTATGTTCCAACCAAACAATGTTTGCAGTCGACTGAGCATCCTCTTCTGTCATGAACAAAGCTTCAATATAAATCTCAGACTTAAAGCTTCCGTACAAACTCCAGTCAATTCATTGTCACCAACGAATACTGAATATTTGTGTTATTTTCCCTTAAGTTATCATGTTCCGGACTACTTAGACAATAACACTAATTCTAGGAAGCACTGGAAAACACTAATAATAACACAAATAAATTCTAGCTAAAACAAATAAATAGTGATACTGTACAGCAGAATAGCAGATGAACTAAATGCTCTACAAAAAGGACAATGTATTTCAAATTTCTAAGTCAACATTCAGATGAATCATCTCAGTGGTGCTGGCAATTTTGCTATTACTTGTGAATACAGAAAAATGACATTTTCAGTTTCCTTGCATGCCCGGCCAAAATAATTTCATCCAAGAATGCTTGTTGAAGTCATAAAACAAATGACATTAATTTTTACCTGTCGGCGAACAAGTCTCCGGGTATTAACCTTTACTTTTTCAATTGCTTCTTCCAAAAGAATTGTGGATTCAGTATCAGAGGAAGATCTCACCAACTCCACCAAATTACCATTAAACAACGTCTTGCCCTTTTCTATGCTGGATTCTTCAGTCAATTCCCTCTCTCTTTCATACATGTCTTTGACAACACAAGTTCTAAGAAGAGGCTCAAATTCACGGACACCAATGGCCTGTCGCAAACCTCTAGTATAATCTGCATTCAAATTATAAATGTCATAGACTTCATTGAGTAATCCATCTTCCATCATGCAATCTACCCTCTGCTCTACATATCTGTCCAGTACAGGGAGAGATGCATCCACACATACAAAGCAACAATCATATCTTAAGTTGTCAACTTGACCCCAATTCTGCCCTGCCACAAGTACGACCAATATTATTTAAAAGGGGAAAAAAGAATCAACAGACATATTGCAATAAAAACATTGGCAATTTAATATCTTTCTTCCATTATTAGTCCACTTGATGCCCACCACACCAATTCTCCATTAATAGAACAGAATGAGTATAGTGCGGCACTGTGATTAGGGGGAAAAGACCATAAATTGGAAAAGAATTATAAAAGCATACATAGACAGAGAGAAAAGAGATCATATCGAAATTCCAGTAATGGATGATTGCCAAAGAAGAAAACAAACCTCCGCTGCCTTCCCTTGAAAAACTTTACTAGGAGGAACACCAGTGCGAGTGTACAAACTAATATATTGATTTATCTGAAACCCATTAAAAACACAAGTACGCGGGTAATCCCCAGTTAGGCATTTCATGTATATTTAAATTTAAAAAATGAATGAAAGAACAGCTTTTATTTTGATGTACAGAACGCCAAAACTAAAATCATATGACTACAATAATAAGCATACTTATATGTGCTTTATATATTATATGAATTAAATATAAAAACATTAATAATGTAGATGTTTGTTTGCAAGCAGGTTTTGGAGAGTTTAATTAGACCTAAATTCATTTTGTAAGATGGTATCAAAGTCTATCTTAACAAAGTTTGTTGGACATATTTGTATTTGTTACCCACTATCGATCACTGTCCAGACTACCCATAAATATTTAGTTCCACGCTCAATATATTTAGTCTTCAACAACGCACTTGAACTCATTATAAACAGAAAAAACATCATGGCATTGTTGCATACGTAACTCCAACTGCATAAATAAGATGGACCTTTGCATTTCTCTAGAAGTATAAACGATAAATAATCAAATTATACGCAACCTTTCTATGGTTATTTGGATGGATTCTATTAGCAGCAACTGGATCAATACCCTTGAGCAGATCATAACCATAGCTTGAACCATCATTTTCGGTAGGGAAACTGTTCTCAGGCTGCGTGATGCCTATAAAATTACAAATGCAATAAATGATAAGTATATTTCAATTGAAACAGAAACAAAACATAAAGTAAAAGAAAGCACCAAATACATGACAACATACCAGGTGGGTCACCCAAACAGCTTTCATCCATATCTTCTGCAGAATCAACTAGAAGAAACGGACTCACAAGAGCCTGAAGAGGATAAATTGGCAAAAGTGCAAAATTAATAAGTAGAAATAAGCCATTTAATAAACAAATAAAATGAAGAACACAACAAGACACAAAGAACACATGACTCAAAATCCCAACCTGGATATAGTAATTTGTACCTCCAACTACAACTGGCAAACGATTGCGAGCCAATATGTCATCAATAATCTGAAAATTAAAAAAAAAAAGCAAATAATAAATAATAAAAATAAAAGTGGATTCTCTTCGTTCTTCGATTGAGACATACCGGAATAGCGGAATCCCGAAACGCTTTAGCCGTGAATTCCACGTTGGGGCTAACAGTGCCCAAGAGATGATGCGGCACTCCTGCAGCAAATTCGAAACGTGATTTCAGAAACGGAACGAGATTGCGATGGAGAAAAATCGGGTGCGGCAAGGATACTGTGGTACCGTTTTGGTGAGAGAGAGGGAGTTTGTTGGAGAGAACATCGAGGCCGCGGTAGACCTGCATGGAATCAGCGTTGATGACTTCGACAGGGAAGTGAGAAGCTAAATCAACGGCAAGCTTCGACTTTCCGGAAGCTGTGGGTCCCATTATGACAACCACCTTTGGTCGTTCTCCATCGGTGGAGTTTGAAGTCACTGTTCTCTCTGACGCCATTGTTAACCTTTCTTTCACTCTACGTTCTTCCTCTAATGCCTGCCAGCTTTAGATGTTTGGACAAAATACTCAAATTATTTGGTTTTAGGGTTTCAACAGAAGAAAAATTAGATTTCTCTATTTATTTATATTTCATAATAATAATAATCTATAATCTCTTTTTTTTTGTGAAAAATTAGACTTCTCTGTTTATTTATTTCAAAATCATTATTAGAAAGGTAATACAGCAATTTTGATTTTGTTTTGGCATTTTGTAATCAATTTTTCACTTCCTTCCTGTAGTTCTTTGTATTTACTTGTAAATTTTAAAGTTCACGGTTTCTTGATAAATAGTGACTTTTAATGTATAATAAAATATAATATAAAAATGTGAAATATTTAGCATTCCAAAAGTAATAATAATAGTTTAGATAACTTAATTTTGATATAATTTTCTTTAAAAATCATAAAGGAATCTTATATGTATGAGAGTTTTTTTAATTGTATAATCTACACTACTATATAAAAAAATTATTTAGTAACTGCTGTTATTTTGGATAATTTATCTCTTAAAAAATATAAAAAATATATATTTATTAAATATAAAAAAATATTTTTAATAAAATAAAATTTTTATTTTTATTTTAAAACAACTAAATAATTTTTCTTTTTAAAAATAACGCTTATATTAAAAAATTAATACTGACTTTACAAAATTATATATATACATATATATATATATATGTATTCCAAATTATATTATTATTATTAATTATTTATTGATAAAAATAATAAAATTGTAAAAACTAGATTATATTAACATTCTTTGATATCATGTTTAAATTAGACAATTTTACCTTTCAATAAATAAAAAATAATTCTTATTTTTTAAATAAAAATTATTTATTAAATAAAATAATAATTGAATAATTTGTCTTTATTTCAAAATAACTAAATAACTTCTATTTTCGAAAATAATGCTTATATAATTTTTTTAATTATATTTTTACAAAATTATATGTCTTTTTTAAATTATATTATTTTTCTTTTTAATTAGTTATTGATATAAAATAATAAAATTATATATATTTTAATGTAATACAAACATAATAATTTGTTTACTGCATTTTTTTTTTACAAATATCTAATTAAAATTTCTTTCTAAAATAACACTAATGTTATCAATGAATTGAAATAGGTTCCACTCATCAATTGTGACACTCTTGTTTCTTTTTTTTCAAAACATGCTCTATGTAACATGAACACACAGTTCCTTTGAGCATAAAAATAATTTTGGCAAATCATTTGAAGTGCAAAAAATCTGGAAGAGTAAGTGTATGTGCAAAATGTTGAGCAATAGAAGAACTCGTTCAACGTTTAACCATATCTGTCCATTCACAAAAAGAAAATAGATCTTTCTGATTGTTCAGTTTGAATATCACATCTCAAATCAAATGACAAGAACTGTGCAATGTTCAGAATTCAGGTGTCTAATGCACATTTCCTAATCAAATTCTCAAAATACAATGAAATCACAAATTATGTCACATACCATACAACCACATGGTTCTAGTTACATCACACTTTTTCCAAAAGTAAGGTTACTTGTATTAGCATTAATTTCAGTTCAGGGTATCTACGTTTTTGCTTAACTCCTCCAACTTCTTCATTCTCAACTTCTCACTTTCAGTCACCAGCTGAATAAAGAGAGAACAAGACAAGTAAGGACACAAATTTAGAAAGTTTTGCGCACACTCAAATCATCAAACAAATTCTTACCTCCATTAATTTGGTAACAAGTTGAGCTTTTTCCTTGTTTTTCTCATTGAAAGCGTCAAGGGCTTCCTTATATTCTCTTTCCTATCATCCCATAAAAAAAGATAGAAAAATCAAGTTTAAATCATTGAGAAAGAATCCTGATATGTTCACAACCCAACAGGAAATTGCTCCACATTGCAAGTGTTAAAAGAAGGAGAAATAATTTTTTAGTGATACATTGACTACCAGTACAATTTGACATGTATAGTAAATTTGGCTATTTGTGCAAGTAGTATTTGGAGTTCCTATTTAATACTTAACTTATTCTCTTTTTATCTGTCAAACCATTTTTGAAAGTAAAGTAGTATCACCAATGGTGAGTTATGATTGCTTTATGGTTCATATCTCCCTTCAACCCTTTTTCTTTATCTTATTTTCCTAGGCATAATGATGCAAAAGAAGCTTGCATGAGGAATTTGAAATCTCCCATTGAACCAGATAGATCATTTTCTACGGCGACATTTTAAACACAATTATTAATAATGAACAGCTTAACCACTAAATAATCATGTCCACTTTAGCTCCCAGTTGATGAGACAATATGGGGCCAAGCAAGCAAGCATGGTTAATTGATTAAATTCTTTTCAGTGCTCAAGTGTTTGTATCAAAAGCTGTGTAAGTAAACCAGATGGGGATCACTTTGCCACCTTAAGTAAATCCTATGGCTTAAGTTAAGAATAGATTTTAGAAATTTCAAAAGCAAAACAACTGGTAAACAGTTGGAAAACCTCACCTTTCTTTGGCAGGTTTGGCCCAGTGGCTTTAACTCTTTGTTCACACTGTCTATCTTCTTTCGAACCATTGCAACTTCCTTCCTCAATGGATCTGTGAGACCCTCAAGCTCCTACAACATCATATTCAGTTTTTTTGAACAATTCCTACTCAACACTGGTGACATTTGAGTAATTGTTTAAGAACAAGGAAAAATAACCAATACACCACACAGCACAGCAATTGCCTTTCAATTTCTGATCATCCTCAATTCTTGCTCCAAGATTTTATGAGAAAATTAAAAGGAAACAAAGTTTCTAATCAGATTAACCTGCTTGGTTTACAAAGACGAATAGATTCTATACTTTTTTCCGATACCTTAAGTTTATTGGCGTGTTTGGGAAGAGAAGTAAGAAATCAGGTCTCAGAGGTAGAAGTTATAACTATTGGCTGCTTATTAAACATGAAAAAGCATATCTGGAATGTGGAACCAAACACGCTATATATTGATTTATATGTGAAACATAAAAGACCAGAAAACAAATAAAGCATGAAAGCTTATAGCTAAACCAATACAAACATCAAAGGGAAAGAATCGGCATTGTGGCACTTACTTCTCTAATCTCAGCCAAGCGTTTTGTTTCCTCCTCGACTCGACCCAGATAAGCATGAACCTTATCCCTCACCTCCATTTTCTTCCTCTCAATTTCTTCTTCCTTTGCTCTGAACATTGCCAAAGCTGATCTTGACATCTCCTCTTCTTTGTCATCCCTCATTGGACTCTGGTTGACGTTAATCATCCCCGAATTCCTCACACGCTGCACATTTGTTTGTTGTTGGTGTTGCTCATACGACTGTTTTGGTGTTGCCATTGTTGCACCACAGACGATAACACTCTTTTCCTCTCCAAGGCCAGTTATCTCCCGTTTTCTTTCTCTGTTCTTTTTCTCTTTTTCTTGGAATGATGGCTCTACTTTCCCCTAAGGTGCTTATAAACAGGACTGGCTTTTAGGGTGTGAGACTAAGCTGTTTATTTTGTTAACAAACCATAGAATAAGCCCAAATGACAGATATGACAGTTAAAAGCTATGAAGTTAACAGTGGATTTATCTTCTCTAAACAAATACTTAGTGTTTTTCCTGCCAACTTTACTCACAAGCCAACTTGATTATATGGCACTATCAAAGTTCTAGTATTGGATTTGGAAGATGTTATACGTTGAGAGTATAGATGTTAAATCTTTGACTACACTTCTCCGTTTTATTATTCCCTGAAAACTTAGTGAAGAATCTTTTATGAGAGTGATTTGGTTAGGTAGCAATTTTCTTAAGTTGGTATATTGGCAAATTCAGCTAACTACTGTTCCTCAACATGGCATCCATATTCTATGTATGGACCAAAAAATTTACAAAGACGCGTGCATATATATAGTTATATACCTGCTTCCCCGCGGTAACTTATAGGATCATATAATCTTTTTACCACTTTTAATATGGGAAATCTTTTTAGATCTATTTAAGGTAACATATATATACAGGTATTTTTCTTAAGAAGTTTCTAAGAAGCGTTGGTAATTATATAAGTGCTTTCTTTAAGATAGAAAGGTGCTTGGACCATAAGTTTTGGTTGAGGAGTGAACAGAAAGGGCCACCTACTGCTATATAAAGCATGAATGTGGGAGAGCCTTAGGAAGCAAGACAGAGTAGGAGAACTAGCAGTACCCAGTTGCCTTTATAAAAAATTATTACCCATATGGATGACCAGCCCAAAAATGCATTTTCTGGAGCAGAAAGTCACATACTCACACAGCTTGGCACAGTAAGAAAGGGGCTTCCAACTTATGTTCTAAATAATTGCTCTCACATTACACTGGGCCAAGCACCGTTTAGTTCCACTTGATGAATCTAGGTGTGAAAAGTGAAAACACAAAGCAATATCTTAGAATCTTATTTCATTTATAAGGTAATATTTTTTCCTGGATATGACCACCTTTTTAATTGAGTCTGAGATTGTTTAAAATTTCTTCAACAAACGCATATAACAAGAATGCTTTAAGTAGGGACAAGTACAACACGAGTAAATACATGAAAGAGGGGATGGTGAATACTTTCCAGGCTGACTTGTGATCCTTCATTATTAGTTAGTATTCGTCATAGTTAGTTTGTTTTTCGTTTTTTTTTTTCTTTTGTTACATCATCATGTTAATTTGTGGATTAGCCAATTAGGATATTTCTTCGAGTTAATCATGCACTTGTATGCTTCTTAAAACTCCATCCAGAGAACCCTACTTCTTGATTTATACTCAGAAGTCAGAAAAGCTTAAAAGTCAATCCAACTCTGTCAAGCGTGGTGTATACATTCAAAGATCTGAAAACTTTCTGATGAACTTATTGAAGGCATTTGAATGTTATATGCCCCACAGTCCACCCACCCAAAAAAATTACCGTTTCCAGCTTAGTGGTCAGTTGCTGTGCTCTTGTTTGTGGGTTTTGACCGTCCATGAACTTCCAAGTATCTGAATTTTGATCAACAGCATTGAATATCTGAGTTCTGTAATTGCTGCCTACTGGCTGTAGTACGTCATGTCGAGCTTTGAATTGCATAGGCCCACCAGGTCAACGTATCACATTTCCACTGAATCTATCCTACAAAAGATTTTGCTTTGTCTGATTATAATACGAATTTGTTTGCTGCTTGTGTAATGCACTCCTTCAGTACATGATCAATCAAAACCTCGAGGAAGACAAAGTACGTGCTAGATTTGCACCCAGGGGCAAAACTGTGTTTTCCATTCACACACTAAAATATGCTTTGATCTCACTGAGAAACAGATTGCTTCCTCCTTTAATAGCAAAGTTGCTTGCTTAATAGCGTGCTTGGACCGAGAAAATTTGCCCTTGGGTTCTGTGCCTAGGATTTGGTAGAGAATACTCGCACCCAACCACAACACAAACTTGAGTCTTGAAAGTTTCCGATTTTCTCGGTGTAGGCTGAATACTAAACCAAAAAATGGGGATAATTTGGATCTGACTCAGACGCGATAAGCCCATATTCCAAACCGAAAAAATTAAAGAATAGCTCAGATGACTCCTAGCCCGATGTAGTACTTCCTCAGCATTTTTTAATTAATAAATATAAATAACCACTTCAGTTTCATATTAATAGTTTGAACTTTTGAATCAAGCTTCTAATGATAAGGTGTTTGATTTTCAGTTAGACATTTCTACATCATGGTACGGGAAAAACCTACGGAAAAATTCTTTTACCCAATCATCCTGGAGGCCTCTCCAATATAAAACTAAACATGCATTGTAAATACAAATGCTATGGAATTCCAATGCGTTTCACATGTTCCTGCCACCACCTATAGCTTAAGGCTAACTACTCACCAGGCAATTCCACTGGACTACACACCATAAAGCAAAAGTTGAAATGCTTAACGACAAATGAGGGAAACCGTTGATCTTGTGTAACGCATGCAAAACAAGGACAAAGCATACACCAGAATCTGAAACCAGCAGTCTGAGCCAATTCACCCAATTTGATTTTATAAAACATACAATGAACAACTTTCATTATAAAGTTATAAATCCCCAATGGCAGTCAAAATCTGCAACTAAGCAAATTTATTAAGAGAACAAACATAAATGCAAAGAAAACCAATGGTCCATATTAAGGAGGCTATGGTTGTTTTGTGTGGCAAATCGCCCACCTCCTCGATTCGAAATTCCCCAGTCATTCTTTCTTTCCAATTCCATGCGACATATTATAGATGCCTCGTCCCTGGACAAAAGGCATAAGACAGTGTCTATATAATATGACTCGAAACAAATGGAGCATTGGAGACACTGATAATGAAGTCAACAGAGACAAATAAAAAAACCATATTACAATTAACTTACAATCATATAAAGTGATGATGCAGCCAAAGCCAGAGGTATGACCACAGATGTAACCTTATCCATGGGTCCCTTCAAGTAGGTATGCCTGTGGATATTCTGGTAATATTTTTGCTTCTCAAAAAGCTTTTCTCGTGGTCTAAATGGGGCTTCCGGTGCTTCCGGCATTCTGCATACCAAAGCCAATGATTATCTCATTTTTTCCCAACTATATAAAATAAGAAGAAAACATGGCACGAAATTAATTGAAACAAAGCAGAACTTGAACCATGCTCTCCCCCGCTTTTGTCACCACCACAAACACAACAGATAGAGAGAAGTACTTGAAGCTTTTAACTAATTCCAACTTAGGCATAGAACGAAGCAGGAGAAAAACAAAAGATAAAAAAGGAAAAAATGCGATAAATATATAACTAAAGCACCATTCTACCTAAAAACTCGAATCACCCAACTGTGATTTGTCATTTTTGTATAAAATAAAGTGGGGATTTTCCGGTGTACAAGAATATTGCAAAAGCTATATACCAATAATCCAGTACTGACAGTTTTCAGTTTCATCAGATAATATCTAATATGTCACATTAGAAAAAGCGCTACATGTACAACGAAACAACTTTCCAAACTCCAGTATGTGAGAAACTATCTCTTGCTACATTCTCCTCACCACTCCAAAATATCTACACCAAGTACTATTGTATTCTATAAATTCAAGCAGGTGCAACTGTTCCTGCTTGTGCACCACCCACACTGTCCCGTATGGATGTGCGTAGTGGGTGGTTTTAATTATAAACGATTCGTCAATTGTTGTCCAAACAAAAACTATTATACTATACGTGCCAAAAGAACAAGAACAGAATTGACATCACCAAATACTTGCAACAACAACCTAGGAACAAAGGTATGCCTAACCCTAATGTTATTTTACACAAGTTGAAGTTAATTTCACAGTTTCATAATTCAACAGAACACTAAATGAATAATATCCCCCTGTCCGCCGCACACACACACGTAACAGATGAAAAACAAATTGAAGCATCAATTTCGCTTATAACGAAAATAGGGAAAACAACAAACTATAGGGATTTAATCGAGAAGACACAATCGAATACAGCAACAAATTGAGAAATGATAAAAACCAGCATCATGGATAAGGCACACTGTATGAAAAGGATCCAAACACGGGAATTTGGTAAAATTTAATTAATTAGATTAAAATAACAAAAAAGGGAAAAACGAGATCTGGGAGAAGAGTGTGGCTAAATCGTGCAGTGAGTGAGGAATAGAGTTGGGGCTTTACGAGCTTACTTGGAATAGAGGTGATGAGTTTCTCTAACGATTGTGAGATTTGTGATGAAGATGAACGACGAACTAGCTCTGTGACAATATAGAATCTTTACGATTGGGGAAGATGAACGAATCTTATAGGGCTCCATTTACCTATTTATTGACCCGGTCCGAACCAAAGTTCCCGCTCCGTAACAACTATTTTAGGGGGTTAAAATAAAGTTAATTATAAAAAATAAAATATGTTATCAAAAAATTATTATTCTTTCTTATCTAAATTTAGAACACAACACTACCTTCAAAATATCATAATTTATAATATTTTAAAATAACTTCATCTTGTAACAACTATTTTAGAAGTTTAAAATAGAGTCAATTATAAAAAATACAAAGATGTTATGAAAAAATAGACATATATATAAGTCAAAAAAAATAAGAAATAAAAAAGGTTATTTATTTATTTATCACTTTAATTTAGTGTTCCTGTTTCGCGGCTTCCGCGTGAGATCTTTGTTCCGGTGCGGCGCGGCGCAGCTCCACCCGTGCACAGTCACCATGTCCACTTCAATCCTCTCAGGTCTCAAACCCATTTCCGTTAACACCCTCAACCAAGGAATCCTCAAACCCGCTTTTGAATCCTTAACCCTCCTTTCTTCTCACCCACTCACGTCCCCCTCGCGTCTCGAACACGCGCATTCTCTCCTCCTTGACTTCTGCACCACTGAGAAAGCCCTTCCACAAGGCCAACAGTTGCATGCCCGTTTGCTAAAATCTCACGTTTCGGTGTTTCTAGCCACCAAGCTCGTCCATATGTACGGAAAATGTGGCTCTTTGCTCGATACACTCAAAGTGTTCGATGAGATAACTGAGAGAACTATTTTTACCTGGAATGCCATGATGGGTGCGTTTGTGTCAAGTGGGAAATACCTCGCAGCAATTGAGTTGTACAGAGAGATGAGAGCCCTTGGAGTGGCGCTAGATGCTTGTACTTTTCCCTCTGTGCTTAAAGCGTGTGGTGCTCTTGGTGAAACCCGCTCGGGGGCTGAAATCCATGGTGTGGCGGTTAAGTGTGGATATGGTGAAGTTGTGTTTGTGTGTAATGCGCTTATAAGTATGTATGCCAAGTGTGGTGATCTTGATGGGGCTAGAGTGTTGTTCGATGGGATTATGATGGAGAAAGAGGACACTGTTTCTTGGAATTCTATTATTTCGGCACATGTAGCTGAAGGGAAATGTTTGGAGGCATTGTCGCTTTTTAGAAGAATGCAGGAGGTTGGTGCCGAGAGTAATACATATACTTTTGTTGCAGCTCTTCAAGGTTGTGAGGATCCCTCGTTTGTTAAACTGGGTATGGAAATTCATGGTTTCGTGTTGAAATCTAACCATTTTGTTGATGTTTATGTTGCCAATGCTTTGATTGCCATGTATGCAAAGTGTGTTCGAATGGAGGATTCTGTAAGAGTTTTTAATAGTATGATTTGCAGGGATTGTGTATCTTGGAATACATTGCTCTCCGGTTTGGTTCAAAATGAGCTCTATAGTGATGCTCTTAATTACTTCCGGGATATGCAGGGTTCTGGCTTGAAGTTTGATCAGGTGTCAGTGTTAAACTTGATTGCCGCGTCTGGCCGATTGGGAAATTTATTGAAAGGGAAGGAAGTTCATGCTTATGTAATAAGAAATGGAATGGATTCTAATATGCAGATTGGGAACACCATGATAGATATGTATGGTAAGTGTTTCTGTCTGAAATATATGGGTCGTGCTTTTGAATGTATGCCTAAAAAGGATCTGATTTCTTGGACAACTGTTATTGCTGGTTATGCACAGAATGAATGCCATCTGGAAGCAATGAACTTGTTCCGGATGGTTCAGGTGGATGGGATGGCGGTTGACCCCATGATGATTGGAAGTGTTTTGCAGGCTTGTAGCGAGTTAAAATCTAAAAACTTTGTTAGAGAGATTCATGGTTATGTATTGAAGAGAGATTTAGCTGATGCAGTGCTACAAAATGCCATTGTCAATGTATACGGAGAGGTTGGGCATATAGATTATGCAAGACGTGTATTTGAATCAATTAAATCCAAAGATATTGTGTCTTGGACAAGTATGATTACCTGCTGTGTTCATAATGGACTTCCAGTTGAGGCTCTTGAACTTTTCTACACTCTAAACCAATTTAAAATTCATCCTGATTCTATAGCTGTCATTAGTGCACTCTCTGCCACTGCTAGTTTATCTTCATTGAAGAAAGGGAAGGAGATTCATGGGTTTCTGATCAGGAAAGGTTTCTTCTTGGAGGGACCAATTGCTAGCTCCCTAGTGGATACGTATGCTCACTGTGGAAGTGTGGAGAACTCAAGAAAGATATTTAATTCTGTAAAACAGAGAGATCTAATTTTATGGACTTCCATGATTAATGCAAATGGAATGCATGGATGTGGAAGTAAGGCCATTGCTTTATTCAAGAAAATGACTGATGAAAATGTTATTCCTGACCATATAACCTTTTTGGCTTTACTAAATGCATGCAGCCATTCGGGGTTGATGGATGAAGGTAAGAGGGTTTTCAATATTATGAAATATGAATATAAATTTGAACCATGGCCAGAGCATTATGCCTGTATGGTTGATCTCCTCAGCCGTTCTAATTCCCTTGAAGAGGCTCATCATTTTGTGAGAAACATGCCTATCAAACCTACTTCTGAAGTCTGGTGTGCTCTTCTCAGCGCTTCCCGCATTCATTCTAATAAAGAATTGGGAGAGCTTACAGCAAAGAAGCTCTTACAATCGGATACAGAGAATTCAGGAAAATATGTGTTGATATCAAACATCTTCGCAGCAGATGGAAGATGGAATGATGTTGAAGAAGTGAGGTTGAGAATGAAGGGAAACGGCACGAAGAAGACACCAGGATGCAGTTGGATCGAGGTTGAGAATAAGATTCACACCTTCATGGCAAGGGACAAGTCTCATCCAAAGTCTGATGATATTTGTCTAAAACTAGCTCAGTTTACAGAACTTCTGGAAAAAGAAGGTTATAGGGCTCAAACGAAGTTTGTGTTCCATAATGTTAGTGAAGAAGAGAAAATACACATGTTATATAGACATAGTGAAAGGTTGGCACTTGGTTATGGTCTGCTTGTTACACCAAACGGTACTTCCATTCGAATCACAAAAAACCTTCGAATTTGTGATGATTGTCATGCATTCTTTAAGATAGCATCAAAAGTCTCTCAAAGGACCCTTGTTGTAAGGGATGCCCATAGGTTCCATCATTTTGAAAGAGGAATTTGTTCATGTGGAGATTTCTGGTGAATACATTGATAATATGAAAATAGATGGTTCATATTCTCTGGTTCCTTCCTGTTGCTGACAGTCACTAAAATTTCTCCTTCAAAGTTTTTACTTCCGAATCTAACAGTTGTTGAATCTATTGAGCAACATGGGAAAATTGTTGGTTTTCTGAACAACATCATTTTCTGAACCAGAAATTTGTGGGTTTCCTTGGACCATTTGATTTAGTTATTCTCAATCTTCAGCCTAATTGAATGTTTTTAATAAAAAATTAACACTGGACTTTAAATGTGAAAATATCTCAATATAAAAAAAAATTAAAAATGTATTAAGAATCATTCTTCAAGACTACTAGGAGTAAAATGTATTAAAATTAATTAAGTGAATCAATGATTCAAATGGATACATACAAATGACTATGATCATACCTCATAAATAACATTTCAGTAAATTTTAATTTAATCATAAAACTACCTTTCCAGTCAATACAATTCATGACTGTTAAGAAAGAAAAATACTAATAATATTTTTGTTTGTTTTTGTAAATGATAAAATTATACACCTCAAGAATAATTGTATTCATATGTGTGTGTGTGTGTATATATATATATATATATATATATATATATATATATATATATATATATATATATATATATATATATATATGCGCATTAACTCGTGGCATTTCAATCATATAATAGACGAAATGGAGAAAATTATTTTTTCTTCATGTAGAAATATAGTTTTCCAAAAAACAAATTATCAATTAAGTATGAAATTGATAGAGATGCACTAAGATTTCTCAATTTTACCGAGCAACAATGACCATAATTAGATACTCTTACATGATGTAAATTTGAATTAAAATATGTATTAATACCATCCTTTAGTTTGAACCAGAATAAATACTTATTTTTAAAAATTTTAATTTTCAAATAATAAATATTATACTTGTCGTATTTTTTTAATTATGCACTAAATTATATATTAGCTCCGGATTTGAATAAGAATATGTTTTTGTACTGTTAATTTGAATAATAAAAATCATAGCATTTATAAATTTTTTAATTAGAATCATTAATCACTTTGATTAAGAATGCATTATTACTTCGAATATTTGGATAGGGCTGGTTCCATGGCAGATGTTTCGTTTTTCTTCAAAAACTTCTCAGATCATTTTTTCGAAAAGGACATGTGGAAAGTTTTTCAGAAGTAGGGACGGGTTCTGGATGTGTTCATTTCTAGAAAGCTTAACTCTAGAAATCAGAGGTTTGGTTTTGTTATATTTAATGGAGTGGAAGATGCATACGCGATGGAAAAGATGTTGGACGCTATATGGATTGGTACGTGGAAACTACAGGTGAATCTACCCAAATATAGCAGGTTCGAGAGGGTGTCTAAGAAGCGGGGTGAGCAACCCCGTTCAACTGGGAGGTTAAGGGAGCAGGTGCAACAGAAGAAGAGGATTATGCAAACTGGTACTGTTTGGAGGAAGGGGGAGCAGGTGCAACAGCAGATGACTTTCGCACAAGTGGTGTCGCAAAAGAACGCGAGCAGGTCAAGTTCGGAGGAATGAAGAAAAGATTAAGTAGGTGAAAAGGTAGATTCTTGTCATTAGCACGGAGGATTTGCCCGATTAAGTTGGTACTGTCTTCTATTCCATTGTTTTATTTATCTTTATTCAAAATGTCTGAGAAAGTGGCAAAAGAGCTCATGAAAATCCAAAGGAATTTCCTTTGGGTGTGGGATTCCGATGGAAGAAAGTTCGCTTGGGCCTCCTGGAAAAATGTGTGTGAAGCTCATGAGGACAGTGGTCTTGGGATTATAGACTTAAGGACTTTTAACTTGGTGTTACTTGGTAAATGGGTATGGCGTTTAGGGTCGGACAAGGGTGGTTTGTGGAAGGAGATTATTGATTCCAAGTACAGGGGGTGGAGAAGTCTAAGAGAGGGAGGGAAAGACAACAAGGAATCTCTTTGGTGGAAGGATTTGAGGGAGGTCTGGAGCTTGGATGGTTGGGGTCGGGATTTCGAATAAGCCATAAATTGGAAGATGGGTTATGGGAATGATGTTTTGTTTTGGGAAGATAATTGGGTGGGGAGTGGGGCTTTGAAGAATGTTTTCC
The DNA here is from genome assembly GCA_013389735.1 of Phaseolus lunatus. NCBI lineage: Eukaryota > Viridiplantae > Streptophyta > Magnoliopsida > Fabales > Fabaceae > Phaseolus > Phaseolus lunatus. The sequence continues at coordinate 8,428,930 of CM023867.1, forward strand.
TGAGGTTGTTTTCCCTGAGCCTGTCAAAAGCTTTTGCGGTGGCAACATTCGGGGGATGGAATAACGGGAGGTGGGTGTAGAATTTTGTCTGGAGAAGGAATCTTTTTGAATGAGAAAAGCAACTAGCGGGTCTACTTTATTAGGAAGACCAAGGCGTGAGTTTTGACTTGGATAAGGAGGACAGTGGGTGTGGAAGGAAGTGGAGGAATCGGGTACACAGTTAAATTTGCTTACCTCCATCTAAGGGGGGACAGAGTAAGGGAGAAAGGGACGGTGTTTAAAAAGTTTTGGAAGTGTAAAGTCGTACCTTCTACACTAGTTACGACTTGGAGGGTATTGGAAAACAAGTTAGCCACTAAGGTTAACCTGGTAAGGTGCAGGATCATGGTTGCAAGCTCTACATGTAGTCTTTGCGAGGTAAAGGAGGAGACTAATAACCATTTATTCTTCAAGTGCAAATTTGTTTGGTTATTGTGGAATCATTGTTGTGTACGACTGGATGTTCAGAGTGTGTTTTACAACGTTCCATTGCCAATTTTTTTCCAATTTAGATGTGTAACGCGCCTGCTTCAGTAAATGAGATGTGGGAAGCGATTTGGATCGCAGTAGTTAATGAGGTTTGGAAACATAGAAACAAGGTAATATTTAAAGGGGGAGTAGTAGATATATTGGAATTTTTTCTTTGGTCCAATTAAAGGTTTGGTCTTGGGTTACATCTAAGTCACAGTCGACCCTCTTCTCCTTTTCTGATTAGTGATAGATCCTATGGTCTGTATGGGGATGATCTCATGATGTACATTTGATTGTCTCAGGTGACTTTCTTTGGATTCAGTTAGGAGGGTTCCATTTAGACACACTTGGGAGTATGTCTAGTGAGGGAGGTTAAGGTTATGTATAAGGGTTGAATAAGTCCTAAAGTGATTCATATTTATTCATTTTTTATTGTCAATAAAAATTTAAAAAAACTTCAAATCTTCAAATTATAAATAATATATTAATGATAAATTCACTAATTAAGTATTTTTATAAGTTAAAGAATAAAAGGGAAAATGTTTTAGAAAAAACAAATAAATATGGTTGTTATATACCATTTACCTAAGTCACAAAATCTTCTTTTATAAAATATGATGAATAATAGATAGATAACTTGTGAATAAATGATACACATACACCAATATACACACCATCTCAACATTATGAGGTGACATTGTATATTGTAAAATAAACAATTGTAGCTTATTAATACATGATAAAGGATAGAAAAGTAATCACGTAATAGGAATTTGAATGTTGAAAGGGTTTAGGCATGGAGGGAAAATGATAAGATGGTGAAACCATGAGTGTGGGAGGAAGAGTTGTGAGTGGTTGTCAAAGAAAATGTCAAAGTTGTTGTCATTGTCAAAGTGGGAGGAGAAATTTCACTTTCACTCCCTAGTCTCACTCTTTCATATTCCTATTATAATCTTGTTCTCTCCATGTTTTCTTCAATCGATCATTCTCTTCCACTCTTTCGAATTTGTCATCCTGTTGTTTTTGCACTCTCATCCTATTGTCTTCACGCTATCTTTTTGATCAATCACCATTTTTTGTTGTCTCATATGTCTATCAGTTGTTTGTAGTTGTGATGGTTAGTTATGTCGTTGAAATCAAGTGTTGATGATTGTGGTTGACGGTAGTCTTGAAATCATGAAAGTCCTAATTTTTCACAAAAATGTATTTTTTTTAGTTGTAATGTATGTATTGCATGATGTTATAGTAAGCATATGATGTTGACTTAAGGTAAGCATACAATGTTGTTCTTTTGGTACACATTTTTATCAATCTATTGCTTCATGTTTTTTTTTTAGTTGTAATATGCTTATTACATTTGTTAAAATTATTGTAGTCGAAAAAATATTCTTATGTTGAGAATATAATCGAGGAATACATCACTAACTATGATAATGTGACACAAATTTTGGTTAAGTTATAGAATCATTATGGTTTACAATGTTGAAATATATATACAATTTATGAAAACTTGATAGTTTTGTTTTTGTTAACATTTGTCTATTAATGATAATTGTGTGCATTTGCTTATTAATGATAACAATTATTTATTAACCTTTATGGACTATGTTCATTCTTTTATTTATGTTGCAGAGCCTTTGAAGGTGACAAAAGGGAGTGATGAGCTTAAATTGCAATAGCTTTAGAACACACATATCTTTCACATTTTTCATTGAATCTTCGTGTACGGTCAAATTCACTAGCATTTTTGTACGCAATTGTTGTTTTTCCAAGATTGAAGGGGGATTCATATTGTTAATTTTCTTTATTAGTTTTGTTGGTTAAACATGATTTTCATATATAGGGAACCCACACAGGAATTTTTCAGAAACTTCCAGTAGTGCAAAAGTTAACAAAATCATCATCTCAACTTGAGTAGTATCATGTGACTATAATACTTCTTAGGACTGTTTGATTTAACAACTCAAATAAGTACTTTTCCAACAAGTGCTTATCATATAAGTGTTTTATGTATAAATTGTTTTTATTTTCACACTAGAAAATAAAATAGGCTTTAAATAATTTTAATATAATTTGTAAGTAATTTGGATATATTATAATTAAAATAAGGTGAAAATAACTTGGAGACATATCACAAACTATGTTTCCTAGTATTTTAAAAATAACTATTGTCATAAGATAAGTTTAAATAAGTTATAAACACATTTCGGTTTAAATAAGTTATAAACACATTTTTCTATACACATAGCTTAGTTCTAATAATAATTTTTATAGTATGACCAAATAAGTTTTTATCATTTTGGAACAAATGGATAATGACTTTTGTTTAACACAATTACTACAATAATTACTTTGGAGGAAATGTCAAACTCTTATGCCCGTTTGTTTCCAAACAGAGAAAAAAGAGTCTTTATTGTGCATGAAAAAAACACAATAATCAAGAGAATAAAGTGTGAGAATCACGGAAAACATGACCTACCTTGTTCAATTTTAAATTTTGTTCACATTTTAGAAGGAATTTACAAGGAAACCTATATATATTATAATTAATTATTTATAATTTACTCTATTATTCTTTTTCATTTTAATCTCAAATTATAATAATGTTTATGTAAACTAAACTTACAATCTAAACATAAAAAATATAAATAAAATCATAAAAATAATAATTATTAAAAAACAATATAATATTTTAATTAAAAATAACTATAATCTAAAAAAAATCAAACAAATTATTTTTTCAATAATTTTCAAATTCAATAATAAATTTGTAAATTCACATTTTTATCAATTAAAAAAATACAATTTTAATTACATTTATCCTATCACTCACAAACTTTCATCAATTTTCTATACACTTTTCACTTTATTTACCTTAAGTTAAAGAATTTCATTTTCTATACGCTTAGACATTTTTTTTTATGCATAAAGTGTAGAAATAAGTTTTACTTTAAAAATTTCATTGTAGATCATTGTCAATGCTTTCCTTAGAAAATATTATGATAATTATCAAAAACCAATAAAAGTTACTGTTATTATTACGAGCCTCATTAATCGAGAATAATTATTACCAATTTATTATTATTCCTTGTATATTATTATTGATTTTTAACAATACTTTGGTACAAATTTGTTGTTTATGTTTGTTACATATTTATTAACAACAATGTCTATATAGAAGTTGTTTGCTTGTTTCATATTGGCTTCTAATTTAAATATTTTAATTTTTATTTACTTATTTTCAACAGGTATAGATGATCCTAAAAATCTTGAAGATTAAAGCAAGTCCATTAGTTAAGACTATACAATTATTTGGCTGATTGACCTCCTTGTAAATACCAAAATGTATTTCTTTATTTTCTTTTGCCATTGTTTATTAATTTTCTATATTTTTGTGATTGATCTAGATGGAATTAGAGTGCACCCTGCAATTTTATTAAGTTTACATTGAAGAAAGATGAGAGTGTGGGTGATGATGATAGTAAGTAGATGATTAGGTATGATTATTTAAATACATATATTTTTTTTTACCTTTAAAGAATGTCATTCTAATTTGACATTTTTCATTATTTTAGAATATTTTGTAAATTAAAATTATGATTTTTTGTTTGAAAAAATATTATTATTTTATATATTTAGATATTAGATATATCAGTTCCCATTTTCTAGCAAACATCTTAAACTTTAAGTTCTAACTTCCTTTGTTGTAGTAATAATTAATTTTCTATGTTAAGTTCAAATTTAAAAATGGGAAGAACTTCAATAAAAGAAATTAAAATTATTTATTGAGATAATATTTTTTTTCAATGTAACAATGCCACCTCATGTCATAGTGCCTGTGTTACTGGTTTAAGCCAAAATTTTTCTCTAAGTTGTAATAGGTAATAATAGATAACAGATTAATAAAAGAATCGAACCAATTCAAATTATAATTAAAATTTTAATTAAATTGGACCGATCCGGTTCGTCGGGTTGGTCTTTCTTTGCGAGCCTTTGCAACCGGAGAAAAAGCGCGGGAAAACGTCTTGATAGGTTATTCCCTCCGCTCAGCAGCTTCTTCCAAACTCTCACAACCTTAATTCAAAAGCGTCAAGGACCAAAACCTTTAATCTCGTTGGGGGCAACAATGGGCGGCGATGGTCGGCGACGTGATCGGAGAGACACCAGAGCACCGAAGAAGCGGAAGCTGAACCGCAGCCCCGAGGATGAGCTCGAAGCTAAATTAGGGTTCGATCTGTTTTCAGAGGGCGAAAAGCGGCTCGGATGGCTACTCACTCTTGCATCCGTAAGTACTATACGGTTGCAATTCGCCAGCATTGATTAAGTGTGAATTGAACCGTTATTACATAGCTAATCTGAATGAGTGATTGAATTGCAAATGTCTCGGTCGAGTTTCCCGTTCCTATTCACAATATACAGTGTCAATTAGTTGGTTTGCTGTAATGTATCATTCTGATGAGCTTATTCATGTTTTTATATACTTTTGCAGTCATCTGTGGAGGATGAAAACAGTTACAAAGTATACAGTTGTGTCGATCTTTACTTTGTTACACAGGTATTGTTTGGGGTAAAGCTTGTTTTTGTTAGAAGTTTTTTTCCTCCAAAGAGTTACCTGGTTTAAGGAATGGTTTACTGATTGGATCCTGCTTGCAGGATGGCTCTTCATTCAAGTCAAAATTCAGATTTCGGCCTTACTTTTATGTAGCTACAAAGGTAGGTGTGAACATTCATGTGTCATATGCGGGCTTTGGCAGTACGTTTTGGTCTAAACGCATTCATTGCCGTTGGGGATATATTCTGATTCAGTGTTTGTTTTGTAGTAACCATCATGATGTTGGGGTGTTAATTATGATTATATAAATTTAATTTAATAGGATAAAATGGAGATGGATGTTGAAGCATACCTGAGAAGACGTTATGAAGGTCAGATTGCTGATATTGAAATTATAGAGAAAGAAGACCTGGATCTTGTAAGCAATTTATACATTTCCTATCTTCTTCAATTTGTCTGATACATGACAAACATCTTTTAAAACATTCAGCACCAGTAATATTTTTAATTTGATTTTATTTAGCAATTTTTTTCCAGAAATTCAAGTGCATACGCTTTGTCTTGATATTGTCTGCTTTAGTTTCTTGCTATTGTTTGTGGATTTGACAATGGCTTTCTGAAAGGTTGCATTTTCTTTAAAAATTTTAATTTTGCTCTGATTCAAATAGGTTATACCTGCTTTCTTTATAATTATAAACGGACTCTGATGCTTTCATGATTCTTGACAGAAAAACCATTTATCTGGGTTAAGAAAATCTTATTTAAAGCTTTCATTTGATACCGTACAACAATTGATGGATGTGAAGAAAGACCTGATGCCTTCAGTTGAAAGAAATAAGGCTAAATCTGATACTACAGAAGCCTTTGTGTCCATGTCAACAGAAAGAAGGTAGATCAATTTTCAAATCTTCACATTTGCATATCACTTTCTTTATGCAATGACATATTTTTTCATCTCAGATAATTTTAGTTAAATCTTTCTTCTTACTTGATCTTGTTGCTTAGCAGAGAACATAAACCTCAGGATTTTCTAGATTGCTTGACTGATCTTCGAGAATATGATGTTCCTTATCATGTTCGCTTTGCAATTGATAGTGGTACCTTTTGATATTTATTTTTTTGTGCTTTTAATATTTATGTTGTTATCCTATTTTCCATTGCTATGCCATTGTCTATTTATCATGACACTTGCCAAAACATGTGACCTAGATATACGGTGTGGTCAGTGGTATGATGTTGGAGTGTCTAATAACGGAGTAACACTTGAGAAGAGGACAGATCTTCTACAGCGCGCTGAAGTTCGTGTTTGTGCATTTGACATTGAGACCACAAAACTTCCATTAAAGTTTCCTGATGCTGACTATGATTTAGTTATGATGATTTCATACATGATAGATGGTCAAGGGTATTTAATCATAAATAGAGAGGTAAGTGTCATAATAATGTTCATGCAATCTCTCTTGCACTCTGGCTCAGTTATTTAGTCAAAGAAAATCACCAATATATTCTGATTTCTTTCTCTCTTTTAAAAAATGGTTCATTTTATTCAGATTGTTTATCTGCAAGTGGTTTATATTTCCAAAACAACCCCAATCTTGTATGCACGTGAGGTTGATTGATGCATTAAAATTGAATATAATGTTGCAACTTTATTTTTTGAATTTTAGATATGCAACTAGAGATAGCAGAATCCTTTTCAATGGCAAATTATGCAGAAATTGGAATATAATAAATTATTCAGTTCCTATGTATCAAATGTGGTTGTTAACTGATCCAGAAATTGCACCATGAGAAACTGTAATGTATGGCATTAGTCATTGTCATGGGCTGATAAATTTAAATAATTTGTTTTCTTTGTCTATAGTGTGTCGGGGATGATATAGAGGATATAGAGTACACTCCAAAACCAGAGTTTGAAGGGTGTTTTAAGGTGACAAATGTTCAAAATGAGGTAAGGGTACTTGTGAATCCATAAGCAATAGGTTTATAGTATATGTTATCTCATTTCCTTGTTGAAAATCTGTTCCACTGTGTGGTTTTCCTTATTTGTAATGATGAGTCTAATTTGTTGAGATTTGCTATTTTTTTTCTTCAGATTGAGCTTCTTAGATTGTGGTTTTCTCATATGCAAGAGGTGAAACCTGGTATCTATGTGACGTATAATGGTGATTTTTTTGATTGGCCATTCCTGGAACGAAGGGCAACCCATCTTGGGTTCAATATGAGTGATGTATGTTGTTTAAGCTTTTGGCAATTGACTTATGTTAAATAGTACGAAAGTAAAGTGTGCTTGCTAGCATTTCCTGCAATTTTCTATATATATATATGTATATATTTTTTTTTATTAAAACCTTTTGAACTTGTAGAATGACAACTGTTCCCATAGTATTTTGAACTTGAGTTTGACTGTTATGTCACAAAGTTTTGGGACGAATCATGTATGATTGTTACTCAGGTTTCCATTTTTATACTTATTGTGAAGCTGTGGAACCCATTAGTTTACTTTTTAAATTTATTTTTTTTGGTATTCTTTTTTCTTCTATTTTCATCCTTGTTATTTAATATTTCAGGAATTGGGATTCAAATGTGACGCAAATCAAGGGGAATGTCGGGCTAGATATGCTTGCCATTTGGATTGTTTTGCTTGGGTTAAACGTGATAGTTATCTCCCTCAGGGGAGCCAAGGTCTGAAGGTACAAAGTTTGATCTCGATTTCTCAGCTGTTTTGCATAATTTATTTTATTAATCATGAATGTTATTCACTTCATTACGGTTTTCCTACCACGATGTGTGTGTGTATATATATATTTAAATATTTAATTTGTTCAAAAGAAAAATTTGTCTTCTATATATATTCATGTGGGATGTGGGACTTGTTTTGGCTAACCTTGCTCAAAGACATGGTAAAATAAAGATTTGTTGACCCCAACAGTTTGATCATCGTTTTTTTTATAGTTCACATATATAACATTTTCTATATCAGTTTTTTATTTTATTTTTTAAAAATTTGGTTGATCAATGAATTTCATTGAAGTACAGGACTAAACCTATGTATAGTAAATTGATAGATAAGTTCCAAACCATTCATATTTTGTTTTATAAAGAAAGAAACTAAACTAACAGATAGAATTTTAAAGTAAAGCTGACATCATAGTTTTAACGTGGGGATTAGACAATCACCCCTGGAGTTGCAATTAAGGTAATGCAACTAAGGCGGGCTAGGGGTGATTGCAATTAAGGTGGTTTTCTTATACTTTCTTCAGGACTTCCAACTTAGAGTGTGGCAAATGCTAGTGAATCCAACCCAACAATCAATATAGGATAAGTTTTAATACCATCTTAGAAGTTGGGTTTTACTTTAATCATATCTTTAGTCAATGTGAGACTGAACTACGACCCTTGATGTTGCAATTAAGTAAATCCCACAGAGGCTTTTACTAATGTGGATGGACTAAGGGTGACAATAGCTAAGGTGACTTTCCCGCACTTACCAATGAAGCAGTATCTGAGTATTGATAAGAATCATAGGACACAGTAGACCATTTTATTAGATTAATTGTAGTTGATATATTTAACTCCTTTCATCACAATCTATTGGCATAGCAGTCTTCCTGGAAGATATTAATTCTTTAGCCAAATTCCATTTCGTACATCTTGAAACAAAACTAATTGCATTACATTCTGAGATTGAAATTTAATGCAACAAACAGAGAGTTCTGTGAGTGAACACTTAAAAAAGGGAGCTTCGAGCAAAGAAGAACATTTTTTCTCTTGCCAACAAAAAGCACATCCTAGCTACTATTTGCCTTGAATATTTTTTCTTTGTGTAGTCAAGAAGTCTTATAAAAGATAGGAACCTGCAATGCCTTAATAATTTTCTTATGGAATTCAGAACTGCTAGCATTGAGACTCTAGAATTATTTTACATGAAAACTGCACTAGCTTATTTTATTTCCAGCCCTAGGCATCAGGTAAGTGCTATGGGAAACAACAATACAGTGTAGAAAAGGGAAAATAAGCTACTTGTTCTAACTTCTCTTTTGTGAACCATATTAAACATATTTTTGAAAAAAAATTGTTTTTTCCTATTCAGCCAGTTAAAAAATTACGAACTCAGTTTGAATGACTAGGAATTAAACAAGAAAAACAATCTAGCCATTTATATGGCCAATATTTTCATGGGCCCAGCTCACTTTTGGAGCAAACAAGTGATAAAGTGTCATGTTTTTCTAAGAATTTTTTCTCGTGCAGATAGTCTTTCATGCTATGTGGCTAAGCTATCATTCTAGTTATTTTCTCCGTCCCTTAATAGGATATTGTTTGTCTTGAAGAGAAGTTTTATTTTTTATAATTATTTGTTGGGAAATGAATTATTTTCTAGAGATTTAAGAGGAGTATAAGAAATATGAGAAACATTTGATGATACCAACTTAAAATATTTCAGTGTCTAAAGATTATCTCTAAGGATTTATTCTTCTTTACATTTTATGATTTTTTTTGTCAATTAGAAACTTTATAGTTGTAAGGATATATATAAAGGAATAAAATCTCCTATAACTATTACTGTAATCAACTTATATAAAATGGACTCTATCTTATACTACATACAGTTTTAGTCCAATGTCACTCTTACAAGTTACATTACAATTATAGCCAACTAACCAAATCAGTTACAGCTAATTGATAACTATCTACTACACTAATTGCCAACTTATATAAAATGGACTCTATCTTATACTACATACAGTTTTAGTCGAATGTCACTCTTACAAGTTACATTACAATTATAGCCAACTAACCAAATCAGTTACACTCACACTTAACAATTTATTTTTCGGTGTGACACGAATTAAATTGAACAGTTTCCTCGCATGTTATAATAAGTAAAGCAGGAATTAGTTCTCAGCTCATAAATTTCTAATTAACCAAGTTTGTCCTTTCTTCACTTGACATTTCTTTGTTTTTCTTTAGGCTGTTACAAAAGCAAAGTTGGGATATGATCCATTGGAGGTGAATCCTGAAGACATGGTTCGATTTGCAAAGGAAAAGCCCCAGGTATGAGTCATTTGAAGTGATGTCTTTACTTAGAACTATTAGGCTTGGTGTACGCAAAATATGGTGAGTGACCCATTAATTGATCTAGACTCTGATATCATCTTACATATTGGGTTTGACCCTAACTTGAAACTCAAACTAGTTCATTGGGTGAGAATTGCCCCCTACTTACACTAATTTACCCCGAACACCAGTTAATGTGAGATTAGGGTTTTTCTCAGTAGAGATCAAGAGGGATTATATTGCATATTTTTTTACACCAACTCACCTAGTTCATGAGATGCATCTTAAGGGAAAAAAATAAATTATGAAATTGTTCATAAGACCATGCCTTATGTTGGACAGGAGCATTAATTTTCATCCCTGGACTTTTTCTCAGGGTTAGGATGTGTTCTACTTTGACATTTGAAAATCTGAAAAGTTAGGTTTCCAGGTCATGAGACATCTTAATCATTTTTTTAAATGTATTTGCAGATGATGGCCTCCTATTCTGTTTCTGATGCAGTGTCAACTTATTACTTATATACAACATATGTTCATCCCTTTATTTTCTCTCTTGCAACCATTATACCTATGCCACCAGATGAGGTTTTGCGTAAAGGTAGTGGAACCCTCTGCGAAATGTTGCTTATGGTGCAGGTGGGCTCTTATGTTCATTCCTGGTGGAGTTCTCTGCTTAAATTTTTTCATCTAACGGCCTCTAGTTTCAGTTTAATTGTTTTTGCATCTTTTACAGGCATACAAGGCCAATGTTATATGCCCTAACAAACACCAATCTGATCCAGAGAAGTTTTATAATAATCGTCTTCTTGAGAGTGAGACTTACATTGGTGGTCATGTGGAATGTCTTGAAAGTGGTGTTTTCAGATCTGATATCCCATCTAGTTTTACACTAGAGCCATCTGCTTATCAGGTTTGTTGTTTCTATCTTAAATTACTTTACTGATGACTAGCTCTCCTTTCTATTATAAACATGCCATACAATCTTTTAACAATTTTCATATGTTTGGTTATCATTTCTTCCAATTATAGCTATTTTCTTTGCAAAATAAGGAAATCTTTTGTGTGTATGTCCAAGAGGGTAGACCACTGGAGCAGACATGAAAACCTTAATTCTAATAGTTTATATTTTTGCAACTCCATTATGATATTGTTTATCTTTCTTAAAATATGTTTGACTAACCATGAAGTGGCATGGTTCCAGCAACTGATCAACAACCTTGATCGAGATCTACAGTATGCTATAACAGTGGAGGGTAAGATGGATTTGGAATCTGTTTCTAATTATAATGAAGTAAAGAATGCAATCATGGAAAAGGTACCGATTCTGATTTTTGTCTGGTCAAATTTTTGTGTATTATTATAATCATGTGTAAATCCGTAATTTAATTGTTTGGTTTTATGATTTTAGGATCATTATTTGCTATTCATATGTCATTACATTGACTAAGATATGTACATTTGTTTACTGTGATCTAAATGGCTGAATATTACAATACGCTTTCATTGTGCATGCAGCTTGTACAATTACGAGATGCACCAATGCGTGAAGAATGTCCCCTCATTTATCATCTGGATGTAGCTGCTATGTATCCAAACATAATTTTAACAAACCGACTTCAGGTATGATGAGGTTTGTATTTTATATTCTTGCTCTTTAGCAGAATATGCAGGCTGATCGAAATAAATACTATCCAACAGAAGGGAGAGTGTATTTTAATTAAAAAAGACAGCAAAATGCCCCAGCCAAGGAAGAAAATCTTTGCCCCCAAGCTATCAGCTGAAAAGAAAAAAAGATACGCATGATCCCTATCGCATAAAGATTTCCCCTGTTTCTCAGATTCACATTCTCATACTGTAGTTTTTCTTTCTCATTTTAATCTTTTTCCACACCCATTTCACACCCCTTCTTTTAGTTTCAATTGGACCTTCGATTTAGGCCTTTGTGAACACACTTGGTAGACCTTCCTTTTGCATGGGTCCCTGGGATAGGAGTTTTACTAATTGAAAATAAGTCTTTACCACTACTATAGATTGAAGAATTTAATTATCAAAACAGAGAATGTGTTTATCTGTTTGAGTTCTTCTGTTCCTGCATTACACTGTTACATGACTAATTTGAATATGTACGTTCCAAAATATCACCAGTGTTCTCCTATTTTTCTTTGATGGTTTTTCAAAATAATGTGAATAAGACTAGTAAAAGATAAGAGGATGACTGTAATATGCAGTTTGAGCCATATTTAATGTGAATATGGCATTTATGTAGTCCCTGGTGGTGTACATAAAAATACTCAGCTGGTGGCATGGAGTTTGTTGTGGTCTTACACACTTGTGATTATTGTTGATAGAGGCAATGCATCTCACCACATTATCACAGCAATTTCTTAGCTTTTTATGGCAAACATTTAGTGTGGATAAGTATTTGATAAATGCTTGGTGTTAAGGATATCGTTGTTGTTTTCTGCTTGAGATGTCCCACTAGGATTGTCATCCTGAATTTTGAAATTCTGATAAATATGAACCTCACATTCTTCTCATTCCTGTTTGCAGCCACCGTCAATTGTTACTGATGAAGTCTGCACTGCATGTGATTTTAATCGTCCTGGAAAGACTTGCCTACGTAAGCTTGAGTGGGTCTGGCGTGGAGAAACATTCATGGCAAAGAAAAGGTGTAATTTTATTTTCACTTAATATCTCCTGTTCTGTAGATCTTTTGAGCACATTTTTGGAAAATTAATAAATGACCGACACTTTTATTTGAAATCCTTCAGTGACTACTATGCTTTAAAGACACAGATTGAATCAGAGTTTGTTGATGATTCTGAGAACAACAAATCCTTATCCCGCTATTCTGAGAAGAGGTCATCAAAATCTTTTCTTGACCTTCCCAAGACCGAGCAACAATCAAGACTGAAAGACCGTTTAAAGAAATACTGCCAGAAGGTTATGGCTGTTTCATTGAATGTGTTTGATTAAATAATGTATGATTACTAAATCTTGATGGATTCCACAGGCATATAAGCGGGTACTCGACAAACCTGTAACTGAAGTTCGTGAAGCGGGGATCTGCATGCGTGAAAATCCATTTTATGTTGACACTGTTCGCAGGTGAGTGAAGATCATTGAAGATTAATTTTGAACAATAAAGTTAACCTTTGCATATGTAGTTAGAAGCAGAAATTATCTCCTTATATGTTCATAATTTGAGGAACATAGATAGGGCGTGTGTTAACCTTAGAATTTCTTTAAATTTCTACTCCACATTTTTCTTTTGTTGTGTTGTACTAAGCCCTTGTTTTGTGCTATCTGATTCAAGTTTCCGGGATAGAAGATACGAATATAAAGGTCTCAATAAGGTTTGGAAGGGAAAATTGTCAGAGGCCAAGGCTAGTGGAAATTCTATGAAGATCCAAGAAGCACAGGTATATAAGATATTTGTAACTTGTAGGTTCTTCAACAATTTATTCATTTACTATGAACAATACAATATTATGACAGGATTTAACTTTAATTATTTTATGCAAATCAGGATATGGTTGTGCTCTATGATTCATTGCAACTTGCTCACAAGTGTATACTTAATTCCTTTTATGGATATGTCATGCGCAAGTGAGTAAATTGACCTCCATATATTTTCTTGAAGTTTCATCATTGGAGTTCATTAGTTACATTTGCTTTTTTTTCTTCTGAATCATCCCTTGCATTGATGGTTATCTTACAGGGGTGCAAGATGGTATTCCATGGAAATGGCTGGAGTAGTGACATATACTGGTGCAAAAATAATCCAGAATGCTCGCTTGCTAGTAGAAAAAATAGGAAAACCACTTGAACTAGACACAGATGGTATTTGGTGTGCACTACCGGGATCCTTTCCAGAAAATTTTACTTTTAAAACAGAGTATGCTCTATTCATATATTCATATATAATTACACTACATGTTTTGAAGTTTTAATTGATTGTGTTTCTTTTAGTGGCTTAACGCTGGCTATTCTAAGACAATCATATAATGAAGAAATTTAGGAAATTGCTGACTTCCAATATAAGGGACATTTATTTGGGTGCCTAATTGTTAATAAGGATGATTGGATGATCTTGTATCATTCCTCGTTCCTTCAGTGTAGTTTGAGGTGTCAGCTGTAGGCAATATATTGTGCTGCTTCCTACTTTTTTACCTGGTTTTTCTTCCAAATCGTCATTTTCTGTATCTAATTATCAATAATTTTGAGTGCCATTGATAGAAATCAATTAATGATTATCATATTTATTGGATTTCAGAGACTCAAAGAAGAAGTTTACAATATCATACCCTTGTGTTATGCTTAATGTTGATGTGGCAATAAATAATACAAATGATCAATATCAGGTCAGCTTGTAATTTTATTAGTAAATTCACAATTTGATGCAGATTCTTCTGCTTCAGTGTTTTGCAGTTAGGGCAGTTGCTTTGTGTTATTAATTCATTCTTTCAATTTTCTGACAGACACTCACAGATCCAATGAGGAAAACTTATACAACTCATAGTGAATGCTCTATTGAATTTGAGGTGGATGGACCATATAAGGTAAAATGTAGCTATATTTTATGATTTACATGTTTTTTTGAGTTTTACTATTAAGGCTAAAATAGTATATATAAGTGGGGGACAATTCTCACTTCACGATTAGATTTTGTGGTGTTGGCTTAAGATCTAAGATGATATCTGAGTTTATTGTAGATATATTATTGGGCCACCTATCATATTATTCGCACACAGAACCCAATTGTTCCGGGCATGAAAGAATGTATTGGGAAAAACTTAAGTCATATTTTGACTTGAGATAAGTCTAAAATAGTGTTGGGAGGCACCCTTAGGTCTCAAAACCAATTTTAAGGGGTTAAGTTAGTCTTAAATTCTAATTCTAAGATTTACTATATGTAAATGACTTAAATGGCTTTGCTTTGGTGTAGGCAATGATCCTTCCTGCTTCCAAGGAAGAAGGAATTTTAATTAAAAAGCGATATGCTGTTTTTAATGATGATGGAACCCTTGCAGAACTTAAAGGTTTTGAGATCAAGCGCAGGGGTGAATTGAAGCTAATCAAAGTTTTCCAGGTATATTGATAAAGAAATGTGATCATCATCTTCAATTGCAATGCCATACAAATATGCTCCAATAATAACAAGGATGTATAATTTTATTTTCTCCCTGATGTTTGTGCTTGAGAATGATAAAGCTGTCAGTGTTTTTAAGACCAGACTGATAAGTAAGGATTGTAACATTTGTGGATCAAAACTGATTAAAGTGGATGAATTAATGTTTTTTACGTAATGGCTGATTTTTTTAAACAGAAATGGATGACAAAATTATACTTTGTGGGTGTCTATTTTCTGAATTGGTTCATCTAACAGCTTTGATGAAATTCTCTATGAATTTTTTATTTATACATCATCATCACATTTAAAAGAAAACATTTTGTTCAATGTTGAGGTTGTTTTTTATGGTTATTCTGTTAATTTTTTTTTTATGTGAAACACTTTTCTTGTCACAGGCTGAACTTTTTGACAAGTTTCTCCATGGTTCAACATTAGAAGAATGCTATTCAGCTGTTGCTTCAGTGGCAAACCGCTGGCTTGATCTGCTTGATGTATGCTAGTTAATTTCTAGTTCCTAGAATAATTTAATGATTATTTAATAGAGTTCATATATCTTTTTTGTTTCCTTATTTTGTCAACTTATTGTGTCATACAGAACCAGGGAAAGGATATAGCAGACAGTGAGTTGCTTGATTATATATCAGAATCAAGTACCATGAGCAAATCTTTAGCTGATTATGGTGAGCAGAAGTCTTGTGCTGTTACCACTGCTAGACGTCTAGCTGACTTTCTTGGAGATACAATGGTCAAAGATAAAGGTCTTCGATGTCAGTACATAGTTGCAAGTGAACCAAAGGTGTGTTCCATGTATTATATGGAAACTTCATGAATCGCAAATATGTATTGTCCTTTTTCATTCTGTCTACAATAGTCACAACTTCTTTATCTTCTGGTTACTTTTATTTTAAAAGGTTATTGCCTTTGCAGGGCACACCAGTTAGTGAGCGTGCTATTCCAGTGGCAATATTTGAAACTGATGCTGGTAACTTGTTATTTTTGGGTTTCTTTAATTCACAGATAATAACAAATTTATTCTTTCATATTCTAAATAGGTGTGTATGCTTAATGTATGCAGAGGTAATGAAGTTCTATATCCGCAAATGGTGCAAGGTCTCGTTGGAAGTTGCCATTCGTTCGATAATTGATTGGTCCTATTACAAGCAGCGGCTTAGTTCTGCAATTCAAAAAATTGTCACTATTCCTGCTGCAATGCAAAAGGTGTATTGAATTTTTTTCTTCTCGATTTGAAATAATCCATTATTGTTTGTTCTTTTTTCTGAAGGAGTTTAATGCTTTCAGGTTTCAAATCCTGTCCCTAGGGTAGTTCATCCTGATTGGTTGCACAAGAAAGTTCGTGAGAAGGAGGACAGGTTTCGCCAACGGAAATTAGTTGATGTCTTTAAATCAATGAACAGGAATGAACAGTCAAAAAAGCATAATGACTCAAATCGTGTCCCTCTTGTGATGGATGATGAGATTCTTAATGAGTTAGAGGACTTTGGAAACAAGAGTAGGAGTTCTATGCACGGACCTAGACCAATTATAAGGCATTATGAAGCTAATAATGAACAAAATTCAAGGAAGCTCAGTGATCAACAAGATATGGAACAAGAGCATAGTAAAGATAATAGCAGCAAGAAAAATGTACTTTCACCATTACAACAAAATGAAACATGTGAAAATGTAGACAAAACTGTTGATTATCAGGGATGGCTTCAAGTAAAGAAGCGAATGTGGAAAAATATCCTGGAAAGGAGAAAGAAGCAAAGGTAAAGTGCTCACTGCTACTTAAATATTTAAGTTCATGCATTGATATTAGGAAGCTCTTTGGGGTGGTTTTTCCCATTTTCAGAGAAAGTCCCAAAAGAAAGTCTTGTGTTGTTTGAAAGAGCTAAAACAATGTATAAACCTACATCTTCTGGATCTTCTACTGAAATGATTTTCTTTTCTGCTTTATATGCCTGTAATTTTATTAGCAGACACCAGTTAATCTGATAACTAATAGTGTTAGGGCATACAAAAGCTTGAAGGGGGCATTTAGCATTACTATATAAGTATGTTCTTGTAAATTATGAAATTATTTTTGTTTCAAAATTTGTATGACACTAGTCTTTAGTGTTGGACAAAAACCTGACTAGTGACGAGATATTTGTTTTCTAGATTGGAGAAATCAAAGACATCTAATCGTGTAAATGGTGTTTCTGAACAAATGAGTGGTAAGAGGAATCCAGGCAGAAGTCATGTTAGTTCATATCTTAAAAGGCTTGAGGTAGACTTAACGAAGTGTCACTGGCAGGTAAGGTTAAATTTTTGCTAGTAGTCAATTTTCAACATGACTGGTATGATTTCTAAAATTCCTTATTCATTTTTGTGTTCAGATAATACAACTAGTTCCCAGTTCACTGATTGGCCAATTTTTTGCTTGGGTTGTTGTTGATGGGAGTATGCATAAGATTCCTGTTTCTGTTCCTAGAGTCTTTTACCTCAATTCAAGATCCCCAATTAATGAAGAATTTATTGGTAAACATGTTAACAAGACTCTTCCTCATGGAAGGCATAGTTATAACTTATACGAGGTACTGTGGTGTTATTGCTTCTATTTTTTTTTTACTTTTAATAGATTTTTACTTTTAATATAACGTTGAAAATTTGTAGGTCTCAATTAATGAAATTCAATATGGGGAAGTAAGCAAAAAACTTGCAACTCTTCTAGCGGATCCTGATGTTGAGGTCAGCATACTTACTAATCATCTTGTATGTATGTAGGTAGTATGAACGAGGATCAAGTTAGTCCATTCAATAATATTCTTTGTATATAGTAAATTTTAATAATCCAATCTTTAAAAGATATCACTGCACAGATGAACTTAAATTTTTATAAAACTTCAGACATAAATTTTGAAAATATAAGTAAACGTCTACTATAAGTATCTAATTATAGATTCCCAATTTATTGAAAATTTGGTGTGCATGAGATCATATCGATATAATCAATGGTTAAATTATTGGAATTTAACCTATACAAAAATTTATTGAACAGAGTAACAATTTTTTGTTTCACCTATATTTGGTTGTTAATGTGATGTGCAGTAAATTCTTGTATTTTACTAGTTGGTAGGTTGACTTCAATAAACACGAAGTTGTATTTATCTTTTACCCAGTGTTAAAGGTAGTTTTTTTTTCTCTGTGTTGCCATCTATTGGTAAGAGTTTGCTTATTAAAATATAGTTCTACTAGATTATTTTCCTGGCATATAATGTGTCTTTCATTTTGATTAGCAAATGACTAGATTAGTTCATTATAAAGTAGAACTTTTCAACATTGACTGATAAAAGTTGTGATATGAACTGGTATTTTTAATATAAACTTTTAGCATACATGACTGTGGCAATGTGCAAAAGGTCAAATTGTGTTCCAAACTGTCAGGATCTTTTATGTTGGATGAAATGGGAGTTCTCTCAAATCTGAATAATTTCTTACAACCCGTGTATAATTCTTGGATTTATGTTATTAAGTTACAATGAATAGTTTAAATTATATTATCAATATTATATTCGTAGTGTAAACATTATATGATCAGTGTAGTTACATGAATTTAACGGACTCAAGTTTTATGTCAGGGAATATATGAAACTAAGATGCCACTGGAGTTTAATGCAATAGTCCAGCTTGGTTGCGTATGTAAGGTGGACAAGACTGCTAATAAACGTAGTCTACAAGAACCATGGAGTTTGAGTGAATTGCACATGAAGACTACCACAGAATGTGTTTATCTTGAACAATCTTTATCCTTCTTTTATTTGTACCACAGGTAAGTGGAGGCTCATTATCCAGAGATTATTTTCTTCTATCATTTATGTGTTAGAAACATATAGTTGCATTTGCTTTAAAACTTAAATGTTATTTTTTTTTCTTGTTCTTGCAATATTTTTAAAGCTTTAGTTTTACGTTTATTACTCCTTTATGAACTTCAGCATCTCTGAGGGGCGGGCTATATATGTTGGATATTTTCCTGCATCAAAAGCAATATCTGTTGTGGTGGTTAATCCCTATCAAAACAAAGATTTATCTCCGAATTTTCTTGAAAGACAATTTCATGATGCTTGCCAGACGTTGTCTATTGAGCCACCTCTGAGGAATGACATTAATTTTAAGGTACTACTACATTTTTCTGATTGTTTACTTTGTAGTACAACTTAAAATATAATCTGTATCATGCTTGAGTATAATTATGTCCGATATACAGGTGGACTATGTCACACATGTCAAGGATGCTGAAACAGTGATGCAAAGAGCAATAAATGGTCACAGGTTATCTATTCTACCTTGGTTTACTATAACTCTTTTGAACATTTCTGAACTGAACATTCCTGAACTACATTTCTTTATATCTTGCTACTTGTTTTAGTTTCTCTCTTCACCTTGATTATCTTTCTAGTGTCCCATAAATTTCAATATGCTGTTATTGGAGAAGTAGAAACATTTTTAGGGACGTGTAGGGTAGAGGAATTAAGCATAATGAAATTGTAGATGAAGGGTAGACTTGTTAAAAACATTTAACCCTTCATAGATTTGATAAAGTGACTTTTCTGTAAAGGAACAAGCATAGTTTTTAGAATATGACCTATAAAGATGAATAGAGGGACTTTTGTCATACAGTATGAAAGTTCTTAAAATGTGACAAAAAGAATAAGGGGGTTTTATCATGCAATTTATTTTAGGACAGGTTTGTCCCGTGTAGTGTAACAAGGGTGAAACAAGATTTTGAATCGTGAGTAAAGTAGATAACCTAGTAGCACTTGAGTTTATATTATAATATAAATAAGGTTTGTTCTGTCTGGTCTGGACTTGATTTTAACCAATTAATTCCATATTTTGAATGTCATGTATTGGGGAAGTTAAGCTTATGGATCTTATGTAAACATGTTACATTTGTTAATGTTCAAAAGGAGATTACAAGTGATAACAGCTTGAAATTTTTACAATGCTCAATCTTTGTGGTCCTTTAAAGATTTTGCACCTTTCTGAGTTATTTATTCTATGAAATTCTATTAGCTCTGAAATTCTAAACTGCAATATTCTATTTACATTTTTTGGACTGATTTATTTTGCACTTCTCTTATACTCTTAGTCATGGGAGGGAAAATCATGTGCCTATGGTTGCTGTCATTGAATGCCCAAATGTTCAATTAGTAAAATTGGGCATCCGAGCTTTGGATGATTTTCCATGCCTGAGTATTCCTTATAATGCACGTGATAGTCAGTACCAGGTAAAAATGTTTGAAACAAGTAGTCCTTCTCTAGCATGTCTGTTTTAGATCTTTTATTTTTTTCTTAATATAATTAATTTTGGCATTGTTTAGATTCTTGGATGGCAACAAACTGCTGGTAAAGTTGGAATGCAACGCTGCGCTGCATCTGTCCAATGGTTAAATCAAAGAATTGCTCTCTCAAGATATGCCCATGTTAGTACTTCAATTTTTAGTAGCATATCTGAGGGAAAATTATAAAAGAAACAGAGAAAAATATTTGTTTGTAGAAGAAATTTATAGTTTAGGAAAAGTTCAATTTACAAAGGTGGTTTTTTAGGACAAGTAAAAACAATGTAGCTCTCTTTACATGCAGTTAATTGTTCATGGAGTGGAAATATTTTTAAGTTGAGAAGTTTTATTATGTAATTTGTCTAACATTTTGTTTTCTTATGCATGTCTTTTGCAGGTACCGCCAGGGAACTTTGAACTAGACTGGCTCATATTTATGGCAGATATCTTCTTTTCAAGAGCATTGCATGATAATCAACAGGTTTTAATTTTAATTTGATTGAAGATATTGTAATATCATTCTTAGAAAGTGGGTTTAGGTATAAAAGAATCCTAAAACCGGCTTGTTGGATCTATTTGGTCACTATTGGACTGTTCAAAAATATCTCGTCCCACTTTCAAGATGACGCAGTTTTCGGTGTGAGAGAATGTGTTGCATGTCCCACATCGATTAAAAATATGGTCAACTTATAGTTTTGTGGGCTTGAGTAAGATTTAAACATACTTCATATTACTTTTCAACAAAATGAAAATTAATTGCTCTTTCTTTGTTTTTAATGTTTTACGTCCACACTAGGGCAAAATAATTTTATCTTTGGTACGTTCAAATGTGGGTTTATGTTTTTTTGGAGGAGAGGGTTGAATATTTTGTAATTCATTATATGTAGTTCCTAAAATGATAATTTGTTAAGGAAATTTCCATTTTGCAGGTGCTTTGGATATCTGACGATGGCCTTCCAGATTTAGGTGGGATTAATGACGAACATAACTGTTTTGTTGATGAGGTATGCCATATAGTTATTTTGGTTCTTGATTACCCCAATTTTTTGCGAACGTTAATATTTACCTCATCAATTTTGCAATTACTTAGTGCTCTATTCTCGCATAATTGTATTATTGTTGATATTATTATTCTTCTTTGGGAATCAAAATAACTTCTGTATGCTTATGAAAGCTGCGGTTATTGTACTGTACTCAACCACTGAGTTTTATTTATTCTTTTACGAATATTAAGCAGTAATAACTTTTTATAACATGACAACCATGCTTAACATGTTCTTATTTTGTAAAAGATGTTATCTGTTAACAGACTAAAAATGAACTAATTCACCACTCTGAGATAAAGATGAGATTTTAAACTGTGGGTTCCAATGGTTTTTGAATAAATACTATAGATGCCCAAACCGTGCCACAATTGTCTCCGGAGAATAATTTTCCCTCGTTATTAATTATTATTTGATGATTTAAAATGCTTATATTTGATTGCTCAAATTGACTGCTGTGCTATTTGAAAATAGGTTCAACAACCTGTTCTTACATATCCTGGAGCTTATAGAAACGTAACTGTGGAGTTAAAGGTTCAATGATCTAAAGTTACTTTCTCTGTAGTGAACAATAATTTAAAAATTAACAGTGATTTAACTTTTATTTATTAATTTGTTTGCAGATACACCACCTGGCTGTAAATGCTCTACTCAAATACAGCCTAGTTAATGAAATGGAAGGAGGCACTCTATTAGGATTTGGTCATGAACATGATTCTGGAGCATTTTCGATGAATGATCAGAATGGTTTTGACGAGTCTACCTCTTGTGCACATGCCTTTCGAGTTCTTAAGCAGTTGATCCAGCTGTGCCTAACAGACACAGTGACATCAGGAAATGTTTATGCTGATTCAATTTTGCAGCATCTATATAGATGGCTTTGCAGGTTCTTACTACATTCTTTACCCATTGTTAAACAACCACACAAATGGACATATGGGTCCCACTACCTGAGGTATATTAACAGTCATCCTATTGTTTTGTCTAATTAATTCCTGTTCTGCTTTCCACAATGCAGCCCTAAATCAAAACTTCATGATCCCGCTCTCCACCAGCTACTCCACAAGGTAAACAATTTACATTAAAAGAAGCTCTATAGTGAGCGTAATTAGGGGTGGTTAAAACCGAATCAACCTAATTTAAAAACAGAAAACTGCAAACTGAGATACCAAATTTCATTGAATTGTATTTAGTTTTTTTCCCTCTAAACCCCAAAGTTTGGTTTAGTTGGTAGTGTGGGGTCAAAAACCAAACCAAACTTCCAAGTGCATTATATTTATTATTTCCATGTTATGTTTATTTCTTTTTAATTGTAAGTAAATTTCATTGATTGAAATTGATCTGTTGATAAAATTTTATTATGCTTTAATTTATATAGAATGTAGGTTTTTGCATTTATCAATAAAAAATTATTCTTGGTGCTACTTTCTGTTAGAAATCTAGTGTTATGTTGTTATAGTAGACTTTTTAATTAATGTAGTATAGAATTATTTGACTTTTCATCATGATTATCTTATTGTGTATTTCTGATTGTAATCATGTAATGTTTTGCTTCAAGTTCGTTCATTGGTAATACTTTAAATTGTTCAACAAATGAAATGTTGCAAAATTGTTTTGAAGCTGAAAAACTAAACCAACTCAAACTGCAATAGTTTGCTTTGGTTCAGATTGCATAATTAATTTCAACAGAAACAAACCTTGCCGCACCTGTTTAGTCCAAAGCTGAACCAAATCGTATCATGAACACTCCTAAATGTAATTAAATTTGTTTCTTATTTTTCCTATTATCATATTTTTTTTGTTCATTGTCGTTTGAAAATGTACTCTAGAATTTGATAAAGACAAACAATTGTTTTAGTGAATTAGATATTCCTGCTGATGATTTAGTGCTTTCCTACCTTTAAAGTGGGGGTTTTTTCCAGGCTTGTGTGCCTTGATTAGTTCATTTCATTGTGATTTAAATATCTTAGCTAAAATATTTTAATCGAATGTCACTCGTGTCTTTTGATTGCATTGATATTTTTAGGTCATGCAAAAGGTCTTCGCGTTGTTGTTGGCAGAGTTCCGCAAGTTAGGTGCTACAATTGTATTTGCAAACTTCACGAAGATTATTATAGACACAGGGAAATATGATCTGTCAAGAGCCAAAGCTTACTGCGACAGTTTGTTACGAACTATCCAATCTAGGTCAGTATTGCAAAAGCCATAGAATTAGTTTTCTTTGATTATATAATTTTTTTGCAATCTTAGGGATAATTCAACCCAATTACATAAAGTTGTGATGAAAGAATTACTCATTTGAGTGTTTTTTTTTTTCTGTTAAATTCAACTTAATTGACATTAAACTGAGGCTTCTTGTTTTATGTAACCCTGTATTGCTTATTTTTGTAGAGATCTATTTGAATGGATTGAGCTTGAACCCCTGCAGTTCTGGTGCTCGTTGCTATTCATGGATCAGGTATGGTCATGATCTTTTGTCGTTCATTGTTTAGACCTCACTGTTTTAGTTACTGCTGCAAGGTAATATCTAAATTTTTTCTTCAAATTAGTTCAGAAGCCATTGTGAATGCCTGGGGATTGTTTTGCCACTAAGATATAATAATTAATTAATACAGGTCTCCCAAACCAAGCATATTTGATAATTGAACTTTGGATGTTTAAGAAGGCATGGGACATAAAAAAATTCTTATAATTAATGAGAAAGTTGTTTGATATAATGTTGACCATATGTGAAATAGCATCTTTGCCGGAGAGGTTTTAATTCTGATGCCAAAATGAGTGTTTGAGTTTCTTCATTTATCTTTTAATCAAGGAAAATGGAAATATGCTTGATTGATGAAGCATGTATATGATTTGGTAATGGTGTGATAGTAGTTCTCGCAAATAAATATTACAAATCCCTAGCATTACTTGTTTCCAGTTGGCTTATCCTGTTTTGACATCAAATACATAATGATGGTGGCCAAGTGGTAATTGATCTAATTACTAGTGAAGATCATTAGTTTTTACTGTACAACTATGAAAATTTAATGTATTTTTAACGTTTGTTGAAGTGGATATAGTCGGGTAGTCCTGCAATCATTTCATTTGTCTGTTATTCACTCCAACATCATGTAATCATATATTGCTGTTATTGTGATTTTCTGCGTGTAGTATAACTATGGTGGTATACCAGCAAAATCTGATGAAGCCATGAATGATAAATCCCAAGTAGACATTATATCTAGCTGGAATATTGCTGAATACTTGCCAAAAAAAGTCCAAGTAAGTTACCTAGTAAATTTTTTACCTGGAAAACGGATGTGGTGAAGGGAAGGAGCCTTTACATTTGAAGATTAATTTACTGTATTTAATATTAATTTACTGTTTTTTAAAGTTAAATGGCCAGTAATTTAATACAGGAGCTCTTCTGCGTACTTCATGTCTAAGTTGTTCATATTGATACAGGACCATTTTGTTTACATCGTTTCCCAATTCATGTATATTCCCTGGAATTATGCACAAAACCAAGCACAAATCAGGGCCTCATTGCAGGATGGTGACACCTGTACTCCATCAATTAGCATTGGAACTGCAGTGGCTTTTGAATCAGAAATAACAGAATATATCAAAGGACAGGTATAACAGCAGAAGTAACTGAAATTGCATGTTTTCTTTTGAAGGATTAGTTTATTCTTATTTTGTTTTTGCATATTCTATTCCACAGATTAGCTCTTACTTCGCCGACAAACTTCTAGGAATTGTTCACCATATTGGCCTTCATATGAAGGGAGTGAGCAGATCAGAAAACAACCAGAGTATTTCACAAAGAGGGGATGCTGCGTTGGAATTTATCAAGCATGTCTGTGCTGTCCTGGCCCTTGACCAAAGTGTGCAGCATGAAGTTTTGGTAATAATTGTTTAAGCAGTGCTAGCAAAATTCGTTTAACAGTTTTCATTTATTTGTCTCTAATAAAGGATGTCTTGAAGAGGGAGTTGCTATAATTTTTCTACTTGTTTTCCTTAATGCTTTCTTATTATCATACTATCATTACTATTATATTCTTGTGGCACTTCTGCAGTATGATGGTCTCACTTAGGAATACTTTTGATAGATTTCAGAGACCGTGAGATATTTCCTTGTTAAATGCATATAATTCCATAGCAGATTCATATATTTCCTTTCTTGAGTAATTTAAGTTGAATGACTTCTTTCTTCTACTGTTGATTTTCTTGTCTCTACACTTCGGTGAGCAAAGATTGGTTCGTTCACTTGCAGGTCTTGAGAAAGAATTTGCTCAAATATGTCGATGTCAAAGAGTTTGCTCCAGAAGCCGAATTTCATGATCCTTGTCATTCCTTCATCTTATCCAATGTCATATGCAGGTAAAAAGATAATATGAACAGACAAAAAAAGTGCATTAGATTCCTGTATTCACGTGTATTAATTTTTGTTTTTTTGGGTACAGCTATTGTAATGACTGCAGAGACTTGAACTTGTGCCCGGATTCCGTTTCATTAACTGAGGAGTGGCATTGTGCAGTGCCACAGTGTGGCCAGCCTTATGATCGTGAGGTGATGGAAAATGCTCTTCTTCAGATTGTAAGACAAAGAGAACGACTATACCACCTGCAAGATCTGGTGTGTATCAGGTGCCATCAGGTGAAAGCTGCACATTTGGCAGAGCAATGTGCATGTGCAGGCTCGTTTAGGTGCAAGGAAGATGCAAATGAATTTCGTGAAAAGATGCAGCTTTTTTTTCACATAGCATCTCGTCAGAAATTCCAGCTTCTCCAAGAATGTACCTCCTGGATTTTAGAACATAGTTTAAATTGAGTGCCTAGGATCAGAGTAATAGTATCAATGTATACAACGGGTCCCTGCAATTGAGATTATTCGACATTGCTCAAATTAATTCTTTTATTGTATGTATCATCTCCATGATGGAAATTACGTGTATATGAAATGTTTACCATGATCAATGAAATATTTCTTCTGTCATACAATGCAAGTTCCTAAAACCGTAAGCTACTAAATTGATCATCTATTGAGCTTTCAAGAATGAATGATATCTGCCTAAAAAGTTATTAATGATATTTGTTTTATTTTAATTAGTATTTTCGAGAAATTTACCAAAATGAATTTACTGAAACGCATTGATATGCAGCTGCAGTTAAGATTATACATAGTTTTTGTATTATGTTGAGAATGTTATACAAGGTTTAATGTAAACTATAAAATTTTCAAATATACCTTCATCTCAAGATCACTAAAAATCAGAAGAAAAATGTAGTTTTAAATCTCTTGGCCAAAATGGGTTTTACAGTCATTCAAAATCAAGTTTATAAATGTATCAATTTACAGAATGAAACTCGTTAAAAATCATGTCTACCAATTCTTATACTAATAGACTATAATTATCACAACTCTAAAGAATACAAAATTAAATATGATCTCTCACCCTCATGTTTTAGTAGGAAAGCATAAACCTATGATTACAATTTCTGTAGCCTACTACGCATTGTCAGTATTGTAGAAAAATATCACTTTTTTAAAAATATCACTTAGAAAACAGACATTAATTATTTTTCTAAAATAATGTGAACCAAAAAGCTCAATTTTATATCATTTATTTGGAATTGACTCCACTGAAGTGTGCAACTGCAACCCACTTTAGAGGGTAAAATAAATCTTAATCATTGTTGAGAAAATCAAAGATAAAATGTGTACATCAAATTAGATAATGCATAACTTAGTCAAAAGAAAAAAATTAAATCTCCCATCCACTAGTACATGAGACTTCAAATGCAGCAGAGACACAAGGACGGACATGTCTAGTGATAAAACTTTTTCGTTTAAATAGGAGTCGTGATTGAGTGTCTGGTTCGAGTTTTCTCCTTTTTAATGGTTTTTTTTAAGGATAGCTTTGTCATGGAAACATAGAACATGAAAAGGATTTTGATGAATCTGTCAATGAATTCAGGATTTTTGTTTTAGATCTTTCATACTTCACGATGCAATCTTTATTTAGTTGTTTCTATATTTAAATACAAAAAAGTGTTTTTAATACGTATAAAAAAATACTCTGATGCTCAATTATCCATGTAGCAAAATTGGGATTTGTCTTCTTCCTGTGTCTGCAAATTTTCAGGCTTGTTGCACTTATTGTGTATTAGGATTACCCAAGTTGTGTCAACTTGACAAAAAGACGAAGAAGCTAGGATGGCTTACTTCACATATATACTAAACTCAGACTGGATTCATAATTCCAGCCAGGGTCTCTGGTCCCATGTTTATATATATACATTGACTTGAGTCTAGAATAAGTTTATCCCACATTGATTAGACATAAGGACATTTTATAATATATAAGTTGATGTAAACATTTTTTATAAGTCAATTTTATAAGATTGGATTAGATTTAAAGTCCATTTCTTAATATGGTATTAAAGTCTTTTAAAATCTATCATAGTGAGAGAGGAGTCTTGAAGAAAAGAACGTTTCATAATATATAAGTGACTGCAAACCTCATCCTATAAATTGGTTTTATAAAATCAAATTAAGCTTAAAGTTCATTTCTTAATAAAGTCAAACATGATTTTTCATTATTTCATTGACCAAAAATAATAGTTGGCATTGTGTTAGAAACATGGTTCCAAGTTTTACACTCAAGTCTCGCTGAAGCTAACAGAAGCAGTTTTTGTATCAATACTAATTCTGTATGTTTTTCATTTTTAAGGAAAAATATAAGTTGCTTTAAAGAGTGTGTTGGTAGGATTTATGGAGATTGGAAGAGGGACAGTTAACCTAATGACCGATGCATGTCTCACCTTTTATAGCTTTACTAAAGAAAACTATCAGAAAACAACTGTCCTACAAACTTAAAAATTCCCATTTGTACAATACTATTGCAACATGGAATTTTTTGCATGCCAAAATGAATAGAGTTCAACACCAACAGGCTTCCAGATACTTTATTACAGAATATCATTACCCTAATAGAATTTTTTTAATACAAAACTCTCTAAACTTTTTCTATGTTATTGTGGATTAGCTTTTCTTCTTCTGACGGTCTTCCTCGCACTTACAGTAACCTTGCTTTCACCTTCATTTTTCTGCACTTTCTCATTGTTAGCAGCAACTTTTGAAGAATTGACCTTGTTTTCACCTCCATCTTTCTGCACTTGTCCATTGTTAACAGCAACTTTTGAAGAACTGATTTTACTCTTTAAGCGCAATATCTCACCCTTGGCAGAAGCCAAATCCTCCTCCAATTTCTTCCCTTTTCTCTCTAAATTCTCTCTATCATTGCCAAGTTTCATGATGAGGTTATGAGCATCTTCAATGTTGTCCTTGGCCTCTTTGCTTGCATTTCTTTGGTCTGTTAGGGACTTAATAAGCATCTCTTTCTCTTTTTCAAGGCTAGAAACAAGGGAGTTAGTTCTCTGTAGTTCACCAGAAAGGATCATCGCATTTCGGTTCATTTCATCAAGTGATTCGATAGCCTCCTTCAGGTCCATCTCAAGAGATTTTCGGGACTCCTTGTCTTCTGAGATTTGCTTCTCTAAAGCTTGTATGTCTTTGTTCAAAGAATCAACTAACTGTTTTTCTTCCTTCAAATCCTCTGCTGTGGTCTCAGCCTTTTTGTATATGTCAATTAATTCTTTCTGTAGGCTATCACGCTTTTCAACAGCAATTGTCAATTCATGGGACTTACCTTGTAGCTCTGCTTCTGCTTTCTTAAAATGTTCCTTTGCAGTTGTAAGCTCACTTGCTAGCATTTCTGCCTCATGTTTTGCATTATCAAGACTTCTCTGTAGTGATCCTTTAACTTCAGTGAGCTCAGATGAAAGCTTAGACACCTCAACCTCAAGCTCATTGCGCAGTTTGTTTGACTCATTTATAAGGTTTTCCAACTCAGCAGACTCGTTTCTTGATTTTTCAAGATTTCCCTGGGTGACTTGAAGTTCATGCTTCAAATGATTGATTTTACCAGATTGATTCTCAAGGGCCTCCTTCAAAAGATCTCTTTCTCGGGATAAATCAGAATTGATGATCAGGTTTTTGTTTGATTCACGCAGGGCAAGTTCAAATTGATGCTTTAGCTGGCGAACCTCCTCTTCTTTTTCACTTAAAACCCTAGAGTCCAAAGCAGCCTTCCTTTCAGTAGTGAGCTTTAGGTCATTGTATTCCTTCTCCATGACATCATATTTACTCCTAAAATCATCCTTCTCAAGAGTTAAGGAACTCACTCTTGAATTTAGTTCCATCACCAAGGAATCTTTAGCTTCTAGTTCCTCTTGGCTTTTATGTAGTTCAACTTTCAACCCTTGAATCTGCAACTGTACATTGGATAAGTCATCCATGGTTTTCTCATAGGTAGAATTCAAACTCTTCAACTCCAACTCCTTTACTTCTAAGGACGAATTCAGATTCTTAACAACATCTTCTTTGTCCTTGAGGTCCGCACTGAGCAGACTGATTCTTTGCTGTAAAACTTCAATGGAATCTATCTTTTCTTTCAGATTGCTTTCGAGATCTTTCTTATCTGTATCGGTCTTTGAAAGCTCAGTCTCAATTCTGTCAATTTGAAGTTTCAGGTCCTCAATCAAACTTCTCTCATGTTTAAGCTCCTGCCGCAAGGTGTTGATAGTACTGTTCGCAGAATTTAGTTGTTCTATCAATGCTTGCTTCTCTTCATTTGCCTTTTCAAGTAGCTTGGCTTGTTCCTCCTGCTCATTCAGTAACTTCAGCTCATAGTCCTTCTTTAAGGAAACAATCAGTTCTTCCTTTTCCTTCAGTTTCCTGCTCATCTGTGCACATTGACCAGTAAAAATACTTCTTAAACTTTAATGCATAAATAATCCAAAACTATTTTTAGAAAAAAAAAATTTAAATCAAATTAAATGGAAAGTGACCAGACATTTTTGTTCCCTTAGTAGCAGAAGAATATTTCCTCATTTCCCTTTTTCACTGTATGACTTTGTTAGGAAGAGAGACATTCCTCAAAGGCTAATACACATCTAAGAAACATAAGAGTGCAAATAACCTTACTGTTTCTATTGTTGCATCAGCAGTGGACTTTTCTTTCTGAGCAAGTGTATATAGAGCACCCAACACACCGGAAGAAAATATCCCAATTCCATTCAGGAGAGACAGAAAGGAAGTTGATGATTTGTCCACTTCAGGTGCTGTCTGTCCATAGAAGCTACAAAGTTTAGATCAACTAAAAACATCCAAGGCACAAACAAATACGGTTGGTAAGAACAAATTTACTATTCAATATTGGTATCTGATCTTAACCACTCACAAACCTCGGCTTCCAGGTTATCCTCTTGTGTCTTCACCTCGTTTTCTTCTGCTGCAAGGAGAATGAATAATTACCCCCAAATTACTACAAAAAAAGAAGACTAACGCTGATCCACATCCCAAACTTAAGACAGGGACATGGAAAATAAAACCCAGCACAACATCTGAGGTCCTAAAAACACAATTTTCTCTGGAGGAGAAGACGGCAGACCTCATGAGACATCAATATACAACTAATAGATCAATGGTCAAACAATGCATGCATGTACACATAAGGGGGTCCAAAAAGGGGGAAATGGAGACCTTTTTGACATATATATGAAGCTCTAGTAGTACATTGTAAGGGTTGTAAGGTAAAATAATCAACCATTCCTTTTAAAATCAGTCTGGTAATATCGAACATGTCGCAAGCAAAAAGCAGCAAATCAATAAGAATTTACTCAAGGAAGTTTCTAAGTATCCATTTATTTTACATCCTAGAAAAAAAGAATT
Source organism: Phaseolus lunatus (assembly GCA_013389735.1). Lineage (NCBI taxonomy): Eukaryota > Viridiplantae > Streptophyta > Magnoliopsida > Fabales > Fabaceae > Phaseolus > Phaseolus lunatus. Next base: position 8,460,328 of record CM023867.1, read on the forward strand.
GAAAATTCAAGAGTTTATATATAGTATCCTAGAACCAAAAATAAGGAACATGCATTTTCACAACTTGAAACTTGAAAACGAGTTCTAATTTTCTTTCTGAATTTAGGCAGAAAAGGAGAGAACATCCACAACACATACTCCTCATTTCTTTCTCTTCTATCACTCTTCTTACCAATTGTATCACTGTTCTATTAAAACTCCGGGAGTTCCAAATCCACATCTCTTTAATTTCGAAAACACCGCATTGCATTCAACCAAAAAAGCGTCCAAGACTTGAATTTTGGCTCCTAACTAGAATGCAAGTGAACTCTGAAGGGCGAATCCTCCTAAATAACTGCTACACACGTTTAGCATTGCGTTGTTTTAAATTCACTACTAATCGAATACATTACAAGTAAACCCATATCAGAAAATTTTCCGGTTATGCAATAAACCAATCCAAGAACTCTTTTTTCGGGATACTACTTGCCAATTCAGCGGCCCAAATGCAATTACGTTGTTATGATTTAGAAATGTAAATTGAAGAAGCTTACTTGGAGTTGGGGGTGGTGGCTCGAGAGCTGGGGCCCTCTTCAAACGGCGAAATGGAAAAAGGGCTATGCTCGTTAAAATAATGGTTCTTTTGCTGCAGATTGGGTCTTGCTGGCCCATGCACGAGGATGTGGGAGCTCGCAACTTGGTCTTCGTTCTGTACCCAGATGAAGCTGAAGCTGAAGATGAAGAAGATGAAACAGATGAAGATGGAAATTTGCAGAGGGGTGAGTGGAGCAAACAGAAGGTGGTACTCGCCATCTTGCAGTGGTGAGTTACTTGCTTGGTTGCCGAGTGCTAAGTGCGCCCCACATAGAAAAGAGTAGAATAGTGTGCTTAGCATGTGAATATCATCGGATGGTGATGCCAAATCTTGCAATTTTGTTGAGGATAATATATGGTTGGGAAAGAATGACCATGGAAATCCAATGCACCTTAAAATGCTTTATGTTGTTTTTCTTTTTCTCTCATTTTTTTTTTTACTTTTTGTATAAACCCTACATTTTGAAATATACTTGTTTATTGAACTATAATGTTTAAGATCAATTTGATATTCAAATGTATTTTTAGGACTAATTTAACATAAAATTATAAAATTTGATTTGTGTTTTTTTTGTACACGTGGGTTAATTTAAATTTTTCATTTTTCCAAGAATTAAATTATCATTTACCCTAAATTTTTTGTAATATATATTTAGTGTAATTTCACATCCATACTTAAATTAAAATGAACTTGCGTAAGTTAATTAAAATGAACTTGCGTGAGTTAATGTATGTTATTTTTTTCTTATTTAATTGGAAAAAATGAAAAGGGGAACATGCAATGATATTATTTAATGATTTTCATGTTTTTTTAATATAAAAAAGGGATAAGTCTATTATTTTGATCTTTTTCATATTTGGTCATTTTCTTTAAATGATCGACAAATTCTTTTTTCTTATTTTTTTCTCATTTAAACTATAAAAATATTTTTTTTCTTACCCCAAATAAGCTAAGTATTTTGTGGTTTTATTTTTATATTTTATCTAACATTTTATTTAGTTACTTAATTTAATTAGGTGGCTTCTTGGTTATCTTAGCTGCAGTCACTTGGTCTTGGTCTAACCACTGTTGAATTGTAAGATAACAATCCTTAAAAACTGTCATTAATCAAATTATATTATTTTAAAATAATCACACCCAAAGAGGCAAGTTATTCATATAATAGTTGAAGATTATAATATTATCTTTCGTTTGGAGAAAATTTGCTTGAGGAATTCATGGATTTATTGAGCAACTGTTTTTTACATTTGTTTTTTAATTCAAAACATATTTTAGATTGTGTAACTTAAAAAATACATTTTTTTATTTTTAAATTGCATAATTCATAATATATTTTTGAATTTTCGAATTGTATAATAATAATACATTTATGAATTTTTAAATTATATAATATCTAGATTACCTACATTATCAAATTACGCAATATACGTCTAGAATATGAAAATACATTTTAAATTATACTTGTACATTTCCAAATATATTTTTAAGTTCTGAATCGCATACAATACAAAATAATAATTTTTTAAGTATACGATCTAAAATGTTTTCAACCCAAATATAATTTGAATTTTTCCTGTAGTAGTCATGGTGTGTAAGAAGAAACTGTGTAGATAATAAAAGAAATATCCATGAAATTGCTTTGACCCTTAAATGTTAGACTATTTATAAGAAGTAAAGATATTTAACCGTATAAAAAATTATTAGTATTGAATAAAATACGTATAGTACGTATAATAGAGATGTATAACATCACATTGCTGCTTAAATAAGTTAATATTATAAATTTAAAAACTCTACACTCTAATTCACGTCAATATTAAAATTCTTAGAGCATGTATTTAATCAAATTTTATAATTAATTCAAGAGTGAAACTTAAAATACTTATTACCTGATAAAAAAATGTATGTATAATCATATTAACAAAAATTATATATTCAAGATAGATAAATCATCCTTTGGATTAGATATAATTTTTTAGACATATTACCTGATATTCGAACGTTGTTCTTGACCATCAAATTGGATTATCTAAATGAATTTTTAAAAACGTCAAGTATTAAATGTCATGATTAAACATTTCTCACTCTTAAAGTAATTCATTGTTTAAACTCTCCGATTTGATTTCGTGAATTTTCGAACAAATTTTTGTTGGTTTATATTTTATAAATTCTCATTCTGGATAATTCATGGCTACAAATAGATTTAAAATTACTAGTTTACATATCTCTGTAATGGATTCTTTTTCAAAAACTCATTAATATAAAAAATTATTAAAAAAGTATTGAGTAACGACCCAATCTTTTCGGATCAAATTAAGTATTTACTTAATCAAGTATGTAAATAATTCCATTAGAAATGACATTTCAGAAATTAGATAATGCTTTGTATTCATTCATTTAGTATATTTTAGTGATTTAAACTCATGGTTAAACTGCAATTTAATATCAAACTAAAAGTATTCAAAGAGATTTGATGAGAGTTTATCTTTCACTTATTTTTTTCATATTCATGGTATTATTTATAGGTTGATTTGTCTCACACATTACTACATTATATTGGAACTGTGGAAAGAAAATATAAACATTTCGTTAAGTTAGGTCTCACTCTTCTCAAACAAGTCTCTTTTTCTTTAAAATGACAGGATTTTATCTTTCAAACCTCTGTTTATTTTATCAACACACTCTGCCAACTTCATCGTTACAGTCTAAAATCCCCTTTACTAATTTATTTAACAAATCTCCATATTATGCTTTTTTGAGAAATTGTGGTTGCTCTTATTATCCTTTTCTTCGTCCTTATAATAAACATAAATTGAAAATTAGGTCTCATGGTTGTTTATTTTTAGGGTATTCAACTTCTCATAAAGGTTACAAGTTTGTCACCAAGTGATCCATTCTATATGACCTGATTTCCACCTCTCTTCAATTTGTTTCTTCCCATGTCATTGAATGTTTAATCCCTGCTACTATCACTATTCTTTCTCCTTTCTATTCTACTACCAACACTACATCACACTCATTAAGTTCCTCTGTCTCCTCCATCTTCACAGTCTCATAATTCTCCTTCTCATAAGTCACCACCAAATGTCCACCCCATGTAAACTAGGTCTAAGTCTAGCATTTACAAACCTAAACTTTACTTCTTTTGGCACATTGTGAACCAAAAATTATGAAAGATACTCTTGTCGATCCTCAAAAAAAAAAATTGCCATGAAACAAGAATTTGAGGCTCTTATCATAACAATACTTGAAATCTTGTTCCTCTTCCCCATGATAGACAAATAGTGGGCCGTAAGTGAGTTTTTCGAATTAAAGAGAACATTGATGGTTCTATCAATAGGTACAAAGCTCATTTAGTGGCTAAGAGGTTTAATCAAGTTGTTGGTTGTGATTTTAATGAGACATTTTTATCCTGTGATAAACCTATTACCATACGCTTGATTATTACTCTTGCTCTTACAAATAAATGGAAACTATTTTAACTAGATGTCAACAATGCATTTTTAAATGGTTATCTTCAAGAAACTATATTGCACGAGGTTTGAAGATCATGATAACTTAACAAAGCTATATATAGACCTAAGCAGGTTCCAAGACAATGGTTTGAGAGACTCATAAACAATTCTTTAGCTTGAGTTTTCTACCAGTAAATGTGATCCCTCTTTGTTTATCTACAATGCAAACAAGAATATTGTATACATTTTGGTTTATGTATATGATATTATAATTACAGGCAATTCAGTGTTTCTAGTTCAACAACTCATTTCCGAACTTCATTTTAATTTTTCTCTTAAACAATCAAAATTAGACATTTTCTTAATATAGAATTCGAATCTATGCATGATGGCTCTCTTCTTTTGAGTCAAAGCAAAGATACGAGAGATGTCCTGCAAAAGACTAAGATGGATGAAGCTTAATATGTGTCCTCTCCTATAATGCCTCATTGCAAACTCATTAAAAGTGATAAGATTACTTTAATGACCTACTCTTTATAGATTAGTTGGTGCTCTTCATTATGATATTGTTAGTAAACCAGAGTTGAATTATGCTATGAATAAAAAATCCTACGGATTCTCTTTGGATAGTTGTTAAGCACATTTTGAGATATTTAAAGGAATTTGTTCATCATGGTTAGTCTTCAAATTGCTCCTTCTTCGTAACCATTTTCCATTACAGCTCTTTTGTGATTCTAATTAGACCTTTAATCTTAATGATCGACACTCCACCTCAGGTGCAATGATTTATTTTGGTTCAAATCTAGTTTCTTGGTTGTCCAATAAACAATCTGTTTTTGCTAGATTGTCCACGGAAGCTGAATATGTTGTATGGCTACTGTTGTTGCTTTTAAATGAATATCAGTTCTCTCTCTAGTTCGAGGTACTGTGATCATCAAAATGTTATGGCAATACTTATAATCCAACTCTTCACTCCAAAACTAAAGACATGACAATTGATATCTTCTTTGTCAGAGATAAAGTTTTATCTGAGAAGCTTCAAATTTATCATATCCCTCCCTTTGTAGATTAATGGGTCGATGCTCTTACTAAACCTCTTTTTCTTATTCAGTTTCTTCAGGACACCTATCAGTTTCAAGTTTAGACTTCTATATAACAAGCAACTAGCATTTCTTGTAAAATCAGTTTCTCAATACCAAAGTACAGGTTTCATTCTCACTATTTTCTGTTTTTCTTGTTTTGTTATTCTCTCTTTTATGTTCCTTCTTTATTTCTAATATTATCCAAGGGGGGTTTCAGCGGGGCTTAAAATCCTTGCCGCTCCTGTGCTGGTTTTTAACTATCTTACGAGTTTCTATTGTACATCTGTGATATGATTTCTCAGTATATCAATCGTGAATTTTAGGAGATTCCTGAGGATAGGGTTGAACATAGTTGTTAGAAACAATAATTTCACAATTTTATCATATTGCCGCAGTTTTCCTACAAAAAATTGAGTCAATAACTCGCAAATGGACCTTAAACAGAACAATACGTTCAAGAAAACTAGCACAAAGTAACCAGAAGGGAAGATGAAACAAAGTAAAAGGTAGAGATTATGTCACGAAGGAGCTTTTTGGAGGCCTTTATGATGGAAGACTAATTTTTCACTTCAAAATTTATATAATCATAAAACATTATTAAAAAAAGAATAAGAGAAGATAGAAAACTTATTCGATGATTTAGTTTTCATCCCTCCCTGATATAAATAAATAAATGAAAGCAAACCCTCCTTCAAGACATATTCCAAGGTTCAGAAAATGTGCCCCTCCAATAAGAATACTACTAAGGAGCTTCAATGTATCCATGCTTTATTATTAGAATTGGTTTTTCTATCGAGTATAAACTCCCTTATATAAAGTGATCAAATGGAAGGCCTACATTGTTGTCCAACCGTACCATGTTAAACAGTTGAAAAGATGTCAATTAGGATAATCTCAGAAAGGTAACAGCTATGGCGATCTCTCACAATATCAGCATTCTCATATAAGCTAAAAAACAATAATACATTTACCAAGTCCTGCGCTGTCTTCTTAGTTTTCTTTTATTTTGAGGAAGCACGTTGTTCTTCAAAAAGAAAGGCGGTTTGTAATTCTATGATCATACCTGAAAATCTCCAAGCAAGGGTGTTTTTGTGTGTGCATGACATGCATGTGTACTTGTGTGCAAAAGAGAGATTTTGACACATGAAAGGATACTAGTGATTCTTAGGTTAAGCTACCCTACAAAACAAACCCTTTAATGATATTCACACTAAAAAATGAAACAGGGACATTAAATATAATAAATCCCATAGAGAACTTAAGACAGTAATTAATGTAAAAAATTTCTAGCATTTGTGCTTTGCTAACAAAATAAATTAGTAAGTGTGATATCTAAAGTTAAATAATGCATAACGAGAAATGCATGCAAGGCAATAAATGGACTTTCTTTATGCAAATAAGTCATAAAAAATGTACTTGCACTCCCACTAAACTGAGAAATATAAGTGTATGTAATTAAATTCCAAACAAATGCATTTCTTTTGGGTTTCATAATTCAATGCTAGATGTATTGAAATTATTATATTTTCCATATAGATGTATATAGAAAGTGTATCAATATATAATATACGTGGTAAAAAAAAAGAATATTTTGGTGTAATTAATAATAGATAGACATAACATATGGAATAACGAATTATATGGAACATATATCTCCAATCTAATTGTATATAAACAGTAGACATACGTTAAATGAATATACAGAAATATCTTAGCAAGAGCTTATCCTAACGAGAGTGTGTTGGACCTATTGTGTCACTTAATATCATACCGTTATTGAACCACCCATAAAATATACAGTCCCACGCACGAGTTGGTAGCTTCGGCGTGAGGGGGGATGTTGGAGATCCCATATCAACTAGAGATTAGAAAATTTAAGTGGGTGCAAACCTCACCTTATAAACCGGTTTTATGAGGTTGAGTTAGGTACCGTTTCTGGTGACTCTACAAAATTTTCTTTCTCCCTTTTTTTTCCTCAATGATACAGAGAGTCATTGCCACGATTACTAAAGGTACTATGTTTATTTCATCATATTACATAAAAATCAAGAGCCTTTGGGACGAGTTAGACACATATCATTCATCCTCGCCTTGTAATCAAATGAAAGCACACAATGACGAGAAGAAAGAAGACCATTTAATGCAATTTCTTATGGGTCTCAATGAAACCTATAGAGGTGTCCGGTATAATATTTTGACGATGTCCTCCTTACCTAACATTCGACAGGCATATTCATTGATTATACAGTAAGAGACGCAACAATTGTCGATGATTAATTCGAGTAACCATGATGTTTACGCAAATGCAGCAGGTTTTCTCTTGAACTTTAATACTTCAATAAATTTTGACTTCACAAAACCATAGATTTTGGGTAGTGGGGCAACTAATCATATTGTTTCAAATCCATAATTATATAATTCAACTCCATCACCATCACTAGTTTCTTTGGTAAACCTTCCTACAGGCTCAACAACCTCAATCACGTCCAAAGGGACCATCCAATTTAATAGGGGATATCAAATTAGAGCATGTTTTATTTTATGCTTTCTTTCTTTTCATTTAAATCTTATTTCAGCATGTAAACTCACTAAAGCTCTAAATTGTTGTATTGTCTAACTCTCAGATGTTTGTATCATGCAGGATCTGACTATGAAGAGGATAATTGGCTCGAGTGAACAGTGAGGTGGTCTTTATTACATGAAACCTTTAAAATTGTCTGACTCTTTTCATGTTTCTAGGAACACGGATCTCTGGCATATAAGATTTGATCATCTGTCTTCATCCCGTTTAAAATTGACATCTTTATTATTTTCTTTCAATATGTCTACTCATAATAACTTCAATATATGTCCCATTGCTAAACAAACAAGACTACATTTTACTTCATGCAATAAATACACAACGTCCATTTGATTTGTTACATTGCTATATTTGGGATTCTCATAAATCACCTACTTATTCAAATGCACGACTATTTTTAACCATCATGCTTATGAGAGCATGCAATGGTTCATCACATACTTGAAATGGTACAGCATAAAAGGAATCTAGTTTGCCAGATGGTCTAATGCCTGAATAACAGAACTATAACTCACCCTATGCTGCAATCATAGATCTTTTAAGTTTTTAACATACTACACAAAATAGGTTAGAGGTGCGGACAAAATCAACCAATACAGACAAAAAGGTGGAGGGGAGTATGTTGCTAGACAATGAACACCGGCTGGCTATAAGTACTACAAACAGTGGTCAATGTTTCAAACTTAGCCTTCTCACTTTCTAAGGGTTATTTATGAAAACTACAAGACATCATATCTCAAAAAAAAATAAGATGCCTAAAAGTAGTTTTAACTTCAGAACGTATGATGGTATTAGCATACCCAAGTAAGCAAGAGCTTTTAGTTTGAACTTTGAAGCAAAGAAAATACATCCATTTTCACTTTGCGATAGGCTGAAATTTGATTTATTTATTATGAAGAATGAGGATAGTAAAAGATCGAAGTCCTACATTGGTTCTAAATCTTTAACAGAAACAATTATTAAATCATTGCTCAACAGCTCATGATTTTAGGCCAAGAGTTACTTTGACAAAAATATTTCTTTGCTTTAGTTTAGAAGATAAAAAATAGTTTAAAATTGAATAAAGACAGATGCACAGTGAATGAAGTAAAAAATAATTATTTCTGGCATTATGTTTTCTTGTTATATCCCCAGGGCCAGTTTCACTTATTTCTGTCTTTCAAAAAGTACCAATTCTTGTTGGAGACCAGATGTCTATGTCCAATTAAAGAAAATGATACAAAGCATATAGATATGTCCCGTTTACCAGTTGGCATAACCCCAATAGATGGACAATTATACCTTGCACGCTTTTCCTCCATTTCACGAGCTAGGGAACCCAGCTTAAAGAAGTCAACTTTCAGAATATCACTGTAGATATAGGAATAAAAGTACAGGTCAGAAAAACAAAAATGATTATAAGCTCTTTTTTTAATCAAAAGGAAATAATGTTATTGCATCACTATATAGGTTGCAATCGTAACCAGATTAGCACTACAACCTGTAGTAATCATATGCAACATTCTCAATACAATTAATAGAAAAAAGAAATACAAAGGTGGGAGGACCAAACCAAAATCCACTAAGAATCTGAACTGTGAGAGACCATATCTATCTCTACAACGACAATACAAGGAGAAAACCGTGAAAGGCAAGAAAAATAAGCATGTGAACAGTGTTCTTCAACATTGATACAGAAGTTCACGGGAAGTAAATTTCAGTATTAGATCTTGAAGCATGTTCTTCAAATAAAAAAGTATAATGAAAAATTTCATACGAACGGACATAATTTGAATTGCAAGACACTGAGGACAAGTTTGAGTCACTCCATACAGAAAGAACTGGTAGTGTCACACCACAAAAAGCAAATTAAGTTAAAAAAAACAGAACTTTAAAGAAGATGAAACCTCCAGGAGATCCTTTCTCCAATCAATTACTGTATCCTTGCAGAAGTCCCTAGAGAATTGTCATACTCTTTTTTATTAAAAAATGTTAAAATGAAGAAAAGCATCCACCATAGAAAATCAAAACTAGAAGGGCTTTGGTTGGAAGAGATTGTTTTGCAAGAGAGGTGCTAACTTTTCCCTTGCAGATTTAAATACCCCAAATCAGTAGAGAAAAACAAATGTTGTCCTGTTGCGGAGCTTAATTAGTACCATGTGTGGAAACTGTCAGATAATCATGTCTTTTAGCATTAATTCTTAATGAAATAATAATGTATTAATTAATAATTAGAATATCCTATCTCAGTACAGCTGTACTTTCAGAGAAATTACTGAGACCATTTTAATGCCATTAAGTTGAAGACTCTGTGCTACTTACTTTAAGCCCATAAATTCTAACGATGATTCTACTAAAAAACAAGGACACAAATTCTAACAATCAATCTACATGATAAGGTTTAACTCAATTGGAAGATAATGTGTGTATCTATGTGTGTGTGTATATATATGTTCACATATATATATATATATATATATATAAAACTAACAATAGCGAGTAGATTTTAAAAACTCATTGTCGCTTTATGATATTGCATTAAAATTAAGGAAAAAAATCAGATTGACTTCCATAACTAGTGCATGTCACAATAATACCATAAAAGTATCCTTGAGCTTTGGTTATAATTATTCACCATTCGTGCGTGTACTGGTGAAAATAAATCAGTATTCAAAATCATTTTACTTAATAGATTATATTAAATTCGAGAATTTATAGTCAAAATCATTTTCCACATTAGCTTATATTTGAGACTTCCCTTTTCAAAATCATCTTCCTTATTAGCTGATGTTAAATTTTGAGACTTTCCTTTACTAAGAATATTTCATTTTTAAAAAAATTGGCAATATGAAGTCGTTTATCAGTTCCTTATGGATGAGTCATTTCGCCTTTCTTTTCTTTTAAAAAATGCCACTCAAGAAGGAAAAGCATAAATAGTTGCCGTCCAACCCCCCCATGCACACAGTTAATAAAATAAAATCACTTAGATGTGCAAGGTCAGCAAAATATCATAGAAACAAAATCACAAAACTTGTCTGTGACAACTTGGCTAATAACCTGCTCTCATACCATGAGAGGAGCAGCCCCCCTAAAAACTTAAAAGATTAAGTAGAAGCATGTAAATGATTCCATATCTCTCGCAAACTTCATCAGTTCAAATAATTAAAGAATAACTTCATTAAATACTATTGATGAAAACTCGAGCTTTAAGGTTCTGATGTAACTTGATTATTAGGTTAACAATAAGGAAAAAGGTTGCTACCATAAAGAAGATAGATTCATTCTTTAGGAATTCCAAATTAAACCATGTAGTGTGCAAGTGCACATGTATTTCTCTCATCTATCCCCAGTATAGTTTATCAAACAAGAATTACAATATGATCAAACTTAAAGCCTGTAGCTTATAAGGCTTGTTGTCATGTGTTATGGAGATCGCTACTATTACTATATAGCTTTGTCTCACACTAACCCCCTCCCAACACACACACACACACACACACACACTATAAATAAGCAACACAGGACTATAGTTCAGGTAGGCCCTCTGTACCAACAATTACTTTGCTACATTACCACCCTAGCTTAAGTATTGAAATGTCTTCGGAAGTACCATCCATTTTTCCTACTTGCTCAAGTCACTGCAGGGAGCAGTATAGAGACAACTCCTATAAAATACAAACACTAGACACAATACAAACACTTAACACGATTAATGTCTAAAATATAAGACACCAGGACTCTATACACTAATGTGTATATAGACAAATGATTGAAATAAAATAGGAGAAATATAACAAAAGATCTAAATTGATAATCAAAATTTACATGTTCTTGCATATTCAATTTTTTTTTTCTTTTGATAATGAGTCAAAATAAATAAATTAAGAAACATTGCTCTACAACAAATGAACTTGGGCACTTTAGGAAAAATCTTACAATAAGAAATTGGCGTATCTTATAAGAAAGATATACTCACCTTCTATAAGCCAGGTTTCTATTTCGTTTATGGCAACAAGTCTCACAAAGGTAAGAGATATAGTTTTTAAATTTTATATTATATTTTAAGTTGATTTTCTAAAAACTAAAAATTGATTTTTTTTAATGGTATTGGCTTATGTCCATTCAATGCAGGTGTAAGCTCAATTGCCTGAGCTGTATAGAGGTGATGCCTAAAGTGTTAGGGCCAATATTTTATTTTTAATTGGACACTTGATGAGAAATGTCGGACAGTGTTGTTGGAAATTTATTCAACAACATTGCAACACTTCAAATGGGATCCGTGTCCATGCTTCATATGTAAACTCAACAGCTGGAGTGGAGATCCATTACTATCTTGGATCTTGGCAAATTTACCCAATATAAAAACAAAACCAGGTTATTCCTTCCAAGCCCAAAATTATCAAATATTATAAATAAGGGCAATTGCATAACCCTATGTTTTTTATGAGATAATCAAACATGTTTGGAACACATGCTGCTCAGTGAATTCGCACTATTATAACAAGTTTATACAGGAGAATCTTTCTGTTTAATATTAACAACAGGGAATGAAGAATATGAAACAAAAAAAAAAGGCAAAAACTACTAAGGACTTCAAATTGCCCACCTTTGAATTAGGAAATTTTCAACTAAAAGTAGTTTTAGATTGCAACCAAGGAATTATTATGCAATGCCAATAGTAAACTGCAAGTAATTAAGAAAACTGTAGAAGAGAAAAACTCTCAAAGGCCAAATATGACGTTCAAAAGGAAATATGAAATTATCCATAAATTGTATATCATATATAGGGTCACTCTGGTTTACCCCATCAATAATAAAACCACATAATATGAAGCTGAATTGATGTACATGAACAAGTTCATAGGTACACTGAAAACTCACTATTAGATTATCCTGAACCTAAATCTGTGTCCAAGGTATATAAAATAGCAACTGAAATTACCGAGACATGTCATCAGAAATTTCAACCAGAAATGCTTCAGCTGTAGATATCACAAGTGATCCATTCTTCACACTGAACATTCTCAAGATCGAGAATACACCTCTCTATCTGTGGCATTTAAGAGTTGCAGGAAAAAAAAATAGAAACATAAGATTTCAATTTCCTACTACCATCCTGATATACATTGACATGAAGGAACAAAACTCTGTAAAATAGCATAGACAACTATTAATAAAAAAGATGGCTCTGCTATTAAAATTTGCACACATATTGCAACCAACCTTAGAAAGATAATATTAAATCATTAGAGCATTTTTTTTATCAATTCATATTCTCCACTTGACATGGAAAATGCAAGGGATGTATTTATAGTAAGCAAAAAAAAATCAAAATATATCTGAATTGTGTGCATATTCACCTTGAAAGTTTATGATCTCACAAACTATGAGATTTGAATAGAATCACATAAAGATGTCTTTTTCTCTTGTCATTTTATCCTTTTCCTATCTTGATTGAAGATAAGTTACTAACACAAAGAGGCAATGATTAATAAGGAGAATGGGATATCCTTCATACATAAAGCTATGAAAAAATCACATTGAACGTTGTAAAAATGTAGCAAAACAAAAGAGGTCTCAGTGCCACTGCATGTACCAAAGAAAGGCTATGGAAAGAATTATGTCCCAGAGAAACCCAAAGGACAAAAAGCTTCCTTTATCCAGTAATTTCATTCCAAACAAGACAAGAAAGAACAGCACACAGCTTCTCCCTGATTAAGAAGCAAAAACCTCTAAATTTAAGGAAAGGGAAAAGCTCTATCGTACCAAAATGTGATCAATATACCAACTATTTAAAGTGACTCCCAATTTGGTTCTATTTTTAATCTTCTCAATTGAATCCTCGTATGTTTTAATATTCTTTTGTTTGAACATAAATGCTTTAAATTTGGTGTTGCAGAAATTTTAGCAAATAAATATGAAGAATAAATTTAGAAAGCTAAAATGTAAAGGCAGAAAATTGAAAAATATTATGTCTTTCCAAGTTAAGAACCCTTCTTTTTCAACAATTTGTATGTTTAACCTTCCATTTTTTTCATGTAAAGACATACTCTAGATTCACACATACAGCACATATGAAACATTGCACCAACTCTAACTTACAAAACCCACCAGAAATTGGAAGTGTATCACTGATTGTTAATGAAAATATGTAATCACTAACATAGATGAAGATAATTAAGAAACTGAAAACATATAAAAATCATTTTCGGACCACTTCTCTTGTAAATTTATTATATAGAATTAACCAAAACATAGTTGAAGTTGAAGCCCCACAAATTTTGTAATGAAGCTGGTTTGCTAAAGCTTTATTGAAAATAATAAATTAAATTTATTAACCAAAAAAATAAAATCATTAGCTCATTGATGATATGACAAAAAAGCAAATCGATTCTTAAGAGCTGTAACTGACATTTAGCAACACTCTTTTCCCACCTTCCTCTCCAAGTGTCTAAATCAAGGTAGGTTGTTCAGTACATAAGTCTCCAGATGCAATCATGTTGTATTTAACCAATAAAAAAAGGGAGACAAAGGAGAGTGCATGATAACTATCTGTATGAGGCACATAAAATAATTGTAAAAACTTCTTTCACATATTTTTATTTAATAAAGACAAAAGAAAATCACAATCATCAACACCAAACTCAGAATGTCAAATGGGTTTAGCTCATTAATTGCCACTGATTATTTAACTACACATAAAAAAGCCAGGTAAAACCCCAGTTGCTGACAGAGGAAAAAGAAACTGCATTCAATCCATCTCTGAAGCCAAAGCTAAAGTGATATTGATGTACCTTCACAAGGGTTTCAAATTTGCTCCTCAAACAAGAAAATCTGTTCTTAGTCCAATATAAAGCCAGGGAGCAACTGAAACATCACAAGATAAGGGTAAATCTTTAGAACAAAATCTAGGATGTTTAACAATAAGAGAAAGAACAAAATAATTGATTGCTACGAATCTATGACTCAATAGTTCTATATACATTAAAAAATGTTCAATGAAGCAACCTCCTAATCTCTAAATGCCTGTGCGTAATAATTTGATATTCTACTAGCATAATTTTATTAGTGTTGTATCATGGTTTAGTAATTTTCCAAAAACATAATAGAGAATTTTAGTAGACTAAAAACCTTCACTGCATTCTAAAAATAGAATTTGCAACTAATCAATCAACTGATGACCTCTCAACAACTTACGCATTCCATTAATCTAAGACAACCAGATCCATATAGAATAAGCTTGATAAGATATGCTTTCGGAAATAATTCACAAGCTACTCTTTCTTTAATAAAGCAAGATCCTGATACTTCCATTTACATTAATCAGATGACTTATTTCATCACAGAGCTGTTTTCAAGGGGTCTAACTAATATCTCACAATAAAAATCCTTGCTCACTTAATCAAGCCAAGATAATACATAACTATACAAAATGGAATGAATTTTGAAGGTACTGAAGCAGCCAAGTAGATAAAATGATAATGAATAAGAGCATATAGAAAATAGATGCTACATAAATGCACATAACTCGTTGTTAGGAAAATAGTTTGGTGGAAGTATAAGATGCATCCAACAAAGTCAGACTCATCGTTATTCATCTACTAGAACCTGTAAGTTTGTCTAATGCCAACGTAAATATAAGCAACACATTCACAAGGGAGGAGTTTCCTTACTAATGCTTGTTTTTCCTGTCAGATGCTTGAACAAGTTCAACACATGCACGTGTTACACTCTGTGCACCAATACTGCAATGACAAAGGGAAAACTGAAATTTATTACTCAAAATATCTAAGGTCTAAACAACAACAACAAGTCTTGTCCCTCCAGGTGAAATTAGTTACATAAATCAACATAGCCATTAGACTACATTCCAAGTTAAAACGAAAAATAACTAAATGAGGCTCAGGCTTACACTTGGCGTTACCAATGATGTAACATAAAAAGCACATCATCAACAATTAAATTTGGTAATTTTGTTTTAAAATCCACCAATCTACAAATATGATCAATAACAGGTATGAAATATTCCGTAGAGATCGGATTCCACACATTTGATTTGGTACTTAAGGAACACATTAACTACAATATGGTACAGAAGGCACCCTGCGCTGGTACACAAAATGACATATTTTACATCTTTAACGCTGAATGCCTAGCAGAGAGAAGAAAGTTGACCTCTGAAGATGTTAAGCATCAAACGGAAATCAAATAACTAATCAAACATACGATATATTAGAAGAAAAAGTTATACATGTATACAATGAAATTTCAATTTCCACTTTGTACAGTAAATGACCAAGACAAAATCCATACAGCATCAACTAATTCTCAGCAAAACATTTGACAAGGATATTCAGTAAAAGAGAAATGCTAACAACACACTCTTTATTATGGTTGAAATTTAGTGGAGTATACAAAATTGATAAGTCCCATTTGTTTAAACCAATAATAAAGAAACAAACCATCAATTTCATTCTCAAAATATTATTCTCTCCAAAATAGTTGTCAGAGTAAGAAAATTACATGAGCAATCCCTTAATCAAGTAAAATCCTTAAAAATAGTCCTGAAATCAATTTAAGGACTAAATTAATGGACATCCTTACTTTAGGAACTACTAGTATAAGTTCTTTCTTTTGAAGACTATTCAAGAAAGCAACACTCAAGGAACCACACTGATACTTTTATTAAATAATTATAAAGGTTGTATTCAAAAAAGAGTCTGTTAGCACTCCACTTCAGTGATATAATCAAAAACACACTCGAACCCCAAATTCAGTAAATTCACTCATTCACTATCATTACCTGCTTGATCTGTTATACAAATCCCGAGCAAGATCACTAACTTTTTCAAAATCAACCTGCTCCTGTTCACTGCGCAAGAGGAAAAGGAGTCACAGCCAGACCGAAGAACGAAGACAGGGAATTATAAGAAACATAAATTCACGTAAAGTTAGAAAAGAAAAATAAATAAATAGAGTTAGGCGGTTATAGTTACAGCCGGATAGTGATATCAGAAAATAGGCTTTTGGAGGCGAGGGAGTAGGCGGTGACCGCTCGTACGAGAGCGTCGCGGCGAAGAGGATGTTCCCTCGAAGCTTCAAGGTTGACGAATTGCTCGTTGACGAGTCCCTGCGAGAATTGGAACAACAACACGCGATTAGTTACCGAAACGGTTAGAGAATGGTGAGAGAGAACGCATGTGCTTACGTCGTCGCACATGGAGCGGATGAAGTTGTGAGTTTGGAATTTGAGAGCGTGAATAGCCATGATTGAGAGTGGAGAGAAGAGTGAATGAAGAGAGGGGTTTTGTGGAGTTGCATGCTGTTTTGGTTTGTTGCGATTTGGGGTTTCTGCTTTCTTGCTTTCTCGCTTGGCTTCCGCGGTGCGTCACATTTGTCGTTTCAACATTGCATCACTTTACTCTTTAACTCCCGCGTTTGTTTTTCTCGTAATGATTTCTGTAACGCCATTTTGTTACAGGAGAAACAGCTTGGAGATGAAGAAAGAGTGAGGGAGTTACTGAAATGGAAGTGTGAAAACGTGAGAATATAATATTCTTTTTATATAGTGGGGTCCATGTCATTTTCTTTTCATAAAATGAATTAAAATTTTTCCTGAAATTTATTACTTATAACAAATAATATTCTTCTTCTAAGATACTCACAAATATTTTCACATTAGTTAGAAATTTCAATAAATCTTTATCACAGATCCATTCTCATTTATCCTAATTTTAACAATCACAATTTTTTTAATTGTTTTCTCCTAAATTCTCTTACATTTACTTTCTTAAATTCTCACACGTTCTCTTTTCAATCCATACACAATCTAAATTTATCTTTATTTCTACCATATACAATAAAAATATAAAAATATAAGTAATACTTAATATTTTAAATTAAACTTGGAGACCAAAAAAGTAGAATATGTACAATTAATTCTCTTTTATCTTACTTTCAATGTACTTTTAATTTGGTTATTTATAAAAAATAATTAAAATTTACTTTAGCTGTGGTTCTAGTTTGATTATGTAAAAATTTATAACTCCACTTTTATATGTATTCTTAACTTTGTTGTCATACAAGAATAATCAAATTAAAATTAAAAATAATATATACTAAAATTTTGCCATTTACAATTTTTTTTAAATGACTAAGTTACTTTAATTTTCTATTGCAAATAGAGATATATGACAAGGCATCACCCTGTCGAGCTACGAATAATCTTATTTTTTTATAATAATAACATTTAGCTTTTATTAATAAAAAAATTGTTAAGTAATTGTTAAAGTATTATTGCGTTTGTTTGAGGGGCGAAATAAAAATTTTGTTAATTAAATTTTTACATCTAATTAAGAGAGATTTGTTTTATGGCAGACCTAATATGATATGATTTAAAGAGTGGATATAATTTTTGAGTTTTCTCATGATGAATCATTCATATTCTCATGAGATTGAAATTAATGATGTATTTACTGGGGATTAAAAATAATATTAATAAAAGTTTATTAGTAGCAAGTATTAAAGATTACTGGGTGAAGATTAATGTGGAATTTAAAAAGTTTTATATATTTATATAAAATAATACACTTAAAATGTAATCATTAAAAATAATAAATTTTGAAAGAAAATAAAATTTTCTTTTGTGAGAACTTTTAGTGGAGCATCAATATTTTTTTCCAAATTGAATATAACAGGACTATCTCTCCTTTGGTGTTTTCATCTGATAGTAACAAGTTTTCAACTCTTGATATTAGGTGAGATTTTTTTTTTCTTCATTTTTTTCTCAACTCAATGCAGATCACAAATTGTTTGTTGGTGATTTTGTTTCATAAATGGAGATAAAATTGGAAGAGAATTTCAAGGAAAGAATAATAAAAGAAAAGAAAGAGTAAAAATATAAAGATAGAATGTTTGATGAATATTGGAAAAAACATGTTGTAATTATGATGAGAGAAAGCGAAATTAAAAAAAAAATTGAGAGAAATAGAAATTAAAGAGAATGAGTTAAGAGAGAGAGAAATTAAAGTGAATGAGTTAATAGAAAGGGAAATTAAAAATAATGAGTTAAGAGAAAGATGAATTAAAGAGAATGGGTTAAGGAAAAAACAAATTAAAGAGAATAGGTTAAGAGTAAGATAAATTAACAAGAATGTTTTAAGACAGAGAGAAATTAAAGAGAATGAGTTTAGAGAATGAGATATTAAAGAGAACTAGTTAAGAGAAAGAGAATGAGTTGAGAGAACAAAAAAAAATAAAACAAAAAAGGAGTTTAGAGAAAAAAAAAATTAAGGAAGAAGACAATTAAAGAGAAAAATACGAAAGAAAGAAAAATGAAGAAATAAAAAAAAATGCCAACAAAAAGAAAAAAAATATTTTGTATAGTCGTGTAAATATTGTTGATTTGTTTATTCAACAATATGAAAAAGATTTTTTTATGGGTTGTCTCAACAACACTTCGTTTTGAATCAATCAAACAATAATGTTTGTAGAGACTCCAGTTCTATAATGGAAAACTAATGAAAAAATGATATTTGATCCTGTTATTATATTTCTTTTGGAGGAAGTATATTTGTGACATTCAAAAACAAATGTTTTTGAATATGGAATGATACGATATTGTGGAAGTGAATATAATTTTGAATTTTCTTTATAATTTTTTATTGTTCTTAGTTAAGTGGTTGAATAGTCATATATTAAAATAAAAAACTACAAGAAGGTGAATTACTCCTCATATACTAAAAGGATGTACTTCAAAATGCAATCATCAAGACATACCAATTTTAAAATAAAATAGAATTTTATCTTAGTGAGAACTTTGAGGAGTTGTGAATTATAAGAATTCATATTTGATCTTATCAAGACAACATGTGACGATTAACTTCATGATTTATTATTCACCTTTTCCTTTTTTTTAAATGTGATGTCAATATTCTTTTGGAAACTATGTATCAAAATAACCTTCATCCCTTCCATGTTATCATCATAGTAGGATGTTAATATCGATTATTTATATGCATAACTGAGTATCGTATTTACAATTTAGTTTATCGTATATTTTTAAAAGATTTTTCCAATATTTTTCTTAAATAAATATTGGTGATGATTAAAAAAAATGCTTTTTTGTTTATTCATAATCTATATTTTAAGAGTTTTTTAATTAAAAAAATTAATTATTTTATTTTTGTGATTATAAGTGAATTTAATTAAGACTAAATTTTTTTAAAAGTTTAGTACAGACTTAAATATATTCTTAGTCTTTCAAATTGGAGATACAATTAATTTGTGCTACAATTAAAAGAAGTGGTTACTTAATCCTTATGCACAAAATATTATTTTTAATATCTATGGTTAGAGCGGTTATACAACACTAGTGATATTGTTACCTTTATATAATCTTTTGAAATTCTTACTCAATACAAAAAGCTTGCAACATAACTTTTCTTACATCACCTTTAAAAATTAATTTATAAATATTTATTAATAATGAAAATTACTTTAAATATCAATTCTTTAGTCTTATTTAATCGATAAGTCAAGTAATAGTTAAGATGAAAGTAAAAGTTAAGATGAATGAATTTCGACTATCTGAGATACTAAATATTACTGAAAAATTAAATCAAAGACAGAATACAAAACAAAAACTCATTATTCTCTTTTGGTGTGAAGATTTTATCCTTAACTAATGTAACTGTTTTTTTTTTTTATTTTAATAATTATTTTTGCAACAGTTTTTCAATTATGATAATTATTTTCTTATTAATAAAAGAAAGTTTGTGACACATATATCTGTTATGTTTTTCTTCTAATATTTATGGGTAACAATTTTCAAGGATGAAAAAAAAAATGAATAGAAAGACGTTACTCACAATACCCGTGGTTTGTAAAGGAGTGAAAAAATTGTAATGATTTAATATAAAATTAACAAATTTTGAGTTTAGTTTTTATAAAAAAAAAATTATAAAATTTGAAATCTTGTGTGAAATTTTGATTTTATTCTCTGTAAAAAAATTCTTTAATTTTTATTCTTCTAAAACTTTTAAGATTAGTAATATTCCTTTTAAGATTAATAGCATTTACTTTATGTATATTAAGAGTTGTTCTAGGTATCAGTATATGTAATATAATAGTAGTATTTGTCACTTAAAACAATATTTTAATATTTTGTTTGACGTATAAATAGTTAATCAATATTATATAATATTAAAGACTACAATAATAATTTTCAATTTTACAATAGTAAAAAAAAGATTAAAAAAATTATAGCAACCAAAATTAGAACTCACCTTGGAACATGTTTAAGCCAAGCTTAAAAGATGATTAAAATGTGATTTGAAAAATATAGGGTGTAGTTCGTAAAATTGTGTGTGCATTTAACAATTATCTTTACCATTAATTTTGTATGTAAACCTGCTGCCGGCTATTGCTTCCTGCACCTCCGCGATTTCAATGTACACCTCCAGGGGGTGGTGGAATAACCAATTCACCCTTAACGAAATATATATTTTAAATCTAAATTCTCTTATTCTCCACTTTATTATTTTCTTCTTCTTATAGGAGTGGTGCACCCCCCATCCTCTGGTCCTCTTTGAATTGTTGTCATAATTTTTATTGTTAAAAATTATTTTGGATACCCATTGTCGTGTCAAAAATTGTTGTCATAATTAGAAAGCAAACAAAATTCTATGATTATCTTTACTCCATTTATTTTTAGCTTATTACATTTAGTGCTTAAGGTTGGAAATAATAATGGAACAAGTTCTACATGAATAAAAAATTATGAAATATTAAAATGAAGTAACCAGTGAGATTTCATCTAATAATTATTTGTTGATTGGGGATTATCTTTTTTCCCATTCAAATAGTATAAAAGTTGTAAAAGAATGAGTAAAGCATGCATTTCAGTATTGTTTAACATATACCTAACACCCCAATGCTTTTCCATTGATTCCCTCATCAATAGACTAATAAAATAAAATAAACTTTGGCTACACACATTGGTGTTCTGGATCAAACGTGAAAGCAACATTTCTGTGCAGTCTCACGCTGAATACCAAACAGAACTTAAAGAATAAAATCTACCTTTAATTTTAGTCATAAAAAAAAAGATGAAACATGCATTCCATTTTAAACGCAAATCATTTAAAAATAACCACACATAGTTTTTAGGTTAAAAATTAACACATGTTAAACACTCTTTTTATTATATCTTCTTTTCTATCATAAAACAAGAAGTCCAAATGACCGCCTACCTAGACGGCTTAATGATTTTTCAGTGAAAATCAGTATTCATATCAAATCACAAGATAAAGACACTAATTCTAATTAAGAGATAGTAAAGTGAGATTAATATTTATTGGATCAGGTTTAGCCGTTCTGACAGAAAAAGGTCTACCAGAATAGTATAAATAAAGACACTCTCATGATAAAAGATAATGTCACTCTAAATTCTAAATTTAATTTTCATATCGATCTTATTTAATTTGAGTGTCAGAATATCTTTAGAATATTTTATCCTCTCAAAATTCTAAAAAAATAATTAAAATTAAAGAAAAAATAGAAATAATTTGATAGAGAATATTCAATCTGAAATAATTTGTAACAACACCTTTAACATATATTTTACCCAAAAGTTCACATCTCATTTACTATATGCCTTGTTATTTTAATTATTGATGTGATTGGTCAGACCATAGAATCAAAGGAAAATCACTATTGCGATGGTGAACACTATAAAAACGTGTTTTTTCTGTTTTATTTATTTTTTTACTGGAGACCCAATGATAAACTTTTAGTAAAGTGCATTGTGTCTTAACATAATTCAAACTCTCGAAAACGTATTCTTAGTGATCTTTTGCATTTTTTTGACATTTGACATAAATCGTTTCAAAGACTCGTGATGTATAAGAAAATAGATTAAAAAAAAAAAAAAGCAAAAGCAATATTTGTTTGCTTCTGCGTTTTATTGACATTTGGCGTAAACACTGTCAAAAACCGTGATTGGCATGTTAAAGCAAAGATATCTAAATATGTAAAAATCGTAACTATTAACTTCTTAAAATTACATTTAAAACATAACAACACTACGTTAAATATTAATTTGAAACCAAACACGTTATTAAAGTCGAGTGCTACCAAATGTTGCAACATATGTATTAACAATAGAGAGAGAGAGAGAGAGAGAGAGAGAGAGAGAGAGAGAGAGAGAGAGAGAGAGAGAGAGAGAGAGAGTGAGAGAGAGATCATTCATACAGAAATTCATGTAATAAGTTATTGAATAATTAAAAGGGATAAAATGAAAAAAGTGAAATAGAATAAATGGTGTAATAAAATAAATAAATGTACCCATATTAGTATATAACATCATATGAATTATTGAACAAGTAACATAAATTAGAGTGACCGAGGAAAAATGTTAGTAACAGTAAATACATTCTTCTAATACATATTTTATTACTAATTAAAATAGATCAAAACTAAAAATCAAGTGAAAGAATAAAATGGTGTTTTGTTTCAGAGGAAATAAATAAAGTAGAAAGTTATTATTTTTGATATTGTTTAGATTAAGTGATGCAAAAAGAAGTAGAAAAAACCAAAAGAACATATAACTCAACAATAACATATTTATTACTAGTGTAAAATTGATACATTATGTCACTACATTTATTTCAGATACAATAAATAAATAAGATGTAACATTTTTACAAACAAGTAAAACTTTTTTATATTTAATGAACGTAAAACTATTTAAAGTAAAGTAAAATGTTTCTTCTTTTTTGTATTTTTGGTGTGTTTTTTTTTTCTTCAACAGCAACATTATTGCACTTATGAGTAGTTTTTAGAGGTCATCTTTATGTTTGAATTGGTTGGTGTGTGTGGTTTGTGGTGGTGGCATTTCTCTTTGATTTCATTGAAGCATTTGTAGGTCCAAGTGTACTATTGAATATGTGTTTTATTTTTTTATTGTATTATTGAAATTAAAATCTCAGTTGTTTTTGAGATCTCAATTACGACATAAAATGTGTTATTTGGTTCCTTAAGTTTGAAATTTGAACATTGAAATTAAATTTTTTATAGGAGTGAATATTATAAGATGATTAACATTATAATTTAGAACTTATGAATAACAAAAATTATACGGACTAATTAATTATCTTAGTCTTTAGGTGTAACAGCCGTGGTTTTTTAAATAAAAACCAAGAGACCCCCCTCCCACA
Source organism: Phaseolus lunatus (assembly GCA_013389735.1). Taxonomy (NCBI): domain Eukaryota; kingdom Viridiplantae; phylum Streptophyta; class Magnoliopsida; order Fabales; family Fabaceae; genus Phaseolus; species Phaseolus lunatus. The sequence goes on from CM023867.1 coordinate 8,484,216, forward strand.
CCACAGTGGCTTTTCTCTCTCACTCCATATTCTCCTCTTTTCTTCTCTCTTAATTTCCTTTTCCAATCTTCATCCATTTTAGAATCTGATCGGACCACGTTGTAGCTGGGGAGTTAAGGAACATTTCTACCCGATCAGAATTTTAAACAGAGTAAGTTCATTTTTACTCTAAAGATCCTTTATTCTTGGTTTTTTGGTATGTTTTAGTCATCAATCTTGGTGGGGTCAGTTGAGAAGATTAATCCTCTCAACTTATTCTAGTATATACTGAATTTATGTTCTGTTTGGATAACTTGCATTAAGCCCGTAAATCTTAAAGTTTATCCAGATGGTGGAGAATAAAATTCTAGAAGTTGCTTGGGAAGCAAGCAATTAAGGTAAGGGAAGCTAAATTTAATCTTTTATAGCACCCTAGGCTAGAAGATTCTGGATGTGGAAGGGACGTGGTCCCAATATTTAATTTCTCTAGTACGGATGCTGTGTGTTTATATTTTGTGTTATTTGTTTATATAATATTTAAATTTGTAAAAATATTTTATTTTGATAATTTAGTATTTAAGTGTGGTTTTTTTTTTATGTTAAATAAACTTTTGAATATTGTGGATTACATTTTGAATGATATTGTATGATGAAAATGATATGGAATTGAATTCATACATTTGGGATAATGTATGGACTGATGTTTGTTGTGTATTAAGTATTGATACCTATGTGGTAACAGAGATCTCCGAGCTTCACTGATGATCTAAGTCACATAGACTAAGATATCAGGTGGTGAGAAGCTGATGGAGGAGTTCATGCACACCGTGACATATGAGATGCACGGCTTGGGTTGTATTGAACTTACCCTGACCCTTTATGTTGGATTCGTTGGTAATCTTTGGATCAGGTGTTAGTCTCTGGTGGGACTTACTTAATACGAGTCTTCCGGAAGATGTTGTTTGTTGAATATATTGGATGTGTAGATCCATGTGAGATCTATGTGATTGTTTTATTATTGAGATTTGAAAAAGATTGAAAAATTGGTCATGTAATTTGGTTTTCTCTTTTAATTTAATTGCATATATTATAAAACTTTATTTTCACTAGCTTACCCTTATTTCACTAGTATGACAGACATTGCGAATTTCGAGGAAGACAAAGGAAACGGTTGTCGTTGAAGAAAGAAAGCACCAAATGGCACGCAGAGTTGAATTTCATTATCATGTCCTTCTGCTGACATTAATAACAGCTCATGCTTTCGGCCAAGGCTTGCTTTAGTTTATGGGTTAGATAAAAAAGCTGTGACTTTTGCAGGTTTTTTATGCATAAATATAGGGCAGAAGAGAAAAACAAAGCAACAGAGAGAACCTGTATAAGAACAAACGTAGCAAGGCCACGTATAATGTTTTCTTTTTTATGCCGCAAACGTAGACATTGTGTTGGATTATTGGGTTATTCCCGTACAAAGTTAGGTCTTCCTTGAGTGGCATTAGATTGTAGGACACGTGATTAATTAGTGAAGAGACTCTTCTAGTGTCATCATCATCACTGCAGCTCTCTAATATCTTATTCTTTTGCCCAGCACATATAGTTTTAAATTAGAGAGCACAAACCAAACCCTAATGCACAGTATTCAAATCTATTTTAATCATTATTATTGGTTGTGTCTCAAATTATTTGGTAGAATCTAGTAAATTAAAAACTAAGTATTATTTTATTAATAAATTTTACAATGAATTAATTATCGTATTTAGTTTATTTTAAGGCTTTTAGTTAGAAACTTTTTTCTCTTTCTATACGTTCCCTTTTTATTTTAAAAAAGTTTCTGACTGACAGAGTAGGACTTTGAAAAGTCTAGAAAGTTATTTTGAACTAAATTGGTCCTAATAAATAGTTTTATTTTACTTGTGTTTGAAGTTGCTTTCTTTTTCTCATCTTCAATGGATAACTAAGATATATTATCGGTGTAAGATGATGTTAAATATAGATTCTTCATTTATATGTATAAATTTATATACAATATATAAAATATAATATATATTCCTAAAAAAACTTATTAAATAATAATTAAATTAAATATTATTTTAAATATTAAAAAAATTGGTATTTAAAATAACTTATATTATTAATAAAAATGTATAAAATAATTTTTAAATTTATATCTAAATTAGTTATGAAAGTTTTTTTATTAATATTTTATATTCTAAATTAATTCTTAAAATATTAATAAAAATTATTTTAAAATATAAAGTAATAAGTAGTTAAAATTTTAATAATTAATAATTAAATATTTATTTAAAAATTATTTTATAAATTTTTATTAATATTATAAACTATTTTAGATATTAATATGTTTTAATAATAAATTATTTTAGTTTTTAAAATTAATTTATTTAATATTGTTTTTAGTAGACATGATGATTGATGATTAAAGTATGATTGTGATGAATATGATTTCATGTACGTTGTTTTCATTACTTCAATTGTTGGATGATATTATCTTTCACTTATTTTGTAGGAGAAATATTCTTTGGTAAAACTAAAAAGTAACGAGTGTTTTAAGGAACACCGTAAGATTTTATTTTATTTTAAAAATATAATATTTAATTTATAATTGATAATACTGTGATATTTATGACGAAAATCATTGCAGCAGAAGTCTAACAAAGTATACTTTTAAAGATTTTTTTATCTTGTAAATATACGTTTTAAGACTAAACAAATATATATATATATATATATATATATATATATATATATATATAATGACTTGACGTTATCTTCACTTACTCCGGCTTATCATCGACAGTCTGTTCAGGATTCCAAATTCAATCTTGGCAACTAAACATGAGGGTTGTGCTCGTTGCGAGACTTAACCCAACACCTTACGGCACGAGCTAATGATAGCCATGCACCACCTGTGTCCGCGTTTCCAAAGACACTCCTCTCTTTCAAGAGGATTCACAGCATGTCAAGTCCTGATAAGGTTCTTCGCTTTGTATCGAATTAAACCACATGATCCACCGCTTATGCGGGTCAACATTTATTTTATACAATTATCACCAAATATAAATACTAACTTCTTTATCGAATGTCTTTTTATAAGTATATCTCAACCTGACAAAGGCTGGTAACAACATAGACTTGTTAGGCATCATTAGAGAAGAAGTTGGAAAAATGCTGTAAAAAATGAGACTTTCCCAACTTATAAAAAACAGAAAAACATAGTTATCAAAATAATAAACCTAATATTGAAGTAGTATGGTAATTTTGAGAGGTTATATTTTTAGTGAGATATATAAATTTAAATTTTGATATAATGTGAGGATATGTGTTACACTAATATGCGCTGATAAAAAAAAAATGTGAGAGTATGTGTAAAGATTATAATTAAATCGATAATGAAATCAAATGTACTATATAAGTGAGAGATTGTCATTGGCTTCATAAGTTAATTGTGTAAATTAAGTTAACCAAAACATTTAAAAATCTAAGAAGAATTACTGATATTTACTTAAATTATTTTAAAGTCTATATCCAGTAAATATTTGTTATGGTAATGATTATAGACAAGAGTTGTGGTTTATTGGTATTTTTGAAAGCTTTAAAAATAATAATCAGAATTATTAATAAATATTGTAATAACAAATGTTATAAAAAACAAATTTTCTAAAATACATTTTAAATTGTATTTTTTATTTATTTAAAAGGTTAACAGTTGTCTTACATTTAAAGAAACTACTTATATTTAAAACGTAGTTTCAGGAAAAAAGATTTGTATACATAAAATAGAATTATCTTTATTATATATATATATATATATATATATATATATATATAGAGAGAGAGAGAGAGAGAGAGAGAGAGAGAGAGAGAGAGAGAGAGAGAATTTGATTAGTGTTTCACTCTCGTGTAAATACTCATGTGTTTTAATATTTGAAAATAAATAAAATTAACGTTTTTAAAGAAAATTACATGTTTCTATAAGTTAAAATTTCTTTTAAAAAAGTAAACATGTATGATAATTTACATGTAATTTAAACTTTAAGATAAGTATCTCTCTATGTATATTTTTCAAATTGGTTACGTTCTTACTTAGTTTCAATTTCTTATATATCCTCTCAAGTAAATGCCGATAAAAAAAATCCTCTTAAGTAAATTAGATATGTTTAAATGTACTTTTTTTATAAATTTCTCTTTAAGAAAAAAATAAAATTAAAATCAACTTTCATATAAATTAAAATTAACTTATATATAAGTTATATTAAAACTTTCACATTCAATTTTTTTTTTTTAAATTTAAATTATGAGATAAGCCTACATGCAAAATATTGGGGTTCTAGTTTACCCATTGAAAACACATTACACATGTTATCAATAGATGTCCTCGGATATAGTAAAAGATTCCATTACACTTTGACTTTAGGCATAAGATTCCTTACAAATGCCACACATTTATAGTGTCTTAATTTCTACCCACACATCCCAATTTTGAATACTTTGAATAAATTAAAGTGTTCAAAGTAAATTTACATATAAATGTAATGGGACACACAAATTAAGAAAAATAATAAATATATGTCTTTTTTATACAATGTTATTAAAGTAGCCTCATATTTTCAATAAATACATTAAATGAAGAGTGAGTGAGTGAGGTAATTGTAGTGGTTGTAGAATTAACATGTTAAATTATGTGAAGATAAATTAGGGAAAAAAATAATATAATATATATTACATTCTAAAATAAGAACATTACTTATTTTGGGACAAATTGAAATGGCCAAAAACAGTAGATAATTTCGTATGAAGATAGTACAAGCTACGTATCAAAAGAAATAAAGTAGTGAGAGTTCGGTAGCCCATTTACTATACGTGTTCACTAAGTATTTTCATGTTTACTTTTTATAGGTTTATTTTCATGTTCCCTAATTTTTTTATTAGGGAAAAGATATTGTGAAAAAAAATGGAAAAAAATCAAATTTTTTTATCCAAATGCAATAAAATAGAATGAGAGTGGAACTGAATTTTTTTTAAAGATACATATGTTTGTTTTAAAAGAAAAAAAATTAAAGGAAAATGGTTTGTGGGAATTTCCTTATTTATTCATAGTACTTTTTTAATTTTTATTTTATTTGATTGCAATGACTCTAGATAGATAGTTGGACGAAGACTATCGTCGACCAATTTGTATAAAGTGATAGATAAATAAAATTTAGAGAAGGTAACACTTAACAAATGACTTAAGTTTATGATTACTACTAGGTATCCTAGGTGCCCAATTCTAAGAAAGCACACTTTTAACCTCTTCTAATAATATTTTTTAATCAATTATTGATGTTCTATATACAACTATTATTTTTTTTCACAGATATTTTCCTAACAAAATTTAAAAATATAAGTTGCATTATTACAAGAAGACAAGCATTTTTACATTAGTAGTTATTTAAGTAATGTAAAAGTTGTTTTTGTATAATATATATAAGGTGGGAATCGAAGCTAGGTTTCTTCAGTAACAAAAAAAACTTTAACCACTACACCAGACAAATTCTTTTACAATATTATGATTTTTATTATAATTATTATTATTTTTAAGATTGTTATTAATATTATAAATATTATTTATTATTAATATTGTTAATATTATTAATATTGTTTATTATTAATATTATTTATTATTAATATTGTTTATTATTAATATTATTTATTATTAATATTGTTAACATTAATAATTATTATTAATAGTAATAAAGGTATAACATAATGTATGACTAAATGTTGGTTCATAACATTTATACACATGATGATATAATAATTTTAATGATGTATCGTTTTTGTTAACATACGGGTTATGGTCTAGTTCCCTCATATTTTCGTATTTTCTTTCATTTTTTTTAATAATATTTTTTTCATGTGATAAGAGGTGATTGTTGTTATTTGAAGTGTTAACCTAATTGAGATGTCAAGTTACATAATGATGTCTAATATAAAAACTTTTATAAAAAAAAATAATATATGCATGATTATCTAAATTAAGGTTATGACTTACTCTTACATGTTACATATATAAATTCAACATGTGGTTTACCTAAATAATCATAGATCAAGGTGATTGATATTTTAGTATGTATATTTATACACCTTTAGTTTTTTTTTAAAATTTTTTCAAAATGTATGTACTCACTGACTTTAAAAGGGTAAATTTAATTGTATTTTATCATTTAATCTTTCCTTTTTTCCAAATAGATTTCCTAAAATAAAATTATATCCAGAATCCATTTATTTTGTTTGATTTATTGTATTTAAACTACTTCTTACGGATATATTTCTATAATTATGAAGATCATAAAACATAAGGAATTTTGTAGTTACATTTATATTTTATAAAAAATAAATTAATATTTTATACTATTAAAATAAACATAATTAATTGATCACTCTGTATTAATTTTCTTAAACTTTCCTTACCGATGTACCTTAAATCCTTACCTACCAAATAATTGTTTTAATTATATTCGTAAATATTCGTGGTTGGTGTAGCAACCAACGGAAATTATAATGCTTTTAACGAAGAAAAAAAAAACAATGCGAAGAGGAGACAAAATTCAGTAACATGTGTTCTTTTATTCTCATTTGAAGAGGTCTCATAATTAAAGATAAAACACTAAAAATCAATAATTCTGTTTTTATATATACTTAGATATTTTATTTATATAAATTTGATATTTTTAACTCGAATTGAATTAGAAATAGAATGATTTTGGGATTAAAAGATTTATAAATTCCATCTAGATTCTTGTTTTCCCCAACATGTTCAATCTCTGACCTCACTTTTACTTTATTTTCTGATTTTGAATGTCATAACAAGGTTATATTGATATAATTATTTTTTAAATGTTAAAAATTTATACTCTTACAATTTTTATATCGAAACTACTTATTTTAGTTACTACACGTTTATTTTTCAATCCATTTTAATTCCAATTATTTAAAACTGTAAAGACTAAAACAAATAAAAAAATGCATGGAGACTAAAATAGATAAATTAGAGAGCTTAGTCAGGAAAATTTACAAAAATGGTATAAGTTTTTTTATAATTTACTGAACTTGGTAAGTTTCAAAAAAATATTTATATAAATAAGTTATACTTTGAAAGTACTCACTCAAATAATGGTTGCAAGCAATTTTAGTAAAAGAAAAATGTGCTAAAAAATATAACTCTGGTCTAGTTTTAAAAAATTATGCGTTAAATTATAACTATTTATTATGTATGCATGATTTGTTATATGAATAGTTTTTAAAAAATTTACAATTATTAAAAAATATATTTTAAATTTAATTTAATTTTATAACTTAAGATAAAGTTTGTATTTATAATAAAATAATATTATTTGGGATTTTCAATAACAAAAAATTACACAATTTTGAGTGAATTTTTCATATAAGAGTAAAAAGACTATACTTTGTAAATATTGTATAAAAAGGAAATGAATAGTTAAAGTTTGAGAATTAAAATAGAAATGTTATAAAAGAAAAGAATGCACATGGAGATTATAGAATCCTTGTATATAGAATATTATTTTGATGAGAGAGCTAATTAAAGTTTAAATTTGCTAGGTTGCATGTTCTGGCGCAATTTGACATTATTGAAGGAGGTTGGGTTTGACTTTCCCATTGAAGACGAACATGCTTTCTATTTTTCTATAACTCTTTAAGTTTCCAACGCTAAATTTACACGTACCATTTTTTAAAACTTGGTCAATTATGAAGCTACATGAAATGCTAAAAGTAAACCTAAATTTAATGAATGGATTCAGACATGGTGACGAACTTTAAAGCAACAAACCATAGTTTGAATATGACAGGTTTTGAAATTTGAGAAAAGAAATCCAAGATTTCATGTAACATAGACACGTTTCTTAATTTTGAAGCATCTCTTTAAGCGGTTGAAGGTCCATGCATTCTCTATATTATAGGTCACGGGAACAGCCAAACATGGCTTTAGCTACCTTCGTGCCACACACAATACTCGTACATTGAATCCAAACATCTTCTTCATTAAAATATACTCTTAACTTCCCTACAAAATTTAGGTGCACTTTTTAATAGAGTTTTTTTTCCTTATCAAGTGTCTTTTTACAATATCCAATATCCTTTTACATAAGGTCTAGTTTAAGTTTTACATTTTTTTTTCTATTAGTTGGTGTCTGTGTCTTCAATTAAGAGTGGGGTACCTACAACAAATACTCCAACACTCAAGTCAGATTTGGTTGAGTTAAATTGTATGTTTATTATCAGAAATTCATTACCTTTCAACCCAGGCGTATTCAGGTGATTAAATTTATATCACTAATAAAAATCAATTTTAGAGGCAAAAAATAATTAGTTTTTATATTGACTAAATTATATATTATTTTAGAGATTAAAAACATGATTGGTGTATAAATTAGTTTCTATTATTGGTAAATTGTTTCTAGATGAATATCTAATTCGTTATCAAGGTTTTAACTACCAATTATTTAGATTCTAAAGTTAGTAGCTAAAATCTTGGTAGTTAATTAGATATCAATTTATAAACTATTTCTTAATAATAGAAATTAATTTAGATGAAAAGAATTAATCTATAAAATAGTATCAAATTTAATTAATATAACAACTAATTATTTTTTGTCTCTAAAATTAATTTTTATTTAATAACTTTCTTGTAGTATATATATATTATGAACATTGAAAAATAAATCAAAGAGTTTTTAAGAGACATTTTGACTAAATAAAATGAAAATAATAATAAAAATAGATAATTTTTTTTTTACAAATCTAACTGTACAAATATAATTAATAATTATAACTTAATAATTTGAATGAAATCATCTTTTAATTATAAATCTACATTTATGTTAATTATTAGTATTTATCAAGTTAAATTATGTTATGAAATTATTTGTGTTATGATTTAATTATATTATGAAGTTTAATTTTATTATGAAATTAAATTATATTATAAAGTTTAATTATAATATGAAGTTTAATTATATTATAAAATTAAATTATAAAAATAAAAATTAATACCATATTAAAAATTATAAAATTAAAATAAAATATTTAATGTTTGAATTATAATAATTGTAACTAACTTAAAATAATTTACCCTTCAATATAATAATGACTATTACAAATGTCATATTATATTGTATATTGGTGTTTAAAATTGTTGTTATTTATGTTGAATTTGTTTTATCATATCAGTGAATTACAACATTATACAAGGTTAAAACTTACACAAATTACATGTTTAAAAGTGTTATTTTATAGAAGGTATTATTTGATGCGTATTACAATATATGGTTTGCAATAGACTATCACATTATACTTTATGGCAGTTAGATCTATCATGGTACGTGGAATCGCCACACTGTAGCAATTATAAATGTTTTTTTTATACAGAAATTGTCATCAAATACACTTTTTTAAGTGATGGTACTTATAATTTAAAATATAAAACCTTATGAAAATAATATTTTTACATCAAAGCCAATATAAATTAACAATAACTAAAAAATAAAACATATAATTAACATACTCATGAACAATAATTAATGAAAAAAACAAAAATAAATAAATATATAATAATTTAAAATAAAAAATTTTACTAACCTAGTGGTGGTGAGCAATGACGACGTGGGAGGGACAATGCAAGACGTGGAAGAGCCCCTGGGACGGTGGAGAAGTGACAGTGGAGAAGTCCTATAAATAAAAGCATAAGAAGAAAGCAATGGAGCAAATAAAAGAGCAATGGAGGAAAACGTCACATTGACAGTGCATGGAAGAAGGAAGCGTGAGGGGATAACGAAAATATTACGTAATAAGACACATACTGCTAACAACACATAAACGATAATTTTACCTAATAATTGTAATTTATGCCTAAAATTTGAACAATACACATTTTGTCAAAATTGTTGTTTATGTCAAACTTATAAATTACGGTGCATATAAACAACCATAATTTATATCCAAAATTTAAATAATAGATTATGATTTTACTTTAAATTACTATCTATGATTATGTCAATTTCAAAAATTATCACCTTATTTTATTGGACAACTCTCTCGCTTAAAATAGTGTTTATAGACAACAATAAACATCTTTTTTTTATATTATTAAATAGTTAGTCTACGTAAAGTGTAGGTGCAAATTTCATTATTATTTATTTATACCGGTAAAAATTAGTATCAACTTTTCCTTCCACAACAAAAAAAACATGAGTCTTGAATAATGTCATACGCTCCTTTTTAGATAATTTACTGAATATGTTTTTGTTAACTAATTATCAAATTACGAGTGAGGTTAACTATATAAAAAACAAAACTCGCATATTATATAATTAAAAAAATTGGACAATTATCAAATGTATAAAAACGTTATAAATATATATATATATATATATATATATATATATATATATATATTAATATATATGACTGTTGTTTTCCAAAAAGAAAAATGTTGGGAGACTACCAATTGTTAAATGGTATGATTATTTTTTTATAGAAATGTCTTGTTTAAGCTATTTCCCTACGTCATATATTATTAAAAACATTAATTTTAAATAACTACTTTGTAAGTATTTTTACTAATTTTAAAATACTACAGACATAAAACTATATTATATACATATATATATATATATATATATATATATATATATATATATATATATAGACACACACACACACACCAATCGTCAGATGTATTAGAGAGAATATATAGAAAAAAAAAACAAAATCATTAATTCATGAGCAAAACTACTTAATGATTTTCAATCCAAAATTTAAGGATACCGATTTTATAAAAAGAATTGTATTATTTTTACTATCAAACTTTCTCTATCCTATTCTGTCATTTTTTTGTCAGCATCCTATTCTATGTCGTAAACTCATAAATTTTCCTAAATTATATGGCAATTAATTATTATTAAGATTTTGTGATTTTAAATATAAAATATTATAGTTTGATATCCCTTAGCTGTATACAACTCTTAATTTGATGCTTTTAAAAAAATATATATATATATATATATATATAATAAGTTTATAATTAAATTATATAAAAAATTATTTAAATAATATTATTATTAATTGTTAAGTGTACTTAGAGAAAAGGTTGGATATCAAAGTATCATCAACCTTTAAATATACAAATAAATAAATAAATATATAAGATATATTGAAAAGTATTGTGTGGCACCGAGCATAGACAAATGGCGATGACAGATGGTTACACGTAGTCATGTGATTAGAAATATACTTCTTCCATAATTCACGTTTAAACAATTCTTATGATGAATCATTTAGGTAATGATCCTAATCATAATGCTTTTTAACATGATAATTAATCAATAAAATAGAATTTATTATTGCAACACCAGTGATTGAAAAAAAAAGAGACAAAGTTCAAATATGTATAATTTGATATTTTGCATATTTTTTATCATCAAAATGTTGCGAAACAAGCTAAAATGAATAGGATATAAAATTGAAGATTAATGAAAAATATTAAACCAAATAGTGGCTTATAAAGTTCTCACTGGGCTCAAAAGCTACGAATTTTATATGTGCTTTGTATATTTAAAGAAAAATATACGTCATACATGACATCACCAACCATGTTGTCGTACCGACGTTGTTTAATTTAATATGTTATTGCGTTATTCGATTATATATTTGCATTGATAAAGGAACTTCAATTGTCTATTTTTTTATTCAAGAAACAGAATTTTGGCTACAAGAGTCCCACCCCAAAAATACTCCATTATCATTTAAACCATAATTTATATTCCATTCTTTATTTATAAAACTTGTGTAATTAATCCATTTAAAATTTATTTATAAACAAAAATCAGGTTTTATTAACATAAAAAATATTAAACATTAATACCCATTAAAAAAAATTATTAAATAAAAACCAATTTTAAAAATAAAATAAAAAAATTATTATTATATTAATTAAATTAGATATTATTTTAAAAATTAAAAAATTATTGTAACAGCCGAAACTCCCCCCTCTTTCTTCTTTTTTCATTTTCTTTCTCCCTCTCCCTTCTCTCTTCAACCTCTCTTCCATAACTCATCTATTCCAAAATCTAATCACGCCATGGTGTAGCTGAGGAGTCAGGGTACATTTCTACCCGATCAGATTTTCAAATAGAGTAAGTTCATTTTTACTCTAAAGTTCCCTTATTTTTTGTTTTTCTCTATGATTTAGTCATCAATATTACTGGGGTCAGTTGAGAAAAGTATTTCTCTCAACTTGATTAAGCTTATACTAAAATTTGGTAATATTTGGATAACTTGCATTAGGCCCATAAATCTTGAAGCTTATCCAAACTGTGGGAAATAAAATTCTAGAAGTTGTTTGGAAAGCAAACAATTAAGGTAAGGGAAGCTAAATCTAATTTTTTTAATAGCACCCTAGACTAGAAGATTCTGGATGTGGAAGGGACGTGGTCCCAATATTCAATTTCTCTTGCAGGGATGGTGTGTGTTTATATTTGTGTTATTTGTTTATATATTATTTAAACTTGTAAAAATATTATATTTTGATGGTTTAGTATTTAAGTGTTATTTTTTTATATTAAATAAGATTTTAAATATTGTGGATTGTGTTTTGGAATGATACTGTATGATGAAATTGATGTCATACATTTGGGATAATGTATGAGTTGTTGTTTGATGACATTAAGTATGAAAAACCTATGTTTAACGGAGATCCTCTGGCTTCACTGATGATCTAAGTCATGTAGACTAAGATATCAGGTGGTGAGAAGCTGAGAGGGGAGTTCATACAAGCCGGAATCGCTAGTAATCGCCGGTCAGCCATACGGCGGTGAATTCGTTCCCGGGCCTGAATACTATACTTTTTATAAAACTTTCCATAATACTTTTGATGAGCCATTTTGCTTTTTCTAGCACGATATTTATAAACAATTTGAATTTTTCACTGAAAACTTTTAGAACTCGAAAACTGAAAAATTCAAATTGTTTCGTTTTTTTTTTTAGTTCTTTTAAAATGGGGTCGAAAAATGAAAATAGATTTTTCGGGGAACTAGAAAAAGGCAATTCGACTTCCATCCCCCAAACTGTTAAAAAAGAAAAGTTCTTTTTTTTCTTTGAATCTTTTTTCTTTTTATTACATCGTATTTTAGATTTATGCCAAGGTTTTAGATGAAAAGGAAATAATATTTTTATCTGAATATAGTAAGTAGGTCTTGCTGTATATAGCACTTTCCTTTTATGGATGGAATCGAGAGGGAAGAAAGATCAGAGGCTTGATCAACTTTGTTCATGGATCATCAACAAATCCCTAAATGCTTCTTTATATTGTCGCCACGGAAAAGGTTCAGGTAGGGATAACTCTGAGATTAGAAGAGCTTCATAAAATAGGCCCCCAGTGAACTTTCTCCTTCTTGTTGAAGGGGAAGTAGATTCATTCTCACCCGTGCAAGCATCAGAACATGCATTCTCTTTCAAAGGGTCAGTATGAACGAACTTTAAGAAAGATGAGGCTTTGGAAAAGAAAATATGTAATCCAAGATAGAAGGGCACTCTCGACCCCTTCTTTCCGGAGGTAGAACTATGAAAGTTGGTTATTTTTACATGCCAATCCAAGCACCCTTGGGCAACCTGCTTTCGGGCATGATCCATCCCTCTCTAAAACCTGGTTTTTGCCTCTTCTTCTTAATAGGGGAGTAAAAAAAAGATGAATGGACAATTAGAAAAAAATATTGAAACAATTATGAATTCCATTGAGTTTCCCTTACTTGATCCGGGTTCCGCTGTAGACACTCGGTATTGGATGTTTGAACTTACTTTGACCCTTTCTAAAATCTTTATAATTAATTTAAATATCAATTTAAAAATTATTTTATGAATTTTTATTAATAATATAAACTATTTTAGATATCAATTATTTTTTTAATTTATAAAATAATCTCTCATTTTATTATTATAATAATTAATTATTTTGATTTTTAAAATTAATTTTTATTTTATATTTTTTTAATAAAATTATTGTAGGATTTCTACAATTATCTCTTAAATTAGTTGTTTTTATTAAATATTTGTAATTATTACAGAGTTTCTTGATTTTTAACTTTTGTTGATCAATTTGCCAATCTTTTTTCTAATGTCTTAATTAATCAATAAAATAAACATAATAATTGTGTAATCCCATAAATGATAGAATCAAAGACAAAATACCTGAATAAAATTTAAAAAATAAATGTTAAATAAAACAAAAAATTTAATAAAAATTGAATTAAAAATATCTAAATTTATGAGATATTTAAAAATGAATAAAAACATTTATGAATAGTAACTAGTATGAATAATTTTTTGTATTATGATTTTTGAAAGATGAAAAATCCATATTTTTTAAAAGTATAACAATTTAAAAATGTTTTATATTTAAATTGAGAAATATTGAAAAATTGGAAAGTTGAAAAAAAAAATAAGAAAGAGAAAGTAGTAAGATGATTAAAGAGACTTTGGAAACAGAGCCATGAAAGTAGAAAAAAAAAAAAAGAATTAAGTAAAGAGTGGAAGATCCTTAGCTAAAAGAGGAGCATCCACCGTAGAAAAGAGGTAGTTGGAAGATCCTTCGGTGGGAGATGAAGAAGCGTGCCATAAACACGTGTCCACTGTGCATGCTTCAACAAAGTCAAAGTTATAAGCACTGAAATCAAAGCAGCCACAAGTAAATGAATAAAATTCATTAATGTCTTATCTCTCTTTCGAATTCATGTTTAAACACTATCTATGAACATTTTTGTCTTTTCTTTCTTTATTTGGAAAAATAGTAGATAAAGAAAGAAAAAGAGGTTAAAAAGCAAGCTCTTTAAATTTTGAAAATATATATATATATATATATATATATATATATATATATATATATATATATATATATATATATCAAAAGTGTAAAAAGAATAAAAGAAAAGTTTATATTATATCTAATTGATATTATAGAAAAAAAATAATTAATGTAAAAGAAAGAATGGTTAAAGACATAATCAAGTGATAAATTATCAAATATTAAATATATTTGATATTTGATGAGAAAGTGAAATATCAGCCTCAAACATTAGAAAGTAAAATTAGTAAATATTTGATAGATAAATATCAGCTAATTTATCAAATGTCATTAATTATTATTATTAATGTTTTTAACATATTTTAAATCATGTTACATAAGAATTTATAAAACCATTTAACGGCTCGAGTCTACTTAATAATTTTAATGTATTTCTTCTCTTTTACTTTATATTTAAAATTTAAAATAATTTTAATGCATTTCTTCTCTTTTATTTTATATTAAAAATTTCAAAATAATTTTAATATATTTCTTCATATACCTCATCATGAATACACTACAATAAAATTATCAAATAAAAATAAAATTTAAAACTAAAAAATAATTAATTATTATGTTAACTAAATTAGAAACTATTTTAATGACTACAAAATTATTATTATTTTTTATATATATTTTTTAAAAATAATATAATACTCTTAATTAATAGTGAAGAAAAAAATTATAATAACAAGATAAAAACGTAACCACACATAAAAAGATATAATAATAATTAAAATTGTATTAAAGAAGTTAGATTATTTTTCAAATTTGGATGAGAAGACTATATCATAAAGCAATGAAGTATATTTTTTAATATATGTATCAACATAGTATGACTTTCATTGGACGGAGGAAAAATTTCAGATAGAAATAGCAATAAATTAATGTTATCTGCTGAAACAAAGTTACTAAAACAAATTATCTATCTTTTTGCACTAAAATAAAAAACATTAATATTTGATAGATAAATATCAGTTAATCTATCAAATGTAATTAATTATTATTATTATTATTACTAATGCTTTTAACATAAGATTTTAAATAATATTATATAAGAACCTATAAAACCATTTAACGGTTGGAGGCTACTGAATAATTTTAATGTATCTCTTATCTTTTACTTTATATGATATTTAAAAGACATATTTTAAATTAATTATCTTTTAACAAATCAACAAGTAATTAATTATTCTTTTAAGAATTATCTTTAATGTTGTAAGGTTTTGTTTGGATGGAAGTGAGTGTGGAAGTATAAGAAAATGAGAAAAAAAAGTGAAAAGTAAGTAAAAAAATTATTAAATAAAAATTAATTTTAAAAAATAATTATTTAATTAAATTAAATAATATTTTATAGATTAAAAAATTATTAGTAATTAAAAAAATTATTAGTAAGTAAAGTAATTTATATTATTAATTAATAAAAAACTATAAACTAATTTTTAAATTTTTATAAGTCTTTAATTATTAATTATTTAGAACGTAAAGGTGGTATTTAAAATATTTTTTTAATGAAAATTTGATTTTTTATTCATGTTTTTAATTTTAAAACAATATAATTCTCTTAATTAATATAGAAGAATTTTTTTTAAAATTATAATAACAAGATAAAAAAGTAACCACACATAGAAGGATATATTGTATTAAAAAATTTAGATAATTTTTAAAAAATTGGACCAAAAACTATTATAAAGCAATGAAGTATATTTTTATCAACATAGAGAATAGAGGAAATATTCCTCATAAACTAAAAAATAGCAATAAATAAATGTCATCTGCTGAAACAAAGTTATTAAAACAAATATTCTATCTTTCTGCACTATAAATAAAAAATATTAAATAATTTATTTAATAACTATAAGGAAGTAAAAAATTAATACTTTTTTTTACAACATGTTTGCATGTTTCAAATTTTTTATAGAAATTTAAAATTCAAAACTTGTTCAGAAAAAATAATGTTAGTTTCTTTTTATTAAAACCCTTTTCCTGATTTAACTCTTTCTCTGCAACTCATCACCAAGCCCAAGAAAAACTTACAGATAAGAAACTTTTCTGTCATCGGCTATCGGTTACTTATCAATGCAAGTTCCAATACACCGTTTTAATAATTACATCACCGCCAAAAATATATTAAACAAATCAAAACAATATATATAGTGAATAAAATAAACTCAACTTCGGAATTTGGAAAAAAAAAAGTTCAATTCAACTGCAACATTATTTACATGACATCACTTTTTCCATTTTACCAACTCTTACTTCACTCTTTCAAAAACCCGAACCGGTAACCCGCCTCTTAAAGTGGCAGTTAGACCGGGTGCAAACCGGAACTCCTGATCCGGTTCAACGACCCGAATGTCAAACCGCCGAACCAACGCAACAACAACGGACTTCATCTCCGTCAAAGCCAAATCCTTTCCCAAACACACCCTTACACCAGCCTGAAACACCGGGTACTTAAAAGGACACGGTGGTACGAACACTCCGTCGCGCAGCCACCTTTCGGGCCTGAATTGGAGGCAATCAGGCCCCCAAATGTTTTCCATCCGGCCCATGGCGTAAGGGTGGTAGGTGACCCGACTCCCCTTCCGTACAAAAGTGCCATCTGGCAACACGTCATCCTCCTTGGCGAACTTCGAATCGAACTGAATGGGCGGAAACAGCCTCATGCTCTCGTGAACAGCAGCGTTCAGGTAATGCATTTCGCGAATCTGTTCAAACGTCGGGGGTTCCGGGCCCGGGCCCACCTCCTCGCGGATCCGCGCCTCCACTTCGGGGCTTTTCGACAGCAGCGAAAAAAAGCCCGTCAACGCGGACGCGATCGTGTCGCGGCCCGCCAAAAGAAAGCTCACCACGATATCTCTCAAGTAAGCGTCGTCGTCCACGGATCCCATGAACCGCGAGAGAAGGTCGTTACGCGAGTTGAACCCCATTTCCCTTCTCTGCTTTATCATCCCGTCTGCGACGTCGTTCACGATCTTGATCGCCTCTTTCAGTCTCTTCTCCGAACCGATACCGAGAAGCCGCTTCGCTCGCCAAACATACGGCGACGAGGTCATGGCGCGTTCCGCGGAGAGTTTGGAGGCTAGGTCAAACGCGTCGGCGAGGTCCGAAACGGGAAGACTCGGAAAAAGACAACCCGGGTCCAGACCGAACGATATTTTGCATATGTTGTCGAAGGAGAATCTTCTCAGTATGTCCTGCAAATCCAAGACTTTTTCCTTGTTCATTTCGCCACGTGCGGTTGAGACCGCAATAGGGAGCAAGCGCGAGTGGATCTCCTCGTTGACCAACTCCATCGCGTAGGAGCGAATCGCGACGCTTCCGAGTTCAAGACTGGCCATTTTGCGTTGAAAGCGCCAGGAATCGCCGTCGACGTTGAAAATTCCTTGGCCGAGAAGGTCGCCGAGGATGGCGGAGAAGGGTTTCCCTTTGGGGTAGTTTTGGAAATTGGTCTTGAGAATGTACTCGACGTTGTCGGGGTTGGAGGTAATGGTGTTCCCCAAGACATGCATATGGATGGTGCCGGATGGGGACTTTCGGAGAAGGTGCGTGTACCAGTCGCAGAGGTTGGTGAACTTTCTGGCCCAGCTGAGGGTCAAGTAACTCTTGCAGAGGAGGCAGTTACACCAGGGCTTTATCCTGGTGATGAAAAGCAGGAAGGAGAAGAAAGTGAAGAAAAGGGTGAAGGAGAAGAAGAAGAAGGCACAGGTAGCAGACATTGATGGAAGAGAAAGAGAACCTTGGAAGCTCATCTCTCTCTGAATGAAGTTTTTTTAATGTGATGTGTATGCAATTAATAGAAGTGTGAAGAGGGAATTAATAGAAGCGTGAAGAGGGAGGTGGGAAGGTCTGATATATATATACATGTATGATGGGTTCGGTCCACTGTAGTACTACTGCTTATAGTAGCAATACAATGGGCAGGTATAATAATCCAAAATTGGTGTGTGGTTTTTATTATTCAATTGGAAAAATAATATTAATAATAATAATAATAATAATAATAATAATAATAATAATAATAATAATAAATGGAGAAAAGGAATAGAGTGGTGGAAGGAGAGGGTTGACATATGAACACGTAGAAGGCGTAAGCGTCAACTGGCATGAGTAACGCGTGCGTAAAATAACGCGACAGGACAGGAGGAGTTGCTGGAACATACGTCGTTGTTGTTGGCTCTTTATTTCTCCCACGTGAGTGAATTGTTTTAAAGCTTTTCTAGATTTCGGCTTTGTCTTTGGACTCTCTACACACTCTTAACCAGCCGTCACTTGAATAACTGGTGCCAGTTGCGTTAACTACTAGTACAAGGGGTTTCGTTTTTTCAACTAACCTTAGATTTTGTTTTTTTTTTTATTATTTATCTCATGTCGGCATTTTGTTTTGGGCCAGGTAAGTAGTGTGTGTTTCCGGCTGTGACTGCTGAGCTCATAGGACATCCACACCATTCCAATCCAACTATCACTTTCGTTTTCAAACACTTCATTCTACTCCTCAATGTTTTCCCACGTTTTCCTTTGTTTTACTTCTTTTTAACAAAAAAAAAACCTCTTCTGTTTCATGGCCTAGTCGGCAAGGGTTATTTCTCAAGAATTTACCACAATTATGGAGCGACAATATCCCAATACCCACGGTTGGAACACGATGTTAGGACTGCCCCCAACAGAGGAATGACATGGTTTTTACCATAATTCTTATATTCTACTATCAAACTTCACAATATAATTTACTGTTTTTAATATTTTATTAATATTTTAGAATGAAATTGCAATTAAGAGAACTATTGGAACTTCTTTTTTCCGGTCAGTTGATCGGGTGCTCCTCTCTTTCTCTAGAAACTGACTCTTTGCTCTTCTTTCATTGTTCTTCCTCTTGTCTTCGGAATCTCCAGTTTTAGATGGTACTTGCATAAGACACTCCGACACTTAAGTGAGTATTATGGTATTTGACATTTAGTGTATTGCATATAATGACGTACTTGATTCTAAAAATTTATACCTATTTATATAATTATTATGAACACTTTTTTATTGGACCAGATTAGGAAGCTGAGTCATGTTTAGAAGTGTATTACCTAACTCTTGATTGTTGAATAATCTCACAAATCTACTTAAGCATAATTAGCTCTATAATCTCGATCGATGCAACGACTAGTTCCAAGACAATTATTGTATCTAAATTTATGTATAATTTATCATTTTCAAATAGTTTGAATCAACAATGTAACGTCTATTTAGTAAGGTGACTTGCTAACATTTTCTTTAGAGGATAAGTAATCTAGACTTTGAAAGTTTCAACGTAACACTTAATACTATTAATGCATGACTCATAAATTTGTATATACATTTAATTTAGTTCATTTTGTATGAATAACACGTGGTAACCATTTTCAAAATATTTTGAATTCATTTCTTGACTGTGAAGTTATTAAATAAATGAATTAATTTTGTTGAGATAAGAAGTAATTATTATTAATTTCCTTCCAGCCATTTCCATCTCTACGTCCTTTTAAATCTCCTTTATTTTAACATGTATTAAATTCATTTATTTGTCAGTTTCGTTAAAGTTTATCTAGGTTACTCAATGTCCTCACATTTTGCATGCTCATTATTATACCACAATAAATAATTAAATAAAAATTAATTATTGACACTAAAAATAATTAATTATTGTATTAATTATATTAAATAATATTTTATGAAATAAAAAATTATTAATATTTAAAATAAATTTTTAACTAAAATCTTGATAATTAATTAAATATTAATTTAAAATACATTTATTAATAGTAAAAATTATTTTATATACCAATAATTTCTTTAATCTCTAAAATAATATCTTATTTAGTCAATATAGTAACTAATTAATTTTTTGTCTTTAAAATTAATTTTTAATTAATGATTTTGTAGTTGATAACTAAAACATTGACAGCTAATTAGATACCAATTTAGAAACTATTTATTAATAATAGAAATTACTTTATATACTAATAACTTTTTTAGTCTCTAAAATAATAACTAATTTAATCAATATAGTAACTAATTATTTTGTTCTAAAATTAGTTCATATTTAATGAATTTCTTGTATTGTTATGGATGACAATGCAGACTGGATCGTCTTGTATTTGTTTTGGTCTGCAAAATATAGGTTGGATTGATCCATGCACATAAGAAATGTGGACTAATTTTATTGGTCCACCCTGCATAAGGATTGACTCGCAGACCAACCCACAAAAAAAAAAACTTTTTGAAAAAATCATAGATACAAATGTATTTTAATAAAATTTCATTAATCATAAAAAAAAATATGTAACTAAACAATTGGATTATTTTGACTAGTATTCTCAATAATCCATGTAGCAATTGTACCGGCTATGGAGGTAGGAGTTGTACATAGGGAGGAATGACATTTAGGGTTGGCTGGCTTGACTATGTGCTATTTTTAGGGATTAAAATAAAATTTTAAAGTATGCAGGTTAAACGAGCTAGTCAATCCCATCCCATATTTGGCCCGTCTGAGTCTGATTATGCAGGACGAGCCTAAACGAGCCTATGGGTTAAAATAGTCAGCCCCACCCTGCATTTTTTTCTATCGAGCTATGGACCAACGTGCACAACCCATCTTGTATTGTCATCTATACTCTTTATCATTGAAGATGTTAGATATCATCCAATTTCTCCTTGATTCACCCTCAACCCACTTTATAATCAAAGACAAAGGTCTTTCTATATATAACAAAACTTATGATATTTGATTGCTTTCAACATTTTTCAAGTTAATATTACCTTAAAAAATATGTAATTTTAAAAAAATGATAAAAATCATCTTAAAAAAAACTAAAATAAAGTAAGAAGAGTGAAGAAAAAATTTATAAAGATATAGTAAATTTTATAAATAAAAAATTTAATAGTTAGAATACATTCTTAAAAATTTATTTTTATAGAATTAAACATTCCAAACATTTGCCACTTAATTATACATAGGATGTAGGTAATTAAGAGGTAGTCTCTTTCCACCATCTTCTTAGTTTTTGTTTTGTTTTTTTTCTTTACAATGTTTTAAATTTTCTTTTGTAGTGTCTTCCATGGTGAATTTTGTATTAGAATTTTAATTATTAACAAAGATAAAATATAATATAATAATTTGTATAAACAAATGAGGAAAAAACTATATATATATATATAATTAGTTAATGTTTTATTACTACATACAAGTCAACATCTAACTCATAGACTTATTATTTTTGGGGTGCTCTCTGCCTCAAATCCTCTCAGTGCTAGTTCCATGCGCTAAACACATTTTCTTAGGCTCAAGCTGAGAGCTTGAGCCAAATTCTCAACATTAGTCATTTTCGTTCAACTACATCTTGATCTTCTTTTATAGGTCATGAAATTTAATTAAATCTTTTGAAAATGTATCACTTTGAAAATTGTAAATGATTACAAATTTCTAATACCTATATTTAATTAAATTCATGCAACTTAAGTGCTTAAAGCAACTAATTCTAAAATTTATCAAAATATAAAGAAAATATTAGTTATAAATTCAATTAATTTGTGAAATTTTTAATGTTACGTAATTAATGTTGATATTTTCTAACTATTTTAAAAGTATAAATTTGTGTGTGATTGAATGGTACGTTGACAAGTGACATGACCTATGAATAATGTGGTATGTGATCAATGCATGATATCTTCAAGAAAGAAAATTTTGTGTTGAGATTCTTATGATGTGCATTGATTAGGCATTAGTTTAGAAGGAGATATTTTTAATCTGTTAGTGTATTTAAATCATATAGATGAAGATTATCAGGTGGTGAAAGTCAAATAAGGTTCATATGACCGAGTTTACGATACTAAAAATAACTGGCCTGACAGGTCATATCATATTATTTGATTAAGATATCCATATGCACATATAGTTGTGTGGAGAGATATCATAGTGGGAGTAGTATGACACGTGCAGATCTCAAAGTCTAAATCAATTAACGAGTCTTCTGAAAGTAGTTAATTGTTTATGTGTAAATATCAGTAAATTTCTAACATGAATGATGTTGAACATGAAATATTTGTAGACTGACTATTTAGTACATTGGAATGGATAAGCATGATATTCATATATTTGTGATTGAATTATTTGAATCTATAGTTATCTTAAAAGTTTTAAAAATCTCTAGCTTCCCATTCTTGTTTGTGTTGTTTTTAAATTTGTTATGATTGTGCACTAGAGCATAGGGTGTTCCAGATTATATGACTCCTCTATTAACAGTTGGAGTTTTTATATTTTATCCTATATATATATATATATATATATATATATATATATATATATATATATATATATATATATATTTGAAAATCCATAAGAAGAGAGATGGTTTTTTTGTAGTACTATTTAATAAGAATGTGAATGGTATGTTTGCATATATATTGTGAAGATTGGTTTAGATAAATTCTAAGTTTAATTTTTTCTAGATCGTCTAGAGGTGTTAGACTGTCTAGTGGTTCAAGATCGTCCTATGGGTATTAGTATTTGTTGAAGAATTGTTGTTTTGGATAGTCTAACCCTTCTATTTAATTTCCCTGTAACTATTGACAACTCGTGTTATTTTGAAACTGAACCATTGTACATGTGTTTGATTTGTATGAGAAACGTCCCTAATGGAAAGTTATAAGACAATTAATTTTTGTCTTGTACTTAGAAACTTGAATTTGATAATTATTATTTAACATAAGAGTTGAGAGTTTTAGTGTGATGATTCAAAAGTAAACTTCGAATTGTAAATCTAAAAAAGTATCATAACTAAGAGATAAACTGGTTATAGTCGAACCATATAAATTTTTTGTGTGAATGTTGGTACTTTGTTCTACCATGTTTTACATTCTCATTCTCGATTTTACATTTTTCATATTACATTAATTGATTAGATGACTCTGCTTAATATATATTTACTTGTATAATATAATATTTAGTGATGTAACTATGACATAATATAAGAAAAACATATTTTTTTCAATCTTACATTTTTTGTGCAAAAATATTAGATTTATTTTTTCATTTTTTCAATTTACGCAACAAATTTAATCAAAGCCGGAGATAAAAAATGTTCTCAGTATTTCTCCTATTCTTTTATTCCATTAAAAAACTAAAAATCAATTATCAGTTCTTACATACATATTTTTTTCCTGAATGTTTTTCTTTTCAAAATAAAACATGGGCACAAAAGTTATGCAGAAAATAAAATGAAGAGGATTGTTATGGTTCTTTCTACGTTATGGAAAAGGAGATAATTAATAAATTGAACGCAAAAACTGAAATTGCGGAAAAAAAATGTAGAGTGAACCTTTTTAAAACGTTGAGTGCGAACACTGAATTGAGATAAAACTAAAGCACGTGGAAGAGAAATGGCAGAAACAAGAGAAATGAGTTGGAGATGGAAACGACGATGTTTTAAGACTAGAAAATTGAATCAGTAAAAAAAATTAATTAAAAATAGAAAATTGATTTTTTTATGTATACAGTAATAATTGAAATACTTTATCAACACAAAAAATTAAAATTTAATAAATTTAAATTGCCTGATCAAAATAAAATATTTAAAAACTGAAATAATTTGAAATAAAAATAAATAAATTTAGTATATTTAAATTTATTAGAAGTTGTGAAATTCTTTATCCAAAAAGATATTATAAAATTCTTGTGTTGAATGTGAATTTCAAATCTGGTTAATCAACGTGAAGTTCTTAGAGCGTCCAAATGAATCAAGTTAGGTTATACTTTTTAAAATAGTACTTATAAAATACTTATTTAATTATCTGTTACTTTTTTTTTATTAAGTAAAAGTACCACAAAAATAAAATACAAACTCAAGATATAGCTTCCCAATTTAAAATAAGAAATATATCCCTAAACTTTTGTTTGATATAGTTATCCTGCGTATTAATAAATAGTTATATATACTTTTCATATGTCGGCAAATAAAACCTTTATACATTTGAATGACCTTTTAGTTTGGAAGTTCTGATAATATTTCTTTTTTAAAGTCAAATGAAGAATAACATTGTTAATCTAAGACAAAACATTGGAAATTAAGATAACATAATTAGGAATAATCTTTATATAAAAAAATACTAATGTTCTTGTCATAAATATGAATTTAGAAAAACTTGACGAATGTTTTTTTTATCCAATAAGAAGGAGATTTTCATCTAAAAAAATTTTCTAATATTTAAATAAATAGAGTAGAAAAATGATGATAAATGCGTAATAGTACGAGAATTAAGAATATATGATAGGATCGATTAGACTTCTTGGAGAGTATATATTTATAGATCTCTGAAGTGACAATATTTAAATTAGTAGTATGATATCATCTATTGTTTTATAAATAATCGTTTATCAGCTAATATTTATTAAGTATATCATTTTATTCATAATTGTTATTAATGACAATAAAGACTTGAAGATTCAGTTAGAGAATGTAAATCACTCGAGTTTTTTGACATTCCAATCTTATGGAGAGTAGGTACAATTATCAACTTTAAATTTAAATATTTTTTAATTTTATTTTCAAAAGATTATTTGATAGATTAAAAATAATTTATTTATTAATTTCAACTCCTAACATGTGAATTTTGAATATATTAAAACAAACACATAAAAAAAACTGAGATATAATAAGAGTAACTTGCAAATCTTTGTTTTTATTATGAGAGACAACATCAGTAATGTTCCAACAGTAAATATGTTATGTTAATATTTGAAACTCGCATTTAGTTATTCATAAAAAAAAATTAAAAATTTAATGAATTAAGAGAAAATAATGTGTATAAATTATAATTATTAAAGTCGAATCCTAAAGTATATCTCACTTCTAGAAGTACTCGAATGTAAAGAAACAATAAAAATAAAAAGCAAATATTGTGAAATTAATATTGGAAATTTGATATTCTATATCCTATTTTGACTTTATGAAAATTTCATTCAAAATTTGCTGCACATAAAGATTTGGTTGGGTTGATTTAGTCTTATCCAAATCACAAGTTAATTGATTTTTCAAAGGTAGTGGAATTTTGCTTACTTTCAGTACCCATGTGCCTTTGAATAGGGGGGATAAAACTTCAGATTAATTAAAACATGTTTAATTTTAGAAGAATTTGAGGGTGATTAATGATCAATTAGACCTTAACTTGTGACGTAGTTGATATTTTCCAATTCAAAATCTTTCATTTTCAACTTAGAACTCCAGTTAAATGGTACCTTTGACTATAAGGAAAGAAGATAATGGATAAAAATAAAATAGAGACATTAGGAAAATAGAACAAAATTTAAGTTGTTTTGTTTTCCTTTTGAAAAATATTATAAATTTGTTGCAAAATAAGAGAAAAATTAGATTATTACTTTTTAATATAATATATATGTTTGAATAAATTTCTCTATATAGATACTTACAAGAAAGAAAAAAATTTTAAAAAAATTGAAATGATTTTCTATATAAACTAAAACTACCTTATAAAAAAACTGTAAAAAAAAGTTATATACATTTATATTTTTAACTTAAGTATAAACTAATTTTATCTTATTATTTTCTTCCTAAAAATACTTGTAAATAAATGTGTTCAAAAAGTACATAATCATTGATTAAAAAAAATAACTTACCATTTATCAAATTTTCATATTTTGTTTATATGTAGTTCAGAAATTACCTACACAGAGCAGAGATCTAACACATTTTTTCTTAAATAGATTCTCGTCAAATCAAAATATATTAACACACACTACAATAATAAATTATATTATCACCATATTAGTTAAGTAATCAAATTTATCTACGTTACTTAATAATGAATCATCACATCACACACTACAATAATTATAGTGAAAACATGAATCACACCAAACATCAATTTTTTTTTCTTCTCATTTTATTAGATATTATTAAGAATAAATATTATTAAGAAATAAATTTTAAGTTTAATTATTTTTTATAAAACTAACTCATAAATTAAGATTTATACTTTCTAATATATTATAAAATATCTTTGGCTTTAGTTGAGGTAGATTTTTTCAACACATCCTAACATTTGTAACTCATTTGTGAGATTATATAATGGTGGTCTAATAGTGAGTAGTATTATCATCCTAACTAATTCTCACGATAATAGACTCTAAATAACTATGATATTAAAAAAGAAAAGTCTAATTCAATCTTATAAAATCGATTCATAAGATAAAATTTACATTATTTATATACTATGAATTAGTCTTATTTTATCTCTTTTATGCAAATATAATTCGTATATGATATTATATATTTATGAATAATTTAATAGCAGATAATAGAATAAATCTAAAGAATTTCGTTATGATAAATTTTAATATTGTAGATCTATCTATTTATTATTTATAGTTGACATGGATCTTGAAACAACATAATTTGTGATTGAGGTTTAAGATTTTGCATAGTAAGTAACGAAGGTGATGCCGGATATTCTATTTTGTGGAAAATGCATGGTGTTGCACTCCATTATTTTCGTAGAACATGTTTTCCACGTTTTAAATAATTCTAAAATTGCAACTTATCTTTAGAATTGTTTGAGCAGTTATCTCATACTCATAATGATCAGTGTGATTTTCTTGATCTTGATTTGAAGGTTGGTAGGGTCATGTGAATGAGTTCCGAATGAAATCGTGGGAATTGCTGTCACTTCAAATCAAACCACGTTTTTGCGCGACACTCACAGACACATATTATCATCTTATCTACTACGTCACATAAACTTGATAACTAAATTATCACAACTTTCAAAATTATACTTATATTTTTTTCAATTTATCGTAGTTGTAATAATCTTTCTTGAAAAATATATGTATAATACAAATAAATAATTTATAATTGTTATAGTAAAAGAGGTTTACAATTTTTAAGTAAGAAACATTAAAAAATATGTATATTTTAATAGTGAGTTTTCGATTGGTGTATGGAGAGACTTGATGTCATAGAAATAAGGTCATTTTTAAAGACGGTGTGGTAAATCATTCTGAAATCTTCACTTTAGTCCAATTGAAGACTTAATTTTTGGTAACTTCTAAAATTCTCACTGTTTGTTTATCATTTTCTGACTGGTGTCTTGTTCCCTTATATTGTCTGAATTTGTTATAAGTTGTTTGCATTTGTTTTAGGTTGGTAGGTTTTTATCTTTTATTGGACGGTTTGGAGGGGTGGTGTGTTGGTTGTTGGTGAAGTTAGGTAAGGTTTTTTACTTTGGTGATTCTTGTTTTGTTTGTCTGAAGTGTGAACCTGCTCGACTCTATAGTGTCTAATTGGTTTAGTGTGTTGATTTATTT
The DNA here is from genome assembly GCA_013389735.1 of Phaseolus lunatus. Taxonomy (NCBI): domain Eukaryota; kingdom Viridiplantae; phylum Streptophyta; class Magnoliopsida; order Fabales; family Fabaceae; genus Phaseolus; species Phaseolus lunatus. The sequence goes on from CM023867.1 coordinate 8,512,457, forward strand.
TAGTGTTTTGGCTTTTTTTGTTAGGTGTTGGATTTTCTTTTTTGGTGGAGTAGGGTGTTAGAGGAAACGCGTTTTAATTTCATGATTTATATAAGGGTTGAATAACCTCTAAAATTGTTCTATTTATTAATTATTTATTATTGATAAAAAAAAACTTATACGATAAGAACCAAACACTTCATTAATAATGCAATGGAGTATCTCATTGGTGGCATAATGTGATAGAATATCTTATCTGACGTGGTTGAATATCCAACTGGTAATGCAACTATACACTTTATAGATAACATGGTCGAAATTAATTTTTAGGAACTCAACTATTATCGTTTTATATGATATAATTAATTTGATTACATGTATAAAATCTTACTTTAGTATGAGATTAACTTTAAAGACTTATCTAACTATACACATACATTACATCCAATATAAAAATACACATTATTAAACAATATTTATTATATTTGTCTACCGAATTATAACTAAGTATCTAAATAATTTTTGGAGATATATATTGATATAGTTCACATAAGATCCAATTATATCTTACACTTAAGGTGACTTTTATAAATACATAAAGATCTGTATTCCAAAAAAGAAAATATTTATATTGTCTCAATCTCCAAATCAATGATATTATCCATATTTTGATGACTTGAGTTGTATCGTGATGGTATCCCAAATATCTGATATTCAATAAAGAGACTCATTATTTCGGACATAATTTAAACATTTAGTTTGTATTATATTATTTTATTCATTCTTTGACCATTTCTGATTGAGTTTAATGACTTTTAGTGGCAATTGTGGGACAACAAATAAAATGACCTAATCTTTTGTACGAATATATAAAAGTACTGTTCTCAACGTGACAGTACTTAACAGTATTAATGGCTCAATTTATGATGAGACATTTTTGTAGAAGGATAATCATATTTTTTTATATCCAATAACTTTTTATACTTATTATTTTACATTTTCTGTTTTTTTATAGATATAAAAAAATTATTTTTTAATGACTATATTATTTCTAAAAATATATTGCCAAGTGATTAACAATATTAAATTTGACCGTGAGAGATATTTTTGTAATCGTTGAATTTTTTATATATTTTTAATCTAATAATTGAGAGGTTTTTTATATATATTTCTCATTCTTTTATATCACACATAATGGCGGTGCGAGGTGAGAGAAGAGGAAGAAAAGGAAAGAGTTAAAAATGGAAAAATAAAAAATAAAAAAAAATGACAAAAATTCTCAAATTTAGATTACAAATAAAAGGATTCAATGGTTATCAAACCAGTAGGCGACCCATCTAACTCAGTCTTAATAATGATAATTCAAATAGTTATTATATGGTTTTGATTATTTTTCTTAGGAACTGGAAAAATACACATTTTTATTAAAATATACAAGCATTAAATTTAACAGCATTGAAAAAAAAAAAAACCGTGCAGAATCCTCCCCTACAATTTTTTTCCCCCAATTTTCATCTATTTTATAATCTGATTATATTTGAGGAAATAATAAGTTTATTTTCATTCTAAAAATTTCTTATTTTCTGTTTTTATCTGTATTTTAATTATCAATTTTAGTAGAGTTAATTGAAAAGAGTAATTCTCTCAACTTATTCTATTATATATTGAATTTCTGTTCTGTTTGGATAAATTGCAATAGACCCTTAAATCTTTAAACTTATCCAGACTGAGAGGATAAAATTATAAAAGTTGCTTGGAAAGCAAAAAATTAAGGTAAGAGAAACTAAATTTAGTTTTTTTTTTTTAAATAACACTCTAGGCTAGAAGATCTTAATGTAGAAGGAACGTGATCCCAATATTCAATTTTTCTTGCAGGGATGTTGTGTGTTTATATTCTGTATTGTTTGTTTGTATATTATTTAAACTTATAAAAATATTGTATTTTGATGATTTAATATTTAAGTGTTGTTTTTTTATGTTAAATGAGATTTTAAATATTGTGAATTGTGTTTTGGAATGATACCGTATGATGAAAATTGTATGAAATTGAATTCATACATTTGGAATAATATATGGACGGATGTTTGTATGTATATTAAGTATTGATGCCTATGTGGTAACAGAGATCTTCGAGTTTCACTGATGATCTAAGTCACATAGACTAAGATATCAGGTGATGATAAGCTGATGGAGGAGTTCATGCATACCGTGACATATGAGATGCACGACTTGAGTTGTATTGAACTTATCATGACCCTTTCTGTTAGATTCGCTGGTAGTCTTTAAATTAGGTGTTAGTCTCTATATAGGACTTACTTAATACGAATCTTTCGAAAGACGTAGTTTGTTGAATATATTGGATGTGTAGATCCATGTGATTGTTTTATTATTGGGATTTGAAGAAGATTGAATAATTGAGAAATTGGTCATGTAATTTGGTTTTTTCTTTTGATTTAATTGTGTATATTCTAAAACTTTATTTTCATCAGCTTACCCTTACTTTTCTTGTTGTGTTTGAACTGCGATGATTGTACTATATATACGAGCAGATGACCATATAAGCGCAGGAGAGCCTTAAAGGTATTAGAGTTTTATTTTGAGCTATGGATATGTAAATATTTGTATTTTTATAAGTCATAATCTTGTAATAGAAATATTTTTAAAAAATCTAAATTTATATAAAAATATGTAAAACGTGTATTTAAATAGTTAAATATATTTTCGGGGTGTTACATTAAAAATTTATAATTTCTTATAGAACTAAAAGTAGTATTTTTAAATATATTAAGAAAAGGACGCATTTACCTTCCAACATTTAATATTTTTTTTCCTTGTAAAAATTAATTTTGTGTTTTTTTTTAAATAGGACAAACTTAATTATGTTTAAAGATATTTTTACCATTATAAAAAAAAAATCAACAAAAGGAAAGTACGACATTTACACAAGTGATTTTGTTTATAAGAAACTTGATTTAAAATATTCTAATATAAAAATAATTGCAGAATATCAATATGAAAATACTAAATAATATAGTTTAAAACTAATTATAAATATTTAAAAATATATTTATACCAATTAAGTTTAAAATATAAGTATGATTTTACATTATGAAATAATTATATGAATATGAAGAATTGAATGTTCCAATTTCAATAATTTTAATCTGTGAACTGTGAATTAACTTTCTAAAGTTTGACTAGAATTACTAAACGTAACAATAGAATGAAAAGAAAAACACTTTTGAGAGTTAAGAAAAATCTTGTTCTTTTGACATCCTTCACTTGTGCTAATTCCCATGAGGCCACGTGTTCATTTCGAGGATCTGGTCTCAATCCTCTATATTAACTGTTGGACATTCCAGAAAAACCACATGTCTCGGGAAATTTTCAATCTATGGAGAAGAATAAACATTAAAGTCACAATAATTGACTAAGTTCTAGTCAAAATTTTCAATTACTAATTTAAAATAGTATAGTGAAACTTCCTCACAACCAAATTCTTCCAACACCTCAATAATTTCTTCTCACATCCCATATTTTTAAAAATAATGAAATTGCTGACTTATAATTTAGAATACAAAGTTTTGTATTTTGAATTTTAAAATATGAAATATACATTATATTTTAAATTGTAGAATTTGACATAAAAATTTATTATAAATTGTATAATTCTGAGTACAATCTATATTGAATTTTATAATTTAAAATATAAAATTTATATTTTAAATTTTATAATTTAAAATATAAAATATGTATTTTAGATTCTACTAGAGTTTGTAATATAATTTTTATATTTCAAATTTTAAAATTTGGAATAAATTTTTTTTCTTAGACGGTGAAGATAAGAAACAGTCAGTGACGTTGAATGTGAGAGGAGTTGTAGAGGTGGGAAATACCATGACGGTGATGACGGTGACACTCTAGGTGAGGAGTCGTTGTTCCAGTGAAAGCTATGAATGAAATATTAATGGAGAACATAAAGAAGAGAGTAAAACTATAATTCACTTTTTTTTGGAGGTGCAGTAGAAATTACCTGTGCATAAATCAATCCTACCCATTATGGAAAAACATTCATCCGCCTCCTTCATCTTACACCCACATATTTATTTTCTGCAGCTTCCCTTTCATAAAATGTCCATTTTACCCTTAACATTTTATAATTCATTCAATCGTCCTAAGATTCATTATTATCTCGTTTCCTAATTCAGTTCTTATTTTGAACATTGAATCTGACAATGATTATTCTTTAAGATAAATATTTTGTACATGTTGAAGTTAGTTAATCGTTTTGTGTTTTTTTTTTTTAATTTTAAAATATTTGAATAATTATGAATGTAACATTTTTTTTTAATTATATATGAATTGAAAAATCAGGAAGTCTTTTGAACTAAACAATCCAAAATAATAATTTTATATTTAGCTTGTAAATTATATAATTTAAAAGTTATTATTACATTTTTTTATAATCCATAATATTATTATTATTTTATTATATATTATATATTATTATTTTATTATGTTAACTTTTATATTTTATGATCTATAATGAGCACCACACTAAAATAATATGAGATTTTACAATCTAAAATTGCAATTTTAACTTTTAAATTGTGAAATTTATAAATTGTTTAGATAAAATTCAATCTAAAAATATAAATTATAAATTTTATGGTGTGTAATTCATAATATATTTTCATAACTAGACGAAAATCTTAAGTGAAAATGCAAGTAACACTTTGAGTTCCTCGACACATTTTTACAAGACTAAGCGTATTACTATTACAATATTCTTAATAGAATTGCTTTGAAAACATTTTCTTAAACAAAAACAAAAGTAAACAAGAAATTAAACTTTTAACACAAAGGTTCCGTGATAATATAAAAAAACAAAACAAAAATTGTTTGATTTTTGGAGCTTGGCAAATCTTCTTCTCAAGTGTTTATCACTCTTCCTTTTGAACTTCTGCTTGTTTGTTCTTTAGAAAGTGATCATCCTTAACTTGATTTTTTTCTTATCCAAGATGCTATCTATCAATGTTAGTAAACCTTTTTCTAAAGATCACACTAAGAAATAATTTTCATCTAAGGACATCAAGAATATTCAAAATCAAGAAAAAGTCAAAATTAAGAAAGTTAAACTTAAAAGATTAGAATTGTGACAAAATTCAAAGAGTATAAAAAATCAAGACAAACAAAAAAAAAAAATTAAAGGCTATCTAGACACTCAAAAGGAAATACCTAGAAATTGGCAATAGATTAGAAAATAAAAAAATTAAGAATGGAAAGTTTGATAAGTTGAAGTATAAGTTGTTTTGCATGCAATATTGAAATTAGGAAGCTTACTTCAAAATTGATTCAACCCTGCAAATTGGACCAAAATTAACAACTGACCCACGGTTCTTCAATGTAAAGTTTCTCACAATGCAAAATTTCCAATGTAAACAAATATCACAACTGTGAGTCCCACGAAGTAATTCTGCCTAATATCACTTTTTTGCTATCATGTGCAAAAATGTATGGCAATTTTTCTCAATTCCCGTGCCCCACAATAATGCTCCAATTGCAAAATCAAGTAGGTCACACTTCCTTGCTCACTGGACCCTGCACCACAAATTGTCTTTTTTTTTTTCTTCAATGCTCCAATCAGCCTTAGTGATCCAACGGTGTCGAGTGGAAGGGTCATCGCTCAACAGATAAAAACTAGAAATAACAGGCTGATCTTTCCCAATAACTCATATCGACGGGAAGGTTTGACATTTCGATGTCGATTATTTGCCACCTGAAACTGTAGTTTTATATAAACTAACCTTATATCTGAAATAACTAATCTTTTCTATCTTAAAAGGTCTCGTTATTTTTGTAAATTTCTATAGGAATAGAAAAGCAAAGCCCTTGCATTTTAGCTCCAATTGTGAATTGAAAATTAAATCACTAAATTAATTTTATAAATAAATAAATAAATTCAAAGAATGATTCCAAATTGAAGGTAAGAGAAGAACAAAATTATAGAGATTTACCCCCAAAAACTCTGCAATCACTTGAAAACTTCAATTGCCAAGCCCACAAAGTTGCTTTACGAATTAGAAGCAAAATCACGCTCAACCACTGATGCAAATTGGCTTAAAACACTGCATTCAATTTTCGTCTAATGGCCAAATTCTAGCATCTGACAAAATCAACTTTCACCAAATTTCCAAGAAGTTCTATTACAATGCACGCCAACTTCCCAGTAATTGCTTTCCAAAATAAATTTGTACCTGCTTCAACAAATCAGTAACAACTTATTCAACTATTTAAAACAAATTACAGAATAGCAGTACCAACATAGTACTACACTGCACCGAAAACAATTCTGATACCAAACACAGCTGCAACAAAACAATCAACAATTTGCACGAAGGATTTTGGTACCAAAATAGAAACAATAATTTCTACTTCTCTGAGACAATGAATCAAACACTTTAATTGCACTAGATTGCACCTATTTCAATTCAAATTCTTCACTTTTAGCTACCTCTGTTATTTGCTGTACGTCAGTTTATCGATTAAACGATCAGAAAAGAAAAAAACAGTTCAAAAATTGAATCAATTTGAAATAGCAATCTTCAATCTCAGTTACGTATCCATCACCATCCGAATGCAAAGCAATTTTAGAAAATCGATTCAACTAGACTTCAAACTACCAAGGATTTTCAGTTGATGCACGCAATCGAAAAACGCAAACAAGTTATTTTTCCATTTACGTATCTCACCGAAAAATATGACTTCCGTTCGCCGGTCAGCACCGCACCATTACTCCGAATAATCTTCTCTAAAAACGCTCCAGAAAACGAAGAACAGTGACGCTAAACGCAGAACTAAAAATTTCGGAATTGGAAGCGAAAGCGGAAGAAGAACTTACATGAACGAACTCCAACGAAGCGCAAAAGAAATCGAAACTTTTGATTCTGTTTTCAGACTTCCAATTCCAGATTCGAATTCTCCTTCGGCGCTGTTCGCACACACGATCTCACCTCAACTCTGTTTTGCACTCGTCACTGGAATTGTTCTTCGCCGCTTGAACTTCAATCAATCAAAATCGTTTCGCCACCGTTCTTAACTGACAGATTCAAAACCACAACTGTTTTCGCTCTTCAATTTACAGAAAATAAAAGCTATTGGAAGAGGATTTGATGAAGATGAATGAAGCACAATGAAGAACGCATTCCAGAAAAAAAAAAATCTGAAAAAAAAATCAGATTGATATTCGCACCTCTGATTTTGCTTTCTGCACCTCATAATTTTTTTAAAATTTTCGAGAATCTTCGAAAATGAGATTTGTAGAGGATGATAATGGAAACCTAGCATTAAAGAAAATTGGTAATGATCTAGTAGCAATTTAAAATCTATGAAGAAATTTGAGAAAAAATTCAAAAAGTTCAACTAATGGAGTTTATGACAATTTTTGGACTAAACATGACTCTAAACAAAATATTTATGATTTTAAAATCAAAATGACTCAATTATAAAAAAATTTTACTGAAAAAATTTGAAGAAAATTCAAAATAACACATAAACATAAATACAATAACACCTAAAAGCACATACAGGAAAGTTTAAGTGAGAACAATTAATTTGAACCGAACAAAAAGACAAAAAAACAAAATCAATCGGTAGACATTCAAGACAATCAAGAAAAATTATGAACAACACATAATTAAAAAAATATCAAAGACTTATCTCTCAAACCAAAGCTCTGATTACCAAATGATGCAAAACTAGCTTGTTTTGGCTTCTTCTTTGTTGTAGTTCTATATGTTGCGGAAGAATGAACTTGAAAGTGACATTAATAGCTGAATTGAAGTATGGAGAAGATGAAATGAAGAGGAGAAGTAGACGTTTAGAAGAGGTGTGACCAACTTCTAAGAAGATTCAAGCAAAACACTAATAAAAGTGCAAACTTGAGAGTGAGAATTTGAAGATAAATTAGTTAGCAATTTGGGCAGCATTTCATTATCAATTCAAATCTAAAAATCATGTATAAGAGACTCCTATTTATAGGAGAAAGTCTCTCAAATGAGAGTGTGACAAATGTTTTCCTTATTAGTGCAAATCCTCTCCATTGAGGAAAAAGTATGTGGAGCCTCATGCCTTTCATGCCTTCTTTGTCTACATTTCTATTTGGACAATTGCACAATTTTTTTACTATTTTACACTCTACTTTCTTTTTTTTTACATCCTTCCCAACTTTTACATAAAATAAGGCCCAAAACTTCCTAACTACTCTATATAATTTTTACAAGACTAAGAAGAAAAAAAAAAACTTTACAATGTCTTCAGTAAGTCTCAATCTTCATCTATCTTTTTAGTCGAAAGTTTTGAAGCCGGATGGTTTTCATTATTTTTGTTATCAGAATTCTGATCTTTTAATTAAGACTGTAAAAGTAAAACATGAAGTCATTGTAATGGATTCAATTTTGGAGGGAAGAAAGTTGTTTTTATGATTAGTGGTGGCATTTAGTTGGCCTTGACATATCATTTAAAGTATTTTTCTTAGGAGTTTCATTTTTTGTTTTGTTTCTCTTCTATTTAGATCTATTTTAAGACGTGATTCATCTTAACTGTGCATATTTGGATAACCCATGATGGCACAAACTTTTTGTCTTCTCAAAAATATTTAGTGACATACAATTGAGAGGTATTGATCATGCTCTAGCCTTGACCTAGTTTTTGACAAATAGATGACCCAGATGACCAAGTCCATCTCACATTTTATTGTTCTGTATCCCTGTCCCTGACAAGGGATGCGATGAATTTCAGTTCTTGACTCTTTCTTGATAGGTGCAAGTTTATCCTTTTATTTGTTGCACATTTCCTTCTCGTGTTTCTTGGCCTCATATCACGAGCGTCTATGTAGTGGGACTATCAATGCAACTTTTAAGTTAACGCCAGTGTAGCAAAACCTTGATTTGGTGATAAATTTTTGTGATGCTGCTGAACTTAAGATTTACGGTCATTAGCTCTTAAATAGACGATTGATTATGAAGCCTATACCTCAACTGACTTTTCAGTAGTGTGATTTATGTCACATGGAAAGCAATTTTCTCTCACATATATATGTGATGCAATTAGGAACATGTTTATTACTATGACGTATTCATAGTGGCTATGCTCTCGTTCTTCCATTTTTTTGTTCGATGGTCTTATGCCTGCACTTTTCTGCAAATCCTCAGGTAGCAATTAGTGACTTTAATCATTCATACCTTGCATATACTGAGTGGAGTGATACACAACTATTTACAAATATGGCAACTACTTAACTAGATGATGAATTGGTGACAAATAGTGCTGAAGTGGTGATAATATTGTTTCAGTACGCTACTCTACTCCTATGTAGAGGAATGTAAAACATATGTTTTTATGTAGATTGTCAAAGTAAGAAGCGATATTCCTTTTCCAATACTGGCTGGGTTAAAATATCATAAAGTTTATAGTATAACTGAAATATCAACTTAAATCCACAATTCATTTAGCTTCAGAAGAACAACTTTTGGAGAAGAACAACTTTTGGAGGTTGTAATGTCCTTGACACTAGGATGTTTTCAATAAGTTTTTTATTTAACTACTGATCCACCCTTCAACGATCTTAAGGGCCAACGAAACGGAAGCTCAAAACACTCACATGGTTGACGAGTTACATAGAATTGGATCTAGTCTTGCTTTCCTTTTTAGTTTATAGGTTTCTGTTATCACCACTTTAGCACTGAAACATATATAACACTTCCCCCATTGAGTCTGTCAAGGATTACATATAACACTTTCACTGATTTTGATATATTAAAAAAGTTTTTAATATATTTAAAATATTAAATTCATTGTAGAAAGAAAACATTAAAAATTCAGCAAAAAATCTAAATTTTTGTTTGTCTTAAGCCTTTCAGTCCAAGCTACTCCAATCATACCAACTATATGTACTCTTTACTGGAAATTAGGCCTTATAGCATTCCCCACAAGTTGTTTCTTCCTGCATGCTATCAAAACTCTTCTTGTCAACCCATCAATTTTCAAAAATACTATTTTACCATTTTTTTAAATGACTTTTGGATTATCTTTTTTGGAAGCTTTTCCATAACACCCTTTCCCTAAATGTATTATTGAAAACAGTTTCCTAAAAGAAACAGATAATCTGGAAAACATTTTCTGGAAAAGGATTTTTAGAATAAACTTTCTAGAACATATATAATACACTTTGGAATGTGTTTTTTTGGAATAACTTTTCTAGAATGTGTTATGGAAAGAGCTTTCCAAAATGAGAACATTTGATTATTTTACCTATTTGATGGAGGTGTAGGAAGACCTTTGATGGAGTACTGGAAGAAACATCCTCCACACAAATAGTCAAATTTCAAGCACCTTGTTAGGCAAATTCTTCCTGCACCATATCAATATCATGTGCACTACTGAAAAAAATAACCAATGTAAATATCATATATTATGAAATTAAAAAAAAATATTTTTCTTATGAAAAATATCAAATTGAAATTTGAGAAGTATTTTTGTATCTTTTATTATTTTACTAAATAGTTTGTTTAAATGTTTTTTATTTTATACATGTTGTCTGATATTATTTTTGTTCACTCTTAATTTAGAAGTGCAACAATGCATAGTAAGTTTCAAATTCCATTGAATTTTTTTGAAAGTAACTCATCATATATTAGTTGTTTTTTTTTTCATATTTGGTTAAGTTATTTTTGATTTTAGTTAAGATAGTTTAAATAGTGTTTCTTTAATTTCTTATTTTTTAGTATTTTTCTCATGAGAACTTAATTCTATTTATAATATTAATATTATGATAATTATTTTGAGTAACTTTCAAAGAATATGCAGAAAACAATTTTATATTAAAAGTCCATTTATTATTGAAATCAAATATAAAGCTCAATTACTTTGCATAAGAATTTCCAAATTTAAACCACGTAAATATTAAAAAAGGATAAATGAATTGTTCTATTTATTTTTAATTATTCTGATTTGGAAAAACAAACCACTGAGCCCTTAATCTTAAATAAACATAAACTTTTTATTGATATAACTGCTTTTAATAATTTTTTTAACTATAAAATCAACAAAAACTGTAATATCTTTATCTTTCAACTTAATAAAAAAATACAAATACTTCATTAAAGTTGATTATCTGTAAAAATATAATTTATGCTAACGAAAATATAAGCATGCTTCGGACATGTTTATCTATATTTTAATTAATTTAAAAATAAATTTTATTATTTGTATGAATAAATAATTAAAATTATAAAAATAATATAATTTATAAAAAATATATAATCTTGTAAAAGTAATTTTAAAAACTATACTAGGTCTATTTTTGAAAGAAGAAATTGTATTATTATGTTAAAGAAAAATACTTAAATATTTATTTTATTAAATAAATAAATAATTATTTTTATTTCAAGATAAGATTGTCGCATTAAAATAAATTTATAAACTTAAAGTACCAAAATCATTTATGTCTAATGCTATGAAAAAAAATGGAGATAGTGTAGGTTAAAACGATTCGTTTTATGAAACATTCTCCTTGTGAAGTATAAACCCATATTTTGACAGAACTGAAACAAAACCCTTACTCTCTATTCTCTATTCGCATCGCAGCTCTCTCACTCGCTTCGCCAACCCTACCTTCTACCGCAGGTGAGTCTCTCGCGTTCTCTGTATTTCAAGCTTTCAACCATTTTATGCATTTGGTTCTTCTCTGCGTTCGCAAGTTCCTTTATGTTCTGCTCTGCATCAACTTCTTAACTTCCACCATTTCAAATCGCATCTCTTTTTTCTTCCTTCATTTCTCATCTTCTCATAATAAATCCATGTTCGTTTTCCTTATCCGAGCCAATCCCCGATGCTCTCATTGTAGATGAATAGCTAGAATGGTTTAGTTGATAGAAGTAATAATTGCATTTGCAGTGTGTAACCTAAAGCCAGACCCAAAGGATTGATGTTTTCTTTGTCTACACTTTGGACATAGTGGATTGTTTATTTTTAATTATTATTTTATTTAATGTACAGGATATATATATCTTTTCATGTTCTTTTTGGTAGATCTGTGTTATTTTAGTAGCTTGATGGTACATGGTGATCTGGGAGAAATTACTATACTTATAGTTTCTTTTAAGTGTAAACCGAGTGATGCACATTATGAGAGGCTGGTTTATTGTGAAAGGTGAAAGGAACTAACAGTGTAATCGAGCCCTGTATATGCATAGGGCAGTGTTTTCTTAGGGTTCTTTTTTTACGTGATTTTGTTGTTATTCTTTTTTCGGTTGGCCTGATCCTCTCATAGAATGTAGATACTTTTTTTCTATGACTGATTATGTGATATGATTTGTTTCTCTATTCAGGTGATTGCATTTGAATTTGCCTGTTATGGTGGTAAGTTACGTTCTATACACTTTTGTTGTTTTCTTTTCTTTTTTTTGCTTCATTTGAGGATTTCTTTTGTGGTGAATGCCATAGATTGATAGAATTTTTAAAGATGAAGCCAGTGAAGAAAAAGGAGAGCGGGCCAGAATGGTGAGCATGTTATGCTCTTATGTTTTTGCATTGTTTTCTTGATAACAATATTTCTTGATAACAATATTTCTTGATAACAATATACTGTTTATGATCTTTATCAGCAAGTTTTACCATGCATTATTCTTTTTATGAGTCTAGGAAAAGTCGAGTAACTCTCATTACGTGTGTTTTATGATTTGGTTTTGTGCAGGCTTCTTTTGTTGGAGCCATGGCAATTGCTGACTTGGTGAAGACAACCTTAGGGCCAAAGGGAATGGTAATATCTCTTCTTAGCACATTTTATAAGTGGTGGTGATAAATGCTTTAGTTACTATTTCTATTCAATTCATATATCTTGGATGTGATTACTGCAGGATAAAATTTTGCAGTCTACAGGTAGAGGACGTGAAGTTACTGTCACTAATGATGGGGCTACAATCTTGAAGTCCCTCCATATTGATAACCCAGCTGCTAAAGTCCTTGTGGGTATCCTTATCAATTTTTATTGTTGTGGTGAAAGCAGCATAGAAAATTTTTGGATTTTGGAGAGAGCTAATGTGAAATTATTATTTGTGTTACCAAAGGGTTTGAAAGTTACTAAATGAATAGTTTTTAACCATGAAAAAGCACAATAGGATTATTCCAAATTGAGAACTTTTGATTTTGAATTTCTAAAGCACAAGAGGAACACCTAGTTCCATGGAAGGCCCTAATCAACCTAAATCGAATTGATTTCTGTCTGGATAGATTAAAGGCCACCATTAATTTAATGAATTTGCAATTTTAATAGACACAGACTAAGATACTTTTATCACCTTTCTGAATCTGCGGAAGAGATGCAAAAGTGCTATGTTGCAGTTCACCACTATATGGCACCCACCAATGTGAACACCCACCTTGTGACTTATAGTTCAGAGGTTCAAGTCTTGGAAGCAACCTCTCTAGTTTTGAATGTGTGGGTGGGCTACAAGGTTGTGTACATACACAACCCAGATCCCACTTGGTGTGGGAGCCTTGTGTGTTCTGTCACTGTTATAATACCCATACAGTTATTATTGAGAGCATTGATGTGGATATTTTTTTCATTATGAAATTTTAAGATAACCATCCTTAATGTAAGTTAGACCTATCTAAAGTACAAGATGATGAAGTTGGGGATGGAACTACCTCTGTTGTTGTTTTGGCTGGAGAACTCTTAAGAGAGGCGGAAAAGCTGGTTGCTGTCAAGATTCATCCAATGACAATAATATCAGGTTCAATTATTTTCTTTTCTACAATGGCTCAACTGCTCCTATCCTGAAAATTTTGTTGAGTTTTCATAGAAATGAATTTTATACTGGCAACTTATTGATTCACACTTTGAGTACAAGGCATTATATAATTATATTGGATAAGAAAGCAACATCTTCCTTGTTGTGCATCATCCATTTTTAAATTGTATTCAAATGTCTTTCTTTGATGTCTTAACATCATTGAGTGTTCCTTTGAAGCTTGATATTAAGCAATGAATGTAAAACCTACTGTGTTAAAAAAAATTGGTTCTTGCTTTCTAATTAAAGAATCAATTTGTGGATGGTTGTTATTGAGAGGTGCGGTTATAGAAGTAGCCAATGAAAATTTCCATTCTCAATCTTTTATTCTCTTACCTCAAATGCTGCCCCATATGTACTTATTTTTCCGCATGCTTTCTAGGTTTCCGAATGGCTGCAGAGTGTGCCCGAAATGCTTTGTTAGAGAAGGTTGTGGACAACAAAGCTGATTCTGGTATTGTTTCTCCCACTTTTTAGGAGGATTTTTTTTTTTCAGGGTTTTATCATCGTCTCTGTTGCCTTTTATTACATTGTTATTATTATCACCATGTTAGCAGGACAATGGCCACAGGCATTATTGTGTCATGTTATCTAATATATTCATATATTGATATAATTTACTGGAATGTGCAGAGAAATTCAGGTTAGACTTACTGAACATTGCAATGACAACTTTGAGCTCAAAGATTCTCTCACAGGACAAGGAGCATTTTGCAAAATTAGCTGTGGATGCTGTAATGAGACTAAAGGTAAACCGTGCCTATCCTACTGAATACCAGTTTGCAATTTTAGTGGATATAGCAAATAGAGCTTTTGTTGTTAGCTGAATTTTCTCCCTTAGACAATTTCTGAACAGCAGAAGAACTTCAGTCTTGATTCACCAGATTCAAACTTAATCGATGTATTTTTTCCACATACTTGACTGAAAGCTCTCTTGAACGTGTTATTAGGAAGTTTGATTACATAACTACTTATATATGAATATCTGCAGTTTCATAATCATTTCCTACAGTATGAGTGTGGCTATTCAAATATATTCCAATCCGTAAATAAAAATATACATTTGGTAAGATTTCATTAATGAATTTGGAATACTCTGTAAAGACTCACAGAAATTATTTGTTGAACTTGGTATTTTTTATGCTGGATTATGGCAGCTTTTCATGTCGGGTATTGATTTTTTCCTTTTCTAGATGGCCTTAAAATAGGAAGTGTCCTTTAGCTGTTTTGTTAATTTGGTAATATGCTATTCAATGATTTTACTGTGCAAACGAATGTTTATGATGCTTCAATATCTATTTTATTAGTTTGAGCTATATTTTTATTAAGTTTAGTATGTCTTTTCATTCTTTCATCTTATATCCGTCTTTTCAATGGTGTTTTTTAAATGCAGGGAAGCACTAATTTAGAATCTATCCAGATTATAAAGAAACCTGGAGGCTCACTGAAGGATTCATTCTTAGATGAAGGGTAATATTGCTGAAAAGTGGGACTATTTTGCAGTTTGCAAATAGGAATTCTTCAACTTGTTGCTGAATCCTGATTATCTTTATTATAAGGAATTGCATAAGCTTTTTCCAAGAAAGAGTCATGTTCTTAAATTAGATGATCATAAACTTCTGCAATTTCCTGTGTAATGAAGGGTTTTGCAATAGTATTCTTGTTTTTGCCCTAAGCATTGCTTAACATTCACTGCTCTGTAAAAGTTAAGCTATCTTAATTGGATTCATATTTTTGGCCAGATTCATTCTTGACAAGAAAATCGGTATTGGACAACCCAAACGTATTGAGAATGCAAAGATACTGGTGGCCAACACTGCCATGGATACAGATAAAGTGAAGATATATGGTGCACGTGTTCGTGTTGATTCTATGGCTAGAGTTGCTCAGATTGAAACAGCTGAGAAAGAGAAAATGAGAGAAAAGGTGCAGAAGATAATAGGTCATGGTATCAACTGTTTTGTTAACAGGCAGTTGATTTACAATTTTCCAGAGGAGCTCTTTGCTGATGCAGGGATATTAGCTATAGAGCATGCTGATTTTGATGGTATTGAGCGTCTGGCTCTGGTAACTGGCGGCGAAATAGCATCAACTTTTGACAATCCCGAGTCTGTTAAGCTTGGGCACTGTGACCTTATTGAGGAGATTATGATTGGTGAGGATAAACTGATTCATTTCTCTGGTGTTGCTATGGGGCAGGCATGTACAATAGTTCTGAGAGGTGCTAGGTACTTTTTATTCTTTTATTTTCAAAGTTTCTTTCCACTGTTCCTTTACGTAGTTAGGCATTTTAATCTTGATAACATGTTTTTTCGAATTGTCAGCTGAAGTTTTTATATTTTGGCAATAGGGTTTGTTTGTAATATGCTGCTCCTATCAGCCTTGACAAGAACCATTAACTATTTAGTGGTGGATTATAATCTTATGCTGTTTCTGTGCCTTGTTGAAATTTCACACCTAGAATCTTACAACACAATGATTTAACTTCTGAGTGCTGGATTTCTGAATGCTACTTGCTTTATATGCGTGTCTTTATGTCTTCATGTGTGCTCATGTCATCATACTAAATTTATGCCTTTATATAGTGCCGTTCAAATTTTATTATTTCAGTCAGTGCATTGTGAGCTTCACATGCTTAGGAGTGTTGTCTATGTATGAATAGACATTTTTTAAAACAAACTAGAACAAATGTTGTTTGTATGTGCACTTTAAGTCTGATGCATCTACTTTTGTGGCAGCCACCATGTTCTTGATGAGGCTGAGAGGTCATTGCATGATGCCTTGTGTGTGCTATCACAGACTGTAAATGACAGCAGAGTATTGCTTGGAGGTGGGTGGCCTGAGATGGTGATGTCAAAGGAAGTGGATGCATTGGCTAAGAAAACTCCTGGAAAGAAGTCTCTTGCTATTGAGGCATTCTCCCGTGCACTCTTGGCTATCCCAACAATCATTGCTGATAATGCTGGTTTGGATAGTGCCGAGTTGATTTCTCAGCTCCGTGCCGAGCATCAGAAGGAGGGATGTACTGCAGGAATTGATGTTATTTCTGGTTCTGTAAGTATTGAAACCAAGAGTTTGGTTAATTTGTTGAGTGAGCATCATGATGTATGATATGCACTCTTGTAGGAATATGTTAGAATTATTTCATTTGATATGTTATGTTTTATCGTCATCTATATTGAGTAGCTGATTTTTTTTATTAATCACTGGTCATATACTGATTTTTTGTATATAGTTTGATGTGCCTCATCGAAATATAAAATATATGTACATGTTCATGGAGGGTATGTGCCTAATGCTGGATGAGTTATAACCTATCATTAACGAGTGCGTGTTCAAATTTAACGTTCTAGTAAGAGCAGGATTTTACGATGATTTATGTATAGGCGTAGTGTTTTAGAAAAGTATCCTGCGTTCCCTTTTTTGATTTCCTATTCTACTTTTACCTATGTTTTGTTTTTGTGAAAGGTTGGAGACATGGCTGAACGGGGGATATGTGAAGCTTTCAAAGTCAAGCAAGCTGTATTGCTATCTTCAACAGAGGCAACTGAGATGATCCTGAGAGTTGACGAAATCATCACGTGTGCTCCAAGGAGGAGAGAAGATAGAATGTAAAATATGGTGAGGGTACCTTGGCATTTTCTGGCGTACCATTAGCGAGTGCTGTGATATTTAAATGGTGGTTGTGATTGGAAAAACTGGTTGTAATGCTAAATGTCTGTTAGGTAAAGTTTTGATTTGTTTTGCAACTCAGTCGCATGCTAGTGGATTGGGGTGGTTGGCAGGGTCAGGTTGGTGGATAAATTTTACGTAGAACCCACTTATTCCTTCCCTGCGATTAGAGTTCACTATGTTTATTTGAATTTAAGAACATTATCTTTCATTCTTCAACCAAGATATCTTTCAAGATTTTTCCTTTAACTTTCGTCTTCAGAGATACACCCACTGCTTACAAATATTTTGTAGCCTAACACGTAACCAATAAAATTGGAACTGGTTTTAAATTTGCTGAGTTAATTATTACTACTTAAAGAGACATGGATGGCCTTTATGTTAGCTATAGTCATTTCATGGAATGGGCGATATTACAGAAATCATACTAACTTTTCATTAAAGGTAATGGGTGAGTTTTCCAGTGGACGTTCCAAATGGTCACCACCGACAGTGGGGCAAATTGGGGAAAAAATGCCACGGTCGTTCGGTGTTGAAAATAGTTTGACGGTGGTGCACTACATATATCGCTGCGGACTGTGAAGGAAATAAATGTTTCTTGTTTTCTTTTTCCTGCTTTGTTTCTCTTGTTTCATGTTTTTTCCTTCTCATTTCTTCTTTTTCATTTTTATAATCAACTGGAAAAAAAATGTGGCACTGAATTTCACATAGATGACCAACTTGTGAAGGATAGACCCAAACAATTAACACGATAATGTGCAAATATTTGTGCATAAGTTTTACGTATTATGTGGGCAAATACTTCAATGTATTCTTCCTTACATACTAAAGAAAGCATGAAAAGTTTGAATTGTTGGGAATAGGCGCCTCAACATTTCATCAAAAAATTGTTTAGCGTCGTCAAGTCTTTTAAATGTGACATGGATTTTTTGACTTTATACTATGCCATCTTAAATGTATTTCTAGACTATGTAATTTAAAATATATTTTTAAATTGTTTTATATAAGATTATTCGACTAAACTGTGAGGATAAAACAGTTGGCAAAAAATCTATATAAGCTGCTGAGACTTTCTGTAAATTTTAATAAGTTCAGGTCTAAGAAATTCTCTCAAAGACACAACATCCATGGTAATAGGATTTCATGTTGGAGGGTTGAAGGTCAATGAGAGAATTCTTGTCTATATCATCGCCTTATTCTCACACATAGGAGGAGTAATCATTCAGTTTTGTATGAAAATGATTTGGTTTTGTCGTATGACATTTTGAAAGGGATTAAGATAATTTGGATTTATGTGATAAAGGATGATATGATTAAGTCCAAAAGATTGACAAATTACTCTTTAAAGGTGAATCATCTTAACTACTAGGAGCACCAATCAACTGGACAATGGTACTCTTCTTAAGTTGGATTTGGCAAAGTAGATGAAAAATGGACTGCTCCTGACAGACCTTCTTCTAGTGTAGACATGGAGACTAAAACAAGGTGACTTGATACCATATGTTCCTCATGTTGATGGAGACATTCCATTATCTCCATTTGAGCAGATGATGCTGGAAAGAATGGATGACTTCTCTACTGTGTTGAAAGATTCACACACATTGGCAACTGCCTAAATGAGTTTCAAGATCAGTTTGCTGAGATACAAGTTGGCTATGGTCATGAAACTGATAGAGCAAGATGATTGAGGACTAAGTTGTTTGTGCTAATGTTTGCTTGAGTGTTTTCTTATCTTCTTTTGGTTGAATTTGATTCCTTTGCTTTTTTAGAAGTTTGTTATCTTTGATTTCCTGTTTATCATGTGATTTCCTTTTTGAGGCTATGTTATCATTGCAATATCCTTTTCTCTAAACTACACTTCCTTTACTTTGTCGAATTTTGATAATGTCAAAAGGTGAAGAAAGGGTGTGTTTGTTTTTCATGACATTCCATGATATTACAATCTCAACAAGATCACGTTAAAATAGGTTAGTATTTATCATCATTAAATAAAGGAAGTTTCTTGTGCTTAAAAATAATAAGATTTGATGTTTCCAATCTCTTTTGTCTTGTTATTGTGTCTTGTTGGGTAGTTATTCCTAAGTCTAGCTTGTGTTTGAGTGAGTACGTGATGTTTAATCTTATCATTTCATAAGCTAAAAATGTTTCCAAAAGGTTTTTATCTGATTTTCTGGAAGTCAAAATATTTCAACCAATTGAAATGGATTTCAAAATGTTGAAATGTTTATAGTTTTGTTGGAAACTTAAACTTGAACATTTCAATTAATTAAAACAAAATTTAAATCAATTAAAATCAAAAAGTTTTTCATTAGAAAATTATTTAACCTTATATCAATCGATTGGAATGCAAATGAATCGATTAAAAATCACTAAATTTTTTTAAGTGATTTCAATAAATTAACCAATTGATTGGAATGTGTTGTGAAACTAAATTCGTTCTCTTTTAATCAATTAAAACGGAATTTAACTTATTGTTTACATTAGTTAAGTAAGACTAGTTTGTATATTTTTTTTACATAGAAAACTCGAGATATTTTTTGGAGAATAGTTTTCATAAACTGTTTAAAAGAATTTTTCCAAAAGATTTTTTTTTTTGAAGCTTTCCTTTGTTCTTCATTGTCCAGGTTTTATTTGTTTGTGTGCGCAAGTGACTTTTAGGGTTATCAAATTTTGCTTGTGGAAAGGTTTCAAAATCAAGTTTAAAGTGTTGTACTTCTTATTTGATTATTGTAAAGAGTTTATAAGAAGATTGATCTATTCAGGTGTGATTAAACAATTAAATATAACTTTCTTAGGAAGGTGAATCAATATGAATTGTGTTTTTCTTCTTAAACTTCATTTCTTACATATTTAAATACTTAATTATATTGCTTGGTTATTTTGAATATGAAAAAATAGGTAATATATCCTTAAACTTTAATCAAGAATTTTTGTTGAATTAATTGATTCAAAGAAAATTTAAAATTCAGTTTTTGTTTTTCCAAAATTGTTAAAAAGTTAAAAAAAAAGTTCAAATCACTCCTTACAGAATCCAGTTCATTTTTTCTAACAACATTTTGTAAACAGTTTTTTAAAAAATGCAACCATATCATTGGCACTCTTGATAGATAGAAATCCTTTAGAGAATCATAACCTCAAAATAAATTCATAACATAATATAATATGAAAATAAAGAGGGATATGCTCTTCGATCTCCTTAACAAACATAATATAATTTCTAATTAATATTATAATATATAATATATTATACTATATTGAATCCTTTATACTCTAAATCCTAATTCCTAACAAAATATGCTAACTACTCCTTTAATAAGGAAACATAATGCTTGTTATGTGAAGCGACAATTATAAATAACAAGTAACATTATTTAATATCATTATTTAATAACAAGGACTTTTTCTTCCTGCACCCTTGGAATTTCTTGGTGCGCTCTCGTAATTTTCAAAATAACTATTTTATCCTTTATTAAAGTAATTTTCAGATTATTTATTCTATAATTTTTTCTGTGATGATATTTTTTAAAATTTATGAAATGCATTCTAGAACATATTTTTGGAAAGAAATTTTTAGAATGCAAGAAATATATTTTTGGATTTTTTTTTAAAATATTCTTTTTTTAAATTTATATAATATCTTTCAGAATGTATTTTGTGGAATGAGGTTTTTCGAAAGAACTTTCCTGACAAATATCATGTATTCCAGAAAGAATAATGGATTTTTGAGAGGATCGCTGGCAAATAATAAAGATATTGTATTACTAAAAAAAATTATTAAATATAAATTAATTTTAGAGATCAAAATAATTAATTACTATTGACTAAATTATTGACAAGTAGTTTCTATTATTAATAAAATTTAGAAATTATTTTATAAATTTTTATTAATAACAGAAACCCCTTTAGATACTAATAATTTTTTAGTTTATAAAATAGTATCTAATTTAGTCATGTCTAATTAATTTTGGTCTCTAAATTTGGTTATTATTTAATAATTTTCTTGTAATATAGTAGAGTAGATAACTATTTATTAACTTAATGTAATGTCCCTTAGAGATATTAATAACTAAGTTGTTTATGAATCAACATGAAGAATTTGTAACATCCCTATATTTTTCCATATCTAATAACCATAATCTAGTATGAAATATTAAAATAAATATATAACTATAATACAAATGTATCTACAATTCTTTCATATAATGTTTTAAAATATCTCTCTTTCATAAGACTTGAAATATTTACATAAAATTAAAATAAATATTCAAAAGAAAATAAAATATTTTCATTATCCAACTTCTCACAGAGGAGTTCTATCACCTGTAACATCATCTGCTCCTGTGTAAATTACACAATCATCACATATTAAAGAAAAACAACCACAAAACAAAACAAAGGGTAAACTAGGTATTTTTAAAACTTATAATATAAATATAACTTTAAACATCTACATAAATTCATCATTTCTCATGCATTTCACATAATCATAAAGTGTCTATCAATAATTTCAATATTCATCTTTCTCATGTCAGTCTTCTACTGGCTCACAACACATAGACACACTACAAGAAAATCATCAAATAGAAACTAATTTTAGAGATCAAAACTAATTAGTTGCTATAGTGACTAAATTAGAAATCATGTTAGAAACTAAAAAAAATATTGGTTTCTAAATTAGTTTCTATTATTGATAAATAGTTTCTAAATTGGTATCTAATTAGCTACCAAGGTTTTAACTACCAATTATTTATATTCTAAATTTGGTAGCAAAAATCTTTGTTGCTAATTATATACCAATTTAGAAACTATTTATCAATAATAGAAACTAATTAAGAAACCAATAACTTTTTTAGTCTCTAAAATAGTCTCTACTTTAGTTACTATAGCAACTAATTATTTTTTCTCTAAAATTGGTTTCTATTTGATGACTTTTTTTGTAGTGACACTTGACTCTACTTCCGGAAGACTCGTGCGTTGACTTAGACTCAGAGATCTGCACCTGTCATACTATTTCACTATGAAATCCACATAGCTATGCGTATAAATAATCTCAATATCATATCTCTCCTAGTATGACAGGGTTAATTCATATAACATGTTAAGTTAGTTATCTTTCAAACAACTTACCCATTCGTATGAACTCCCTTTGACTCTCACCACCTGAATAACTTCATCTATATGATTCCATTATCTCAGGAGAGTCAGGATATCTTCTTCTAGATGAATCCGTAGTCAATGCACATCCTAAACAATCTTAACACGATATTTTCTTTCTTGAAAATACTATGTCTTGATTAAAATTCATATTCTGACTCTCACAATATCCAAATCACACAATCAAATCATACCAAAGTTTAGAAGTTCCAAATCATACAACAATTCATTCACTAATCATATAAATATTTTAAACTTTTCTAAACAATTCAATTATATCTAAAAATTCACTTAAACACATAACTAAGTTCCAAATATATGCTTTCTAAATCAATCATCATCTAAAATCAAACAACCACTTCTCATCAAACATCTCATTTAAGTAATTCAACAAAATATTCAAAAACAGTTCCACTTATTTATATTATCATTCAAACATTTTAAATTTTCAATCACAAACACTTTAAACAACTTATTCACCTTAAAATCAATATAAAATATTCAATTAACCATTTCAATCAATATATTACTTTGCTCTTCAAAAGAGACAATCCTGCAAGCAGAAATTTGAATTGGTGACCACGTCACCCCCAAATCCAGATCTTCTAACCTAGGGTTGTATAAAAAAAATAAAACTAGCTTTCCTTACCTGGACTTGAGCAGATGCTCGCTAAGTGCTCCAAACCCACCAAAAGCTTAAGGATAGCCTAACCCGCACCGCATAGTCTTGATCACAAATCTAACTATACCACTAGGATCCTGAACTAACAGAGAGTACTTCTGAAGATACAAACATCACATGCATGATTAACTAAGAGCAAACCTAACCAAATCAAAACTAACTCAAAGGAAAAGGAGCCAAGAATGAACTTACTCTATCTAAGATTTTGATCGGGCAATCTCCTAGAGTTCACTACCAGGAGTCTAATGGCAAACTCTGATCATCAAACTGATAAGCGAGGAGATCAGAGTCTTAGAGAGAAGGAAAAGGAAAGGAAAAAGAAAACAAAAATAAACTTACTCTATCAAAGATTCTAATTGGACAATCTTGTAGATCTCCCTGTCAGGAGTCTAATGGTGGACTCTGATCGTCAAACTGATAAGCGAGGAAGTCGGAATCTTAGAGAGAAGGGAGAGGAAAGGAAAAAGAAACTTTTATAGAGATGGTGGTTCTTTTAAAATGAAACTTGAATAACTAAATTTCTATTTATATAGCCTTTTCACTTTAATAATAAAATATTTAGGTATCATTTTAATTGTACCATTTCTACTCTAAGACTATTTTCTTGATCCTTACAGAATTCCTTAAAACTCTTCTAAATAATTTTTATTGAGTAAGTTCATCTTCTACCCACAATACAAATACATATTAAGAAATAAAAAAAAGTAATATTTTTGTAAGTCTCAAACATGAATTTTAATAAATTTAACACATTTACAAATAATATAGGCCTAGGATTTGAATAAGACTAATATCACTTTGTCAAAATATGATTCACACCCAACCTCCATATCAAGATCCATTATTAAACATCAAAAGTTTATAGAGAAGTGATGAGGTATTTGAATATATTTTTATAAAAAACATTGATATAATTATAATTAATTTTCTCAAGAATATCGGTCATCTTTCAACCACACAAAATGTCTACTCATCATCTAACCTTAACAATATTGAGTAGGATTTAAATAATTCCAAATTTGACCATTTAAATATTATAATTCAAGGCATTATTTTAAACTATTCAAATATTTACATACTTAATAATTACTTTCTTAAAATCCATCATGATCTCTATCTTTCATCTCGAGGGATGATAGAGTGGATTTGTGAAGATGATTTATTGAAATTTGTAAGTGATGTGATAGTTAGAAGAGAATTTAGAAATTATTTTAAAGGTGTAAAATGTAAGTTTACAAATTTATTCTTGTTATTAAAAAATATTTTAATAATGGGTTATGGTATATTTTTTTGTGTAGGTTTGAGTTAATTATTTTTTTCTAATATATAATATTCATAATTACTCTTATTTTGTAATAAAAAATAATTTTGTATTAAATTCAAATAAAATTATTAAATATATTAAAATTTTTGAAAATAATATTTTATATAACTATATATGTTTTGTTGATATTATAATTTTATTTTATAATTTATAATTATAAATTGTTATTAATAGTATAACTAAATATTTTTGAAATTATTAAATAAATTTATCTAATATTTAATTTTGTATATTTTATATTGTATATATATAATTATATTAGTTATATTTATGACATTATCCATATCATTTCATGTACTGTTGCAAAGTTATATTCTAAGGGTATTAACGTAAAATACTCATATCCTATGTGAACATCTCTCATAATCTTTGCATACGTAAGAAAAAAGAAAAATTCATATAACCCTCTTCAATATCTTAACCACCCTCACCTCCAAACATGCTCTTTAACAAAAAATTCTCTCACTCGACCATCCATGCTCCCACTCCATCAACGGAACCAAACACAAGGAAACGTAAGACTCTTTCTAAATTTAAGTCATATACTCTTGACATTATAATATTATTTTTAGAGTCACTAGACTTGATTGTAAATATATATCTTATCTTAACAAATAATTATACATATAATTCAAAAAAATATTAAAAAAATATTAGAAAAAAATATAAAAATAGTAATATAATATGTACATAACTTCTTCTTATCCAAATTTGTTAGATTAAATTTATTTACTTTTATCTTTCTCCTTGTCTAATATTTTAAACTTAAATGAAAGTAATAATTTTCTAAAAATATTTTACATAACATAATACAAAATAAAAAAGAATAAAAAATAATTAAAACAGAAACTTTAAATAAATGATTGAACATGGATCAATATTTACTCGAAATATTTTAAATAAAAAATAACCAATATATCACTAAACATAAATAAATAGTAGAAAAATAAATAAATTATAGAATAAAAATGCCCGAAATCTTATTTGTTATAAATTAAATAAAAGGAACTTAATAAAAGGATTAATACATTACTTAAAATTAAATTATATAGTACATAAAAAAAATAAAAAGAACTAGTATATTACTGAAAGAAAATAAAATAACATGAATACACACTTTGATGATTTAAGAAATGTCTAGTTAGATTTAAGAAAATAATTTTTCACAAAAGATTTAAGGAATTATTAAGTATTAAATAAGTTTAGGTCAATTAATTGGGTATGGTGTGTAACTTAAATTCTTTGAGACGTGTTTAATTCTCATAAATAAAAAAACTATAAAATAATTAGGTCAACATTAAATTATAAACTGGGCTACCATTTATATAAATAAACATTTCTTAATCTAATTTGTCACCTGATAATGGCCACATTCATCACTTAATATTGACAACATGATTTTGGTATTTGTGTATTATAAATATTTCAAACTATCTTTTAAGAATCCATAGTTAAAAATTAATGAGGATATTAATTATGTGGGTGACATGAAAAAAGAAATACATTGAGGAGCTAACCAAACGTAAGATTTTATTTGGAAAATAAAAATTCAATAATGTTACGATAACTTTTTTTTATCCTAAATAAGAGTCTATTCTAAAAAAAATATTTAAGTAAAAAGATATTAAATAATTAAAAAATTTAAAATTAAATATTCACTATTTATTAAAAATATAAAAAAATCATAATGTAAAAAAAGCTATTAAAATAGAAAATATATAAATTTAAATTTGTATTTATAAGTATATATAAGTCTAAATAAATACAAATTATTCATAATAATGGAAGATAATAGAGTTAGATTATTGAACTCGTTAAATTGATTAATATTGGAATATAATCAATTTTCAACCATCAATAATATATGTGTATATATATTATATGATATTAATAAAATAATAAATAAAAATATTTAATATATAAACTATTATTTATGGAAAAATTAAAAAAAAGATTATAGGCACGGCCATACTATTCCGATTTATGGTTCACGCATAGTAAATTTTAGGGGACAGTTATACTCGCATTGTCTTTGCTATATGTAATAAACAAAAAAATTGTATAATAAAATATAAAAAAGTGAGACAAATATAGTAGAAAATTATGAAATAAAACAAACACTTTAAATCAATGCAAAAACTAAATCAATTAGTCCCATTAAATGTATAGTAACTATTTTTTTTTATAATAATTAACTTATTTATTTTCAAACTTACCATCAATTTGGTTTTATTGATGCTTTAGTTACTACATGCAGACAACAATTTCTTTATACACCTCTACACTTTCTTCTTTCACCTTCTCCAGAGAGAAGACATGAAATGATAACTTCCTTGTTTTCATATTTTAAAATTCTAAACTTTAGAATTCATATTCTAAATTCTAAAATTTAGAAGATATTTTTTGGATTTGAAAATGTATTTTGAACTCTAGAATTTGGAATACAAATTTGTATTCTAAATTTTAGAGTTCGAAATGTATTTGATACATTTCAAATTCTAGAATTCAAAACGTATTTGAACTCTAAAATTAGAATACAAAATTGTATTATAAATTTTAGAGTTCGGAAGGTCTACAAATTATACAATTTGGAAATGAAATTAAAAATAAAAAATCTTACACCTTTTGTTCAAGATAATTTTGAAATTGAAAGATTTATGGAGTGGAAGAAGAAAATATGGAGGTGGAGGAAAAAATTTGACGTGTTCGTAAACATATGGTATTGATGCATACTATGAATTTTTATGTTTGGAATTTATCCATATGGTTTTGTCTTAATCATGCAGTAAATTGGTACTAAACAAGATTAGGTTATGTAGCGGGGGTTTCTTAATGACTATAATCAGGTAAGATGTTGGTTATTATTTACATACCAAGATTTTAGGTACTAACTACTTTAGATTATGTAAATTAGTCACTAATTTAATTAAAGGCTAATTTAGAATCTAAAGTAGTTAGTAGTAGTTAAAACTTTAGTAGTTAATATTAGATACCATATTAGAAACTATTTTATAAATTTTTATTAATAATAGAAACTACTTTAGATACCAATAATATTTTAGTTTGTAAAATAATATCTAACTTAATCAATACAGTGATTAATTATTTTTTGTCTCTAAATTAGTTGCTATTTAATGATTTTCTTGTAGTGTTATAAAATAATATCTAAGTTATTCAATATAAAGACTAATTATTTTTTTTTCTAAATTAATTGATATTTAATAATTTTATTGTAACGATAAGAATACAAATAGTTTTAATGTATGACAATTAATTAAGATCGCATAGTTCAAATTGTAGAAAAGAAAAAACACATTGGCAACAAAAATAGGAAGTATGATAGTGAAATGAAGAGTGATAGTCATTTAACAATTTAAACATTCACAACATAAATGAAATCTCAAATGTAAAAGTAAAATTAAACAATGAATGGAATGAATAATGCTCAATTCTCTTTTGTGATAGTCCACTCTTATTTTGTAAACCAAACAATAAAATTTTATCAAAACACCAAGAGTGGAGTTTGCAACCATTTCAAAGCATAACTTCTAAGATCATTTCAACGCATACTTTATAAGACCAGGAATGTGTGTGTTCATCATGTAGTCTTCCCAATCGATGCTACTAGGGTCAAAGTTCAATCCAGTAACCTCAATGTTATTACTTGTTGCACTTCGTAAATTTTGTGTGTTTGAATCATCAAAGCTGAAACCGAAAGTAATTTGTATGAGAATGATGGTTATGAATCAAAGTAGTTCATGTACCATTTCAAGTATTTATAGACAAAGAAAAATACGTACACGCCCTTAAAAAATAGGTATGGTTTATATACTTCAACTAGTCGTGTCACCCTTTTGAATTTTTTGTACCTATCATTGTAAACATCTCGAGAGCATTGACAAAACACTTCATTCACCACATTTAAGACCTAAATATATCAAACCCATGCACAAGGGTCAACATGAAACCTTAAAAGATTAGCAAAATATATTATTATAGTTTTGCTTCATTATTTAGTTATACTTGGTTTTTTACAAACCTTCAGTGGAAAAGCGTATCGAAGTGTCATGTAAATGTCAAAAACAACCCTACTTGATAGTAAAGTTGTCTTGGGAACTATTATTGGCTTTCCATTGTTGTTTTTGAGCGCAAACTTAGTGAAATAATGATAGCTGTAATCACAAACATCAGCAATTCTGAATGGATTTCTTAATGATGATGAAATGTGGTAGATGAAATTCTTAGGAGTTTGATTTGAACAAGCAACAATTGCTGTCATCATACAATTGATAACCATGTCCGCAGGTATCTGCATATTACATAGTTGTTAGTATATACACACATAAATGAATTAGTAATTTTTTTTTTCAACAAAATCATGTTGTAAGGTAAATATTTTTATAACAAAAAAAAAAAAAAATTCACTGAGTTATTGTTTAGACATCCAAAGATGTTTTGCAAAACAAACCAATGCTTTTGTAGATATATATAAAAGAACACGTTAAATGATAAGTAGTTTAAACTTTTAATGTTTTATTTTTCACATAATTATTTAAGTATCAATTTATACATATAATCAAAACTAAATTTATACATTTAACTTACGATATCCAAAATTGTCTTGGGATGACCAAGAAAGCTTGTTATTTTCCCTTGGCCAATGCTACATATTACGCTGTCGAGAGTTCTGTAAATATAAAATAAATAAATAAATTTATAATTCTTCCCTAAGAAAATCTTGAACATAAGGCAGTAAACTCTAAAAGTTTAACTTTAAGTGGAATTGATAAATTAAGAGTTTATTTTGTTATCAAGGAAGTTGAATAATTGGAATGAAATACACATTTGAGACAATGTTGAAAATATATACCTCAAGCCTTCAATCCAACCAGGAAATGGGTCCTTAAGAGTGCTAGTAACCATGGTGGGACGTATAATGATTAGTGGAACATTATCTTTATGATGAACCAATTGCATCTCTCCCATTGCTTTTGTGAATGCGTATGTGTTTGGCCAACCATACAACTTTGCTCTGATACATCACAAAAATAATGTCATTTATAGATGAATGAATATCAACGCTATAAAAGAATAAGAATTTGATGTACCTTTCAATTCCATAATCTTTCAATGCATGTTTGATTGTGTTTTCAATAGCATTCTTTGATCGAAGTTCATCTATCTTTTTCTTCAACAGGTTCATTTCTGTAGTTATGTCTAATTTTGAGGTCTCTTTTAAGGTCTGACCCATCTCAAAGGGTTTCTCTTGCAGAATTGTCTTTTCATCCTTAATCTCTCCACACACATATGCTAACATTCATTCATACCAACAAATGTGTTATGAATGAAAATTGACTTAATGGTAACTGAATAATGTTTTGGTAAATATAGTAATCTATATTACTTTATGGTCAAGTTATAATCAACTACAATTACCAGTTGATATTTGCACAAAAATCTTTATCTCAGGACAATGCTTTGCGAAGTTTAAGACGTGTAAGACACCCGTTGTATTTACATCCACTGAGATGTCAAATCTGTAGAAAAATAATAATGAATCCAAATATGAAGAAGCAAAAATTGTTGGTTCCTACTAGATAATTTACCTCTCGTCAAATGTGGTTGTTGCTGCAAAATTCATAACAATGTTGATCTCTTCAATCATTTTAATCTTGAGCTTTTCATCTTCCATACCAAAATTATGGAGAGAAACATCTCCTGATATAACCACAATCTTCTTGGAAATGAAAGAATCAAAATCTTCGCCCCATTGGTCTCGTAACACTCTAAATAAATCTGTGCGAATGACCTGTAATGTGATCATTAAAGGAATGCATGAATGCCACAATTCAATATGTACATCTGAAAATGAATCAGTGATAAAATTTAGTAAGAAAATTGATTTTTCATTATCCCAAGGTTAAAAGGTGATGAGTGAAAGAGGGAGAAGATAGAAGATTGGGATCATGCGAGAAGTGCAGGACATCCTTTTCTTCTCGCACTTCCAAATTATTTTGGAGGAAAAGATATGGGAATAATTTTTTAAAGGTGGGTGAGACTATAAGAGATCTTTAGATATCCCGAAAAGCTTAACATGAAAGGAGAAAAGTTTGGTTTGATCAAGTTTTATTGATGTTTGATGTTGCAAACATCAATAAACTTAACAAGAGACTTGACAATATATGAATTGAGAATAAGAAGATACACCTCAATCGACTAAGATAGTGCAAGTATGGAGATTCAACCCGAGATAGTTGGAGAAGGACACAAAATGGTAAAAGAGAGTAAGAAGGGTATAAGTTTGAAGAGAAAGCAAGGGCAAAATATGTATGCGCAAGGTGTAATACTATGTTTGATCATTGAAGTTGAACGTTTTAAACTCCATTAAATACTCGTGAATGAATTTAGTAGAGCTTCCCACTTTCATCCTTCTTTGGAAAAGTTGGTGAGATAAGTTTGTGATATGTGTGAAGTGTAGGTGAGTTGAGGTGGTAGAGTTTTGTTTGAAAGAAGTTGTTGTTACTGGATCTGCATGTCAAAGGGTGGTTGTTGGAGTTCGTTGGAAGTGTAGAGATAAGATGTCATCATTGAAAAAAATGACAATGGAGGTTTGAAAGGTGAAGATAATAATTATATGGGTGATAATTATGATATTGTTGGGAGAATTATTATTCATCAAAGTTAATTTTGTAGTAATATATTCATATAGCAAGCATATCTATAATATTACAGTATTGGTTAACCTCATTTTGAAAGCGTTGTGCAGCCAAATCACTGGTTTCTGCTCGTACGAGAAGATACAGTTTGTGTACTTGGGGCTGGGTTCTGAGAATCTTTTCCAAGAAAACTGCGCATGTAACAGACAAATTCAGTGGCAGGTGCAAAAGTTCAAATTATTTGCTATAAATGCATTGTATACGTAGTAGTACCTTTTGCTAAGAACCCAGTTGTGCCAGTTATTAAAATGGTCTTTCCATTGAAGAACTCAAGCATTCTTTCCGACTCCATTTCAAGAACGGCTGTAAGTAGAAATTCTAGAAAAAAAATCTAACAACAAGACATAGTCTTATATAGAGAACCATGATATAGAATAAAATAAATACTATCATTCTTAAAACTTGTCTCTTTCATTTCAATTCCTTACATTTTACTAAGAAATCATTGTAATTTATTCAATATTATAAAATTAACTTACATATAAAATTTGTAAACAAGATTCACATTTATTTATATAATATGATTTATTCGTTGATATGAAATCTTTCGCTAACATCTATTTTTTTTACTTGTCTTTTATATCATATAAATATAAAAAATTTCATTTTATCATTCATTCTATTTTTTTTAAGCTATACAATTTAAAACTAAAAAAATATATCAAATTACATAGTCCAAAATAATAATTAAAAAATCAATTTTAACTTTTAGATTGTATAATTTACATTTTTTCAATAAAAAAATTACTTTGGAATTGTTATAGACTTTGATATTAGAAGGTAATGCAGCTGGGCATATATGTATTTGGGATGCAGTTGGAAGATAAACAGCTTAAATTGAACATATAATTGTAAATAATGGAACAACATTCAAACCTTTTAAAGCCCTTTTTTCCCTTTGTTGCCAAAGATTTGGAGAAGATAGGATGCTAAAATTAAGTAGATTAAGTACATATATATAGAGAGAATAAGAACCCTTAGTGCCACCCACCAGTGCCACCTCCAATAAAAACATGGTCATTTGTTAATTATAATTTTAGAAAAATGTTACTTTTGACAATTTATAAAATATTAATTAATAAAAATGTCTTTTTTTTTATAATAAATTTATGAAAGAGATATAAGATTGGTTATTTTCATTTATGATTTTGGATCTTTAAAAAATACCTTTTATAAAATATATTCTCTATTTTATATTATTTTATTAATATTTTGTATTTATTTAATATTACATTGTTTATTTAATATCAGATTTTGGTTCCATCTTTGTAGCGTGCGAAGTTGGATATGCTGACGAATATCTCTGTTTCATACCATATAATTGCACTGTACAAAATTTGTTCCTATAGTATGCATTTTATTTGGATTTTAATTGTTGTAAAAAACAGTATGGTTCCATTTGGTTTTCTTGCACCTGTAAAAATATACTGTGTTTTTTTAATATTTATTTATATAATAATAATTTACTCTATTAATTAAATAATGGTTAAGAGTAAAGTAAGAAAAACTAAATTTTAAGATAAATTAGTGAAAGTTGCAAATAGTTTGTAAGTAGAATTGGTTTAACCCAAACTATATCTAAAAGATATTTATTAATGTTTTGTTTAAATTAAAGAGTGAATTTGAGAAGATGAATTAGTGGAAAGTAAAGTTAGATGGTTTGTATTAAGATATGAATATGAAGAAAATTTTTATTAAAGTTTGTGAATGATGTGATATATATAGTTGAAATGATAATTTTTTTAATTGATAAAAAATTAATATTATAAATTTATCTTTATATTTAAAAACAAAATATAATTAGTATATTTATGAATTTTAATTATCTGTAATTAAAATATTGTTCTTAATAATGTGTAAGAATTAACTTTAGAAAAAATATGAATCATGTGAAATTATTAAAACATTAAAATGTTTTCAGAAAATTATTTTGTTTCAACTAAAAATATAATTTTAATTACTAATTGTAAAAAAGTCCATGAAAACTTAAAAATGTAGTAAAACATTGTTTCTAATACTATCTAATAACTCACTTCGAGCAAAATACTAATTTGAAATTCACGGAACATGAAAAGTTATCTGAAAAATTATTTGTTTCAATTAAAAATCAATTTTTATATTTATTTTTTATAATTAATATTATAATTATATAAAAATAATTTTATTTTTATTATTTTGTAGTTATATTTTTATTGTTATAATATTATTAAATATTTTTATTTAAAAATATTACTTAATATATATTTTATTTTTAATTATATTATATTATATATATAATCGATTATATATATATTTTTTTATTTTTTATTCATTGTTAATTTTTATTGTGTTAAGGTTTTAAATAGTGAAAGTCAACAACGTAAATTTGACATGGTCTATATGTTTTGTTTTTTTTTTTTTACTTTTCTTTATGTACATGTGAGGAAGTAGTTTTATACATAAGTGCCTTTAAAGGTTTTTAAAGAATGTGTTTGGATTGAAAATGGAATGTGTACACACTTGAGAGAGTATATATCTAAGAATCTAAGAGAAAAATGTGAAGAAACTAATATGTTTGGATTAATATATATATATATATATATATATATATATATATATATATATATATATATATATATATAAAAGTGTGGATTTGTGAGAAACATTTATTAAGATTTGTGAGTAATGTGATGGTTGTAAGAAATTTTTTAATTTTCTTAAAAGGTGTAAAATGTAAGTTTACAAATCTACTATTACATTTAAAAATACTAAATAATAAAATATAAAGTATTTTTTTATAGATTTGAGTTAATTAAAATATTATAAATTATTTTCGATACCGTTAAATAATTTCTTTTAATAAATTGAATAATTATTTTCAAAAAAAATACGAATTATTTAATATTACCAAAACATAAAAAAATTATAAAAATAATATTATTTAAGTATATAAAACTTTATCGTTATGTTATGTGTACATTTTAAAAGTTTTTTTCAGAATTAGATTGTATGTAACCATGTAAAATTATAATGAAAAATATTATTGTAGAGTGACTTATTCAACAAATTTATTTATAAAGAAGAAAAAATATATAAAATGAAATATGAAATATCATAAATATAATAAAAAAATAATATAAATAAAATGTATTATAAATTGGTGATGATTATTGAATCCAAACATAGATGACACTATCTCTTCGATCTGCATAAACACTTAATTGGCAGAAACAGAAGAGTTTAAAAGTTAAAAAAATTATTGAAAAATACAAAATTGAAGCTACTCCCCAAACTTTTTTAAAACACGTAACTGTAAGCATCTAATGCGATGGTTAGAAAAATGGTTCCATCAATGATAGATAGTGTGTCAAATGGTCGTTAGTACGGAAAAGTTGTCAGAAAAGTTGTCACTCTCAATCATGAAAGTGAAGATTGAATTGAATGAGTGTTTTTTAAAAATATTTATCAGCAATTAATCATTGTTATTAAAATTCATTAACAGGTCATCTTATATACTCTTCAAAGCCAAAACGCTCACTTTCATGATATATACGTCCAAGATGCCTAAATTGTGGGTATGAAGTTGGGAATTTATAGATATATTATAAATGACCTAAATTGGAACTGAACATATTCATTCATTAATTACTTAATGGTTAGGATTGGGTAAGATGCTTAGGTGATGGCTAACCATTTCTTATTTATAAATTAATTTGTAAGACATGACTTTATTAATTTTCTATATTTTTTTTCTTTTTTTATAAATTAATTGTAAGTTACATTTTTTTTTATTTTTACGAAAAAAGGTTAATAACTAATATGCAAAACATTTCATTACTTCATGACAAGACCTTTCAATCCATTTTGAGGCCATTAACTATCCTTTTCCAAGTCATATATAAAAATGTTTCAAAAGCCTTTACTACCGCAATTAATAAAAGTATTTTTCTTTTTTATATAATAAATAAATAATGTGTGGTTGATATTTTTTTTAGAAATTATTACTATCTTTTTATATAATAAAAATAATTGTACGGAGCAGATTCACATCATATATAACATTATATCATAAATAAATCAATTAATAAAAATATTTTATTTTTATTTAAAGAAATAAATAATATGTGATTAGCACTATACAATATATATATATATATATATATATATATATATATATATATATATATATATATATATATATATATATATCATACACCTATTTATCAAACAAGAAGTAAATTACACTCTTGTATTATCAATAAGATAAAATGTATCATCTCAATAACACTTCCAATAATTAGTGTTACTTGAAACATCTTAACGAAAGTATTAAAATCCTTATTCACATCTTCAATTCAATGTACCAAAATTTTCAGAAAACGTATTTTAAAAGTTACATTGATATTAAGAATTCTTCACAACCAACGTAATTTATATATCTACTTATCCAAACTTAATATATAAATTTCCAATTTCTCATTACTTAATATCTTAATTTACAAAATTATTAATAAACTAATGATATTTTTCTTAATAAATTTATATATTTAACACTTTACCACACAAAGTTAATTGCCAATATGATGGATAACACCCCAAAAATCCATAATATATTAGTAATAAATTTTACATACTTATATCTACGAAAAAATTATTAAATAAAATTTTTTAATATTGACTAAATTAAAGATATTTTAGAAATTAATTTTTTTAATTTCTAAATTAGTTTCTATTATTATTAAATAATTTTTAAATTAATACTTAATTAGCTATCAAGGTGTTTATCATTAAATTTAGAATCTAAATAATTGATAAAGACTTTGATAGCTAATTAGATATTTAACAATAATAAAAATTAATTTAGAAACTAAAATTGTTTTTAATCTCTAAAATAATTTTTAATTTAATTAATATAGTAACTAATTATTTTTATATTTAAAATTGATTTTTATTTAATTATTTTTTTTAGTGATTAGTATGATATATAATATCAATTCAAAAGAAAGTTATTGGTACCTTAAAAGTAATACTGTGAAATAAATTAGTTCAACGATTGTATTTTTATTTTATTATTTATTTATATATATATGTAATTTACTAAAGAAGATGTAGTACTTTCTATCCAATAAATTACAACACACAAAATTAGTTTTTCAGAACATCCATGTTTTATCTTTAAAAATCTTATCAAGAAGAATTTAGATAAAACTTGTAAAAGCTTTCCTTTTATTATGCTACTCGAAGATGGTAAAATTAATGAATTTCTTATAGACAGTACCGACACTTATTTAGTAAAAATAAAAAACATAGCAACCAAATTTTTTATTCCATTATAATTAATTCAATTCACTTTAGACACTGCCACTACACAAATTTTATTAGAAAAGTATATTTAAAATATAAAAATTAAGTATACTTAATGAGAATTTAACTTCTAATATATTAAATGAACCGAATTACTATATCATTAAATATTTTTTTTAAATTTTTTAAGGAAATAAATTATATATAAGTTAAATTTGTTTAAATTAATTAATAACACTAGTATTATATTTATATTTATGAAAAATATTATCCTAATTTAAAGTTAATAATAAATATATAATTTTATTATTGATAAAAAATAAAATTATATATTTATTATATAGAAGTTTTTTAATATATATCCTAAAAAAAATCATTAGATAAAAACCAATTTTAAAAATAAAAAATAATTAGTTACTATATTGACTAAATTAGAGACCATTTTAAAGACTAATTTTTTTATTTATTTCTAAATTAATTTTTATTATTGTTAAATATTTTTTAAATTGGTATCTAATTGGCTAGCAAGATTTTTACTACCAAATTTCGAATCTAAATAATTGATAGTTAAAATCTTGGTAGGTAATTAGATATCAATTTAGAAACTATTTAATAATAATAGAAACTAATTTAGAAATTATTATTTTTATTTTTAAAATAATTTCTAATATAACAACTAATTATTTTTTATCTTTAATATTAATTTTTATTTAATGATTTTCATCGAATGCATGAGTAACAGAGTCAACATCTTCAGCTCTCAAAAGAAGAAGAAGTTTTCTCATATTTGGTTGCATTCTCACTCGGTAACTTCTCCACAACAACTGCAATA
Organism: Phaseolus lunatus; assembly: GCA_013389735.1. Lineage (NCBI taxonomy): Eukaryota > Viridiplantae > Streptophyta > Magnoliopsida > Fabales > Fabaceae > Phaseolus > Phaseolus lunatus. The sequence goes on from CM023867.1 coordinate 8,549,952, forward strand.
CCACACAAGTAATCAGAACATAGTCAATTGAAGGAGAATTTATTAAATGGTAATTTTTGTTACATTGTACTAAATAGACAAATTTTTAAAAAATTACCGTAGAAAGAAGAAATCATGCTTAGAAAGACAATTTCTAAGATGATAAAAGAATAATGCAGAAAAACATGATTTTTATTTCTTTTATTTCTTGTTGGAGAGCCACATCGACCACTATTAGATATAAAAATATTTTATAATATATAAGTGAGTGTAAATATCATCTTATAAAGGTTGATTTAAACTTAAAAGTTCACTTTTTGATATGGTATCAAAATCATTTAGAACTTATCCTAGCAAAAATTTGTTGGGCTTATCAGGTCATCTGCAATCAGGTCACTATCAGATCACCTATAAATATATAATTTCACACATGAGTTAGAGGATATCGACATAAATGAGTGTTAGAGATCATACATCAACTAAAGATAAAGATATTTCATAGTATATTAGCGGGTGCAAATCACACCTTATACTCCAATTTTGTAAGGTTGAGTTAGACTTAAAATTCACTTCTTAACAGTGTTTTTAGAGATTGTGCATAGGATCACAATTTCACCTTAATCATCCATAATGATTCTTTATTTTTTTTATCAATAAAAAATAAAATAAATATAATTGAGTTATTTGAGGATCATGGAACCCTTGTACATCATGACTCTATTATATTTGATTCAGCATTCAATATCAGAGGAGAAAAAAATTGGTCATGGTAGTAATACCACTTATATACAAAGTAGTTGGTGGCTGCTCAAATAGTTAATGATCTTTGTGGAACAGTTCTTTCAGCATAGGTTTGGAATCTAAGGTGCAATGTTTTCTTCTACATTGCAACAAAGAACAATAGTCATCTCACTGTAATCTAAGTTCAAACATCTGCTACTATATTATGTTTTTATAAAGTTAAATAACAAATATTATAAATAATGAGTTTGGTTTCGAGTTTATAACCACACACATAATTTTTATTAGACTTTTTATCACATTTTATTTATTATGTAAAATTTATTTATTTTAATATCAATATGTACAATCTGTCAAACATAATTTTTAAATACCATTGGATCAAGGCAAATTGTCTAGGTTGAGATATATTTTTTTCAACAAGTCCAGTTGTACATTTACGAAGGATTATGAATGAAAGATTTTGGTCTTTAAGGCATGTGATAAACTCTCTTGTTTTAATTTTGTTTTAGTTACTTGGTTGTTTTGTTTTGGACCTTTTTGGCCATTATGTTTTTCTTAGTTTATTTTCTGCCATTATTTTATCCCAGGGGTCTTAACTCTCACTTCACAATTTATTGAATAAGATTTTTCTTATATCGACGGTATCGGACGAGCCAATCATTCGATCATGATGAACGATTACATTATTTTACATTAAAGACTTCTAACAAACAACAACAATAACAGTTATGGAAACTCCTTGCGATTTATAAGCATGACCTGCCGAATTTGGATGACACTCCCAAGAAATCAACTAATACTAATTTAAGTAAAGATATTAATTTATTAAAGATATTGTCCCAAGAAATCAGCTAACACTAATTTAATGAAGAAATTGATTTGTTGAAGATATTATTCAAATATATTGCCTTACAAATCAAGGAATCATAATAGAAATCATTTAACATTGATATTTGATAGATTTGGCCCAACACAGTAGAAGGCTAATGACTAAACACTATAAATAAACCCTCCACAAAGGTGTAAGATACGCTTTTATCAGTTTTACAATACACTCTCTTAACACAAAGTACTTACTTGATGGTCAGAGTACTTTTTTCAGGTCAATCCTGACTGAGCACTGGTGGATTAAAGAAGGAGATTGGAGGCAAGGAGCAAGGAGCAGTTGACACTTCAACAATTGTACAAGTAGTTCAAGGTACTATCTAGGCCCTTCACTTCCTATATAGGTACATTTCTATTGTTTTTTTTTTTATAAATATGTGGCTTTGTTTTTCTCTTCTTTTTCTACAGGGTTTTGCATATGGTCGTCTCTTTTTTGCAGCAGTGGCTTTGGTGTCAACATGATCTCGCCTCTTTTTTCTTCTCTTACTTGTTCTTTCTATTCTTTTTTCTCTCAACTTGATACAAAGTTTTCTCTATCTTCATTTGAATGAAAATTTTGCTACACCGCTCGTATTTCTAGTCCTTGATTCTACAAACTATCATTTGTGGAGTAGGCATAACTTTAAGTGTTAAGAGCAAGGTCGAGTTCATCCACAATATTTCTCTACAATCAATGAAGATTGATCCTTTTTTTTTTTCTATTTGGAATCGCTGTAACAACATGGTAGTCTCACTCGGTCTTGGTCCCAATTCAACAAAGTATAATATGGATGGACAATGCTTTAGATATTTGGAATAATCTTAAGATGAGATATTCACAAGGAGATGTTTCATGTATTTCTATTATTGAGTATTTCACTAAATTAAGAATTATTTAGGATGAACTTAAAATTTTAAGGCTAGATCTAGTTTGAGCTTGTCAAAATAGAGTTTTTTGCTCTGTTTCCTCTATTATTGCTCAAAGGAAAAAAGAGAGGATCAAGTCATGCAATATCTATGTGGCTTGAACGACCAATATAACAATGTTAAGTCCCATGTGCTTCTCATGGAACCCATTCCAGCTATAACTAATTTTTTTTCCCTTTGTTGCAACAAGAAAGGAAGTTAACGAACAACATCTTAAGTGGAAATGTAAAAAGTATAACCCAATAATAATCGTAGTATTATGTTGTCCTCAACCACTTGTTCTTTTTGCATAAGAAGTGGTCATACTGAGTCTGATTGTTATCGAAAACACGATTTTTCGAATCAAGATGGTAAGAGTTTTAAGTCCCTTAGCAATAAGAAAATTTGCACTCATTGCGGGAGAACTAAACATACTATAGACACATGCTACAAGAAACATGACTATCCACCTGATCACAAATTTTGTAATAAAATATTTTCAAGTCAACGATGTTGTTGTTCAAGAAGAAAGTGTTTCTGATAAAGAACAAAAGAGTTTTAAAATTGGATATGTTAGTATCACACCTCAATAACATCAAATTCTTTCATATCTTTCTAACCAAACCATCAACAATAGCTCCACGAATCAAGCACAGGTCAACCAAGTTGGATCACATTTTGCTAACTCGGGTTATCAAGTTCTAAATGTCTCACCCATAAGTAATGTTCACACTTTTAATAAATCAAAGTTTGATAAATATGCTTGGACTTTGGATTCTAGTGCAATTGATTATGTATATTTTTCTTTGTCCGATTTTACTTCTTATAATCGTATCAAGCCCATTGTTATAAAATTGCCTTATGGACATTGTGCTTCTGCTAACTATTCTGGAACTATACATTTCAATCAAAACTTTTGTCTCGTAGATGTGATATATGTCCTTCATTTTCCTTTCAATCTTATCTCTGTATCCAAGCTCACATCTTCTCTTCATTGTGAAATAATGTTTTCTTCAACTAAGTGTACTATATAGGACATAAAAACCAAAAAATAAGATTGGTTTAATTGATTTGGTTGTTGGTGTATATATTTTTAACACTTTTGTTGCTCAACAATTCACTAATCAAACTACTGGAATTTGCCATGATTTTTTTTTGCTTCTAAAGGCATCATACATCAAACTACATGTGTTGAAACACCTGAACAAATTGATATTATAAAAAGGAAACACCAACACCTTTTAAATGTAACACATGCTTTATTGTTCTAATCTAATTTGCCTACTATTTTTTGGCGATTTGCTGCACAACATGCTACCTTTTTTATAAATTGTATTCTCACTCCCTTGCTCGAAAAAATTTCTCCTTATGAAAAACTTCATGGTAAAATTTGTGACATCTGATTTGCGGATTTTTGGGTGCTTATGCCACTCTACTACTCTTATTGCATATAGAAAAAAAACTTGATAGATGTGTTGTCTGTGGGGTGTTTCTTGGTATTAAATCTCATACTAAAGGTTATTTTTTTATTAAATCTAAAATATCATAAAATTGATGTTTCTAGACATGTTATTTTTTTAATGAAAACATTCCAACACTGATAATAACAGAAATTGAAATAGTTTATCTCTACCTGTTCCTCAACATTATGCTAAAACTTAAGATGATCTTAACCTGCAAAATGAAAATCATGATACTAATATTGATAACTCTGATAATAATATGCATGCTGCTAATTATGATGAGAAACTTGTCACTCTACCTTGACAATTTATTCGTAACAGAAGACCACTTAATCTACCTTTAAGACTTTCAAACCACCAACGCTAACAATAACAATGTAAGTATTAGATGCTCTATTCAATCATTTTTAAACTATAATTCTTTATCCACTAATTTTAAACACATTAACTTGTCTATATCATCCAATGTTGAACCACACAATTATGAGGAAACATAAAAGAATTTATGTTGGATAGAAGTTATGAAAGAGGAACTAATTGTCCTTAAAACCAATTAGACTTGGACGATCACTACTCTTCCACTCGAAAAACTACTGTAGGTTGTCGTTTGGGTTTATAAAATTAAACATAAATCTGATGGATAACTGGAATGGTATAAAACTAGACTTGTAACAAAATAATACACACAGGTCGAAGGATTGGACTTTATACACATTTTTGCTCCTGTGGTGAAGTTGACTACTTTCCTTTTTATTGGCTCTTGCTACGAGAAATAATTGGATTCTCAATCAACTATATGTCAAAACTCCTTCTTACATGGAGATATTCATGAAGAGGTGTATATGAAGCTTCCCTAACCTTTTTATTAATGATAAATATCGTGTTTGCAAACTCCAAAGATCCCTTATGGCCTTAAGCAAGTTGGACACCAATGATATGCTAAACTTTCTCAATTTTTACTTTAACATAATTTTAATTATTCTTCTGACCATTCCCTTTTCCTAAAACATGTTGGTACATCGACCACTACTTTCCTTGTTTATGTGGATGGCATTATCCTAACTGGAAATAATCATGAGGAAATTCATAACAAAATAACTCTTTTTCATCAACACTTTTGCATCAAGAACTTAGGAGATCTAACCATTTTTTAGGAGTTCAGGTTGCTCGAAAAAAAACTAGAATTCAACTCAACCAGAGGAAATACACCTTAGGTCTTATTGAAGAAAATAGAATGTTGGCATATGCTCTTATGCCTACTCTTATGGCTTATTCTGCTTAACTATATGCTAACAAAGGTCTCAAGCTTAATGAAGAAGACTCATCCTACTACAGAAGACTCATAAGATGTCTCATTTACCTCACCAAGGCTCATCCATAAATTGTTTTCTCTGTCAACCATCTAAGACAATTTTTCTCTGCTTCTAGAACTAACCATCAATAAGTTGTTGGTCATGTTCTTAGATACCTGAAAGGTGCACCTCGCGCTAGAATTTTTCTTCACAGCAACAACACCATTAAGCTAAAGGCCTATAATGAATCTGATTGAGTCACCTATCCTCAAATCAGAAAATCTATCACATGCTTATCCATTTATCTTGGTGAATCTCTCATCTCATGGAAATCCAAAAGCAACAAATTATTTCCCGAAGTTCTACAACTAACAACCTGTGAGATTCAAAAGATTACTTACCTCCTTCAAGATCTTTGAGTGCCTTATCTAAATCCCGCTCTTCTCTTTTACGATAACCAATTCACTGTCTAGATTGCTTCTAACCAAGTCTTTCAAGAAAGAACAAAACACATAAAAATCGACATTAGTTTGGAAAAAAAACAACAATGGGTTATTCAAGTTTCTTCCTTTCAAGCAACAAATATGTTCACAAAGCCCCTTGCTCCTGATGTCTTTAAAAACCTATATTACAAGTTGAGAATAAGAAATATCTATTCACAAGTTAAGGGGCTGCTAAACTTTATGTTTTTTTAGTTTTGTTTCTAGTTTTCTGGTTTTGTTTAGGGTCTTTTTATGTTTGTGTGGTCCATTCTATTTTTCTTAGTTGTTTTATTTTCTGCCATTGTTTTATCTAAGAGGGTCGTAACTCTTGTTTCACAATTCTGGCCGCTTCTTCCTGCACCTCCATACATTCTTGTGGCACCTACATATTGTATGTGAAAATACCATATTAATTAGTATAAATTAACCTAAACCCTAAACACATACAAAAAAATAAATTAGCCTTTAAAATTCCACACACCTTTTTATCTTCTTTCTTCTTCCATTTTATCTCACCCCAACACCCTCAAGGACCTCCACTCTTTTCTTACATTGGTTTGTCACTGATTTGAGTGTCTCTAGCGTTTTTTGTTTTTTTAAAAACATTATGGGTTACATAATTTGGAAGATATTTTCGGATCCAGAAGTGTTCTTCAAATTTATAGAATCTGGAAGCAAATTTGAAAAAATTATATATTCTGGATTACATAATTCGAAAGCTAATCTCAGATCTGAAAATAGCTTTTGGATTACATAATTTGGAAGTCTTTCCTGGATTTGAGAGTAGCCTATGGATTATCTAATCCGGATTAAACAATTTGGAAGCTAATCTCATATCTAGAAAAGACTTCTAGATTATGTAATCCATAACCTAATCACGAATCTGGAAAAAGACTTCTGGATTATGTCATGCAGAATATAAACTACACTTTAACTTTTTTTTTTATTGAAAGACATTTTTGAAATACAGAAATTTATGGAGGTGACACAGAACGTATAGAAGTACAGAAGCGGTTGACAATTCCTTGAATGAGATATTTTTGTTATTTTTTTTTCTACCTGTGGGGCCCTGTTTTTTTTTTCTAGGGTTTTGCATATCACTTTCTCCCTTAGGTTGTGTTTGGATTGGGAAGAGGATTTGAAGGAATGGATTTGGAGTGATTTGAGAGGAAAATGTAAAGAAAGTGAGGTTGTTTGGATTAGGGTATATTAGAGTAGATTTGTGAGGAAAGTTTATTGAAGTTTGTGAGTGATATGATGATTGTAAGGAGATTTTTATTTTTATTTTTTAAATGTGTAAAATGTAAGTTTACAAATTTACCTTTTTCTTAAAAAATATTTAAATAATAAAATGAGACATTTTTGTATAAATTTTAGTTAATTAAAATTTTATAAATCTATATAAAAAATATTTTCATAAAATCAAAATGAAATAAAAATAAAAATTAGTTTTTATTATTGTTAATATTATTATTTAATAAATTTATTTTAATTATTATTAAGTATGTAATTTATATTTATTATTATTATTATTTTAGTTACTATTATTTTATTACTTTTTTTTATATATAGTATTTCTATTTTAAATTTTAAATATATTATTATTATTATTTCATAGTTTTTATATGTGTATAAAAATAATAATTAAAGGTAGTTTTGACTTTTCAATGGTACGATGTAAATTTTTAATGTTTCATTGCCTTTCATCTCTTGGCCCCTTTCCCACAAATCAACGTTTTCCAATCTGTTCAATTCACTGGAAACAAATGAGAAATTTGCAAAGATAGTCTTAGGTTGTGTTTCGATTGGAAAGAGGATTTGAGAGAATGGATTTGAAGTGATTTGAGAAAAAATTGTAAAGAAGTGAGATTGTTTGGATTGAAATATATTAGAGTAGATTTGTCAAGAAAGTTTATTAAAGTTTGTGAGTGATATAATGATGGTAATTTTTTTTTAAAATATATAAAATGTAAATTTATAAATTTATCCTTTCTTTAAAAAAATATTTAAATAATAAAATGTGAGATATTTTTAGGTAAATTTTAGTTAATTAAAATTTTATAAATACATATAAAAAATATGTAATAAAATAAAATCAAAACTAAATTGACTTTTATTTTAGTTACTATTATTATTTATAATTTTATTACTTTTTTATATATTATTCCTATTTTAAATTTTAAATATATTACTATTATTTTATAATTTTTCCATTTATATTATTAATTAATTTATTTTTATTATTACTATATAAATACATCTGTATTATTATTATGTAAATATGTTTATTATAATTAATTATTTTATTTTTTATTTATATTATAAATATATAATATATTTTTATAAATATAATATATAAAGTGTTATTATATATATATATATATAATAATTAAGGATAATTTTTGATTTATACCAGTACTATGTAAATTTTTATAAACTTTCGTTTCTATTCTTTGCATGGCACAGGGGATTGATTTTGTCCATCTCTCCCCAAATCAATGCTTTTCCATCTTTTTAATTCATTGGAAACAAATAAAAAATATTCTTTACTTTTCAATCCAAGTGAAGAGTGTTTATTCGGATGCAAACGGAATCTTAATGTTTTCATCTCGCCTATGTTATCCTATTAGTATGCAACTACTCGACCACACTCGATTATCATATGTTCATTCTAATAACTTTTCAAAAAAGGAAAAAAAAAAATAGTTACATGGTTGGAATAATTGTATGAAGATATAAGAAAATACCTAATTGATTATGTATTTTTTTTAAAAAAAAGTATATTTTTATGCCATTATCCGATATTGAAATGCTTCAAAATTCAATTTCAAATCATGATAAAATACTGCACCCGTCGTCTGGATAATTAAATATATTAAATAAAAGAAATTAAAATTAATTTAAGGAAAAAACATCAAAATAGTGATAAAATTTAAAATATATTAAAAAAATTGAAAAAAAATACATTTTTTTTAATGAATAGTGCTCGTAACATCATCAAACCAAACAAGGATGCATATTTGTGGTATTGTAGAATTTCCATGCGAGCCATGTTGCAGGCACTTGCAAGTTTTCATTTCGCAATGCCAATTCACTATTCAACTCTTTCTTCACATCCACCAAGCGGACAACTAGAGAAACCATAATTGCACATGCCCACCGTCGTCTCAATACCAACTTCAATAATTATACGAATAAATGTTCTTCAAATTATAAGGTACACCAACTTCAACAGTTTTAGGAATAAATGTTCTTAAAATTATAAGGGGATGTTTTTAATCATTTATATACTATGATTTTTTTTATGTTTATATATGGAATTTTCAACCCATTTTTAAAAGTAAGACTGTCAATTTATGTGTAAAATTAGATATTTATAGTAAAATGATATTTTTAACTTTTTTTTTATTAAGATAAATTTTAGATGATTCAATTAATTTTACGTAATGACATATAAAATGATATTTATTTTTCCAAGTAGTCCTCTTGTTCAGCTCTTGTGAAACCAATTTGGCCATGAGGAGTATTGAACAACGATGGTGGAAATCCTTTGGACGTTGGGAACATCACCTTGTTTTTGTTGAATGCATACACAATGGTCACAAACCTTGAACATCCAATATCAACGTGACTATATGAACTTTAAGTCTAAATCAACCTCATAATTCAATTTATAAGATAAAATTTATAGTTACTTATATATATGGAATGTCCTTATCTCTTGTTGATCTCCAACTCCAACACAACCCCTCACATCGAGACCAACAAACTATGTGTGAGACTATATATTTATGGGTGGTCTTTGATAACCCTAACAAACTCTCGTTACATAGGTTATACATGACATTACAACCTCTACCAAATCAAGTTAAAATTAGGGTTGGCAAAGCGAGGCGGGTCGGCCCACGGCCCACAGTAAAAAACGCGGGGCAGGCTGACCTTTTCAGCCCGCTGACCCGCATTAGCCTCGGCTGCGATGCCACGCAGTTTCACCTGCAACTGTTACGCGCTACTGTCACGCTGTTGTCGCTCCACTACTCCTACATGTTAAAAAAAAAAAAGAGGGCCGGCCCGCAAGCCCGCAGGCCAACCCGCATGCGGGGCGGGCCATGAAAACCAGTCCGCATTTTTTATGCGGGGCGGGCCAACCCAGCCCGCATTTTGCGGGCCTAAGCGGGGCGGGCCTAAACGAGGCAGGCTGACTCGCTTTGCCACCCCTAGTTAAAATGGATTAGTATTTGTCGTCATTAAATAAAGGAAGTTTTAAATAAAGGAAGTTTGTTGTACTCAAAAATAAGATTTGATGTTTCCAATCTCTTTGAAGACGAAGACTTTATGATTTCTTGTTTTATATCTTGTTAGGTAGTTATTCCCAAGTCTAGGTTGTGTTTGAGTGAGTATGTGATGTTTAATCTTTTCATTTCACAAACTAAAAATGTTTCTAAAAGATTTTTATCTGGTTTTCTCACTGTCAAAATATTTCAATCTATTGAAATGGATTTCAACATGTTGAAATGTTTATAACTTTGTTGGAAACTTAAACTTCAATTAATTAAAACAAAATTTAAATCAATTATAATCCAAAAACTTTTCATTAGAATTTTTTTTTCTTATATCAATCATTGGAATGCGAATCAATCGATTAAAAATCACTAATTTTTTTATTTATAGTGATTTCAATCCTTAACCAATTGATTTGAATGTTTAGTAAAACTCAATTTGTTATTTTTCAATCGAATAAAACGGAATTTAACATATTTTTTTTATATTAGTTAAGTAAAATTAGTTTGTATTTTTTTTACATAGAAAACTTGAGATATCTTTTAGAGAATAGTTTTCACGAACTGTTTTAAAGAGTTTTTGCTAAAGATTTTGTTGTACCTTTTTTTTTTCTTCATTGCAGGTTTTATTTGTTTGTGTCTCTTAAGTGACTTTTAGGATTATCAGGTGGAAGGGCTTCAAAATCAGTGTAGTACTTATTTGATTCATGTAAAGAGTTTGTAAGAAATAGATTGATTTATTATTAAACAACTAAATACAATAGAAATTGTGTTTTTCTTCTTAAACTTTATTTCTTACATATTTGAATACTTAATTATATTGCTTGGTTATTTTGAATATAAAAAAATAGGTAATATATCTTTAAACCTTAATCAAGATTTTTTTTTTGAATTAATTGATTGAAAGAAAATCTAAAATATAGCTTTTGCTTTTAAAAAATTGTTAAAAAAATTTCAAATTACTCCTTATTGAATCCAATTATTTTTTTCTACCAACATTTTGTAAATACACGGCTAGAAAATCATCAAATAAAAACTAATTTTAGAGACTAAAAATAATTAATTACTATATTGACTAAATTAAATATTATTTTAGAAACTAAAAAAATAATTGATTTTTAAATTAGTTTATATTATTGATAAATAATTTTTAAATTAGTATGTAATTAGTTACCAAGATTTTAACTATCAATTATTTAGATTATTGGTAGAAAAATCTTGGTATGGTGTGGTGAGGTAGAAGCTAATTGAAGACAATTCAATCATATCATCCAACTATGGGGTTGCAGGTTGAAAAATGGGGAGCTGCAAAAAGCAAAAGCCTTTCTCATGAAGTGTTTCTAGGTTGTGTAGGAGTCCCATTTTTCACTATTATGCTAAAATTAGCCAAATAAAAAAAAACTTAATTGTTATCTATGACTTCTATTAAAATAATAGAAATCGTATTTTTTGGATGAATTTAATTTATTAAAATAAAAAATTAATAAAAGTCTTGACTTCTATAAATTTAGATTAAATAAACTAATGATAAATATAAATTGTGTGTAATGTGATGACTTCTATAATCGAAATTAAAATAAAAATTAAAACTAAATAAAATTGTATATGAATACTTCTAGAGAAAAATAAAAAGATAAAAATTATAATTGTATTTATGACTCTTTCATAGTGAAATCTTATATCTGTTGACAATTTATCAAAGTGATTTTTTTTTTTCTAAATTCTATTTATTTTTGTAATTTAAAAAATGCACTATTATGGTAAAATATTTTTGTAAATTATTAGAAAATTAGGAGTGGATTTTTTATTAAAATTTCAAAAAACTATTATGTAAAGAACCCAAATCATAATATAATGTACTGAAATATTAATTATATATATGTATAAACATAAAATATTTTACAAACTTACAATTATTCAAATTATTTATATGGGATCACTTTCTGCCAAATAATAAAGATATGGTACTAGAGCATTAACTTAATGTAACGTCCCTTAAGAGATACTTTAAAAATTAAGTTGTTCATGAATCAATATTTTAGAAATAATTTCTTAAAACTCCTCTAATAATTTCTATTGAGTAAGTTCATCTTCTATTTGCATCACAAATATATTTTAAAGAAAATAAAAAAAGTAATACTTTTGTAAGTTTCAAAAATGAATTTTAAATAAATTTAACACAATTACAAACTCCATAGATCTAGAATTTAAATAAGACTAATATTACTTTATCCTATGATCCATACCTAATCTCTCCTGATCCACTATAAACATAAAAAGTTTTTAAAGAAGTATATAGTTGAGTATTTTTTTTATGAAAATCATTGATATAATTATAAATATTTTTCAAGAATATCAGTCATCTTTCAACCATAAAAAAATGTCTACTTATCATCTAATCTTGACGGTGTTTAGTAGGAATCGAATAATTTTAAATTTGACTATTGAATATCTAATTAAGTTATTACTTTAATTATTCATATATTTACCTACTTAATAAGTACTTTCCATCATGATCACTGCCTTTTATCTTGCCGAGTACTATAACGTGATTCACTAAACTCATGAGTTGGGAGAGTTCTAACTCATTAAGAAAAATTAAGACTCTTTATAACTTTAACTCGTATCTAAATCCTAAACATCATAATATTATATTAATGGTCACTACACTTAATTGTCAATATATTTCATATCTTATCTTAACAAATAATTATACATATAATTCAAAAACATATTAAAAAATAATTAGAAAAAAAGTATAAAAAAATAATAGAATATATGATAACTTCTTATCCAAATTTGTTGTCAAAGATATATGTCATATCTTACCTTAACAAATAATTATACAAATAATTCAAAAGCATATTAAAAAATAATTAATAAAAAGTATAAAAATAATAACAGAATATGTACGTAACTTCTTCTTGTCCAAATTTGTTGGATTAAATTTATTTACTTTTATCTTTCTCCTTGTCTAATATTTTAAACTTAAATATGAAAGTAATAATCTTCCAAAAATATTTTACACAACATAATACAAAATATAAAAGAATAAAAAATAATTAAAACAAAAAATTTAAATAAATGATTGAACATGGATCAATATGTTACTAGAAATATTTTAAATATAAAATAACCAATATATCACTAAACATAAGTAAAATAATAGAAATATAAATAAATTATAGAATAAAAATGTCCGACATTTTAATTGTTATAAATTGAATAACAGGAACTTAAATGAATAAAAGGATTAACTCATTACTTAAAATTAAGTTAAATAGTACATAAAAAATAAAAAAAAAACTAGTACATTACTGATAGAAAATAAAATAATATGAATATCATTCCAAGAAAATCATTGATTAAAACCAATTTTATAGAAAAATATAATCCGTTGCTATAGTGACCAAATTAGAGATTATTTTGTAGACTAAAAAAATCATTGGTTTCTAAATTAGTTTCTATTATTGTTAAATAATTTCTAAATTGGTATTTAATTAGCTACCAATGTTTTTGCTACCAAATTTAGAATCTAAATAATTGGTAGTTAAAACCTTGGTAGCTAATTAGATACCAATTTATAAACCATTTAATAATAATAGAAAATAATTTAGAAACCAAAAATTTTTTAGTCTCCAAAATGGTTTTTAATTTGATTATTATAACAACTAATTATTTTTTATTTCTAAAATTAATTTCTATTTAATGATTTTCTTGTAGTGTACATTGATGATTTAAGAAATGTCTAGTTAGATTTAAGAAAATAATTTTTCACAAAAGATTTAAGGAATTATTAAGTATTAAATAAGTTTAGGTCAATTAATTGGGTATGGTGTGTAACTTAAATTCTTTGAGACGTGTTTAATTCTCATAAATAAAAAAACTATAAAATAATTAGGTCAACATTAAATTATAAACTGGGCTACCATTTATATAAATAAACATTTCTTAATCTAATTTGTCACCTGATAATGGCCACATTCATCACTTAATATTGACAACATGATTTTGGTATTTGTGTATTATAAATATTTCAAACTATCTTTTAAGAATCCATAGTTAAAAATTAATGAGGATATTAATTATGTGGGTGACATGAAAAAAGAAATACATTGAGGAGCTAACCAAACGTAAGATTTTATTTGGAAAATAAAAATTCAATAATGTTACGATAACTTTTTTTTATCCTAAATAAGAGTCTATTCTAAAAAAAATATTTAAGTAAAAAGATATTAAATAATTAAAAAATTTAAAATTAAATATTCACTATTTATTAAAAATATAAAAAAATCATAATGTAAAAAAAGCTATTAAAATAGAAAATATATAAATTTAAATTTGTATTTATAAGTATATATAAGTCTAAATAAATACAAATTATTCATAATAATGGAAGATAATAGAGTTAGATTATTGAACTCGTTAAATTGATTAATATTGGAATATAATCAATTTTCAACCATCAATAATATATGTGTATATATATTATATGATATTAATAAAATAATAAATAAAAATATTTAATATATAAACTATTATTTATGGAAAAAATTTTAAAAAAATTATACGGACGGTCATATTATTCCGCTTTTTAGTTCCGGCAGAATAAATTTTATGCGACAGTTCTACTCGCATTATCCTAGCTATATGAAATAAAGAAAAAATATTGTATAATAAAATATAAAAAAGTGAGACAAATATAGTAGAAAATTATGAAATAAAACAAACACGTTTAAATGAATGCAAAATCTAAATCAATGAGTCACATTAAATGTATAGTAACTATTTTTTTTTTTATAATAATTAACTTATTTATTTTCAAAGTTACCTTCACTTTGGTTTTATTGATGCTTTAATTACTATATGGAGACACTAATTTCTTCATGCACCTCCACACTTTCTTCTTGCACCTCCTCCATAAAAGACATGAAATGACAATTTTTCCCTTTGATTCATTTTTCTATTGACACCCCTCTTTTTCTTTTTTAAGATTCTAAAATTATTAACTTTAAATCCTAAATTTTAGAATTCAGAATAAAAATTTTTATATTTCAAATTTCAGAATTTGAAATTTATTTAATACATTTTGAACTCTAAAATTCAGAATAAAAAATTATATTATAAATTTAGAGCTTGGAAGATCTATGAATTATACAATTCAAAAATGAAAAAAATAAATAAAAATCCTGCACCTTTTGTCCAAGGGTAACTTTGGAATTGAAAGATTTATGGAGGTGCAGGAAGAAAATATGGAGGTGCAGGAAGAAATTGACGTGTTCACTAAACATATGGTATTGATGGATACTCTGAATTTTTATGTTTGGAATTTATCCATATGCTTTTGGCATGCATTAAATTGGTACTAAGCAAGGTTGGATTAAATTGGTACTAAACAAGGTTGGATTATGTAGTGGGAGTTTCTTAATGATTATAATTAGGTAAGATGTTGGTCATTATTTAGATATCAAGGTTTTAGGTACTAACTAATTTAGATTATAAATTATTTATTAATTTAATAAAAGGTTAATTTAGAATTTAAAGTAGTTAGTAGTAGTTAAAACTTTGGTAGCTAATATTAAATACCAAATTAGAAACTATTTATAAATTTGTGTTAATAATAGAAACTACTTTAGATACCAATAATATTTTAGTTTATAAAATAATATATAACTTAATCAATACAGTGATTAATTATTTCTGGTCTCTATATTAGTTGCTATTTAGTGATTTTCTTGTAGTGGTATAAAATAGTATATAAGTTATTCAATATAAAGACTAATTATTTTTTTATCTCTAAATTAATTGATATTTAATAATTTTTTTGTAACGATAAGAGTACAAATAGTTTTAATGTATGGCAACTAATTAAGATTGCATGGTTCAAATTGTAGAAAAGAAAAACACATTGGCAACAAAAATGAGAAGTACGATCGTGAAATGAAAAGTGATACTCATTTAACAATTTAAACATTCACAACATAAATGAAATCCTAAATGAAAAAGTAAAATTAAATAATGAATGGAATGAATAATCCTCAATTCTCTTTTGTGATAGTCCACTTTTATTTTGCAAACCAAACAATAAAATTTTATCAAAACTGTAAGGACCTAGAAAATTTTATTGGAATGAAAGTGATATATTTTAAGTGAATTCTAAGTATGTTTTTATTTAAAATATAAAGGAAGGAAAGTGTAGCTTAGAAGTCTACGAGATCGCCGTTGTTGAAGACGGAGGCGATCTCCGACTTCTCTGGCACATAATCGCCTGTCGCCTAGAGTACACATGATCACCAATCGCCTATGGTGTACGTGATCGACGAGAGTACACTTAGTATGTGGTCAAGATGCTGGATCAACCATAGTGGGTTCCAAAAACCACGCGTATCAAGGTGTGGGTTAAGCCTTAGATACGCTGTGCATGCGAAGCTCTATGCTTGAGCATAAGAAATCGTCCTTAGTGTTGCATGCATGGGCGCACGAGGAGTAGTGCTGATCTATTCTTGGAAATGTGAAGCTACCGACGTCACCAAGCCATGTGGAGGTGATACCTTGGACGTAACATAGTGGGATGAAGAACCTTCAGCAAGGCGTGGCGATGTGTCATAAGTCATCGCCGGGATGAGAGACATGCGGGCATCGCCAGGGCGAGAGACACGCGGGCATCGCCAAGGCGAGAGACATGCGGGCATCGCCAAGGCGAGAGACACGCGGGCATCGCCAAGGCGAGAGACATGCAGGCATCGCCAGGGCGAGAGACACACGGGGATCGCCAGGGCGAGAGACAGACAGTCATCGCCAGGATGAGGGACGCATCGGTCGTCTTCCAGGGAGAGACATCGGTCGTCTCCCAGGGAGAGACATCGATCGTCTCCCAGGGAGAGGCATCGGTCGTCTTCCAGGGAGAGACATCGGTCGTCTTCCAAGGAGAGACGTCGTTCGTTCGCCAGGATGAGACATCGGTGGATAGTCATCGCGCGAGCAGTCATCGGTGGAAGGTTATCGCGCGATGTCGTGTTTCACACAGATAAGGTGGGACCCAGGCTCCCAGCATGAGACGTCTTGCATGCGCGACACGTAGACAAAAAGGGTATTTCAGAATAATTAGCATCAGAGAGTTGGTATGGAAAGTGACCCAGAGTTGGTGCGCAGAGACCCACGTGGTCATACTGTTAGAGGAAATGTATACGCAAGCTTCCCTGCAGAGTGGGTGGTGGCAGCGGCATGCCTGGGAAGGGTAGCTTAAGTTCAGACTTCAGTTTGGATAGGCAGGGTTCGAACGCTGCTTGAGTAGAGAGAAATTGAGTGAGTTGGTTTAGCTCCCTGTTTCTTCTTCTCCTTCTTCATACGTTCAGACGTCCTAGCGCACCAGTTGAAGATCGGCGACTACCCTGGATTCCTGACGTTGTGCTCTGCGAGTTTTCTGCTAAAAGCCCTAAAACAGAGTAAGTCGTTTTGCTCTGTTCTTTGAGTCGAGTCTGAATTTGAGAGGGTCATCTCTGCATAGGTTGTGCATACGACTCTTTTAGCTTCAGAAATCGTCTCTGTTAACGCAGAAAATGGGTAATCTCGTTAGTTTTGTGATCGGGACTCTATGGTGCAGGTTAAGGCATCTTTGAGCTTCGGTGGGTTTTGGAGCTCTTAGTGAGATTTTACGCAAGTCCAGGTAAGGGAAGCTAGCATTTTTTTCGTTTATAAAAACGTTAGGCGAGTAGGTTCTGAAGTGAGGGCGACGTGGTCGCCGATTTTCATATTCCTTTTCACGATGCTCTGTTTTTATGTGTGGGGCGACGTGATCGCCAGTTTTAATGTTGATTTTGAACTCCCCTGTTTTAGTGTCGTTTGAAACTATTTGAGATTGCAATGTGAAATGCGTGTGATATTCGAAAATCTGAACCTTGGAATGATTGTTGCTGTGATTGGAATCGTTCATTTAAGTGTTATATGATGTGTTGAATGTTGTGAATGTGGGATCAAGACATAGTATTTTCAGGAAAGGAAATACCGTGTTGAGATTGGTTATGAGGTGTATTGATCAGTGAGTATCCTGTGAATAAGGCGATCCTGACTCTGCTGATATGATGAAATCACATAGATGAAGTCATTCAGTTGGTGAGAGTCGAAGGAGGTCCATATGTATGGGTAAGTTGTAAGGACCTGTAAAATTAAATTGGAATAAAAGGGTATATTTTGAATGAATTCTAAGTATGTTTTTCTTTAAAATAAAAAGGAAAGAAAGTGTAGCTTAGAAGACTATAAGATTTCCTTGTTAGTACAAAATCGCCAGTCGCCTAGACTACACGTGATCGCCAGGGCGCGAGGCATGCGGGCATCGCCAGGGCGCGAGGCATGCGGGCATCGCCAGGGCGCGAGGCATGCGGGGATAGTCTTCGCGCGAGAGGTCATCGGTGGATAGTCTTCGCGCGAGAGGTCATCGGTGGATAGTCTTCGCACGAGAGGTCATCGGTGGATAGTCTTCGCGCGAGAGGTCATCGGTGGATAGCCTTCGCGCGAGAGGTCATCGGTGGATAGTCTTCGCGCCAGTGGTCATCAGTGAAAGGTTATCGCGCGATGTCGAGTTGCACACAGAGAAGGTGGGACCCAGACTCCCAGCATGAAACGTCCTGCACGCGCGCCACGTAGACAAAAAGGGTGGTTCAGAATAGTGACCTCAGAGTGTTAGCCTGCGCAGAGGCACGCTTAGTCGTACTGTTTAGTGCAGCGTACACGCAAACTTCCCTGCAGAGTGGGTGGTGGCAGCTGCTTTTGTGGACAAGTTAGTTTAAGATGCAAAAACCCACTTCTGAGAGAAAGGAACGTTGCAGTGGTTCAAGAGCGAAAGAGTGTGTTTGCCTCCCTTCCTCTCCTTTTCTCTCCTTCGCACTGCGATTCAGGCACCTTCACCCAAAAGTACGACGAGCGACGACTACCATTAGAGCACCTGGGAAGTTCTCTGCAAGTCCTACAAACCAGACGCAAAAACAGAGTGAAAGCATCTTTTAAGCTTCGTTGGGTTTTGGAGTTCTTGGTGTTTTGCGCAAGTCCAGGTAAGGGAAGCTAGCCTTCATTTTCAATACAAGCCATAGATTAGCTGTTTCTGAAGTGAGGGCGACGTGGTCCCCGGTTTCATGTTTCTTTTCGCAATGCTCTGTTCTATGTGGTTGGGCGACGTGGTCGCCGGTTTTAAACCCTTTTTTTCAGGATATTCTGTTGTTATGTGTTTGGGCGACGGGATCGCCGATTTTAAATACAGATTTCGAACTCCCCTGTTTTTGTGTTATTAGAAGCTGTTTGAGATTTAAAGGTGGAATGCATGTGATACTCGAAAATCTGAACCTTTGAAATGATTGTTGCTGTGATTTGAATCATTCATTTGAGTGGTATGATGTTTTGAATGTTGTGAATGTGAGATCAAGGCATAGTATTTTCAGGAAAGGAAATACCGTGTAAGATCGTGTGTAGGTGTATTGACTAGGGGCTTGTCTAGAAGGAGATATCCTGACTCTGCTGATATAATGGAATCACATAGATGAAGTTATTCAGTTGTGGAGAGTCGGAGGAGGTTCATATGAATGGGTGAGTCGTGTGAAAAAGAACGAGCTCGGCCTGTTATATGAATTAACCCTGTCATACCGGGAGAGTTAATGACATTGAGATTATATATGCACATGGCTGTGTGGATTTCACAGCGACCCTGTGTGGATTTCACAGTGGTATGGTATGACAGGTGCAGATCTCTGAGCCTGAGTCAACGCACGAGTCAATCCGGAAGTAGTGTCATGTGTCTATGCATTGTGAGTCAGTGGAAAGTCTGACGTGTGAATCTTGAATACTGAAAGTAGCAAATGGACACTTGACGAGTATGTGGAATATGGCAATGTTGATGGTTGTAATTGATATGGATCATGAATGGTGTGAAGTTTTATGTTTACTATTGATTTAAAAGCTTTTAAAACATCTAGCTTACCCCTTTCTTTTGTATTGCTCTGTGGCTGTTTTCTCTTAAACTGTGATGATCGTGTATTTTGCACGGGAGCAGACGAGGTTGCAGGTGGTAGAGCTCCTCAGTGAGTGGTCGCCGGGAGGAGATCACCCATATATATTTCTGTTAGGCGATCACCCCTTTTTATGTTGTCTGATGGGAGATCGCCCTTTTCTGATAGGAGATCGCCCTTTCCTGATGGGAGATCGCCTATCCTGTTGGGGAATCGCCTGTTTTTATGTATTTTGTTGTATTTAGTTTACGTTTTTGGAAACCGGCAGATTATGTATTAAACTCCCTACGAGGAGAAAACTTCATTACATATATATATAATTATGTTCACTTCAACATTTTTTTATTTTATCTCTACTTCATTTTATAATTATGCAATGAAATTGGCGGGATGTTACATAAGTCGTTTGAAAGATAACTGACTTGACCTGTTATATGGATTAACCCTGTCATACTGAGAGAGTGAGGATATTGAGATTGAGATTGAGCTCGGGATTATGTTTATGCGCATGGCTGTGGAAACTTTATAGCAAATTCGTATGACAGGTGCATGCCTCTGGATGCTAAGTTCAACGCACGAGTCTTCCGGAAGTAGAGTCATGTGTCTATGTGTTATGAGTCAGTGGAAAGTCTGACATGTGAACCATGAGTATTGAATGTATTGAATAGACACTTGACGAGTTTGTGGAATATGGGGATGTTGATGGTTGAAATTGATATAGATTATGAATGGTGTGGAGATTTATGCTTTCTATTGATATAAAGTTTCATATTTAAAGTTTTTAAAAATATCTAGCTTACCCTGTGTTTTGTTATGTGGATGTTTTTCTTAAAACTGTGATGATCGTGTATTTTACACGGGAGCAGATGATGTTGCAGGTAGTCGAGCTCCTCAGTGAGCAGTTGGAGGAAGAGATCGCCTGTTTTCTTTTTATGCTGTATTTTGGTTTTATTTTGAAACAGTTGATGGAATGTATTAAAACCCCTATAAGAGGGACGTTTCTTTTTGAGATACAATGTATGGGATGATATATTTTCAATATATATACATATGTTGATTTTATAAATTAATTTCTACGCTTATTTTATTATATAAATATGAAAAGACTTTGAAGGGCGTTACAAAAACACCAAGAGGGTAGTTTTCAACCATTTCAAAGCATAACTTCTAAGATCATTTCAATGCATACTTTACAAGACCAGGAATGTGTGTGTTCATCATGTAGTCTTCCCAATCAATGCTATTAGGGTCAAAGTTCAATCCAACAACCTCAATGTTATTACTTGTTGCTCTTTGTAAATTTTGTGCATTTGAATCATCAAAGCTGAAACCAAAAGTACTTTGTATGAGAATGATGGTTTCTGAATCAAAGTAGTTCATGTACCATTCTAGTAATTATAAACCAAGAAAAACACGTACACGCCCTTAAAAAACAAGTAATGTTTGTATACTTCAACTAGTCGTGTCACCCTTTTGAATTTTTTGTAGCTATCATCGTAGACATCTCGAGAGCATTGACAAAACGCTTCGTTCACTATATTTAAGACCTAAATATATCAAATTCATGCACAAGGTTCAAAATGAAACCTTAAACGATTAGCAAAATACATTATTATAGTTTTGCTTCATTATTTAGTTAGACTTGGTATTCAACAAACCTTTAGTGGCAAAACATATCGAAGTGTCATGTAAATGTTGAAAACAACCTTACCTGTTATCAAAGTTGGCTTGGGCATTATTATTGGCTTTCCACTCTTTTTTTTTTCAACGCGAATTTAATGAAATAACGATAGTAGTAATCACAAACATCAGCAATTCTGAATGGATTTCTTAATGATGATGAAATGTGGTAGATGAAATTCTCAGGAGTTTGATTTGAACAAGCAACAATTGTTGTCATCATACAATTGATAACCATGTTCGCAGGTATCTGCATATTACATAGTAGTTAGTATATACACACATAAATGAATTAGTAGTTTTTTTTTCAACAAAATCATGTTGTAAGGTAAATATTTTTATAACAAAAAAAACATTTCATTGAGTTTTTCTTTAGACATCCAAAGATGTTTTGCAAAACAAAACAATGCTTTTTAGATATATAAAAGAACACGTTAAATGATAAGTAGTTTAAACTTTTGATGTTTTATTTTTCACATAATTATTTAAGTATTAATTAATACATTTAACCAAAACTAAATTTATATATTTAAATTGAGATATCGAAAATTGTCTTGGGATGATCAAGAAAGCTTGTTATTTTCCCTTGACCAATGCTACATATTATGCTGTCGAGAGTTCTGTAAATACAAAATAAATAAATAAATTTATAATTCCTCTCTAAGAAAATCTTGAACATAATGCAGTAAACTCAAAAAGTTTAACTTTAAGTGGAACTGATAAATTAAGATTTATTTTGTTGACTAGGAAGTTGAATAATTGGAATGAAATACACATTTGAGACAATATTGAAAATATATACCTCAAGCCTTCAATCCAACCAGAAAAGGGGTCCTTAAGGGTTCTAGTAACCATAGTGGGACGTTTAATGATTAGTGGAACATTATCTTTATGATGAACCAATTGCATCTCTCCCATTGCTTTTATGAATGCGTATGTGTTTGGCCAGCCATACAATTTTGCTCTGATACATCACAAAAATAACATCATTTATAGATTAATGAAAATGACCGCTATAACATAATAAGAATTTGATGTACCTTTCAATTCCATAAACTTTCAATGCATGTTTGGTTGTGTTTTCAGTAGCATTCTTTAATCGAAGTTCATCTATCTTCTTCTTCAACAAATTCATTTCTGCAGTTATGTCTAATTTTGAGGTCTCTTTCAGGGTCTGACCCATCTCAAAGGGTTTCTCTTGTACAATTGTCTTTTCATCCTTAATCTCTCCACACACATATGCTAACATCCATTCATACCAACAAATGTGTTATGAATGGGAATTGGCTTAATGGTAACTGAATAATGTTTTGGTAAATATAGTAATCTATATTCACTATGGTCATGTTATAATCAACTACAATTACCAATTGATATTTGCACAAAAATCTTTATCTCAGCACAATGCTTTGTGAAGTTTAAGACATGTAAGACACCCATTGTATTTACATCCATTGAGATGTCAAATCTGTAGAAAAATAATAATGAATCCAAAAATGAAGAAGCAAAAATTGTTGGTTCCTACTAGATAATTTACCTCTCGTCAAATTTGGTAGTTGCTGCAAAATTCATAACAATGTTGATCTCTTCAAACATCTTAATCTTGAGCTTTTCATCTTCCAGACCAAAGTTATGGAGAGAAACATCTCCTGATATGACCACAATCTTCTTGGAAATGAAAGAATCAAAATCTTCGCCCCATTGGTCTTGTAACACTTTAAATAAATCTGTGTGAATGACTTGTAATATGATCATTAAAGGAATGCATGAATGCCACAATTCAGTATGTACAACTGAAAATGAATCATTGATAAAATTTAGTAAGAAAATTGATTTTTCATTATCTTGAAGTTAAATGGTCATGAGTGAAAAGGGGGGAAGATAGAAGATTGGGATCATGCGAGAAGCATAGGACATCTTCTTCTCACACTTTCCAATTAATTTTGGAGGAAAGATATGGGAAGAATTTTTAAAGGTGGGAAAGACTATAAGAGATCTTTAGATATCCCGAAAAGCTTAACATGAAAGGAAAAAAGTTTGGTTTGATCAAGTTTTATTGATGTTGCAAACATCACAAAACTTGAGAGGAGACTTGACAATATATGGATTGAGAATAGAAAGATACACCTCAATCGACTAAGATAGTGTAGGTATAGAGATTCAACCTGAGGTAGTTGGAGAAGGGCACAAAATGGTAAAAGATAGTAAGAAAGATATAAGTTTGGAAGAGAAAGCAAGGGAAAAATATGTATGCTCAAGGTGTAATACTATGTTTGTTTATGGATAATATTGTTTAAGCAAATGGATTTGAGGAAGGTCACATATTTGTATCAGTTGATTAGCGAGGGAATACGAGCATGGATGTGAGAGGAAAGGGTCAAGGGAGTGCCACCCTCAAGTGTGAAGAAATTGAGGGAAAGTCAAGTGGACGTGTGTGAGAAGACCAAAGTGCTCTTCACTTTTACACTATACATGATAGAGATTCGTGGTCTACACATTGGTCATGCATGCAAAGATTCCTGAACGAGGCAAATAATCCTTTGACCATTGAAGTTAAGCGTTTGAAAACTCCATTAAATACTCGTGAATGGATATGGTAGAGCTTCCCACTTTCTTTCTTCTTTGAAAAAGTTGGTGGTTGTTCGTGTGAGATGAGTTTGTGGTGTGTGAGCTGTAGGTGGTGGTGGAGTTTTGTTTGAAGGAAGTTGTTGTTCATGGAGGTGTTTTCGTGGACTTGCATGTGGAAGGGTGGTTGTTGGAGTTCGTTGGAAGTGTAGAGGTAAGGTGTCATGACTGAAAGAAATGACAATGGAGGTTTGAAGGGTGAAGATAATCAATTATATAGGTGATAATCGATTCTGCTTCAAAATGTAGCACATATAATCAATTGTTTTTACTATGCAGTCTTGTTTAGCTATGTTTGCATGACTTGGAGGTAACTGAAGGCTGACTTGTTTGATTATTGTGGTATGTGTGCTTTGGTGAAGAAACATGTTGGTGTAGGTGTTTTGATGAAGGAACATGTTGGTCAAACATCATGTGTTTGGTTCATAGATCAACAAGTAAGTCTTAAACATCATTTGTTATTTATTCATGTGTGAACTTCTACGTTCGGGTTAATCATAAATACTTTAAACATCAATGTCAATAGAGGTTTTGATACGGTTTACCAAAGAATTTATTAGCTCTAACAAAGATTTGATGACTTTCAGGACTTTTTAGAATGATAGTTGTCATCACATGATTGTTGTTTTTTTTTTCCCGCCTAGTTATTGTAATTTAACACTTTTTTTTCCATCATATACTATTGGATGGTTATATGTTAGATACTCATTAGGCACTGGGTTTTTAAATCAATTTTGGTTTATTTTATTAAGTTTAGCCCTAATTTATAATTTTGCGTAAATATTTTATAATTTTTTTATTTCAATTTTATTTAATTTTATCAAAATTCATTTTCAACAATTTTCTTGTATCCACAATTTCAAATAATTTATATATTTTTTTCAATTGAGTTCACCAATCCACTATAAGAAAATCATTACATATAAATCAATTTTAGAGACAAAAAATAATTAGTTATTTATTGACTAAATTAGATACTATTTTAGAGACTAAAAAAATTATTGGTATCTAAAGTAGTTTCTATTATTAATAAAATTTATAAACTAGTTTCTAAATTAATATCTAATTAGGTACCAAAGTTTTAATTACTAACTTTAGTCAATATAGTAACTAATTATTTTTTGTCTCTAAAATTGGTTTTTATTTAATAATTTTCTTGTAGTTGACCGTAGTAGGAATAATATTTTAATCAAACACAATTTCCATGTACAAATAAAAAATTTTATTTCATTTTAAATTAATTTTAACCACAAGGATAAAATTGTAATTTTACACTTTCATCAACTAATTTTTTTTATCAATCATACCGATTACATCACTCACAAACTTTTATAAATTTTTCTTTCATTTCTATTAACTTTGTGCTTTCTTTCTCTTAATTTAAACAACCTCACTTTCTACTCTCTTTCCCCTTAAATCCATCCTTTTCCCCTCCCTCAAATTCATCTCAGAATCCAAACAAAGCATAAAAGATAGAATGTAGATGTTTGTCGGATAGTGCCTTGGTTCTAAATGAATTGGTGGAAGAAAAAAGGAGTTGTATCATAGTAAAGGTAAACTAAGAAAAATCATATTACTCAGCAAGATCACTTTATGAACTATATGATGGATAAATTAGGTTTTAATAATAAGTGGATTTTAATTAGATTAAAGGATGCCTCAAATCAGTTACTATATTTGTCTTGGTTTATGGTAATCCAACTAAGGAGTTTAAACCCATTAAAGGCTTAAGATAAGGTAATCTTTTGACACTTTTTTTTGTTTTTTAGTTTTTTTTCAAAAGATTTTCAAGGATTGTAAGGTAAGCAATTAGAAGAAAAATGTTGGAAGGGATTAAAGTGGGGTGCAAGGAGGTGATAATGAACACGCTATAGTTTGCAAATGACACATTATTCTTACGTGATGTTAAAATTCAGAATATTAGTTATTAGAATCATTCTTAAATGTTTTGAACTTGCTTTAGCTTTTAAGGTGAATTTTCACAAGAGCAAGACTGCAGGTTTGGGTATTGAGAGACAAAATTTACAAAGGTAATATTTAATCCTTAACTGTAGTATTATAAATATTAGTTTCACTTATGTAAACATGATAGTGAGGAAAAATCCAAGGAAATATAACTTTTGGCAACTTGTTTTGAACAAAAATCAAGAAACGATTATCAAAATGGGAAGGTAGGTGCTTAATGTTTGTGGTAGACTTTGGCTCATAAAATTTGTTCTCATAGCCTGACCATTTTTCTTTTTGTCTTTTTACAAATTACCAACTATTGTGGATAATGATATTAGGAAAGTGGAGAGAAACTTTTTATGGGGTTGGGAAAGCGAGGATAGGAAGATTGAATTAGTTAAATGGGAGGATAGTTTTAAAACAAAAGTAGGTGAACTTGGAGCTAAAGATATAAAACTCTTCAATGTGACGCTCTTAGCGAAATGGAAATGAAGATTAAGAAGGTGTGAGAAGGCGTATGGAAAGATATAATTGAATTGAAATATGAGACATGAAGATGCCTAGCACAAAGAAGTAGTACAAAAATGGAATCATGGTGGTGGAGTGATTTGAAAGAAGAATGTAAGGAAGGGAGAATAAGTAATGGTTTTGATGATTGCATAGTATGGAGAGTGAGAAATGGAAAAAGAATTAGGTTTTGGGAAGATAAATGAAATGCAGATGTTCCTCTCACACAAAGATTTCTTAGATTGTATGAAAATACAAATTTTTAAAACAAAAAATGAATTGGGTATTTGGAATAAGAATAAGTAAGAGTGGTGAAAAAATAACTAGTTTGAGTAGAAAAAATTCCAACCAAACGTCGGAATTAGCAAGAATGTGCTTAAACATGAAATTGAAGAATGTATAGACATGGAGTGATAGCGAAACACAAATCTTCATAGTCAAATAAGAGTATAAAAAACCACCAAACATCAATGAAAACATCAATGGAAGAGAAGATGCTAATTTAAAAAAAAATAAATAAAGAGTTTATCATCAACACAACATTTAATTTGGAAAATAATTTTAAACAAAATATTAACTTACTCAAAAAGAAATAATATAAGTTATTTATTCGAATACTGATACCCTTGCATCAGATTATAATTGAAAAGAGAGAAATATTTTTTAGTAAAATGAAACAATTTTTAAAATTACATTAATCAAATCATAATTATAAAGTGATGTATTTTAATATGTAGTTGTCAAAATAGTGTAAATATGTGTAGTAAGCACATTGAATCAAACATCACGATGAGCAAATAGTAAATCTGGAATTATGAAGAAAGAGTGTAAAGGCACTAGCTATATGATATATAGGGTTCTGCTTATCAGCTTGAGGTTGATAGAGCAGTGTTGAAGGTCTTAATAACTCAGGGGTATGGGTAGTCTAACACTGTAGCCGCTGCATATAAGACCATAAAATAGTTGGATTGTTCTCTAAGGTCTATGATTTTGTTCTTGGTGTTCTTAGTGCTGGTTGTTCGGAAAATGGTCTCCCTGATAGTTAAGACGTGAAAATTTGTATTTATAATTTGATTTTTTTTTTTAGGTGGTGTTTTTTATTTTTTTGTTGGGGTGGATTCTTAGAAAAAATGTGTGATATTTTATATTGCTTTATAAGGATTAGATTATTCTTGAAATGATTCTATTTATTAATTTTTTTTTCTGATAAAAAAAAATCTATCATTGTTGATAGAATTATTATTCATCAAAGTTAATTTTATAGTAATATATTGATATAACAAACATGTCTATAATATTATAGTATTGATTAACCTCATTTTGAAAGCGTTGTGCAGCCAGATCAATGGTTTCTGCTCTTACGAGAAGATACAGTTTGTGTACTTGGGGTTGGGTTCTCAGAATCTTTTCCAATAAAACTGCACATGTAATAGACAAATTCAGTGACAGGTGCAGAACTTCAAATTATTTGCTATAGATGCATTTCTATATTTAGTAGTACCTTTTGCTAAGAAGCCCGTTGTGCCAGTTATTAAAATGGTCTTTCCCTTGAAGAATTCCAGCATTCTTTCCGACTCCATTTCAAGAACTGCTATAAGTAGAAATTATAGAAGAAATCTAAGAATAAGAGAACCATAATATAGAACAAAATCAAAGAGTCTATAATTCTTAAAACCTTTTCTCTTTAATTTCAATTCCTTACATTTTGCTAAGAAATCGATTCTAAAACTAATTTAATATTATAAAATTGATTTATGAATAAAATTTATAAATACGATTTATATTTATTTATAAAATATGAATTATTTGTTGATGTGAAATCTTTCACTAATATCTATTTCATCATTATTTGTCTTTTATATCTTATAAGTATAAAAAATTTCATTTTATTCTTCATTATATATTTTTTAAAATTATACAATTTAAAACTAAAAAATATATCCAAAATAATAAATGAAAAATCAAATTTCACTTTTAGATTATATAATCCAAATTTTGGATTATATATATAATTTTCATTTTTTTTAAATAAAAAAAGTTACTTTGGAATTGGTAAAGACTTTGAGATTAGAAGATAATGCATGCAGCTGGGCATATATGTATTTGGGATGCAGTTGGTGTTGGAAATCTAATAGTTGCTGGTATGGATGTAGGTTGTAGTTGGCGACCGAACCACGCTAAATTTTGTGTTGTTTATTTTTTTATATTGATTTGTGATTATGTGTGTTGCTTCCACGTGCGTTTTTTCCATCAAGTGGTATCAGAGCTTGGTTTGTTTACACACTAGAGATCCAATTAGTAGAAATTAATAGACGATATGTGAAAAATGCGGCTGCAGCGGTGTCCCAAAGCTAGGGTTTCGCAGAGGCGACTGTAGCGTTCCAAAGCTAGGGTTTCACAGGGGCTGCAACGGCATCCCAAAGCTAGGGTTTCGTAGAGGTGGCAACAACATCCCAAAGCTAGGGTTTTGCAGAGGTTGCAGAGGCGTCCCAAAGCTAGGGTTTTGCAGAGGTTGCAGAGGCGTCCCAAAGTTAGGGTTTCACAAGGGCAGCAGTGGTGTCCCAAAGCTAGGGTTTTGCGGGGGTGACGACAGATTACGTTTTCACGACGAACAGGTGCAGGTGCTTGTGGTGAGCGAGACGACACAAAGGTGCAGTGCGATGGCAGTGACGGAAGACGTAGGGTGGCGTGTGCTTTTTTCTGCTGGTGCAGCAATGACGTGGTGCAGTGCTAGACGCGGGGTGTGGCTGTTTTTCACTACGACACGAAGTTATGACAGTTCAGTTACTGAGCACATCAATAAAATGAATTCGATCTTAGCCAGACTTACGTCAGTGGGCATTAAGTTCGATGATGAAGTTCAAGCTTTACTACTGTTATCATCTTTGCCTAACAGTTGGTCCGGAACGGTTACAGCAGTTACCAATTCAACAAGATCCGATGGATTCACTTTTTGAGAAGATTCGTGATCTTATTCTTGGTGAGGATGTTCGAAGAAGGAGTTATGGGGAATTATCTAGTGAATCGCTATATGTCATCAAAGGTAAGAAAGATATCAGAGATAGTGGGAGCAAGAACAAAAGAAGGAGTCACTCAAAGACTCGGGATGGCTCAAGTGTAACATGTTGGAACTGCAAGGAGGTGGGGCATTTCAGGAATCAATGCCCAAATGATAAACAAGTCAACATTGCAGAAGACTTCGCGGACGAGGACCTCTTAGTCTGTTGTGCGGATAGCAGTGTGGATTCCTGGATCATGGATTCTGGTGCTTCATTTCATGCTACCCACAGCAGTGAAGCATTGCAGAATCTAGTTATTGGAGACTTTGGAAAGATAAGACTAGCGGACAACAAAACTCTTAATGTTACGGGCATGGGAGACATAGTGTTGAAGACGCTAGTCAGTTTCTGGACTTTGAAGGATGTCAGAGTTGTTCCAAGCTTGACGAAAAGTTTGATTTTTGTTAGGCAGTAGGACGAACAGGGACATGAAGTGAAGTTCGAAAATCAGCAGTGAAAGGTCGTCATGGGAAATCTTTTCATGGCTCGTGGAAGAAAGAGAGGTTCGTTGTATATGGTCGAATTACCGTCTGAGGGAGTGACCGTCCTAGTTCAGAACATAAACAAAGTCCGATTCACAGAATCTCGTGGGCAGAAGAGGGTTGTCTTTACAAGAGAGAAACCTAGAGCCACAAGTCAGATTCAGGATGAACGAGCATGGAAAGGTTCAGGTAGACCAGTCAGAGGTACTTATGGTTGTGGGAGCACGGGTCGTGTTTCAGCTAAGGTCCCTAAACGATAGTGGGTTAGGAGAACTAATATTCCAGCTGTTGAAACATCTTCAGAAAATTTCTTGTTGAGTATGGAGAGTATTTGTTCTCAGGTTGTACTAGGATCCGACAGTTCTTGCAAGTGGAAGCCGGTAGGAACAAAGAATGGGTCAGTGGCATTTTCAGTCATGACTGACATGTTGAAATTCAGGGGAGTTTTAACGAAGCCTTCAAAATGATTAAGAAGGCTGGTGGCAACTAGTGGTGGAACATTGAGTTCTGGTGATAAATTACAGAAGTACATGTACACAGTTGAAGCGCAGGTGAACATTGTTCCGTGGGTTCAAGTGGGAGATTGTTGGGTATGAAGCCATGACCAATTGGGTTGGACTGACTAGACACCATGTTTATTGAGTGAGCTTAATCATTGTGTCCCCTTTATATTTTCTATTTAAAGAGATCATTGTACTTGTAATTGGTGTGCAACAGGAAAGAAATGAAAACCTAATAGTTGTCCATGTGGATGTAGGTGGCAGTTGGTGACCGAAACACGTTAAATCCTGTGTTGTTTATTTTCTTGTATTGATTTGTAATTATGTGACGTGCGTTTTTCCATCAATTGGAAGATAAACAGCTTAAATTAAACGTATAATTGTAAATAGTAAATGATGGAGCAATTTTAAAAGTTTATAAATTAAACTTTTATGAGTGATAGGGATGATTTGAGATACTTTAAGAAGTTCTCTATTTATCCATTGAACACACACACAAACATGGACACAAAAGACATGGGCATTTGTTAATTATAACTTTTTTAAAAAAATATTACATTAACAACTTATAAAATATTAGTTTATAGTTATGATATGATATAATATAATTTCAAAATTATCAATTTCAATAAAAAAATTATTTTCCTCTTCAATTATAATATGATACATGATTATTAACATATTAGCACTTAAAATTTTATTTATAGAATTTTTTCTAATTACATTCTTATAATAAATATATATATATATATATAAATTTTGACAAGTAAATTTGATGATTTTAAGGATTTCACATCGATTTGAAACAAAATATATCATAATTTATAAATAAATATAAATTTTATTTATAAATCAATTTTATAAAATTAAATTAGACTTAAAATATCCACATCTTAATGAAAAAAAAAGTATACACACAAAATATTATCTCGTCTATGAATTTAATTTTCTTAATAATCTGCCTATACGTGAACAAACACATTTAATTTAACCCAACAAAAAAGATAATTATATGTGATGATAAAGAAATAATTGTATAAAAGTGAGTTTTTTTTTATTTTATTTTTTATGACAATGTTAAAAAGAAAGTATTTGGTGTTGAGTATAGTTGATTTAGGGGATGGTTAGAGTTTCAATGACAAAAAGTTGAAAGCTTAAGCATATGATATTTTTTATATTTATATATAATTTGTGTTATCAATAAAGAAAAGCATATGGTAATTGAGTTAGAACATCTGAAAATGTTCAACGTTATTATTTTCATTATTTGGTGATAAAAAAACTTAAGGACCCTAAAGATCACATTTTGTTTATTAAAAATATTATTAAATGTATGAGAAATAATTTAAATATTAAATATTTTGGTATAATTTGTTTTTATATTTGTAACACCCCAAAAAAAAAATACAAATAATTATTATAATAGAAATTCTACCGGTTTCCATACAAACTTAGAGTTTTTCAAAACATTTCTATTAGAGTTTTTCAAAATATTTCTATTACAAGATTATGACTTATATAAGTATAAATATTTACATATCCATAGCTCAAAATAAAACTCTGAAACTTTTAAGGTTCTCCTGCACCTGTATGGTGATCTGCTCGTGTACATAGTACAGTCATCGCAGTTCAAACACAACACAAAAAGCAAGGGTAAGCTAGTGAAAATAAAGTTTTATAATATATGCAATTAAATTAAAAGAGAAAACCAAATTACATGACCAATTCTTCAATTATTCAATCTTCTTCAAATCTCAATAATAAAACAATCACATAGATCTCACATGGATCTACACATCCAATATATTCAACAAACAACATCTTCCGGAAGACTCGTATTAAGTAAGTCCCACCAAAGACTAACACCTGATCCAAAGATTACTAGCGAATCCAACATAAAGGGTCATGGTAAGTTCAATACAACCCAAGTCGTGCATCTCATATGTCACGGTGTGCATGAACTCCTCCATCAGTTTCTCACCACTTGATATCTTAGTCTATGTGACTTAGATCATCAGTGAAGCTCGGAGATCTCTGTTACCACATAGGTATCAATACTTAATACACCGCAAACATCAGTCCATACATTATCCCAAATGTATGAATTCAATTCCATATCATTTTCATCATACAATATCATTCAAAATGTAATCCACAATATTCAAAAGTTTATTTAACATAAAAAAAATAACACTTAAATACTAAACCATCAAAATATAATATTTTTACAAATTTAAATAATATATAAACAAATAACACAAAATATAAACACACAACATCCCTACAAGAGAAATTGAATATTGGGACCACGTCCCTTCCACATCCAGAATCTTCTAGCCTAGGGTGCTATAAAAAAATTAAATTTAGCTTCCCTTACCTTAATTGCTTGCTTTTCAAGCAACTTCTAGATTTTTATTCTCCACCGTCTGGATAAGCTTTAAGATTTACGTGCCTAATGCAAGTTATCCAAACAGAACATAAATTCAGTATATACTAGAATAAGTTGAGAGGATTAATCTTCTCAACTGACCCCACCAAGATTGATGACTAAAACATACCGAAAAACCAAGAATAAAGGATCTTTAGAGTAAAAATGAACTTACTCTGTTTAAAATTCTGATCGGGTAGAAATGTTCCTTAACTCCCCAGCTACAACGTGGTCCGATCAGATTCTAAAATGGATGAAGATTGGAAAAGGAAATTAAGAGAGAAGGAAAAGAGGAGAATATGGAGTGAGAGAGAAAAGCCACTGTGGGTGTTGGGGGGTCTCTTGGTTTTTATTTTAAAAAACCACGGCTGTTACAATATTTACAATATTTATTAATATTCATTTTTCATTTTCTACTTTCCAACTTTTTTGGATAAATTACTTTTTTAATAATTATTGATACTATTGTCTTAAGATAAATTTTATTAGATAAAAAATATAATATATTATAATTTAGTTGAATTTTAAAATATCATAATTAATAAGAAATATGTTTCGTTAACAAAAATATCATTTTTTATAATAAATTTATGAAAGAGATATAAGAATGGTTATTTTTATTTATAATTTTGGATCTTAAAAATAATACCTTTTATAAAATATATTCTCTATTTTATATTATTTGATTAATATTTTGTATTTATTTAATATTACATGTTTATTGAGTTTTGCTCCATGACTAGTTATCAGATTTTGGTTCCATAGTAGAGTGTGAAGTTGAATATGCCGTCTAATATCTCTGTTTAGTATCATTAGAGAAAAGTTTCTTTGAAATGGGAAGAGTAAAAAACATTATTTTAACAACGGTTTATAGTAATATAATAATATTTTAAATTAAAAAAAATAAAAAAATATTAATATTGATTTGTTTGGTTTTACTATTCGTGTTAATCTATCGGCACCTATAAGACTCGGACACACCTCTTAAATCACGTATACTCATAAGATATTTTTTCAATTATGTCAACTATATTAGAAATTTTTAATAATTGATTATATATTTTTTATTTTTCATTCATTGTTAATTTTTAAAATATTGTAAATTATTTTTGGTACTGTTGAATAATTATATAACATTGTCGAAACATGAAAATAATCGTAAAAATAATATTATCTAGGTATATACAAATTTACCGTTATGTTTATTTATACATTTTCAAAGTTTTGTCTATTTATTGAATTACATTATATGTAAATACATAATCATGTAGATATTTTATAATAAAAAATGTTATATGTAGAATGAATTAGTACAACAAATTTATTTATAAAAAAGAAAAAATATATAAAACAAAATATGAAACATCATACACTACGATGGAAAAACAATAAAAATAAAATGCATTATCATTTATATTATTGCATGGATGACACATCTATTTTATAATACTTATTTCTTTTAGCACTCGTTGTGTCATCCCAACCTAATATATTATTATATTAGCTATTAATAATTAATATAATTTTTTTTAATCTTTCAATTATTTAGAACTTTTCTTTCTACCTCAAATCGGCACCGCTCCCTCTCATTCAACGCCTCAAAATCACCCACACCCAAATCAAATACATAAACTTGTTCTATGAAAAGTAAAAAACAAAGATAAATATAGGAAAACACCACCATTCTACATGGCTTTCACCTTTAATCTTTGCATTTGAGAGAAATGAGAGAAGTCACTATTCATGGGAATCCATTCTTCTCCCTTCCCTACTAGAAAATCACTTATTAAAAATCAATTTTAAAGACAAAAAATTATTAGTTTCTATATTGACTAAATTAGATACTATTTTAAAGACTAAAAAAATTATTAGTTTCTAAATTAGTTTCAATTATTGATAAATAGTTTCTTATTAGCTAGCTAAGTTTTAACTCTTAGCTATTAATTATTTAGATTCTAAAGTTGATATTTAAAACTTTGATATCTAATTAGATATCAATTTAAAAATCATTTATCAATAATAAAAACTAATTTAGATACTAATAATTTGTTTAATCTCTAAAATAGTATCTAATTTTGTCAATATAACAACTAAGTATTTTTTTTTTCTAAAGTTAATTTTTATTTAATGATTTTTTTATATATACATCCATGAATATTTCCTTTATTCTGATTCTTCCTTTAAAACAAAGAGAACCTAAATCCGTGGTGATTATTGTATCCAACACTATCTTGGATATGCATAAGTAGTTAATCAGCATAAACAAACAGAGGTTAAAAGTTAAAAAAATTATTGAAAAATACAAAATTGAAGCTACTCCCCAAACTTTTTTCTAAATACGTAACTGTAAGCATCTAAAGCGATGGTTAGAAAAATGGTTTCATCAATGATAGAGAGTGTGTCAAATGGTCGTTAGTACGGAAAAGTTGTCACTCTCAATCATAAAAGTGAAGATTGAATTGAATGAGTTTTTTTTTTTATTTTTTTATTTATTTTTAAATTTTATCAGCAATTAATCACAGTTATTAAAATAAAATTCATTAACAAGTCATCTTATATACTCTTCAAAGGAAAAATGCTCACTTTTAAATTTTAAATGAAAATATTACAACCAAATTATTTATTTGTCTACTATATAGAAGTTCTCCTCTTGAAGTAAAAAAAAAAGGTTTAAATAAAGTCTATATGCAAAGTTTGAAATATAGATATATTGGATTTTAGTTAGTCTAATTATACATCATTGTCATAAATTAGGTAAGTGTAGATATATAAACACATATATTCACTTTTAGTTCTTCACGAATGTTGTATATAAATTCATCTTAAAATTTTTACTACTAGTCTTATGCAATTTTGACCTATAAATAAAAATATGCTTAAAATATCACATATCAGTTCAAGTTCTATTCTGCAAGCAAATTAATTAACTAATAAAATAAAAGTATATTTTTTATTTAATAAAATAAATTTAATTTTATAAGAATTGAAGTGATTTAAATAAGGTGAAGTCTGAATATATTATTAATAAGTTCAAAAATTTATAAATAAAAAGATTATTAAAAAGTTAAAAGGAGTACACAAATAAAAAGACATAAGTATAAAAGTTTTATTTCATAAAAACTATTATTTTTCTAAAAACATCTTTTTCTATCTTATCTCTAAATTTTTGAGGCTTTAAACCATCCTTTTCAAGATTTGAACATGTCTTGATGGTGCAAGGAGAGAGTAAAGGATAATCTATCAACTAGAATCTCATTTAGAATAAGTTTTTTTTTTTTTTTTTATCAATTTTCTTAAAATGAGATGAGTATATGATGAGTTGTTTGCTCTTAAAGGTAAATATTTGATGGACACAAATAATGTTTTACAAATTTAAAATTATAATAATATTTTTAGTTTAATGATCAAGGTTTTCATAACTAGATTTGAATTTTTTATTTTAAAATTTATAGGAGGTATTAGAGTTTGACTTGGACTAACTAGAGTTTTTATAAGTTTCAGGGGGAAAAAATTTAATTAAATCTTTGTAGTACATTAGAGAAAAAAATTTGGATTATTTAAACGTGACTTAGTTACAAAAATGTATTTATTTGATATTTTTAACTTTTGTGTTTGGAAGGGTAAAAGTATGATCAGTGTGATATATTAATTATGAATTGATATTGGAACTAAATGAAAGATTTGCTCAAAGTCATTTTTAATTGAGTTTGAAACTATTTTGATTTTAGCTTTATTTCATTTAAAAATATTTTGGTTTGAATATATAATGATATTAAGTGTACGCAAAATTTGGTTGATCAAATTAGAAATTAGGTTGGGATAAATAGATGAAAATGATATTCTTCTAAACTTGTTTAGCATATTGAGATCTAAGTTTTAAATTTGAATTCTTTAGAAAATAAGATGATTTTTTATTGAACAATCACGTTCAATAATAATTTTTGTCCAAACTGAAAAGTATCTCCCTTAAGCGAAATTAACACAGTAAGTTAATTTGTTTTTAATCTAGTTTTCGCTCAAACAAGTAATTATTTTTTAAACTAAAATTAAACAGTGTTTTTTCAAAATGCTTTTGATATAATATTTGTTCAAATAAAAATTGTGTCACTAAAACGAAATCCATTTTTGTTCATGTTAAAAATAAAACTGAGTAAAATTTTTTAAATTAGTGTTTCTTTATTTAAAGATATTTGTTTGTTATTTATAAATTTAAATAGAAAATGGTGAGTTATGTATTTGAATTGATTTGTTGGATTGTGCTGGTTTTATTAAGGCCTTAATTACTATATGAACGCGACGTGTTCACTGATTGTGGGTATGAAGTTGGGAATTTATAGATATATTATAAATGACCTAAATTGGAACTAAACATATTCATTCATTAATTACTTAATGGTTAGGATTGGGTAAGATGCTTAGGTGATGGCTAACCATTTCTTATTTATAAATTAATTTGTAAGACATGACTTTATTAATTTTCTATATTTTTTTTCTTTTTTTATAAATTAATTGTAAGTTACATTTTTTTTTTATTTTTACGAAAAAAGGTTAATAACTAATATGCAAAACATTTCATTACTTCATGACAAGACCTTTCAATCCATTTTGAGGCCATTAACTATCCTTTTCCAAGTCATATACATGTCCAAGATAAGATGTACAAAAAAAAAAAATGTTTCAAAAGCCTTTACTACCGCAATTAATAAAAATAATTTTCTTTTTTATATAAAAAATAAATAATGTGGTTGATATTTTTTTTATAAATTATTACTATCTTTTTATATAGTAAAAATAATTATACGGGACAGAATCTCATCATATATAACATTATACAATAAATAAATCAATTAATAAAAATAATTTTATTTTTATTTAAAGAAATAAATAATATGTAGTGGATATTTTTTAAAAATTATTACTATTCTATATAATAAAAATAAATTCCGGGACATAGTTCCATGATATATAATATTATAGAATATATAGGTAGTTGCAAACTTTATCTTATAAACTGATTTTATAACGTTGATTTTGACTTAAAGTTCACTTATAAACTGATTTTATAACGTTGATTTCGATTTAAAGTTCACTTCTTGATATGGTATCAAAATCATTTAGAACTTATTTTAACGAAAGTTTGTTGGACTATAAGGTCATCTGCTATTAAGATGCTATCATATTATCTATAAATATATAGTTTCACATACAAGTTAGAGGGTATTCACATGAAAGGGTGTTATATATCTCACATTAACTACAAATAAGAAGATTTCGAAGTATACAAATGAGTACAAACCTTATAATTCAATTTTATAAAATTGAGTTAGAATTAAAATTCCACGTCTTAATATTTCTATTTAGAATCTACGCGATCATAGTTTCACCTTAATCATCCATTATCATTCTTTATTTATTTTTATCAATAATAAATAAAATAAATATAATTGAGTTATTTGAGGATTATGGAACCCTGGTACATTATGACTCTATTATATTTGATTCAGCACTCAATAGAAGAGGAGAAAAAAAATTGGTCACGATAGTAATACTATTGAACCAAGTGGTGTTCAAGGTTTTGAAGAATCCAAATCCTTTGAAGGATGATGAAGCCTCTGCTTTGCTTGATGCTGCTGTGCTGGTTTATTGTTTTGTTCTGGGGTAGTTTATGTTGTAATCCACCCTTAGATTAAATCTCAAAGCAATTAGCATCTCAGTTTTTAATAAAATAAAGTGTTTTTTCAAACTAAGTTGAAACAACCGATTGTTCTATCGAAACAACCGATTGTTTATACTTAGATGTTTTGAGAAAGTTTGAAAACTATTTTTGAATGGAGAAAACTATTAAGTGACAAAACAACCGATTGATTCGAGGAAACAACCGATTGTTTGTTTTGGAACCTTAACAGAAAAACTGTTTTCTTTGACTGAGCTTTAAATGATTTGAAACTGAATACGCTCCAGTCATTAAATGCTTTGACCAATCTTTTTGAAAGCTTTTATGGGTTTGTTAAGATTTGATAACAAACTTCTTTTTATATAATTCAGAAAATCTCTTTTAAAGAAGAGAATGCTTTTGACAAAGTTCTTAAAAAAGAGAGTTTTAAAAGTGCTGAGATTGCTTAAGAGCTAAAGAGATTGATCAAGGTGCTGGAATAAGATTCTACTTGTATTGATTTCAGATCTTCATCTGTAACAAGTGTAATCTGTGTAAACTGCTGAAACTTTTCTGTATTGTTCCTGAGATTGGCTGTGTGTTCTTGAGGTGTTCAAGATCAGCAATCTTAGTGTTGGCCAAGGAGAGTGTGTGTCTTGAGGTTTTCAAGGTCATTCTCTTGGTTGTTGTGTAAGTGATCAAG
Organism: Phaseolus lunatus; assembly: GCA_013389735.1. Classification (NCBI taxonomy): domain Eukaryota; kingdom Viridiplantae; phylum Streptophyta; class Magnoliopsida; order Fabales; family Fabaceae; genus Phaseolus; species Phaseolus lunatus. The sequence goes on from CM023867.1 coordinate 8,589,541, forward strand.
GTGTGATTGCTTAGTGGATTTCCTCAGTGGTTTTGAGAAGACTGGATGTAGCTCTGGGTTGGAGTGAACCAGTATAAACAACTGTGTACAATCTCTCTATCCCTAACTCTTTAAATTCAGTTTGTTTGTTGTTTGCTGATATAAACAACCGATTGTTTCGCAGAAACAACCGATTGTTTTCCTGGCAGTGTTGTTTTGCTTGCTGTTTTGGCTAACTGAATTGCTTAATCAATTGGTTTCTGAAATAAATTCATTCTAGCTTGTAAAATTTTGCGAAAACCTCTTTAAACAATTCACCCCCCCTCTAGTTTAAAGCCATCTTTCCTAACAAATACCACTTATATACAAAGTAGTTGGTGGTTGGTAGCTCAAATAGTCAATAGTTATTTTAGCATAGGTTTGGAATCTAAGGTGCAATGTTTTCTTCTACATAGCAACAAAGAACAAAAGTCATCTCACTGTAATTTAAGTCCAAACATATGCTACTATATTATGTCGTTTATAAAGTTAAATAACATATATTATAAATAATGAGTTTGGTTTGGAGTTTATAACCACACACATAATTTTCACTAGACTTTTATCACATTTTATTTATTACATAAATTTATTTTTCAGATAATGTATTTAGTATTGTTATGTGGAATATTTGGTATCAACGATTTTAATATCAGTATGTAGAATCTGTCAAACATAAATTTTAAATACCCTTGGATGAAGGCAAATTGTCTAGGTTGTCATATATTTTTTCAACAAGTCCACTTGTCCATTTACGAAGGATTATGAATGAAAGATGTTGGTCTTTAAGGCATGTAATAAACTCTCTTGTTTTAATTTTGTTTTTAGTTATTTGGTTGTTTTGTTTTGGACTTTTTTTGCTTTTTGGCCATTCTGTTTTTTTTAGTTTCTTTTCTGCCATTGTTTTGTCTTTTTTTTTTTTAGAAGTGGCTTTGGTGTCAACATGATCTTGCCTCTTTTTCCTTTTTTACTTGTTCTTTCTATTCTTTTTTCTTTCAGTACGGTAGAATAATAATTGGTACAAAGTTTTCTCTATCTTCATTAAAATGAAAATTTTACTATACCTCTCGTATTGTTAGTCTTTGACTTTACAAACTATCACTCGTGGAGTAGATTGATGGTCACAACTTTAAGTGTTAAGAGCAAGGTCGGGTTCATTCATAATATTACTTTATAATCAGCAAAGATTGATCCTTTTTTTTTGTTTGGAATCGCTGTAACAACATGGTAGTCTTGTGATTGGTTCACTCGGTCTCGGTCCCGATTCAGCAAAGTATAATATGGATGGATAATGTTTTAGATATTTGGAATAATCTCAAGACGAGATATTCACCGGAGATATTTCACATATTTTAGATCTGCAAATGTCTAAAACATTTCTGAACCAATGTGACGAGATATTCACATGCTTTAAATATTTTAGACCTGCAATGTCTTTGAACCAATGTGATCTTTCTATTATTGAGTATTTCACTAAATTAAGAATTATTTAGGATGGACTTAAAATTTTAAGGCTAGATCTAGTTTGAGCTTGTCAAAATAGATGTTTTTGCTCTGTTTCCTCTATTATTGCTCAAAGGAAAAAAGAGAGGATCAAGTCATGCAATATCTATGTGGCTTGAACGACCAATATAACAATGTTAAGTCCCATGTGCTTCTCATGGAACCCATTCCACCTATAAACAATTCTCCCCCCCTCCCCTTTGTTGCAACAAGAAAGGAAGTTAACGAATAACATCTTGGTTGGAAATGTAAAAAATACAAGTCTCCATATCATTCGTAGTATTATGTGTTAGGAATTATGGCTTTAAACTAGAGGGGGGGGGGGGTGAATTGTTTAAAGAGGTTTTCGCAAACTTTTCCAAGCTAGAATGAATATCTTTCAGAAATCAAATGATTAAGTAATTCAGTCTGCCAAAACAGCAAGCAAAATAGCACTGCCAGGAAAACAATCGGTTGTTTCTTCGAAACAATCGGTTGTTTATACCAGCAAACAACAAACAAACTGAAATTAAAGAGTTAGGGATAGAGAGATTGTACACAGATGTTTATACTGGTTCACTCCAACCCAGAGCTACATCCAGTCTTCTCAGAAACCTTGAGGAAATCCACTAAGCAATCAACACTAGATTACTTACACACAACCAAGAAAGTGACCTTGAACACCCTCAAGAAACACACTTTCCTTGGTCAGCACACCACACTAAGAAAGCTGATCTTGATCCCCTCAAGAACACACAACTCTTCTTAGCAACAGCACAAACGAATGTTCACAGAATTACAAGGATTACACTTGTTACAGAAGCAATCTGAAATCAGTACAAGAGAATCCTATCTCAGCACTTAGATCAACCAAAACTCTAAGCAATCTCCAACTCTTAGAAAAACTTTCTCAATTCACTTAGATTCTTAAAACTCAAATCTGTTTTTCTGTATATATTCAAAGAAGATGTTTGTAATCAAATCTTAACAAACTCTTAATTGCTTTAGAAAGATTGGTCAAAGCATTTAATGACTGGAGCGTATGAATTAAAAGCATTTAAAGCTCAGTCAAAGTCAAAACTGTTTTCTGTTATAAAAACATAACAAACAATCGATTGTTTCCTCGAATCAATCGGTTGTTTTGTTACTTAACCAATTTTCACATTTCAAAGCAGTTTTCAAAACACCTAAGCTTAAACAATCGGTTGTTTCGATAAAACAATCGGTTATTTTAACTTAGTTTGAAAAAAATACTTTACTTTGTTTGAAAGTTGAGATGCTTGAGCTTTAGATTCAATCAAAGGTTGAGTTACATAACTCAAACTACCCAGATCCTAACTAAACCAGCACGGCAACAGCAAGCACAGCAAAAGCTTCATCATCTTCCAAAGGATTTGGATTCTTCAAAACCTTGAACACCACTTGGTTCAACATTATGTAGTCCTCGACCACTTGTTCATTTTTCATAAGAAGTGGTCATACTGAGTCTGGTTGTTATCGAAACCACGATTTTCTGAATCAAGATGGTAAGAGTTTTAAGTCCCTCAGCAATAAGAAAATTTGCACTCATTATGGGAGAACTAGAGATACTATAGAGAGATGCTACAAGAAACATGACTATCCACCTGGTACAAATTTTGTAATGAAAAATCTTCTCAAGTCAACGATGTAGTTGTTCAAGAAGAAAATATTTCTGATAAAGAATAAAATAGTTTTAAAATTGGATATGTTCGGATCACACCTCAATAACATCAAATTATTTCATATCTTTTTAATCAAACCATCAACAATAGCTCCACGAATCAAGCACAAGTCAACCAAGTTGGATCACATTCTGCTAACTCATGTCATCAAGTTCTACATCTCTCACCCACAGGTAATGTTCACACTTTTAATAAATCAAAAATTTGATGAATATGCTTGGACTTTGGATTCTAGTGCAATTGATTATGTACACTTTTCTTTGTATGATTTTAATTCTTATAATCGTATCAAGCCCATTGTTATAAAATTGCCTAATGGACATTGTTTTTCTGCTAACTATTTTGGAACTACACATTTCAATCAAAACTTTTGTCTAGTTGATGTGATACATGTCCCTTATTTTTCTTTCAAACCTATCTCTGTGTCCAAGCTCACATCTTCTCTTCATTGTGAACTAAAGTTTTCTTCAATTGTGTGTACTATATAGGACATAAAAACAAAAAAGAAGATTTGTTTAGTTGATTTGGTTTATGGTGTATATATTTTTAATACTTTTGCTTCTCAACAATCCACTAATCAAACTACTTTTTTCTACTTTGAGATGTGTTGTTAAGAACATAAACCTATGACATTATAGGTTGAGACATATTTCGAGTGAAGGATTAAACATTTTGAGAACTTATTATCCTTACATTTCTACCAAAAAGTCATACATTTGTAAACAGAGAAACTTCCTTTTGCTCTTAGTAACACACATACAATGAAATTTTTTGAATTGTTTGCACATTGATATTTAGAGGCCTTGGTTTGTTGTCTCTATGCGTGGTTATAGATTTTTTTCTAACTATTGTAGATTCTTTCTCTCGATATACTTAACTTTTTCCAATGAATAACAATTTTGAAGTTAGAACTCATATTATTAATTTCATTACTTACATTGCAAATCAATTCAATATCATTGTCAAAACTGTTAGAAATGGTGAAGAATTTGCCATGATTTTTTTTTTGCTTCTAAGGGCATCATACATCAAAATACATGTGTTGAAAAACCTGAACAAATTGATATTATGGAAAGAAAACACCAATACATTTTAAATGTGACACATATTTATTGTTCTAATATAATTTGCCTACTATTTTTTGGCGTTTTGTTGCACGACATGGTACCTTTTTATAAATTGTATTCCCACTCCCTTGCTCAACAAAATATCTCCTTATGAAAAACTTCATGGTAAAATTTTTGACATTTCTTAACTGTGGGTTTTTAGGTGTTTATGCTATTCTACTACCCTTATTGCACATATTTGATAGATGTGTTGTTCGTGGAGTGTTTCTTGGTTTTAAATCTCATACTAAGGGTTATTTTTTCTTAAATCTAAAATATCATAAAATTGATGTTTTTATACATGTTATTTTTTTTTATGAAAACAATTTTCCATATTATTCCATATAATTTTATTTATTTATTTATTTCTCGATTTTAGCTCTACCACATTCACCTCTAGCATTTTGAAGGTGCAACACCAGCTCTCTCTTCATTTTAAATTGCTGAAAGGTAAATTTTTTAAATTTCAAAGTTTCAATTTGAGCTGGTGGTTTTAATTGTCAAAAAATGATTATGATTGTTGGATATTGCCGTTCATGATTGTTTCTATTTATGAATGTTTCTATTTATGATTGTTTCTGTTTATAATTGTTTTTGTTTATGGTTTGGTTTAGTTTAGGAAATTTTTTTGTTTATGATTGTTTCATTTTATTGTTTGGTTTGGTTTGGAAAATTTTGTAGGTATTTATGTGCGTTCTGTGGGAGTGAATTTGGTGGACATTTATTCATAATTAGCTTCTGAATAAAAAATTTGTAGTGTATCTAGTTTTTTTTTTTTTTTTAACAAATTATTTTGTTTAAAATATTTATTATATATATCAAAAGAAATTAAAAGTAGGTGGATGTATAAAATAAACGGGGATGGCAGATAGTAAAAGTGATGGGTCAGTTGAATGAGCCCAGATTTTAAAACTGAGTGAATATATAATAAGGATGGTGCAGATAGGAAAAATTATGGGCTAGTTGAATCGGCCCAAGCTTGACAAAATATTGTGCAGATATATAAAGTATGGGGTGCAGATAATAAAGAGCTGGGACTGGAAATATCAAGGGGGGTCTGAAAAGTTAAAGTACTAATTTGATAATTTTCAAAATAATTAAGCATTCTCATTAAAAATTTAGTACTGGATATAGCGTTTTTTTACAAATTATTTTGTTTAAAATATTATATATATATATATATATATATATAAGAAATTAAAAGCTGGTGGGGTATAAAATGGACAGGGGTGGCAGATAGCATAACTCATGGACAGCATAATGGGCCCAGGCTTTTTAAAACATGCGGCAAATAGTGAAGTGCTGGGAATGAAATATCAAAGAGAGGGGCTTCTTTTTTTTTCTCGTCAAGAGAGGGGCTTTTAAAAGTTAAAGTACTAATTAGTAATAATTTTAGATTTTTCAAAATAATTAATCATTCTCATTAAAAATTTAGTACGGTATCTTTTTTAACTTTTTAAAATATTTATTTTATTATGTATATAAATTTTTAAAAGAAATTAAAAGCTTGTCGGTGTATAAAATAAACAGGAGTGGCAGAAAGAAAAACTTATGGGCAGCAGAATGGATCCAGACTTTTCAAAACATGTTGCAAATAGTGAAGTGTAGGAGTGGGAATATCAAAGGGAGAGAGTCTGAAAAGTTTAAGTACTAATTAGTAATAATTTTACATTTTTTAAATAATTAAATTCTCATTAAAAATTTAGTATTGGATATAGGTTTTTTTAACAAATTATTTTTTTCAAAATATTTATTTTATATATGTATATATTTATATTTTAATCATTTTTATTAGGTAAATTTTGTGCATTTTAATAAAGTAAAAATACAACTTTGTAGACTGTGTACAAAAAGAGAATAGAACTAATTACATAAAAAATAAAGTTGTTTTATTATTAAATATGACTTTTAAATAATTTTCAAGTTTCAACTAACTAAAATATATTAAAAATCATGATAGATAAAAATTAAATTAAGAAAGAGAGTGAATTTTATTAAAATTTATATTATATATTTAATTATATATTTTTTTTTATCAAATACTTTTATTTTATTTTATTTGTGATTATTTTGATTTCAAATTTTATTGAAATCCACTTTAATTTTCTCTTTCACACTGACTTTTAACCACTGGTTTGGAAAACCTTTTGTCAAATTATATATGCTAATAATTACTTTTTAAATATACATACTATATATATATATATATATATATTTAATTTAAAAAATGTTGATCCACTTTTTTATATTTATATTTATATTTATACTTATTTATTTTATAAACTAATAAAGCCATATAAATGAATGTAAGTTATTTTAAAATAGAAAAAAAATTATTTAATATTGTTATATAAACATTAAAATAATATTAAATAAAACACTTTTATATTTGTATATTAATTTATACAATGTATATTAAAATAATATGGTGCATGAATTACACACACATTAAATGAAATTATGGTGTTTATACGTATGCGTTAAATAAAATTATGATTTATGAATTACAATGTATAAATTTTGATGTATAAATTACATATCTGTTAAATAAAATTATAGAGGTGTTTATACATACACGTTAAATAAAATTATTTTGTATGAATGATGATGTATGAAATACAAATTGGATTTAAAATACGCGAGATGTATTTAATTTGTATTATCTTATTCGTCTAGGATTTACAAATACAAAATTCTTACACTAACCCGATAATTTATTACATGAATTAGTATGTCTTAAATATTTACGTACTAAGTTTGAACAACAAAGTTCACATATGACAGATGTAATGCAATGGACACTAATATCCACATGACTTATGTATTAGGTCGTCTGTAGGGTATAAGTATACTATTGAGTGTTGATAATTTCATCATCAACATGCACAACAATGGATCGAGATTGGATGTATGAAATACTTGATCTTCAAGAAGATTGAAGCAACCCTTCATAGATGATGTTCATGATTTTTGTTTCTAAGGCAATGGATTAAGTTTCTTACATACCAGATAGAAGGATAAGGTGTCCGTGTGTGAAATGTTGTTATGAGAAAATTCTCAAACTTTCTCTTGTTAGAAGTCATTTGCTACAACATGGCTTTCAACCCATCTACAAGGTACAGGTTTATCACGAAGAACCAGGGACAAATGAGATTAACTTAAACATTACATCCACTTGTTATGATAACATCAGGCGTGAAAGTCACCGTTAGCTGAAATGGTGAACAAAGCATACATGTAAGAAAGTGATATAAGAAGTCGTTATGTCAATATTATCAAAGATGAAGAACAACAACCTAACGCTGAAGAGCACAACTTTTATGATATGTTAGCATTTGCTTATCAACCCATTTATGATGGAGCAACTGAGTCTAAATTGTCAATAGCCATAAGGCTTTTGGGCACCAGAACTAATTGACACACAACTGAAAAATATTTAGATTATTTCATTAAAATTTTACTTGATGTAGCTCCAATAGAGAATTGCATACCCAAAACTTATTATGAAGCAAAAGATGTTGTCTCTACTCTCGACTTAAAGGCCGTCAAGATTGATTGTTATGAAGCTATATGCATGATGTATTACAAGGAGGACATCAAACTAAATGACTGCAAATTGTGTGGTCTTCCCAGGTACTTTCCTTCAAAGGGCCAGAAGAAAACATACAAGAGTACCAATAAAAAGAATGTTTTATTTGCCTATATACCACGATTACAAAGACTACATACCTCAATGGAGTCAGCAAGCCAAATGCGATGACATTTTCAAAACATAATTGATGATGGTGTATTGTGACATCCATCTGATGGGAAAACTTGGAAACACTTTGATAATGTATATCCCGATTTTGCAGTTGAGCCCCGTAATGTAAGATTGGGATCATGTTCTGATGGGTTCACTCCTTATATCCAAGCTTCAACATCTCGATATTCTTGTTGGTTGGTATTTGCCACTCTTTATAACCTACCCCCTGAGATGTGTATGACGAAGCCATACATGTTTCTAAGTTGTCTCATACTTGGTCCTACTAACCCAAAAAAAAAAAAAAAAAAAGATGTATACTTGCAACCATTTATTATGACCTCCAACAACTTTGGAGTGAGGGTGTCTTCACTTATGACATATCAACAAAAGAGAACTTCGTCATGCGAGCTTATTTGATGTGAACAATTAATGATTTCTAGCATATGTGATGTTGTCTGGGTGGGGGACTAAAGGAAAATTAGCTTGTCCTTATTGTATGGAGGGCACAAAAGCATTCACACTAAAGCATGGGGGTAAGAGTTGTTGATTTGACTGTCACCGATGATTTTTGCCAACCAATCATCCTTTCAAGAAGAGTCAAGGGAGATTCCTTAAAATATATAGCTGAAATGGATGACCCACCTTATTTCTTAAACGAAAATCAATTATGTTACAAAGATTGATTTTTGATTTCGACACGGGTGGTAAATTGACTTCAGAACAAGTTGGGCATCCCATCGACAAATCCGTATCATTTTTATCATTCGTACTAGTTATGAAACTAAAACTAGAATTCTCACTTTCACTACGATTTCTTTCCTTACCAAAAAAGTAACGATAAAAAGAACTTTCATTGTATTTGTCAATATCACCAAAAATGCATTAGTTTCTTCTTGACTTCCCAAAAGTGAAAAATGATCCATTTGAAACTTTGTCTAGTGAAGAGCATATATTTATTCACACTTAATAAATTTAATCATAGATTATTGGACTATAATAATAAATAAATCCATTGTTTTAATTAATATTCATATAATTGGGTTTATTTGGGCCTTAACTATTATTTTTGTTAATTTTGTGTTTTTAGAATAAATGGTCTGAAATAGGTGTCTACCTTTTGAATGGACCAAATATTCAAAAGTTCAAGTTGCTTCTTTGAATCAAAAATAGAAAACAAATTCTAAGGAGAAGAAAGAAAAAATAAAATCTATAATATCTATGAAACAGAATTGGAAACAAATCTTTTGCAAAATACAAGAATTTCAGAAACTTGGAAACTGATAACAAAATCTAAACTACAATATTTTCCCAAGATCCTTAGAGCAGAAAAGCCTATAAAAAGACACAAGCCTCAAGGAGAAAGGGATCGAGCTTCATAGGGTTTTCTTAGTTTCTTTTGTTTTTTGTAATTCATTTGTTTTGCCTCCGCATGGAAGGCTAAACCTTTATGGTTGATTCCTTTGTAATTTCCCATTGAGTTCTGAGGTTTTGATCAATAAAAGTTTCATTTTTTTTAATTCTCTATAACAGTTGTTTTAATATTCTAATAATCTTGAAAACTGATTTTTGTGAGAGGTTGTACTTGAATGTATGATTGAGAGTCTTCCTTATCTTAAACTTTGGTTTTTTAGTTAGTTCGCATTGTTCTAATTAATTTGTTGGGCACATGATTCAAGAGAGAGGAGATAAGCATTCCCATAGAGTATACACATGGAACAAAGTGGGTATTGATTAAACCAATAAACGTATGCTTTACTTGTGAGTTTCAGTTGAATAAGATTGGCGCATGTTCATTTTGATTTAGCTCTTTTGGAGGATTGAGTAAGGATTAATCTTTAGAGAACCCGTGAAGAATTCAATGGTGGAAGAACTTAGGGATCAACCGCTTTTTCTTTGTTATTGTAGTTTTTTTTTATATTTTCTGCATAACTATCTCAAATCCCCTTTTTATCTTTATTGTTATTGCTAACTTTTATTGCTTGTAGATAGATTCTAAACACTTATTTATTGATTTTACTATTGAATTCGTTGGGAGGCGACTTGAGGTCATCTGACCACTTCTATACTATCATCTCTCTAGTGTTAGACAAGTCTACACTAGAATCATCTTAATTTGACAGCAAAACGGCAACTATCAAATATAGACAGTATCATAATTGGAACAAAAGGGCAATATTTTGGGATCTGTCATATTGGAATGACAATTTGTTAAGGCACAACTTTGATGTTATGCACATAGAAAAAAACATTTTTGATAATGTCTTCAACATTGTAATGGACATTAAGAATAAAACGAAGGACAATCAAAAAACCATAATGGATGTTGCTGAATTGTGTGTCTATGGGGACAATCAAAAGGCACAAAATGAAAAGTTAGCAAAGCCAAAGGCCAACTACACATTCTCAAAGAAAGATGCTAAGTCAATTTATAAATGGATCAGCAAGTTGAAGATGCCAAATGGTTATGCCTCTAACATTGCAAGGTGTACAAACCAAGACAAAGGAAGTATGCATGGCATAAAAAATCATGATTGTCACATTTTCATGAAGTGTTTACTCCTAATATGTTTTCAGTCATTGCCAGAATTTGTGTAGAGTGCCCTTGTTGACTTAAGTCAATTCTTTAAAGACTTCTATTCAAAATGGAAGAAAACATACCAATCATCCTATGTAAGTTAGAAAGAATATTTCCACCAACTTTCTTTGATTCAATGGAGCACCTTGTCATTCATCTTCCTATGGAAGCAATACTTGGTGGTCTTGTTTAATACCTATGGATGAATCCCTTTGAAAGGCAAGCATTATGTTAATTATTTCAATGTTCAAGAAGGTGTGCAAAATGTAACAATTACTACTTTGCTTTAGGATGATAAGAGATGCAAAGAGATCGGTGAGTAATTTGGCATGGGTAGAAGGATCAATATGTGCATTCTACCTACACAGAGAAATAACATATTTATGCTCTCATTATTTCAAACGTGTCAGCTTGTTGTCAAATACAAGTTTGAGAAATGATCCTCGAGCAAATACAAATGAGGAAGTCCAATACACATTTTCGGTTTTCAATAAATGTGGATGTCCAAGTGGTTCTAGCAAAGAGTATTGGTTCAGTGATGAAAAAAATTGTTCAGCCCATGTTCATGTCCTCATCAATTGTGATGAGGTCAAACCATTCCTTGAGTAAGTTGAATGGTACATAATTTGAATTAAATTATTGTAGGTTGTGTAGTTCGCTAACTACTTTAATAATATTTGAAGATTGTTCTTACAATTTTACTCAATCAATGACGAAGGCGCTTTGATAGTCATACATAACAATTTTCCTAAATGGTTTAAGAGCTACGTAAGTGTAACCTCAATCCATACATGTTTTTAATTTAATCAGAATTTCATAAATAAATGTAATGTTTTGTTATCACTACAATGCAGGTTCATGATGAAAAGAACGTAATTGACCCAAACTTGAAGGGACTATCTAGGAGACATAATTCGAAGGTAACATCATGGAACGTGTACTTCATTAATGAATATAAGTTTCATACAAAGACATGGGCTGATGGTAAGAAAACAACCAACAGTGGCTTGTATGTTAAAGGTGTCATTGACGGATGAGAAGACGACTTTTACAGTATAATTCATTATATATGTGAATTGGAGTATGTTGATCTGAATAAGAAGATCCCACTATTCTAGTGTGAATGGTTTGATCCTACAATTAATGTTGGGACTAGGTTTCATTCTCAGTATAACCTAGTTGAAATCAAGTTAACTGGAAGATATGAATCCTATGATTCATTCATTCTTCCACAGAAGGCCAGACCATTTTATTATGTCAGTTACCCAAACATATGTAAAAACCTTCATGGATGGTGCATCCCAATCAAAACAAAACCCCGAGGACATGTGCAAGTTGATAACATCAACAATGAATTGGCGTATCAAGCTTATGAGACCTCTAATGTCTTACCAGATACAGGAATTGAACATTTAGAATGCTTAGTTGACACATCTAATGTCGAAGTACTTGATGATGATATTGAACCACATAATCATGATGATGATAAAGATCTTGACTTCTTAAATGAAGATTATTCAGAAAATCACATAGATAATGACGATTTAGAGTTCGATAACAAGGACGACTAACGCATATTAATTTCAATAAACTATAAAGAAACATATCATCATTAGATAATTACACTAATATTATCAACGAATGTTTTTTCAAGAAAAATGTTAGGACTAGAGTGAGGGATGGTTTCATTGTTAGGCGTGGCCAGCCGAGACGTGGAGTTCCCACATCGATGCATGGTCAACTAAGTATAGACCTAAAAAGCATCCTTTAGTCCGGTCTTTTACCAGCGTCTGATGCTGGGAGTCCACATCTTTCATCTCATTCCTCGACACCGTCTTCTAGCCTGTCTTCCTCCACCCTTTCTCCTCCAACCACCAATTATTTTGGTATGCTTATCCCATTCCACTATATCCCCTCATCACAGACATTTCACCATCTTCTCACCCCCTAGTATTCCACTACCACCAGGGTTGTTATTCTCTATTCCGACTTACCACCACAGTATCCCTGCACCATTCCACCAAACTTAGAGTTCTCCACTCCAACCCACTCATGCTCCATTTGGCAATCCCACCCTTGGTTCCTTTGTCTAGCCCACCCTTGGTACCTTTGTGCAACTCACTCCTTCTCCCATTGTCCAAACCACATCTTCTCCCTCTATCAACACGACCACTGTTGCCTCAATGCAGGACCTTGCTGACCATGGTGTCGCTACTGCTTTCAAAGCATGACCTCCACCCTAAGGATATCCAATGTGAGTCTACTGGTATCATCCAACTTCTTGGTAAAGGGTAAGTCATCCTATATTTATATTTATTGTTATCTTCATATTACAAATGTTTGTAATTTGATTTGCTTGTATTGTAGTTGGACACCAAATCATTATGCTAGTGAGGCCATTGAACATTGCACTCGATCTCAATTTATAGGCCCCTATCATCATTATGGTGCCATGATTGAGGAGGACCAACTGAAATTGTGGACTAACTTTAAGGTAATTTTAATTTTTAATTAAAATTTCATACAAATCAACCAAAAGGGAAAAACTAAATGTTTTCTTGTTTTTTATAGAGTAAAGTCACTTAGGCACCTTAGGATGAGTGATAGATTAAAAAGGTCAAAGTTTGACCAAATAGTTGTCAACACCAAATTTCATCCGAATATTTAAAATTTAGTTGTTAACAAAAGAAATGATAAATTAAAAAAATAAAAAAATATACCTTCAAATTTTTTTTCTTGAAAAAAAATCATCAAAAACTCAAAGATTATTTAGTGTTGAAAAAAAATACAAAACAAACAAAAAATAAAAGTTCCCTATTACTTTATACACCCCTGCATCCCTTTTCTCACACCCTTTTTTTCACTCTCATTTTTAGCCTTCAGCCCACCTTCATTGATCCCCTTCTCACACCCCACTCTTACCCAGCGCACCCCCCAAACTTTTGAAATTCTTTTTTTGAACTATGAATTTGGATTTCTTGAAAACATTTTTAAATTTCGAAAAAGTTGTCCAATTACTTTATTAATATGACAACAAAACGTTGATCTATGTATGGCTTGAGAGGGCAGTCTTCTTTTACAAACATTTGGCTCGGCAGGTGTGCGTTTTGTTTCACTTTGTTGCTTTTGGTTTTTGGTTTTTCTACAATTTTTCTTTGTTGTGGAGTTGTTTAGCGTCCTTATTTAGCATGACTCTTTTTTATGAGAATAGTAGATCTTTTTGCTTGGTTTGACAGGTTTGCATTCGTTGTAGGATGTTTAAAGATATGTTTGATATCTTTAAAATGTAAAAGAGTTGGAACACCCCTTTCTATTTTTTTTCTATTTATTTTATTGTTTGTTGATTAAAAAAAAGTGAGAGAACAAACCACTGAAATAAAATATTTAAAAATAAAAATTAATTTTAGAGACAAAATGTAATAAGTTATTATATTGATTAAATTAAATATTATTTTATAAGTTAAAAAATTATTGATATTTTTATTATTAATTTATAAAATAATATCTAATTTATTTATTATAATAATTAATATTCTTATCGAATGAATATGTTTTTAAAGAAAAACAAGAAGTGTGAAGAGAGATAATACAAAGAAAAACCATTTGCTTATTAATTAGACACTCATTGAACTTGAGTCTTTGGAACTCATCATACTTTTAATATTTTTGAGAATTTTTTATTTCTACACTACTATAAAATTCTTATTAATTAGACACTCATTGAATTTGAGTCTTCGAATTGAACTCATCATACTTTTAATATTTTCTAGAATTTTTTTTTTATTTCTACACTACCATAAAATTCTTATTGTTTAAAGAATGTTTACTATAGCCTTCCCTTAAAATTCTAAGGAAGAAAGAAAACTGGGAAAGGTGAAAAACTGATTTATCCAAAAAAAACATGTGCACTGTTATACTTGTTGTAAGAGAAAAGTAAATTAAAATATATATGATATGAGATATTGGATACACTTTACCAAAGTTTTTTAAACATATTTGGCAGCTCTAACACCATTTATGCTGCCCTCGAGAAACTAAGAATCGTGATGTGACTCATCATCTAGTACAATTCACTGAAACAATATAAAAGCTATATATATATATATATATATATATCTCACTTCCATTATAAATCTCACTTGAAAATGTACTTCACCACACCAGGAAGGTGGATTTTCAAAAAGTAATCATCCCATTCTATGAGTTGTGGATCAAAGTAAAACAAATCTGTCTCCACCCCTCCTTGTCTTGCTGCCATTCGCAACTTCTCAGTGTTCATATCATCAAACCTGTATCATAGCATTCATTTTGTTTAAGTTCATACCTTACATAACATTCATAGTTAGTAGATAATAAAGAAACCATAAATTTACTTTATCTATGCATAGAGAATACAATCCTTTAAAAAATGACAACATAAGACATGCTAATGTAGAAACCTTCTTAACTCAAACTTACACTTGAATTTGATGAGATTAGTATTATACACTATGTATTTTTAGAACAAACGTGTAGCAGTACCAAAATCATAATCATATGTATCATATCTATGTAATATTGAAGATTGATTATAGTAATCAACACTTACGCAGCTCTGAAGAACAAGTAGGGCTTGTAAAGGTCCACCAACCGCATCACGATCTGAACCTTCCTATTGAGATTAAGATATGTTCCTTGGAAATACTGGCAAAATGCAGTATTGGCTAGCTCAAGTCCCTATAGATGCAAAAAATGTAAGCTCCTTTAATTGTAAGAACTTGCAATGAAAATTTAGTGATGATGAAATATTTATGATGATCTCTACTACAAGTCTATAACCTTTACCTTCAGCACAAACAGGTAGCGAAACATATATCTTCTGAAGCTGTCCATGTTGTTCAATACTGTAACTTTGTCAACCTTAACTGGAGTTCCATCCTTGTTTATCCATGGTTTTGCTGTGAAATATCTGAAGCCATAATCTTGAAGATTGCTGTATCTCAGTGGTTTTCTAACAGAGGAACCAACATGATATATAACCTCATCGCTAGGACGATTTGCATGAGCCGCCACAGCCACAAGTATTGCATTCACCACCATGTCAGCTGGTATCTGCTTATTGAATGATGTTCAGAATATGGAGAAAAATAATAAATTAATCACAACAAAGGGCTTCATGCAGAACCTCACCGCATCAACGATTGCTTTGAGATCTCCAAGGAAGCATGTTAATTTTCCTTTCCCATAAGCTACAGCTAAACTGTCAATGGTTCTGTTACAAGCACCACCAAAATAAATAAAAAAATACAAGAATTTTTCCATTAGGAACTCACATTTCACTAGGTAAATACTTTGCATATGTTGAGAGAGAAATTAAAACAAAGATTTACCTTACACCTTCAGCCCAACCAGGGAAAGGTTCTTTGAATGTGCTGGTAACAATAGTAGGACGAATGATGACAACAGATAAGTTTCCTTTTAGTTGCTCCACGAGCATCTCTCCCATGGCCTTGGTGAATACATATGTGTTTGGCCATCCATACAACTTAGCCCTGACAAGTTATACACCAAAATTTGGTTTTCAGAACAGCTACTGAGACTAAACTAGTTCTTATAATTCTCAACGAACCCAAAATAACTGTCTATATCTGTTATGGATTGGTCAGAAATTATCATGAAGGTATTATATATTTGGGCCATTAAATTTATCTATTGTAATTATGTTTTGTATCAAATATATGTTTCTCTCTCTGGGTCCTAGTATGAAAAAAGTGTTCATATCTCATTTTCCTTGTATTTGAACACTTACAAACACTTCCATTATTGCTCTTTATGTATCTCTTTTCGCTTACTACTTATCATATTTACAATTTTCTTATGTATACTGCTATATATGGTGTAAATGTTCTTCCACTTCATTGGAGCGAAATACTTCGTATTTATTTATTTTTTTTATAAAAAAAATAAGACTCTTTCATAAGACACTCGTGCCATGTACTTTAGTTTAATGTGTAGGGCAGGTTTATGTTGAAATAGGTCGAGGCTTTAAGGGAAGGATATTTTTTTAGCTATATTCTTTGGATATACATGTGGACATGAGTTATACTATCCAAATGTTTCGTTTAATATATATTTTTTCTGATAAAAAAATATAGTTTAACACTTATTTGAAAAAAATAATTAACAAAACCTAATTAAGGTGAAAAAATTTAGGTTTATTTACAAATACATATCAAAGACTTTTTTAATCAATAATAAAGAATAAATAGAGAATAAAATAATACATATCAAAGATAAAAACTCACTTTCCAATACATGTATTTTAAAGAAAAGAAAAAGGAAAAGAATGATAATATGTCACGAATTCCAATACATGGATAACATTTTTTATTTTCATAAAACTATAATAAAATTACACGTGTTTTATTATTTTTAACTAATTTCACATACTGTTTGAGGATCTTGATTAAAAAAAAAAAGGTTACAAAAGTAAAGAAGTGAAATCTTGAATTTATGTAATTTCTTTTCAACCAAGATAATGTTGAGAGCAATATTTATATCCGTACGAGTGAGGAAAAGATCCATGTGAGAAGTCATTAATTTTACAACTGATTGGTAAACATCATAAGATAAATTTTGGAGATGACCCTTGAGCACATGTTGGAGTGTAAAGGTTATTAATGAAGGAACCATAAATGAAAGAGAGCGTGGTGGGGTTTAGTAGGTCAATTTATGTTTCTGTTTCTCCTTCATTATTTATTTGGAACCAGCATTTGTAATTAACATCACTCTCCATCTCCTATGTAAGAAGATATAGCTACCCATAATTTCACCCATCTTTCTTCTTCAATGGGGAAAAGGTGAGTTAGTAGGGTTTGGTAAGAAATCAATTCGGGGTTTTAATGGACCAAGCCAAACAACCCCACGTTAATTCATTACACGTACTTCCACACTCTTTCATACACTCAAATCAATATTATAAGAACAATATTACTGCATAAACTATTTATTTTCATGCCCTTTTTCAATCAACCACCCAAGAATGAATGATGCAAATAATGCTTAGACGTTATTTAAGAAACTGAAAATATCTTCTTACTAAAACAAAACATTTATTATGTCTAAGACATAAACTGTATACACTTGTTTCTCTTGAAAACACCTAATAGAATCTATGATGAATTTAACATTTCTTAATACCTATTATTGGTGGTTCAGACAAGACATGAAAGAAACAAAAACAAACTCTCATCACATCATTATTCCTTCATTTGAGCGCACCCCTTGTGTGTGTTCCTACTATATATGTCTAAACTAGTCATTGCCGACCTAATTCATGTGTAGGATTGGTGAATTAAGATATATACACAGCATTATTCTTGTATATATATATATATATATATATATATATATATATATATATATATATATATATATATATATATATATATATATATATAAATGTGTTCTTTGTGTTGCAGGTTTGATAGTTTCACTTATATGTACTTATATATTTATTTATCATATATATGACCTTAAGAATTGAATATGTTCTTATTTGAACTATTCCACACTCCCTTTGTAATGAGAATTGAATAAACTCTTTATAAAGAGTCCTACAATGTCTGGTATTCCATTTTACAGAAACTCTTATTTTTCCTTGTGATCACATACGAGGAACTCCTAAAGATATTCATGGTTGACCAAATATATACTAAACTTCAACATCAATCACTTGAAGCATTAAAAAACATTTAAGGAACTAAATATTGGAATAACTACAAATTGGTTTTAGAATGATTTTGACAAACCTGCTAAGACCCAAGTCCTTCATAACCTCTTTAATTTCCTTTTCTGTGGCCCCCAGTTGTTGTAACTCCGTCAGTTTTTCACGAACCAACTTGTCTTCTGCATTAATGTCTAATCCAGAAACTCCATTCAGAGAATCACCCAAATGATATGGTTTCTCTAATATCAGTCCTTCTTCTCCTCCCTCACCACTTACATAGGCTGAAATCAATTAATATGCAACAATAATTATTATAATCTATGGACGTGACCTTAAGTCTGCTACCTTTTCCTAACTTCTAATATTTATGTTCATTAATATTGATACCAACCTGTTGATACATGCACAAGAACCTCAAGTTTAGTACACTTTTTGGCGAAGTTGATGACATACTTAACACCAAAGGTATTTAGACCCAAAGATATATCGTACCTGCAAGTATATGTGAAATGAAAGAAAATAATCAATGATCAAGGCGAGCCATAAAAACATTAAATAGACCTAAAGACTATGAACTTTTAGTATATACAACCTTTCATCAAAGTTTGTTGTTGCAGCTAAATTAATGATGACATCTGTTTGATCATAAATCTCTTCCCTTAGAATGGTATCCTCCAATCCTAAATCTTCACGAGAAATGTCTCCAGGCACCAGAGTCAACTTTTCCAAGATAAAAGAGTTAAAATTTGCACCCACTTTTTCCTTTAATACCCTAAACAAATCCTTCGCTATGATCTACACCAAAACAACAAAATTAGGAGTTATTAGCCTCGAGCTTAATTATATTATGACAGGTGAGAGAAAGGTTGCTACTGTGTGAGACAACCCTTTCTAGAAGTATGTTTAAATAATGCACTTCTTCAAAAGTTACATTTAGTTGTTGAAAATAGTTATTCAACACTTAATATATAGCAACACTTATGTATCTACTTGAAGCCTTAATTATTGGCTTATAATAATCATAAATAACAGTTGATCCTTATAACTATGAGAAAAAGGTTAAAAAGAATGCCATGAATTTTCAAAAGAGGGAGAGAATAAAGGAAAGGGCCAGCTGAATTGGCCTTAAGTAATTTCTGCACAGAGCAGAAACTGATCTTGTTCAGTTACCTCATTGTGCAAGCGATGAGTAGCAGATTTGGCGTCTGCAGCTCTTAAGAGAAGGTAGAGCTTCTTAACATTTGGTTGGACCCTCAATATCTTCTCCAATAAAACTGCAACACACATTGACACAAGTACAACAACATCATGACAATAAACAGTATATCATGAAAACTGCATGTAACATATAATTGTTCTGTACCCTTTGAACAAAAAAATGAAAAAGAAGATTGCAAAAACATAGAAAGGGAGTTAGCACTATAACATACCTTTGGCAAGAAAGCCAGTGGCTCCAGTGATCAAAATGGTCTTGTCCTGAAGAAAGTGCAGTATGCTCCCCAACTCCATTGCAGAAAGGGTATATGACAATACTATGAATGTTAGTGAAAGAGAGCTGAAACAAGGAGTTTCAGATGATGCAGTTGCAGACACAATGGGGTGGTCGATATCTTATGGCCATTTGAACGCTTCATATATAAGCACAGAATTCGGCATG
Source organism: Phaseolus lunatus (assembly GCA_013389735.1). Classification (NCBI taxonomy): domain Eukaryota; kingdom Viridiplantae; phylum Streptophyta; class Magnoliopsida; order Fabales; family Fabaceae; genus Phaseolus; species Phaseolus lunatus. The sequence continues at coordinate 8,609,535 of CM023867.1, forward strand.
TAGCATTTATGAGAAGGAGTGTACGCAAGCTGTTGGTCATTGTTTAATATCTTGGAACTTAGGTATTATGCAGTAAATGGTGGTTTAGTATTATTTTTTCTGTATACATTGTATGGACCAGGAAAGTCAATAAATACCAAATAATGTACCAAGATTTTGCAACTTTTACACCATTATAGCACCTTCTTAAAAGCTTTTACCAGTACTGCTTTGACTCATCTCGTCGACCTTACACACGCGTTCTTGTAAAGGTTGAATTTGAGTTTTATTTTAATACTACGACAACATATACTATAAATCCTTACTTAGTACTTCTTTCTCACTTTCCATGTTCTAAACTTTCTTCTAAAAAACATCATGTTTTGTGTTTTTTAGGAGTTATTAATATCGTTTGGGTGGACGGTTAAGTGTTCAAACTTCCATTACTGTTTTCTTGAAAAGAACTTGTTATGTGGACAAAATCTTTGTAGTTTTTTTTTTATATATAATTTCGAACCACCACCTAACAACTACCCACGACACTGTATAAGGTAACGTACAAATTCCGACTAATGTTCTGTTTTTTTCTAAAGAGAAAAGTTTTTTTCTAAAAAACATACATTTTATACTGTTTATAATACTATAATAATATTTTTAAATTAAAAAATAAAATAAAATAAAATATTAATTTATTTTATGCTGTTTATAATAATATAATAATATTTTTAAAATTAAAAATAAAATGAAAATAAATAAAATATTAATTTATGAAGGTGTCAAGTGTATGTTTTTAGTGTTAAGAGTGTTAATGATCAACACCCTTTTTTTAATCAGAAAAAAATATATAAATTGAAGTATTTTTTTATTCATTTTTATCTCAGTACTTTTTTTTCGTAATCTTTCATTTATCCGCTTATTTTCAAATGCAAAAAAGTATAATATTCTCCGACGCTTTCATTTTCATGCCTTTAGAACTAAACTCTAACAAAACTTTATTTGTTTTTAATTAAAAAAAATCATTTTTAAATAAATAAGAGCTTATTTGGTTAAATTTTAATTTTTTAAAAATATTAAAATATCTCTAATACATATTGCTTGACAAAAAAAACTAACTATGTTTCAGAAGAAGCTATACTAAAGCTTATTTATGTGACAACAAAGAATTTTTAAAATTTTAAAACGTTGTTTCTTCAAGAAAAAATATTTATAAAAACTATTAGTTAGAGCAAAACTTGAAAAAAAAAATTATATGATCTATTTAAATAATGTAATATAACGAGTCATATTTAAAGCAAAAAAAAAAGTACTTCAGTATTTTGCTTAAACGTCGGAAATAAGAATTACCCACATAGGAGATACTCTTATAACTTTAAGTTAAATTAGTTCTTGAAAATACAATTTTTTTTTTTTTATAAAAGCTTCATGGTTGGCATCACTATGCAACTTGACATCTCAGCTAGGCTGACACATAAAGTAATAACAATCATCTGACATTACATGAAAAAAATATTATTAAAAAAAAAGAAAATACAAAAATATGTGGGGACTAGATCAAAACCCATATATTAACAAAAACGATATATAGGTAGATTATACCTATTCATAAAGAATTCTAATAATAAACTAGATAGAAACCTATTATACCAATGAAAAGATTCTCTATGAATAAATCCTAAATTAGTCAACTTATCAGCACATGCATTCCCTGCACGAAAAATATGAGTAACTCTAAACTTGATTTTCCCACAGTAATTAAGACAAGTATGTCATCGATTACGAATTATCCACGGAACATTAGTCCTAGCAGTGGATGCCGCACAAATCAAGGAAGAATCGCATTCAAGTCAGACATTAGTAAGACCCATCTTTTGAGCTTCCTCCATAGCATGTATAACTCCATAAAACTCAGCAACAATAGCCGTCTGAACATCAAGAAATGCAGAGAAAGCACCAATAAATTCCCCCATACTCCCACGGAAAATACCTCTACAAGTAGCAAGACCAGGATACCCCCTAGCAGCCCCATCAGTATTAATTTTAACCCAACCTGGTGAAGGAAACTCCCACCTAACAGGAAGGGGACAAAGAACTTTACCACTACGAGTATTAATACCAAAAAATTTAATCACGTTGAAATCCAACATATCATACTTCATTGAAGCTTTAGATGAATTTTCCACTAGACAAGTTAAATCTTTAATCACCGAAATAGCCATAGAAACCTCAATCTTTTCCTAAAATCTAGCAAAATTCCTCATACGCCATGTCATTCAAATAGAAAAAGTTATCACAGCAAGCTTAATCAATTTAACCAAAGGACTACCATCACTCTTAATAAAAATAAGAAGGTCATCCTTATTAGAGAAATGAGAAGTAACAAAAATCTGCCGAACTCAACTCCAAATATGCTTCGCATTAGAACATTCAAAAAATAAATGTTGAATAGATTCCTCATGTTTTTCACAAAGCGTACACATAGAACATATATGCAAACCTTTATTCTGAATATGTAGATCTGTAGGAAGTCGCCCATGAAAAACCTTCCAGAGTACTAGAGTTTGGAAGGCGGAATAAATGAAGATCAAATGAATTTACCCCAACCAGAGGGAACTCCTGGTTCCAAGAAAAAAGTCCTAGCCGATTTAAGAGTGAAACGACCAGATTCATCTAGAGTCCAATTAGGAATATCCTGCTCCTCCCTAACCATGATATGATTAAAAAAATGAGGCATCTGCTGTAAAGATAAAGGAATATTCCAATCACAACCTGTCCAAAACTGAGAGACTGTATCTGAAATAGTGGTACCATCAGATACCCCTGCAATATTTGCTAAAGAAGTAGTACAACACCATTTATCATTCCAGAAGTTAATAGAAGAACCTGTACCAACAGTTCAAGAAGTATAATCAAGAATAGTAGAATAAAACTGCTTAATTCCAGTCCAAAGAGATGAGTATCTATAAACCATTTTAAACTCATATTTTGATTTAAGAACCCTGGCTTTCAAGAGCAAAGACCAAGGCTTGTTGCTATAAGCAAAGTTCCAAACAAGCTTAAGAAGATATGCATAGTTTTCATGATGAAGGTTAATAATCTTCAAACCTCCATTCTCCAGAGGTAAACAAATCGTCGCCCAATTAACGGTAGCGATGCCTTTTTTCATAATATCACTAGTCCAAATAAAATTTCGACACCACTGCTCAACTTGCTTAAGAAGTGAAACAGGCCATTTATACATATTAAAGCTATAAGCTAGAAATCCAGAAATCACCGTATTGACCAATTGAATCCGACCCATCATGCTAAGAGATTTACCTTTCCAAGATGCTAGCTTCAATTTAACTTTATCTGCCAAAGGTTGAAGAAAACGACACTTTGGAGCACCAACAAAGATAGACACTCCTAAATAATTGAAAGGCAAAGAACCATGACTACAGGAAAGAATACGTTGAATTTTGGTGACAAATCTTGTAGAATTATCCATGGTGAAAAAACTACTTTTAGAATTATTAACATATTGACTAGAAAAATCACCGTATGTTTTAAGAAAAAGACTCAGATTTCTAAGAGACTTACTATCCCCTCTACAAAAAACAAATATGTCATCAGCATATAAAATATAAGAGGGAGTGAGATAACCTTGCGAACTAGCCATATGTAAAATTTTCTTATCATTCACAAGCTTAGAGATACCTCTACTAAGAACTTCCTCTGCAAGACAGAAAAGTAAAGGAGACAAAGGATCACCTTGTCTGACACCTCTATTGCAAGGAAAAAAACCCACCAAACTTCCATTTATTCTTATAGATAGCATAGCTGAATGGAGAATTGTACTAATCCAATCGACAAACGATGGGTGAAAACCAAAGCCTGTCAAAACTAATAATAAGAACTTCCAACTCAAAGTGTCAAAGGCTTTATGAATATCAACTTTGTAAGCCACATTACCTCCTCTAACCTTTTTAGAAAGCATGTTTATAGCTTCAGAAGCAATACCAATGCAATCCTGAATCTGTCTACCCTGCACAAACCCATATTGATTAGGAGAAATGATTCTAGCAGCCACAAGTGCAAGCCTATCCGCCAATATCTTGGAAATAATCTTAAATTTGAAATTAGCAACAGCAATTGGCCTGTAATCTTTAATGGAATCAGCACCCTGAATCTTAGGAATAAGAGATACCACATTACTGTTCATTCCAGGGAGAACCCAATTATGTTTAAAAAATTGTTGAACAACATTGCAAACATCTGTCCCAATAATATCCCAGCAAGAATGATAAAAAAATCCACCAAAACCATCAGGACCAGGAGCACTATTACCATTAAGACTAAAAACAACAGACTTAATTTCCAAAGAGTCAGGACATTTAATCAACATCATATTCTCCTCAGAGGAAACTATCTCGGGAATATAATAACCAATAAAATCCTCCATACTACTTGTATCTGGAACATTAGAAATAGACTCAGCATAAAGATTTTTATAAAAGTCCAAAATATGATCCTCAATGAATTTAGGATCCTCAGTAATCTCATTATCAATCCGTAGACGATGAATCCCACTAGAATTATTTCTCCTTTTGACCACAGCATGAAAAAAAGCAGTATTTCGATCGCCATTTTTGAACCATAACATCTTAGCCCTTTCTTTCCAAAACAAATATTGACAGTGAAGAGCATGATCAAGCTCCTCCTTAGCAATCTTTTCTTGACAGAGAAGTCCATCAATATCAGACAAATTAGCAGTCTCTAAGTTTTGTTGAATACCAAGGATGATACTCTGCTTAAGAAGAACTGCATTGTGAACATTACCAAAAGAATTTTTATTCCAGTCTCGGAGCTCAATTTTTAGTTTTTTTAACTTATGTTGCAAAATAAACATAGGACAACCAACAACCTTATTAGCCCAAGAATCATGAATAAGCTTCAAACATGAAATGTCCTGAAGCCACATAGAAAAGAAACGAAAATTGCTAACCTTCCTCGAAGAATTACTAGCAAGACAAGCAAGAATAGGGGAATGATCAGAACAAATTTTAACAAGAACCTGATAAATACAAGAATCCCATTCATCAAGACACACTCCATTACATAAAGCCCTATCCAGTCTTCTATGAATTCTATGCAACCCTCTCCTTCCATTACACCAAGTATAAGAAGGTCCAGTAAAAGGCATACAAGAAAGATCATTAGTATTAATCCAATCAAGGAATTCATTACAAGAAACCTGATTAGGAGCCACCCCCCCCCCCTTTACAATCATCCGTCGAAAGGACAACATTAAAATCTCCCATAATACACCAAGGCCCTGTGAAGGAACTAAGATCCCTCCACAAAAACCGTCTAGTCAAGTATGTGTTAGCACCATAAACACCTGCAAAGCTAAAACATTTATCATGCAGAATACAAGTTACCGAAATAAGCTGATCACTGACCAAGAAATTTTGGACAAGATTAGGAACTGACAAACACCAAAGCTTAGCAACTTTATTAATAATAGGAGACGTAGCTACCAAATGCATATTAACAGATTTGAAAAGAACGTCGAAAGCATTAGTGTACGACATCATGGGTTCAGCAAGAAAAACCAGGAGGGGTTTATGTAGTTTAAGTAAACTAATCAACATCTCCACAATTTTGTGGTTTCCCAGTCCTCTAACATTTCAGAAAAATGAGGAGACCTTCATTGCGACGTTGTAGAAAGAACTGCCTTAGCAATTTTTTTGGATTTACTAGTCCCCTTAGGAGGTCTCCCTGATTTTCTTTTAGTGCGAGCTATTTCCTCCTCAGTATCACTAGCATCCTCCTCCATCTCATTAGGATCAACCCAAAATTTTGAAACAACTTGATTTTCAACATGATCCAAATTAATTTCAACAATGGCAGTCGGAATAGTTAACGCACCAATATGAGGATCACCTCCCCCATCTATAGTTTCCAAACCATCAAGAGAGGAAAAGTGATTTTGCAGGACCAATGATAGTGCTTTAACATCATTCCCAAGAGATTTAACCTTCCGAGAGGTATGAGGCAACGAAGATGATACAGTCACTATACCAGAGACTTCCACATTATGACCGTCAATATGAGTTTTAATTGGTGCATCTGCATGTAATTTAGCCTTCCGAGGAGAGATAGAACTCAACGGAGATGGTACAGCTATAGGAGCAGAGACCTCCACATGATGATTATCAGTAAGATTCGTAATTGAATGTGACTCTGATCCCTTGGCTTACATAATGGCAGGTGAATTCCTTAGCCTCCTCTGTTCTAGGAAATCCAAAGTGGGATTGGACAACCCCTGCCTGGGTGAGGATCTATCATTATCCGAGGCATCCTCGAGAGGAGGCATATCTGCAAAATCATCCTCCACGCCATCGGTTTTATCAGAAGCAAGGTGACCCAAGGGTGACCCTGCATTAGCCCCACCAGGAACAGCAACTGACTTCGTGGGGCCTTCAACGAGATTCGGCTGCGGATCTTTCTTCCGATACTCTTTACGTTGTTTAGGAACCGCAGTCCTCCCTTGTTCCCGTTCATCAGAAGATGTCTTTTGAGAAGGTTTATTTTGATGTCTAGGAACACGATCCTGATCATGAATCGCCCGACACTGAGCAAGTTCATGCCCAATCATTTTACAGTGAGAGAAAAATGGAGGGAGCCATTCATATTCCACCCCAGCTACAAAAGCAAAGTATGGACGTTCAACCAAGAGGTGATCGGGAAGAGGGGACAATAAATCAATATCCACCAACACTCTAGCAAACATACCCTATTCTTTCTCATAGTATGCTCATCCAAAGACAAAGGAGTACCAAGAGCTCTGATGATGGAAAATATTGTTCGTGGTCTCCAATACTCCAAAGGCAAATGATAAAGTCTAACCCAGGCTTGAGTTTTGGTACTCTTCATGGTTGCCGGGACGAAATCCTTTGTCCAAGCAAACAATCTCAAAAAACCAGGAGATAACTTCAAGGAACCCATCCCGAGAGCCCATCGCATGTCTTCTATAGAAGCGAACTCAAACTCATAAAAATCTTTCCCAAGAGGAACTGATTTCCACGGTCCCAGGGTCTTCCACACCGACTGTAACTTTTTTGTTAAATCTAGGTGTTGGAGGGGTTTATCCCCCTTAGATAAAATAATCCAACCATGAAGATGAGTCTTGCAATCATCAAGGCCGGCCAAGTAGTCTGCCTCATCAATCTGGACAGCAATCATGTCTCCCTTAATACAAGGAGTAGGTAGCTGGGATAAAGGAATGTCACATGTAATTCCCAAAGCTTGAGCAAATGTCTTTCTTTGTCCAGTCATAGCATATACAGTCTTTTCAGAAGATACTTCACTATTCATCAAACAACTCCATGGGATGAGGAAACCCTTAGAACCCTCCGCCATTCTCAAAGACCAATTCCCAAACACCAAGATCCGTTGATGTCCACCACTGTCCAAGCAGCGCACCACCACAGAATACTGCACCACCGCCAACGCCGCACCACACACGGCAGCGCCCCTCGCACACCTGCCCTACTCGCAGCACCTCGCCTTCGCGCCTCTGCGCGAACCCAGCCACCACCACCGCTGCGCGGGTCCCAATCGCCGTCGCTCCCCAACGCCGCCGCGATCTAGAGGCACACCAACCTGGTCTCAAAACCCTAGCCAACGCCGCTGTTAAAGTTCTTAAAGAAAGTCCTTGAAAATATGATCTAATATGCTATAAATTTTATATTGAAATTTAATGATTCTAATTTTACACATTTAAAGAGTAAATAAGATTTTTTAAAAAATTAAATTAACTCCAAATTACACTTTAAGTACCAGAATAATCATTTCATCAAAATAAATTGTCACCATATTCCCTCCAAAAGCAATTATTTATATTAACAAATTTTAATTCAACAAAACTATCAAATTTCATTTCTTTAATATAAAATCGTCAAACAATAATGTAAATTTATCAAGATTAGTTTTTTAATAAATATATTTATAATGAGAGTAAAATTAAAAAAAATATTATCATAATTTTAAGATAAATTAATTATGTGAAATGAATTAATAAACTATAATTAATTAAAAATTCATAAAAATATAAAGCTCTAATCAAGTATACTTAATTGAAATTGGTTATTGCCTCCCTTTCTTCCTTCTTATCCAACCATGCCTAGGCATTCCTTCAACATATTTATTGCTTAACAAAGACATTGTTTTTTAATGTATGTACTTTTTTATTACCTTTTTTCTTTATTATATTGTTGAGTTACAAGTATCCCCGACAAATGTACACACACAAGAAAAAACTATTGAAAAAAATTGCAAAACAATAATGTTTCATAATATTCATGCGCGCTTGAATACAAAACATACCAAATAGAAATAGTAAAAATTAATGTCAAACAATGATGACATATGCATGTAAGGGAATATGGTCCTATTACAGGTAATAATTCTGCATATAAATTTTCCTTGAATCACCTATTTTCCATAAATCACAATCCCTTATTTTCAGCATATTCTATATTCCAACAAACTCTACATGAATAAAAAACACAAAGCATGTTATATTGTCATTAATCACTTCAACAAACATCCAAGAATCATAAACATGTTCCTTCCACTATAGGGAAAAGATGACTAGCTCCGTTTTTCAAACAGAAAAACACAACACTTTAATATTTGTAGCTATTGTTTTCATCTGCATATTGTTTGATCATTGTTTTTATCTTTGTCAATATTAAAACACTAATTTTAATTAAAATAATTATAAGAATAGAAACATCTCTTAAATACTTCAATTTATTTATTTTATTTATTATTCATAAAAATATCATATGTTGCACATTTTGCATACATTGTTGTCACACATAATTAGAGGAGTTTCTTCCTTAATATGCACAACTAACAACAAAATAAGATGTATTCTACTACTTATCTTGCATATTTGCTCCCTCCCTTTTCGTGTTTTAATCAATTATTTACTTCACAAATTACTCGTTAAAATTGACATAATTGACTTGCTTGAAGTGAGTTGCTAACAGTAAGAACTGACCCAAAATAATATTCATATAGTAAAGATTTTTTTAAAAAAATTATTATGAATATAATAGTTTCTAAGATGAAAATAAATAAGATAAATGAAATAAATCTTTTTAGAAACTAAAATAAACTTATACATAAATTAAAAAAAAATCTAATGAATTAGTTTTAATTTAATCTGTTTATGTTGTCAAACATGTAATATTAAATATAAATCTAACCGTGCAAAAAAATTAACATAATTATTTATAACTGTTGGGTGTGCGTAAGGGATAAAGTAGTTTTAGGAGATTGTACGAAATTAACAATCTTTGTTTTTTCCGCAAAAATAATTTTTATTAAGACGTGAACTTCACATCTAATTAAGTTTCAAGATTGATTTTAAAGATTGATTTTAAGATTTATAGTGACTTATATATTGGAAAATATTTTTCGATCAGTATAATTAATTTTTATTAAAATAAATTCTAAATAATTTTGAGAAATGAAATTTAAATTTAATTTATGATCATAATCACCTTAATAACAATATTCAGATATTTAGAAAAAAAATTATTCATTTATAAAAGTATAAAAGAATGATTGTTGTTAATTTTCAAAGTTTTCTTTTCAATATTTAAATATATGGAATAACTGTTCCTCTTATTATTTATAAAATTGGTGAAAAAATAATATTTGTAATTAGTTATATATTATTTTAAATCTCACTATCTCTAATCTAATCGATAATTATTATCTTTTTTATTTTATTTTTAAATTTAAATTAATGGGCATTTTCAGTTTTCAAATAAATTATTTTTTCTGTCTTAATAAAAAGGAGAATATTTATTTTAGAAAACTTAAAAAATTGATATTGTATGGCATTTTACATGTGTTTAGGAGTATAATTTGGTTGACACGAATTTTCAAGAATGGTGGTGCAATAAAAGGTGGTACCACTCCTATTGAGATACGTAGGAACACAGAAAAGGACAGGGCAAGAGGGATGCAATGCAGTGAGAAAATAATTAATTTGTTAACAAAAAAGCAAAAACAAAAGGAGATTATTGGTACGTAGAAATAAATATCCATTCTCGGATTTCAATAACTTCTTTTCCTACTGCTTTCGTCGACGTAAAAATAACCGCCTTATTAATTATATCTTAACTATTTCTTTCAAAAATAATACCACTATTTCTTTAAATAATTTTTTTAAAAATAAATTTGATTTTATAAGTGTAAATAAAAACATAAATTTAAAAATTAACTGTAAACGAATTTTTAATTATCATTTTTTTTTATCAATAAGTTTACGTAGCTCAATAGGAGTGGTACCACCTATTCAAAACATATTCAAATAAAAGTTAGTAACAATGAGTCGAGAAATTATCTGTATCTATTACTACAAAAACTATTCAGTTTTTTTTTTTTTTTAATTGGAAGAAATTAAGGATACATAATTTAATTATATATACATAAACATATATCTTATTACAATTATCCTCCAACATGTTCACAAATAGTATCTAATTAACTACATAGATATTTAAATAATTAATAACTAAAACAATTTTGATAGTGTTGTCTCATCTTTTTCTTACTATTCTGATTGTCTCCACTTGAATTGAGTATAATTATATAAATCATTACAAGAAAATTATTAAATAAAAATTAATTTTAAAAATAAAAAATAATTAGTTATTATAGTAACCAAATTAGAGATCATTTAAGAGACTAAATTTTTTTTTCTAAATTAGTTTCTATTATTGCTTAATGGTTTCTATATTAGTATCTAATTGGCTACCAAGGTTTTAACTACCAATTATCTAGATTCTAAATTTAGTAGCAAAAACCTTAGTAGCTAATTAGATACCAATTTAGAAATCATTTAACAATAATATAAACTAATTTAGAAACCAAAAAATTTGTTAGTCTCTAATTTGGTCACTATAACAACTAATTTTTTTTTTTTAATCTAAAATTGGTTTTTAATCAATGATTTTCTTGTAGTGACTTTATATTACACATATATTAGTTAAACTAATTTACTAACTATTAATATCAATATCAAAGTAATACAAAATATATATTCATATAAATACATTATTGATACATTAATTAATATAATTTACATTTCATACTAAATATCATATACATTTTGTATTAGATAATGTGAGAAAAAAGGTCAATACTCATAATTTTCATTAAGTGTCAAAAATAATTAAATGTAAAATATAGTCATATTTGGTCTAGTAATTTTTTATTCAACAAAGATAATGTAAGAAACAAGTATTTTGATTATTAGAGGGAGAGATGTTGTTATGGAAATACATATTGTCATTGTATAAGAGTTGAAATATCCCTAAAATGTTTCTCTTTATTTTATTTTTTTATGATAAAACAAATATTTTGTTTATCAGACAATATAACATTATGTTGTCTTCTTTTATATATGATAAAGTATTTGACATGTTTAGACCATACACACATAGATTTAAGTTAATTTTGTACTACACAAATATTTATATGTTTATTCTATGATATAAGGAATGTTCGTTATCTCGCATGCCAAGAATATCCATTTAAAAGATCAAGTTACATCAATGATCTCTTGGATAAAGAGATAAAGTTGTTTTTGAACAACTCACTAATATTAATATTGTCAACTGAAAAGACTCTGTTTCATATGACCCTACATTTTTACACAAATTCAAGTAAATGTACATTGTCTAAGAAGAGATAAATACATGTCGTTATCGAAATGTTGCATAAAGAAGAAAAGAGAAATTAATGTTGCATGATGCACATTTAATGTATCATTCACGTTCAAGCTTATCGGACGCAATGAAGACATTTAAGTGAATTGAAGCTACTCAATGACTAGAAACATATTTGCAACAACTTTATTTTTTAGAGCCTATTTAAAGTCATTCACTAAGAAGAATATTAGAGAGACAACATTGAATAGTGTTGAAACTCTACTCCAACTCTCTATGTCCCAAAAAGCTTATCTGCTTTAACATTTAGCAAACTAATAGAAGTGTGTAAGCTATGTATACGTGTAAAGACATTATCCCTCTACAGTGAACAACTATGATATGTTGATCACTACTTAAATAATTTATTTATCTTATTTAGAAGTGGTTTGTTTGGAAAATAATACATGGTTCTTGGCCATAAGTGGTTGTTATTCAAAGAATATGCTTAAACAGGTTAGTCAGGAGTGACTACAATCCAAAAGAATACTTGGTTTTGGTCAAGAGTGACTAAATGTCAAAGAATACTTGAATAAAGTTAGTCAAAAGTGACTACAAACCCAAAGAATACTCAAAGGGGTTAGCCAATAATGACTACAAATTAATCCCAAAAAGTACTCGAAGGAATTAGCTAGGAGATGCTACAAATCCAAAGAATACTCAACGAATTAGTCAAAAGTGGTTACGATACGAAACAATACTTGTACAGGTTAGTTAGAAGTAGTTATGTGCCAAAATAATGTTTGTTTTGTACTTTGCAGCATTAGTATGCTTAGTAAAACTCAATCTGTTCATTGATAATTAGACGTAGAATTCTTTATCATACAAATCACTATAGAAATCTATTGTGTATTTCTCTTTCTTTCTATATCATTTACATTGCATGTTATTACTATCTACACTAACCTAAGAATGAGAGTCATGGTGAAAAAGCAATTTCTGAAACACTTTAAACAAGTAAATTTGTAAAATTATAAAATTGTGTCTATCACATTCCATCAAACGCATTAGATTAAAAATGTGGCTGTTTGTCATACAAAACTATCGTCTAAGAAATTATCATCACACAATATTTACAAAAACTTTTTAAAATTAAAACACAATTCAACCCTCTTTTTCTTTTTCTTTTTTCTGTTTCCTATAAGTAACATATATGATAAATCATTATTGAATTACTTATACTTAATAAGCAGAAATCCTCAATTGTATTATAATTAATCATATAAAGACTAATTTAAAATCTAAAATAATTAATAACTAAAATCTCAATATTTAATGTTATATATTAATTTAAAAATTATTTTATAATTTTTTATTAATAAAAAAATTATTTTAAATATCAATAGTATTCTAATTTTCTGGTTTATAAGATAGTATCTAACTTAGTTAATATAATAATTAATTACTTTTGTCTTTAAAATTAATTTTATTTAATAATTTTTTTGTTTTTTTTATTAACAAGTAAATAATTTTCTTGTACTATTAATGTTTTTTCTATATACGTTTATGTTTTTAATTTTATTGCCATTTTTTATGACTAACATATTTTATTGATTTATTATATTTTTGGAATATAATTAATAAGATTATTTTTTAAAAAACTATGGTTAAAGTATATACACATTTTATTATAGATTCGTAATCTTTGTAACTATGGAAAACAGTAATGTCGTGGGCACTTTTTTTAAAGATATGTTTTTCTATTTGATTTTTTTCTCTCGAATATTTAACACAACTGTATTCGAATTTTAAATTAATGGTTAAATTAAAACAATAACCTAGACTCCATGCTCACCCAGTTTTCTTCTAAAACGCATTGATGTGATTTGGAAGCAAGTCAATATTTATAAAGTTTCAATGTAGAATAGGTGGAAACCCTACATGCAAGCATATTGAACACGCCATTTCAGGGACCATTTTTCCATTATTATTTAGACTTCGTTTGTCACCATTGAAATTGAGATGGAGAAGAAAAAAACCAGAAATAGAGATGTACTGCTCTGGAATATGGAAATGAGAGGAAAAGTGTGACAAAGAAGGTAAGTAATGGTTGAAACTTTCCACACTTAAAATGCATGAAAAAATTTATTGACACGTAATATACTTATAAAGGAAAGCATAATTAATATATGTTATACATATTTTAAAGATATATGTGATGAATGAGTAATTCATTATGTTACATTCATAATTTTATTAAAATGAAAGACAAATCAGGGGTTTTTTACTAAGAGTTGTAATTTTTTTATTATAATATAGTAAATGATTTAAAAAATAATATTGATATTATTAGATAATAACAAATAAATTATTAATAGCAATTTTTTCACTCATATCTTTCTAATTAAATATAGCTGTTCTGAGACTCTCTTTTTTTCTTATCTCCTTATATTTCCTTCTCTTTTTTTTTTTTTCTTTTTTAATAAACACGGCTACTAGTTTAGGGCATTTAGGTGAGTAGTCCTTGTAGGTTTTGGTAGCCAAACAGATAGTGACCTATTCTACATAAGAAACAAAAGGACTCATGCAATCATATTCATCAATTAAAATATTGGTATTTATTATTACTTTCCCCTCTCAATAAAGTGAGTTTCAACACGCTAATTTATGTGCTTCACTCTTTCATGTGTATGCAAGATTTTGCTCACATGAACAAGAAGAGTTGGAAATGGTTAAATACATAAAATATGATGTGGAACCAACAATCTCTTATTGATTGTAGTTTTTGGAAAGAAAAATGTGTCTCATGGCCATGTGATCTTAAAGGAGGAGGTGAACTAATGAACCTTTAGCCAGCTAAGGTTTGGACAATGATATGCTTATGTACTCCTAAGGTTGTAAATTGTGAAATTTTTTTTAAATTATACAATTTTCGCAAACAATTACTAAAACGAATGGATTTTGATTTTTTTTTTTTTCATTTCGATAAGTCATGCCAACATGACAAAACTTCATTGTGAACATGTATGACACGATTTTGAATTTGTGAAAGTGAAGACATATCAGCTTGACACAATTTTATTGTGAGAGGAGTCGATATTTATTTTAATTTTTTTTATTTAAACTAAAGTTGTAACATGATAACATGAGTTGAGTTGTTTTAATTCAAATCAGATTATAATGAAGTCATGCAAAGAAGACACAACTTTATTTTAAATCAGATTACACTAAAATTGTGCCTAAGTGACACGACTTTACTTTAATAAATCCAAAGTTGTGTCATGCATGCACGACTTCTTCATAATGAAGTTATCTCATGCCGACACAACTTATTCCTATAGATAAAATTTTCAAAATATGCTCATTTCAATAATTCTTTACAAAAAATACATTAAAAAAATTTTCTTATAAATTGACTTGCAAGTTGTATCAACCTAAGACAATTTGAACTTTTCTTCTTTCTTAATGTCAACATAGGCTTTTTCTAGGATTTAGTATGACACTAATTTGCTATGTAAAGTTTTTATTATATATGTGTTGAGGTATTTATTTTATATATAATTGAGGTATGTTAAACATTCAACTTTTTCACTTTATTTTTATCTTTCTCCATTTGAAATTAGAAGATTGAGTATTTTTAAACCAAAACTACTTAATTCATTAATTCATTATATATATATTTGTTTCTCTTTGCTAATAAAAAAAAATATCTTTGTTTCTAATATTTAAAGTTTGGATATTTTATTAGGAATATAAGATGCGTTGGAAGTTCCATATTAAGTAGAGACTATTGGATGTCCAACATCGATATAAGTAAGTGCAAATCTCACGTTGCATGTCGATTTTGTAAGATTGAATTGTATTTAAAGTTCACTTCTTAAGATGATATCAGAATCATTAGAGTTTATCTTAATCAAAGTTTGTTGGATTTATCGTGTTACCTGTTATTAGAGTACTATTGAAACACTCATAAATATATAGTCTCATGTACGAGTTAATAAATATCGGCGTAAAGGAGGTGTTGAAAATCAAATATCGAATAGAAATATGATCAATTCATAATATATAAATCAATTTTATAAAATTGAGTTAAACATAAAATACACTTTTCAATATAAAGTGATAAGATGATAATATATAGAAAAATACCTAATCTTATTATCTTAAAGTGTGGAATATAACGTGATGTTTTAATTTATTATATGCATTTATTTCTAACTCACGATTATTAAATATATGTGATATCTTTACTTCAAGAACCTAACATCTAAAAAATCAAATCACATTCAACAGTCATATAATAATAACAATTGTGAAAGATCTAATAAATATATATACTACATAAGTACTTGAATATTCTAATTATTATTTTTAAATTAATAAAATAAAATGAGATACTTTAAATTATTTCAACCTTATACAACAAACTAAAACGACTAGTAGAATAACACTTTTAAATTAGTTTCACGTCTAAAATCTTGTTTTAATAATAACTTAGGTTAAATTTTATTCGTACTAAACTATTTAGTAGATTATGAATGAAGATTGATTATCTTATCTTAATATAGGAAAGATTAAAATGTAATGTGATGAATAAGTGCTAATTATGAAATTAACAACGTCATAAAAGAGGGACCACAACACCAACATTTTATTTTATTTTATTTTATTATTTTTATCAGCAACATAGTTACTTAAGAAAAGAGGGACCACAACACCAACATATTTACTTAAGTCAATTTCTTCCTCAGAAGAATAACTTTTCAGCATATATAAACTTAACAAAGTCCCTTCTGTTATTTCTTGTGGATAGGGATGAAAAGCACGTTTGTCATTTCATTATTTTAAGAAAAGTCAATAAAAGTATGACATTTTCTTTTTGTCACCCGTCTTCTCTGTTTTGTTATAAAAAAAAAAAAGTTATTGAGGTTTAACTAACAAAAAAAATTAACTTTAAAGTTAATTTTTTTTATTTAAACAAAAAAGCATTTACTAAATTTTTAGTATAAAAGTTTTCCTCTTTGAAGGGTATTGGATTATTTTAACTTTAAGCTAAAATTAAATTGGAAGATGGATCAAGGATCAAATGGATTAGATTTTTTTTATTCAACCAATCTGAATCATTTCGAATAAAATTCAGATAATTTAACTTGAATCATCACAATATTAAAAAATTATTAGTTTTTTAAATTTTATATCTACATTTATTGTTTATTTTTCTACTTACTTTTAATCTATTTTCGGGAAGATTAATTGTGAGTAAAGATTTCTCTTCTAATACTATAAGTTATATAGTTTTTAAAGCTAATTGTGCAGGAAGGGTGTTTGGTTATAGATGATCTGTAGGTGTAGTATGTAGGGTTATTATGACTTTTTTTATTGATTTAATTTTTTGTCCATAAAAAATTTATTGTTTATTTTGTATATATTTTTTATTTATACTAATTTAAGGTAAAAGTGGTTCTTATTATTCAGGAACTAATTATTTATTTGATTTATCATTTTATATAATTACCACTTTATATATTTCATTTTTTTCCTAAAAATTATGATAACTGTATTGTCGGATGGCTGAAAAGTCGGTTAGCCGACAAGAGTCACAGCTAAACATGCGATTAGGCATAAGTAAGCCGGCTTAAGTGCAAAATATGATTAAGGCACAATTGGGCCTCTAACTGGACCTACACGCAAGTCCATGACAGCCAGAGTCCATCAAGAACAGTATAAATAAGAGGACAGGTACAATACCCAAGGCAACTATTCACTCCCTACTCTCCTGGTACTTGACTCTCGGACTGACTTGATCGTCGGAGTATCATTGCAGATATCTCCCCCCTCTCGCGGTACTCGGAGATCGAAGAAAATCAAGCCAAAAAGTAACCTTGCCGGCAGACCGAGAGGACGAGAAGATTCTGACAAAGCGGAAGTGTGCTGCGAAGTCCCTTTGTAGGAACAATAACAAAAATACATTCAAATATTAAAAGGAAAGATGTACTAACTTAAAAGTTTATAAATAGTTAATTGAAGATGTTAAAAGAAAAATGAAACAAAATGTAAATGATTTGATCATTTTAGTTTATTTCATTTATGTTTTCAAAATATTGATGAGATGAATCACACCAATTCAATGAACATGATCACATTCAACCCTTATTAATTAGCTGAAAATAAAGTGTGAATTTGGGATTCTGTATTTGAACAATTTTTTTGGAATGGAGGCTCCTAATTCATTGCATGTGATTTGATTTGAAAGAATGGGAGAAAGAAGCATTGATTAAAATATGGGAAAGTTGACAGATTGTATGTGTGCAACCCCACCGACTCCATAAATGAGGTCTCACAACCCATCACTTTTAACCTTCACCCATATATCTACAAGATATATGGAGGGGAATATTATTTAGTCAATTATTAAATATTTATTATTATAATTATAAAATGTTAAATAAAATTATCTTCTTTTTTATATATTTTATTTTTGTTTCATTTCATTTCATTAAAATTATTTATTTTCTATTTTAAAGTTTTTTTCTTTTTCTTCCCTTTCTCTCTTTTCATATCCAAAGGACTGACTCTAACATTATTTATGACACCAACAAGCACTTACGTTGTACCAGTTGTGTTGACAACTTACAATGTCAAAAGATTCGTTCTTAGATTTTATAACATGAATGTGTAGTAACACAGAATGCGTATGGAAAATAAAATAAAAATAAATAAATAGATGAACTAAAATAAATTAAAAATCAAAATTAAGAAATGAATGTTAAATTTAACTCAATTCGGTAAAATTGGTGATTTTGAAAAATCTATCAAATTTTTATTAAAATAAATTTTAACGGATTATCATATCATAATAAAAATTAAATTTTAAATATAACTTAACTTTATAAAATCACCAATTCATAACATTAGTTTTCCATTCATATGAAATATTTTTATATATAATCAATGTGTGGTATATCATCACCATCACCAGTAAATTTAGTATTTTTTTAATCTTTTTTCACCATCATTAATAAATTTAGTATTTTTTAATCTTTTTTCACCACCATTAATCTTCTATTAAATATATTTATTTTTGATTTGAGACTTTTTTTTCTTTGAGCAAAGTAGAAAGGAGAAGAAGCTTTAACAAACTAAATTAATAGGACAACAAAAAATAGGCACCGAAAATAAATACATTTTTTTTTCTTACATTAATACTCAACCAACACCATTTTCACACATTTTTTGAAAACATAACATCTTAAATGTGTATGATGATATTTTCATTTCGAAAGATAAGAGATAACTCATTCTAAAAATCGTAATTTTATTTTATTTAATAGTTTAGATTAATTATATATATATATATATATATATACATATATATTAACTATCTCATATAGAAAAAGATTTTTTCCTTCTTATTAACAGGTATCTCTCATCCAATAGTACAATTATTTTTTAATTAACATACATATATAATATATTAAAATATTATTTTTTTCTCTATATAATAATATATAATAGTTGTTATAATAATATAATGACAATAATAATAAATAAAAATGAAGGAAACTATTAAAATTAATATACACATTTCTTCTTTTTAAATTATCTTTAATTATGAATTTTTTTCAAAAAGGATTTTATTATTTATATAACTACATAGATTAACTCTTTATCATTATCTCGAATATTTATCTAAATAAATTATTTTTTATTTTTTTTATCAAAAAAATTAAATAAAAAATTATTAAGTCCTCCTCGAACTTTATTAATGCTGAGCAAATTTTTTAAATTATTAATTATTAAAATAAAATTGATATTAAATTATAAATTATTTAAACAATAATGTATTTCTTTATTTTGTCTAATATTCATATTTATATTTAAACTTAATTATATTTTAAAATTAAAATAATTTGAATATCACAACTATCTTATTATTTTTAGTAAAAGAGAGTAAAAAAGAATTGAGGTATAGTTTCAATCATCACATGCAACTATTTTTTATTTTTTTTGTCTTTAATATTTTTTTTTAATATATTAATAAGGAGGAGAGAATATAGTAATACTTTGAAACACATTTCACTATGTTACTATTCTTGTATGTATTAATGTGGGTTGCTTATGTAGACTAAGTTGGATACTTGAGATAAATTCGATTGATTTCAATCACTCTTGGAGTATGGTATTTTAATATAAAATTTCTCATAATCTCATTTAATTCATTTAATTGTAAAATTCAATGTTTTGTAAAAAAATTGAATAAAAATTAGAACATTTATAAATAAACTATACATGTTTGTTTTTTTTATTTCCTTATAACTATGTTTCTAAAATTTTAGTTTTCCCGAACTCTTTCAAAGTTCTACGACACAATATGAAATAATGTTATGGTGTTCTAATAGATTTATGAGAAGGTAGGTGATAACTACGTTTATCAAATTAAGTTCTTGATTTAGATGATAATTGGTTTATTTTTTACTTCTCCTCTTTAGATATTTTGTAAAAGAGAGATATTATTGGTTTAGGATTTGATATTTGGAAAACTTACCTCAAACTCTATTGACTTTTGGAATTGCAAAGGAAAGTTTTGCTAGTAAACACATCACCTTCAGGTAAAATGAGTAATATTAGTTTATTCAATCAAATTTTGCCTAGATGTGGAAATAATGTGTAAATTATATGGTGTGGCCTTAAAAGATAAATAAATTGCATAGTGATGTAAAGAGTTGTTAGGAAGTGAGTATATTGGTTGGATTATATTAAGATATACACATGTGATATTTTAAGAAGCATTTTTGGAGTATTTTCATATAATATTAAGTATTATAAGTAGAAATTTAATAATTTATTTTTGAAAATTCTATTTTTGATATTGTGCAAGTGATAACATATCACTCAAGCTATGATTATATACACCACTCACTATTGTTTGAGTGTCTCACTTCAGCAATAGTAGGGATGCTCAAATGATAGGATGTATAACTCAAACAATAACTTGAAGCCTGAGTGAGAGAGGGATAAGACTCTCTTATATAACAAATAATGCTTAAGCGACAATATAATTATCAAACCTTGAGTCTTGGTGATGGTGAATAATTTTTTAAAGTATGTGAGATCATGTTACTACATGATAGTGTTCAAGTATTAGTGAAACAACGTATCTTATGTTTCTAAAACTTGTTGTATATGACAAAACAGGTGCATCACTTAAGTAGTGCATAGACTCAAGTAATGAATGCTTCAGCGTGGAGTGTGTATTAGAATAAAGGAGTGACAAAATCAATTTGACACTTTAATGGTGTCTCGCTAAAGCGAGAAACTCTTCTTCAATTAAAAAAAAAAAGTCACTTAAGTGAAATAAACGTTTTGAGTATGAAAATGGTGTTGATAACTTATATGCAAAATTAATTATGTATGTTTATAACTATATTATCAATGTAAAATATTTATGTCTCATAATGTAGCAACAATGATATGTATGTATTGTTATTCATTTAATGTTGTTAAGTTTGAATTAGTTTGTATTTTGAATTTCTTTGTATTATTTTTCATCCGCTTCTATTAATGCGTTTCTAGTTCTCTCCTTCCATAAGTTTGGAGAGAAGATTTTTAAAACTAAAATAATGTGTATATCTTTATGATTTTTCTATTAAAATTTATTGTCTATGTTAAAGATATTTATTTTCACTTTTGTGTAATATGTTAAAAATGAGATATCAAATTTAAAGTAGATTTTATACTAAAACTGTTTTTGTAAGAAATATTCCCAATAATGATTTGTAAGAGAGAAAGGAAGCATAAAAAGGGAAAGAAAAAAAAAGACTAAGAAACGTAAATAAATGAGAAAGAAGAAAAAAAAAGAGAATTTTTATTAAAAAATAATTGGAAAAAAAAAACTATTTTATTTATTATTATTAATATAAATTTTTCATTAATATTACTGTAATAAGAAAACATAAATAGACTTATTATGTTGCTACATAATTGATTTTGAATAGTTGCAATCACATATCTTGTACAAAATTATCAATCAATTGTATGCCTAACTTAATTGATTATATTATAGTGACATTAAAAATTGTCATGCTTTTGTATGTAATTTAGTCTTTGAATATGTGCTACCCACGGATATTTTGAGAGTCAATTTAATATTTATTAATAAAAATAAAATTTTCAATACATAAAAGAATTAATTTCATGTACCATATTTGAATTTTTGGGTGGGTTGTTGTAACCCTCCGTGAATAAAAATCACGGAATCCAGTAACCCCACCCCCACCACCTTTTTCTTTCTTTTTTTTTCTTTTTCTCTCTCTCTCTTCTTTCTTTCTTCAACTTCTCTCACCTATATTATCTATTCCAAAATTTGATCACGCCATGGTATAGCTGAGGAGTCAAGCTACATTTCTACCCGATCAGATTTTCAAACAGAGTAAGTTCATTTTTTACTCTAAAGTTCTCTTATTCTCTATTTTTTTCTATGATTTAGTCATCAATATTAGTGGGGCCAGTTGAGAAAAGTGTTTCTCTCAACTTGATTAAGCTCATACTAAAATTTGGTAATATTTGGATAACTTGCATTAGACCCTTAAATCTTGAAGCTTATCCAGACTGTGGGAAATAAAATTCTAGAAGTTGCTTGGAAAGCAAACAATTAAGATAAGGGAAGCTAAATTTAATTTTTTTATAGCACCCTAGGCTAGAAAATTCTGGATGTGGAAGAGACGTGGTCCCAATATTCAATTTCTCTTGCAGGGATGTTGTTTGTTTATATATTGGATTGTTTGTTTATATATTGTGTTGTTTGTTTATATATTATTTAAACATGTAAAAATATTATATTTTGATGGTTTAGTATTTAAGTGTTATTTTTATATTAAATAAGATTTTAAATATTGTGGATTAAGTTTTGAATGATATTGTATGATGGAAATGATATGGAATTGAATTCATACATTTGGGATAATGTATGGACTGATGTTTGTTGTGTATTAAGTATTGATACCTATATGGTAACAGAGATCTCCGAGCTTCACTGATGATCTAAGTCACATAGACTAAGATATTAGGTGGTGAGAAGCTAATGGAGGAGTTCATGCACACCGTGACACGGCTTGGGTTGTATTGAACTTACCCTGACCCTTTCTGTTGGATTCACTGGTAATCTTTGGATCAGGTGTTAGTCTCTGGTGGGACTTACTTAATATGAGTCTTCCAGAAGACGTTGTTTGTTGATTATCTTGGATGTGTAGATCCATGTGAGATCTACGTGATTGTTTTATGTTGGGTTTTGAAGAAAGTTGAATAACTGAGAAATTGATCCATGTAATTTTATTTTCTTTTTTTGATTTAATTGTGCGTATTATAAAACTTTATTTTCACTAGCTTACCCTTGCTTTTCTTGTTGTGTTTGAACTGCGATGACTGAACTACGTACACGAGTAGATGATCATACAGGTGTAGAAGGTCTTGGAAGGTTTTAGGATATTTTAAACATTATATTGTAAATAATTGTATTTCTATAAGCCATAATCTTGTAATAGGAATATTTTGAAAAACTCCAAGTGGGTATAGAAACTAGTAGAATTTCTATTATAATAATTATATGTATTTTTTTCGGGGTGTTACATTTAATGGTATCAGAGCGGTTCATTCTTAGGATGACCTGAGGGTAGTGGGTTTATTGTGTTTCTCCTGTGTGTAGATTTTTGTTCAAGTCTAGTTTCAAGACTTAGATAAAAGTGTCTAATAGGATGTTTAATAAAGTTATTTTCTTGAAATCTTGTTTGTGTTTGAGTAAAACTGGTTGTTATGAATAAAGATGAAAATATTAAGAATGAAAATAATCTTGATAAAGTGGTGAGGGTGCACACTCATGACTAAATCAAGATGATTTTCTATCTTAATTCTAAAAGTAGTGTATATATTTTTATATATATGTTTTGGGATGGTTATTTCTATATTATGCGAATTTGATATTGAATACATGTTTATTTTAGGGAAATAAATTTAATCAGTGTAAGTGTTTGGTTTCAAGTTTTAAAGAGGTCTTTTCAACTAATAGTTTTACACCAACATTTGTTTTAGTGTAGTATTTTTTTTTAATATATACACGGTAGGTGGTTGTTATTAACGATGGACTCAAATTCTAAGTGAGTTTGAGATGTCTGTTTCTGGAGGACCTAGATATAATCTTTGGGGATGAATTGACTTTATGTTGATCACATTCTTTTTAGTTGTGATGAATAGAAATACGACATCTTCAAATTGGAATAATATGGAATGAGTAGTTGCATAACGAGTATGGAACGGGTCACAAATTAGGGTAACTTGTTTCATAATCTAACTTCAAATAGAGATAAATAATACATGTTTGACAAGTAGTACTTCGGAATAGTGGAGTTTTATACACAGTTTTTCAGAGTAAGTGTCAAGGTTGTATTCAAAGATAAAAGTGAAATTTTCCTTGGTTTGGTGCTTGAGCAAGGTTGGCGTTAATGACACCTTATAAAATGATTTCATCTGAGTAGCAAAGTTGAAAAATTAAATTGGAGAAAATAGATTGTTGGATCAAGTATGCTACCATAAGGAATATCATTATTGTTGGTGAAGAAGGAGGATGAGGAATCTAGATTATGTGTGGATTTTTGAAAAATAAACAAGATTGTTGAGGGATAATAGTATGATGGATCAAGTTGCATGAAACATTAATGTTTTCCAAGTAGACATGAGATTCAGGTATCCAAAACTTTAAGTAAAAAGTGAAGATGTGTATAAGACAACCTATAAATTCAAATATGATCAGTAGAAGCGAGTATGTCGTTACAAGGCTAGCATGGAAAGAGAAAGTTTTATGGATTTAATTGATTGTTACAGGAGGTTGATTAGTTACATTCAATACTGTAAGAATCTTAAGTACTTGTTTGATTAGAAAAGACTAGACACGAGACAAAAGAGATTGGTAAAGTTATTGAGGGAGTAAGATCCCAAGTTTGTGTATCATCTAGGGAAGGAAGATTTGGTTGAAACTGCCATGAGCAAGGAGACATTTTAAGTGTCTGACGTAATGGTTCAAGACTCAAATTAATGGAGAGTTAAGAACTAAGTGGACTGAAAATTTCATTATGGAAGTAAAGGGGGAATTATGAGGTTGAGGATAAGTTGTTGTATTTGCAAACAAGAAGTTAGATAACATAGTCTAGTATAAAAGTTATAAAAATGATTTAATGTGCATCACACATAGCTAAGATAATATTTGGAGAAGTTTTTTTTTATGGTTCAACATAAAGAGAAAGTGGTTCCATAGGTCCTTATTTGTCTGACCTATAAAAGACTGGAGTGGAGTATCAAAGACTTGGGATAATGTTACAACCATTGGACGTGACTAAGTAGAAATAAAGTTGTGTTGTTATATGTGTGGTTCCTTTTCCACAGACAATGAGAGTATATAATGGAATTTGGATTGTGGTAGACCAAGTAATGAACGATGCATAACCTTTTGGAGAAAATGGATGAAGCTTTGAAAGATTATTAATTTTAATGGAAGTATTATCCTAGGAAAGAAAATGTTGTTGCAGATGGTTAAAGTCATGAGAAGACATAAGTATCAACACTTAAGATTATATGGTTGGAGTTGAGTAGAAGTTTCAACAATTTAAATTTGGAAGTTGCAGTACATTTGTTATAACTAACGAGTTTCTATAAAAGTGAGAGTAAGGAAATTGGTGAAATTCAATTTGAAGAATATTCTAAAATTCTGATAAAAGTAAAGATTTCTCTATGGGAGGTGAATGGTATCTTGAAATTTAGAAACAAAATAGGTGTGTCAGGGGATGATAAATTAAATCAGATAAATTATCTAAGAGTCATGAAAGCAAACTCATTTTACACCCAAGTATGACCCAAGGGTATTGAGATTTAAGGAAGTTTATTTGGTGACATGGTATGAAGGAAGATATAGTCAAGCATGTAGCTATTTGTTTATCTTGTCAAAAATAAGGACCAAACAAATAATGACTAGGAAGTTGTTAACATAGTTTTGACATTCACGGGATGAGAGTAAGATAATATTTTCATGAGTTTTATCACCTACTTGTCCCATGCAGTGAAAAAAAAAATGACTCAATATAAGTTATATATGATGGATTAATGAAGACTATGCACGTTTTACCTATGGAAAATAATGATATGCTTGAGGTAATGCAAATAATCGGGTGATATAAGAGGTCTCAGTTTGACAAAAGTGTTGAAGAGGTGATATTGGGTACTATAACTAATGTTAAGGAAGTTTGTGCTTGACTAGGTTATACTTACCTTTTCATAAGGGTGAGAATGAATCCTTTAGCACATGGTATTGGATGGAGTCAGATGGTGGTAGATTTTACCCTTAATTCTAAGCAGAGTCTCAAATAATTGATGTTGCACGTCCCTCTGAATATGAGAATATTATTGCTTGAAATTGAAGAACAAAATGAGCTAGTGATGTTGCACCCACATATGACCATTAGCAAGTAAAAGAAGTTCTCCCAATAAATATGGGAAGAATCCATTTTGATTTAGTTATACCTATCTCAAAGTTCTATGAATTCCATTTCTTTGGAATTTGGTGTTGCCTATAATAGTATAACCTTGGATTGGATAACATAAGTGATATTAGAGATATGCTTGCGGAGAGATTGGTGTGAGGTGTCTCTGTTCATGTTAGAATACAACAAAGTCGTGGATCTTTGAGGTAGGTCACATGAAAATCTCTTAAGGTTTTTGACAAGAACCTTTGAGTAGAAATATTGTTCGAAGATCATGGGGTTGACCTAAATCGTCTATTTACGGTGGAGGAAAAAGACATTGAAGCATTCATTGATATGTGCCAAGAGGTAGTTAGTCAAGAAAAAAAAAAACTCAACGTATTTTTTTTCATCACTTCAGTTATCAAAACTTGTGAATCAAATTTTGAGGACTATGATAATTGAAGACATCTTCGACTAGGCAGACATCTGATGCAGATAAATAAAGAATACATTTAGATTTCTCTATGGATAATCATGATTTTCTAAGAGTTACGTCATTCCTTGGTGTAAAGAGAGCAATCATATCTAAGAAGATGACTCCAAAGTTCATAGATCTTTACTAGATTCTCAAGAGAATAGGTTCTACTGCTTATAAAATTGTTTATCTCTTTCGTTAGCCAACATTCATTATGTCTTTCGAGTATCGTAACTAAGGAAATATATGTAATTAGTCACAATCATACTCTAATGTCTAATTTAGTTAAATAAAAGATCTCTCTTTTAAAGTGGAGTCAGCTAAAATTTTGGGTTCTCAAGTCAGGTAACTTCATGGTAGAGACATCGGCATAGTCAAAGTATTGTGAAATCTCATATGATGTGATTCCACTTGAACAATAAAATAGAAGATAAGATAATCATATCCTAATTTTTTTTGGTAAGCTAATTTTCGAGGACGAAAATTTTTGTTGTTGGGGATAATTGTAACCCTCCGTGAATAAAAATCACGAAACCCAGCAACCCCACCCCCACCACCTTTTTTTTTTTTTTTTTTTTTCTTTTTCTCTCTCCCTCTCCCTTCTCTCTTCAACTTCTCTCCCATACATTATCTATTCCAAAATTTGATCACGCCATGGTATAGCTGAGGAGTCAGGCTACATTTCTACCCGATTAGATTCTCAAACAGAGTAAGTTCATTTTTACTCTAAAGTTCCCTTATTCTCTGTTTTTCTCTATGATTTAGTCATCAATATTAGTGGGGCCAGTTGAGAAAAGTGTTTCTCTCAACTTGATTAAGCTCATACTAAAATTTGGTAATATTTGGATAACTTGCATTAGGCCCTTAAATCTTGAAGCTTATCTAGACTGTGGGAAATAAAATTCTAAAAGTTGCTTGGAAAGCAAACAATTAAGGTAAGGGAAGCTAAATTTAATTTTTTTATAGCACCCTAGGCTAGAAAATTCTGGATGTGGAAGGGATGTGATCCCAATATTCAATTTCTCTTGCAGGGATGTTGTTTGTTTATATATTGGATTGTTTGTTTATATATTGTGTTGTTTGTTTATATATTATTTAAACTTGTAAAAATATTATATTCTGATGGTTTAGTATTTAAGTGTTATTTTTATATTAAATAAGATTTTAAATATTGTGGATTAAGTTTTGAATGATATTGTATGATGGAAATGATATGGAATTGAATTCATACATTTGGGATAATGTATGGACTGATGTTTGCTGTGTATTAAGTATTGATGCCTATGTGATAACAGAGATCTCCGAGCTTCACTGATGATCTTAGTCACATAGACTAAGATATCAGGTGGTGAGAAGCTGATGGAGGAGTTCATGCACACCTTGACATATGAGATGCACGGCTTGGGTTGTATTGAACTTACCCTGACCCTTTCTGTTGGATTCGCTGGTAATCTTTGGATCAGGTGTTAGTCTCTGGTGGGACTTACTTAATACGAGTCTTCCGGAAGACGTTGTTTGTTGATTATCTTGGATGTGTAGATCCATGTGAGATCTATGTGATTGTTTTATGTTGGATTTTGAAGAAAGTTGAATAACTGAGAAATTGATCCATGTAATTTTATTTTCTCTTTTTGATTTAATTGTGCGTATTATAAAACTTTATTTTCACTAGCTTACCTTGCTTTTCTTGTTGTGTTTGAACTGCGATAACTGTACTACGTACACGAGCAGGTGTAGAAGTTCTTGGAAGGTTTTAGGATATTTTAAACATTATATTGTAAATAATTGTATTTCTATAAGCCATAATCTTTGTAATAGGAATATTTTGTAAAACTCCAAGTGAGTATAGAAACTGGTAGAATTTCTATTATAATAATTATATGTATTTTTTTCAGGGTGTTACAGTTGTTGCAGTAAACCCAAGTATAAATGTTCTCTTTATTAGTCTTTGACCATGGTTTGTAATTAAAAGCTCTCTTTATTAGTCTTTGACCATGGTTTGTAATTAACTTTTAATTTGTATCTGTTTGGTGTAATTTCTTTTATAGAAATTGAAATATTACTAAAGTGTTTCTATTTATTTGATTTATTCATTATTAATAAAAAAAGACAATCATTAAAAATATTTATAATAAAACTATAATAATTGTATTAATGAATATTAACTTTGAATCAAAATTAATGATAAAACTGCAACAATTGTATTAATGAATATTGACTTTGAACCAAAATTAATGTATTGCATTTAAAATCTAAGAAAGAGTTGTTCATTTTGGTCTCATGCGCAATACATATAAATTAGTTTAACAATTTTTGGTTCATAAATACCCTATAATTAATGCACAATGATTATCTTTAATAAAAGAATAATAAAAAAAGTTGTAACAAAATAACTAACATATATTCTCACAGTTATCTTCTTTACAAAAAGTTGAAAGAAAATTCTAAATAAAATTCAAATCCATTTCTCCTACACATATTTTGTCACCAATATTTTTATCTCAAATAATTGTAATAAAAATAATATTTTTTTCTAAATCATTCACTTGTAAATTTGTTTCACTGGAAAGACCATTTTATTTATCAATATTTCTTAAAAGCGTATTAGAATATTATTATAAAAAAAACATAAATAGACTTATTATGTTTCTACATAATTGATTGTGGAAGTTAAAACAAGTTGCAATCATATATCTTTGTACAAAATATCAATCAATTATATGCCTAACTTAATTGATTATATTTTGGTGACATTAAAAATTTCCATGCTTTTGTATTTAACACCAGGAGAAAAGAGAAAAGTTTGTTGAATTGGTCCTGTAATTTTTTTTTATGCTTTCTCCATATATATTCATCCAAACTTGTGTCTTTTCTTATTTTCTTTCTGCTTCATCCCTCATTAATGGAAAAATTTTAAAAGGTTATAACCTCAAGTATTTTGCAATGGAGTTGTGAAAGTAATATTTTTCATTCTAAAATTCTTAAATTCACCAATCAAATTAAATATATACATAAAAAAATTACATAAATAATTAAACAAGTCATGATATGTTCACAAATCAAGAGTAAATTGTTTCAGATTATACCTGCTAAAATTAGAAGGAGATATGAGAATCCTGAGAAATTTTAAAAAGTTGTAAACTAATATATTTCAATGTGAAATTGTCAAAGTAATATTTTTTTTTTTCTAAAATCCTAAGATTCACCCATCAAATGAAATGTATAAATCAAAGTAGATTAGAGAAAAAAAAAAATAATTTTGACTCTCACTATTTTTGTGGTTTTTTTTTTCTCGATCTCTTTATTAATAGGCAAAAGATCAATTGGTCACAGTTGACAGTTTGATTGAAGAATCCACATTTTGTTGACCTTTTTGCTTCTCTTTTCCACATCTGTATGTTTGATTCAAATGGATAAATTATGCAAACATTATTTGGTTGGTCGTAGGTAGGTATGTCGGTCCAACTATGAACTTTCTTGACTTTAGGCAGAAACAAAAGAACTTTTTTTTTCCTTACCCAGAAAAGGAAATTTTTAAAACATTCAGAATCATGAATTTGATATAACATATTGGAATCCTATGAAGCTCGGACACTCTCTTTACGTGTCTGTGTCAGACACACGTATCAGACACGACACTTGTATGACACTCGTAGGACACGTATCGATGAAGTGTCTGATTCAAAAAATATTTGTTGGAATTTTTATTATTCTAGCACGACTCTAACACAATTTTAAAAAGGAGAAATACATTAATTTTTTAAAAACTCAAATTTATTGTATAAATTTTTAGTATAATTATAAAAATAAGAAACAAATCCTTTTAAATCAGTCATAAAAATCATCTTTCTGCTCCAAAAAGAAACTAAAACATACTTGTGCACATAAATCTTTACTCTCAATTTATATAATTCATAGTTGTATAATATATAAATTCATGTCCTCGTATCCTAAATTTTAAAAATTATACGTATCTCCGTGTCCATATCCGTATCGTATCAGTGTCCGTGTATGTACTACATAGTTGGAATCTCTTTCCATTTACCATATTTGAGTTAATAATTCTAGAGTATTTAATTAATATTTTTTAATTTAAATTTTCAAAAGATAATTTGGTTTTATTTTGAACAACGAAACATGTGCTACAGATTTAATTCATAGTGTGCACCGATTCATCATGTGTTCTTAATAATTTCTATTTATGTAAAAAAAAAAATTGTTAACATTAATTTTTAATTACACTGAATACTTCTCATTTATATACCATGAGCTATGTCACTTTGACTCTGTAAATTCTATTTGAATATCACTTCAGTGTCTATATATAACTCTTTCAGAAATACTGTTGTCTGTTTTTTTTATAAACACACAATCTTGTACTTACTTATAATACATATAAACAATTTAAATTAATATTATTTAAATATAATGTCTGCATATTGATACTAATTCAAAATATAATTTTCTTTTAAGTTTTTTTGTTATGAAGAAATTTATTTTCTGAACAAAAATAAGTTTAAACTTTTTAATTAAAAATATGAAAAAAAGTGAAAAAAAATGAAAGATAGAGTGAAAGGAACAAAGATGAGAGAGGAAGCACTTGAGTAATGGACTTGGTCCAGATTTTGGCATATGTTGTTAAAAGGAAATTGCTTCCTGCACCCAACACTTTCCAACCTGCACCCAACAGAATTTCAAAAATTCCAAAAATACCCTTTATTCCGGAAATAAAAATCCAGAATTAAAAATAATGTATTCTTGAAAAGTAGATCTGGAATAGATTATTATATTCCAGATATGAAAATCCAGAAACAAAAATTAAAATTTCATTCCGGATAAAAAAATCCAAAATTGAAAAATGTGTTCCGGAAAAAGGAATCCATTTTTAAGGGTATTTTCGTCTTTTTCCTTGGCATTGGGTGCAGGAATCTGGTGCAAGAAGCAATTGCCTCGTTAAAATGAACCCAATTTAAAATGAACATATTGCATTGGTTCAGGAAATTACTTTCTGAACCCCAAGGACATTTGTCGAGTATTAGAAAGGTTTAAAATACCCATGCTTTAAATTTTTTGGAATGTGGAATTTGAAAACACTTTTTGAATTATATGATCATAAATACATTTTTTATAATTTATAAATATATTTTAAATTATGTAATGCAAAATATATTTATGGATTTTTAGATAGTATAATCTGAAAATATATTTTAGATTATACATTTCTTAATTTTTAGATTACATATAATAATCCGAATACTTTAATTTTTATATTTTTGGATTATATGAAATTCTAGATTACAAAATATGGAATATCCATAGTTTACTTATAAATTGTTATGAATTATGTCATTTAAAAATATTTTTTAAATTATATAATTTAAAAAATATTTTTTAAAAAAATATTTGAAAATATATTATAGTTTATGTAGTCTGTAATAATTTTTGTAATATATTTAAACAGGAAACCCATTTTAGCCAGAACTGTTCCATTTTGAATAACCAAAAAAGGAGAACACTGATAATTATAATTAATTCCTTGAAGTTTATCATAAATTGAGTGGCATGCCTTACAGTAGCTGAAGCTAGTATCTCATCATGGTTTTCTCTGATAACAGATTCTGAATTGGGATGTGAATAATCTCCAGTGTAAACTATATAATACAGTTTACATAGACACTCATACATCAAGTTCAACTCAATGTGTTTTTAGAGCACAAACACAATTCACTATTCCGTCAAACCCGTAGCACGAAAATGGAGAAAAAAATTCAATTTCAGAGAAAAGAAGAATGTAAATCAAGTATTACGTAGCACGAAAATGGAGAAAAAAATTAAATTTCAGAGAAAAGAAGAATATAAATCAAGTAGAGCATTGTATCAAAAATCACACACAACAATTTTAATGTGGTTCACCCTATATATCCTTGAATAGAAATCACTATGAAATAATATATGAGATTACTAGATTAACTTTCTTTCCAATTTCCCACTAAACTCTCAACTCTCACATTAAAGAAATAACCATCAAGTTCAAGTTTTTATATACTAAAGACGTTTAGGGTTTAGGGTTTAGGGTTTGCCACTTCCAACTAAAAACGTTTCTTATAAAAATTAATCACGTGTATAGTGATGCAGTAAGAATAAACATAAGATTTCAAGAGTTACTTAGTTTTCAGGTTCTTTATAAATAAAGGCTAACACATTAGAGAATTCTGATACTCATCAAATAATGACAAACCATTAAAAAGTCTGAGATCAGTAGACGATGATGAATGAATAGACGATCTAACACCTTTGGACGATCTAAAAAACTTGAACTTAAATTTTATCCTAACCAAATCTTCACAAGTTCCTTACCTTTTCGATCCATTCACCAAAGTATACCCAATGAACAAAAGAATGAAAGAACTTGAAATTTTGTCAAACCCCATTATATTCCCAAAGGGTTCTGAATAGAAAGCTAGATGTGGAAATGGTGTCTCTTTTTATGGTAGAACCAAAAATGAACAAACTTATATATCTTATGTCGTGTAAAAGAAATCAGTTGGCGGCTTTATATGTTTCTGTTTATAGCTTAGTGTACAGTTGAAATTCTTTAACAGCAAAACGACATTTATAAAATAAGATAAGATGAACAAATATTGGTTTAATTAATCACTTGCTCATTATATTATCACCAACATTGGTCATCATTTGCTGGACTCATATTTGTATCTTTCACAACAACATTATTTGCGACTAATACAAATTTTCTAATATTTAAAACTTCAATTAATTTACCTTGTTTGAAACTCAAAAGTGTGTTGTTGGCGACCACAAATTATGTTTACAGTGCACAAGTTTCATTTCAATGTTTTTTTCTTTTAAAACAAAAGCTATGGTACTGGCAAGAAGTAAAATCTGCTAAGTATTAATTGAATTTACTGATGTCGACTTTCAGGATTCAAGAAATACAAAACGGTGATCTCAAAGAATGCAACAAACTAAGATTCCAAAGCACAGATAATGGTTTTGATGAAGTCAATCAAAGTAATTAAAGAAAATTCAACACTAAGAAGTTCTTCAAGATAAGGCTTGATAATCCTTCCAATTATCTAGATTTTTAGTATCCTTTCAGATAAAATATGCTTTTCTTCTGAATTATTCCTTAAAAGTGTCCACTTTATTACAGTAAAAGAAATTTGTTTGATTAAAAATTTGTTTTCACTTTGGATTTGATTCATTTTAACTTAAATCTTTATCCTTTGTTTTCGGGTAATAAAGAGGAGAAAAATTTAACCAAAATGGAAAATTCAAAATCACAATAACAGATTAAAAACGTCAAGAACACAGCTTAGAGAAATATTCAGTGTACTTTGGAACTGTTTCTCCTCATGTGTCTTCTTTGAGAGACAATCATGTCAGAAGACATTGGTCGAAAATGTAAACAACCCTTCCTGCAAGAAATTGAACCATAGTTCACAACATTGGAGCTTGTACTTCATGTGATTGTAAGCTATTAAAAGGTGCTTTACATATTTTCTTATTCAAAATATTGTTATTAATTCAAGCGAGATTTGATTTCACTTCCATACCAAATTTAGAAAAAGAAAAAACCACAGGGTGGTTCAATTTATTAAAAATGTGACACATTGAAACAATCAATTTTATTTGTAAGATGCATGGTAAGGCAATATGCTTCTTGCTCCCGTTGATGATAATTGTTACATTACAGGTATAATGGCCTACATTAACCTTACAAAAACTAGACAAAGTTTAACCACAACAAACACAGTGTGTTTACATAAAAATCACCAGGCTTTGACAAAGGTAAACCATCCAGGAAAAACACAATGATACAGTGCCAATACAATACTAACTATTTTTGCCATGATTCAGAGAACATTTGCACTGATGATCACAGGCAACTGACAATAATTGTTTGAGTTGAACCTTTCTTTTATTGCAGAAATCAAAGTGATATAAAGCATTTTCTTAGGTGTAAACCCAATAATGGTTAGGACCAAGAAGCACTCCACATTAAGTAGAGAGTACATTGAGACCAATAGGACTCCTGACCCTATGTTTGCCATTATTCCATATCAAGGAGCCAAAAACAAAGTTTCCATTGCTTTTCTTGAAAGGGAAGAAATCAATCCTGAAAGTTATCTTCTCCCCAGGTTTCCCGAACTTCAATTCTGCTGGAGTGACTATAACCTTCACACCAGATGGATTTTCAATACTTGCAGAATATACTGTTGGCTCCTGGCCATAATAAGTAACTGTACGATAAACTGATAAACTTCCATTCAAGTTGGACACACCAATTGAAGGATAATTGAAGTTGTAGGAAGCTGTAAGAGGTTTATGGCATTGAGTAAGATCCCCAGTGAGGTTTTTAAGTTGTGCTGGGCTTGCTCCATTGCTGCACAGAAAATTGAGAACATCTTGGGAATGAAATTCATATACTAATCCCGGATTGAGTGATGCAACTGGGTTAACATGTCCAGATCCATAGTCAAATGGTGTGGTTTGAGTTCCATTTGGATCTCGTCTTATGAGGTGGTGTGTGTTATCCGTAACTGTTGCTGAAACATTGGGAAAAAACGGCATTAGTTTAAGATGATCACAATAATAAACATCTATTCTCATGACTTCGGTAGTTGCCGGGAACTTTTGAAGCATAAAAAGACTTACCTGTTGTAATTATTGAAGACATTATGGCTGCAGGACCCCAAGATGGGTGGTGAGATTTTATAATTGCTGCAACTGCAGTTATGTGTGGGCAAGACATTGATGTTCCTGAAATGATGTTATAGTTGACAGGTCGTTGTTCAACTGTGGCATCAGTTCCTACTGGAGACCATGCTGCCAAAATATTCACTCCAGGTCCTGTGATATCTGGCTGCAGAGTTGGATTATAGCACACTATAGTTATCATACTTAAGTATCTATGTCCTCTATATCCTTTCAGAGTCAACAAAAAGGTTAACTAGGAAGAATCCGGTCCATGCAGTCTAAACATATAGTCCAATGAGTCTAAGTAAACTTGCCTTAATAATGTCTGGTGTTATTATATTTGGCCCCATGGAAGAAAAAGCTGCCATTTCTGGTGCTGGTTTGGTACCAACTACAGTTATTGTTGGGATGATTCTTGCAGTGGGATTCCTGACATAATAAAGCATTAGGTATGATGTTTTATGGATCAATCTTCTGACAATGAAGTGTCACAAACTTTGATATAAGAGATTTGTTTCTCTATTTGACAAACTTTTAAAACTCACTTATCTGTCTTTATATATGCTTGAAGCTCTTCTACTGCATCCTGACCAATGAGAGTGCCTGGGATGACAAATTGAAAACCAATATCTTTGGCATTATGATCAATAAGTATCATTCCAACACCCCCACCTTGCCTTATTTCTATGGCCTTCTCTTGCCTATCATCACTGAAATTCTCGATTGTACAGATCACAATTTTACCCTTGATTAAGGTAGGATTCAGAGTACTGTTCTTGCAGAAGCTGTTACATGGAGAAATCAAGGAAATAGGATTAAAAATTCAATCATGTCACTCTAGATGTCTTGGACTTAAAAACATTTAGCAACAACAAAGTTTGTGCTTAGCCAAATAACAAAGAGAATACCTTGCATTTATAGCTGGAACTCCAGCAGCTGCAGCAGCACTTCCATATATCAAACCATGCGAGTGCTTCATTTTTATTGGATTCAAAGAAGAACCCTGATAGCATTTATGAACCATTCTTAATTTCGTAACTAAGACTGATATGCATTAGATGTATATTAGTGTTAAAATTTAGAAAATAGTTCGTTATTGACTTCACCTTTAAGATCTTTGAGTTACCAAGGTAGATATTTGAACTGAATTCCCTGTCTATAGAGCTAGCAGCAACAGTGAGGATCCAAGGAGCAACATTGCATGCAGTACGTGGAAAAACTGAGTTTCCAGCTGAAGCAGAAACAAGAATACCCTTTCGAAATGCATGGAATGTTCCTACACTGACTGCGTCTTCGAAGTAAATTGGCTGGGGAGGATTAGGACCAAGAGAAAGAGATAGTATGTCAACGCCATCATGGATAGCATCATCCACTGCTGAAAGAATATCAGCATCACTGCAAAACCCAAACCAGCAGGCCTTGTAGATGGAAAGTCTAGCACTTGGGGCACCACCTCTAGCTGTTCCTTTGGCAATGCCAAATAAGCTGGCATTAGCAACAGTGGACCCTGCTATTGTGGAAGCTGTGTGTGTTCCATGTCCATCATTATCTCGAGGTGACCGGAAAAATATCTTATTGGCAAAACCGTCTAGAGGACCATTTTCTGCTTCAAACCCTTTTGAATAGAACCGAGCCCCAATAATTTTCCTGAAAAATCCAAACTCCTGGTGAGTGACATAGTTAGCAAATGACAATATGTACATATCTATAGCATAGCACAAGTTTCTGCCATAAACCTGCTATCCAAAAGTTTAGCCTATTTGGTGTGGGAACATGAATAGTTGTATGATGAATCTGAACACATTCATTCATCTAAGAGAATGCTATGAACTTTGAAGCGTGGATAATACACGGGTCCATCTACCTTGTGCTGAAATCTAGTTTTTCTTATTTTAGGTTGCAGAGTTAGAAGCAGAAATCTAGAACACTTTGTCATAGACACCCTAATAGCGTGTCACAGATTAACACTATCCCAAATTTTAAACTATTAAGTGAAAACATGTGAATGATTTTACATTACGCTTTAACAGCTTCAAATGCATAATTTATTACTTCAATATTGTACATCAATCTTAAAAACAGTCTATGATGGATTTTGAATTCTTACTTGTTGCAATTGGCCAGTGTAAACTTATCACCAGTAACACACTCTCCTTTGAATTTTTTGGGCACGGGACCTAATCCATGATCAGTGAAGCTTTCCGATTCAGGCCAGATTCCTGAAAACCAATGTTGAGTCTCTCATTTTTAATCAAAATGACAGAAAAAATAGAGTGCAAAAGAAAGTATTAACCAGAGTCAATGACACCAACAATGACTTCGGATGCGGTGTCTAATGCTTTAGGATTGCTCATGTAGATAGTATCCAATCCAAGAAAATCCCAAGAATGTGTTGTGTGGAGTTTATTCATTTTGCTCTCAAAAACGGACACTACAGATTTATGTTCTGAAACACAATTCAAAACGTTGTTCAGAGCCTGAGCAAGTAAATGGTTGGTGGATTCCATATAGAATATGTTTTTTCACTCTGAAACTTGAGCAAATACAACTCCAAATTGGAGCCACATATTTTAAATCGAGAGGCCATTTTCAAACTACTGAATTAGTCCTCATTGTTTCCTTGTCCAATATAGTGGAAAGATGAAGATAGAAGCGTATAACACTTGAATACAATACCTGCAAGTTGATGAACTTGCTCTGGTGTAATCATAGCTGAGAAGCCTTGAAAGCTTTTAGAGTAATGGTGGATGGTTGTTGCCTTTGCTTCACTCAGGCTGAAAAGTAGAAAGGAAGTCCATTTTGGCCAAAATTAGTCCTTTTTCAAATAAATTAAAATGAGAAGAACACTGATAGTTATAATTAATTCCATGAATTCTATCTCAAATTGGGTGACATGCCTTCCAGTAACTGAAGCTAGTATCTCATGGTTTGCTCTGATTACGGATTCTGAATTAGGGTGTGAATGATCTCCCATATAAACTATATGATGCTGTGTCAAAGCAAATCCAAGAGTTAGTTTAGAGCTTCTAGTATTGTAGCTAAGAGGCTGTGCATGCATGCAACTCACGTAGACAGCATGCATGCATCAAGTCCAAGTGAATATGCTCCTTACCTTCGGGGTGGATCCATTTACCAAAGTATACCAAATGAAAAGGAGAAGGGAGGAATAGCCTAAAACTTTGGTAAACCCCATGATACACTGAAAGGGTCCAGAATAGAAAGCTGGACGTGGAAATGGTGACTAATTTTATGGTTGCTGATTCGTCAATTTTATAGCCGAAACTGACAAACTCACTTGCCCTGACATAAAAAAAAATTCAGTTGCCGGCTTTATATTTTTCTGTTTATTACTTGGTAAGATTCTTTAGAAAGTAAAATGACATTCACAAAAGGAGATAAGATGAATATATATTTAACGAACTAACAGCATTTGGAAGAATTATAAACAGCAATTATTGGATTGAAACTTGTATCATTCACAGCTACATTATAGAGAACTAACACAAATTGTCCAATATTTAAAACATAAAAGGACGATGGGTCTTCCATTTGTCTGAACTTGAGAGTGTTATTGGCAACCACAAATGGCATATGCTCACTCAGATACCAAAAGCTACAGTGTATTAGAGTCTTTTAGAAAAAAAAAAAAAAAACTATATTTTTACTGCATGCTTCTTTCAAAGATACTCCGTTATTCAATTGTTTCTGCTATAGGCGTTTATGAGTTTAGATCAGATATTGAAAAAAAAAATCCAGAACAATCTATTTTCATTGGTTCAGATTGGTTTGAATTTTTCAAAAGAAAAATGCAAAATCCAAATCAAACCGGTTCAATAAAAAATGGATTGGTTTAATTTGAAATAATTCAATCATATGTAAATACACAATTTTGTTTAAGATAAATACAATTTTTTCATAAAAACTCAGACATTAAGAAAAATAAACTGCTTTTATACTGTAATTGACTTCCGTAAGTTAAATAATAAGAAAAATTATAAAAAATTTATATATTTATATCAGAAAATAGTAAATAGTAAAAGAAATGCAGCACCAAGAATCCGAACTAACGTGTCCAAATTTACGTTGTGCATACCAAGTAGAAATGATTGAATCCTTCTAGGGAGGTTTTTGTTGCTTAACACTAGTTTTTCATCTACATCACAAACTGTTTTGATTTTATGTCCATTTGGGCAGATCCCTCACTTAGAACTGATCGTGTAACTAACCAGACAGGTTAAACGTTAGTTCAAATCATCATGTGGCCGTCCAAAGATTCAAACAAAGAGGTGACAGAAAAGTTAGATTGTTTTTTCCTCCACCTCCATATCTTCTTCTGCCACCCCTATACATAACATCAAAATATATTTTTATTTTTCTTATGTCACCTCCATAGAGTAACTTCCGGATTATGTAATCCAGAAACACATTTGAAAAAAGACTTCCGGATTATATAATCCAAAAGTTAAAAAAGACTTCCATGTAATGCGGAAAGTAAACATGTATATGAAAAAAGACTTTCAGATTATGTAATCTAGAAGCTAATTACAAATTAAAAAAATTACTTCCAGATTACGTAATCCAAAATATTACAGAAGAACATTTTTGGAAATAAAAAAGTTTATGGAGTTAAAAGAAGAAGGTATGAAGGTGCAGGAAGAGACAGTCAAAAAGTTATCTGTTTCTGTTGTTGACTTCTAACTCTATCAGGAAACCTTGCCAAGAATATGAATCACACCTTATACAATTTACATGCTCTTTTACGATTATTTTGCAGTGTAAACTAAGCTCACATCTGGTTGAACAATCTGTTGAAAACTATATTTTATGGTTAAATTAGTCTCTGTTACAGCTTGGTGAAGCACAGCAGCTGAAATTCTCAACTCCCCTAGAATTTGAAAAAAAACACTCAAACCTAAAATGCTCTAAAATTTGTGAATCCCCTACATTGAAATTCAGACAAACATGAGTAACCATCACCACATATTCACATGAAATTTATTTTCTGATAATTTCAGACTGTTTTTATACACAATTTATGAGAAGTAAAATTATGCACTTCACTGGATCCAATAGTTCTGTAAATTACAAATCATAACATGTTTAAACTAGTGCAGATAGTCGAAGAAAAATTCCGTCAGAATTATCCTTCCTCTCCGAACTCCTTTGTGAATCTCTCATGAACATCGAGGTCGGCCTTGCTTACAGTGGGTCTTTGTCTAGCAAGTACTTTGTCAAAATCTGTCCTCGATATAGGTGGTGGCAGGATCTGTAGAGCAAACAGGAACATAAAATATTACTCTTAAATAATGAGTTAGAAAATGAAATTCTGGAGTCCTACTGTCATCAAAATCTGCATCAGCTTGAATACCTGTGAAGCAAGTCCTTTCGCAGCAAGCTCCTGCATTGTAATTTGTATTGCACTTTGTTGCTTTGGTCCACATGGAATCCACATACCCTCAGAATTCTTAAAGAAAAACATGGCATCTTGGGTTTTGCGAACAGGTTCAAATAAAACATCTTTCACCTGTAGAAGAGGTAAAATTGCCTTTACTTGAAATTCATCTAAATAAAAATTATCATTGTAACCAGGTATTTCACATAGAAGTCCAACTTACACAGACAGATATATCTGAACCTGAAAAACCCCCTGTCTTGCGAGCCAAATGTTCAAAATCGCTTTCCGTCAAATTATGGGGAGTATCTCCTAGGTGAACCTGTTCAATTTATCAACCAAGAAAAAGGCATAGTAAGACCGTTTGCTAGGTTCACAATACATGATAAGACCAATCCTTCGATGAACATCATCGTGTATATTGCCCATACCTTGAACATGTGTTGGCGAGCCTTCAAATCTGGTAGGGGTATGTATATTCGCTTATCAAAACGTCGCCTTATTGCCTACAATAACAACTTGATTAATCAAAATAGTGTCATCCCATTGACTCAGAATAAGAATTAGTAACCAGCCAGAACTATTTTCTTCTTACCTGGTCTAGAGCATAAGGTGTATTTGTAGCTGCTAGAACAAGAACCTTCTGATCATTGTGTCCTACACCCTACAACGTAAAGTGGAAAACCTACATTATGATGGAAACCTTGAATCTTCTGAATTAGTACAATAAGGGTGCATAATAACATTAATTACAGGGGGAGGGGATAGTTCGAACACTACTTTTTGAAAGAAAAAAAAAGATACTGGCTACTGTGTTCAGCCTAATAAAAAAAAGCTAAATATGACAAGACTTGAGTCATTAATCAAAAAGTGCGTGCAACTTTCTATATGGCTAAAAATCATCCAATATATTACTTTACAGATTCTTTTACATTTAAAAAAAAGGGTAGTAATACTATAACCAAATCTAGGCTTGGCCAGTCAAGTGAAACTTAATTAATTCAACATTGTTCTTCAAATAAAGTAAGGATAATTCATCAACATCCTAAACCGGTCTCAAGCTTCTTCACTAGTTCCACAGAATGCAATTCAGATGTAAACTAAAAAATATTGATCTAATGAACATATCCCCATAGCAACTTGACACCATAAATTTATTACCTGCATCTGCACCAGAACTTCAGTTTTAATTCGTCTTGAAGCCTCACTCTCATTACCCTCTCCACGCTGACCACACAAAGAATCTATTTCATCAATGAATATGATAGAAGGTGCACTCTCACGAGCCATTTCGAAAAGATTTGAAACCAGCTTTTCACTTTCACCCATCCACTTTGAAACCAGGTCTGATGAAGAAACACTGGAGAACAACTCAAAAGTTAAAAAATGCTGCAAAAAAATGCCCACCTAAGCACTCACGTTTACAACCTTATTTTTCCATATAAAATCACTGAAGACAGAACTGTTTGATTTGCATGCACAAGCACAAGGAACTAAATCAATCACAATCATGAGTATGTGCAAAGCAATGTAGCAATAACAATGTTGATGATGTGAAATCATCCGTATGGATACACATTCATAAACCAAACTTAGTGTGTGTTTCAATTCACATTGGATAATCCAAGATCTGTTAGAAACCAGAGTAACAGCATAAAGACTCACAACTAAAATAAAAGTTGAAAAAGGAGCAAAATAGACATTAACCAATAAAGTAACTTTACTAAAGGAAAGAAAAATTACAATTCCTCTCTCTCTAACTTCAAGGAGAAAACAATAGCACTATCTCTTGGAAATAGGAAAAGCAAATACTAGGAAAACCTTAAAGGAGAAACTATTTTCCTTTCTAATTTTGGTTTACTAGGAAATAATAATACTAGGAAAGCCTTCGACCTTTTGGAAGTTCAACAAGTTTTCATGTCTTTTTTCTAAGAAAAGCCTCTATTTCTTCTTGCATTGTCATCATCCACAAAGAAGCATATGAAC
This sequence comes from Phaseolus lunatus, assembly GCA_013389735.1. Classification (NCBI taxonomy): domain Eukaryota; kingdom Viridiplantae; phylum Streptophyta; class Magnoliopsida; order Fabales; family Fabaceae; genus Phaseolus; species Phaseolus lunatus. Next base: position 8,652,300 of record CM023867.1, read on the forward strand.
TACTCACATTCTCTTGAAAAGTTGAAGGCTTTCCTTCATTTAGAAGACAATACGCATCATGGTTTGTCATAACATATTGTGAGTGTTAAGATGGTTTAACTTTTTCTCATGTTGATCATCAGAGCCCTCCATTACTAATCTCATTTGCCTCTTGTTCTTCATGCTCATGTTCTAACTGAGAAGAATCATTTGAAAGTTTCTTCTCTATCTGCACAGTGTCCCTTCTGTAGCTATCATTTGTAATCTCATTTTGCAATCCAATTTTTTTCAAAAACTACATCTCTGCTACCAACAACCTTGTGGATACTTAGATACCAGTGGCGATACCCCTTCATATTGTTAGCATAGTCCAAGAATATAGATTTTGGATCCAACTTCGTTCTTTCTTGGGAGTTAAACATCACGTACACAGCACAACAAAATACATGTAAGAAAGAACAATGAGTTGGTTTGCCCATCTATATATTTATTTCCATTATTTGTCCTTAAGCACTTGCTTCTTTTCCCAGTTTCAAGCTCTACTCGTGCTTTGAATTCCTGGAATACTGGAAACACATATGACTTTATCTTGATGGACTAAATCCACAATCTCCTAGAGTAATCATCATGAATGATTCAAAACATTTTGCTCCTCCAAGGGAAAATATTGGTGATTCCCACACCGCAAAATGAATATAGACTAATATGTGTTTGTTTCCAGTAGTACTTTAGCAAACTTTAATCTATGTTGTTTGCTTATCACATAGTGCTCATGGAAAGGTAAAGTAACCCCTTTGAGGCTGAGTAAGAGATTACATTCCACATGGATTTTCAAACCTTGCTTTGACATATGATCAAGTTTGTAATGTCACATCATTATTGTTTCTTCTTAACTTGTTGATCCAACTGTTGTATATACTTCTTGCAACATGCACCTATAAATTTGCCATGATTTTCTCTGCATCACTACCAAATTTCCTCCCACCACCTTTAAAATCTCACCTTCAATATGGATCTTACACCCAAGGTCATCTAATTGCCCAATTAGCAATAGATTCTTCTTCCAAGTCCTTCACATGTCATACCCCTTGAACTGTATACAGTACCATCATTACAATCTTATCTTGACAGTACTGACTCCGAGAATGTCTAAGGCATGATCATTTCCTGTTAACACAAATCCACATGAGATTGGTTCGTAAGTGTAAAATCTATCCCAATGTGGAGTCAAGTGTCATGTTGCACCTGATTCCACTATCCACCTATCATGTAACTGATTTTTCACCATTAAAACTTATTACTACTTCGTTAACTAGAATATCTTCATCTTCTGAGGTACTTGCAACACAACCTTGTGAGGTTAATGCTTTAGAGTTCTTTCCTCCAATCTTCCTATGCCAACAATTTTTCTTTGCGTGTCCTCTCTTGCCACAATGGCATTTGATATTCTTCTTACTTAGAAACTTTGATCCACCACAAGTTTGACTTCTACTACAGCCACATTCTATTGTACAAATTAGGAAAACTCAAAAGTAGAAGCTTTGCACATTCATTTTCAACTATGTTAAATTTTTCACTGAAAACTATACAAATAACATTCAAATTGTTGATGTGGTTTATCATTGATATATACTCACTCATTCAAAGAGTATAGTGTTTTCTCTTCAAGAATATTCTTGTGTGAAGTGACTTAACCTCACACAATTTGATGAGAGTGTCCAAACTCTCCTTAGCAGTAGTCTTTTCCACAATGCTAGACAAAACCGCATTTCTCATTGCTAAGAGCAAATTTGCTATAACATTGTCATTAATTTCTTTTCACCATTGATTCGTGATGTCCATGGATCTTTCTTCAATTGCATCTCCACAATTGTCTTTTGTCAAAATTGTTTTAGCCTTCAGTTTCCACAATGAGAAATTATTCTCATTGAACTTCTCTATCTCATATTTTACTGACATAGTTATCCGACTTTTCACTATGAATAGTACCATTAACCAGCACACCAAGTAAGTTCCTAGGAAAAAGAAGTAGGTCACTAATAGAAACACTTAAATATCAAGTTTTTCCTTTGTCAAAACTTTTTTAAGCACACACATTCATACTACCACACTTTTTACCCAGTAAGAAGAATAATTATTTTCTTTGGTGAAAGATTAGACTAGTTGCAATCACAGAACATACTAAGATTTATTCACAACACTATTCCAGCATCAAAAGCAGCAATATAAATCAGCAAACTCTGATACCATTTTAAGTACCAGAGTAAAAAACGTAGGAACTCAACTAAAATAAAAGATGAAAAGATGTACAAAACATATAATAGACAACAATGTAATTTTTAAGAAGAAATGCAATGCCCTTCTCTCTAAATCCAAGGAGAAAACAATAACACTGTGTTCAGTGAGAACCTTCAAGGAAAAACCTTTTTTTCCTCTCTTAATTTGTCTCAAGCACTAAGGTAGTAAAAAAGAAAAGGAAATGATATTGGTGTGTCTTACTATGACAACATTATGTTCTATTTGTAACAAGGAAAGTGTGCACCACAGTAAACTTTCTCTTATGTGGGACTTCTGTTCTCACAAAATCATGTTGAAATTTCAACTAATGTGAATTAATTTAATGATTACATGTTCGGTTTGATGTTAAGGATTCGATTTTGGATCTAGAATTGCTTTGAGTTGAAGTAACTTCAGTAATTTCTTGTTGAATTAAAAGAAATATATTGAAGTACTAAGTGAGTGTTTGGATCAACGTTGACAAACTTGATAGTTTGATGAATTGATTGTGGTAAAACTGATTGTAAAATGGAGTGATTTACGTTTAGATATTTTTATTATAAAAGCAGGTTAGCATTATTAAAACTTAGTATAATTTTTTTTATCCAAAAGCGAAAACTATCCAAAGTTGTTTCAACTCATGATCAATTCTAGACCCATAATAAATTCCTCAACGTGAAACCAAACACACACAAATTAATCTAAAATCACATTAATTGGTGGTATCTCAACATGATTGTGGAAAATCTAAGATGAAACCAAACAAACACAAAGTTTTGCCGGTAACTTGCTTTTAACACAGAAACATCCAAATCGCATCACTCCAAAATCAATTTTTCAAAACATCACCCAAACACATCCTTAATCAAGCTTAAACATCAGAAAATCAATAAACCCACCTGAAGAACGTAGAATCAGCTTCTGTTGCAACAGCCTTGGCCAAATACGATTTACCCGTCCCCGGTGGTCCGTACAACAAAAACGCTCTCCAAGGTCGTCGTTTACCTGAACCAACCAAACCATTCCACCAAACAACAGAAAATTCAAATTTCAAGTCTCAGGTTACAGCATCACCGTCCCCTCAATCGCATAATCAAAAACCAAAAAGTCAAAACCTCACCGGTGAAAAACTGAGGAAACTTCACGGGCAAGATAACCGCTTCCTGAAGAGCCTGTTTGGCGCTCTCCAACCCCGCCACGTCGTTCCACTTCACGTCGGGCTTTTCCCTAACGATGGCGGAGTTGAGCCCGGCCCGGAGCTTGGCCTGTTCAGGATCCTCCCCATCGCCGCCTGCGCCGTCCTTGGGCTTGGACTTGGGCCTGGTAGCGACGGCAGCATCCCCGGAAGAAGGTGGGCCGCTAGGCCCATCGTCGAGAACGGCCCGGATCTCCTCGGCCCGACGCAGGTACTCGGTGAATTTCTGCGTGATTGCCTCCTTTATCTTAGGGTTCTTCTCATACTTGAGGTGCGTTTTGAAGTACTCCAACGCGTTCATGTAAAGTTGGAACGCTTTCGCGTAATTACCTTTGTTGTCTTCATCCACCGCTTGCTTCACGTACTCTATTGCTTGTTCTTTGAAATTGCTATACATTTTCTTCTTCTTCTTCTCCGGTGAAATTTTTTTTTTCTATTTTGGGGGTTCTCAATGATCTGATGGAGAAGAAGATGAAGAAGAAGAAAAGGATGCGCGTGGAATGAGAAAGCGTTTGGGTTGGTTGGGCGAGTCAGAGAAGGTTCTTCCGTCGAACCTTCCTTCTCAAGGAATCGGATTTCGTGAATTCGCAAGTTTATGTATATTCGTCAATCGGAATCCTTAAATGAAGATCGAACGGTCTCTGTTTCAGATTCTTATTTTGAGTTGGATTTATTGATACGAAACAATAACTGTTTGATCTTTATCCATCGGTTTTAATTGTTTGCGTGTGTAATTGATTGTGTAGGTTGAATGCAGGGAACCCTGTCTCGCCTGCGTAATGCGCTGCGTTTCATTCTTTATTTTTTATAGTTTAATGTGAAAATGTGCATGTAGATGGGTCCGGTTACATCTTTTGTTAGAAAAAAATAACCCACATTTTTTATTCAACTATATTATAATTTTTAATATGATATTTTAATTTTCTCATATCATTTAATTATAAATTTCTTTTTATTACATATTATTTTTCAAAACTTATCTTCATGTTCAACAATAACATTTTTTTTTTCTTTCTGTGTGATTTGTTATGGATTTTTTCAGGGCTTCATTGATTGTTTCAAATTTTAATAATAATTAGTTCTAACCTCCTAATTAAAGTAGCTAACAATAATAACTTTTAATAGCTCAAAATTTATTTTTATTCAGAAATAATAGAAGGATTTAGATGCAAAATAATAATTTATTCAAAGACACATTTATCCATACTAAATTTCATTTTAACATGTCTCATACTTACTACATAGAAACATGTTGCATAGTAATTTAAGTATAATGTGAACTTCTCTTTGAAGTCTTACTAGATCCAAGATCATTCATTATTCAATAATCATTTACATGAAAATTTTATTCAAGATGAGTGTTTCAACTACCAAATTGAATATTTACTCCTTAAAAAACATGTATATTTCATTTCATTAATTTACATTTATATTATGTTGAAATTATTTTTGTTACCTTAGCATATTTAATATTAAAATTTATCATTTGATTGACGCTAGAATGATTTAAATATCACTTTATTGATGTGGCTTTAAAAATATGAAGAATTACAAACTTTTATTTTACTTGAGTAGTCCAAAATGGTGTTTGAACATAATGATTACAAAAACAAACCATAGTGGAACAATCTAACTTCATAGAAGATGAAAAAAAAAAAAAAGATGTCATAAAACTTACTTTATTCAAAATATTATTTCATTATTCATTTTACTTAAACCTAAATAAATTGGGTCTTAAAATAATTATTAGTTTAAAAAATATAAAAAAAAATTATTATCTTGTCATTAAAGAAAAACTATTCTTGTTTATGATATATTAAAAATCTATTTATAATTATTAAATATTATAGTATGAAAATTAATACATATATATATATATATAATACATTATAAGATTTAAGTAAAATATAGTTATTTAAACAAAACATTAATATTAAAAGTGAATATTGAATGATAAAGCAAATATAACACATGTAATTACCTTATTTATATTAAATAATAAATATATTACTGAATGAAATTATATTTAAAAAATGTAATTATCCTAATTTTAAATATCTTTTTATTTTAATAATACTAATTAATTTTAAAATGTTAAGATTTTTAGACTGACGAATGTTTGTTTAGGAACTGTATCAGGAGTTAAAAGATGTTTAAATTTAAAAACATACTATTGTTTTACCCTTGGGGAAAAAAATTCATTTTTTTTCAATTTATTCTATGGTTTTAAGCTTGGAAATATTGTAATCAGAAATTATATGTTTAAATGTCATAATGGATAATATATTTAATGTTTTAGAAATAAATTAGTTAAATCAATAATTTCTTTTTAAATAAAAGCTTTCATATTAGTTATTACTATGCAATTTGACATCTTTGTATTTTATTTCTATTTATTTATTGTTTGCTGATTAAAAAAAACTAGACTAACACCTCAAGTAACCACAATCATTTGTCATTAAATGAAAAAAAAAATATTATTTAAAAAAATAAAAGAAAATACAAAAATATGGGATATTAGACCAAAACTCATATATTAACAAAAACGATACATAGGTAAATTATACTTATTCATAAATAATTAATGAAACAGACTAGATAGAAGTCTATTATACTAATGAAAAGATTCTTTATGAATAAATCATAAATTAGCCAACTTATTAGCATACGCATTCCCTTCACGAAAAATATGAGAAATCCTAAACCTGATTTTTCCAGAATAATTAAGACAAATATTCCATCGATTACAAAGCATCCAAGAAATATTTGTCCTAGCAGTAAATGCAGCACAAACCAAAGGAGAATCACATTCCAGTTAGACATTAGTAAGTCCCATTTTTTAAGTTTCCTCCATAACATGTATAACCTTATAAAACTCAGCAACTAAAGCAGTCTAAACTTCAAGAAACGTAGAGAAAGTTCTAATAAATTTTCTCATACTCCCACGAAAAATACCTCTACAAGTAGCAAGACCAAAATATCCCCTAACAATCATCAATGTTAATTTTAACCCAATCTGATGAATAAAACTCTCATCTAACAGGAAGATGATGAAAAATTTTACCAGTACGATTATTAATACCAAAAAATTTGATCACATTGAAATCCAACATATCATTCTTCATTGAAGCTTTAGACAAATTACCTAGACAAATTAAATCTTAAACCAATAATTTAAAATTAGAGAAAATGATTTTTTTACTAACAATATAAAGTAATTCTTCCCGTACCAATTAATTAAATCTTTTTATGTATGACATTAACACTGTTTTAGAACTTAAGTTTTGTGTTTACTAATCAAATTTAAATTAAACAACTCGCATGTTACTTCATTGTGTAATGATATAAATTAATATTTTAAAATTTTAGGTTCTTAATTTATATATATATATATATATATATATATAATTTTTATAATCTAAGAATAAAATAATTAATATTCTTACTTCTATCTTGGATATTTCTCGAGTTATATCAAATTTAGTTATAATATTATGAATTAATTTCGAACAATCATATATATCATGATATATAATAAAATTCACATACACATATATCATTTGCATCATTACATACTTTTAGCTTAAAGAATATCATCAATAAATTACACATAAATTGTAATTCTAAAATTACACAAATCATTAATTGAATCTTAATCGTCACACCTTGAAATATTCTAAAAGAGTTATATTAAGTATGTTGAATGAAAAAATTTACCATATGCATTATTAGTAATCTAACATTAGTTTACTATGTATATCATTCATACATATGCCTGTTTAATATTATACAAAATATATTATTAATAAAAACATAGAGATGCACTCACAAATATGTCCTATGGTAATGAGAGTTCTAAGGAATAATTTTTTTTTTCAACTTAGACGGTCAATACTTAATATATATAATAATGGTATTGTTGAGTTTTGTTCAAGAATCAACCCGATACTTAAGTAAACATAGAAAAACTATAAAACAACATTAATAATTTATGGTTGCACAACTTAAATTTTATAATTTATTTTAACCATAAAATAATTATCCAAACCTTCAAAAAAAAAGTTCATATAACCTAATTTAAACCATTTACAACTCAAGAAAGTCAAAACTACCATAAATCAATCATTGCGGATAAAAAAACTATCATAAATCATAAATCAGTTTGTTAACACCATCAATAAATCAAATACTCCAATACTCTATACACCCTAATTCAAATCCAAAATGTTTGATATCATCACAATACATTAATAAAAACAATTTAACATTAATAAGTAATTGTCCTTTATAAATAACTTGCCTTCTAAAAAAAAACTTTCAATACCTAGAAGCTCCAAATTCAAGTTGATAGTTTTCCAAAACTTCAACCTACATCCATCAACACTCTCTAGTTATTCATGTTAACATTTCTACATATAAGTTGATTTAGACAAATGGAGAATAAAACTTTCTCAAACTTAGAAAAATGATAAAAGAGATAGAATCTTCTATATGAAAAATAGAAAGTTACATAGATCAAGATTTTGAAAATTTATCTTAATCTACTGTCAAGTGCATTTCCAATATATATAGTGTAATTTAATCATGAAATGGATAAATGATCCATAATTTTAGAAGAGTGTATATAGTTTACATTTATAGAAATATAAAATTTTGATTAAATGAAAAATAAATTATTTTAAACATATCTATACATTTTAATTTTTTTTCATTTAATTTAAACCCTCTTTTTATCTAAAATAAAAGTGATTTTTTATTTAAAATTAATAGCGAGTCTTAATAAGATTTTGATCAAAGAACTAAGAGAAATGGTATAGAAAACATTTATAGTCAGTAATTTAAAATGTTAAGAAATAAAAAATTGTATTACTCAAGATTAAAAAAGAAAGATTTTTTTTATGATTTTATTCTTTTTCAGACAATGAAGAAAAATAATAGAAAAAAAAATCCAATAAAATAAAACCATACTTTTACATCTATATAAATTATGACGTTGCAGACAGTTGGGGTTTCACTTTTCGGCGGCGAAATGGGTAAACGAGAAAAGCAGAAGCAGAGGCAGGAGAGGCGTAACCGTGGAAGAGGCTCATTCAGCTATCTTCAAGAAGACCAGGATATTGATGACACTCCAAGAATCTCACCTTCCGGTGAAGAAGCTGTTGATGACAGCAATGAGGAACAAGAAGAAGATGATGCTGATGATGATGAAGCAACCATAAATCATGAAAACCAATCGCACGATATGCCTTCAAAGTTCCTCCTTTACCAACAATCTGTGCAGGTTTGTGTTCCCAACTTAAAAAGATTGTATCTTTGTCAATGGGCACATGCTTGGTTTAGCTGGTTGTTGGGATGGATGATGAAATGTACAAGTTTCAAACTTGTTAGATTTTGTGTTTCTAGGTGAGGCCTCTGCAGCCAAATTTGTGGGTTATTGTTGATGTATTGTGTTGATTGAGAAGTTCATAATGTGACTTGGTGAATCATGTTTTTTTTGTTTGTTTGTGCAGTCTCCTAAAGGAGACATAACTTATTTGCAAAAGTTCTTTCTCATGTACGTGGGTGGAAGGATAGCCCTTCATCTTCAAGAAGATTTCTGTGGCACTGCGTTTCTTAGGTACATCCTCCCTTATTCATGCCTCTTTTAAGTTATTGATACTCTTTCATGGACATTCTAAACTCTTGGTAGTCCTTGAGATTGTTAGCATCACATTTTGGGATCCCTCACATTACAAATTCCTCCCTTTGGTATCTGAATTTACAAATATTGGATCATTAGTGTGTTTGGAACTGTGTTACGAACTCATACTTGGGTGCCATGACAGTGGAATGTACAGTGTTCTTTTATACTTCATTTTGTACTGAAAAATAAGAGTAAAATGAATGGCATTTTACAAAAGTCAAGAACTAGAGTAAGAATTTTGTTAGTTAGATCCCAAGTGGTCAACACACAATCTTGAGTACTGCAATGGGGTTTTGGTTTAGAGAAGACACTGTTCACTATCACTAATATTACAGGTAAACTCAATTGGTTAAGATCACTTGCCGTCTATCACCATGAGTTTGTGTAAATTATGCTCTTTTGTTATTTATGTGCAAATAAAATTCTTATTTGGTTTTTGTTCCGATATGCCCAAAAAATCTTACATCATTTAAGGATTGATATCAATAATAATTTATATATATCCTCATCCCTTAATCTAATAATATGTTTTTTAAGAACAAAATCATGAACTAAACTCTAAATCGAACAATATTTTGGATGTGTTGATTTCACCGTAATGAATCTTAGAGAACAATTGAAACTGTACAGTTGTCGGTGTTGGACATGTGTCAGACATGGAGACCTGGCATTGAAGAGTCGTGTCTGAACTTCATACATTGGTATCCTGCAGTCAGAGCTGATTCATATATAGCTCTAAATGCCATATTAGTAAAATCTATTTCAAGCGGGTGTTTTAATTCATTTAGTGCATGTCTGGAACTGTGTTTACAGAGGGAAAGACACACGTTCAATTCATTCTACATACTGTAGCTTCTGCATCATTGCTTATGTGGTTTCGTAATGCAGTTCCTATCCTAACACACTGTTAATCCTTTTCTCTTTCTGATGTCTCACGATATTTTTTGTCAGACCTAGACTACTTACCTGGCTGTGATTTATGTTTATCAGTACAGAATGGCTCCGCAGTGATTCAAGAAGGACAGCAGTAGGATTAGATTTGGACGATGAAGCACTTAATTGGTGCATGGAAAACAACATACCTTCACTTGGTGCTGATGGATTTTCAAGAATATCCCTCTTTCATGGGAATGTCCTACAACCTCTTCAGTCTAAGCTTGTGAACACGGATCCTCAGAAGCTGGTAAGCAACATTTCACTGGCACAGAATGAAGAAAATATGCAGGCTGGTATGCCGGAATCTGATGATCTCACAGGCTCTGTTGTTCAAGATGATACGTTTACTAAGACATACATAACATTACCTGGAAGAGATATTGTGTGCGCTTTTAACTACAGCTGCTGTTGTTTACATAAACGAGCAGACCTGGTTTTGTATTTCAAGCATGCACGTGATGCCTTGTCAACTAAAGGTGGAATTTTTGTGATGGATTTATATGGGGGTACATCTTCAGAGGACAAGTTGAGGCTTCAAAGAAGATTTCATAATTTCACGGTATAATATGGTGATGTTGCCACAATCTATGTGGATTTTCCTTTCAGTCCACTGTGGGTTTGATCCACTTGGATACACTTTTAAAGAAATTTTGAAAACGTCTGCATGAGGAACACAGGACGGATAGATAGTTGATACATAGAGTATAAACAGCATAACATGATTTACTAAAATTGTTCCACTCGTTTTCATTTTTGTTGACACATGACATGATCCTGAATTTCCCCCACATCTTACCCTTGTCTTATTTTCACTAATTATGTCTTTCATGATTGACCTATTGCATTTACAAGGTATTTCAGAGTTTCACTGTTAAATTTCAAATTTCAGTTCTCTTTTAGCTTTTCTCTTTTCTCTTCTGCCACTGAGTGTAGCTTTTCACTGACTTTTGTTTTTCTTTTGCATGATTATGATATAACATAGATGACACTAAATTTGAGATGAACCTCTTAACCAGCGGGACAAGGACAAGAATATTTTATGTTTTCCCAATACAATGGCATCTATATGTTATTATACCAGTACTATCAAATATTGAAGTTGTGAATATTCTCCTTGAAATATTATATATAATATGGACTTCGTAATAAAATCTGTAGTATGTATGGGAGCAAGCTGAATTTGATATTATTCAACGGAAGACAAGGATTAGCCTCCATTTCCATTTGAAGAAGGAACAAAGAAAACTTCGCCATGCATTTTCATACAGCTGGCGGTTGTAAGTTCTTTATTTTTTTTCCACCTTCAATTTAAAAACGATTTTCTGCTTTTGAGGTGAGAATTATACTGAATATTTCTCGTTATTCAAGTGTATTCCTGGTTTGATTGTTTATTTCTGGTTGTTTTAACATCATAAGAAGTGTGATTGTTCAATTGTTATCTTTATTTGATTGTTCAGGTGGACATTGCCTGAGATTAGGGATTGCTTGGAAGAGGCTGGATTTCGATCTGTTCACTTTTGGGTTCGAGATATGCCAGACAGCACGGAAATTATGAAAACAGAGGGATTTGGTGCGGGAAAGAATGTAAAATATGAAGAGGCAACAACTTTTCAGCAACAAGATTCTTGGAATGCTTACATTGTTGGTGTTGCATAACTTCATCTTAGAAATGGTAGTTTTCTGTTACATTAATTTTGTCGTAACCAGACAAGCTCACTTCCATTTGTTTGGAACTTCCTTAAATTGGGTTTTTGAGATTATGAAGCGTAAAAACAAATTTCAAGGTGCTTTCCTGTCATGTTTGGTATGAAATTTTATAGAGGGATCTTACCATAAGTATACTTGTTGATTCAATCAATGCTAGAAAATTCATTGATCAAAGCTGAGTAAACTCTGAACACATGCTAGCTCTAGGACTTCCCGTATTAGCATACATGCTGGATTTAGAACGGTTGAGATGTAGAATGCATTTCAATGTAATGTGTGAAATAATTGGAAATAATATCTTTTTACTCTATCTTCTCTTGTAGTCGGTGCGTACATAACAAAGTTTGGACAAACAATTGAAGTGAAAATGAAGGGAAGGGAAGAATTTTCATTAAAAAACCTATAGATATACACTTGATTTGTGATTTATAACCTCACAATTAGTGTAGCATGTACATTTTTCTGCATCTCATAGCAGTGGCGTGTTTACATAAAAAATAAACTGAATCTCAAGAAAAAACTTGTGGTCAATTTGACGGTTTTGAAAGTTCTCTCTCCATAGCACGTGAATATGTCCGGTGTTGATATTGGATGGTAACATCCAACAGTTCATCAAGAGGTGTCTTTGGTTTCCAAGCTGAAACCCAGAAGAATACATTTTAAGATGAATGTTTAGATTCTGTTGAATAAGACGTAGGGCTTAAAAGAGTAATGATTGAATACCAAGCTGCCTGGTGATAATTGTCATGTCAGGGATGCGCCTATCACTGTCATCATAGCCTTTACCATAGAAATCTTGTGCACTCACATTTACAGTTGACATACTAGAGGCAGGTACACCAGACACCTTTGCATAAGCCTTAATGTGAAAGAAATTATGAGTATATTCACAGACCAAGTATAAAAGGTACAACAGTTAGAATTGAAGCTTTGGGGCTACTACCTTTATCATAAGCTCAGCTAGTTCCTTCACAGATACTTCGTTGTCTGGGTTTCCCACATTAAATATATGTCCATTTGCTCTCTCAGGGTTGTCCTGTGTCATGTTGGCATGTACATTAGTCCAAGCTCAGAGCGACATGGGTGATTGAAGTTCACTTATGAACTATCTGAACTTACAATCATTAACGCAACAGCATCAATTGCATCCTTAATGTAGAGAAAGGTTCTCTGTGATTCCCCACCGTCAACAAGTTTGAGAGGCTCCCCTCGCAGGAGACTCTGGAACAACAAGCATTATGAAACACAGTAGTTTATGAAGATCATGATTCATGAAGACATTTGCAGAAAACAAAACGGACTAGCTGATTTACATTACTGAAGCAAGCTAAGACTCGTGGGACACCGTCGCTTGGACCATCCACACCAGGAATGAAGTCCATTCTTGGGCCAATCCAGTTATAAGGTCTCACAATGGTGAACTGGAGGCCATTCTCCGCGTGTTCAGCTATAGTTTAGTACGATGAGTAAGTTAAGAAGGAAAGAATTTAATCATAACTATCATCAACTAAAGACAAATCCAGGTCACCGTGTACCATATATTAGCCTGTCAGTCATTTGCTTTGCACAGGCATAAGACCATCTCTGTTTGTCAATTGGACCAAAAATACAAGGACTGTCATCTTCCTTGAGAATGAAATATTTGGGGTCCTGCATCGTGCAACTTCATCTTAATTCTAAAAATGATTACACCAATAAGTCACACTATTTCCTGTTTATAATATAGGAAAATGAAAAAAAGAAGCAAACACCCTAATGACCAACTTTGAAAACTAACTCCTAATTTTACACCTTGCTATGACGAGAGATGGATATTCATTTAAGCGTATGAATTTGCATTCTAACAAGGGGCACAAACATAAGGAGATACCTTTCGAAATTCCTCTGGGAGAAAGCTTCCTATAGTCTTCCCGTAAACCTCACACGTAGAAAAATGGATCAAACGTTTCTTGTTTTCAGTGCAATACTTAATCTGCATCACATGAACAACCAAATTACATACATATATATACACACACATAAACCTTAAGAGAACCCTTTTCAAGAAACGACCCGATCTTCAAAAACCCACCACCGGAATCGCATCAATGAAGTTGCTAAATATGGTATCCAAAGGGCGTGTGTTGTAATCCGCCGGCGTGCAAATGGCAGCAAGATTGATCGTCTACAACAAACAAAAAATCAATCTCAAATAAAAATGACAAATCATCAATCCAACCAGGTTTTAGTTAGCTGTCAATTACTACTACCATAGTGCCGCTGACAATTGAAACAACACGTACACATTGGTTCATAAAATCTTACAATCATCAGCGTAGTGCATATTTCCAGCTGCAATATTATTTTTTTTTGTAATTTTGCAATGGCACCGTCAATATACGTAACTTTTCATAACACCTAGAATTGTGACATTATAACATTTGTGATTAAGGTTTCAAGAAAAAAATATGCAGGCGCAATTACAACCGAAAATTCAAGACGACCTTCAATTACAATTTATTAACCACATTTGTTCCTAATGTTCCACAATCTCAGGCATTGCCATGAAATTGCTACCACAATCAACAATTATGGTCCCAAAGTCAAGACTTGAGTTGCAACAACTGCAGCCGCATCAACTACACTTATTATTCATAATTGTCCACTATTTAACAACAGTGACACAAATTAAAACTGTGACTACGATAAATAACAAGCTATGTTATCATACAGGGACCATGGTCCTCTCCCAAACTTTTATTTCCCTTTAGATATTATATGCGAAGATTTTTAAACTTTGGTCGGAATCACTTTTGAGTCACAATTTCATTACATTTCTTGATATTATGGAAAATCGAACATGTCCACGATTGGAGATACACTGTAATCATATAGACTCCAAAAACATTGACATTGTCGCAAAACATTTTTGAAACATTTTGGATGAACTAGGTTATTATCTCTGGAACAGGAATTAAAAACTAGTTCTCGAAATATATAGCGGAGAATAAACCTGAGTATCAGCCATATCTTACCGTATTGATACACTATTTAAAACTTTAGTTATATGTAATATGTTTTACAGATTAATTTAATCACATTCCAAACCATAGGAACATTTAGCCAGCGGAATAAGAGTATTCAAAATGTGAAGAAAGCACTGAAAAGGGAAGAATAATTACGAGATCGGAGGATTTGATGAGTGTTTCGAGTCGGGAATCGCTCTTGATGTTGAGTTGGTGGAATTCGATGCGGTGCGCCCAGGGAAGGGACCTGTCGAGGAGGTGATTGATTTTATCCGAGGAGACGTCCACCACGACGGCCTTGTGGTTGGTTTCTGCCACGAGCTTCTCGCAGAGGTGCGATCCGATGAAGCCGCCGCCGCCAATCATGCAAATCGCCAGCATCGGTATCGTTTTTCCGTCCAGGTTCACTCGCGCCATTGCAGCAACCAAATTCTGTGGTGTGAGTGAGGAGAAGAAATTGCAGAGAGAAAGAGGGTGTGGCAGTTATAACTGGTTTTTGAACGATAGAAGAAGGAAGGAACTGAGAAAGCGGTGGCAGTGTTGTAAATAATCCCTAGGTTTCAGTTATGGACGTTACTTACTCTTTCTTATTCCCCATGCATTTTTTTATAATTATTTATAATTAATAATGTAATTCAAAAACTCAAATATTTTTTATTTTTAGTAAAAACTACATGTCCTTTTATTGTATTTATCACTTGTTAGATAAAAAATAAAAAACTATTAGAATAATTCACCTTAATTTTAAATATTTTCCAATGTACCTTTTAATAATATTTTTATTTATTAGTTGATTAAACTATATTTTTATAGTATTTGTTTTGAAAATTTTGAACATTTTAGTGCTCACAGTATGATAAAAGGTTTCATAAAGAAAAATAGGACAAAACTTTACACCTTATTTTTCATATTGCTTTCTAATCAAATTTAAAGTTTTACTGTAATAATTTACACTTTATTAAATGCAATTGCGTATAATCAAAATTAAATTTTAAATTTAATTAGAGAATAACATCAAGAATGACTATAATACTACATTAAATTTTGTCCAAAAGAATATTTCTTATATTTTCATCAAATCATAAATTAATTATAGTTAGAAATTCCAACATTTATTTTATGTCAATAAGTATAAAACACCTTTTTTATTTTAATTTACCAATATAACATAAGATAATTAATATTCACTTTTTTGATTTTTTTATAGTTTATTGCTAACTACATAAGTTTCAGCATTATTAGGAATATAACACATAACTTATTACTATATTTGTTTTCGTCCAAAAAAAAAAGTTACATTTTTTTAATTAATATATAAATAAATTTTGATTATTATTCGAATTCTAAATTCATTGAAATAACATTATTATGAATAATCACGACAATCGATGTATTGTCGGTCTTGAAACTTGGAACTACGAGAGTTCATCTTTGGAATAAATTCTCACAAATGATGCCAAAAAAGAATATGCATTTATATAATTGTCTTTAACCTCAACTCATTAGTGATGTGAGACTACTGAGTGTCCCGAAACAAATCCTTGAGTCGAGGATTAAAATAACGAGAATTCGTATTTGAAATCACTTTTTCATCCCCACAAACGACATCAATATTTTGATATCTAGACCGTTGAAATAACGTTAGTAGGGTCAATCATCGTATATGAGGTATTATTCGTTTTAAAGCTCCGAACTCCGTCATAATTTTATCTTTAAAAACTGTTCTAAAAGATAAGGAAAATAAATATATTTAAATTGTCTTTAATCTCAACTTTAAATATAGTGATACTATTGAGGAGAATAATTATTTTTACATCATATTAACAATATCTTTTTTAATAAAAAAATAATATTAATTTAATAAAAAATAAATAAAATTTAATGAAGTTAATTAATATTTAACAACTATGTTAATCTCCAATAATGATATTATCTTTTGAACATATAAATTAAAAAATAAATAAGTTATATGTTTATAATAATCTCAACAATTTCACTCAGATAAAACTAAAATCAATACAAATATATGTACATATACTTTATATAATTATCCAAACACAAACTATACAAAAGTTAAATCAAATATATACCTAATATTTCCAAAAAATTTCAATATAAAACATATGAAATAACATCTTTCCAAGTTTGTGCATCATGTTATCTGGGATATACTATCATTTCCTTAGATGTCAACACACAATTCCCCACAACTATTAAACAAAACACAAATGCATAGAACAAATTAAGAAAAAAAGAACATTTATTATTATCAAGTTAAACATTTAAAGTTTACATAATGTCATCAATACATAAATCACATACATTTTAAGAAAAAAAAATCAAAAATCAACAATGTAAAATCTAAGATTTGATAACTTCCATATAAAACTAACACTTAATTTATTATAAGTTGTGTTTAAACATCAAAACCTTAAATTTCATTTAAATTGATAACTCACGTTAAGATCAAAATAATTTCTTATACACTTATTTCATAGAATGAATTATAATTTTTTTTTATCAGATATTAACCTCTTATTATTTTAATGTACATAGTTTAGATTATCTATATACAGTCTAAATATTATATTTCACAATGATGATTTTATAACTTAATATTTATATTATACATGTAAATAAATATATAACCCATATAACTACCAATCAATAACCACTAATTTACATCTTAACTCATTCATATCATCCATTAAGATTGTAACTATATTATTTACAAATAATTAAAATAACATAATATAATATTTGAACATATTTATATAAATCTTAAAAAGTTAAAACTTATAGGATAATGTGTGTTTAAATTGTTTGTGTACGCATGTTTAATTATTTTTTTATGTTATGTTTTTTGTAAATAAATGTTTTAAGAGTGGATGTTATAGTTTGTAAGAAATATGAACGACAAGTGATAAAACTCTAGAATTCACAAATTGATTATAGATGAAAATAACAAGAGTATTTATTTTCGAATCTTAATATAAAATTTTGACCTAATATATGAAAAAATGTTTAAAAATGAAAGAACTAAATAGAGAAGCAATATATGAAAAAATATTTAAAAGGTTAAAAAAAACAAGATAAAAAGGGGATCTTTTAATTGAAAACAATAAGGAAAAGAGGTTGAAACTACTTTTATTGTTTCACTAATATTGAATTATATCTTTTATACTATGTATTACTAAATATTCTTAATTAGAAGATTAATGTAATATTCTACATTATATGTTCTCAATTTTTGTTAATGTTAAATTATTTCAATTACCCTGATAGTTTATCTCCATTATATTTCTCAAAAAATTAGAAATAAACAACTTTTAATTAACTATTTCAAATACTTGCATAATATAAAAAAAAAAAATTAGTTTTCTAACCCTTTTATGATAAATTGGATTTTTTTTGTAACTGTAGTTATTTGATTATTAATAATTAATTTTTATTGGCAATAATTATTATTTCTTGTGAATATATTTTTTATTACTACAAGAAATGATTGACAAATGTATAATAGATATTAATATAAGAAACATATTTTCTTTAAAAATAATTTATTTGAGTAAAATTATACTGCGATGAACAAAATTTATTATAAAAAAATCAGTTCTGTAAGTTATTTGTCAAAAGAAATTCAATTTGTCAAGTCAATTATGCAAATACAAACGAATTGCTATTTATTGAGATAAATTGAATTCGCTTTGTCAAGTCTATTATGCAAATAGGAACAAATTGCTATTTTTTTAGATAAATTTATTAGCGAATTATGTAATTATGAACAAATTTTAAAACATACCAACTAAATTGTTCAACCCTTTTCATTTTCTAAAACCAAATACAATTTAGTTTAGGGTCCTAAAATCGTGTAAGTTTTAATATTTTTATTTTTTAAAATGTATTAATAATTCGACATGTTATTTAGAGAACACTTTTCATACTTTTAGAAATAAATTTAAAATAATGAAAAAAATATTAAATGTGTTAAAGAATACATTATTAACACTTTAAAAAAACAAATAACAACCTCAATGGATATGAGGAAATCAAATAATTAATTATACAAATTAAGAATGAAGGAATTAAATTTATTTTATTTATAAAGAAATAATATATTGTAAAACTAAATTTAAAACAAAATCAAATATACTTTAACTGAACAATATCAGAAGACTTATTATAATCGCAGAGCATAAAGGCACTACTTATTTGAAAAGTAATTTTTTTATATTTTAAAATTAAAATGAGAGAAAAATTAGAACAATTTGATGCCTAGATTTTGAACTTTTTTAAAACCATGACTTTTTGAAAGCTAACTTTAAACCTATTTAAACAACCTAAATGACCCCAATAAATTAATGTATAAATAGATTATAGTAACTTAAAAGAGAAGTAATTGTATTATTCCTTAAATTCTTAACCTAAAAAAAGTGTGAGTTGAAATTTTCAATTGAGTAGAGAATTCTCAAATGAAAGAGAAAATAGAAAGTAGATCTTCATTTGTCACTTTGCTTTGATCTCCGAGGTTAAGCTTTCTCTTTCTTCATTACCCATTTGTGGTGCCAAAAATTAACCCCATGGCAGAACATCACTCAATTATGACAACATGGAGAGTTGAGTTTACCAAGAAAAAGATGCCCATTTTTGGCAACATGTGAACAGTTGCAAATCACATAACTTTTCATAAATGAACCAATAATATAAAACATTTACACTGATGAAGAGATCTATGGCTAAATTCCACATTAACCAAATTCAAAATCCAATCATATAAACATTTACATTGATGATTGATCTAAGTATCTACAATGTTGTAACCATGCATAGCTAGAATGGTAGATGTATGAGACTATGAGCAATGAATATAACACATGGACCCACCCCTCATTTCTTTTTCTCCATTAAAACTCACTTGCAAAGCACACTATCATTCCCCCATAGTGCCCACTAGACATGACCCAGAAACACTAATGCATTTCCTTCCCCACATACCACACACATTTTAATAATCTAGATTCTTAGGGTTTTTGTTTTGTATTGTTTTGTTTGGTTCGGTTCTTCCTCCTTCACTCTTATTAGTTACATGCATTCACACACACAATGTTCTTCATGCTCTTCTTCCTATACACCTTTCTCACCCATTTCACTTCTTCATAATGGCTTCAATTTCACAGCTTCATTCCCACTTTCTATTCCAATATTCAAATCTGCAATGATGAATGCAATAACTTTTTGACCCAGAAACAGTTTCAACTTCCACATTAAATTCCCCATGCATTATCATCAACTATAACAGAACCCAAAAGATCCCACCTTTCATTCTTATTCTTCTTCTTCTTCTTCGTCCATGCATAAGGTCACAGAAGAAAAAGATGGATCTGAAATCGAAACCTTCAAACCAATCATCGGTTCGTTTTCTTTTCCACATTTAGCAGTTGTGAAACCTAACTTCTCCGTCAAGAGTAGTCTTCCGATGAAACGCACCGTTCGGCCTCTCTTCGCGCTCCTCCTTCTCCTCGTCTTCGCCGCCATTCTGACCTCACGCGCGGTCCTCCGCCGCGGCATCCTCTCCATCGAGCTAGAGTACCGCGTCCGGATCCGCAACCCTCCGCCGCCGCAGCTCAACGACACGCTCCTCCATCACGCCGCCGTTGAAATCGGCGAGGAGAAGTTCAAGCAGGAGATCCAGAACCTCCTTGACGGAAACTTCGGCAGCCACGCGCGCCACCGCACATTCGTCTCCTGGCGCAGATTCATTCACCACGACCGCGGCGGAGGAGGCGCTGCCAACATCCCGGCGACGCTCCGGTCGCCCCTTTTCTACCGGTACTGGCTCGACTTCCGGAAGGTTCTACACGATTGGTTCAGGAAGCGACGATTCCAACCCGGTATCATGTCCGAGTTGACTCGGTCAATTAAGCTTCCAATCGATTCGCTCAACAAAGTAGTATCCAATGACAAAAGAAAGTATTCTTCTTGTGCTGTTGTTGGGAACAGTGGGATTTTGCTGAATAGGGATTATGGAAGTGAAATTGATGCACATGAGGTTGTGATAAGGTTGAACAATGCTAGGGTTGATCACTTTGAGACCAAGGTTGGGAAGAAAACTAGTATTTCATTTATGAACAGTAACATTCTGCATTTGTGTGCTAGAAGGGCAGGGTGTTTTTGTCACCCTTATGGTGACCATGTTCCGATTGTCATGTACATTTGCCAAGCCGTGCATTTCTTGGATTACACTGTGTGCAATGCTTCTCACAAGGCTCCTTTGTTGGTCACTGATCCTAGGTTTGATGTGTTGTGTGCGCGGATTGTGAAGTATTATTCGTTGAAGAGGTTCGTGGAGGAGAGTGGGAAGGGCTTGGAGAAGTGGGGTGAGGCTCACGATGGGGCTCTTTTTCATTACTCTTCTGGGATGCAGGCTGTGATGCTGGCTTTGGGTATTTGTGATAGGGTTAGCATTTATGGGTTCGGGAAATCGACGTCTGCCAAGCATCATTACCACACTAACCAGAAGGCTGAGCTTCATTTGCATGATTATGAGGCTGAGTATGCGTTTTATAGGGACCTTGTTGATGGACACAGGCCAATACCCTTCCTTGAGGACAGGTTTAAGGTTCCTCCTGTTCTCATGTATCATTGATGGATGTTGAACTGCTCCTGCAAGTGGTAGAGGGCATCTGTTAATTGTTCTGTTATTGTAATATTGTGAAATGCACAGATAGTGGAAAGCAAAATACCGATTCAAGATTTGTTTTTGCGTTGTATTGTCCCATATGAAGCCTCAAGGCAACACCAAGTGTAAATTTTGGTTAGATCAATACAGCTTTGACCCGTTAATGATGATTAGGCATGTCCATATGTTATTTGTGTTTGTTCAGTACTCTTTGCTTGGACTCCCTTAAATTTGGTAACTTTGTTTCTTCGGTTGTGATAACTTGCTAACTAAAATTCTGGAGTGCATGCATGCCTTCACCAAAATGTTTTTGTTGCATCTATATAAAACATAATGGCCTTTAAAGTAAAACAAGTGATTTGGTAAAAGATGAGGGATATTAGGGAATAGGCATATTCGGTAACAGCCATCATCTGCCTGTTTTATCCTTGACTTGATAATTGCCCCGTCTTTTGCGCAGAAAGGAAGAACACGCACTTTATTGGATGCTGAAATGGTATTTTAACAACTTCGCAAATTCTGGCAGATGAAGCTAAACAATTATTAATTGGCATGCCCGTTTTAAGGTGTAGTGTTCAGCCTTGTTATTTTGGTTATAGGTTGCTGTTTTTTTTCGGCTTATAAATGCTCATTAAACATGCAGGGCGTCAGGTCAATTGAGTGCATTTCTCCGTGGTATGTTTCATACAAGTTTACTGTGTGGCCAAATGCTATTTAGAGGTACAAACTTACAAGAATATCCATGTTGGTTTTGTGACTCAAAGCTGTAGATAAGATCCCTTTTATAATCATAATTGTCATTGGTTATGCAGTCAAGTTATACAAAGGACGTAATTATACCATTTCTTCTACTCATGATCTCATTCATACCGACTGAAGAGTAGTCAACTAAGACTTAACGACATACTAGATGTAATTCCACTCTATTGCCGTCATGAGTAGGACCAAATATTTACTTAACCTAAGTTACTGGTCATTGACTTACATCAAAATGTGACACAACATACAGCCTATTTTGTCACATGTAAATATACATCAAAATGACATTGATAAGAACTTTCACTAACTAGATAAGCCACCGGTACACCTTTCAGACAAGATGGTAGCTTTCAACTTGCGAATTACAAAAAAGCTTTCCTTTCATCCTTTCTGGTCCCGTACTCAGCCGTGTCAAACTCCACTCCCGTTACTCAGCCGTGTCAAACTCCACACCTTTCTCTTCGTACTTCACTCCCACTAAGTAGCTTATGCGTGCCTAGTAAGCAAAAGGTCCACGGATCTCAGAATAATAAAAAATTTTCTAGGAATGATAATCTGGTCCACTCTTGGAGCAAAACGGGTAATATACCTGTTTAGTATCGTAGACAGCATACTCGTTATATTCCAGGGGGCTATCTTGATGATCTGAGGCAACTAGTTTACCGCAAGGAACTTTAATATCATCTTTCCAAACAAAGTGTTCTGATTCATCTGTTTTCTTCTTCCCAAGCCCCTTCACTCCAAGCTTCTTTTCCTCCAAAGATGAAGTATCCTGTGTCAATGGTGTAGAAAACAAAATAATTGTTCTGAGTCGGTAGCGTAGAAGACAAATTAAGAAATGCTCCTAGGGTCAGTCGATAACAAGTCCATTTTGGATACCTCGGGTGGGCTTTTAAAGTTGGTAATCTCATTCCCTAGAGAAGCAATGGCCAAAACCAAGAACCCTTCTGGCCTGTCCACAGCAGTAAAACCATATCTTGCAGCCTCTGCTGCAGCATCGGAACAGACAATAGCTTTGCCAAACTGTTGCCAAAAGTACGTAACAAGGGATGAGTGAATGCTCATAAACATTAAATTTGAATAACTATTTTTATTTCTAATACCATATAACCCGGAACCGGTAGTGAGCATATTGCTGGCAGGAATCCCTTGTGCAAGTGCCTCAAAAGGTTTGAGCTTCGTGATCCTTGCATCATAGAATATGTACAGTCATTGAGAAGAATCAAGCTAATCAAATAAGACTTTGCTTTTCCCCTTTCAATTTTAAGGAAATGCTTGCGTATCTTACCACACCATAAAAGAACTTTATTTGGCAGTTTAACTATGTCTTCATAAGAAGGGCAACCACCTGTTTGCACCGCAAAAATGTTTTCCACTGACACCCCGTAATCCTGAAGTTCATTGGAAGTGAACACTCGAGAAGATATGTGAACGGTTACATTAAACACACAAAAAGTTAGAATCTTACTATGTCACCAACTTTGACTGGCTCATAAGTAGTTTCAAGATATTTCACAATCATCTGATAATCATTTGAACTTTTGTCCAGGGGAGAAATTGAGCAACCCAATTTCTTGTATGTCTCTGATAATGGGTCATCGATAGTTGAGCCAGTCATGTCTCCTATGAGGTGAGAAGCGAGGGTTATGTCTCTCGCCCCCTCCAAGGCAGCCGCAGCCTAGGAAAATAAGAGATTGGTCGTTTGAGGTAGTGGTCGAATTGAACCAATCAAGTTAGTGACTAACTGTGCTTACATGGTCTGCAATCTCATGATAATCTCTAAAATTGAAAGGCCTTGTGGAATGCATCAGAGTGAACCATCTTTGGCTAAAATCAGTCCAAACAGCCTCAGCCTTAAGCCCAGTTTCTTTCAATGATTTCACCTTGTCTATGAATTCTAAGAGAACGTCCTCACCTGACAAGGGTCAATTGTCAGTACTGTTTCTTGAGCAACATTAGAGAACTAGGAAAAACGTTGCCCATGTACATACATCTTTTCAGATGAAGATTTGTAACCATTCCTACTGGAAGGTCCGGAGAGTCGTAACCCATCTCCATCAATGCATACCTGAAAACAGTGTATGTTATTTTGAAACTGCGTAATAATCCCATGCATCACAATGATCAGATATTATAGTTACTTGTAAATCTCCTGGCTGCACAAAACTTTCATAAAATTTGCAACCAATGGCTCAAGTTTACAGTGTGTTACTGCTATCCCCAGCTGCCGAAGACCTAGTGCTCCGTGTCTAACTTCAACTCCATCATCCTAATCAATTTCAGAGTTCTATGTTAGCTAAAAGAGGAGGCATGGGCAAATAATTTAAGAGAGAATAAATGTATTGTACCATGTCTATGGGGTAGAACTTCAATGGCTTTTTCTGGAACTTCTTCTCTCTTTCCCAAGGTTCAAACTCATTTCCTGTTATTTCCTCGAAGAGTCTCGCAAACTCTTTCAGAGAACTGTCCACATTGTCCGACTCTTCCAATCGCTCCTCTGCATTTGGATCATCGCCAACTCTCCCTTTCTTAAAGTACATATGCAAACGATTTTCTGGGACAACGATCAGTTGCATGATACAGTAGCTGCCCCAAATTAACACCAACAAATTAGGTAAATTTATCCTATATATGTCAGTATGGACTAGAAGTGAAATTGGTGTTCGTAACAGTACTCATTCAGTCCTCGTCCTTGGTCGCAAAGGGAGAAGGCACAGTTGTATAATATCCCATCTCTTTCAAATATCTTTCCACCTTGTTCCTGCAACTTGGTATCTTTGTAGACCCCTCTCTTCCCATAAAGTTTGAGCTGTTTGGAACAAATTTAACCAAACACAAATAAAAGTGTGCTCGATATGTTATGAATTCAAATTAATAAAAAAAGGCATGAAGTGTGCAAGAGGAAATTAATTACTTCTGCTGAGAGTGATTCAATAGCCTCCTCCCCAGGATCTTGTTTGTCCTGGGGAATTCCCTTGCCATCCACAGAAAGATCAGAAGCAAGATCATAAGCTTCCAAAGGCTGTGGTTCTTGCTTTTCAATGCTGTCAACCAACCAAGCCTCCCTAACCACTGGTATACCTCTCTCCCTACAATAAAACACCTTCATAATCAACTAGGAATTTTATATTGTATTACTACTAATGTGACACATTAGCCACTCTATAACACTAGATTTTATGTACATTTTATTTGTGTGATCATTTTTGTAATTGCAACCCAATAGTGTTCATGCACATACTGCTGCTCACAATGTTCATAACTTGTAACCAAACAAAACCAAGATATTATCGCACTCATAAATGAGGATTAAGACAAAGGAATAACGTTGCCAAAAAACTTAAACTACACTAACATGGCTTCTGCAAGTTTGGATGTGCCACCACGTTCTCGCTCAGCAGGTGAAGCTACCAAACAAGTAGCCCCTGCAAAATTTAACAAGCCAGGTTATGGTAATTCCTGGGAACAAAAGGATGACAAAACCATCTGTTATATTATAGTACCAAGTATAGAGTTTGCCACTTTCCCTCCATGCTTTTCAATAGCTGTTTTCCAATAATGCTTGGTAGCCAAAAACAGAATGTCAAAATCCAATCGATAAAGGGTATTAATGCAACAACAGTGACAGTGGTGCATACATGTGTCCGAGTAAGACGACCCATCAGAGATATCATCATCCCGGTAAACGGTTTTTCAGCTAAGCCTAGATCCCTATGTGGCCTGTGACTTGGATCCTGATATTTCTTTAGCAACTGTGGCAAACACATAGGAAAACAAGCCAGCAAAAAGAAAGACAAAATCTTAGGATGCAAGCAACAAAAATGAAATATAAAAAGAAGGAAAAACAAAATCTCACATCTGAAGGCAGAGAGTTCTGAACAGAATCAGGTAGCTTAATGGGTTCCTGTTTCCTTGGAGGGTTTCTGGTGCTGAAAATGCAACTAGCCCACTCACTGTAGAACCCTCTGCAAACATAACGTCTGCCATCAAACTCCAAACTTCCATTGCAAACAGAGCACTTGTCCAGTGCACCATAAAACAGCAAGTCTTGGCTGTTAAAAAAATGTGGTCATTGTACTCAGTCATTACATTAAAGATGAAAATCCACTTTCAAGAAATGGTTTTATCTAAACCAGAACCAACCATCTTCGTGTAATTTCAAGATCAGAGCCAGAAGAATCAAGGCCATTAGCCTCCAGAATCTCTTTCATTTGCTCCAAAGGAAGGTGCTCGTTTGTGGCTTTGCAAAACTCATCATATTCATCTGCAACATCAGCTACAGTTTTTCCGTTGACATGACCATCTTCATTTTCCACCTTGGCCTTCTTAGGAGAATGCTCCACTTCATGTGCCTTGGACTCAGCTTTCTGCTTCCTTGTCATAACCTTCTCTTCTTCCCCAGGTGCATGAACATGGGACCTCGTTTCCTGAACCTAAGAATTTCCAAAAGCACCTTAACTACTTAAACTAACAAAGAACTACACTAATAACACAACAAACTTACAAAACAAAACCACTCGATCTTATTAGAAGGTTAGCAGCATGGAAAAGAAAGAACCTCTTCTCAGGTAAAGGTCAATTACACTGAAAACAAGAACAAACCTTCATCTTGTTGCTTAATCCAACTGAATAACGAAAGAGTCTCTAGTTTCTTCACGATGAACGAAAGGCAAGAATGTGGTTTAGAATCTCAGAACTCGCATGTGGTCTGCACTAAATAAGCTTTGATTTCTCCTAACCTGAAATGATATGTTGGAGCTGAGACAACAACAGCCCCTGAAATGCCACGTACATTGAGTTCACAGTTCTCACAGAAAATCAAATATCTTGTCGTCACCGCAACATGCCACGTTTGCTAGTTCTTGACACGTTGCCAACTATGTACATCCAAGGCCATGTAACGGTGACATGTGGTAAAAGCATGCTACGATGTTTCTTGTTCTATTCTTCATCAATTATTCTTTTGTTCCCATCCTTTATCTCTGGTCACCCTGTGCACCATTCGGTTGTATTGGCGTCAGAAAACGGTGCAGTATATTCGAGGAAGAAGATAAGCATTTTTTCTTCTGTTTTCCTCTTTCCCCAAAAGATAACGCAGTTGATATTTGTTTCATGTCTTTTGGATTGGAAAAGGTAAGTTAACATGTAGACAAATTAAAGTCAAGCACACAGCTGAACTTAGATTTTTGAACGAGTATCTTCTAGCAAATATGAACTTGTAATATTTTTCATCGTTAAGAAATACCTCTATTAATTTTTGTATCATGTAACTACTCAAATGTGTTTCTTCCCGTATCTCTAGATCTGTACATTTAAAAGTTATTATATGATTATTGTATTCACTCAAAAGAACAGCACATATATGGTAGACCATTGGACCGAGCCAATATCTATATAAACAAAACTACATCATCCATCATCTTCTATCCTCCCATATCAACAGCAAGAACCTTCCCAAGCCAAATTTCAGACTCTCTCTGTTTTCATGTAAGCATAAATATCTATCGAATAATGATGCAGGTGATTGAGGCACAAAATATGCTCAACCTCATGCTCATCCATGCACAACTTAACACTTCCTTAGTTTGCTGAAGAAAAACTGAAAACATAGAGAGCAAGAATAAACCTGAAAATCAAAATATAAGAAAATAATAAAAAAATCCAGAAAATGTTATATTTATGTGTAACATAATTAATTATACTGTTTCTTAATGAAATAAGAATGGTGTAAAACAGTTTCATTGGCTGCGTCCTTTTTCTAAATAGAGATTGAAATTCTTGCATGAACATAATTGACTAGAAATATTTAATTGATTAAATATATATTTTATTTTTAATAATAATAATAAAAAATTACTATTACTTTTTCAAGAAATAACTTCTCTTTTGTTTCTTTCTTCTTTTTTCTTTCATTCTAATTTTTTCTGTGTTACGGTTTGTTTGCTTCTAGGAAAGGAGGATAGAGAAGAGTGTACAGATACTTTGGGGTGTGTGTTGTGACCACTTTGATCAGAGATGATGACGACCATGCACTGCACACCCCACATACACATTGAATTCACTGTCAACATTAATTGAATTGACTTTAGTGCAATAATCATCACCACCGCTTCAACAATCCATATCACCTTCACCACTTCAAATATTGTGCAGCAATCATATCTCTGCACTCTTGTAATCTCTCTGCAACTTCCTACAAAAAAAAGAAAACACTATCTTCTTCCTTTCTGGCCAACCATTTATCCAGATGCATCACAAAATTGCAAAATCTATGTATTCACCTGAAAATTTCCATGACTCACTACATAACCAAATATCACAATAATGTAAAATAGAGCCTCATGTCTTTGTTAATTAATACTAAAGTTGTAATGCGCAATATGAAAGAAGATAATTTAGAGGTTTGGATCAAGAGATTAGGGTGAAAATACAAAGAAAAATGATGAGATTCTTCCCATTGTTTAAAATTTGTGGAGAAAGGCACATCAATGAGACATAATGACTTGTTTACTTTTATAAAAGTATGGGATTTAATCATATTTTATTTTGAATACAAAAACTTTTGATTATTTAGAAAACTATTAATTTAATGTATTTTTGTGTTGTAATACACAAATGTTTCTTTTCTACTTAGTCTTTCAATTAGTGTAAATAAATATTTTCTATTATTTTTTCTCATTTTGTCTCTAATCAAATAAAAGGGTAATCAAGTAAGGATACATAATGTTTGTTAGCTTTTTATAATATTTATTTACACTAATTTTTATAATATATATATATAAATTATTTTTCTGGGATTTGATGAACTGGGTAAGATATGTATGATGATCAAACTCCAAAAATTCAGTAGCATTAACGTAAGCATTATAATCGCCTTTTTGGACATCATGTTTTATTATAGTGATTTATGATAGGATTGCTTTTCTTAAGTTACCTTACTAAAATTAATAACTAAATCTTAAAGAAAAATAGAAAATAAAAGATATTTAGAGTAAAAATGAACTTACTTTGTTTGAAAATTTGATCGGGTAAAAATGTTCCTTAACTCCTTATCTACAACGTGGTTTGACTAGATTCTAAAATAGATGAAAATTGAGAGAAGAGAGAAGGAAGAGAGTTGGAGAGAGGAAGAGAGAAAAAGAGAAGACATGTGTGTTTGTGGGGGGGGGGGGGGGGGGGGGGGGGGGGGCAGCTGGGTTCTTTTTCTTAATGTTGTTACAATTTTCACTCAAGTGAAAATAGTATTGATATTGCTCCGATACGACCAATGTAGTCATACATACATCGCTTAGGAGTCGAGGTCAAGGGTAGATTAAATACACATTCTTCCCTTAACCTATCGAGACATCTTTTAAGGACAAAATCGTGACGGAGCTCAAAAACTCCAAAGTGGACAGTACCTCAAATGTGGTGATTGATCCTAATGATGCTATCTCAACAGACTTGAGGTCGGAAAATGGAAATTGGCGCCATCTGTGGGAATCGTAAATTCTTTCCTGGGGATCGTAAACTCTTTCCCTTAGCCCTCGACTAAGGGGCTATCGTTCCAGTACAACCAATATAGTCCCACATTGTTTAGGAGTCAAGATCAAGGGCAATTTAAATACACATTCCTCCCTTAAGCCTGAGGTGTCTTTTAAGGAAAAAACCGTGACAAAACTCAAAAACTCCAAAGTAGACAATATCCCAAATGCGGTGATTGATCCTAGTGATGCTATCTCAACGGACTTGAGGTCGAAATATGGAACAAATATTAAGCCTAAAGTCGATCCTATTTTCACTCAAGTGGACAAATTTTTGTTTAAGCAAAAATAGTACTGCAACTACATCTTGTTTTGGCCTCATTTTTGCTAAAGCAAAATTATTTTCACTTAAGTAGAAAAAAATTAAATTTGTTTTTAAAAGGTTGCTTGATGGTTGTTAATTGTTTTAATTAAATTATATGTAAATTTTAATCATGCATATATTTGAAACATTGATTATATGTGTTTGTGTGATTTTTTTATATATATTTTTGAATTGTTTTAAAAATCTAAATTTATGTATGAATGAATAGTATATTGATGTGTGATATGAACTATAAATAATGTGGAAGTGTGATCGAGACATAATATTTTCAAGAAGGAAAATACCATTTTAAAATTGTTAGAAAGTGCATTGAATTAGGAATTCGTCTAGAAGGAGTATCCTGATTCTACTAGATGAAGATTTTTCATGTGATAAGAGTTCATATAACTAAATCTACTGTTTGAAAGATAATTGTTCTGGAAGGTCATATGGATTTATTTTTTCATTCAAGTTTATTCGATTCATATGTACATATAGTTGGATGGAGAGATATCACACTAGAGGTAGTATGACATGTGCATATCTTTGAGTCTAAATTCAATGCACTAGCCTTCCAGAAATATAGTCAAATGTTTATTCTTGTATATCATTGGATTTCTCGCATAAGTGATATTGAACATGAAATATTTGTAGCCACTTGGTTGTTTAGTATAGGAGAATGAATGAAGTGTGATGATTCTTATGTTTGTGATTGTATTATTTAAATCTAAAGTTATATTGAAAGTTTTAAAAATCTTTAACTTACCCTGCTTTCTTGTCTATGTTTGTTTTTTAAATATATTATGATCGTATGTTGTACGAGAACATAACGTGTTAGAGGTAGTAGAACTTCATATTAAGAAAATGACCTTTTTCTTTAGATGTTTTATTTTGATATATGTATATATTTTAAAATTCTTATAAAAAATATATTTTTCTTAATATTATTTGATAATTATGTGAATGATATATATAAAATATATCATTATAACCTTACATGTTTATTAAAAAATTAACTTTAATATATAATTAACCTTAAAAATAATATTTTACTCTTTATTTTTTATTTTATAAATTTAAAATACTTGTAACTCCTTCACTCTACCAGTATATGTAATTAACGACGCTTTTAAAGAATAAATATGTGTTGAATTATGTTAACTATCAACAAAGTTCAAATCAAGCTATAAAAATTAAAATTTTATATTAAGATTTGATAAATGTTTTAGCAAGTGACTTCCTCCATTTCTTAAGGTGTAATGCAAGAATGGAATTTTTCTTAATAAAGCTTAAATTGATATTCAATGAATTCTTTTAACTTTTTATAATATTTTTAACTACTTTATGCTTTTAAAAGTTTTTTAATTTAGTTAATTATCTTAATTTTCTCAATAATTTGCATTTCTCTTTAATTTCTCTAAAATTTTAAAATTAATTATCTCTTTCTTCTAATTAATTGTTTCTCACTTAATTAATAATAAATATGTATTTTATAACAGGGGTAAAAATGATTATGGGTAAGAACGGGTAGGTTTTAATAAAAAATAAATTTAAATAAGTTGCATCACACAATATATGTTTTAAAAATATATTTTTTTAAAAATTGTTTTAATTTAATAAGTTTAAATACAAAATATAAATTTATAAAATCAAATTCTAAACAATTTTTTAATAGCTAACATTTCTTTCATTAATAACTTTATTTTGATTATTTAAATTTAAAAGACATTAAAATAAATTTCTCTAACAAAATGATATCTATATTCACTCATCAATAAATTGATAATTAAAATATTCATAATTATTATCTGCTGAATATCCTTTTAGTATTTTAGTTTTGTTATAAATTTTATATCCCTTCTTCCCTAATAATGATTTAATAATTTGTACTTTTATACATTACATTTAATCGCATACAAAACCTGAGCTTTAATTTTTAAATGCTTTTTTACCGTATAGTATAACTAGATAAGTCATTTCAGATCACCAAAGATACGAAGTAGAAACACTTATTTCATGATAGACTTAATTTACTAATTTTAGAAATTAAAATAATTAATTATTATATTAACTAAATTATTAATAAATTTTTTTTAAATACTATCTAAATTTCTCAATTCTAATTATTAACTACTTTATATTTTAAAACAGTTTATAATATAATCTAAAATATTAATAATTAAAAGCTAATTTAAATATCAATTTAAAAATTATTTTATAAATTTTATTAATAATAAAAATTATTTTAAATATCAATAAATTTTTATTATTTAATTTAATATGAGTAATTACTTTTATTGTTAAATTTAGTTGTTATTTAATGATTTTCTTGTAGTATGATACAAAATTATTTTTAATTATTAAAAATATTTTAAAAAATATTAAACAATTTATAAATAAAGATAAAAAATAATAGATTGAAAAATAAATAAGAAACTAAAATATTTATAAAATCACTCGGTGAAAAAAAGAAAAAACATTCCTAAAAGGAATATTGTTAAAAAATAATTTCTAAAAATGTTCTATTTATATTTTAACTTATATAAAGAGAGATGTGCTCAGATTTAAGAATAATGCAAAAGAGAGATAGTTTGATGCAAGTAAGGAAATTTTGGATAAACGTTCATCTATTTCGCCATTAATTATTTTCTAATTTAAATTTAAATTTAATTGGATTTATTAATTTCTCAACCAAATTTTCGGTTTTTAAATCCTGATTTCTTAAACAATTAAATCTTGAGCTTAAACAGTTTGAAATCTTGAATTGTGTTTACTAACTAATCATAACCTAAAAGGGTCTTAAGATTACTTCATATTTATTAAGGAAATTTTCACTTACAAAATATA
Organism: Phaseolus lunatus; assembly: GCA_013389735.1. Taxonomy (NCBI): domain Eukaryota; kingdom Viridiplantae; phylum Streptophyta; class Magnoliopsida; order Fabales; family Fabaceae; genus Phaseolus; species Phaseolus lunatus. The sequence continues at coordinate 8,685,194 of CM023867.1, forward strand.
TTTACAATATCTCTCTCAAAGTGATAGAGTCTTAGAAAAAGACATAGGGTAAAAAAAATTATTCTTAATTGAATTCTAAATGAATCTGGTCATTTCTCTTTTAAATCGGCTAGGACTTTTTTCTTGAGACCAGGAGTTTTATGTGGTTGGGGTAAATTCATTTTGTCTTCATCTATTCTGCCTTCCAAAACTCTAGTACTTTGAAAAGTTTTTCTTGGACGACTTCCTACATATCAACATATTCAGAATAAAGGTTTGCATATATGTTCTATGTGTACGCTTTGTGAAAAGTATGAGAAGCATGAGGAATCTATTCAACATCTATTTTTTGAATGTTCTAATGCTTTGCATATTTGGAGTTGGGTTCGAAAGAATTTTCTTACTTCTCATTTCTCTAATAAAGATGATCTTTTTTCTTTTATTAAGAGTGACGGTAGTCCTTTGGTTAAATTGATTAAGTTGGTTGCGATAAATTTTTTCTATTTGGATAATATAGCGTATGAGGAATTATGCTAGATTTCAGGATAAGATTGAAATTTCTAGGACTATTTCAGTAATTAAAGATTTAACATGTCTAGTGGGAAATTCGTCTAAAGCTTCAATGAAGAATGATATGTTGGATTTCAACGTGATTAACTTTTTTTGTATTAATACTCGTAGTGGTAAAGTTCTTCGTCCTCTTTCTATTAGATCGGAGTTTCCTTCACCAGCTCCATCAGGTTTAGGGTTTCCTGCTAGGGGTATCTTGGACTTGCTACTTGTGGACCTATTTTCCGTGGGAGTATGGGGAAATTTATTGGTGTTTTCTCTGCGTTTCTTGAAATTCAGATGCTAGTGGTTGTTGAGTTTTATGGAGTTATACATGCTATGGAGGAAGCTTAAAAGATGGAGCTTACTAATGTCTGGTTTGAATGTGATTTTGCCTTGGTTTATGTTGCGTTTACTGCTAGGACTAATGTTCCGTGGATGCTTCTTAATCGATGGAATACTTGTCTTAATTACTGTGGAAAAATCAGATTTAGGGTTTTTTATATTTTTCGTGAAGGGAATGCGTGTGCTAATAAGTTGGCTAATTTAGGATTTATTCATACATAATCATTTCATTAGTATAATAGACTTCTATATAGTCTATTCTTAGAATTCTTTATCAATATGTATAGTCTACCTATGTATAGTTTTTGTTAGCATATGAGTTTTGGCCTAGTCTCCTCATATTTTTGTATTTTTTTTTAATAATATTTTTTTCATGTGATGACAGATGATTGTTGTTGTTATGTAAGCTTAACTGAAATGTCAAGTTGCATAATAATGTCTAACATGAAAGTTTTTATTAAAAAATATATTATTTAAAAAAATACTTTTTATATAAGTTATTTTAAACATTTTATGAGTCTAATATAAATATATTTGATGTAGAAAGTGGATATGTTGTTATATATCCTACATTTCACTCAAATACAACATATAAAAAGATATTTTTCTACATCAATTATTAATAAAAATTGATGTAGAAAGTAGACATGCTACCTAAGTTGAATCCACAATTGATGTAGACTAGTAACAACTATACAGTTTTATCAAGTAAATCAATTTTGAAAAAAAAAATCTAATTAAATTTTAAAACATAAATTATATTAAGGTATGGACTAGGTGTGGTGGACTCATAATTATCCTAAAAATGGTGTTATTAAAAAAAATGAAATTAAGATTCACTCTCTAACCATATGAATACTCAAAATTTAGAAAAGCTGATCAATAAGTCTTAAAAAAAATAAAAAATATATAGAAATGTTTTTTCTTTTTTTTAATTTTAAGTCCCTTCGAACCATTTTATATATGGACCCTATATGATTTTTTCTTCTTCTAAAAATGGTGTATATGATGGTAGTTTTTAGATTTTCTATCCAAAGTGATGATGATATTTTCAAGTTTTAAGTTAGCACCATTATTTTTGCATGCTTTTGGCCAAATCAAGTGAATCTAAAGCCTAAATCTTTTATTTGTAAAGAAAGTAACGTGTATACTAAATTTTAATTATTACTAAAACTACAATTATAATATCTAAACAAACTACAATTTTATGTGTAATTTTTTTTAAAATTTCTTGACTTTACACAGATGATTGCTTTTATTTCTCAACTGCAAATCATCGCTTTTCACACCTTGAATAACCATTTTTTTTTGGTAAATGCAGGTTTTCTTGTAATAATGGAAGTGGTAAGTTCTTTTTATTATATTTATTCTTTATTCATAATTTTTTTTGCAACCCAAAAAAAGAAAAAAAATGACACTATAAAGAAAAGAGAAATAAAAAGATTTGTTTCAATAATATCTTAAATTGAAAAGAAACAACGTTTGTTTCTATTATAACTTAACGTAATATGTATTTGTTAATTATAAGAATGTCACCAGAGTCACTTTTAATAACAATTTTCCTATGAAATCTATATATTTCATTACATTAACAAAAAATAAAATTTTATTAAAATATAAATATAAATAAATTTTAAATTATTATGATAGAAGTTATCTATTTTATTTCCTGAACTCTAGATCACGACTCTCCAAAATAAAGAATGAGAGAAAATTGGCCTAATACTAAATAGAAAATAAACATCTTCTTGATCTTTTGGTGTCTTAAATTTAAAATATACAATATTAATTTTTATTAGAACTGAAATAACGGATGCCATATTTATATACCATATCAATTATTATAGTAATTAATATAGTTTGTGTATCAAATAATTATTATAGTAATTAATTAGTCTTCATGTCATTTTTAATGACAGTTTCAATACGTAAAATAACTATTAGTTTATATTTTTACACGGGTGAAAAATATAATGCTGCTGTAAGACCGGAAACTGGACCCCGCATTCATTCTTTTCTTTTTTTTGGGCGCACACTTTCTCTCTTTATTTCTCTCTCTCCCTTCTTTTTTTCAATTTCTCTTTTATATCTCATTTATTCTAATATCTGATTACGTCATGTTGTAGCTGAGAACTCAGGCTAAAGTTCTATCCGATCAGATTTTCAAACAGAGTAAGTTCATTTTTACTCTAAAGTTTCCTTATTATCTGTTTTTCTCTATGATTTAGTCATCAATCTTAGTGGGGCCAGTTGAGAAAAGTGTTTCTCTCAAGTTGATTAAATTCATACTAAAATTTGGTAATATTTGGATAACTTGCATTAGGTCTGTAAATCTTGAAGCTTATCCAGACTGTGAGGAATAAAATTCTAGAAGTTTCTTGGAAAGCAAACAATTAAGATAAGGGAAGCTAACTTTAATTTTTAATAGCACCCTAGGCTAGAAGATTTGAATGTGGAAGGGACGTAGTCTCAATATTTAATTTCTCTTGCAGGGATGTTGTTTGATAAAATTGTTTGGTTTTATGTTGAGTGAACATGTATAAATATTATATTTTGATAGTTTGAAAGTTAAATATTATTTTTATGTTGGAAAAATTCTTGAATGGTATGAATTTTTAAATGTTATGTGATTGAATGATGAAAATTATATGAAATTGATGTCATACATTCGGGATAATGTATGAGTTGTTGTTTGATGGGATTAAGTATGAAAAGCCTATATTTAACGGAGATCCTCTGGTTTTACTAATGATCTAAGTCATGTAGACTAAGATATAAGGTGGTGGTAGTCTCTGATTGGGGCATACTTAATGAGTCTTCTGGAAGACGAAGTGAGATTGAAATGAAATCCAATGACTGTGATTGAAAATAGATCCATGTGTGGTCTATATGAATGATGAAATTGATATTGAAATTTTATATAACAACATTTAAAGAAATGTTTATAAATTATTAGTTTGATTTGTTCTTTTTGCATGAATTAAATATGTTATGAAATTTCTTTTCACTAGCTCACCCTTGTTTTTCTTGTTGTGTTTGAACTGTAATGACTGTACTACGTACACGAGCAGATGATCATACAGGTACAGAGGGTCTGGAGGGTTTCAGGATGTAGTTTTGAACCTTATATTGTTAATATTTGTATTTCTATAAGTCATAGTCTTGTAATAGAAATAAAAATGAAAAATTCTAAGTTTGTATAGAAATATGTAGAACGTGTATTATAATAGTTAGATGTATTTTCGGGATGTTACACTGGCAGTCCCCCTCTTTTACTTCTTCCATTTTTTTTCCTCTCATTTCTTTCTTCATTTTCTCTTTCATAATTAATCTATTTCAAAATTTGATCACACCTTGCACTAGCTGAGGGGCCAATCTACATTTCAACCCGATCAGATTTTCAAATATAGTAAGTTCATTTTTAATCTAAAAATCCTTTATTCTCTATTTTTCTCTATAATTTAGTCATCAATCTTAGAATTTCCATCAGAATAAAGAATTTCAGGTAATAGAAGTTAACTTTAATTTTTAATAGCACCTAAGGCTAGAAGATCTGGATGTGGAGGGGACGTGGTTCCAATATTCAATTTCTCTTACAGTGATGTTGTGTGTTTATATATTGTATTGTTTGTTCATATATTATTTAAACTTAGAAATATTAAATTTTGGTGGTTTAGTATTTAAGTGTTTTTTTTTTTTTTTTATGTTAAATAGACTTTTGAATGTTGTGGGTCACGTTTTGAATGATACTATATGATAAAAATGGTATGAAATTGAATTCATACATTTGGGATAATGTATGAATTGATGATTGTTTATATATTAAGTATTGATACTTATGTGGTAAAAATGATTTCCGAGTTTCATTGATGATCTAAGTCACATAAACTAAGATATCAGGGGCTGAGAAGCTGATGGGGGACTTCATGCACACCGTGACATATGAAATGACATGACTTGAGTTGTATTGAACTTACCCTGATTCTTTCTCTTGGATTTGCTAGTAATTTTTCGATTAGGTGTTAGTCTCTGATAGGACTTACTTAGTACGGATCTTCCAGAAGACGTCAATTGTTATTCTGTTTGTTGAATATCCTGGATGTATAGATTTATGTGATTGTTTTATGTGGGATTTGAAGAAGATTGAATAATTGAGAATTTGATCCATGTAAAATGGTTTTCTCTTTTGATTTAATTGTGTATATTATAAAACTTTATTTTCACTAGCTTACCCTTATTTTTCTTGCTGTGTTGTGAACTGCGATGACTATACTATGTACACGAGCAGATGATTATAAAAGTGTCGGAAGTTTTGAAGGACTTTAGGATATTGTTTTGAATTTTATATTGTTAATATTTGCATTTATATAAATCATAATCTTGTAATAAAAATATTTTGAAAAATTTCAGTTCTATATATAGAAATCAGTAGAACTTGTGTTGAAATAGTTATACGTATTTTTTGGAGTGTTAAAAAAAATAAAGTTTAATAAAAAACCAAATAGAAATAAATTTTAATTTTTTATAGTTTAAATTATCTATTTTATTGAATTAAATCTAGATCAGGACTCCAAAATAAAGAATTATAGAAAATTGTGTTTTCTTATGTTTTTAACGGAATACCTTATATTAAAGAGGAAAATAAAATAAAATTTTTAAATGTTCTCTTTAACAAACTCTTCTTGATTTTTTTTACGGTCAATTTGTTTCTGAAGAGGGAAAGGAGAGTAATTAGTATACTGAAAAAAACACAATAATCAAGAGAATAAAAGGTGAAAATCATGAAAATGGTTTTTACTTTCAAAATTTCTTAAGAGATTTGCAAGAAAACTTATATATATATATAAAACTAATTATTTATAATTTATTCTATTAATTTTTTTTTTAATTTTAAACTCAAATTATTATACATTTTTATGTAAACTAAAATTACAATCTAAATACAAAAAATATAAACAAAATTCTAAAAATAATAATTATTAAAAAATAATATAATTAATCATATTATAAATATAATAGATTATATATTATATTTCAATCACTAGAAATAATATTTTTACTAAAAGTAATTATAATTTAAAACAAATCAATAAAATTAATTTTTTAATAATTTTTAAATACAAGAATAAATTTATAAATTTACACTTTTATCAATTAAGAAATACAATTTCAATCACATATCTCATATCACTTGCAACTTTCATAAACTTTTCTTATATTAATTAAAACAACAACACTTTCTTCATACTCTCTCTTCAAGTAATCCAAAATCTACTCTTTAATCCAAACAAAATATTTATTTTTTTGAGATTTAATCTTCTTTCTCGTATGGAATAGAAATGACAACATGTATATAAATAGATAAAATCCAAACTAAAATTCAGAAAATAAAATAGATAACTCTTCTATGGTGACATTTTAAATTTATTTATATTTGAGGTTAAAATAGGTGGAAATTTTTACAAATAAGCGACTCAAAATATTAGATAATAAGAAAAAATATACTGTCCAAGGGACGGTTATAGCTTTCTGAAGTTTTTTTTAATATTTTATTCGAAATATGATTAAACACTAAATATGAGTACTCAAAACTTAACTATAGCGTATAAAAAAAATTATTAAATAAAAATCAAGTAAAAATATTAGTTACAATATTAATTAAATTAAATATTATTTTAGATAAAAAAATATTAGTATTTAGAATAATTTTTATCATTAATAAAATTTATAAATTAAAATTTAATTAGTTATTAAGATTTTAATTATTAAATTTAAAATTTATTAATAATAAAAGAATACTTTATTTATTAATAATTTTTTTAATCTTTAAAATAATATTTAATTTAGTTAATATAATAATTAATTAATTTTATTTTTAAAATTATTTTCTATTTATTGATTTTATTGTAAATAACTATAATTTGAAGAAATAATCTCCGAACTATACCACTATATTGTATTCACTTCTTATATACTAAATATATAATTTTTTTGAAATATCTGATTTTAGAAAACTAAAATTAAAAAAAAATAATGAAATGTCAAAGTGACAAAATCATCTTGCTATAACCATTACACCAATCAAATTTTATTGTCTTCATATATTTAATATCATTCATATTATTATTAATATTATTAATTATTATTGATATTATTAAATAATATTAATATTATTAAATCTTATTAATACTAGCAAAAACATAGACACTCTTTGTGTGTGTGCATTCACATTTTTTATTTTTATAATTATTATATATTTATCAAAATTTACTATAAATTTATAATGATAAAATAATTTAAGAATAAATTAAATGTTATGAAATAGATAATTTATTGATTTCTTTTCATGAAATTAAAAAAGAATAAAAGAAGGAAGAAACAACACTTGATGACTATACTTTCATATATTGAAAAAACTGGTCTCATAACTAAAATGTTATGAATTAAGAGACACAAAAAAAAAAAAAAATACAATGTAAGATTAATAAACTACCCTAGTAGAAAAATAGTACAACACTTGTAAAGCACTTCCTCCCAGAATGTTATTTTGGGTAGTTATATCCATGATAGTGGTAGTTTCCGTCAGTGAAAGTTCCCCATGCCCAGACTTAGACCCATGATAAATGAACATGCACATTATAAGGCTCAGTCATTGTTATCGTTTGATTATATTCACCAGGTACATGGGATGTGGGCTTGTCCAACGACGACAAATTGCTTGGCGGCAACATTGTGCTGATGTGCCTAGCGCTTCTCCATCTCAGTCTCATTTATCTTCTCTTGTTTCTTCTGGGTTGCCATGTTCTTTCCTTTTCATAACGTGCACTCATATGTTCACTATCAAGAAAAAATATGGTTGATTGAAGATGTAACATTGAGAATGAACTGAAATGCATAAGAAATCCATTCAGTAAATTATCTATTTCATAACATTTAATTTATTATTAAACTATTTTATTACTATAAATTTATAATTAATTTTAATAAATACATATACATATATAATAATTATAAAAATAAAAGATGTGGATGCGCAGGCGCTTTTTGTGCCTGTGTTTTCACTAGTAAAAGATAATGCAAGCAAAGGGAGATATAGTGAATAGGGTTGGGAGGAAAACACTGGTGAAGTAGATCAAGATTCATAAATTAATTTTTATTTAATTTTTTTTACCCTTTTTAGATCTTTTTATAAACCCTACCCTTTGTTTTCTCTCTTTCAATTCCTACTTGCTTTAAAGTTTCAACTGCTTCCTCTGCCAAGGTACTTCTCCTTCTCCACTCTGCTTATTCCAAGAAGCAGCAAAAGTACATGTCTTTTCTTTTTATGATGTGTCTATTAAGTTAGAACCTTTGTTATCAGACTCAATCATTGTTATCGTTTGGTTATATTCACCGGGTACATGAGGTGTGCGTCTGTCCAACGACGACAGATTGCTTGGCGGCAACATTGTGTTGATGTGCCTGACGCTTCTCCATTTCAATCTCCTTTATTTTCTCTTGTTTCTTCTGGGTTGTCATGTTTTTTCCTTTTCATCATGTGCACTCATATCCTCACTATCAAGAAAAATTGTGGTTGATTGAAGATGTAACATTGAGAATGAACAGAAATGCATAAGAAATCCATTCAGTAAATTATCTATTTCATAACATTTAGTTTATTATTAAATTATTTTATCATTATAAATTCATAGTTAATTTTAATAAATACAGATACATATATAATAATTATAAAAATAAAAAATGTGGATGCACAAACGCTTTTTGTGCCTGTGTTTCCACTAATAAAAGATAATGCAAGTAAAGGGAAATATAATGAATAAGGTTGGGAGGAAAACACGGGTGAAGTGGATCAAGATTCATAAATTATTTTTTATTTACTTTTTTTACTCCTTTTAGATCTTTTTATAAACCCTTTCAGATTTTTCTCTTTCAATTCCTACTTGCTTTAAAGTTTCAACTACTTCCTCTGCCAAGGTACTTCTCTTTTTCCCTCTGCTTATTCCAACAACAGCTAAAGTACATGTTTTTTTTTTTTTTTGCAATGTGACTATTAAGTTAGAACCACAGTCTTTGTTGTTGTGTAAATTTGGGGGTGACTCTGTCTCATCATAAGAATTGTGATAGTTGTTAGGTTTTCAAAACTTTTGTTGGGATTTTTGCGGTTGAAGACTGCATTGCTAATGGCTTTGAGTAAGGTCTGAAACTGGTTTTCTGCTTAGTTGTTGCTTTATGGATGAAAAACTGTAAGGTACTAGTTATGGGTATTGGACAAAGAATGAATCAGTGACTGAGATTAAATGAGAGAAGATGCAGTAAATGGGTTGATACAATATTTAGCTATATGTCTTATTGAATGAAAATTGTCTTACCATCCACCAAAGTATATTTTGAATTTAATGTCAATTTAAATAAATAGGTTTCTTGTCCATTTGAATATTTTGAATATTCTTCTTCACTTCAATTACATCATTCTTCACGGATCACCTATTCTTCTCATCACAAATGTGGCATCGAAGCTTTTTCAAATTTGCCAATAGAATTTTGAGTTTATGATTTCTGACGCGATCTCGCGCGAGATAGGAAAGAGGTTCGCTACATTATGGAGAAACGACTATTACGAAAGATTGAGTTTTCGTAACTTGGATTTGCAATGATAATCTATTGTTTGTCTCGTCTTTCGCAACCAGATCTTTAAAGTCATTGCTTGGAGTAGTGCTCACACTATTTTCTTGAGAGATTCGTTTTATTTCTCTTTATGAAATTGATTATTCTTTCGTTTTCTTTTATTTATTTGTTTCATTAAATTGAGAACTATTAATAAATATAAAATTATTTTTTTCTTTATTGTTGTAGTAATATTATTACTTTGAAAATGTTAATAATAAAAATGTAGACGCATACAATTAACTTATGATTTTATTTTTACAATTAATTAAACTTACCTAACGTTTTCTCTTTCGTCCTGGAGTTCTGAATACAAATAATATTCATGGCAAACTAAATCAAAATCAGAATTCATGGAAATTTGTTTCGGATTTGCATGTGATAATAAAGTCTAATAAAGACGTGGACTACTATAGAATAAGATATATATTTCAATAATATTTATTATTTTAATCATTAATAACTAAACATTTATTTAAATATTGGAGAATTTTTTATGGTTTTTTTAAAGTTAAACTATTTAATTACGATGTAATTGTTTTATAACAATGACTTTTTCTAATTTTGAAAACAAAACAATAATTATACTTTAAGGTTTAACTCTACAATTCACTAAAAAAAAGTCAACTTTATTAATATATCCATTTAAATTATAAGAACATAGATCAATAAATTAAAAAAAATAATTGTGTGAAGTTGAATACCGATTCAGCTTTTAAAAATTCTACCTAATTTCTTTTGTACAATACATCTTCCAAAACCCAATTTTTCTCTTCTCAACCAAACCCTAATTCCCTCTTTCACTCTCATTCTCACTTTCAAACCCCATTTCTTGAAGATGACACTGTTCTTCAATAATGTTGCAAGAAGAATGTTAAGGTTTTCTCTTTTTTCTTCTGTCCCCCATTTTCCTCTTTCTCTTCCAAACCCTAATTCCTTCTTTCACTCTCATTCTCACTCACCCCATCACTTGAAGATGACTCTGTTTCCCAATTCAATCGCTTGCTTCGTATGCACCTTGTTCCTCCCCTCTTCGAATTTTGAAAGATTTTGGGAATTAGAATGAGAATATGAAAAAAGTGAGAATGAATAAAAGGAAGGAGGAACCTTGCGATGGTGGAACTCCGACCAATGGTTGCTGGTGCTGATTGTAATAACTCATTGGGAATGAGATGATTGAATGAATGAATGAGAGAGAAGAAGAATAATTGGGGTATATCTCCTTAAACCCAATAAATTAATTTCTTAATTTCTTACACACACACACACACTTTATTCTGCATTCTGTCAAATACCTTTATAAAAAACAGCCATATTATCTTTTTACAGTTTGGCTGCTTTCTACTGCTGCCGCCTATTGGATGCTTGTTTCTGAGATAACATTTGCTTTGCATAAATTGGACTCCACAGCATTCAACTCAATCAAATTTGTGTCTATTTCTCTCTTTTGTGCAAAGCAAATGTTATCTCAGAAACAAGCATCCAATAGGCGACAGCCGCAGAGAGAGCAGCCAAACTGTACAATTCATAAATTCCAAAAAATCAACATCACCATACAACAACAATGCAGTGCCATATCCCATTTCTCCCTGCTAATGAATATTAATAGAACAACAGTAATAAAAACATGAAAACTTCAAAGCGATAATTGAAAATTAGTTATTTCGATGTCATGTAATGTACATTATAACACAACACAGTATTTTATTTAAAGACACATAGTATGACGGAGTCTCCAAGAAAGAATGTAAAGAAGCAGTTATGAATGGTGCACACAATAGCTAAGAATGTGTAATGTTGCGTCGGCAACGGTCACCGAGTCAACTCGGAAAGATCCGGATCGGATCTGACTCGATGGTCGAAATTAGAGAGAGAGAGAGAAACATAGAGAGACACACTAGCCTTCCAAGCAACCAGAGCCCTGTGACTTTTGTTGATGCTGAGGCGAAGGCAGAGTGTAGGACGGAGGATAGCCCTGGGCAGGGTAGGACGGTGGAGGATAGCCTTGCTGTGGGGTATATCCGGGAGGCGAGTATCCGGGTAGTGGATATCCTTCCTTTTTGTAGCACCCTTCGGCGGATAACCTAAGGATGTGAATGTGAAAGAAGATAAGAATGAATAAAAGGAAGGAATTAGAAGGAAGGAAGAACCTTGCGGCGATGGAACTCCGACCAGTGGTTGCTGGTGTTGATTGTAATAACTCACTGGGAATGAGATGATTGAAAGAAGAAGTGAATGAATGAATGAATGAGAGTGAAGAAGAAGAATTGTGTGAGGATATATACCCCCAATTTTAAGAGATCCAAATCCAATGTTTCGATCAGATTTTAAATTCAAATTCATATTTTTCATAAAATTAATTTGGATTTTTATGAATCCAAATTCAAATATTTAGAATGGATTTTAAATCCAAATTCATACTTTTATAAAAAAAAAAGTTAAATTAAATTTTGAATTTAAATTCATATTTTTTTTAAAAAGTTAACATAATTTATCTATACCTATATATAAAAGGATTCTCCTCTTTAATTTCTCTGAATTTTTTCCTATTTTATCCTTATACCAGTATTTGATTTTACTTCATTATTATGGGCATTACGTCATTTCCTATTTTTCCAAAATTTTTAAATTTTCAGAATTTTTAAATTTTAAAATTTCAAAACCTAAAGCCTTTTCAAAATACTTTAAATTTCGAAAAATTTTAAATTTTTCATAATTTTTAAAATTTCAAAATGTTTAAATTTTTCATAATTTTTAAAATTTTAAAGTTTAAATTTTTCAAATTTTCAAACTCTAAAGTCCTTTTCGAAATACTTTAAATTTTTGAAAAATTTTAAATTTTTAAAATTTTAAATTTTCAAATTGATTTAAGAAACCGTCTTTAATCCTTATTGGATTTGAATATCTTCACTACGCATAAATCCAAGAACCTACTTTACTTTCCATTTTCTTTTCTGTAACCTACTTCCCATTTTCTTTTCTCTTTCCTTTCCTCTTTCATGTAAAAGCATACTTTTATTCTCACTTCTCTTTCTATGTTTTGATTAATCTTTGTGGAACCCTAATTTGACATTTGTCTTTGTCTTATGAAATTGTAATTGAAGTTTGTGACTAGATGGAGGGGAAGGACTTAACAAAAGGAGTTGCGGGCACCGTCACAACAATCGGTAATTATCTTTATGTGCATTTCAATTTGTGAAACACTAATTTGACATTTTTCTTATGAAATTGTGATTGAAACATGTGACTAGAGGAATAAGAAGGACTCAACAAGAGGAGACAAAAGGTAAGTGATGAAAGTCCTTGATCATAAGACGTTTTCTGGAAACAATTTTATGGATTTAAATAAAATCATACAGAACAGTGACTAAAAAAGTTGCATGCGCTTCTACATCCATTGGAGAGTGTAGGGAGGTTGGTAGTTTTGTTTGTAAATAGAAAAAAAAAATGGTTTGTTTTGGGATTTGATTGGGAGCCTTAACAATAAAGGGTGGCAGTGATGGAGGATATGGAGGGGAAGTGGTTGACGATGGTGGTAAAAGATAGAAATGATTTGACTAAGTCTCTCTTTGAGTCAAAGACAAAGAAAAGAGAAACATATTTTATTATTTTTTCTTCTTTTGTATATAATATTTTTCATGATTAATGTTAATTGAGCAATTGAGAATGAATTTTTGATTTATTGTTTAATAGTGTAACATGTATTGTAATGATAAAAATAAAAAATACGAATATCCAGGCGTGCAAGCACCTGTATTCCCACTAGTATTAATATAATTATAATAAAAAAAGTTTAATATTATAAAAATATTAAATAAATATAATAAAATTATAATTTAATAATACCAAAATTTAGAGATAACATAATACAAAAATTCTTAACATTTAAAATATATCTACCTATAATACTTTAATTAATTTTGAATTTATTTTAAAAAAATAGAACCTTTAAATGTTCATTTAAATTTGATTAATGAACTTTTTCAACAAAATTTTTCAGTTGAATTATTTACGGAACTTGAAATTTTGACATTTTCAATTATGTGTGAGTCTCTAAAAACTTAATATGGTTGTAATTACCTTATATACATATACATGTGCATAAATATTAAACCTATATAAAAGCATGTACTCTACTACAAATAATAACATAGAAATGGCAGTGTGATGTTCAAAGGAAAATATGTGGAAAAGGAAAATAAAGAACACGCATTGCTTTGCTGCTATAGAATCTGAGTAAAAAGTGATCGTGGTGCGGAGAGATAAAGTTTAAACTAGAACGGTTAGTTCAACAAATAAATAAAATTTGGATTAAAAATTTGGATCTTCCATTTTTAGAATCTGTGTATAAGTAAAATGGAAATCTAATGAAGAATGCTACAAACTATGAATTAAAGTGAAAACCAGATTTTAGATAAATGGATTTTTAATGGATCATATCAATGCAAAAAATAAAACAGGTCCAATCAGATTTTTTTCCATCCTTACCTCACACCTAATAAATTAATTTCTTATTTTCTCACACACACTTTATATTGCGTTCTGTCAAATATCTTTTCAATAATTCTTTTATCACTCTCTAGACTACCATATTCACTATCACAAATTGATTCTTATAGGTTTGATTCTATTTGCTAAAATGAAATCTATACCAATATTTAAAAAGAATTTTTCGTTATAATTGTTTTTTTTACAGAAATTTGTTTATATTTTATGTTTTATCAATATTTTATTTTGATTATTTTATCATTTTATAATTACTTAAATTTAAAATTAAAAAAATTAATATTAAATTTGAAAGAAAATGTTCGAAAATCTCCACTATATTTATTATTTGAAAAAAATTGATCAAATTGAATTTTGAATAAATACATGATGGGAAATTATTTTAATTATTTTCCATAAATATCTTATCAATACAATTTATTTTTTTATAAAATTAATAAATTTAAAATTTGGTTTTATTAATATTAATGGTTAAATTATATGATTTTTCTTAAAAATTTAGAAAATTTGAATCCTATATAATACTGTCAATAATATGAATAAATGATAATTGTATGTAAACTAATATTTAAAATTAAATAAAATATTATTATTCATATATTTATATTAAAAATATAAATTTATAATTTATTTTAATAAATACAAATATATTATATATATATATATATATATATATATATAAATATTATTCTTTATAACTGATTTTAAGAATGATATTATAGTTTTGTATTATTTTGAAAACGACTTTTGGATGATTAAGGATCCAGTCAAACAAAATTATATAAATAAATATATATAAATTATTTACTTTTTCTGTTTGTTCTACTGAAAATCTGTTACTCACCAAACAATTTTTTTTTCACTTTCATTATGTCTTTTTATTATTTTTTCTATTTATTTCACGTTGTAATTCGATTTTTATTTTTCTTATGAAAATCAAATAAATTATAATACTTAGCAATCATAATAGTTATTTTATTTTTTAATCTTAATAATAAGAATATATAAAAAATAATAATAAATAAAATTTGAAAAAATTATGAATGATATGTTTTCTCTTTATGTTGGAATTTGAAGAAAATTGAATAATTGGAAAATTAATTGGTTGTCTTTTGATTCAACTGTGTATAGTATAAAAATTTATTTTCACTACCTTACCCTAATTTTGTGTGTGTTGTGTATTGCAATGATTCTATATGTATACGAGTAGATAATTCGAAAGTTTTGGAGGACTATAGGATGTTTTTGTTTTGACTTTATATTGTAAATGTCATATTTCTATAAGTCATAATCTTGTAATAATTAGATGTTATTTTTAGGAGTATTACATAATCTTTTTCTCTTATGGAATAGAAATAACAACATGTATATAAATATAAATAGATAAAATCCTTACTAAAATTCAAAAAATAAATAGATAACTCTTCTATCTATGGTGACATTTTAAATTTATTTATATTTGAAATTAAAATAGGTGGAAATTTTTACAAATAACAGACTCAAAATATTAGATAATAAGAAAAAATATACTGTCGAAGGGAAGGTTATAGTTTTCTGAAGTTTTTGTTAACATTTTATTCGAAATATGATTAAACACTAAATATGAGTACTCAAAACTAAACTATAGCCATTAAAATAAATATTAAACAAAAATCAAGTTAAAAAATTAGTTACAATATTAATCAAATTAAATATTATTTAGAGATAAAAAAATTATATTTAAAATAATTTTTATTATTAATAAAAATTTTGAATTAATTTTTAAATTAAAATATAATTAACTTTTTTAATTATCAAATTTTAAAATCTAAATTTTATTAATAATATTTTATATATAAATAAGCTATCAAGCTGTGATATTGTTTAAGAAAACAAATGTTATTAACAAAGTTTTACATGTGAAAATTATTATTGAATGGATGAAACTAAACCTACTTTTGATAATGAGAGATGAAAGAAAATTGGATGAGGTGTAGATACTTTGATTGATGAAGATATTCAAGATTAAGTTAACCTAACTATAGCATGAGTCACTTAAGGGAAAGTGCACATAACTTGTAATTATGAAAGTGTTTATAGTTATAGCTTCTTAGAAAATTTAATAATATTAACAATATTTATCCTCAAATTATAGTGATTGTGATCTTTCCCTTCTCCAACGTTTTCTTACCCCCGACAAAACTTAGTGGGGGTCCCTTATTTTCAAGACCAAACACACACTCTCCATTTTTTTTTGTACTACTTTTTGCTTTGGTCAAGCCTACCTCAAAAAAACCTCCATTTTCAAACTCTATTTCTCTCCCTTTAATTATCTCCCTCACGTGTTAAGAAATTTTTAATTTTGTGTGTAAAACAAAAGGAGATCTTGCAACTCATCATCCCTTTGTCAAATACACATATGCATGATCATGACCATGTTTGCAATTTTTTTCACCAAATAATTACTAAAATAATTAAGAATAATGAGACCAAAAATCACACCAATTAATTAACTATATCTAGTTCAAACTTTTTTTTATTAATTAATCTCTTGCTACGTATGGTGGATGATTTGGCAGTCATGCCCCCAAAATGGACTCTCACAGTAGCATAAAATTAGAGCAGGTATATATTGCTTTGAAAAAAAGTTTAATAGTACACCACTTCATTTAACATGCATGTGAATTTGGTGCTTATTATAAACCTCCATTATCTTTCACAAACGACTTCAGAAAAAAGTATTTTGTATTTTTTTTTTCCTTTCATAAATTATTTGAGGGTTAAAGATACATTATAAGAAAATTGTTAAATAAAAATTAATTTTAAAAATAAAAATAATTAATTATTATATTGATTAAATTAAAATAATTGTTTATATTTAAAATATTTTTTATTGTTGATAAATAATTTTAAAATTAATATCTTATTAAATATTAGTTTTATAATCTAAAACCCTTTATAGTTAATTAAATATCAATTTAAAAATGATTTATTAATAATAGAAATTATTTTGTATATTGATAATTTTTTTAGTCTATATGTAATTTAGAAAATATATAACTAATTACTTTTCTTCTATAAAATTGCTTTCTGTTTAATTATTTTATTAAAATTTTTAATGATTTTATTAGATTAGAGTGGTAAGGAAAAAAAAAATCATACATTAGATAACCACTTTTTAGTGTTCCTTAAATGAAGGGCAGTTAATAATTACACTCCTAAGAAAGGTGCAAACATTATACTAGACCTTTATGGATTAGGATGATGTTACCTTCAAAGGTTTCTTTTACGAAAATGGTTGGTTCATCACATCCATCTGTATCATGTCTCACATATATCTTTCCATCTGCTTGCATATATATATATATATATATATATATATAACTCGTAATAAAAAGTGAAGTAAATGTGTATGAGCTTTCACTTGAATAAAAAGGTATGTTCTTAATATGATTTTTATTCATTTAATATTAAATTTTGACTTGGTCATTTTATTATTTTCTGTGTTTATCTGTCATTTTTCAATAAATAAATAATTTGGATCTATAACCTCACTAAAATCAAATTGCAATGTACATATGAAATAAAACTCACTGAAATCATCAGATCTCTTAATCTGACTTCACATTTAGCATTGTTTAAAGATGATACTATAGTTTCTTCAAAAAAAGATGATGTTGTAGTAAAAAATTATATAAAACAGCAAGAGAAAATTCTGTAGTGTAGCACACATTGGCCATCCAAATATAACAGCAAATTCATAACAAATAGTTAAACAAGAGTTGACATGTTATAAAGTCCTAGAATGAGGGTTACCATTGAGTGATGAAGCGGATAAATTTCCTCCATATTGAAGAGGTTACAGAAAACTAAACATGACATAACACTACTCTCTGTGACTATATATGAAGAAAATTCATCTACTTCATCACTTGAGGCACCATCTTATTAATTAACCAAAAGCATGCAAATTTAGTCCAAACCTCTATTGATAGCCCATCACCACCCTGCAAGTGCTCGGTAGCAAACCTTTCCCTGAGCCTTCATGTCTCAGCAGTTGTTGAGAATTTTTTGTTACTGAGCACAAGGGTACTGACAAAACTCTCTCTACTACAATTACCACTACTCAAGGTTTTCAAAACATGAATGCATCCACCACATTTTTCTGCAACTTTTTATCAGGATTTAAAACCTTGCCACCATGATATATATCTTGGTAATAAGGAAAGCTATAGAATGTTAGATCATGCATGATGAGCATTAACCTCATCATCATCAGAGCCAGTACTAATGCATTCCTTCTCATCCTCAAAAGCTTCAAAGGGAGGATGAGGGTTGTGTCCCTTTCCAAAGGACCTAATATGGTCCTTAAGGGATCTTTTGTGCTTGAAGTCTGAGCCACAAGTGCAGTACCACAACTTGCCACAGTTCTTCTCATGAGTCCTCCAATCCCCTTTGACTGCAAATGTTTTCCCACATTTTCTGCACATAAAGGGCTTCGTGCCGTGCTTTCTTTTGTAATGGGTTTGGAGGGTTCTAAAGTCCTTCAAAGGCTTGGCCCTTGGATGGTTGATGTTGTTCTTGCAACCCTGGGCGCAGCAGTAGCATGGCAACCTTAACATTGCTGCTGGTTGTGTTCCTTTCAGTGAGTCTGGTCCTTTCCTAAATTCTGATCCATGACCCCACATATGCATCTGCAAATCAAAAAGATTAAGTTGCTGTTTAGTTCAATTAACATTTTGTGCATGCTCATTTCTAATTGATCATAATTAAACTTGCTTGGAAAACTAGTAATTTGTTTAGTTTCTTGAATCTTTAATTAGTGTTCAAAAGTTACATTGTGAATTTTCATTTTTATTTCGTTTTTCAAAAAATAATGAAGGCTGCTATATTTGACCAAGTATCGTCCTTTAGTACTTTGTATGGCCTAGCAGTGGCCATTGTTGCAAACAACTGTTAATCTTCAGTGATGGGTCTAACATGTCAAATTCTCTTCAAAAAGCTAGAGATAGTTTGCCCCATGATTTAACGGTGAAACTGTATCTATCTATTTAAAATCAGAAATTCTATAAATACATACGTACGTACATATATATATATATATATATATATATAATGTAATTAAAACAAAAATTCAAAGGTTTCAGTAGTTAATTTCTTTCTCAGCCTTGTCTTAGACCTAGTAGTTATATATGGATGAAGATTATGCATGGCACTTTCCCCACATAGATAATAGCTCCATGGAAAGGAAATAAAAGCATGCATGCATAATTCCCCTTTGAAATTAATTCTGAGATGAAAAAGAACCTTTAATTTTTAAAAGTGAAGGGACATCACATACGCGCCACCTAGTCCATTTTTGTCAAAGCATGCTTATTAAAGTTAAATTATATGGTTATTTAATCTCTTTTTAATGATTATCATCATTGTCATTATCATGTATAAAAGCATCTACTTCAATTTGGCGTGGATAAAATGTAGCCAATTCAAATTCAGTAGGTATGCACACAAGTATGGAAAACTACTGAAGAGCAGTTGTGGAAAAACAAAACAATCATTGACTCTGCTCATGAGTTCGGTTTCCATGAAATGCATGTGACAAAGAAATTTCTTCTGGAAGTGATTGTAATTTTTTAAGAAGGAATTCAAGTACCATTTAGCAAACCGATCGAATGTTCAACCTATGATATATAACATGATCATAGTTGCAACAATTATTTATAGAACAGAAAGAACTCTTTCATCATAGTTTCTTTTTCTGAATACCTAGCTAGCTAGCTAACTCATTGAATGTGTACATAATTGAAATGCTACACATGAATAATAATAATTAATAAATTTGTCTTTTACTACCAAAGGACGTAATAATTAAGTATATTCTGTACTTTTTTCTGGAAATAAAATTGCAGCAAATTTTTTGAGGTGAATGATCAAATCTACAACCAAGTTTGTCGCAAGTGGGGTGCCAAAGTCTTTGAGATAGAGTACTTGATAGTACTAAGCTTTCATTCCTCCACACAATAAATCTTGAAACCTCTTTCCTTAAAAATAGGGGAATCACCTAATTAAGTTAATTAGTATGTTCAGTTTTAATTGAAACAAATCGTTATTATTATGATCATGTTCCCCTCAAAGGTAGATCAGGCACGTGCAACTATATTCCCTCATAGTGGTGCTGATCTTATTAGTGATCTTGAGCCCTTTACTTCATAGCCTACAAATAGATCCTGATTTCTACTAGAAAGAATTTCTCCACAGATATAAAAAAGTTCAAATGGATCAAACTTTCATTACAATGTAAAATCAACTTGTATTTATACTTCATCTTTTTAAAAGCTTTTTCATTTGTCTTCTTCACAAACATTTGTCAACTTTACTGAGTTAGACATCATTATGATCTTTTGTCTCTAATTTCCTTTGAAAACGTAGTAATAGTTACAAACTTAATTATTCCCAATAATCCTTTTACATGGTTTTCTACTTTTCTTCAGAAATCAAGTTTCAAAAATAGAGTAAAATCTAGAGTATGAGAAGTTGAGAAGCAATTTAACTAACCTGCATGTTGTTATACCTATTGAAGGTTTTGCTGCATATGGAGCAAGCAAACTGCATCGGTCCAACGAGGATCTGTGCTGGAGTTGGAATCCAAAACCTTCTCTCTTGGTTAAACGAGCACCCATGGAAGCTTCTCTTGGAGGATTCTTCTTCTTCCTTGACATGGAAAATCACCTTCTCATCATCAACAACCTCATGATGCCTTTTAGCACTGTCAGGCAAACCAATGTGCAAAGCCACAGTCACTTGTTCAACTTTTTCCTCTTTCACCTCAAAACTTTGTACTCCATGATGGTCTTCATCTTTTGAGGCCTTTTCACTTAAAATGGGCAAGAATTGGATGGTTTCGTGAACAAGCTCATGCTGAGTGAAAGAAAAAGAAGAAGATGAAGAAGAAGAAGAAGAAGAAGAAGAAGAAGAAGATATTGTGTTGGAATTTAGAAATGAAGGAGAAGAACATGGTTTGAGCCACTCAATGAAAGTAGGAGCATGAAGGTATAGATTCTTATTGTTCTCCACATTGCACTCCATCAAACCCTTATTCTTGAAAGAGAGTCTTTTGGATTAAGAGAATGATCTTCTCTCCTCCTCAGAAAAGGGCTATGTGTGTATGTTCAGACTTTATGGTAGAAAGCCTGCACTTATAATATGGTTTGATTAAGGAATGGAGGCTTTGTTTGTCTTTATGGACCTTTTTCTTTTTTTCTTTATTTTGTAACCCCTACTTTTCATTTTTTTCCCCTTCTTGTCCTTTAATTGTTAGTTTCTTTAGGGAGAGACTAATTGGAGGGTATTGAAAATGACATGCAAAAAATAAAACTCACTCATTTATTAGAAAGAATCCTATAATAGTCTCAACTTTGAAGTCTAATCAATGCTAGTCGTCATATTGGTCATCAATTTTAGAAACACCATTAGCTCTTGGATAAGTTTAGCAAGGAATTTAATTAACGAAATAAATTTGAGATGAATATATTTTATAATATATGTGGATATAAATCTTATATGATCTAATAAAATTAAATTAAACTTAAAAATCGATTTTTTAATAAAATCTAATAATATTTAGAACACTTCAATATATAAATACACTCTCACAAGTAATTATTTAACTTATAAAATAAATACATCAAATAAATACATCAGCTTATTTAAAATGCATAAAGATAAATAAATAAATAATATCAATTATTAAAAATATAATTAATCATTCATATATTTCAAAAAATTCATGATTTTTTTAATGAATTTAATAATAATAATAATAATAATAATAATAATTTATGTTCTTATCAATTGATGATTCAAATTGCTTTATTTAGCCTCTAGAGAAATTGAATCCTAAACAAGGAATTCAAACTTTTTATTTTCTAAGATTAAGATAGACTATCCAATAAGGTAGACCTTACATTTCCAAAATTGTTACAAGTGTACATTCATTAAATAAGAGTATATAATGTTTTCTACTAAAAACAATTTATTTATAAAAAACCATGCTGAAAAACATGTTTCATTTCCAAATAAAACGCTTTTCAGAGAATAAAATTATTGAAAATAGATAAATAAGATTTCTAAATAATTTTGTAAAATATATTTTGTTCTAGTAAGATCAGTCATAATTAATGGCAGGAGATTTAGATCATTTAACCGGATCTTAATTCTTACTTCAATCTCATAACCATTACACACCCAAATGAAATTTTGGGACACTATTGTCATATTTTCTAAAACAATATTCCATTTATTTATTCAAGCTACAACTTTGAACTTTGATTCTTTTCATAATGTATCGTGTATTTAACTGTTCTATGTATAAGGCGTTTCGCCTTATTTCCAAATATAAAAATTTGATTTTTCTATAAACTAAAGTTAATTTACATAAAAAACTTTAATAAAAATTTATGTAAATATATATATATATATATATATATATATATATATATATAAATTTTGAGGAAGAACTGGTTTAAACATGTTGAAATCCGATTGGTATAATGTGAAGGGTATTTGTGTTGATCAAAGATTTTGTGCAGAATGTATATGTAAGATTGAATATGAGGAGATGCAGAGAGTTTTTGAAACATTGACCTTAAGCAAGTGATCTGAAATATAGAGATGAAGACGAAGACGGCATTAACTGGGTCAATACCTAAACCAAGAAAAATAATATAAATGACGAACAAAAGAAAATAAGGACCTTGACATAGTGTTGTATATATGTAGTGCTTATAAATAAATATTTGCACCGTGTTGCATAATTTCAATAAGTCAATAATTTACTGTTGCTTCATGATGGCTGCAGCAACTTACTAATATTTTCAATCCACAAAACTACACAAATAATATTTTATAGCATTTTTCTATATATTTCTACTATTTTTTTTTTCTTTTTCTTTAGAAAAACTTTCCAATATTTAACTACCATCTTCTAAAAGGAAATCCAAAGCTTCTTTTTGGATATAATACTATGAAGTATAAATTATTCTTCTTAAAAACGTACCTTTATACCTAAAAAACGAACAGGATGTATAATTATTGAATCTTGTATTGAATGTGTAAATATATATACCATTTAGGAGACTAGTGACATTGCAAACACTTATATGTATAAGTGAAAAATATCATTTAACAATAATTATAAGAACATTATTTTAAAAATTCATCGGTCACACTTTTTAATTAATGTAAAACAAGATGATGAATTAATGTAAAACATGATGAAGAAGTTCTATAGATGACACAACTTAAAACCTGGTTAAGCATGAAACATAAAATGTATGTTTTTAGTTTCTCTTATTCCGACTGGGTATTAAACCCTTTATGTGTATGTAAAGCTACTTGTTGTTTTGTGTGTGTAAGTGGGTTATTTAACGCTATGTTGTAAGGTTGGGGAAGTTTAACCTATACAAGAAGATGATGTCTCAATTTTAGTAGAAGTTGTGGAGCGGGGGGCAGTAGTTGGGGTGTAGTATTAGGATAGCAGTCAAACTCACACAAATTGTGGTCATGCTCAAGGAGTAGGAGTCCCAATTGGTATGTTTTGAAGGAGTTATAGGGGAATGAATGGCTTCAGATGATGCAAGGGGCGTCAATGAGGGTTTGTGGAGGTCTTCTAATGGATTGATGAGTGGGTGACATTTTATAGATATATGTATGGTCTTTTTGTTAATGGATCTTCTATGTTGAAGGCTTTGTGTGTATTATGCATGTGTTTTGTTATATTGGAAGATACAATAGGAATGAAGTATTGATAGAAATATTGGAAACTATGTATCTTGGTGGTATATTTTTTTATTGAATTGTAAGGTTAAAAAGCAGGTTGTGGTTGCAGGTTTTTTTGTATAAGAATTGGGGCACTCAAGAAGTGCTCCATTTAATTTAATCAATTTTTTGCTAATAAAAAGGATGATGATGATGTTGTAATTATCTTCGTATATAGGATGATGACTACTTTTTAACCATCATAATAGTATAAATAGTTTTTATAAGGTATACACAATGATGATTAAAAAATAATTGTTTTATTGAATAACATGCAATTGTAGTAAATATTTAGTTTTTGCATTTTTCTATTTTTCTATTTTTTTTTCTTCTTAGTCATTGTTTGTTTTTGTAATAGTCATCGTAACTCATGTTGTCATAGTCGTGGTATGTTATCGTTGAATCACACCTATTACTTCCATCATTGGTTATGTCATCGTCCTTGATGACATTGTCATCAATGTGTTCCAATTTGATTGTATTGTTATCTCCTAGTTTGATTTGTGTTGTCGTCATAAATGCTTTCCTTAGATTATTTTCATCTTAATATGTTCTTTTATACTTTCTATCATTTTTTATTTGATAATTTTTTTAAATTTAGTTTGCATTGTGAAAAGATATTATATTTATATAATTTTAAAATATATTTTGATTATATTAAAATTTTTTATATTGATTATTTTTGTTGAATGTATTTTGAATTTACTCCAAAAGTTTGTATTTTTGTTGTGATATATCTATGCAATAATACAAAAATTTACAAAAACAGTTATACATATAACTATCTTTAAAAATTAGAGATGACAAAGCGGGACGGGCCAGTTCACTGGAAAAAATGTGGGACAGGTTGCCTATTCTAACTCGTTGGCCCGCTTAGGCCCTTCTCGCATAACCCGCAACCCGTGTAGGCGGGGGGGCTGGTCTGCATGACTTGCATAACTTAAAAATCTAGATTTTTCTTTTTGCACCCCCATATTTTCTTCATGGAGCGATATATTTCACATTCTGAAATTTTTACTCACTTCTTATTATGCATATGTTGTGACAATAATATTGTGAAATCATTTACCTAATGCATCTAAATAAAGAAAATAATTAATTTTATTTAAAATTTTTATTTAAAAAATTATTTTTTATTCATTTTAAAAAAAAATCTAATACGGCCAGATCCACGAACCAAATCTTATGCGGGACAGACTAGTAAAATCAACCTGTATATTCTATGTGGGACGAACCAACCCAATCCGCATTTTGCAAACCAAATACAGGACGGGCCTATGAGGGGTGAGTTAGCCCGCATTGTCATCCCTATTAAAAATTTTAAGTTTTAACAACTATTCAAATTACCATGTTTCCAAAACTATTATAGAAAAAGATTTTAAAATCACTAAAACTTCATTTTCCTATTATAACTATTTCTTCATATATAATTACTAAATATATTAAGCATAACCTAAACCAATAAAATCTTATTAGTTAAAAGCTTTCTTGCAAATATATTCCTTGGTTTCAAAAGAGTTTGTCACCAACTATGAACTACATGATACTCTTAGTTATAAATTTTCTATACACATCAATGAGTTATTAAAACAATTTTGAAAGTATATGGTTTTTTTTATCTTGGCTTCATGATGTTTTGAATTCGAAACAAGTTAATTAAATTTAACTTTAATAGACTTGAATGTGATGTTTAGTAAAAATAAATATAAATAAATTTATTTATTTACAGTAGGTTTTAGAATTTAATTTGACATTTTGATTTGCTTAAAAGTATAATGTCTTGAGTAAAGACATTTGTAAATATGACAAAGTTTAAGGATAATTAAGATAAATTAAAATTTGAGAGTCTTCTAGTTTAAGAAGATTAAATGCTCTTTTCTTTAATAATTATTTAATTATGCTTATATATGTAATGTATATGAGAAGATACGAATAAATATTATTGTTAAAATTTATTAAAATCTAAAAAGAAGAGTGAAACCAAAAAATATTGTAACTTCAAAAAAATCTACAAATAGTAGAATATGTTAAAAAAATATGTTGCTAACACTTTATAAAGATAAAAAAATGTCATAGAGATAGTCTCAATGTAACTTGTATGAGATAAGTTACTACAGTTAGATCTTATACATCATATTATTTTACTAGTGAATGAATTTAATAATTTGTTTATTTATTTATTTATCGAAATTAAAACAAATATAAGAAAGTTTATTATGATTCTATATGTATTCAACAAATTTTTTTTATATAAATTAAACTTAGTTGTGTATGGAAAATTGTTTTGATCTCAACTTTATATAAACTTTTGTCATAATTTCTTTTAGAAGGCACCTTAAAAGGATAAGAGATTATGTGTATTTTAATTGTCTTTTATATCAATTTTTAAGTTATATGTGACTATTAAACATACTAAAACAAACCTCATAATCAATGGTTAAGGGAACCAATATTTGTCTTTGAAACCTTTTTTCCATTCCCTCAATCAATAATAATGTTATGACTTCAAATTTGTTGAGATAACATCATTAAAGTCCATCGTCATCTAAGATATTATCTATTTTGAACCTGAAACTTTGTCACAATTTTGTGCTTAAAAACGTTTTAAAAAATTTAAAAAAAAAATTGTATTTAATTTTTCATTAATCTCAACTATTAAGGGATGTGAGACTACTGAACATATCATAACATAAATAAATTTGAATTTAGTTGTATTTATATTAAGAGTGTTTTGAGAAATTTCTAAATAAAACTTGTAGAGATGAGTAAAATAAGAAAAACATTTGAAATAATTTTTTTTTTTTATAAATTAAAACTTTTAATCTTATGTTAAATGAAAATGAACATGATCTACAATATTTAAGAAGAAAGTTTACGAACATATTGATTTAAGATTTTATATTGAAACATATTGATTTAAAATTTTAGATTGAAGCTACTGTTTTATTCTGGTATTTCTCTTCTCAAAAATCTAAATTTTTTTTTATTAATTAACTTATACGTAAGTTATTTTTAGTTTATAGATAAACTATTTTCAATTTTTCATTTTTATCTATAAATTTAAAACTAATAATAATAATAATAATAATAAAACATTAAGTCAATAATGATATACCAACATTAAATGTTTTCATACTAATAATATTTGAATCCCTTGGTAAATTATAAATTAAAATTTACCCATCCATAAGTTAAAAATGAAAGTTTAGGGAAATTATAAAATAATATTTATTAATTAGTTTTCTTTAGTTTATATATGAACTATTTTCAATTTTTTATTTTTCTCTAAAAAATTTTAAACAAGTTATTTAATAATAATAATAATCTATAATATTAATAAAATAATATTTTTTTTTTATACAAATTCTTACCATTTTATTTTTGGGTAACTAAAATAATTATTAACAACAAAAAAAACTACATACAAAATAAATAAAACTACTTACAAAAAATTATCAAAATTATTTACATTTACTTTTATAATTACTTTTTACAAAAAAAATATATAGTTCATAATATTTTTTATTTTAATAATTATCTATATTCTATAACATTAATACATGGGATTCTTCTATTTGGTGTACCTAAATTCTTATCATTTTATCATTTGAGTAACCGTATTTTTAAACTAAAATAACTATTTATATAAAAAAAATGCCTACAAAATGAGAAAATATTGTCTAAAAAATTATTTTAATTGAATAATTTTATCTTTAAAAAATAAAAAATAATTTATTTAATAAAATAAATAATTAAATAAATTTTCTTTATTTCAAAATAATTAAATAATTTTTTTGAAAAAGTAACGGTTACATAATTTTTTAATAATATTTTTATAAAATTATATATATATATATATATATATTAAATTGTATTGTTTTTAATTAACTATTCATAAAGATAATAAAATTATAAAATTATGTATATTTTAATCTAATAAAAATGTAAATACACTAGTGTTCTCACTAGTATTATACAAAAAATAATACATTGTTTGTTAATTTTATTTGGTGACCTTTTTAATTGGACAATGTTACAATCTAATAAATAAAATAAAATAGAATTTATTTATTTATTTCTTTAATAAAATAAGTAATAGAATAAAATTTTATTTATTTTAAAATAATTAAATAAACATTCTTCTAAAAATCATAATTATATAATTTCTTAATAATATTTTTACAAAATTATATATGCATATATATTGTAAATTATACTACTTTTAAAATTATATTAATCTTTTATTTTTATTTAATTATTAAAAAATTATATATAATTTAATATAATAAAAATGTAAAATACAAATACACATATATTTTCACTAATAATAATTAAACATTAAGTCAATAATGATATACCAACATTCAATGCTTTCATAATGGTTTCATACTAATAATCTTTGACTCTCTAGGTAATATGTGACATCTTCATTCCCATATATAGAGGTTGCTTATGACTATGTACCAAGACACTTGGCAAACATTCCCTTGTACAAAATTCAAATCTATAACTATGAAGAAACGTACAAAAAATGAGGAAAAATTGTACCTAATTTGTATTTTAGAGCCAAAGGGAAGAACCCATATGTGATTAGGTGTGTGGAGCCAATTAAATGATTTTTACCGACAACATTTGCAAGAGCATCTTTGTTAGACACATTGCATATCTTATTTATAACTCCTTTTTGTTTATGATTCAACCATATCGTCACTCTTCATCTTCTATCATTATCATCATCTCTATCTTTTCTTTCCACCATTTTCAATCTTTATTTCTAACTTTTCTCACATTGTCACTATCTCACTTTCATCAATAAAGTTCCCATGCCATACTCAAAAATTAATTCTATGCATAACATACATGTTTATTAATTACCTTATAAGTAACTATGTACTTATTCTTAATATATGTTAAAGTATTATTTAAGATACACTCGATCTCATTTGTGTATTTCCATCTTTTATCATTTTATATATATATATATATATATATATATATATATATATATATATATATATATATTATATTATGCCTGAGTTTTCTCTTCTTATCAGTTAGTTAGTTTATCTCTTATTTTTTTTTAAAAAAAATAATTGATTTATAATAGATTGGTATATTAAATTAATATTATTTTAAAAATTAAAAATATTATTGATGGTCTAAATTAGTTTCTATTATTGATAAAAAAAATTAAATTAATATATAATTAGTTACGAATGTTTTAGCTACCAACTTTAGAATTTACATAATTGGTAGCTAAAACCTTCACTACAAGAAAATCATTAGTTGTTATATTGAAAAAATTAGATATTATTTTAGAGACTAAAATAATTATTGGTAATTAAATTAGTTTTTATTATTGATAAATAGTTTCTAAATTGGTATCTAATTAGCTACCAATTATTTAGATTTTAAAGTTGGTATCTAAACCCTTAGTAACTAATTAGATACCAATTTAGAAACTATTTATCAATAATAAAAACTAATTTAGATACTAATAATTTTTGTAGACTCTAAAATATTTTCTTGTAGTGCTTAGTAACTGATTAGATATTAATTTAGAAACTATTTATCAAAAATTAATTTAGATATCAATAATTTTTTAATCTCTGAAATAATATCTAATTTAGTCAATATAACAACTAATTATTTTATATCTTTAAATTGATTTTTATTTAATAATTCTCTAGTAATGTTTTATTTATTTATTTATTGTTTTACATTGATGTCCTTATGAATTTTGTATTGTAATTTAAAATATTTTTAAGAGTTGAAGAGGAAAACAATTTGTCTATAGGAAACATTTTCCTAATTAGAAAATTTATAGTATTTTAAAATCGTAACTTTTTTTAATGATAACATTTAATCACATAAGTATCAGATTAAATTAAAATTGAGAGAATAATGGTGATAGCTTAATGTGAAAGACTAAAAGCAATGACATATGAAACATGGAGTCTAATTAAAATGTTGGTGCAAGACTAAAATTAATTAGCAAAATGTTATTATATATATATATATATATATATATATATATATATATATATATATATATATATATATATATATATATATATATATATATATATATATATATATATATATATATATATACACACATGTATATGTGCAGTTGCAAATATTGTTCAAAGAAAAATCTATTAGTAGTCCTCAAATCTACATTGATGTGGTCAACATCAACCGTTTGAAGTTGGATTTTATATTATTCATAATACTCGATCGTGTTATTTTAATATCTTTTTTTTTTTTCAAATCTTTGACTATTTTAGTTTTTTATATTCTGAAACATTTTTTGTGTGATAACGATAGAAGAATTAGCATTACAAAATATAATTGTACATTTTTTCATTATACCCTTATATATAATGGAGTAGTTAAACGGATAAATTACTTTAATTTTGAAGGGCATTTTTAACAAATTATTGGTACTATTTTACTTATTTATATACACAAATCAAACACGATGATCACTTCACATGTAAATGAA
Organism: Phaseolus lunatus; assembly: GCA_013389735.1. Taxonomy (NCBI): domain Eukaryota; kingdom Viridiplantae; phylum Streptophyta; class Magnoliopsida; order Fabales; family Fabaceae; genus Phaseolus; species Phaseolus lunatus. The sequence goes on from CM023867.1 coordinate 8,715,540, forward strand.
CATTAATATTTTAACCCTTAAGATTTTAATTTAAATATTTAGATTAAATTCACTGATTGCAGGACACCGAAAAGGTAGTTGTATTTTGTAATAAGTAAAAAAAAAATCTATCACCATTAAAAAAACACATGGTTATAGGAGACATATAACACAAATTACATCATCGATGTAAATCTCATCAATATAAAATGTCAATTACATATAATACCAATTGTAAAAATTGGTATAATATGTACCAAAATATGAATAAATTATTCAAAAATATGTGTTCTAGAAGACAATATAACACCGATTATGGCTTCCAACTAGTGTTATATGTGCTCTAAAGTCACATACTAAACCCCAAACTCTAAATTATAACACATGGTCAATGGTCGATCACCTTCAAACCCACTAACAAGACGTTCAACTTATAACAATTATCCAATTTAAAACATAATATATATTTTAAATACAATTTAATAAAACTAATTATCTATGAGCTATCTCTTAGCTAGTTTAGTGTGTGGATAATTTTCTCCCCATTTCCTATATTCTATTTGGTACTGCAGTCAACCCAAGGTTTATCTTGATCTATTCCACATACATTTTTCAAGTCTTTCCATTACACTGATTCATACTTTGAGACGTTGGATTGAATTAATTCTCTCAAATCCCCAAATTTTGATAATATTTTTATTCTAATATGTTTCTCCATAATCCAGATGGTAGTTGTGGAAAATATATTTGAAGTTTCTCTCCTAACTTTGAAATAAAAAATAAATAAAAACTCTTTGGACGCAGAGTTTATATGGTCATTCCGGTTATTCTTAGTTTAAAAAGTTGTGACTTGAATATAACTGTATTGGTTATTGAGATTTTTTTTTTTTTTTGAGTTTGAGGGATGGATGCTTGAAGTGCATTCAAATACAAAAAGAAATAAAATTTAAAGTTTTTACATATTTATAAATAACGTAATCTTTGTGTGGATAATTTAGTTAAATTTTATAATTTTCAATAGGCAAAATTTTACTTAGCTTAATATTTTGTCCTCCCTGATTACTTTTGATTTCTTTCAAAATAGTTTCAGTCTTCCGAAATCTAGATTTAGTTTAGTGTCTCTATGAAAGTGTTGTTTATTTCTGCATAAATTTGGTGTTTGGTTTGGTCGTCATATATACATAAGATTTATTAACTTTGAGGTATCGGTAAGGAATGTCAAAATTTCATAATTGTGCTTACTATATTAGTTTTAATGAAAAAAAAATATCTTATCATTTTAAAATAGAAGGGTAAAAATAAATAATAGAAAAAATAGGATTGTATTAAATGGATAAAAAGGAAAACTTAGTTTGTTCACTCCCTCCTTGGTGTGGTGTCTAAAGTATACATATTGATAGAGCTTGTTCACTTAAACTCTATGTTTAGTGATCATCTTGGAGTCTTTCATGTATTGTTATCTCAACAATGAATGAATTGAATTAAATTGAGCATTTAAGGGATGCTCCAACCTGTATACAAAAGATAGACTAAAAGTCTTGCAACAAAAAACAAAAATACTCCAAAAAAGACCACCAGCAACACAAGAGAAAACTTATGAGCATACTATGCTTCCTATATGTGGATTAGTTATAGCTAAGGAACTTATCAACTATCCAAAAAAACATAATGCATCAGCACCACCGTTCCCATTAAAGAAAAAGCACTTGAAACACTAACAGAGATCTGATGTAGACTCTAGCAACCAGGATCAATGGAGAAATTTGTGTATAAATCAAACAATGTCATTATGCTTTGGTGCATGCTATGTTTTGCACTAGTGCAAAAAGAAGAAAAGGGTACTTTTTATTTAGTGTGGCTTTTGCGCTACCCGCTTTCGTAAAAAATACGGAGACATTTTTGAAATTATTTGATTTACGAATGCGGCTATTTATATAGTCGCACTTGTAAATCAAAGAGTTTTGATTTATGAATGCAGCTATTTGTATAGCGGCACTTGTAAATCATTGATTTACGAATGCGGCTATTTGTATAGCCGCACTTGTAAATCAAAGCGCTTGATTTACGAATGTGGCTATTTGTATAGCCGCACTTGTAAATCAAAGCGTTTTGATTAACAAATGCGGTTTTACCTTTAGCCGCATTCGTAAATCTTTTTTTACCCTAAATTTTGAAGCGCACCACACACAATTTCATACTTTCTTTTTCGTCTTTGCCTTCGTTTTACGTTTGCGCTCTGAGTTCATCTCCTTCTGTTACATCTGCATTCCATTTGTGCCAATGTAAGTTTCTTGAGCTCTCTTTCTTCCTCTTCATCTTCACAAATATATGTATAGATGTTTTCGTTTTTCTTATATATGTTTTTTTCCTTGCATTGGTGATCTCGAAGCACGGTTTCATTGGTTGGCATTCGTTGTTCCGTGGCTGCTTCCCTATCCGCCGCCGTTGTTGGCGCTCCCATGCCACTCTTCATGTATAAATTTTTTTCGTTTTTCTTACATTGTTTGGTTTCTTGCATTGCTCGGTACTCTTTCATTGCCTTTGTGGGTTTTTTTATTTGCTCCTTCACTGCTTCCCTATCCGTTGCCGCTTCTGCTGCTGCCGCCGTTGCTGGCGCTCCCGTGTCACTCTTCATCAATGTTGCCTTTACACAAGATTGGCGGTGTTTTAAATTTTTTGAATTTTTTAATGTTTTGGCATATATAAGTGCGGCTACAAGAAATTGCCGCACTTATAAATGTATTTACAAGTGTGGCTATATAGCCGCACTCTTATCTCTTCGATTTACAAGTGCGTGCTGATCAAATGCGATTATACAGCTGCACTTATAAATTTAAAATAGTCGCACTCGTTTTACCTTTCTGCACCAATGTTGATAAGTGATTTGATTATTTCTTACTCCAACTATTGAGGGATTAATGGTTTTCTTATCAATATAGACTAAGCGATATTTGCCTTGCACTTCACTTTTGTATTGTCTCTATTTAGTGTATTATCCTTTCAACACTAAAAGGAGTCTCCCACAAAACATTGTTTTGGTATTTAATGCATATATATATAGATGAAATAGGCAAGCAACCAATTAATACAAAGATCATTGTGCCCCTCTTCTTATTGTTAGTTCATACAATATCCTTGGAGTTTTAGCATACTAACATGCATCATAATAGTATTTCCAAAATTGACCAATGCACAAGATTGATACATCTCACTACAAGAAAAACATTAAATAGAAATCAATTTTAAAGACAAAAAATAATTAGTTGCTATATTGACTAAATTAGATATTATTTTAGAGACTAAAAAAATTATTGGTTCCTAAATTAGTTTCTATTATTGATAAATAGTTTCTAAATTGGTATCTAATTAGTTACCAAGGTTTTTGGTAACAAATTTAAAATATAAATAATTGGTAGTTAAAACCTTCGTAGCTAATTAGATACCAATTTAGAAACAATTTAACAATAATATAAACTAATTTAGAAACCAAAAATTTTTTTATTCTCCAAAATAGTTTCTAATTTGGTCACTATATCAATTAATTATTTTTTGTCTCTAAAATTAGTTTTTATTTAATGATTTTCTTATAATGTTAGCTTAATGTTTTGTCCTCCCTTATTGCTTTTGATTTCTCTTCCAAAATCTAGATTTAGTTTAGTGTATGAAAGTGTTGTTTATTTCTGCATAAGTTTGGTGTTTGGATTGGTCGTCATATATACATAAGATTTATTAACTTTGAGGTATTGGTAAGGAATGTCAAATTTTCATAATTGTGCTTACTATATTAGTTTTAATGAAAAAAAATATCTTATCATTTTAAAATAGAAGGGTAAAAATAAATAATAGAGAAAATAGGATTGTATTTTAGCACATAAAAATCAATATAAATTGTGTAGAAAACAACCAACCAGCTTTAAGAATAAGAGTTAGAAGGAATAATTAAATGAGAAAGTTACTGAACTAACGGACAAATTGGTGATATATATTGTATGTGTGAGTATGTAATTGGGTTTGATATGAAAGATATTATTACTATTAATTATGAGTGTGTGAAGATTCTGACAATGAAGTGTTGTTGGATGAATACGCATACTAGGCACGGTAATAGGTTACCTTGATACCTCTCTTTTCTTTCTTTTTGTTGATGTTTTTTTCCTTTATGTTTTTGTGGCTATGTTCCAGCGATAGCACCACTTTTTGAATCATTTCTAACCTTTTCCAAATTTAGTTTATGTGAAGGGTAGTGATAGTGGAGGACAAGCTTTTACATCCAAATTAACCTTTTTGTTTTCCTTTTCTTCTTCCTTGTGTGGATCATTGTTTTACATCAACCCTCATGCACCTTTCCTTTTTCTAAAGATACCCTCATATGCATAACACTCCTTCAACTCACAATTTTCAATCTTGCCACTCTTCACAAGAGAGAAAAGAAAACCACAATATGTTACTTTTTGCTTCATTCTTTGGCTAAGAATGATGAAAGAGGTTTCATTAGGAAGTGAGACCCATAAAGTAATGAACCACACCATAGTTATTTCAACTTTATTTACCTAACTCTTCCACTAATGCCAAAAAGAAACCAATTTTAAAAGAGTTTTTACCTAATCTCTCTACCGCCCAACTAATACCAAAGAGATAAAAGATCAATTTTCCCTTTGCAATTATTCCCATAATGTTTTAAGAATCCTTCTTTTCTTAAAGTGTTTGCAAACATAAATCAATTAATAAACAAAATACATGTAAACAAATTATTACACTCATAAAATGGTACATTTATGGGGGTTTATGCATGAAGGGAAGATAATAAAAATTATTGAATTTAAGGTTTAGGGTTTAGGATGGTATGATTGACACTCTGTCTATATTAATTGATTTGTATACTACAAGAAAATCATTAAATAGAAATCAATTTTAGAAATAAAAAATAATTAGTTGCTATATTGATTAAATTAAAACTATTTTAAAGACTAAAAAAAATTGATTTCTAAATTAGTTTCTATTATGGTTAAATAGTTTCTAAATTGGTATTTAATTAGTTACCAAGGTTTTAACAACCAATTATTTAGATTCTAAATTTCGTAGCAAAAACTTTTGTAGCTAATTAGATACCAATTTAGAAACTATTAAACAATAATATAAACTAATTTAGAAATCAAAAATATTTTTAGTCTCTAAAATAGTGTCTAATTTAGTCAAATAACAACTAATTATTTTTTGTCTCTAAAATTGATTTCTATTTAATGATTTTCTTGTAGTGATACCATTTATGCATCTTTGATATTTGGGGACTTTTACCAACCAAATATTGTCATCCGGGGATAGTTGTAGGCTTGGTTAGTTTAAAGTTTTACTTCTTTTATATAAAGGTTGAAGTACCCCTCAAATACTTCTTTTAATTTATTTTAATTTTTTACTAAAAAAAATAAAAAAAAATAATTATATAATGAGTATTATAATGTTGTGATGTGGAATATGTTTTTTTTAATCAAGAAAAAATATTATATCAAATAGAATACTTAGGATAATTTAACATGATTCAACATCTAAATTGAGTTAACCTTTCAATTAAGGATCTATGAACTGTATTTCCTAACCATAAGAATAACGATTCGAATAATAATGTAGAATATGTAGTTAATGCTTATTTATTTATGCTAGTGTTAACATGGTAAAATTATGATGGTCATCATAATGTTTATTGATGTAAAATTATTTTATTTTAATTTAATAATAATAATTTCGACAGTGCGATGTCGTTCCAATTTAAATAAATAGTAGTTATATTATTAATGTTCAGAAAAGTGGTCTTCATAATTCAGCTTCATTTTAATAACTACCTTTGTTATGATTGTAATATCTAAAAAAATCGTAATAATCTATATTAAATGTGGAAACAGATTTAAAATTATAAAAGACTGATACAAATAAATAAAATTATTGAATCAAAAAATTGATTACTGTGTAGTTAGTAAAAGATATATACGAAAGTAACATCTGAATAGAAGTTTATGTATAAGTTACTGTCAAGAAAAAAAAACTTTATTTTTTAAAATATGTAAACGAAAGTAGAATAATTTATATTATGAGTCATAATGTTTTTTCCTCTAATTTATTAAAAATAAATAAATAGTTGATTCATAAGTATTGACGTAATCTTTTCTTTTTATTTAATAATATTTTTTTTCATATGATGGTAGATGATTGTTGTTGTTTGAAGTGTCAGCAGAGATGTTAGGTCGCATAATGATACTTAACATTAAGATTTTTATTTTAAGAAAAAGTATTGACGTAATTTGCATCTTTAATTGAGTTTTAAATTTTCAAATCACATTCAAGCAGATTCTTCCTGCACTAGATCATTTTGGACTGCACCCAATATACGTAAAGAAAAAGACTAAAATATCCTTAATAAAATGAAAATTAAGATTTAGGTAAAATGTGCACCCAACCCAGCAGCCTTACTATTCCTTCTTCGGTGGCTTCGTCTTTTGCGATGACTTCGTCTCCTTCTCTGGTGGCTACATCTCCTTCTCCGATGACTTCATTTGTTGTCGTCGCGGTGCCTCAACGTTATTTTCGAATTCCGTTGCTGCAACAGTCATGACAAGAATAAGAATGGAGGTGCTTGGGTTGCTCTTTGTTTAAGTTTCCAAGCTTCTGCACACTGCCTCACATGATCACAGAAAAATGAAGGATGTAATGTTGCTGGATTAGGTGTGGGTTGGGTGCACATTTTATCTAAACCCTAATTTTTATTTCATTAAAAATATTTTGATATTTTTCTTTGCATATATTAGGTGTAGTCCAAAATATCTGGTGCAGGAAGAATCTGCCTCACATTCATCCCACAAAACTTGTCAATTATATTATATATATATATATATATATATATAATTAACAATTAAGAATAAAACGAATTAAGGTTTCGTTAAACTTTAGTAGGTTCAATTTTATATGACTAATTGGGTAGTAACAATTTCTCAAATACCCATGCGTCAAATTTTTTAAAATGTAAAAAATATTTTTAAAAAATAGAATTAAGAATGCAATTAAATTAAACCAAACAAAAAGTAAAATATTAATTAAATTGATTAATACAACACTAATTATTTTAGGTAAAATTTATACAACAAGTAACTCACTGATTTAGGATTAAGTTTTAGTCAAATAATTTTTCCATACCCCAACTATTATTAGTTATAAATTTCATTAATTAAAAAAATGAATTCAAGTCATTGATAATCTAACTTCAAATCGATTGTAGAATTGTTGAAAAAAAAAAAGAATTCGTTATCAGACTCTATGAATGGTGCATAGTGTAAATAATACAATGAAGAAGATGTAAAAAAAATAATAAAAGAAAAGGCACAATTTTAAAAATTATAAAATATGTTTATTTTCAATTATTATGTTAAAAAAATTATAATTATGAGTCCAATTATAAATATTTTTTACCTTAATTCTGCCTGAAAATGCAACAAATTTGAATAAACTTCAACAATAAATTATATAAAATAGTTAAGGATGATCTTCTTTCCTTTATTAAGAGTGATGGTAGTCCTTTGGTGAAATTGATTAAGCTTGTTGTGATAACTTTTTTTATTTGGATGATATGGCGTATGAGGAATTTTGCTAAATTTCAGGAAAAGATTGAGGTTTCTAAGGCTATTTCGGTAATTAAAGATTTAACTTGTCTAGTGGGAAATTCTTCTAAAGCTTCAATGAAGAATGATATGTTGGATTTCAACGTGATTAAATTTTTTGGTATTAATACTCGTAGTGGTAAAGTTCTTCGTCCTCTTCCTGTTAGATGAGAGTTTCCTTCACCAGGCTGGGTTAAAATTAATACTGATGGGGCTGCTAGAGGGTATCCTGGTCTTGCTACTTGTGGAGGTATTTTCCGAGGGAGTATGGGGGAATTTATTGGTGCTTTTTCTGCGTTTCTTGATGTTCAAACTGCTATTGTTGCTGAGTTTTATGGTATTATACATACTATGGAGGAAGCTCAAAAGATGGGGCTTACTAATGTCTGACTGGAATGTGATTCTTCTTTGGTTTGTGCTGCATTTTCTGATAGGACTAATGTTCCGTGATTGATTCGTAATCGATGGAATACTTGTCTTAATTACTGTGGGAAAATCAGGTTTATGATTACTCATATCTTTCGTGAAGGGAATGCGTGTGCTGATAAGTTGGCTAATTTAGGATTTATTCATAGAGAATCATTTCATTGGTATAATAGACTTCCATCTAGTCTGTTATTAGAATTCTTTATGAATAGGTATGGTCTGCCTATGTATCGTTTTTGTTAACATATGGGTTTTGGTCTAGTCCCCCCATATTTTTGTATTTTCTTTCTTTTTTTATTTTTTTAATAATACTTTTTTCATGTAATGGCATGTCAGGTTGCATAGTGATACCTACCATGAAAGTTTATATAAAAAAAAATTATATAAAATAGTAGAAAATTCAAAATGCAAGGAATTATATATCCATTTTGAAGTCGCAACTTCAAAGAATCTAACCCAAAAAGATTTTATAAAAAATAACCTATAACAAAATTTATGGTCAAACTAACTAGAAAAATACAAAAATTAAAGCATTTATGCAAAACAAGTCCAATTTTCTACCAAAAATTAAAAGAAAAATGTAAAATTATAGAAAATAAAGTATTTGAAAAACATTTTGAATATTATATATAAAAAATATGCATCATCAGCCTCTCTAAGCTTGCATCCACATAAACTAACACATTGTATTGACTCGCATTTTAGATATATTTATTATAAAAAAATTATTAAATATCAACTGATTAAAAAAATAATTAATTATTATATCAACTAACTTAAATAGTATTTTATTAATTAAAAAATTTATTATCTAAAATAATTTATATTAATAATAAAAATTTATAAAATAATTTTTAAATTGATATTTAACTTTAATTATTAAGATTTTAGTTATTAGTTATTTTATATTATAAATTAATCGCTAATTATTAATTAAAGATTAATTTAGGATTTAAAGTGGTTGATAGTTAAAAACTTAGTAGTTAATATTAGATATTAATTTATAAATTATTTTATATATCAATAATTTTTTATTTATAAAATAATGTTTAATTTAATTAAAATAATAAATAATTATTTTTTATTTTAAAATTAATTATTATTTAATAATTTTTGTAGTGTAGTGATCCCGAAGTTATATGAGTTGGTTACATTTCCATTTTTATAACCACAATTTATTTAATGGATTAAATAATACACAACCAGTAGAACCAAGAGAAATTAAATTTTGGGTTAAATTGAAGTTAATTAGTGATATAAGTAATAGATAATCTGATGAAGTTCACCGATGAAAAATGTTTAACTTGCGAGTTGTGTGAATAAAATATAGAACATGAAAATATTTATAAAAAAAAAATACAAACTTATAACTAAGTGGACAATAGGTTACAAAGATGATATATAACTTTTATCCAACTTTAAAACATAAGAGACTTAAATTTACAACCTCATACAAATAAAATCATGTTTGAATAATCCCTCCATTAAGCCCTTAAAGATTTAATATTTTTTTAGTTAATAGTTTTTATTTGAATAAAAATATATTTCTATGAATGTTAAAATAGAATATAGGTACCAATCTATCGACTATCATAAATGTCAATCTCATCTTATGCCACTTGTGTTTTAAATATTTTCATGATAGAAACTTTTAAAATAACATATACAAATAAAGAAATTATATACAATTGATATATTAAATTACATAAGATTATTTTAATTTTTAAAATGTTTTTATAATATATTTCATCCATTCCATTCTATTATAGTTGTTGCATTTGTATTTTTCTAATTATCATCAAGAAAACTCAATAAGTAGATAAAAGAGAATAATTTTTTTACGAAATTAACCTAAATCTTAAGTTATTTATTTTTTAATCTTAATTTGTTTCCAAAATAAACAATATAACAATAGCATTTAGAAAAAGTGTAAATGAAAAACGTAATTAATAGTACCTTGAAAATTCTAAATAGCAGTAATATTAAAACTTACTTTTCATACAACAATTATAATGAATGAAATATGTCACAAGAGTATCAATAAATTTAATTAGATTAAATTCTATGGTTTTGATATTATCTTAACAAATGAGTTTATTTTTTATTTAATTCTATAAAATTAGTTTTTTAAAATGAGTGTAATTTATTTATATATTATAATTTAACATTTTTTTATTAGTAAGAAACAAATAGATAATAGAAATATTTCAGGGATATCTTAACCCTTATACAAACAAGACATCTTTATAAGCACAAGCATATCAAAATCAAAGTTCAAGATGCAACTAATACAAACATGACACCCTGAGACTTCTTAAACGGACAAGAACAATGAACCGAAAACTTATTACAAAACCATCTGCAGAAGTCTACCAACAAACCCCACAACTCATCAAAACTCGCATTCTACATCTCAAAATCCAAGTGTTCCATCCGCTTTTTGATAAATTTCATACAAATCAATGGCTCAAGATACCAGTTAGAATACGAAAAGTTTGCATAGCGAAACTTGGACGTAACCCAAGACCAAACTTTCAATTGCACCATTTTGAAAATCTCAATATGATCTATCCTACTATTTTTAAAAATCTTCTTATTTTTATGCTTCTACACTTCATCTACAACTGTTATCTACCCACAACCCTAAATCTGATTGCCAACTTCATTGATCCCACTCAATTTAAAATTTATAAAGTGTTTTTTTGGCTCCCAATGATCTATTGAAGCCAACCTCACTCACTGAAAGCACTTAGACCACACAAGCTAAGCGACTCTACAAGTACAAAATAGGTGGGGCGTCGTTTCCTCATCATCTTTACACAAACAACAAATGTTGCTTCCTATACTTATCCCCCTTCTTTCCAAATTCGCTTTAGTCGATATCTTATCTTCCATAACCATTTATGTTGTGAAATGAGACGAAGGTTGTGCCTTTATCCTCCAAAATCTCTCATACATAGCCACCACATCTCCTTGAGCTCCCTCTTTAAGAATCTAGCATGCAGATCTAACTGTGTACTCAAATGTGTCATTATTTTTCCAAACCCACAAATCCATGTTATCGTCTTTTAAATTCTTCTCTCCCAAAAGATGTAACAAATGTTGTTCCTGATTCCTTTTCCAATCGAACAAAATCCTTCTCCATCCTATCTTCCACAACCACTCAAGATTATTTTCACTTTTCCCTCCTTGTCAAAGCTTGGTTTCCTTATCAGAACAAATACTGAAAAGTCTCATAAATTTATCCTTCAGAATCACATTGTCCACCCATTTATCCTCCCATAACCTTATTTCCCTCCCGTTTCCCACATTCCACCTGAAAATTGTCCTGGAACTTGCCTTTCCAACCCTACTATAATTTAACATAATTCCTAATAAATATTGAAATCTTAAAAAAAAAGTCGGTTAAGTAACTTATTTTTCATGTCAAAATATGTTTTATTCTTAAAATTGAAATCTCATCTAAATATTTTTCAATTGTTGAGATGTCTCCCACCAAAATCATGTCTTTATTAGTAGGAATGTGCCTTATAAAAATAAACTATTAATTGTAGATAAAATATACTTGTGATAATAAATATATAATAATAAAAAATTAAAAAAATCAAATATATAATAATAAACAATATAACAATACAAAAGAATCTTTCTTATTTAGATTTTTCTTAATGAAGTTTACATTATAATCCCACGTTATCTATCCATTATTAACTTAATCCTCTATTAAGTTAGAATTACCTCCGGTTATACCTTTATTATAGTTAATCATATTTATTTTATTCAATTATATTCTAGATGTACTTTGATTTCTTGAGATAAAAGACATTCACTTTTTATTGAGATCACCTTAACTAATTAAATATAAAAGGATAACTGTTTATAAAAGAAAAGCTGATTAATCAATTATTCAACAATTATACAATTTATTTTCATAAATTTTCAAAAACCGGGTAGCAACTTTTAATATATCTTTTTTAGTGATATATTTATTTATAAAATTCAAGTGAACCAAAACTCTTTACACATTTTTTCTAAATTTTTTTAATATAATTTCTATTACATATGAATGCAATAATATTAAGAATCTAAATGTGAGATTGAGTCTCACGTTAAACAGAAAAAGACATACAAATTTCTATGAAGGTGATTTCATAGTTTTTATGAGTTTATTTATAATTTATACACGAATGAATGAATGAAAATAATAAAAGGGTAGAAATAATGTTTATGGAAGACTTGTGAGTGTTAGAACAGAGGCCATAGAACTGAGTCCACGCGCACAATCATCCATGAACGTTTCCTTCTTCAAAGGTCCTTTTTAAGAGTCACCAAGCACATCATTAGTATTCATTCATATGCAAAAACCTCATTTCTCATTGTCCTTAGCTTCTTCAGCCGAAATTATTGAATTCCAAATATTTGAACAACACAAACAAACACTCACATTTCTAGAAATCCGAAACCAAGAACAACCTGTGTTGTTTTCGTGAAAGTCGATTGAAGTGTGTAAGGTATTGTTGGTTTGTTCAAAATAGTTGTCCGCAATTAAAGGGTACAAGATAGTCTCAGTGGAGGGTGATGGAGAGAAAGAAGGACCAATTAATTAGTGCCTTGCCTGGACTAAAAAATCTTCAAACTTTCTTCTTCAATGGCGTAATCATTATCAAGAGTTTTTAATCTATTCATGCACAGATTAATTAGTAGAATTAACACATATCTTTGTTGAGCTAATTAAAGTTAACCCTAAAGTCACACACAAATGAGTATACCCTCTTCTCTAGAATTTTTGTGTTTGAATCATTCCTCTCCCTTTTTTTGATTAATTATCTTATATTCGCATCAATATAGTTCAAGATTAATTATATTATATATATGTAGGAAGTTCAATATAAATATATAAATAAGTTAGTTTAAGATGGATAAAAAATACGTTTTGATAGTATTTATTATTCTCAATTACCAAAACTAACTTGAATGTGAAAACTTATCATAAATATATGAATTCCGACATTGAGGTAATTATTGATGAAGCTCATCAAAGAAAATTAGAAGACAAACCCTATGGACCATATAAAAGAAAATATCACAAAATAACGTTTGATTTAATTTATTCTCACAAATTTTGACAATGTCATGGTAAGAATATTCCTTTACATGTTTATTTATTATAACAAAATGAAAATACTTTTAGGTATAGGTATATTTTATTGGAATGTGTCAATCCGTTTAATAAGAGTATTACAAATTAAAAGAAAACATGTTTCCTTTTTATTGCGTTCTTTTAAATTTTCCATATGTTTTCTTAAAAATTCTCATTTACTACAAAAAAATCATTACATAAAAATTAATTTTAGAAATAAAAAATAATTAATTTTTATATTAACTAAATAATTGATAGTTAGAACTTGATAATTAATTAGATATTAATTTAAAAATTATTTAACAATAATAGAAACTAATTTAGAAATTAATAATTTTTTTATTTTCTAAAATATTTCTAATTTAATCCTATAGTAATTAATTATTTTTTATTTTTAAAATTGGTTTTTTTTCTATTTAATTATTATATTCTAAAATTGGTTTCATTTCTATTTAGTGATTATATTTCGTTTCTATTTAATGATAGTATTGTAGTGATTCTTATAGTTTTGAAAATATAATTTCTGAAAACATTATTATGTCTTGAAACAAGTGATCCTCCATTCTCATACTTTTTTTTCCTTTTGTGTTCCCTACGTACAGTTAGGTTTCAATGAAAAAGGTCATGCTAGCTAGGCCATAGCTATAAAACATCAATATTTTTTTATTCTCTAATAAATTTTATTAAATCCTTTTTAAAATATTATGTTAAAGCATTGAGTACAAGCAACAACACTCATTATAAAAAAAAATACCTGATGCAACATTATCTACCAAAGACAATTTGTCTTTCATACATGGTATTAAATCTTACTCAGTCTCTTGATTCATTTTTAAATTCTTCGACAGGTGCCAATAGATCAACAAATATTACTAAACCTTTATGTAAAAAAAGTATATCTATTAACCTATTTATCATCGATGGTTTTTTCAGAACTTTGAATTGGAGTGGCAATGGTTTGTGGGATGAGAAAGTGAAATATATATGAAATGGACTAAACAAGAATGGCCACTTGTTCCACAAATAACTTAGTCAAAATTCCAAGGTTCTATTATGATTTTAGTTTTAAAATTACTTAATATAGAAATATTATATTTATATATATTTTTTAAAAATTATTAAATAGAAATCAATAATTTTAGAGATAAAACTAATTAGTTATTATATTGACAAAATTAAATATTATTTTAAAAATTAAAAGAATTACTGGTATCTAAATTAATCTCTATTATTGATAAATAATTTTTAAATTGGTATCTAATTAGATATCAAAATTTTAGATACCCAACTTTAAAATCTAAATAATTAATATTTAAAATCTAGGTAGTTAATTAAATACTAATATAAAAACTAATTATTAATAATATAAACTAATTTAAATATTAATAAATTTTTTAATCTTTAAAATAATATTTAATTTTATTAATATAATAACTAATTATTTTTAATTTTTAAAATTGATTTTTATTTAGTGATTTTTATTATTAGGATGAAGTTGTATTGAGTATTATTATTTTGAAATGTAAGGCTTTATCACAATTTTATTTTTTTAAAAAACCTCCTCAAATAAGTAAAGAAAAAAAATATTAAATAAACATGTAAGACTATTTAACATACTAAACCAAAGTAAAAAATATGTTTTCTTTTACAAAATATATATATTATTTATTTAAAATTTGGATATGTGTGAAAGTTTGTTTGAGCAAAAGTGGAAATAGTTATTAATGTAAATTAAAATAGGTATTGGTGGGTATAACATTTTGTGTTTGAAATTTAGTTAAGGTTATATTAAAGTGAAAAGTTAAAATGTTGGATGGTAGTGGAAGTTGACATCATAACCTTACATCATGGTGGTAGGTCAGGACTTAAATTAATTAGTGCCATACTTCTATCACATTCCAAAATTATAAATAACAAAAAAAAAAAAGAAAATTTATTCACTTAAAATTGGAAGCAGTTTCTACGTTACAGACCTTGACTCAACTATCATCAACATTTGGCAGTTTTGAGCAGTTGGGATAGTGAATGGGAGAATACCAACCAGAGAAGGAATAATTTCAAATGAAAGACCACAACTTTAGAACTTAATTAAAGCCTATGTGTTTTATTTTCTTCTTCATATATCAATCAGATCTCATTTTTTATTATATAGTTCATATGACTACTCAAAGTAAATTCATTCATTTATTTACATTTTAGTGTTAAATATTTTTTATCCATGTACTATCATGCGTCTTTAATGTAAATTTTAGACTATCCAAATATTTGTAGTACGAAAATTATTAAAATTAATCATTTTCCATTTGAAACGATTGTTAAATTTTTTCAAAATTTATTGTTGTTTTGATTGTATATTGATGCCCGTTGTAATTAATTTCAGTGGGTTGATAAAGTGAACTTCAAATTGAACAAATTATATATACAAAATGATTTATTCAAATCATTTTCATATTACAAATATTTAAATAGTTTAAAGTTTAGACGACGACTAATACAGGGAAAAAAATACTTTTATCCTATATTTTATTATAAAATTATTTCAATATTTTATTTTATTAAAACGAAAGTTTTTTTTGAAAAGAATATCGTAACCGAAATATTAAAGTATGTATTAATTAGTGTCACTAGTTTGAATTTTGATTCCACGCTTTGGTCATTTTCCAAATCACAAAACTTGATGACTTCAAAATCTTGATCATTGCCATTAACCTTTCAAGTGAGTACCGTCTTGAGAGAAAACTGAAAATGAAAATGAAAGAAAAGTGAAATGATTTATAACTTAGTGTGAATTGGGAAGTGTCTTGAACTGCCTCACCAACCCAATCACTTTCTCTTTACGCGGAAATTTTCCAAAGTCAATCGCTTACAACTCTTCATTTTATGTAACCTTTTTCTCTACCAACAACATCTTAATGCACAAAACACCCAAATAAAGACGTTTTATATCTCTTATCGTTTCATCTAATCAACAAAATTATAATAAAAAATTATTAAATTTTGTATATTTATATGTGTATGATTCCCATAAAGATCTAAAAAGTTCATCTTACTCATCCGAATAACTAGAAATACATTTGAACTATAACATTTACAAATTACAAATAAAATACAAATGTGTTTTAAAAACATATTAATTAAGTGTTAATAATTCTTATCAATAAATCAAATAGCTTCAATTCATAGGGGAAAAAAAGTTTTATGTGGGGAGCACATACACTGAGATTAGTCAAAACGCGTTTAAGTTTTCTAAAATTCCTCTCATTTTCAAAAATTTTGTGTGCTCACATTTCAACTTTTATAATGGGCAAGACAAAAATAGGGTTCTTAGTTTGTCAAATGGTATGTGACCAAACCTTGTGATAGCTTTTGACCAATTATGAGAATTTGTAAATTAGGTTAAACGACTTAAATTCCTTTGGGTTATTGAAGCTGAAAATTTTAAGAATTTACATATTTTCCACTAAAACAATTAGGGGGAGCACAAGAAATTTCATACGTTTTGTTGAACACAAAGTGCTTCTAAGATTGGTTGGAAAACTTTAGCTTCTTAACACAAATTGTTGGAAATTGAGGAGTAGAGAAGTGCCAATTATGTATGTAAAAGATATTGAAAATAATTTTTTAAGAATTAAAAATGATTAGAATTGTTAATTTATAAATAAGTGGAAATGAACTTTTTATATGGTCAAAATGAAAATAAAACATATATATATATATATATATATATATATATATATATATATATATATATATATATTAATGGCTAATTAACTATGATGAAGATACTAAACCTTCTCAGTTGATCGAAATTAAACATCTCACTTTAAGAAAGTATAACAATAATAAAATATAATTTATAAATATTTTAAGAGTCGCAATTAGAGAGTAAATAATGTTAATTGATATTATGAAATCCATTTACTTCGTTTCTCATACTGGGTGAAGCTTAATCTTTCTTTGCAAATAACATGGGCTCACATCAAATTATTAATTCTTCCTACACCCAACAATTTTGAACCTCCATCCAAAGCAATTTTTAAATTTCAAAAATATCTTTTATTCTGAAAATAAAAATCCAAAACTGAAAATAATACATTTTAGAAAAGTATATCCAAAAGAAATTATTGTACACTGGATATAAAAATCCGGAAAAAAAAATCAAAAACTCATTCTGGAAAAGAAAATCCACAATAAAAAAATTCATTATAGAAAAAATAATCCAAAAACATATTCTGGAAAAAAGGACTGGGAATGAATTTTTATACGTACCCAATTTTTTTAAGGGCCTTTTCGTCTTTTCCACTAGAATTGGTGTAGTGATATAGTGCAGGAAGCAATTACCAATTATGATTGGGTTTAGCACAAATGCCCAACCGAAAGCACTCCAGTTAAAGTTAAGAAGGGCATGCCATTTCTTTTTGCACATCCATAATTTTCATGTGCACCCATGAGAGTAGTTGAAAGATAAAAATACCTTAATGAAACTTATAAGTATCACCACCACAAACATAAAGGTGTTTCTTCCTGCACCCCAACAAACATTTCTCACAACCCATCAATTTTTAAAAAAAACTGTTTTACCTTTTCTAAAAATGACTTCTAGATTATTTTTTTAATATTTTCAGAACATACTTTTTGAAAGTCATGAAATATATTTCCAGAAAATGTTTTCCAAAACATACTTTATGAAATAGACTTTCAAAAACATATATATGCTTCAAAATATATTTTTCAAAATAAATTTTTTATAATATGTTTTGAAAAAAGCTTTATGGAATAATATCGAATTAGATGAGACATTTTGGTCATTTTCCTTAATTGATGGAGTGCAGATAAAAAACAACCCAAACATAAAATGTATAAAATCATTTAAAAGAAGCCACAACAAAACCACCAATCCCCCTCTATTCTCATTCAATACCACAATGGTAAATTTGAAATTTTTTACAGAGGTGCATATGAAAACTATGGAGATGTAGAAAGAAATAGCTGAAGGCCATTGCTTTTTGTAGCCCACAATTTACTTTCTACATCCCATGATTTGAATTTACTCTTTCTACACCCCATGATTTCTACATAGTCTTCATAGATCATCTACAGGTTTATTTAATTAGATTTTCATCAATAAAATATATTATTTTAATATGAGTTCGAGGAACTCCTTTTTTTATATGACCAACTCACTTCCATGTCTATAGCATCCACGTTAAAATATTTTTTTTATTAATAAGAAACTTTTATTTCTTATAAATGTTCGAAAAGATTTGTGTTATAGTAGGATAAATAGTAAAATAATTTATGTAAAAGATGTTACAATAAAATTTATTACCAAAATCGATGAATATTATCATTTTGGTATTGAGTTTTGTTCTAAAACCTTTTTGCGTAAATTATTTTATAATTTGTTCCAATATGGACAAAATTGCAGTTCTAAACACTGAAATTATAAAAGATAAAGGAAAATAATATTCATAATGCTCTTTATTTGAAATGTAATAAAATTAATTACAAAACATTATTTTTTGAATTTTTTAAATATTTCATAATGGTAATATTCCTCTTAGAATTTATCTATACCCCACAATTCAAAATTTGAAAGAATTTTTTAAATTATGCATTATGGAACACTACCTCCTCAAGATATTTATTAAAATACAATAAGCAATCTATAACGTTGAAAACTCATTCTATGTTGTATAATATATATGCTTTAAAATAAGTGTAAATTTTAAATAAATTTAATTATTATATTAAAATAAAAAATAGATTAATTTTTTTTCTAAAACTAAAATAAGTATAATTCTATCATTATTATATTTTAATTTTTTCCAAAAAATAAAGAAGAAGAAAATGATATAAATAATGTTTAATTTACACAATTTTAAAATTATCATTGTAAAATATGTTTGATTTATATTTAGGTACATTCTCATCAACTCTTAAAAGTTGATATCAATAATAGTTAATATATACTTATATCCTTTAATCTACTAAAGTAGTTTTTAAGAAACAAAATTTGACAAAATTATTAATGTATGTTTCGTTAATTTGGGCCTATAGAACTAGCCATGTGGGCCTTATTAGTTTTTACACATTTTTCTTTTTGCACCTCCTATATATTATTATGTTTTTAGGTTTTCATGAATCATTCATTCAGAATAATAAACTTTTGTTTTTCTCTTCTCTCTCGAGTGCCTTCACTCTCCCTCGCACAATTCTTCTTTATTTTTTTTGTTTTTCTCTTTTCCCTCACCATCAAAGCTTTGAGAATTTCTCTTCTTTGTTTTTGTAAATGACACAATCATATGAAGATAACTTGGCTTCCTGTTTTATAATATGGTATCGGAGCTCTTCATCGTCAAGAGCACGCACTCTAAATTTTTCTTCCAAGATCCTTTGTTTCTTTTTTCTTCTTTGCATTTTGTTATATTGCTATTTCATTTTCAGATGCACCTTTTTTTTTGTTGACAAGGCTTTTGCAGTGTTAAAGTTTAGTTTCTATGGCTGGAGAAAACCCTGATCAAAGTGAAAACCCTAAACCTAATCAAAACAAAATTCTTGTTCAAGGTGGCAATCTTCCTCACAGTTTATTGTATTTGCATCCCAATGAAAATCTCGCAACTCCTCTTGTGTCTCCTGTTCTTGATTCAATGAACTACCATTCTTGGAGTTGATCAGTCATCACTATGTTAAGCGTAAAGAATAAGGTAGAATTTCTCAATGGTACTACACCTCAACTTTTTGAGACAAACTCTTCCTTCTCGTCCTGGACATGCGGTAATAACATGGTGGTGTCATGGCCTGTTCATTCAGTCTCTGTTCCCATACGACAGAGTATCATATGAATGGATAAGGCATTGGATATCTGGAATGATCTTAAGGCCCACTTTTCACAAGGTGATCTATCTCGCATCTCTGACCTTTAAATGGAGACTTCTTCTCTCAATCAAGGTGACATTTCTATTACTGATTACTTCAATAATAAACTTAGGGTTATTTGGGATGAATTAGATAATTTTAGGCCCCGATCCTGTATGCTCCTGCCAAAATAAGTGTTCCTGTAATGTTTCCTCTGTTATAACCCAAAGAAAAAGGGAGGATCAAGCAATGCAGATTTTGCGAGGTCTGAATGATCAATACAATAATAGAAAAGCTCATGTCCTCCTCATGGAACCTATTCCCACCATTACTAAATTTTTTTCATTCGTTGTTCAGCAAGAATGTCAGTTTAACAATAGCTTCTTAGTTGCCAACATCAAGAATGTTAACCCTGTTACACGTACCACTACCATTACCTATTCTTTTTATGGAAAATTTTGTCACAATGAGACTATTTGTTTTAAGAAAAAAAGGTTTTCCTAAAAAAGATTGCAAAGAATCTAAATCTGGTAAAAATAATAGAAAGATTTGTAAAACGGAGAAAAAGAATAGCGGAGCAATGGAAAAGGAGAATGGTGGGAAAAAAGATCAACGAAGAAGAAGAGAACGGGAAAGCAGAAGGGCAGAGAATAATATCAACAGAGGGAAAAAAAGATGGGAAGAAGATCAGTAGAGGGGAAGAGCAACGGAAGAGAAGAAGATCAACGAACAAGAAGATTAGTAAAGGGGAAGAGCAACGGAAGAGGAGAGCTACGGAGGAGAAGAGAACGAAAAAGGGGAAAGATGGAGAAGGAGAGCAACGAAGAGGAAGAGAGCAATAAAGAAGAAGAAGAACAAGAAAGAAGATCAACGAAGAAGAAGAGAGTAGAGCAACGGAAAAGGAAAAGGGTGAAGAATAAGAGAGTGGAGAAGAAGATTCGAGGAAGAGTAACGAATGAGGAGAGAAATTAAAAAGGAGAGCAATGGAGGAGAAGAGAACAAAAAGGAGAAGGGCGGAAAAGAAGATCAACAAAGGGGAAGAAGAGCGAAGAAGAAGAAAAGCGGGAAAGAAGATCAACGAAGAAGAAGAAGAGCGGAAAAGAAGAGAACGGGAAAAGAAAAGAAGATTAACATAGGGGAAAAGCAACGGATGACAAAAAGAATAGCAACGAAGAAGAAAAAGAATAGCGGAGAAGAAGAGAACTAAAAAGAAGAAAGGCGGAGATAAAGATCAACAGAGGATAACAGAGGAGGAGAAGAAGATCAACGAAGAAGAATAGCGAAAAAGAAGATCAATGAAGAAGAATAGCGAAAAAGAAGATCAATGAAGAAGAAGAGCAGTGAATAAGAGAAGGGTGGAAAAGAAGAAGAGCAGCTAATAAGAGAAGGGCAGAGAAAAAGATTAGCAGAGGTGAAGAACAGCAAAAGAGGAGGAGAAGAGCGGAAAAGAATATCAACGAAGAAGAAGAACGGAGAACAAGAGAACAAGAAAGGAAAAAGGGTGGAGAAGAAGATCAGTGGAGGGAAAGGATGAGTAGCAAAGAAGAAAAAGAAGAGCAGAGAATAAGAGAACTAAAAAGAAGAAGGGCGAATAAGAAGATCATGCAAAGGGGAAGAAGATCAACAGAGGGGATGAAGAGCAGCGGAAGAGAACAGAGGAGGAGAAAACGAAGAAGAAAAGTGAAAAAAGAAGATCAATGAAGAAGAAGAGCAGTAGAGGGGAAGAGAAACGAAGGAGAAGAAGAGAGCGGAGAGGAAGAAGAGCAGTGAAGAAGAGAATGGTGGAGAAGAAAATCAGCAAAGGGAAAGAGAGTGGAAAAGAAGATCAACAAAGAAGAGAACGGAAAAAGAGAAAGGCGGAGAAGAAGATCAGCAGAGGGGAAGAAGAAAAAGAAGAGTGGAGAAGAAGAAGAATAGAGAAAAAGAGATCAGCAAAGGGAAGACGATCATTCGAGAAGATCAACGTTGAAGATCTATTAATAATATAATTCACTTTAGATATGAATATTTTTTTTAGTCTCTAAATTAGTATCTAATTTAGTCAATATAGTGACTTATTATTTTTTATCTCTAGATTTAGTTTCTAAATTTTTTGTCACTGTTTAATGATTTTCTTGCTATACAAGTTTAAAATGTTATCCACTATAAGAAAATATTCATATAGAGGCTGCTTAACACAATTTTCATTGAATGCAAAAGATGAAGAATTGATTAAAGCTAAAGAGATGTGGACCATTATCAACATAGTGAACACAGTAGAAGGAAACTTGAGTAATGTTTCAGTGGGACACGTGGAGTTATAGAAATATTTTTAGAAATGAATTTAAATCATGACCATAGGGGGAAACTCCTACCTTTATGTATTATAATTTGTATGATTTTGTTTATCATGGAGACAAGCCACTTAATCCAGATAAGTCATCTAACTAACATGGTTTAGTAAGAACAACAAACAACATTTATTGAAAACCGAGAATTTCCATTGCAATCCGCACAAAAGGCTCTCCACTCAAATTGTACCATTATGAGATTTGTGTGTTTGGTGGTATATTGGTTCATTTTGGAGAAAGTTATGGGTGCTATGCTCATATGATGAAGTCGGTTTTCCCGGACATAGCGCGTGACTTTATCAAGTCTTGTTTCATATATAGGTTGATTATATCTCATGTTTGATTATTTTTATAATCACCTCATATTATTAATGACTAACTATAAGCTATTATATTTTGAAGGTTTAAGGATAGGTTAATAAGACAAAATAAAGTGGTCAGAAACAATAATTTTGATCTTGAAGGTCCAATTACATTTGGTTACACACTGCTGCAGAAATACAATGACATGCCTAAAATATGGTTTCCACCCATAGATGGTGGTGATGAGGAAGCTGAAGAGTATTTAGGAAATAATAATTATCAAATTATATGTAATTGTTATATGCAATTATTGTACGTTATTGTACGATATTATACGCAATTAATTTAATAATGATAGAATCTCATAATTAGTGGATCCTTACCTAATTAGCTTGTAATTTGGAGAGAGAAAGTCTCCATATACTTGTATATATTGTTAGAGTTTCTAATTCTATAATCCGAAAATAGCCAAGATCTTTCATGCCAATTATCAAGAATATGAATTAAAATACCTGGATCCATGGTGATGATCGCCGATTGTTGTGGAATCTCTACAACAATCAAGAACAAGAGGTTTGTGGTCTTCCTCAACCAAATAACCTGATTCCTCTATGGGACCTTAGTCTCTCTTCTTGATGGGGAGAAGAAAAGAATGTGTGTGTGTGTGTTTTTTTTTATTTGGTGTGTTGGGGACCATAACCAATAGCCTATATTTATATTGCTAATTACGGTTCCCATAATCCCCTTAATTAGGCAATATTGGTATCTACTCATTTAATCCACATTAATAAGGTAAATAGAAAATATAATTGTATATTATATATATAACCCATTAATAGGAAATCCGTTATTTCCTTACAATCTCCCACTTGGGTTATATATTACCCTGAATACAATTATATAACAATTCTTTAGGCGCACATCTGTATCCTGTTTATTTTAATTTTCCTTATGAGCAATATGGTCCATCTAATACAAAGATAAAGGAATTACCGCGATATTTATCACAATCAATCTGTGACAAGACCACGACAATCACCACATATCAATATACCAAACGACATAGATCTAATGTGGATGAGTAGCATGGAAATTTCGTAAAAGTGTTTTCTCAAAGTAACGACAATTTCCAACTGATCCTACTTTATTCTTTAGTGAGATCATTCCAAAATCTTTATACACAGACCGTGGTAGGATGCCTCATAACAAGCTACAAACTCCGTTGCCATAGTTGAATAAGCTATAAGAGTCTGTTTTACAGACTTCCACGATATGGCTCCTCCAGCTAATATGTAGACATAACCTGATGTGGAGCGCTTGCTATCTTGACATCCCGCAAAATCAAAGTCAGAGTACCCAATGATCTCCAAATTCTCTGACCTCCGATAAGTGAGCACGTAGTCTTTTGTTTTCTTCAAATAACGCAACATGCGTTTGGCTGTTGTCCAATGTTGTAATCCCGGATTACTTAAGTATCTGCCCAATACTTCCACAATGAATACTATATCAGGACGAGTACAGACTTGTGCATACATTAGACTCCCTATAATAGATGCATAAGGAATCTTCTGCATTTCTTTTCTTTTAAGATCATTTTTGGGGCATTGTTTAAGACTAAATTTGTCTCCTTTGGCTACAGGTGTATCTCCTGGATTACTATCTTTCATGCCGAATCTACTCTGAATTTTATCGATATAGGTCTTTTGTGACAATCCAAGAATACCTCGAGGGCGATCTCTAAGTATTTGAATCCATAATACAAAAGATGCATTACCAAGATCTTTCATTTCGAAATTCTTCGTCAGAAATTTCTTGGTTTCATGCAATAATCCTACATCACTACTAGCGAGTAGAATATCATCGACATATAACACCAGGAAAATATATTTACTCCCACTAAACTTATGGTACACATAATCATCAACAACATTTGCCTCGAAACCGTATGAGGTAATGACTTGATGAAACTTTTGATACCATTGACGGGAAGCTTGCTTGAGTCCGTAGATGGATTTCTTGAACTTGCGCACTATAGATTTTGGATCACCCGATACAAAATTTTCTAGTTGCAACATATAAATCGTCTCATCAATGTCACCATTGAGAAACGTGGTCTTGATATCCATCTGATATATCTCCAAGTCAAAATGTGCTATCAATGCCATAATTATTCTAAAAGAATCTTTCGAAGAGACGGGAGAGAAAGTTTCTTTATAGTCAATATCTTTCTTTTGAGTAAAGCCTTTAGCTACTAGACGTGCCTTATATCTCTCAATATTGCCATTTGAATCCCTCTTGGTTTTAAATATCCATTTACAACCAATGGGTTTTGAGCATTTAGGCAATTCAATGAGATCCCAAACGTCGTTGTCATTCATAGACTTCATCTCTTCATTCATGGCATCGATCCATTTAGAAACGTTTGAACTACACATGGCTTGACAGAAGTTGATAGGATCTTCCTCTGTTAAACCAATTGCATCCTCATGTTCTTGCAGAAATACGATGTTATCATCCGGAATCACACTTTTTCTTTCTCTAATGGATCTTCTTAATGACAATTCTTGAGGTTGTTGAGTTTGATCATTAGGTGGTGCGTGAGGAAAAACTTCATTGTCATTTTGTTGTACAACAATGTGAGGGATAGGAGCCTGAACATCGTTGTTGAGTTCTGGAGTTGTGTCATGAATAACAATAGGTACAATGACCTTGTCATTTTCAACAACAAATTCTTCCTCAAAACCGACATTCCTTAAATCTTCTTCCCTCCCAAACTCAATTTCCTCAAGAAATCTCGCATTTCCCGTTTCAAAAATAGATCTTGATGTGGGATCAAAAAACTTGTAGCCTCGAGAGCATTCAGCGTATCCAACAAAATAACAGCTAATCGTTCTTGAGTCTAGTTTTGCTTCGTGCGGCTTATAAGGTTGCGCTACAGCTGAACAACCGCAAATACTAGGTTTCTTGCCTGTCCACAACTCATAAGAGGTTTTGGCAACTACCTTACTTGGTACTCTGTTAAGGATATAAACTGCGGTCTTTAATGCTTCTCTCCAAAGTGATTCTGGTAAAGAAGAATGAGCAATCATACTCCTAACCATGTCTTTAAGAGTTCGGTTTCTTCGTTCTGCAACACCATTGATACTGGGTTTACCCAACATGGTGTATTGCGGAACGATTCCACACTCATTGAGGAAAAGAGCGAATGGCCTCAGACGTTGTTCTCCTGATCCATCATATCGACCGTAGTACTCACCACCATGATTAGATTTGACAGCCTTAATTTTCTTTCCAAGTTGAAGCTCAACTTCAGCTTTGAAAGATTTAAAAACGTCAAGGGATTGAAACTTCTCATGTATCAAATATAGGTAACCATATCTAGAATAATCGTCTATAAATGTAATAAAATACCGTTGTCCATTCCGAGAAGCTGTAGGGAATGGGCCACATATATCAGTATGTATTAGTTCTAATACGTTTGAAGCTCTTTCGGCACCTAACTTTTGTTTGTTTGTTTCCCTTTGATACACTCAACACAAACTTGAAAGTTTGTTAGATCTAATTGTTCAAGGATTCCATCCGATACAAGTCTCGGAATTCTCTATTTAGAGATATGACCTAAACACTTGTGCCATAAGGTAGCAGAATCCTCATTTAATTTTCGCTTTGTACCACGTGAACTTGTTTGCAGTATTTCATTATAAGAACTAACAATATCAAGCATATATAGATTATCATTCAAATAACCAAATCCAATAAGATTTGAATTTTGATAGAGACTAACTTGATTATTTCCAAATGAATAAGAAAAACCAGATTTGTCCAAACTAGAAATTGAAATTAAATTCTGTCGAAAAGATGGTGCAACAAAAGTCTCAAATAAATCCAAATAAACTCCGGTCTTTAATAATAATCTAAAAGTTCCTATAGCCTCCACTGCAACTTTATTGCCATCGCCCACAAAGATGAATCTTTCAACATCACTTGGCGGTCGGCTCCACAGGCAACCCTGCATAGACATACTTATGTGAGTAGTAGCACCAGAATCTACCCACCAAGTATCCTTAGGTACATAAGCTAAATTAACTTCAAAGCAAACTAAAGTTAGAAGCAAACCTTTCTTTACACGCAAATCAGCGTATTTGGGACACTGCCTCTTCATGTGTCCCGGCTTCTTACAGAAATGGCAAATGAATTCACCTTTCTGCATCTTAGGTTTCTTCTTTTGAGAAGTTCCCTCCACAGTATCCTTAGCTCTCCTTTTCATCTTATTCTTTGAGGTCGAAGCCAAATGAACACTATCAGCCTTATCTTGTTGTTGTCTCTCTTCCTCTTGCACACAATGAGAAATAAGCTCATTTAAGGACCATTTATCCTTTTGAGTGTTATAACTCACCTGAAATTGACCAAAGTGTGCAGGCAGAGATATCAAAACCAAGTGCATAAGCAAGTCCTCAGGCAGCTCTAACTTAAGTGACTTGAGCTTTGATGCGAGATTAGACATCTCTATGATGTACTCTCTTATGTTTCCTTTGCCCTGATACTTCATGGAGACGAGCTTACCCAAAAGGTTACTCGCTTTCGATTTTTCATTCTTGGTAAAGTACTGTTCAATTCCTTCAAGGAACTTTTTGGCATCCCCACTTTCAGAATTAGAGCCCCGAAACGCTTCCAGAATGGAACGTCTCATGATCATCAGACACATTTGGTTAGAGCGATCCCACTTCTCAATTTTAACCTCATTTGAGTTATCCGAAGTAGGAGTGGGTCATTCCACCTTAAGCGCCAGATCCAAATCCATACAACCGAGAAATATTTCCAAAATTTAAAGTTTGTCTCGCTAAGCATAGGGATATTATTGGTTTAAGCAGAAAAATTCAGAGCAGTAGCAACAGAAACTGAATTTAGAACAAAAGAAAATTGAATAAAACTCACATAAGTTTAGAAAATCATAAAATTAAATAAAGGTAACCCCATCCTAAGATATCAGGCACTCCACTAACATTTTATCTTTGGATAAAATATTAATTTATAAATGATATCTTGGTGTTGTAATCAACTAATGACAACAATAACATGTTAAATAATATATCTTCCTTTGGATCGATTTAAAATTCACATGTAAACCAAATAGTCATCACTCATTCTATCACAACAACCGTTCACGTAATTTCATTAAAATTCACCTTCCTTTAGACTGATAAATAATTATAAAATTACATGTATGAAAACATCTATAATTCAAAACAAAATAATATCCACAAAAGAGGTCACTTTGGCGACATATTGATTGAATTAAATTGTTTTAATTACAGACTTACCAATTTAATTATAAATAATAAAATCGTAAAATTAAAAGGTAAACCATATGAGAATTAAACTAATGGGATCCTTCTGTTTAATAAACCGTATGACAATCACGGCAAAGCTCCACCAGTATTGATTTATAGCACTAACAAATTAACAATGGTTTGATGGATCCAAAGTACGTATCACAAAAGTGATCAAATTTCATTAGTGATAGCCGAATGATTTAAATAATCACAATAACAACAATAGAGAATTGTTAGGCTTTAATAAAATTTATCAAAGAACCGATTATGCCATATATATCTTTTGACATGTAGATTGAATTAAAAAAAAAAATTGGCGAAAGCTTTCTTTAAAGCGCATTCCCCATAAAACAAAAGTTATAGCATAATCAATAGTCCACTGGATCCACCAAAACATTAGTCCATAAAGAGTGTTATGAATCGATTTTATCAATATATACACAACTATCAAAATACAATGGTTGGATCCATCCACCCGAAAAAGAAAAATAAACCAATGAAAGAATATGAGGAAATACATATTACATATAAACCAAGAAATGGATCCATAGTCACCCAATGAGAAGACCCTTAATATTGAATGTTGACTGTAAAGAGGCATATCCATAACTCAAACCAAAAAAAAAAATATATCATACAAGCGTTAAACGAATGCACCGAAAATGTTATGGCCGAATATTATTTATACCATTCTTAATAAATAAACATGATAAGCTCTGATACCACTTGTTAGAGTTTCTAATTCTATAATCCGAAAATAGCCAAGATCTTTCATGTCAATTATCAAGAATATGAATTAAAATACCTGGATCCATGGTGATGATCGTTGATTGTTGCGGAATCTCTATGGCAATCAAGAACAAAAGGTTTGTGGTCTTCCTTAACCAAATAACCTGATTCCTCTATGGGACCTTAGTCTCTCTTCTTGATGGGGAGAAGAAAAGAATGTGTGTGTGTTTTTTTTTATTTGGTGTGTCAGAGACCATAACCAATATCCTATATTTATATTGCTAATTAGGATTTCCATAATCCCCTTAATTAGGCAATATTGGTATCTACTCATTTAATCCACATTAATAAGGTAAATAGAAAATATAATTGTATATTATATATATAACCCATTAATAGGAAATTCGTTATTTCCTTACATATACTTCCTATACATGGAGTAATGTAAATACACACACAAGAGAACAAGAAATCTCTTTTTCTTACCATCTTCTTATATACAATTTTCTTATATGGTATCAGAGCGCCGATCTTGGTGCTCTGACAGTCTCTCCAATTTTATCCACTAAATAAGAGATCATATCTAACGAAGAAGGCACCACTAACACCGCCAAGTCGGCTGCCATGAACCCAACCAATCCCTACTATGTTCATTATTCAGACCAACCAGGACACATGTTGGTGTTGACCAAATTGAACGGTGCCACTTATCAATCCTAAAAGACAACAATGGTATATGCACTCACAGTGAAGAAACCCAGATTTGTTGACAGTACCCTAGAAATGTCGTCACGAGAAAGAAACGTCACAATTTGAATTATGGAATCAATGTAATTCCATGATTCTTTCATGGTTAAGCCACTCCATTGAGACAAACATAGCCGTACGACCTATAGAAATATTTCTAGAAATGGATTTAAATTATGGCCATAGGGGGAAACTCCTACCTCTGTGTATTATAATTTGTATGATTTTGTTCATCGTGGAGGCGAGCCACTTAATCCAAATAAGCCATCTAATCAACATGGCTTTCTAAGCACAACTAACAACATTTATTGGAAACCGAGAATTCACACTACAATCTACACAGGAGGCTCTCGACTGAAATTGTACCATTGTGAGATTTGTGCATTTGGTGGTATAGCAGTTCGTCATAGCCTTGGAGATAGTTATGGGTGTTATGCTCATCAAGATGAAGTCTGTTTCCCCAGGAGATAGCGCGTGACTTTATTAAGTCTTGTTTAACATACAGGTTGGTTACATCTCATGTTATATTATTTTTATAATAAACTCATATTATTAATGACCAACTATAAGCTATTATATTTTGCGGGTTTGAGAGGAGGTTAGTAAGACAAAATAAAATGATCAAAAACAACAATTTTGATCCTGAAGGTCCGGTTACATTTGGTTACATGCAACTGCAGAAATACAATGACATGCTCAAAATATGGTTTCCACCCATAGATGGTGGTGATGAGGATGCTGATGAGTATTAAGAAAATAATAATTATCAAATTATATGCAATTATTGTACGTTATTGTACGATATTGTACGCAATTAATTTAATAATGCTATAATCCCATAATTAGTGGATCCTTACCTAATTAGCTTGTAATTTGTAGAGAGAAAGTCTCTATACACTTGTATATATTTCCTATACATGCACAAAAGAGAACAAGAAATCTCTTTTCCTTACCATCTTCTTATATACAATTTTCTTATATGGTATCAACATTTCCATTTTTATCCACTAAATAAGCAAGTCAGCTGCCATGGACCCAACCAATCCCTACTATGTTCATCATTCAGACCAACCAGGACACATGTTGGTGTCGACCAAATTGAACGGTGCCACTTATCAATCCTGAAAGACAACAATGGTATATGCACTCACGGCGAAGAAACCCAGATTTGTTGACAGTACCCTAGAAATGCCGTAACGAGAAAGAAAAATCCCAATTTGAATTATGGAATCAATGTAATTCCATGATTCTTTCATGGTTAAGCCACTCCATCGAGGCAGAGATAGCCGCAGGACTTAAAGAAATATTTCTAGAAATGGATTTAAATCATGGCCACAGGGGGAAACTCCTACCTCTTTGTATTATAATTTGTATGATGTTGTTCATCGTGGAGCGAGCCACTTAATCCAAATAAGTCATCTAATCGACATGGTTTTCTAAACACAACTAACAACATTTATTGGAAACTGATAATTTCCACTGCAATCTGCACAGAGGCTCTCGACTGAAATTGTACCGTTATGAGATTTGTGCGTTTGGTGGTATAGCGGTTCGTCATAGTCTTGGAGATAGTCATGGGCGCTATGCTTATCAAGATGAAGTCAGTTTCCACAAGGGATAACACGTGACTTTATCCAGTCTTGTTTGATATACATGTTGGTTACATCTCATGTTATATTATTTTTATAGTCACTTCATATTATTAATGACTAATTATAGGCTATTATATTTTGCAGGTTTGGAAGGAGGTTAGTAAGACAAAATAAAGTGATCAGAAACAACAATTTTGATCCTGAAGGTCCAGTTACATTTGGTTACATGCAACTGTAGAAATACAATGACATGCCCGAAATATGGTTCCCACCATAGATGGTGGTGATGAGGATGCTGATGAGTATTAAGGAAATAATAATTATCAAATTATATGCAATTATTGTACGATATTGTATGCAATTAATTTAATAATGATAGAATCTTATGATTAGTGGATCCTTACCTAATTAGTTTTCTCCATACACTTGTATATATTTCCTATACATGCACAAAAGAGAACAAGAAATATCATTTCCTTACCATCTTCTCATATACAATTTTCTTATATGGTATCAGAGCACCGATTTTGGTGCTCTGACATCCTCTCCATTTTTATCTACTAAATAAGAGATCATATCTAACCAAGGCACCCATTAATGTCGCCAAGTCGACTGTCATGGACCCAACAAATCCCTATTATGTTCATCATTCAGACTAACCAGGACATATGTTGGTGTCGACCAAATTGAACGGCGCCAGTTATCAATCTTGAAAGACAACAATGGTATACGCACTCACGGCCAAGAAGAAACCCAGATTTTTTTACGGTACCCTAGAAATGTCATAACGAGAAAAAGAAACATCTCAATTTGAATTATGGAATCAATGTAATTCCATGATTCTTTTATGGTTAAGCCACTCCATCGAGACAGAGATAGCCGCATGACTTATAGAAATATTTCTAGAAATGGATTTAAATCTTGCCAAAGGGGTAACTTCTACCTTTGTGTATTATAATTTGTATGATTTTGTTCATCGTGGAAGCAAGCCACTTAATCCAAATAAGCCATCTAACCAACATGGTTTTTTAAGCACAACTAACAACATTTATTGGAAATCGAGAATTCACACTGAAATCTGCACAAGAGGCTCTCCACTCAAATTATACCGTTATGAGATTTGTGTGTTTGGTGGTATATCGGTTCGTCATAGTCTTGGAGATAGTTATGGGTGCTATG
The DNA here is from genome assembly GCA_013389735.1 of Phaseolus lunatus. Taxonomy (NCBI): domain Eukaryota; kingdom Viridiplantae; phylum Streptophyta; class Magnoliopsida; order Fabales; family Fabaceae; genus Phaseolus; species Phaseolus lunatus. Next base: position 8,747,799 of record CM023867.1, read on the forward strand.
CTCATCAAGATGAAGTCTGTTTCCCCGGGGGATAGCACGTGCCTTTATCAAGTCTTATTTCATGTATAGGTTGATTATATCTCATGTTAAGAAGATAAGCGGAGAAGAGCAGCGGAGGAGCAGATCAACCAAGAAGAAGAAGAGTAATGTTGAAGAAGATCAGCGGAGAAGAAGAGCAGCGTTGAAGAAAAAGAGAGGAGAAGAAGAGCAACGTTAAAGAAGAGGAGCGGGAAAAAAGATCAATGGAGGAGGGGAGTGAGAAAGAAGGAGAGCGGTGAAGAAGATCAGCAGAGGAGGAGAGTGGGAAAGAAGAAGAGCAGCCGTGGAGAAGAGAAGAAGAGCCGCAAAGAAGAAGAGAGGAGAAGAAGAGCAGCATTGAAGAAGAAGAGCCAGAGCAACGAAGAAGAAGAGAGCGAAGAAGAAGATTTGAGTAAACTGAGTAAAAGAGTGGAAAAGGAGAAGAAGAATGGAGAAGAAGAGCAGCGGAGTAGAAGAAGAGCAACTAAGTAGAAGAAGAGCAATGGAGAAGGAGAAGGGCAGAGAAGAAGAAGAAGAGCGGAGAAGAAGAGCAATGGAGAAGAGGAGCAGCGAAGGAGAGGAACAACGAGAAGAAGAAGAGCAGAGAAGAGGAACGGAGAAGAAGAAGAGAGAAGAAGAATAACGGAGAAGAAGGGCGAAAAAGAAGAAGCGCGGAGAAGAGAAGAATAGTACTTTTACTTTTGGTAAAATAATTTTAATATGAAGCAATTTTAATATTTTTTTTTATAAAATAACAATTTATACTTTTATAAGTATAAATTTTTAATTTGAAAAAACAAAACCAATTTTTGAAAAGATGTAGATGCGCATCTAACCTTTATTATATTCTAACCTTTTATTTATAAGAAATGGACATATATATAGTAAAAGAATGATGTAGGAATATCATTAGATATCTAATAAGAGGAAATGCTGGAAAAAAACACTATAAATATGAAAATTAGTATACAATTTTGTTTTTTTTATAATAAATATTAAAAATTAAAAAAATAAATTTATTGAGAAATTATTTCAATACTTATTTTATTTATTATGTATCTGGAAAGTATGGAAAAATGTTCTAAAAATCCAAATCTAAAATTTTATTATGAGATATAAAGGTGTGAGATTATTGGAGATCTCATATCAAATAGAGATTAAAACATTTTATAATATATAAAACATCATTTTATAAATCGATTTTATGATATTGAGTTATGAAAGTTAATTTCTTAATATAGTATTAATATTTATAATAAAATTTGATTCATGATTAAAAAAAATGGAAAAATAATTCCCATGTCGAGATTGATTTTTATATAAATTTGTTAACAATTTATTAGTATATGCTTTCTTTAACGTCACTTTTCACAAAATAATAACTTGCACGAAAAAAAGTGTTGCAAATTAAGCAATTGTTGCAAAAAGTAAGTTTGGAGTTTGGTTGATAGAGTTAAAACTTGCAAGGACACAGACAAACACAGACGCAAACAAAACATAGATGCTCTAATGAAATTGTTCTCATTAAGTTATCCTAATAGCTTAACAAGAATATTCTAAACATTTTGGTATAAACCCCAAAACTATGATGTAAGTGTGGGAGCAGTGATGACCTCAGACACAATCCTCATATTTTATGTGGCCCTCAGCTTTGATATGGCCACAGATATTTTTTAAATAATAAATATTTTGAGTTATAAAATAAAATACTTACATGTTTCAAAAGTTTCAACACCATAAAACAAATGTTTCAAAAGATAAAAAAAAATGTAGTTTTTACTAGTTAAATAAGTGAAGATATTTTATCCATAGATAAATCATGAAATCACAACAGTTAAAAAATAAAATGTTATTTTAACAAATACACAATATAAAAAATACTAATTTACATATACAATATGATACAATGTAATTTTAAAATTACTTTATTTTAATAAAAAAATTATTTTTCTTTCTAATTACAAAGTAAAATTGTCAACATAATGGTAGTAAAAAAAAACATTTAAGGACATAATTGATTTCATAAAGAAATAAATCATTTGAGGAGAGAATTGATTTCTTTCCATAGTATCATGGTAGGTGGCTCCTACTACATGTGGAAAATTTCCCACATATAACATCTTTCCAAAAATGATCATTGATTCTGATTTAAAGCAAAATCTTTTAAAGAGGAAAATGTAAAAAGAAAAAGAAAAAGAATAAAGATAAATTTACTGAGAGGAAAATAACATTGCTGAAAAACCTGACAATGCTGTCAAGAGCCAATTAGATTAGATCCCTGTGACCCTGTTTGCAAACTCAACCTGAAATGTTCCAACCCACAGTAGGATGTTAAGAAGAGGGAGAGGAACCAGAAAAATGCTGCAGTCCAATAGAACATTGGAAAGAGTATATTCACCGAAGTAAAAACCAAGAACCAGCATATTCTTTTAACACCATATTTTAATCATCAGTGTAATTTATTAAACAGAAAATGTCACTCATATTTTAATGAACTTCATCTGACAATAATCATTATACTTAAAAACAATGTATTGAAAATGAGTTTAATTTCTAAAAATAATTATTAGAATATTCTATGGATGATAGTTTGTGATTAGATAATAATGTAAAATCCTTTTAGATTATCAATGCATTACTTACTCAGTAAAAATTGCAAAACAACACTACACTTTCTGTTATTTAGTTGAAGCGGGAAAAAAAAGTTAGCTTCTGATAATAAAAATTCCTCTTTCATTTTCTTTTCCATTCAAATTTCAAACTTTATTTTATCTCAATTTTCAGTTTCTCTCCACCACATTCAAAAGACCAATAGGGTTAAAGAAAGTCAAAATGCACAAAATTCCATATTAGGCAGTCAAATTCATTCATATCCCCTGTGGTGCATGAAGGCTACCCAAGATCTACAAGTCAAAAGGCAGAGGAAACTAACACAAGCACCTATAAACCATTGATTTGAAAATTTGAAACCTCAATTTCTTACAGAGAACATATGCAGTTTGTGACAGGTAAGCATGTTCTCACTTTTTTACCTTTTTCATGTTCCAGCACATCTGTGTGATCATTGTAATGTGTCCTAGATCTACCCTCTACTCCCATAGGGATGGTTTCTAGAGCAGCAAAAGTGTTACTCATAGGTCTTCTGGGAATGTTTTACCAGGGTACTCAACTCCCCCCTCCAAAAGGCAATGATTCACCAGATGGTGTTCAAGTTTCACCAAGAGTCAGACTCAGAGATGGAAGATACCTTGCTTATAGAGAAAAGGGTGTCCCCAAGGACCAAGCAAAACACATCATCATCATTGTACATGGCTTCGGAAGCTCCAAAGACATGAACTTTTTGGCACCCCAAGTATATACGCTAACCTCAATCTCTCTTTACAAAACTTGCTTGTGTTGATTTGAAAGAAGTAGACATGTTATGTTGGATGAGTGGATTTAGATCTAATTAGCATACCAGGTAAAGAACATAAAGCTATCAACAACAGTGCTAAACAACATGCTTGATTGAAATAAACTGTGTGGAAAACAAGTAGAGTAGATTCAAAATGCTATGACTGACTCCCTTTTCTGTGCCCCTGAGAGTTATTGGAGAAGTTAGCAACAAACATCTCAAGTGGAGAAAGTTGTCCTTTTCTCAACAATATCTTTGTCACTTGATCTAATTTTTGATAAATATTGATGGAGTATTAGAACAGAAAAATCCATTTACATAATGAATTATTGGTTCTAACTCATCTCACAATGAGTCAACAATTCGAAATACTAATGGCAAATCATTAGACATATAGGTGTTCTGGTTAGATAGTATACAAAGAGATGTGTTTATTTGATCCCTTTTTCTTTTTTTTTTTCCCACTAAGTTGGTAATTGTAATGGATTCTAAGTTTTGAAGCATCTCTATAAACTTGGATAAGCATAGAAGTTGCTGTGTGCCTATTAAACATGACTGCTAAGATAACACTGACACTAATTCTACAGGAACTGATTGATGAACTGGGTATATGTATTCTGCAATATGACCGAGCAGGGTATGGAGAAAGTGAGCCAAACCCCAAACGCTCACTGAAAAGTGAAGCACTTGACATTGAAGAGCTCGCTGATCAGTTACGGATAGGGTCAAAATTTTATGTGATTGGAGTCTCTATGGGGTCATGTGCTACCTGGAGTTGTTTGAACTACATCCCCAACAGGCAAATTTCAAGCCTCAAAATATAAATTTCTAAACACGTTTGTTTTCAGAAAATGCTTCTTGTTTTCGCAAATAATACAATAAATGACATTACATTTCTAAACACATGTTTTGCTATTTTCTGTTTTCCAGAAAAAAAAAAGTCATTTTTGTAATAATTTGTAAGAAAAATACAAATACTCAGAAAATAATGGTCAAAATTTTCCCTTTTAATGTTGGAAATGGAGTGTTAATTTCACCACAAGGTAAACATTGATGCAGGCTAGCAGGTGTAGCTATGATAGCCCCAGTGATAAATTATCAATGGCCTTCCTTTCCTGAGAATCTGATAAAAAAGGACTATAGGAGGAAACTTATCAAGTGTGCCATCTTGCTTGCAAAATATTTCCCTAGACTGTTGCTCTGGTGGGTAACTCAAAAGTGGCTCCCTTCAAATTCTGTCATAGAAAAAAACCCAGCTTTCTTCAACAAAAGAGATATAGATATCTTAGAAACCATTCCTGGGTTCCCAATGCTTAGCAAGGCAAGTTACATGTTTCTTTCACTTGTTCTATTATGTGAATATAGATTGATTTTGTTTGGAGAAGAAGATAAAAGATTAAAAAAAAATTGTCATGATCTAAAACTAAAATCAGTTTAGCATAAGTTAAAATCACCTTTTAAAGAAGTTAAATAAGACAACTCCAGGAAACTAATTCTTAAGTCAAACTCACCAGAGAAACTGATTTTATTTTACTTTTTCATCTTCTTCTTTAACTGTTATTTTAGAAATTTATCCAAAAAGATCATGGAAAAAACTCTTTGAGGTAATTGTGATGCTGGTATATATGTTCTCGCTTACAGGAAAAATTAAGGGAACAGGTTGTTTTTGACACTCTGAGGGATGATTGGCTGGTGGCCTTTGGCAACTGGGAATTTGACCCTTTGAAGCTAAGTAATCCATTCTCTCAGAACACAAGTTCAGCTCACATTTGGCAGGGCTATGAAGATAAGGTAGTGCCCTCTCAAATCCAAAGGTTTGTTACAGAGAAGCTGCCTTGGATACAGTATCATGAAGTTCCAGATGGTGGTCATTTGATTGTGCACTATAGTGGTGTATGTGAGGCCATTCTGAAGGCACTTTTACTTGGAGAACAAAATCCTTCATATAAGCCTAAATCAGGAGTATTTGTCTCTTGATTTGCCATTAATCTCACTACATTATATACTTTTCTTCTTGTTTTATTTTTTCTTCTTTTTTAGAGAATGTCAAAAATGTAAATCATATTCGTTTATTGAAAGGAGGAAAATGTCATAGATGTAGTTTACTTCATTTTTTTTTCTATAAATTTATGCTCTCTTTTCAAGGTCAGCTTATTTAGTGGAATCATCATGAAATTGATGGGAAAAATGCGCACGCGGAAGCAACACACATAATCACGAATCAATGCAAGAAAATAAACAACACAGGATTTAACGTGGTTCGGTCGCCAACTGCAACCTACATCCACAAGGACAACTATTAGGTTTTCATTTTGTCTTGTTGCACACCAATTACAACAATTACAAGTACAATGATCTCTTTAAATAGAGATAAATAGAGATAATAAAGGGGACACAATGATTAAGCCCACTCACTAAAACATAATATCTATTCAGCCCAACCCAATTGATCCTGGCTTCATACCCAACAATCTTCCACTTGAAGTCACGGAACAATGTTCACCTGCACTTCAACTGTGTACATGTACTTATGTAATCTATCACCGGAACTCAATGTTCCACCACTAGTTGCCACCAGCCTTCTTAATCATTTTGAAGGCCACATCAGTCATGACTGAAATTGCCACTGACCCATTCTCTGTTCCTACCGGCTCTCATTTGTGAGAACTGTCAGATCCTGGAACAACTTGAGAACAAACACTCTCCATACTCAACAAGAAATTTTCTGAAGGTGTTTCAACAGCTGGAATACTGGTTCTCCTAACCCACTGTCTTCTAGGGACCTTAGCTGAAACACGACCCGTGCTCCCACTGGTATAAGTACCTTTGACTGGTCTACCTGAACCTTTCCATGCTCGTTCATCCTGAATCTAACCTGTGGCTCTGGGTTTCTCTCTTATAAAGACAACCCTCTTCTGCCCACGAGATTCTGTGAACTGGACTTTGTTTATCTTTTGGGCATTGATTCCTAAAATGCCCACCTCCTCGCAGTTCCAACATGTTACACTTGAGTCATCCTGAGTCTTTGATTGACTCCTTCTTTTGTTCTTGCTCCCACTATCTCTGATATCTTTCTTACCTCTAACGACATATAGCGATTCACTAGATAATTCCCCAGAACTCCTTCTTCGGACATCCTCGCCAAGAATGAGATCACGAATCTTCTCAAAAGTGAATCCATCGGGTTCCGCTGAACTGGTAACTACTGTAACCGTTCCGAACCAACTGTCAGGCAAAAACAATAACAATAGTAAAGCTTGAACTTCATCAATGCCCACTGACATAAGTCTGGCTAAGATCGAATTCATTTTATTGATGTGCTCAATAACTGAACTGTCATACTCCGTGCCGTAGCGAAAAACAGCCACACCCCGCGCCTAGCACCGCACCGTCACTGCTACACTAGCAGAAAAATGCACGCGCCACCCTGTGTCTTCCGTCACTGCCATCGCACTGCACCTCCGTGCCATCTCGCTCACCGCAAGCACCTGCACCTATTCACCGTGAAAACGCAACCCGCCTCCACCCTTGCGAAACCCTAACTTTGGGATGCCGTTGTTGTCCCTGCAAAACCCTAGCTTTGGGACGCCGCTGCAGCCCCTGCAAAACCTTAGCTTTGGGACACCGCTGCAGCCCCTACAAAACCCTAGCTTTGGGACACCGCTGCAGCCCCTGCAAAAAAACCTTAGCTTTGGGATGTTGCTACCGCCTCTGCGAAACCCTAGCTTTGGGATGCCACTGCAGCCCCTGCGAAACCCTAGCTTTGAAACGCTACTGCCACCTCTGCGAAACCCTAGCTTGGGGACATTGTTGTCGCCTCTGCGAAACCCTAGCCGCAATTTTCACGTCTCATCGAATAATTTCTGCTAATCGGATCTCTAGTGTGAAAACGAACCAAACGACACAGGATTTAACGTGGTTCGGTCGCCAACTGCAACCTACATCCACACGGACAACTATTAGGTTTTTATTTTGTCCTATTGCACACCAATTACAAGTACAATGATCTCTTTAAATAGAGATAAATAGAGATAATAAAGGGGACACAATGATTAAGCCCACTCACTAAAACATAGTATCTACTCAGTCCAACCCAATTGATCTGGTTTCATACCCAACATAAACTTCACTAGGGAACATGAAAGTGAAAGAGGGGGAAAAAGAGACTGCACAGATTATTGTGACTGCAGGGGAAGTTATACTATCATAAACCAAAGAGATAAAATTTCCCCTATGCTTAGTCTATCAAATTGTTGTTTGTTCATGCAGTCTATTGCAACTGGGTCACAAAGTTGGAGCTAGTCATTAATTTTTTTTAACTGAAAATGCAAAATTTCCAATAACTTACACTTTTTTTTTCAGTTAACAGCAAAGTAGGAGGACCTTGTTGAAGCTTTAAATGTACTTCAAGATATTTGACCTGGCTATTTGAAGAAATGGATCACAGAATGATCAAATTAGAAGGATGAAATATGAACAATAATTAAGCACTTGTAATGATTCAATTATGCTTTTGTGTATGATTGTAGTCTTAAAAGAGTTTGAAATTTGTACATACCAGTCATTAAAGTTGAACCTAATGACAGAAGATTAGAACTATACGTGTTTGAAACTACTTAATATGCATCTTAGGTACATAGCAGAAACTGGTCAAACTAAACTAGTTGCATGATTCTAATAAATTTTTATAGTGTTTTTAAATAAAATAAAATAAAATGAATTTTGTCTAGTAGATGATGACAAATCAATTTTATAGAAGGATGATCTATTTTGTAACTTTATCTTTGAGGGTTATTTAGAAATATCTATAAACATATTTTTAGATTCAATTATTCTTGTAAGATGCTCTTCTCCCCTTTTATTTGTCTCTCTCTTAAAGAAAAAATATTCTCTATTTTTTTTTCTCCAAATTTCATCTTTCATAATATGGTCATACCTTGCAATAGTTGGGAAGTTAGGGATCATTTTCAAGTGATCAAAATTTTAAAAAGAGTAAGTTTATTTTTATTATGAAGATTCTTTATTTTGTTTTCTTTTCTTTTGGATTTATTATCAATCTTGGTGGGACTAGTTCAAAAAGTGATTCTCTCAACTTGGTTAAATTTATACTGAAATTTGATTATGTTTTGATATTTTGCTTTAAGTATCTAGATTTTGAATAATTCTTTTACTTGAGTTAGAAATTTCTTTGGAGTAAGGAATTATAGGTAATGGAAACTATTTATATATTTTTTTATATAATCTTAGGATAGATGATCTAGATATGAAGGTGATGTGATCATAATATATTGAGTTTTATGTAAAGTTGTGTGTTGTTTGAATATATTTTAAATGTTTGAGTTTGAGATCAATATTTATTGATATGAGATTTGTATAGTTTGAATTAATAAAATTGGCAGTGTGTTATTAGTTTTATATAGACAAATTGGTTTAAGTTGTGGTTATTATAGAGTAAAATATTAAACATAAGAATGTTATTTGAGTTTTTAATTAATAAATTATTGTTTTTAAATGTTAAGAATCTAATATTCTTGTTGATATGTTAAAATAATAAGTAGATTATGCATGTTAAGGTATACAATTTCTTAAATTGAATTTTGAATATAGTTTAGATAAGTATATATTTATATATATATATATATATATATATATATATATATTTTTACATATATTAGTTTTTGAGTTTGATGTGAATGAATATATATATATATATATATATATATATATATATATATATATATATATATATATATATATATTGGAATAAGTGAAGAATGATGTTTAAGCAAATTATGGATTGTACTGATAATTTTGAACATATTTGAAAGTTGTATTTATTAAACTAGTTTTAAGTAAAACTTTGAAAATAGATTTGATTCTCTTGTATGAGGTTGATTTCTTGATATTTTCTTATAAGGATTCCTCTTAATCTCAATGAATTTCAAATCTAACTAAGAAGTGGACATATCTCATGCTATAGAACTCAAAATTGAGCGAGGCCAAAACGAGAAAAATCACTATTTGGAATGCAATTTATATTGCTAAAACATTGAAAAAAAGGCTTTGGAAAACTCGATTGACGATTTAAAGAAATTTGATAAACAAATTTAGAAATTTACATGATGATAATATGACTGATGAACCCTAAAATTTGCATAATTGAAAAATAAAGATTTTGATATGTAGAACTGCAACTAAATAGAATAGAATTGCAACTAAATAGAAAAAAGAACATAAAGGTAGAGCAAAAAACAACGAGGTTTTGAAAAGTCTTGAGGATTGCAACAAGAATTAAATAATTCTTGATAAGATCAAATAGTTCAAGGAAGAATCCTAGCAGAGAAGTTTCTTCCACCTCAATTGATAACTAAACATTTTGTCTATTCCATTCATTCTAAAATTTATACAAAATTCATATTGAATATTTTATTTGTGATTTGAATTATATGTTTTATCAGTGATTTAAATGATCTAATAGCGATTAGTAAAAGTTGTAGTATATAGTAAAACCTCTAAATATTTACAATTTTGTTCATGTTAGATGTTCTGATGAACATGTTGAACGTGTAATACGTTTGTTTGAAATAGGTAATTATGAAAAACAAAATCTTATAAATACATATACATGCTAAAAGTGCATTCAACTGAAGATATATTATATAAAAAAAAATAAAAGACTTTATCTACAAATTTTGTGAAATGAAAAAAAAGAGATATTAACATGTTTTTAAGATAAAAAAGAAAACATCTTTACTATCTCTTTCAGAATTATCTTGTTTAAAACAAATTTTATCGGCCATGATATATTGTGAATATCTTTAAATTGTTTTTGAAAGGAAATGAATTGAAAAATTAAAAATATCAAGTACTTTATTTTTAGCATCATGTATTATTTGAAATGAAAATATTGTCTAAGTATGCTTTGATTTGTTTTTACTAACTCATATTGCAAATATTTTGAAATTAATTTCTTAAATATATTTTAAAAAAAGATTGCAAATCCAAGTTTTCTGTTTTGAGCATCTAGCACCTCAAAGATGAAAATATGAAGACATTGCAAAATCTAAAAATTAACCAATTCAAGTATCAAATGACATATTCAAAATTCTACATAAGGGATTGAAGGTGAAGAATGAAGAGAGGGAACAAACCAAGTAATTGAAGTTGCTTAAGTGATCTTGCTAAAATTCAAAAAAGTTGTAGTGAACATCTAATCAAGTTGTTAGAACTTCTAGCCTTTTGGGTTGTATGCTAAATCATTGTAATTCTTTACTTTGTGAAGTTATACCCTTATGATTTTTCTTTTTTGCTCTCTTTGAGAATGTTCTTGTTTTCTTGAGAGTTCTTAATGTGCAGGGGTGGGGGGAGGGTTAAGAAGGTGTAACTTAGAGAAGTGAGAATACTTGTTGTTAACTGGAAAGGTTCTGAATACATGTTGTAACCAAGTGTATTGGTTAATTGAAGCTCTGATGTAGCCCATATTTGGGTGAACTAGGATAAATTCTTGACTGTTGATCTCTCATTTTTCTTGTTGTTGCTCATGCTTTGTTGTTTACTTTTGTTAAGACGATCTGTTAGACGGTTATGTAAAAAACGTTTTTATTAAATAATTTGTTAGACAATCAACTAGATGGTCTACTAGATAATTTATTTTATCTATTGTGAAAAGAGTCTAAAACTCTATTCAACCCCCATTCCAAAGCCAACTGTTCTTGCAACCTTAAAATAAATTAGAAATTTCATAATCTTTTTAATCTTATTATTATGATGATTTTTTAGTTTAGTTTTATTATATTTTGAGATAGTCAATATAGTCCCACATCGCTCAGGAGTCAAGGTAAAAAACAATTTATATACTCTTTCCTTCCTTAATCCATCGAGACGTCTTTTAAGGACAAAATCGTGATGAACTATATTATCTCTTAGATTTGAGGTTAAAAATTGTATGAACTATTGTAACTAACCTAGAGTTGAAAGTTCATTATATTAGCCCACCTTAAACTTTATTTATTTTATTCCTTACTCTTTCTTTTTTAATCTTCTAGATGTTCTTATAGATTATTGTCATTATTTTTTTACTTATTTGAATTGGTAGATGTTCTAGTAAACTTGTGAGCTATTTCTTAACATCATGATAGTGGAAAAACTTTTAAACTTAAATTAGAATAATGTTTTATGGCTTTTTAAATTTTAAGAAAATCAAAACCATTTTGTAATGGGTAGTTTCTGTCTTTTGTTTCAATATAAAAGTGTCATCAGTTTTATAATTTACGTACCAATCAAATAATAGAAAGCGAAATTTAAATTACAGAATAAAAAAAAGCACATAAAGGATCAATAAACATAAAGTACAAAAACTGACACAAAATATTTTAAAATTGAATTAAAAATCATTTCACCACCAGATTTGTCAAATTTTGTTAAAATTCAGTACTTTTTTTTTATCTGTGAATAAATTTACACAAACTCTCACACACTCTAGTTAAGCTATTGACTTATTTTTTTTAAAAATACAATATGTTTGATTTATATACTGTTTGGATAAGGAGAGTAATTACTACAATAAATTTATTAAATAAAAACAAGACAAAATATAATTTATCATTGGAATAGTTAAATACTATTTTATAAATTAAAAATTATTAATATTTAAATTAATAATAAAAAATTATAAATAATGATAAATTAGTATTTAACATTTTTTAGTCAATAATTACTATAAATTATAAATTAGTTATTAATTTGATTAAAAATTAATTTAAAATATAAGTAATTAGTATATAAAATTTTGATAACTAATATTAGATATCAATATAAAAATTATTTTTTAATTTTTTAATTAAAAATATTTTAAATAACTAATAATTTTTTAGTTTATAAAATAATATCTAATTTAATTAATATTAATTTTAGAAAAATTAATATTTAATAATTTTATAGTAGTGAAAGTATTAAATTAGAAAGACAAGTATCAAATAAAATTTCAAAAAATATTTAACCTCTTTAAATTTGACCCCTTTTATATACTTAAACTTTTAGTTTCATCTTAATCAATAGTTGAGCTTTAAGTTCTTGATAAATGCTTTAAATTTTATTTTTTTTCCCAATTCTTAAACTTTATATCTTTGTGCATACAGACATTGTAATTTATCTTTACATTTATGCCCTTTTCAAACAGTTTCATATCAACTAATTCTTTATTTTCAAATCTCCATCATTTTCTTCTTTTTTGATAAATAACTTTTTAAGATTTTTTATTTTTTATTTTTTTAAATTAAATAAATGATCGCGTCTTTTAATTTAAGAAAGTTTTTGATTTTCCCTATAAATTTTAGTCATTTTCCGATAAAATATTATTAGTTTTATTAAAATATTATTCTTTTATTTTACTGCTAAAATATTCTTCTAAACATATAGAGATATGCATGTTTAATTTGTAGAAAATAAGATCATTTTTTAAAAAAAGTTTTTAGAGGAATTTTATAAAGTATATAATTATTTCCACAGAATATTCTTTTTTCACTTTTGCTATAATCGATACATAAGTTTTTATTGTCATGAGAAAGCTAAGGACTGTTTGTTAGTTGTGATTTTGTTTGTGTGCTTAAATAAAATAAAATTTAATTTTCAGACATTATTGATATAAAACTTTTGTTCTATGTCAAGTAATTTAAATTATTACAATTAATTAATAATCTCACATGTATTTATTAAAGTTAGTGTATTTAAGTAGAATTCATAAAGATACATACACGACCACACACATACGTATGGCGTACGGTAGAGGCGGCGTAGAATGTACCCTCCCGCGTTATTTTGGTTCTTAGTACTATTTTTATTTTCCTAAAAATAGTTTTATTATTTTTTGGGTTTTATTTTGGTTCTTCATCACATTACAACTTTTTTTTTATGCCTATATAATATATTATATACCACTGTTAATTTTAATAACTATATATTATTATTAGATAATACATATGAATATATATGAATATATCTTTACCTTTTTGGGACTCGACTCTGCAACTTTGATCTGCGCTTGACTTTGTTCAATTCCACTTCAAGGTACTCTTTTCCGATCGTCGATTTTCCGTTGTTTCAATTCACTCTTTCAATTCATCTCCAACCCTCTTTTCCCCAATTTCCCCAATTCAACCTAGGTTTTGTTTTTCCCTCAACCAATTGATTCTCCCTCGTATCCCCAATTCCGATCTTCCGTGAATTTTCCAACACCCTTGTCTGTATGATGGTTGCCATTGTCTAGTTCGTTTATTTATTCGTTGCCGTTTCGGTTTTACTACAAAATTTCGATCCAATTTCGTTTTTTTCCCCCTCTTTTTAACTTACCGAGGGGAAATTTGTTTTCGGTTTTACTTGTCATTTCTGAACTATGCGATGTTTGGCATTAGTTTTATTTGTTGCGGGGAATTTGGTGTTGGGATTTCGTGAAATTGGTAATGTACGTTGGGGAGTGTAAGTGTAACCATCGCTCACATGGGATGGGATGGTGATGTTAGTGGAAGCTTGTTCATTTTCTATTGAGCGTCATTCAGTAAGGAGTTTTCATAAGTAGTTTGTTTCAGCTTTCCTTTTGTCTTGCTTGATCTCGTGGTATAAATCTATTTGGAGCTGTATATGGACTCGTTATTAATTTCTTTATTATATAATGTGCTTTAGCATTGTTTGGATAAGCTTCTTCGTAAACAGTTAAGGAGAAGAACCTAAGGAAGTAAATTGAATTGGGTTTTTCTGATAAATTAAAACTAACCATGTTCAGCTTTTGGACAAGTTAGATCAGAAGCTTCTATTGAAGTTTAGTGATTAAGTTGATTTTAACTTATGAGAGAACTTCAATTCATTTTATCTTATTTTCTTCTCTTACTATGTTTATGTAAAAGTTTATCCAAATATTATCTAGTTGTTAATAATCAATATTTCTGTTCTGCATTGATAGGTTTCGGGCAGGAATTGGGAGACTCAGTTTGATCTTGCAGTGCAAAAGAAAGTATTTCTTTTGACCTGCCTTCTAAGCTTTTGTAAGGTTGACAGCTTAATGTTGAGTTCTGGGAATAACTTGAACAGCAGCAGCGGGATAACTTCTTCGGATATGCCACCCTTGCCACAGTGTTTGCCACTAGATTCAATTACCGTAGGCAATAGAAAATATACAGGAGAGCTAAGAAGGGTTCTTGGTGTTTCTGCTGGAAACACGTCTGAAGACCAATCTTTCGGAGGTGCACATCCTAAACCCATGGCTCCTGGAGCTTCAGGGGAACTAAAGCACTTCAAAGAAAGTGTGCAGGATGCCTCCAGAAAGGCAAGGTATATGATTATTAATTTCCTCCGAAAATTTCTATTTGTAAGGCTGAATGATAAATAGAATTTAGTATGACTAAGTCAACTGTGAAATGAATGGTCTCATTACCTTACAGTTCGTGTAATTTTTATGGGAGTGTAATTGAGGGAAGTCCAACCCAAAATATTAGTCCATAAGGTGGGTGGGAGAGCCTCAAGGCTTAAGTACTAGATAAAGTAATTTATTTTATTCAATGTGAGGCTATTGACATAATATCAGTATGCTTGGCCATTTTCTTAATTTAAGATTTGTAAAATATTTGTGATTGATTATGTTTTGTCTACTGTAGAAGTTAGTTTCTAATGTAAATTGTTTACCTATCATTTTATAACACTGATGTCCCAATGCAAATGTATATTGTTGATCAGGGATAGATCAAAAATGCTTGGGGAATCTTTGTCTAAATTGGAAAAGTACGAGGCATTAAACATAAAGAAGCGACAAAGGACTGATTTATCTAGTGATAGGGGAAGTGGAGTAAACTTGACAAAGATGGGTAACCAGATTCACAAAATCCCTAATGACAATCTAACTCAGAGATCAGAAGCAAGGACCTCAAATTCAATGCTGAACAAGCGAATTCGTACATCAGTAGCAGATGTGCGGGTATGTGTTATACTATTGTTACTTCTGTGTTTTTATTCTTTATCTGTATGATGAAAGATGCTATTATTATTATTATATATTGTTATTAAAATACTATATTGCTAACCTGTCATATATATTGTTAAATACTTTTTAACAATATGCACTTTAATATTTATGAGGGACAAATAGGAATGCATTATTTACACCTCAATTACTCATTTAAATTTTCAAGCTCCTTTTTAATCCCAAAAGAAAATATTCAAGTTGCTTCTAGCCTAGTTTAAACATTTTAGAATGGAATAATTTGAGTAATCAGTCATCTAAATCTTCAAGTAAAGCATTGATAAATGATAATACTAATGTCAGATTTTAAAAATGGACAACTTTTTGCTCTGTTTTCTTCTTGGTTTTGATTTATTAATTTATGTTAATAATCTGCTTGTGTTTACTTTCACTCTTTCTTCATGACCTTGCTCACTCTGCAATGCTCCCAGGAGGAAAGTAGGTCTGCTGCTATCGGAAGGGCACGGATGGGCACAGAGAAGGATGCAAATCTGGTTCAAACACTTGGAGGGAGCTCTGTTCGAAATGAAGAGAAAACTCGCAGATTACTTGCTGGAGGTGAAGGGTTGGATCAAAAAATAAAGAAAAAGAGGTCTGTTGGAACTGTAGGAAACAGAATTACAACTACTGAAAGGGATGTAAAAAGAACTGCTCTTCCAAAGGCAAATGCTGATTTGAAGATGCGACTTTATGATGCTCAGGGTTTCAGGTAGTCAATTATTTTTAGTTTTCTCGTTCTCCTAAATTGCAATATATATTTTGCAAGTCTATATTGTAGATGCAGAGTGTCTTGGAGGCCTCTTAGGTTTTTCTGTACATTATATGTGAAGACTATTTCACTATGTTAAGTGTGAAATATACAGCATTCTGAAGGAATCCATTTGATGTGTTGCGATATTGATACTTGCACTTTTAATATCATCAATGTTCTTTGTACTTATCTGGTTCATTCAGTATTTTGTTGCTATTTGTTCCTTTTTTAAAGCATTCCTGTCGTTTACTTGTTTAGAAGGGCAAACAAACTTTCCCATTTCCATTCTCTTCATTGGCTATTAAACAGAAGTGGAGCCTGGGCTTCTCTGGGCATTTTTTGTTTTGTTTGGTAAAATTACAGCTTTTAGTTTGGGGATCCTGACGATAAAGCTCTCCTTTCTTTCTGTACACTTTTTTTTCCTGTTTGCTGATTGTTCAGAGTTACTTATAATCTATATGATTTGAATAGTCCCTTGGACATATAGTTTTCCCATGGTATAATTTTTTGTAGTTGAATAAGAGATTGATATTTAATTCAGACACTTCTGATAATCCCCATTTCTATTTAAAAAAGACTTGGTTAGAGATGTACTTATACTAAACTAGTACTCTGAATAATTACTTATTTGAAGGCCTTTTTTATTCCTTTTCTGGAAAGTTAAATGCCTTGCTTTCTATGTTTGGTAGTGAAATAATTTATAAATCAATTGCAGGAATATATCCACAATGAAGCTTGTTAGTCATAGATAAATGATTTGTACACCTCTCTGTACATTACATTCACAGTTGATGAATGCATCAAGGTTACTTATGTTGATTTTCTTCACTGCTATAGGATAGACTCAGTTGTAAAATTCCATTCTTTTAAGCTTAAATTACATGCATATTGTTTGTTTATATTCTTCAGTTGACTAACCTATCACAATCAGCATTAGATAAAAGTTCATCTACATTATATTGCTTGGTCTTTTCTCGGGCTATCTTTTTGTCCAGTAATTTTCCTCTTTGGAATGTTGTTTACTTGGGTGATTCTTCAAATATTAGGTCGTCATATCATTGGCGAATGGTTTATTGCAACTTTTGTTATTGGAAAACTGAAAAGCAAAACTAGTTCTTTTGTATTAATACCTTTTTTTGGGTGAAGATTGAAGTCTGGATCTGGTGGAATCAAGTCTGAGGGCTCTTCAGACCTTACTACTACGGGTGTGCGCATGATGCTTGCAAGTGAGCAAGGTGTTTCTGTTCACAGGGAGCACATAGCTGAGCAGAGAGTTATTGCTAAAGGAAACAACAGGTTTGAACATATATTGACATGGCCTTTATTTCTACTTCTACAGCTTAGTTGTTTTATCTGTAAAATTTATGAGATTCTAGACTAAGATTTAACACAATAATGTTTTACACTGGTTGTTGTCTACATTTATGTGTTTGGATTGCTATTTACAAGTTTATTAAATTTTGACGTTTCTATAAATAGGGCAAGCACTCAGGAGGACCCAGCAAGCAGCCCTAACACGATAGTTAAAAACAAGGTATCTAGAGCACCAAGGACAGGTTCAGTTAGTGCACTAGAATCATCAAACACTCAACCTTCATCTACGGCTTTTCCTGGTAGGTAACTGCCTTCAAATTCTTATATGAAGTCTCAGTGGTTAGTATAACAAATAATTAAAAGCCTTTTTACATCCATAGGATCTTCTATACATCCAATGACCCAGTGGGTTGGTCAAAGACCTCCTAAAAATTCACGCTCACGAAGAGTTAAAGTAGTTTCTCCTGCCTCACGCAATCTTGAAGTTCAGGTCTCATCCGAAGGCTGTCTAACTTCCGATTTCACTGTTAAAGCTTCTTCTGCTGGCAACAATGGATTTCCACTGGCAAGCAGTTTAGACAACAGTAATCCAAAATATAAAAGACCACCTGATGATATTTCATCTCCCTTTGGATTATCTGAAAGTGAAGAATCTGGAGCTGGGGAAAACAAAATAAAAGAGAAAGGAGTGAATGGCAGTGACTTTGCTATGGCATCAGATAAGGCTGGGGCTTCTATGTTTCAAATGAGGAAGAATAAGATATCAACTGATGAATCTGGAGATAGTGTGCAGAGACATGGAAGAGGTGGAAGGAATGTATCATTAGTTAGGCCAGGGCTCCCTTCTGGAAGGGAAAAGTCGGAGAATGGACCAATAATGAAGCCAGTACAGGACATGAAGCCTAATGATAAGAGTAAAATGTGAGTTGACTTATTTTTAGATCTATTTCATCCTTTATCCTTCCATTTCTAAAATCGTCTTTGTATCTTTCTGTTAAATGCAGCAAATATGGTCGCCCTCCTTCAAAAAAGCAGAAAGAGCGCAAAGTTGTGGCTCGTGTGGGGAAGCAACTGAACATTGGTTCTGCTGATTTTGGAGGTACTGTTGATATTTAGAAGGTAGTTTATTTGGGAATTTTAGTTTAATGGTAGGGATGGCTAAATTCCTTCACTTTGCTTATGTGTGGTAGTGATATTAGTGTGTGTAGGTTTTACCCAACTGAAATATTTTTACAAGTTATGTCATATCACTCTGAACTTTTCAGACATGTAGAGGCTATCATAACAAATGATTTTCAGTGGTTATATTTATATTATTATACATATAACTTATTCTATCATTAAATTTATTTTTCTTTATTAAATTTGGGGTATAATTTTTCTTTCAGGTTATATATATACACATTTGGTTTTCTTTATGTTTTCACACACTGTATAATGTGATTGTCCAGGTGAATCTGATGATGATCGTGAAGAGTTATGTAAAGCTGCAAATGCTGCTCGTACTACTAGCGGTATGCTTCTTTAATCATTTTACCTTCTTCTAAATGCTTTTCTTTTTGGTATGTTGTTTTATATTTCACTACTTTGGTGGCTTATTTTATGTAGACCTTGCTTGTTCGGGTCCGTTTTGGAACAAAGTGGAGTCTATTTTTGCTTGTATCAGCTTGGATGATGCATCTTACTTGAAGCAACAGGTAGCAACTGGGTCTTTAGCATGTTGTGTTTTTTCTGGAAATGTGAAGTTACCATCTGACTCCTAATATGTGAATAGATTCTGACTTACTGATTTTTTGTTTTTTGATTGTTTAATCAGCTCAATGTTGCCGAGGAATTTGATAAAAGTTTATCTCATATGTTTGGCATTGATCAAGATCTGTTAGTAAGTGTTTGGCAGTATACAAAACTATCCTATATCTTTCATTTTATCAATAATGAAGGCCTTTTGTCTTGATCTCCTGTAAATTTAAGGTTTTCATTAAACCACAATTTTCATCTGGAGGAATGTGGTAACTAGTAAATTTGTATTTCTGCAGGGTGTTGTTATAAATAACAAGACAACTCAAGATTCAGAGGAAAGAAAGAGAAGTCAATGTGATGAAGAATCAACTAAGTTTGATGCTTTGGGTGGAAAGAAGGACATGGAAAGACCGGACAAGGTTGCCCCACTATTTCAAAGACTTCTTTGTGCTCTAATTGAAGAGGAGGAATGTGAAGAATCATATCACCAAAGTGATGCAAAGAATATATCTCGACAATGTGCTAGTGATGACTCTCACTGTGGTTCTTGTAATCAAATTGATTTTGAACCCAAAGATCGGGATAGAATGGATTCTGAAGTTGAATCAGAGGTGGATCTTCAAATTCAGAAGAACTGCATGTTGGATAGACTATCCTGTGATAAGAGCACCGCATCCAATACATTTAGATACCCAAACACATCCAGTTCTTTACAAAGCACTGGAGTTTGGCAGGGAGATGAAGAGTTTTCTCTCTCAGATATCACACACACTGGAGAAATATGTTCAAATGATCTTGATCAACTGCAGCATGCTGAATTAAGTGGTTTTCCTTCTCCTGATGGCCAGTATCAGATGATGTCTCTGGATGACAAACTGCTGCTTGAGTTGCAGAGCATTGGCTTATATCCTGAAATATTGGTAGGCTTTTATTTCATATATGGAATTACAATTATCATAGTTATTTGAAGCTTACTAGATTCATGTCTATAATACCTAATCTTTCTTTGCTTGGTGCAGCCTGATTTAGCAGAAGAAGATGAAGCTATTATTAATCAGGACATTGCGAAACTTGAGAAAGCACTATATGAACAGGTGTATATCGAAATAATGTTTCAAGTTATTTTTTTTATAAAATCTATCTGATTGACCTTAAATTTGGTCCATTCTTATATCTGTATCCCTTATTTCGATTTATTAATAGAATCAAAGGAAGAAGAGTACTTTGGACAAAATTGATAGAGCTATTCAAGAAGAGAGGGATGTGGAAAGGCGGTAAGTGCTAAATATGTTTTTCCTCTGACCCTCTTTGTATCTTCAATTTCACAATCTTTATAGCTTATGTCTTAATTTTCTTTTACTTTCTAGTATTCACGAGTCACAACTTTCCATTTCTTGAATTTGTGCTTAAGATGTAATTGATTTTTATTAAGATTATGAGTTTATTGTGCAGGAAGATTGAGCAATCTGCATTTGACCATCTTACTGAAATGGCTTACAGAAAGAGATTGGTACTAATTATTCCTCTATCTACCTTTTATTGTATTTTATTAAGATATGATTTACAAATTTCCTTACCATTTTTATACTTGATTTTAGTTAGATTTACAAGATTTGTAATAAATATCCCTCTGTCAAAATCTTGTACTTTGTAACACATAATTACTCTAGTGACCAATTTTATCAGAATTAGGCATTGGGTACTGGTTGAACCATAGTTACTAGTTGAACTATTTGAATCAGTGTAAGTAAAATAAAGTTTAAAATATGTACGTGAATGCATTTTTGGCACATAATAAAAAAAAAACTTGGCGATCTGGTGGTACGATACTGCACATGGGCCTTCTGAGTCAAATGGGTGGGTTCAATTCTTGTTTATTTTTTGTATTCTGCTTAAACACCTTGTGCGATACCTCAAAAGCTAGAGAGAGCAAATGTCTTGGGCTTTGTGCTAAAATCAAACAATTCGGTCACACGATTGGACAATTTTCCTCCACCTTGGGCCCCTAAACCCTAAACCCTTGTGCAATTTAGTACAACAGTTTTTATTCACCTTAGACTCCATGAAAAATATCAGTCCTCAACTAAAATGGTTTTCCAGTACCGAGTTTAGATAGTTTAATCCAGCTTGAGGTCGTTGTTGGTATCATCATTGGATACATTTATGAACCAATAAGCAATTCAAACCAGTTATAAGCTCGGGTTCTGGTAACCAGGGAGAGCATAACAGAGGTTTGTCCTTGTACCCACTATATAGTCATGCAGAGCAACATATTTGGTTGCTTTGCAGATATTGTTGGTGTCTATATTCTAAATGTAGGTAGCTCATGCTTAAACACCAAATCAGTCTTTGATGGATTTGATTTCAGTGTAGAAAGTGAATTCCTACTTACTCATACAAGTTCTTTTTCTCTTAGTCTTAGAATTTGCAAGACATGCTGTGTTGGGAACTTGGATTTCTACTTATTTAGATAGCTGTATTTTAGTTTGTGTTGTTGGTTATATTTTTGAGTCATACATGGGAGTGATCCATAGTTTACCCGTAAGTTCTTTCTAGTTTCTATGATATTGGTGATGACCTTCTGCGTGACAATTTTAAAGTGTCACCAATAGACAATTTCTTCACATTTAATGCATTCTTTTTCTAGATAATCAGTTTATTGAATTGTGGGTAATGTAGGTTACAATTCTAAGGTCACTGGTAATTGGGAATTTTTTGTTAATGAATTAGTGAGGTCCTCTAATTAGCTGTAATAATTGGTTAATCAATTTCAAATAATTGCAGGCAAGCCGTGGAAGCAAAAATTCAAAAGGTGCAGTTCTCAAGGTGTCTAAACAAGTTGCTTTGGGTTTTATCAAGCGTACTCTTGGAAGATGTAAAAGATACGAAGAGGCTGGCATTAACTGCTTTAGTGAACCTACCCTACAAAATATAATGTTTGCCCCACCTTCACGCGAGAATGATGCTCAGCCTGGAGATTGTATGGTCTCTGGCACAGCTAGTAATACATGTAACAAAACTTCCCATCAAATTGAAGCCAGAAAATCAGGTATTCTAAAATTCTGCTTTTGTATTTGATATCATTGGCCGTGTTGTTACTCTTTTTAGTATATATTAGGTCTTAGAAAACATTGATAAGTGATCACCCTGTTTCTTCCTTTATGCAAGTACTGTTTCATTGACTGTATCTTCGCTAACATGCTAGAGATTTGTCTGTGTTGATTGGTTGACTTGATTTTTTCCCACTTAATTTTTCTTGTGTCTATTGCTACAGCTGCAGTTTCTAGCGCTTCCGATAAATATGATTGCCATAGAGATTATGCAGACAGGGGATTGGTTGATTCTTTTCAAGGTTCAATTCAGTCATCAGAACAAGCATCATCCAAGAATGGGTCCGTGTTTATCAAAGAAAAGAAGAGGGAAATGCTGGTCAATGGTGGTGTCAGTGGTTCTTCCTCGAGAGCATCAAATCTTGATGGTGCTGTTCATGGTGGAGTGAAGGGAAAGAGAAGTGAGAGAGATCGGAATCAAAGCCGGGACCAGAGCAGGCAAAACTCCACTGGTAGAGCTGGACGCATGTCACTGGACAGTAGCCAAAATGAGAACAAACCAAAAGCTAAGAAGCAAAAGATTAGTGCTAGTGGACATGATAGGTTTATGGAAGCGAAGGATGCTGCTCGTTTACCAGCTAATGCAGTCAACAATGGTAGCAAAGATGGGGCTACCTTATCTGGTGTGGACACTTCTCAAATAAAGGAATCCAATGACTTTGGGAATATGCCACTTCCTGATTTAAGTTCAATAGAAGAATTTGGTGGCGCACATGATCTTAGTTCTTGGTTGAATTTTGATGAAGATGGCTTGCAAGATCATGATTCTATTGGCCTTGAAATTCCAATGGACGACCTATCAGACTTAAATATGCTTATGTGAAGGGATATAACTTACACTCTACCAGTTACACGTATTATGTCTGAAGTAGAGTTTGTATGTATTCAGTGAAACCTTGTGGGCATCAAGATCCTGATGGTGCTTGATTTTCTCTGGAGAGAGAACTTGTGATTGGGATTACGAATTTTGACACATTTATAGGGTAAACGGGAGATGTGGAGAAACTTGTAATTGCAGTTCCATATTTTTGTTGAAAGTTGTATAGAGGAAGCTTCAATCATGGATTTCATGAAATAGCTTTTTAGATCCCTTCTCTCATGAATCTAACTAGTTTTGCTCTGTTCAAGTCATTGCTCAGAAATTACTTTCTATATAGGAGATTAGATTGTAGCGCTCTGCCATTCTTAGTGGTTTCATTTCTCAAGCTGTGACTTCAGCTACGTTACAGTGTATTATGTCCTTGTTGTAGAACGTGCTCGCACATTATTGATTGTTTTCTCCTGAATAATGGGGAATGAAATTTTAATGTAGTTTTTCTGGGATTTAACTTATAAATTAGTTCCACCGAATACCAGTCATTGATGACTGAATAGACTAACGATTCATCTCTTATCTCTAGTCTTTGGCTCTCTTTTTTCTGCTGTTTTCTCTCAGTTAGCCTTCATCATTCAATCATGTAAACTTTGTTTTAGTGTTCCAATAAAGACGCAAACAATTATGCTTGGGATTCATTTTCAACTGGCTATTGGTTATTTGTTTTGTAAGATCTTTTAGTTACGATATAATAATAAAACTTGATCAATCAATAAATTATTTCATATTTATAATAATAAACTTAGGAAAACTTCTTGGGCAATTTCTCCTTGCACCATATCAATTCCAAGCACCCAACCTGTTAATAAAAATGACAAAAATACCCTTCCAAAAATAACGAAAATAACCTTAAACAAAAAATGGTGTAAATAAAAATTATTTCTAGAACCTGTTAATTGGAAATATTCCGGATTTAGATTTCTAGAACACAATTTTGAATTCTAAAATTTTTATCTAGAATGTATTTTCAGTTTTAAGTTGTAGATTTTTTTTTCCAGAATATATTTTTTTATTTCTGAATTATATTTTCTATTTCAGATTTTTAAATCCGAAATAAGGATAATTTTGAAAATTAAAAAAAATATAGGGTGCAGGTTAAAATTGATATGGTGCAAGAAGAAATTACCAACTTCTCGTGACAAAATGCCATAATACTACTGGGCCAATTCTGACTTGTTAGGTATGGGTTGCCTGCGCCACTGCTTTTTCTTACTGTACTCCCATGATTATTACATTACTTCCAGTTATCAAATTCGAGAATTTATTTGAATTTGTGGGAGTTTCATAAATTGGATTCTTAATAGTAATAGTTTACTTCGCATAAAAGATATTTCAATAATCAAAGTACTTAAACAAAGGTCGATAATACTAATAAAATAATTACATTTAATAGTGAATAATAATTATATAAATATCACAAAACATAAGTTGTTAAAGTCATAGAAATTAAATAATTAAAAATAGAAAAAATATCAAGTTTCTATGTCGAATTTTCTAATAATATTATCTTCTCTATCACCATCTTCATTACAATGTTGATCATCCTTAAATTCTTTCCTATGAAAATTGCACATCCACATTGATATCAAAAGTTATTTTTATCAAGATCAAGTATATTTAGAGCTGAGTCTTATTAGTTTTATACACCTTATTTATAGAGAAAAGAAAAATAAACATGAGAAAAAAAAAAGAATTCAAAAAAGGGTTATGTTTTATTATTCGAATAATTGTTACACATATATTAGAAAAAATAGGTGTTGTTACAAAGTTGTAAAGCAAACATATGCAATTATAATTGAAAAACTAAAAAATTCATGAGATCAAATTTATTATCTAATAGATATGTTATTACTTCATCTAAGTAAACATTTTCACCATCATAATCACCTTGAACTTGCTCAATCTCAACAATATCATATTTCTCTTCAGTTATCCATTCATCATATTATTCAATATCATCAAATGAAAGAGCAACAATTTTTCTAATTTGTTTATTTTCAACTTCAAGTTATACATTACATAAATCAAATCATTCATTTTTTTTATGCAAATCAATTTCTTCTCTTTGTATGAACCTATAATTAAATAGGAAATTTTATTAAATATAAAAATCAAATAAAGAAAATTATAAATTATAAATTATAAATAACTTAAGTTACCTTTTTAAATGAGCTCCAACTACACTCACACATAAAAGAGCTACAAGTTAAGCTTAGAACTTAGATAACAAACATTTCAACTTTGGAGTTCCATCCCTAAATATCTTCCACCATTCTCCAATAGTAGTTTTTCCTACATATTTTTGCATCATCCATTGAAAAAGTTCTCTAGCATATCAGTAAGTTACAAATTAATTTTCTTTCTTTCTACAACATCCTTCATCAATCTACCCATGCACATATACAACCTCTCTTTCACCTTAGAATCATCAACTCTAAAGTTAGGTTCATAATGGAAGTGGGAGTTGAGATAATAGGTAGTTGTGTGCAAAGGTCTTTGAAGTTGATTATCCCATCTTGCATAAATTATTTTCCAAACATCTTCATAGCTACATTTAATACCAACTATGATATATTAGAAATAATTTCACAAATAAATAAATTTTAAAGGAGAGAAAGTATAAAATTCTTACCTTTTCTTAATATTATTAAAATTGTACTTAATCTTCTCCTTTTCACTACCAATCTCCTTATATATGAAACCCGTTGTAAACTTTATATCCAAGTCTTGGGACCACCATAAGAGGTGCAACAACTTTGAGACATGTTCTGACATTCTTCTAAAACCGACTATTTAATACCATATTTTCAACTTTTTCTCCCCTCCTATAAAGTTCCAAACTTGCTTGTTTTTCACTCTTCAGAATTAAACATGGTCAATAATGATGTTTTCAATTAATGAAGACAAGATAAAGTCAAATAAACCATGGAAAATCTAGTCATATCCAACCTTATCAAGTTTTTTTCTTTTATGAACTTTTTCAACATGCTAATTAACATTTTTCTGCCATAAATGTAAGCGGTGATCTTTCTTCCTTTCTTGATATTAATTTGATGGACCTTCAATTTATTTTCAAAATATTCAAAAAATATCAAATCTATACAATGGGAAACACATGAGGTTTAATACAACTGTTCCTTTTTTTGCATCAATAAATCTTCAGTTGTCTTGAAATTTGCAGCATTATCAGTAACCACTTGCACTACATTTTTTTCTCCCACAAAATTTCACATCATCCAATATCTTAAAAATAAGTTGTTTTTGAGATGTTTGAGGTATTGAGTGAATAAATAAAAAATATTCATCAAGAAGTTACAAATATAACACCTCTTTTATCTGTCCACCCATGAGACATAATTGTGCAACCTGTTATCTTCCACTTATCCCAATATCCTTGAAGTATTACATTACTTTTGTCCACCGTTTGCTTCAAGAGTTTTTCTCTAACATCATGATAAGATGGATTTTATAGCAAACTCTATATTTCTCAACCATTTCACACATTTTTGCATAAGCTGGGTGTTTAATTACATTGAATGGAATGACATTTGTGTAAAAATTTAGCAACTTGAGCATCAACTTATTCTTTATAGCCATTTTTTATCATTTGATTTATAGTAACTTGAACTCCCTCTACTACTATCAATTCTTTCTTTTGCCTTAAAACAAAACATGCTTTGTCTTTCTTCAACCCCCTTCCTTTCTTCATTGTCTTCATAAATTATATTCAGCCTTCTTTTCTTCAATGAAACTTCCTTAGTTTCTACAACAACTTTTATCATCAAAATTTTTATTTCTTCTGAAACAAAGTACAAGGATCAAAATCCTCCTTAATTCCAACAAGATGATGCTTGAATCTAAATATTTCCTCACTCACAATCTTTCAAAAATAATTACATTTTCCTTTTATATCATTCCCATTAACTCATGTGCTTCCATAAAAAATCTGACATATTTTATGGAGCAATCCTACTTCTACTTCTAATAGATGATGATGCATTTGAATTGTTCTTAGTTGAATTTGATCCACTCCTAGACATACCTTAAAAAACATGAATTTAAAAAATGATTTTAAAAAAAAATTAAAAATAGAATTCAAATGAGAAAAACTCTAAATATCTACATATACGTCATTATCCTAATCTTCCAATATTTTCAATTAAAAAAAAACTCTAAGATATGGTGCATTGGCACTTGTGTTCTCTCTTACATATATGGCCAAGCAAACATAACAAAGATGTTACATTTCTAATCTTACCAGATGACCACAACACGACTATAGAGAACAGAGATTGCAGACAATGACACACCACCATGATTAGAACAAAGAGACGAGTAGAGGCGACCATGAAAGAGAGACGTCACCACGATCAGAACAAAGACATACCACCATGAAAAATGCAAACAAAAATCGTAACACAAAAACCTAGGTGAGTTTGTCTGATTTGAGGTTAAAAAATGGGATCATTTGAGTATAAGGTAAAAACTCTCTAAACTAGTCAACTCAGTTGCAGACTCACGAGTTCATTAAGTTCTCAACAAGTTTGCTTTTGAGTCAACTCCCCAAGATAAATGAGAGCATAAACTCGAACAAATTAATGAGTTAACTCGATAATTTGATAATTATTCCTGCACCCCAAATAATAACAAAAAGATTAAAAGTTGCACGACATCACCACAACCACCGTCTCTAGCACTGTCATATGTCGTTGCACCTGCGTTCTCCATCATCGTTGTACTCTTTGAGAGGAAAATGAAGAGAAGCTTGTTTTGAAAGGTATTATATATGTTCTGGAGAGCTTTTTTCTAGAAATCTTGTTCCAGAATGCTCATTCCAAAAACCATCTCATATATTTTAAACATTCTGTTTTGAAAATCATGTTCCAGAAATTCAGGAAAGTTTGTTTCGTATCCGAAAGTCATCTTTATGAAAAATAAAATATCATTTTAAAAGTTACGAGGGTGCAATTAGAAATTATAGAGGTGTGGGAAGAAAAGGCCTACTTAATTTTCGTTTTATGATTATATGATTCACTGTTAATTTAGTTTTGGTTTGCAGTTTTGACATGAAGAAGCATGAGATAACATGGTAACATAAAGTGTGGTGAGTTTAGAACTTGAAAAGACAAGGAATAAGGAATGTTACATTTTATATTTAACCATTTTCTTTGGTTTCAATACTTTAATGCAGGTCCCCACTTTGAATCTGATACACAAAAAGTAAAGACAAAAGAAACATTACTTTGCCATAAATTATAAAATGGTACCTAATCTAAAGAGACGTATGCATTAATTAAACTTATTGCAAAAATTAAAGTTGTCCTCTAAAATCTCATCAAGATTGGACGGTTAGATAATGACCCATATTGCTATCTTTCCAAATAATAATTTAATTCCAATTGCTCATTATTGATTCAAAAGTAATAGACAAATTCCCAGACTAAACTATTAGAACTATAAAAATAAAAATAAATTATCATGAAGGATCCAGCATTCTCATTCTCATAACAAAATTATATTATAACCACTCTTCTTAGAGCTTGTCAACTAATTTCTATTCCTAAATCCAATTGGAGCTTCCCCTCAAACTTAATCATAGAATATGTTAGACTGCCAAATCTGAATTTCAATTTTTTATTAGGTTTCTTTTCTCTACTTTCCTTTCAAAATACACTCATTTTAATATAATAATCAAATGATTTGTAATTGTTTTTTATTTTTTTAAATGGATTGAAACATCCTTAAATATTCCAATTAATTTATTTTATTTTTTATTGAGAAAAACAAGATTATGAACTCTAAAATATGTTAATTCAGTTAGTTAGATATGGATTATAAAAGGAGTATAATCACTTTATTAAATATAAATCAACTTTAGAGATAAAAAATAATTAGTTTTTATATTGATTAAATTAGACATTAAAAAAATTATTAATATCTAAATAATTTCTATTAACAATAAATAGTTTCTAAATTAGTATTTAATTAACTACTAGGTTTTAGTTAAATAATTAGTAGCTAATTAGACACTAATTTAGAAACTATTTATCAATAACAAAAATTATTTTAGATACCAATAATTTTTTTAATCTCTAAAATAATATCCAATTTAATCAATATAGTAATCAATTATTTTTTGTCTCTAAAATTAATTTATATTTAATAATTTTCTAGCAGTGAATATTATACCATACAAATGGATAAAATAAGATTTAAAGTATGAATAAAATAAGATTTATTTTCAAGTTAGACTATAACATTTGCTTTGATGAATCAATAAACCAGTTTAAGTATTTTTTTTTATATAAGTAAATAAGAATATTAATACTTTTAAATATCATACAAAATATAACTATCCTTGGTTAATTATAAGAACAAGGATATAAAGACCCTTAACACATCACCACTTCAATAGATACATTCATTCTATTTCTTAATGATATCAATGTTTTGTTTTTCTAACTTATTTTATATATTTATTGAAGTACAATTAAATTGATTGATTTGAAATCATTATTTATGATAGTACAATCAAATTGTTTACCTATTTCACCGAGCATTATTATAAAGATAGTAAATGAAAATCAAAGTGTCAATTTGCATAATTGGGCAAACATAACTACATGAAAAATGTGCTTCACCATCGACTAAAAACAGGTGGAAAAACCGACGCCTAAACGTCGGGGATGTGTGGGTTAAGCAGCTGACGCTAAACTCGTGGAAACAAAGTTTATTGGCGTCAGTTTTTAAAGCAGAAGCTATTTCCATAGGAATTTTGAAAAAAATTATTGAAGATGTGTGTGGGATTTGACAGATGCAGATGTTTGTAAAAAAAGTTTTGTTTGTTGAAGTTCTTGAATTTGTATAACAATTTTGTTGAAGTTCTTGAATCTGTATAACAATTTCATTTCAACCAGTAATGTCATTCTAAATTTATTAAATCATCAAATTCAATTCCAACTTTTTTTAAAATTTAAAATTAAAATCAAAACTCACCAATATAAATTTAAAATATAACTATCAAATAAAGTATAGAATTATATTATAAATTAAAAAGGAAGCAAGAGTTATTTGAAATATAGCATAAAATGTACAATTACATAAAATTAATCCAGAACCAAACTAAAAATTGGAACAGAACCAAACTAAAAATTGGAAAAAAAAACTATGCAACTCACCTTTCAGCAACGAAGACACCCACCAACCCTTTCAATCCCACGAATGACTTACCCTTCAATCCAGTACAATTTCATATCAGTCATTCAAAAATCAAATTAAAAAAAATTCATACAATCACACCACACTTTGCTTACAACAATGCAACTCGGAGGACCTCACATATTTGAAGAAAATGGACACTTGTAGGTGTGGAGGTGTACTTGCGAAAGAACAAACGCAAAATGGAACCTGAAAAATGAAGAAATGGAGCAAATGGTGAGAAACTCAAACGACAATTTTTAAATGGTAGGGAGAAATATCACCTAGTTGGAAATGGAGGCGCCACGAAGAGGAGGGAGAACAGATCCCCAGGGAGAGGACGAAGAACGAAGCCACCACGAAGAGAATGGAGAATGGAGCGTCACGGAGAGGACAAATAATGGTGGCACCGTTGAGATGAGGAAGAACAGAGGCAAGGAAGCATCCCGGAGAGGAGGCATAATGGAGCGCCACGAAAAGGAGGGAAATGCGATTAGGTTTTATGAATTTGGGAATGAAAGAAAGAGAGGGAATCAAATTTGGGAATTAATGACTTACATTGCGTCGGCCACACGGACGCAAAAATTCTCTGATGCCTTTTGTTGGCCAGGCCAACGTAGAATGCAATGTTATCGTTAGTTAGGTCCACACATAAGTGTTCAACAATGCTTGTGTCGGCTAGGCTGCCATAAACAACCATTAAGCGTTCGTGCATCCCGTTAAGTGTCCTTTAAGCCAACGCATTTGATGCCATTTTTTTCCCTCCATTTACTGTCGGCTTAGCCGACTCTCTGTGCTTCCCATTAAGAGCTGACGCTATTCAGAGACAGCGAATCTTGTGTTTTCTTGTAGTGCATTCTAGTATTTAAACCAATCAAACATTATTTATCATTCTTCTAGTATTTAAAAAGATCAAATTGTTAACCTACATAATTATAACTAGTAAACAAATGATTAAAAAATGATAAAGGATTGGTGTTGGTGAGTTATGGGTTAACTCACCTCAAACTCAACTTGAATTCGTTTAACCTGCGATTTAAATGAGTCAAATTTAATTTTACCCACAATACAAGAAAATCATTGAATAGAAACCAATTTTAGAGACAAAAATTAATTAATTGCTATATTGACTAAATTAAAGATCATTTTAGAGACTAAAAAATTTTTTGGTTTCTAAATTAGTTTCTATTATTGTTAAATAGTTTTTAAATTAGTATTTAATTAATTACCAAGATTTTAACTACCAATTATTTAGATTCTAAATTTGATAGCAAAAACTTGTTAGTTAATTAGATACAAATTTAGAAACTATTTAACAATAATAGAAACCAAAATTTTTTTAATCTTTAAAATGATTTCTAATTTAGACACTATAACAATTAATTATTTTTGTCTCTAAAATCAATTTTTATTTAATTATTTTCTTGTAGTAGTGCACATTTTAAAAAATATATTTCGTTGTAAGGTAGATTAGCTCATGGGTTTAAACTTATTTTGACACCTCAAAATATAGAAAACTTGATCATAGGTATTTGCAAAAAGAATATTTTGACAACCCTAAAAAATACCCTCACTTAACCAACTTTAATAATAAAATAATATATATTAAAATTTTAAATTAAAAAATAAGATAAATATAATTAAAATGTTATTATTTTAAATTATCAAGAGATTGTTTCTTTATCTATTTAGTGGTGTGAAAGTATAACCACTCATTTGCAAATGAGCCCACCATTCCAAAACATTCAATACATTTTAATTAATAATAAAATATATTAAAAATTTGTTACTAACATTCTTAATTAAATATTTTTCTTCTACGTTCTCATAAATGTTTGTAATTAACAACTTCAAATAAAATAATTAAAAAGAAAACATTAATACATAAAATTCAAACATTATTTAATACTTATTCACTATCTAACTTTGATTTGAGCACAAGTATAGTACTTTATGAAAAACAGTCATGTTTGAAACGACTAAAGTTTTGCACAATAACTTAAAAATATTCAAAACACATGTACATCTCAGTTTTTTTTTTTTTTTTTGAATTGATTAAATTAGAACAATTAGAATTTTTTTCTTTTACTCTAGTGATCTACTAATAGATAAAATCCCTTTAGGTTAAAGTAGGTTAAACTGTTTGTTGTGCAAGAAGATAGTACTTGGAGCAACAGTAATTGGTTTATACACTAAGTAGAGGAGTCATTGATGAACAGAAGTTCAGGTCAATGCATACACATGAATATTTTTTCTCAGATCACATGCATGTGCAGCCACAGTGGTGCATCAAGTACTCAGCATGCACGTAATTAATGTGTTAGGTATAGTCCCTTTCAACTCACGTACACCACCAGCACTCAACCTTTGAGGATTAATTAATCAAAAGGTCTAAAATGCATCATGCATGTGAAAACATGCACAAACAATACCAAAAGAAATCACTTACTTGAAGCTGCTAATTGATTTTGAGACTCTAAGATTGGGAACAAATGTGTCAGAAGGCTATAAGTCTATGTCTACACTGCAAGTTCATGACAGAGCAGACGCAGGCGTGTGTATGTAGAAGAAGGTGCATGCCAGGTATCTTATCTGTAACCATTAGAACATAATTAACACATGCACTCTTAACTCTTACTTCTCTCCATCCCTCTCAAACAGTGTGCTATTACTGCAAGAAAATCATTTTCTTGTAGTGTATATATCCTTATCCCATGCATTTCATTCACACCATGACAGACTTTTCGGATTCTCAAACCCTTACCAAATAAGTTTTTAGAAGATAAATATCGCATTACTAGGTTAAATTGTGATATGTTTTTTTATGTTAGTTTAAGCCTGATCCAATATCATGGGGTAGAAGATTCATTGGGAAGAGAGTCAGAAAATGATGCATTGGTTAGTGGAAGACCAATGCTTATGAGTCAAAGAGTGAGGAATGAGAATATATCGAAAACAGGCACACCAGAACAACAAATTAGACAATGAAAAATTATGATTGGTCATTGGAATCAATATATATAATGATTAGAGAAAAAGGGAAATATGTAAAATTATGTAGAATTTGTCTCTTTTTTCCTCTTTAGATTCTTAGGGGATATTTCAGTTTATTTAATTTTTTTTTCTGTATAATGATAATATTTCTTTCTATCATAAGAAACTCAGAATACTAATCTAATACAGAGGATTTCTTTCCATTTTATATCTATTAGTAGTGTTATTTTGTGAGCTTCCTTGGTTTCTTGATTTGATATTATGGTTGAGAATAGAAGGTTGAAAGAGGTAAGAGATAATGTGAAAAAGATATATTGGACTTAATGGAGAAACGTGATTCATAATATACAACTAGATTTCAGAAATCGAATTAGCTCTTCCGTATGCGATCTTTACATAGTGGTAACTCATTACAATAAAACACAGATAATTTTCACAATTTAACTTATGCCACATTATTAAAATCGGCTAAATCAACTCTAACTCTAACACAAAATAATATTTATAACATATTTTAATAATATATAATAAGTAAAATTATTATAAATTTTGATAATATATAAAAATATTCAAATAAAATATATTAGAATAAGCTTATAATCTACTCTAATAATACTAAATATATTCAATAAAAACAAATATTAACTGTCATTGATAATGGAATGCGAGTACAGTCGGTCAAGTTGACACTAATAAAAAAGAAATATTTATATTAACATATATAAGACACTAAAGAATATAAATTTTAAATTAAATGAAAAATGTCTAGTTGGTTTGACCAACGCAAAGAGATTTTTTTTATTGACACTTGCATCAGCTTGACGGACATATTATTTTTATGCATGAGCTTAGTTGTTGCTTAAAAGTTTACTTATTTAAATAACATTATTAATTTCATTACATGTATCTAAATTAATTAAATGAAGTCTCTTTTTATTACTTTTTAAATATAATTAACAATAATTTATAATAATAAAATTATTAAAAATTAAAATATTTTTTAAAGAAGAAATGATAAAAAGACATAAAAATAATTGGATTAAAAAAATAATAGTTAAAAATACTAGTTAAAAATAAATAAAAATGAGTGGGAAAAGTAAATTTGATTATTTTTAATATGTTAACATTTAAATAAACATATTATTTAGCAAAAAATATAAATAACTTTGAAAGTTTTATTTAAACTAATATACAAATCTACAAAAAAGAGATCAAGTTCAAAGTGCTTTGTTTTAGAGTGGAGAACTAAATTACAGACAAGGAGAGTTGTCACAATATATCTTTGGTATGGAACCTGGAAGATGAAGCTCAGTGAATAAGGACTGAAACCAAGTGATATCAGCAAGAACAGCCGCAACACTTCTGTATTCTGCTTCAGTGCTACTCCTAGAGACAACCTTTTGTTTCCGAGACAACCGTGAAACCAGATTGCGACCAATATATATATAGTAACCTAATGTTGACTTCCTATCATTGAGATCAGAGCCCCAATCAAAGTCACTAAAGGCAATGATGGAGAAGTCAGTGATGGGACGAAGGAGAAGACCATGATGTAAGGTGCCTGCAAGATAGCGAAGAATCCGCTTGACTGCTTTCCAATGATGTAGGCAAGGGGAGTGCATAAATTGGCAAACTTTCTTAACTGAAAAGGAAATTTTAGGGCGAGTTAGAGTGATATACTGAAGAGCTCTGACAATAGAACAATACATAGTTGGATTTTCAACAGCTGCAGAGCCATCAATGGTTAACCGTGAAGTTGACACCATTGGTGTAGGTTGTGGGTTGGCGTCCAACATTGCAGCACATTGGAGAAGAAGATCTCTAATGTATTTTGTTTGAGACAAATAAAGAGAGCCATCAGCAATCCAAGGTACCTCAATACCCAGAAAATAGTGAAGTTTGCCTAGATCTTTCAAAGCAAAGTCGTCACTTAACTGTGCAATGAAACATGCAATTAAATTAGATGAGGTGCCAGTAACTATGATATCATCAACATAAATAAGAATAATGAGAGTGCCATTAGGTGTAAAACATAGAAAAAGAGATGAATCACTTTTAGAGGAATGAAAACCCAGACTAATAAGAGTGTTTGAGAGTTTAAGAAACCAAGACCTTGGGGCTTGTTTTAAGCCATAAATCACCTTATGAAGCTTGCAAACAAGAGTGGAGTCAGTGGATGAGAAACCAGGAGGTTGTTGATGTATACATCTTCAGCAAGATCTCCATTCAAGAAAGCATTGTTTATATCAAGTTGATGCATATGCCAGCGTCCAGACAATGTCATAGTGAGAACAACTCTTATAGTAGTTGGGTTGAGAATAGGGCTAAATGTGTCAGTGAAATCAAAACCTTCAGATTGATGAAACCCCTTGGCAACCAGTCTTGCTTTATGCCGTTGTAGAGTACCGTCAGCATTAAACTTACGTTTAAAAACCCACTTACAGCCAATAAGATTTGCACCAGGAGGTAAGGGAGTAAGCGTTTAGGTTTTGTTGTCTAGCAGGGTTGCATACTCTGCTTTCATGGCATGTAACCAGGGAGATTGTTGTGTGGCTTGTTTGTATGTAGTTGGTTCTAAATCCTGTTGAGTAGTGGAGGTGTAAAGAACTTTGGGTTTGTAGATTCCATCCTTAGCACAAGTTGTCATCGGATGAATATTAGTACTATTAGGATGTGGTTCAGAAGAAGAAGGTATGGTGCTTGCAGAAAAAGGTGAGGTACTAGCAGAAACAGGTGAATGACTAGCAGAGAAATTATCAAGAGTAGTACTAGTAACATTATCATGAGCAATAGATGGAATGTCAGATACAGAAGGAGAAAGGGAAATAACGGTTAAGGGATTAGTGAAAGTAACAGGAGGAGAAGAAGCAGAAGAAATAGGAGGAAGAAAAGGATTATCAGATAAAGAACAGGGAAACAGGTACTTATTAAAAAGCACATGCCGAGATAAAATAATTTTGCCAGAAGGTTGTAAACAAATATAACCTTTGTTACGAGTACTATAACTTAAGAACAAACACAGAGAAGAACGAAAATCAAACTTATGTTGATTATATGGTCTTAAAAGCGGGTAGCAAGTACATCCAAAAACCTTTAAAAAAATTATAATCTGGTTTGTACAGTGTTTCATAAGGGCTTTTATTAAGTAGAATAGGAGTAGGAAAATTGTTAATAATATGAACATCAAAAGAGAAAGATTCACCCCAAAATTTGAGAGGCAAAGATGCACCAACAAGTAAAGAAAGACCCATGTCAACAATATGCCTGTGTTTGCGCTTAATTGAGCCATTCTGCTCATGTGTGTGTGGACAAATGAGATGGTAATGAATACCATGAGAAACAAGATAAGGTTTAAGAGATAAGAATTCTTTTGCATTATCAGTCTGAATTGATTTTAAAACGTGACCAGTTTCAGTTTCAGCATACAACTTAAATTGAATAAAGACATTCATAACTTGGGATTTTGAGTGCAAAAGATAAAGCCATGTATAACGTGAAAAAGCATCAAGAAAGGCAATATAATATTTGGATCCATTAGAAGAGGAAATAGGAGAAGGTCCCCAAATGTCAATAAAAACCAATTGAAGCGGTTTAGTGTAAATAGTAAGAGAATCATTAAAAGAAAGCTGATGAGATTTAGCTATAGCACATGTTTGAATAAAGAAATCACGTTTGTGACCAGTAACATTACATAGTTTCATCACATTATGAACAATTCTAGAGGAAGCATGTCCTTGCCTAGAGTGCCACAACTGAAAAGTAGAAGATGCAGGATTGAAAGTGGTATTGGAAACAGAAGGTTTGAAGGAACATTGCATTGTAGGAAACACATATAAGCCATCTCTAACTTTTCCTTGGAGGATTAACTCCTTGGTATCCTGGTTTTTAACAAAACAGTGGTTAGGAAAAAACTTAAAATAGACACTATTATCTTTTGCAAATTGAGAGACACTCATGAGATTCTTATTTATAAAAGGTACATATAGCAAATTATGTAATCGTAATGTGGTCATAGTGGTAGGATTAGTAAACTTAGCAGAGCCAATGTGACATATATGCATACCTGTGCCATTACCTAGTTGAACCACTTCAGATCCAGTGTAGGGAGTTTTAGAAGAGAAGATATTACTGTCATTGGTTATATGATGAGTAGCACCACTATCCGGGTACCAAAGTGGGTCAATAAGAGTAGATGGAGTGCCCAACAAAGATGACTCACCAGAGTCATTATCTGAAGAATAAAATTGAGAAGAATTAGCATTAAAATGAGAAGAAAGATTAGTATCAAACCGATGCCAACACTCCAGAGCCGTATGACCAAACTTCTGACATAGTTGGCATTGAACACGAGCAGAGAAAGACAAATTGGGCACAGAAGATGCAGTCCAAGAATTCTTGGGAGGAGGACGAGGGCCTTTAAAACGTTTATTGTTGTTGTGTCTGAAAGGGGGGCGTGAACCACGATTCTGAGAAGTTTGGAACCCATTCATGGGTCTAGACAGAGGGTTGGAAGAAGACCGAGTAGACATAAGATGAGCTTGAGGCAAAATTTGATCTTGAGTTTTATACCGTTCA
Organism: Phaseolus lunatus; assembly: GCA_013389735.1. Classification (NCBI taxonomy): domain Eukaryota; kingdom Viridiplantae; phylum Streptophyta; class Magnoliopsida; order Fabales; family Fabaceae; genus Phaseolus; species Phaseolus lunatus. The sequence goes on from CM023867.1 coordinate 8,785,773, forward strand.
AGTCGTTCTTCATGAGCCATCAACAAAGCTTCAATATCTTCCACCGTGTAAGGGTCAAGACGGGAAGTAACAGCGGTAATGAAAGATTCATACTCCTCAAATAAACCGTAAAAAATAGCTTCAAGATGTTCTTCATTAGTGAGAGACGAGCCAGTAGCAGCAAGCGTATCCACAATCTTCTTGATATCGAGAAGATATGTAGATATGAACCGGTCATGCTTAGGAGCCTTCAATTGCATCTTCAATTTGATGATTTTGGCCCGGATTTGAGAAGCATAATGAACCTGTAATTTCCCCCAAAATTGTGATGCAGAACGTAATCCTACCATCTTTGTCAAGATCGGTCTGGTCATGGAGCCAAGAAACCACGCAACCAGAAGATGGTCTTGTTGTTGATGAAACAGAAACGCAGGATTAACCTTGTTGGCAGAAGCGTTGTCGGTGGTGAGAAAACGCAGAGGAGGAGCAGATCTGTCAAGAAAATGAAAAAGTGTAAGCCCACTGATATGAGCAAGGATTTGTTGTTGCCAGATGAGATAGTTATCGTTGTCGAGTTTTAAGAAGAGAGGAACGGGAAAAGTATGTAGTTGTGGGGAGGAAGAAGAAGAAGAAGAAGGCATGGAGGCTTGAGAAGAGGCAGCAGAAAAAGATGTAACAGACAAGGTGATGGATGATGAAGACAATAACAGAGAAAGGAAAAGAGGTGTAGAGGAAAAAAAAAAGATCAATGCTCTTGATACCATCTAACAATGTGAGATTGAGTGCACATAGAAGAAGCAAATTATTATTGAAGAAAATATATATTTACAAAGAAGAGATAAAACAGTATATATAACAGAGAGAAAAAGACCCACTAAAACAAACTAACAGAACTATTGCTTAATAGACGCCAATTTAATCCATATCTTTATTAAATAATCTTCATTAAAATCATTTTTTTCTTATAATACAAATCGACAATATTTACAATCTATCATCTGTTGCTTTCCTTTATATTTGTATTTGACCGATGCTAAAAGACATATTTTTTTGTAGTTGATACAATTAAAAACTCACTTACTCAAGGACCAACAAACACATGAAAAATTTTGCTAATAAAAAGCTTCTTCCACAATAGTTTATTGTAGGTGAGTTGGTGTTGGTAAAGTTACAATGTAAAGTTATAGAAATATTTGTGGTAGTAAAGAAGAATCAAAAGTTAGGACCCAAATATTTTGATCATTTCCTTATTATTGAACGCATGGGGTCTAAGTTTACAAACTATTTTTACCTACTTCATCAAAAATTCATTCGGTTTTTCACGTCTCACTTCTAAACAAGTTTCATCACGATCATAAAGAATCTTATTTGTGCTAACTAATGGATTTGGCTCTCTCCTTTCAACCAAGCACCATAGACCCTTGTTGCTCAGATTTTAATATATCAGATTCAACTCAAGCTGCATGGGAAGACACCAATGTTATCATACACTATAACATCATTTCAATTGTAACATTTTTTATTGTATGAAACTCATAATCCTACTCTTACATAATACAATTCAAAAAATTTATTTCCATTTTACGTCTATCAAAGTCAATTTTAAATTTATTGAAAATCTTTACCTCCTATATTATTTATATACCAAGTAAAATAGTATTGGATATAAGAAGATTAGTTTAGAATATTCAAATCTCACATGTGTTACATATAAAACTTAAATTATATATAATTAAAAATATATAACGT